>CM054123.1:166999460-169399460 GCA_028751855.1 Ambrosia trifida | reverse complement strand
GGGCAAAGCAGACAATATTGGTGATGAGAGGGGCGGGGTGTTACACACGCTCAGACCAACTGGTCTAGGTGTGTGTTTTTTGCTTATGATAGTTTCGAATTTTTTTTTGTTTTAAAACCTGCAGAACAAAAATCCCTATTTAAACCTTTAGAACCCTAATCCACAATCGACTCAATTGAACCTTAATTCGTTACAGTTAACAATCGATATTATCAGGCTTTTATTCCTTTTTAAAAGCCGATTCAAATGCATATAAAATCAAGGATTATAAATTACCGAGCGATAGTGAAATCTTGGCACCAAGTTACGACTGAATAGCTTTGAATTTGGATGATTGAGGGCACGAAAATGAACGGTTAAGAGGGGTTATCTTAGTCTCATAGGTTTGAATGTGTGTGCAAGTTTAATCGAGCAAAGAACGAGTATATATAATGGTTCGATATATGTCGATTAGGAAGGTTATAAATGGCTCGTAATCAATCAAATTGACAGTTCAAATGCGTATCAATCAAGGAATTCGTAAGTATGGAATGTAGATATGATTGGAGCATTTGAAACCTGGTGATTGAATGTGAAAATAGGCGCGTTAGAAACGGATTGAAAGCTGGTGTGCAGCGAGGATCATTATAAGTTTAATTTGTATCGACTAACATTAACTAAATCCAGGATGGTAGAGTGGTGTTGGCTACATGTGTTAAGGTCTTGACTCGTTGTGTACCCGGGTTCGAACCTGGTTAACAACAATTTTTTTTTTAACACACGTCCTCAAGTTCAATAATTCTTTAATATCGAACCAATTCAACGTATCAAAGACGAAAATAATTTTAAACGCTAGAAACATAACAAACTGCATAAATAGATATATAATTGCGCGATGTAATAATAAAATGAAAAGGAGTAATGGGCTTTTATTATTTGATAATAATTTCCAAGATTACGAGGACTAGAAATATCAAACAAACAAACATGAAGGACTGAAGTTGTACAAAGGTGAAAGTAAAAGGTGACGAATGTCACATGTAGCATTTATAATTAATTTTAATGAAACGATGAGTTGACGTCCTCAAGCCTCACGAAAAAAAGACGGGAATAGCCTTTGCACATCATAGAATTACGAGTTTGCCATCACTATTCAA
The DNA here is from genome assembly GCA_028751855.1 of Ambrosia trifida. Lineage (NCBI taxonomy): Eukaryota > Viridiplantae > Streptophyta > Magnoliopsida > Asterales > Asteraceae > Ambrosia > Ambrosia trifida. The sequence goes on along the minus strand of CM054123.1, from coordinate 169,398,324 downwards.
CCCCAATAACCAATTTGTGATTTATTATGAGACCAAATGTATTTAAAATTAAATTACGATGTTATAATAGAAAGAAAATTAAACACAGCTGCCCCTCTCAACCAATGAGAAGGGGGTGGCACTATTCACCAATTTCCAAACTAATTATGATTTTTTTTTCAATTATGTAGCATTTATAATTAATTATATATATAGGTTAAGACTTGTGTAGAAAGTAGGATTTATCTAAGAAGTGTAAGAAGCCATAGAATAATGACAAGTGGCATCAATAAGTTTAATGAAAAAGGTTATATTGGTAATTAACAAATTGTGTTTTATCCTTTAATATAAAACAATTATTATAAAATTAATTAGGTATTTATGTTTAGTTATTAATCATTCCTAATATCATGGGATTTCAAAATTGAAATCATATGTAACTCTTCAACTTTCAAGCCATCATCAAATATTTTTCATTCCATCAATCACGATTTCACTAAATATAATCACGTCAAGACACAGATTCATACTCGTAGTGTTTTATCAAAATAGCATATGATGTCGAATTCCATTTATGATCTACGCTTGTTTTCTGTGGTTTTTGTCGACATTTCTTGTTATAGTGTTTTAAAATTTTTGTTGTATCTTCAAAGTTCTTCGAAATGTGTTTTATATGTTTTGTTGTTTTATTATCTATATTGGCATAAGGTTTAAAATCTTTGTCTAACATGTTATTGTAAACCACTACATAACTGAATTGTTCCAATCCATTGGTTTCTTTTTTTGTTCGATTCTGATTTTTTTACGTTAGTAAGCATGATGTTTTAAATCTTTTTATCATTTTTTTACAATATATTGATATGGTGTCTTATTTGTATGTTCTTCTTTCTAAATGATTGTATAAACTTACTATGTTTTGTTGTTCGTTGTCATGTTATAAATGATGTTATATATTTCTCATCAAATCTAAATTAAGTTTACTGATTGATGTGTCTTTTTTGTTAAAATAATTAAGAGTGTCATGTTTTAAATGATGCAGTTATATAACAATAGTGTTTTACTGATAGTGTTATAAATGATGCTGTAAATGATGTTGTTAATACATTTTGCCGATAGTGTTATAATGCTGTTAAGTTTACTAATAGTGTTTTAAATGATGATGTAAATGACGTTGTTAATACGTTTTACTGATTGTGTTATAAAGAAGGTAGGGATGGGATTATTATGAAGGAAGATAAGGATTGATTTAGTAAAACATTATTTTCGGTGATATAGTTCCTTTTATAGATGTGAGAGAAGGTATTTGTAATTGAGGAAGGTTTGCGTAAAGGTAGGGATGGGAGAACGATTTTGTTTTTTTTTTCTTTTTAAAACATGAGTAGATTACTATTATACCCCTGTAATTATTAATAACACAATAATTATAAAATACTAATTACAATCATGCCACTCATTTAATCTAGACCATCAATAATCTAATCCAAGGGCCTAAAACACTTCCTACACTTCTTAGAAAAACACCACTTTCTACATGAACCCCACCCTATATATATATATATATATATATATATATATATATATTAATAGACGAATGATTTAAATAGTTCGTTTCCATCATTTTGATTTCCCTCCCCCCCCCCCATCTTCTTTGTCCTTCTTTTTTGCCTACCCTCTTTTTTCTTTCTTTTTCAGTAAACCCCTACCTCACGTACCCTCTTCTCCTTCTTTTGAGTAAACCCTTTCAACAACATACCACCTTCATCACATGTCCAATCACCACACCAACCGCCTCTTCCTCATAGGCGGCTGTCGCCGTCGACGGAAGCCACTTTGAGCATCATCTGTGGTCTGCTTCGTTCTCTCAATTCATCTTATCTCTGTCTCCCTCTCTAGAAAACCACACCGCTTCTTTTTGGTAAATCCACCGCCGTTCGGCGGTGTGACATCCGTCACTTTTCTTTGTATTTTTAATATTTCTATGTACGTTAAAACCCCAATAAATACGACGTTGCGTTTTTTTTTATTTTCGTACGTTCAAAAAAAAATATCCTATAACATATTCGGGTTTATATAAGCATACTATAAGTTTAAAACAATTCAAAAGTCGTCGAATAATTGCGAAAAAAATAAATTCTTGGGACGGGGTTCGAACCCGCGTCCCAAGCCGGGTCAACAACACCACAAAGCCCAAACCAACTGAGCTACATCAATAATCTGTTTTGAATCCCACGCATAATTATCTTATACCATGTTTATTACGAACCAGTTGACTTGAAAAAGTCAACTGCAACCTCGAGCATCATCAATTAATCCATCTAACACGTCATTTTGATCTGAAATGGAAGGATATTGATTGCCATTGACCATTACGCGTCAATTACCCGGTCAATCATCAGCAATCATGCCAAATATACACCCACGATGGGTCATTACATTCAAGGCCGAGTCAAACATTCCATTTCGTTCATCTAAGCTTTCCCCTATAAATTGGACACCCCTAGACAGTCACAACTCGCTGATAAACATCTCACCACCCTCAATTTCTGTTAAAACAACCTGCATTCGAAGCTCTTGAGCAGTGTTTGACGTTTTCTTTGACCGAGCATCAATCACGATTACGTTATTTTGTAAGTTCTTTTCTTGTTGGGTTTTAACCTTCGGCACCTTGTGAACAATAGCCCCAAAGATTCAGGGGCTATTGAACACGAATTGCATCGATTGGGAAACTAGGGCTCGATGTGGGTGGAATTGGGGAAGAACAATACAGCGAGTATCATATTTAATTATTGTGAAACAATGAATACACAACCAACTGATGTAGATCAGTTGGTTTACACGCGTTGTTGAGGAACCGAACCGGCCTTTGGCCAAGGTTCGATTCCCACAAGCCTCATTTATTTTTCTTTCATTTTACACTAATTATCCATTAACACATTTAACCTATATAATCAATTACAATCCAGTTTAACTCGTTCTCAGGGTGTGGCTCAGTTGGTGGCCACGCTTGTGATAAAACCCGAACCGGCCAGAGGCCCGGGTTCGATTCCCATAACCAACAACCATATTTTTTTTACATATATATGTAGTATATTAATCTTTTAAAATAGTTTTTAAATACTAAAAGTGGTTTTTAAATTCTACAAAAATTACTGTATGATCTTGTAATGGTAAAGTTCATTTTACAATTTTTAGTTTTTCAAAAATAATTTATTTAATATATATTATTAATAATACAAGTTTATTCATTTATAATTATAAAATACAATAAAAATATCTAAACGATTTTATTAAATCTCACAAAAATTATTCTAAACTTGTATATCCTTAAATATTTCAGAAATTATTTTTATTTCAGAAAAACCGTTCATTTTATATTTTTAATTAATTTTTGTTAGTTTTAATCATAAATAAATCATAATAAATTCATTTTTCAATATTTTTGCACCAAAATTTTTTATAAATTATTTCTAACTATCTAGAACTGAAATACAATTTTTAATTCAGAAATTATTTAATTTTAATATTTTTAGATATTAAAGTTATATTTAGACAATTTGAAATAAATAGATTATATATTTTATTTTCAAGAAAATAATTTTATAAAAATTATTTTCATACTTAAAACCTTATGTTGTGACTAAATTCAACTTAAAAATTTAAAAAAAGACTTTTATTTATTTATTTATTAAATTTCTTATTTTTAATAAACAATTTGATTATTAATCAAATAAATACTTATCTCCAATTCGAAACCCTAGAAATACATGTATCCTAGAATTATTTCCCTTACACGTTATCAAATTCTTTAGGTTGATCATTTGGGATAATTCCAACGCATATTTCGTTGTCCAGTTGAATTTCAAGCTATTACGTAAACAGTGAGTATTTCCTATCCCGTTTTTGCTTTTATTCATTTTTGGGGTGTTACATGTACACTATTACAAATTACAAATACAAGTTTACAATTTCAAAATACAATTCTAGTACTATGTGCAATTGCTTACAACGTGCTTTATGCTTAGACAATACATGTGGAATACATTTGTACTTAGTGAAATCATTAACATGGTACAAGCCGACCTTAACATTGGATAGCGCTATTTGTTTGTGCCACCGCATCTCTATCTGCCTTCGGTCTCCATTTTTTCAAAACCCCAAAAAGCAGATGCCATATGACGTTTAAGGGTTCCGACGAACGTCTTTTCAGCCTACCTGCGCCCAATATCCGGTTGCCCTCCTCTTCACACACACTCACTCACACATTCTCTCTCTCCCTACTACCTCTCTCTCTTCACACACACTCACTCACACATTCTCTCTCTCCCTACTACCTCTCTCTTTTGGTTGTTAATGTTGTGTGTCTGTGAGAAGAAGCCAACAAATGCTCCAAAATAACACATGGGTGGACACCTGTAAGCCTTATGGCAAACCACCTATCTAACCTATATCATTGCATAAAGACGGAGTTGCCCCTAATTTGTCAATGAAATTACCATAAGACCCTAAAAGACTATTCCCAAAAACGGTGGAAAAATAATAAAAAGTGGTGCCAAGCTTTGAACACAGACACACTGTATAACAGACCAACAGCCTAACCAATGGTTCTGGAAACATTTTTAGCTTCCTATTCATAAGCTACAAATGTACATTTTAGGAACTATTACATAATTTTGCTTAGTTAAAATAATTCATACTTATATTTTATCTTATTATTTTCGTATATAAATTTTTGGATATGGGTTATGTTTGATACATCGTCAATACATTGAATTGGATTTTGTTGTAAGCGATATCGCCTACCGATACCATGTACGTGTCCTAATAAACCTAATCGGCACCTATTGAAACTGAATTCCTACAGCAGCGCGCAAAGCGCGCAAGGCATACCACTAGTTTTAATGAAACGATGAGTTGACGTCCTCAAGCCTCACGAAAAAAAGATGGGAATAACCTTTGCACATCATAGAATTACGACTTTGCCATCACTTTTTACGAGTTTGCCATCACTTTTCATCATCATTGTAAAACTAATAGATAGTCAATTCAATTTTAATTTATTTTAAATTAAAAAATAAATTTTAGGGCACTTTATTTAGAGTGCCATCAATATTTTGATAGTTTTAGGGTACTTTGCATACAGTGCCCTACACCCCTAATAGAATCGTGAGTCCACTAGCTCATAAGAAGGGGTGGGTCACTACACGGAAAGGGGGTGCGCGATTAGATTGTCACGCGACAACACCGCTACTATCCCCTTGACGATGGTAAAAAAAAAACTTACCATCGCAACAAGATGTAACCGAGAGACAAACACAAACATTCATGCCACGCATTTGACTCCAATGAATCTTTTTAAAAAATAATAGAAAAAAAATAATTTACCATTTACATATAAATCAAACCCATTCACACCGTGTTTTCACGAATTCTTATCACAATCCTACCATTTTTTTTTACAATTTCTCTCTAAAAAATCCTACCATTTTCAACATTTTTTTAAAACTAAATCATTTATACAACGGTTCATTGGACTGAAAAGGAAGAAATTGCATTAACAATGGCATGGATAAGCGTCAAGGAATCAACGAACCTATCTGGGCAATCTTACTTCTAAGCTAACGTTTTAGCCGAATTTAAACGCACCGCACTTGTGAATCACTCTCACATAAGTGGTCCGATCTCAAACCTAAGTGTAAACGCTTTGAAGATATGTTTAAAATAACCAATGATGAAGACCCTAATAAAACCGAAGACATTGCAATAGAAGTTTCATAAGTCGATTATACTTCTGAGGTCAGCTAGAGTTTTGACCATGTTTCGGCATAGTAGATTGTAAGGCCTATATTAGATTTAATTTAAATTGTGTTTTCTAGTTAATATGGGTTTTCTAGTTTTAATCTGAACTATTTTTTATGTTTTTAAATTTGAATTATGTAAGACTTTTAATTTTATTTCAATTTAAATTTTAATTAGCTTTAATTGGTCAATTTATTTTAATTTAAAAGAAAATGTTTTAAGGTACTTTGATTATAGTCTCGCTCGTGTTTTGATTGTTTTAGGCTATTTGGGGCGTGGAATTGACATGACACTACACGTAATTGCTTGGAGTGCTGATTTCTGTAAGCATCAATCCATTTTAGTTCATATTTATTTGAAATCTGAGGGTGATAGCCAGTTTGGCCCAGATCCCTTGATAGTTGAAGAAAGACAAAATCCGTCATTAATGAACTTTACTATATAGCATTGAAGTTTAATCAGCCACATTTATCTTTTGTTGTTTTCAATGGTTGAATACTAGCTACGTGACAAATCTTAACAGCCTTGACACTTTGATATGTTTTAGTTTTAAAGATAAAAACATAAAAGAGTACAAAAGGAAGAATTCGGTTCTAGTTTGAGTCGTTTAGACAACACTCAACTTTGAAAAGTTAATAAGCAATCGCGTTCCCGAGTTCACTTAACAAGAGAAAAGAGAGTTTTTGAAAGTCAATGAAAACTTTCGTGTGTTCCCGAGTTTCATTTAAGGAAGAAAAAGAAAGAAAAACAAAACATGTTGTGTTCCCGAATTTCATTTAAGAAGGGGAAAGAAAGGAAATTAAAGGAAAACTAGACCAAATCCTTTAGTTTAGTTTTCTTTCTGATTTGGAAGGAAACAGAAGGAGCGTATCGAGCCAACTCCAAAATAGATATCATTAATAAAAAGAAAAAAGAAGAGAAAACTTTTGTAGAACTGATTCGAATAAGCTGACTCCGATCCATTATGGTTTAGATCTTGATACGGAGGTTGGTTTATATGTCACACGACTTTCATGAAAAAAGTTGCTAGGGTTGTTCAAAAACTATTGAAGCCGCTCAAACCATTCACATTCAAGTAAGCCGGCCAGTTCAGTCGGTTTGAGATTTTGACGGTTTAAACTCCAAACCCCCTTTTAACATTTTAAATTTTCTAATTATCACAAGTTTATCATACACATATCGGGATTATCATAAGTTAATCATACACATATAAAAATTCAACCTACATTTGTTCTACATATATCAAAATTATCCTTTACGATAAATTATGATTGATATGAAAGAATATATATTAAAATTGAATTATGAGTTTTATTAATTTAACTAGTTTAGTGGGTTACAAAAAATTAATCATTTATTTAACATTAAACATAGTTATTATATGAAATATTTCTATTGATTTAAATATTATTCTTTTACTTTTTACAATGTTTTTTTTTTCTCATTTGAATTCTCGACCTTCGAGATATGCCCTTATGGCTTTATGTTCATCAAATATATTCTATGTTCATCAAATATATTCATAAACCATTCTTTATTATGAAAAACATATAATACAAACTATCGATTTCGAAATAAATATCAACTTGTTTCAAACAGTCAAAGCATTAAGTCTTGAAACAACAGGTAACGGTATAAACTAGAACTTTCTTCATAGCCATCCGTATCATAATTACACAATTCGGTCTATTCGCTTTCCTTTAAATAGTAAGGACACACAAACTCTCCAGAACTAATCATACGACCATGCTTAATGAACTCCACAAAAGCCATAACTTCTCTACAAGCTCGGCTAAATGGATTAAATCGCAAAAACGGTGGAAACAACAGCCAAAAAGCAGTCGAGGTCACAAAAAATATAGTCAAAACTCTTGCGATAATCGGTGGCAGTTTGAACCTGTGGCCGATGGTTTTCTTGATCACGATCTCGATTCCAACCCAAACACCATGAATTATAAACGCACTCATGACCTCCCATGTTGGTTGAAGTCGTCCAAGATGATAAAATATGACCTCATGCATTATGCCCGAAACTAAAAATGTCACAAAAACTGCTGGCATTGACACCCACTTTTGTGGTATTATATGTGAAAACATTCTACGGGTAGGAAGGTAGACCATAGATCGTAGTATGTTAGCCACCACAAGGTTCCATCTCTTGCCAAAAAAGTCTTGAACAGAAGTTGCCATCATGGGCTCGTTAAAATGAGGCTCGAGCTTAATTCCAACAAGATTTCGAACCATGAAAGCGGATAGAGTTAGACATAAATCTAACGAGAAGCAAACAATGAGGGCATATATTGAATTGACTAATAAAGGGTGAAGATAATCTTTAAAGGCTAATGTTTTGATGGTGATGAAAAAGAAAAAAACTTTTGGTACATAATGTTTGGCGGACTTTAGGGTTGTTTCAGGGTTTTCTTGATTTTTTGAACTGGTTTTCAAGATTTTAATGGGTAGGCAAGCAACTAAGATGAATTGAGAAAAGGGGAGAGGAGGGTTTGAAGCCAAAGGGCCAAGACCAAAAGCAAAGAGGGTGATCTTGAAGGTTGCAAGCCATGCAATGAAGAAAGAGGTTATGCCACAAAGAATCATAGAGTTGAGGTTTAATGGAAGATAGAGAAAGAGGAGTAGAACTGGAAAGAATGCCAAGAATCTAGATGTACCTTGTGCAAGGAACTTGCCAACAAGATAAGAGTATAGAAGAGAGGCCAAAGCCATGCTCCAAACCAATGCAAGATTATATGTCTCTCCTTCCATCTATTCTCTAGGTTTTTTATGTCCTTCTCTCAAAAGTGGCTTCAAAAGCAAAGATCAAGATCAAGTTATATTGAGGTGTGCAATGCAAATAATTTCAATAATTAAGAGAATGAGGCCCATGAGGATGATATATATAAAGGGTGTTTGGGATTGCTAATTTAAATTTAAAAGTGTTAATTGACTTATGAATTTTCATAAAGAAGTTTTTAAAACATGTTTGGATTAACTTTTGTAATTGGAAAAGTCAATAAACTCCTCAACAAAATGGCATTGTTGAAAAGAAACATAGACATCTCTTAAATGTTGCTAAGGCTTTCTTGTTTCAAAGTAATTTACCAGTTCATTTCTTGTCTGAATGTGTATTAACTACTGCCTATTTAATTAATGTGACTCCCTCTTCTATGCTTGGTGGAAAGACCCTTTATGAATCAATAAGTTTTTTTTTTTTAAAGTGTTTGGATTGGGTGGGTAGATCTGTAATTTGTATTCTAAAAGCCAATAGCAAAACAAAAGGCCAAGATTTCCCACTTCTCCAAAACAACTTTTTAACTCATATAAAAAAGCCAAAACAAAAAACACTTCTACTTTAGCCAAACAAATTATTGACTTATTTAATTTTAAAAAAACCAATAAGTCAATAAATTATTTCTCAACTCAATCACAAACACCCCTCATAGTACGGTGATGTTAAGCATATGCCATTTTGGATATTTTGACAACCTCTATGCAAGTTATATAGCCTAAATTAAATCAACAAAACTACCACTTGTAAGATATGCTATTCATTTCCCTTTACGATTTGTATGGGTGTATACAAGACATGCTACAAAACTAGTATAATGCTATACAGGACATATAATCCTTATAAGTCGTAAAACTTGTGAAGACTTGTCCGTTTAAGATTTGTGTAACACCCCAACCGATGACAGAATCATCGAGGTGCTACGTAGTGACGATTGTTCAAAAGCTCATGGTACAAAAGTGTAAATATTTTATTCAATGCTTCAAATTACAATTACAAATATCAATATATCATCAAATACCAATACAATTCCCCACGTTGTTTGGATTAAGTCTTTACTAAGTTCAAATGTCCTACATGAAGTATCTCAATAATCAACCTGAAACATGTAATGAGAAAATTTAAACTATTGTATCTTCCACAAGTAATGAGAAAATTTAAACTATTGTATCTTCCACATTTTTAGTTACTACTAAATATTTATTGTCTTTATTGTTTCGTATGATATGGTTTTATTGTTTAAGTTTAAAGTTATTCAACTTAAACTACCAGCTCAATTATTACGAATTTATTTTTGATCTATTTTTTGCATTTTTTATTTTAACTCTTATCTATAATCTATAATACATTATAAAGGAGGAGTGATGTACAACATAGTCATTTGTATTTCCGTACAACTTAAGAAGCAACATGTACAACATATTTAAGCAAAAAATTTAAGGGTATTATGGGCATAATTGTGACAATTAAGACACTTAGAAGGGCACTATAGACATTTAACCAATCTTCTCCTTTGCAATATGAAAAAAGTCTTCCAGCCCTGCCCTTATACCAATCGATCGATCAAAATTTCTTTAATTTCTTAAATTCTCCATTTCAATGTTGAATTCAATGCCCACCATTCGATTAACCTTCACCATGTATCCCTTCATCTTCTCAAACCCTCCTTCAATAAGGCCATACAAATATCAAGAATAATCTATAAACCCTACTCAGTCAGATTGTTGGTCAGACAACTGTTTCCGTCACCTCCTCTTGATGGATTTTGGATATAATCGGAGAAAGAAGCTCTGCACTTCCCTAATTTAATCCAAAGGTACAATGTTGTTTCGTTTTTATTTGATTTTTAAGTATTTGATGTTGTACCCAAACATAGATCTAACTTCAAATTTTTATTTAGATTTTTCAGTGGCATTTTATGTTTAAAATGGTTTGATTTTTCATGGTTTTATATTTAATTTCTAATTTCCGACTAATTTAATAGTTTAAGTACAATTTTACTTTGATTAACCCTATTTAGGGAAATAGGGGTGTCTTTTATTCTGGATACGTTTGATAGAGAATATAGAATTTTATAGCTTATACGTTTAGTTTGTTTAGTGCCTTTGGGATCATTTAAGTCAAAGAATCTTGTTTTTTGACAGGAGCAATAGGTAGGATGGATTATTGCATCAAACAACTTGCTCGAAGGGATGCCCACCATGTGTTTGTCATAGTGCCCACTGCCCACCACTATTTTAAACATGTTATAGATATCAATTAAGCAGCTTAAACAAAACTTCTACTTCAATGGAGGCCTTTCCAACTACGCAATTGAGTCAATTTAGGGTTCTAAATTCTTTTTGCAGCTCCACCTGTCAACGGGTCTGGACATTTGAATAGCTTTAACTTCAACGTTGTTTTTTTAACCTGCTTTAGTTAGGATGGATTTTTGAGTTGCCACTGTGCGATATGTAGAAAGCTTTATGGATTTACATAAACATGTGTTAAATGTGATTGCTAATTGTAGGGGAAGATAACTTGAGTCATTGGAGAAACGGGATCTTAAGCAGCTCACCGTTGAAGCCGCTGGTCCAGCCAATGAACCATATGGTGCACTTGTGTTGGTAGGGTCAAGAAAAAAGAGGCCCGATATTCTTAACCGGTTCAGGCGCTATCAAAGTGGATGGGACATTACTGACAAGCATTATTGGGTTGCAGCTCTCTTTGTTCAATCCGATGATCTGTGTTTAGTGATCAAGACTATAAAGATAGTTTGTTGATTTCACCCTATTAAGTTTTTTTTAGAACAATATTTAGTCCTTACGTATCCTCAAGATGGGATGTTTCAACTTTATATAATTGGAAAATCATAAATAAGTTCAAAACTGATGATTACTGGCCTCAAATTGTAGTAACTAATTTAAATACATGTCCAAACACCCACTTTGTTTCAATTAAGCGTGTTACTTATCTTGGTTTAAAAGGCATTCAGAAAATCGCTTTTTTGGGCTGAGGTGAGATTTTACATGAAGTGGGTTGAAGCGGCGCTCCAGGGCTGGTTCTCTCTGGTAAATACATTTCTTTTTCCATTTGTAAATCTAATGAGACATTTGTTAACGGCTGTGATGATGTATTTGTATACATCTGAGCATGAAAACTTAGGCAAATTGGCTCCTATTCTTAATTGCATACAGTTTATGATACTTTCGAACTGATTTGAGCACGACTAAATTGTGCAGATTCAATAGGTTCAATCTCAAAGAAAAAAAACCATTAACTTGTAAAATTAATTGACTAATATCTTGGTTTTAACAGGCCTAGATGTAGATGTAACCACGGATTGCAGGCTTCAAGTTCTTACTCAAGGAAGGGTTCCTAAAATCATGCACCTAAATAGTCTAGACCACTATGCGCCCTTGAAAATGGAGTTTAAAGGTCTTGCGCCTGATAAATATTACTGTTTATTGGTCATGACTACTTTTCGCAACAAAGGTTTAGTTGATGAGACCAAACATTGCTTTCAGAAGGTACACTCTGTATAAAATAGTATTATTTAGTGCTTCTGTGTGATTTTTTTTTCTTTGCATTGGATGTGTATGTTCTCTACTTGTTATAGTTTCATTTTCTGTTTTATTTATTCTAAAACAGTGGAAATCTGAACATAAGCCGGTCTTTTCACTTTCCAGCCAACTAAACTTGCTTTTCTATGATCTAGGTAGGGGCAATCCTGACCCAAAGCAATGGGTCATTTTAGGCCCTTTTATATACTATATGATGCGCGATTTTGGGTAAAGTATTACAACTTCAAGGGTTAAACAGGGTCAATCTTAAAATAAAGAATACATAGAACAGGTTAAGTTGGGTTGGAAATTATTAAAAAAAAGGGATCACCTAGGTCCGGTGTTTCTAAGACGGGTCAGACACGCAGACAGTCAGACGCTTCCATGCTTTGCCGCTCGCCACCAATCTTTGTCGTCTCTGGTCACCTTGAGTAATGGATGCGGGTTCGGTTATTGTACTCCGGTGACACGATATACATAGACAGAGAGGGAAGTTGATTGTATGTATATGTGTGTTGCGTTGAATGTTTGTGCGTGTGTAAATCGTGTTCTATAGGTGCGTGGTGTATGTCGATGTGAAGTGTGTTGTGTGTGCATTTGAAATTTTGGATTATGTTTATGTGTGCGCAGTGAGTGTGTTTTATGTGTGATGCATCTATGTTGTGTTGTGTATGTGATGTACCATGTATGATACATCTATGCTTATTGATAAAAATAATTTTTTTAATGTATGCAAATTTTTGTGTTTATATATACGATGTTTTGTTTTTGCATCAATTGATTGTAATTAGATATACATGTAAATACTCTATAAAGAAGCCTTTCTTAACCCACCTGGACCCGTTTTGACCCGAAACCTGCTTTGACCAGGACCCGTTTCGACCCGAATCAATGCTACCCGTTTTTTGAATTGACCCGCTTTTACCCGAACCCGCTTTGACCCGCCACCCGACCCGACCCAACCCGCGCGTTTTGCCAGGTATAGTCATCCAGATATCATGTATACCATTTCCAGCTAATGCCTGATTTTTTTTTGTCTTACAGTACCATGCATTAAATCCATTGGTTAAGATTAGTGTTGCGGAGGAGAGGACTTCAGTTGGGCAGCACAAGGTGGATGCAAGTGTGAAGGTAATGTGTGTATGGTGGAAGCAGAAATTTCAACTCGTTTACTTAAGAACAAATATATGCATTTTATACGGATATTAGGTTCATTGGATTATATATATGTTTGTTATAGAGTTATGCCTATTCTATTTGACAATTTCACATTAATATGTACATTTTTATATGTTAGAAGTTGGTCATTCCTTTTATATTATTTTAACCAATAAAATGTAAAAGGCATGTTAACATATAACCAATTAAAATATTACCCAATACCTTTTGAATGAACTCAGAATATAAAAAGAATAATGCTGAAATTATTATGGATTGTATCATAAACATCTAATATAAATAATTTTATTAAGGAGTGTAAGGCCATATAGAGTTAATTTACCTATTGACTAGAAAATAAGACTATCTGTTGTGCGGCGCGAGGGAGGTTTCATCCTGGTGCTCATCCTCAGTCACAACAACCTCACGCGAACAGCCGCGGCGCGAGCACAGGCGATGGTGGTCGCGTGCGTTAACGGGAGAGAGGTGTTTTGGTCACGCATGTGCTCACCCCCAGCCACAACGGGGTCAAGTGACCGGGTTACTTGATAGTGAAGTTTAAACAAACCTTTTGCATTATCTATATCTATATCTAATAGGAGAGATGGATTTTGGAAGGGGACATGAATAATGCTCTCAGTTTTATATATGAGGAGTAAATCGAAAAGAAGAGTGCTTGACTTTATCCACCATTAACCATCGCATCTGCTTATAAGGTTTGTTTTTGGAACATGTATGATGGCGTGAAATAATTAAGTTTAAATATAGGGAGTGAACTAAAACCGACTGAAATCCCATCCAGTGCATGTGTATCAGTTAAAATTTATTAAAAAACCTGTTCACCTATGCCAAAAAGCGTCCCGCGGCAACGCGCGGGCACTCCCACTAGTTTTATAAAAAATAAACGTAGTTCATTCATTGTTTTACTCTACAAATATGTAGTAAGCTTCCATCATTCCATGCTATGTTTATGTCTCAATTTATAGACATTGTTTAAGTTCATAATCAACTTATACTACTGGCTTGATTATTACGAATTTATTTTCATTCTATTTTTTTCATTTTTATTTTAACTCTCATGTTTACAAAATATAAACATAGTTCATTCATTGTTTTACTCTACATGTACGTGGTAAGCTTCCATCATTTTATGCCATGTTTATTTCTCATTTTATTATAAAAAGTCAAATGGCATCGCCGGTTAAAATAATTAAAAATATATGACATTGATTCATGGGTCCATATGCAAGTTGTTGTCCACAATATATGACATGTAATGAATGACTGTCTTTTGTCAACCAACAACCCAGTTGTGCACACCACTATATAATTGCACTATATAATCGTAAGATGTTATATATTTTATTTAGATCATATGGATACTTTATGGTTTTTAATTGCAAATTTTTTTTTTTATGACAACCCTTAAGAGTTTTATACATTAACTCATGAGTAAGATCATAATATGGTCATGTTTTTCATGCATGTCAAAACCAAACTTACAAAACCATCTCACTCTATCTTATCTATCAATTTTTGTACCTTACCTATCAATTTTATAAGCGACTACGATAGTTCCATTCATCAATATATTATTTGATTTTTTCTATGAACTTCTTAAATATGAAAATACAACCCTAGATATTAACTATATAAAAGATTATAAAGACAACAAAGTATAGATTGGTTGGGGGAATAAACACATAATGTTTACAAGAATATTGTTTTAATGGTGAACAAAAAGTTACCTTAAGATTAGTACCTTATATTTCACAAAATTGTGAACGACCAAATACAACATATCGGTTATCCGCAATATTCTCGTACACAAAATCTCTTATAAATATGCAGAAACAAAAGAAAACGGTTCATTAATTGTTTTCATGGTAGAATGCAGCCATAAGATATCAGTAAGAATAAGGTCTCAAAAAGATACAAATTGAAGAAAGAAGCTAGTGACAATGCCTACTAACAAACCAAAGATTGTAAAGAGAATGAGGAATTGGAGAGTTTCTCATTGAGATGTATATAATAACAATACAACGACCACTATTTATAGGGCTCTAATAGAAGGTATAGACATAAATGAGATAAATGAGTTAGGAACATGGATAGTCACTAATAACTTTATTATTTCATAATCAACTTAAGATTATAAAAACCATGGTTGTAGAACTCGGTTTGGGCTAGTACTTGGCCAACTGGAGAGTTGCGAGTACACGACCAAATCTGGCGAGTAATCGAGGGGTCAAGTCAGCTTATATGCGGGGAGTAATCGGAGTATTCGGACAACTCGGATATACTAGGTGACTAACGAGGAGCGAGTACTCGGCGATTCCAAAACCTTGGAGAATGACTTTTGCAACCTTGTTAAAACAACAAAGTATGGACTGGTTGGGGGTATAAACACATAATGTTTGTTTTAATAGTGAACAAAAGCTTACCTTAAGATTAGTATCCTATATTTCACAAAATTTTGAACGACCAAATACAACATAATAGTTATCCACAATATTATCATACACAAAATCCCTTATGAATCTACATAAACAAAAGAAAATGGTTCATTAATTGTTTTCATGGAAGAAGACGACCATAAGATATTAGTAAGAATAAGGCCTCATAAAGGTATAAATTGAAGAAAGAAGCTGGTGACAATGCTTACTAACAAACCAAAGATTATAAAGAGAATAAGAAATGAGAGAGTTGTTTCATTAAGATGTATATAATAACAACACAATGGCCACTATTTATAGGGATCCAATAGAAGGTATAGACATAAATGAGATAAATGAGTATAGGAACATGGATAGTCACTAATAACTTATAAAGGATTTAGAAACATGGATAGTCACTAATAATATGGTTATTTCATAATCAAATTAATTGTTAATGTAAAAAGACAACTTCACCCATTTACTACCTTCATTAAGTTATTGTACCATATGCATTATATGTTGTAAGTACTTAAATTTGGTTAGAATAATTCCCTCATGCTTTATAATATAGTATAGAATCCGGCCATGGAGGTGTGTTCATGTATGCTTCATGTTTAATATGAAATGGTTGGGGGATTCACTCGCTAGTAGATGGAAGGTCGAATTAAACCGCACATTTAATTGCTAGAACCTTTCATTTAGAAGAAACCTAATGATCTCCCATGAGTTTAATTCATTGATGGAGGTTGATTAAATTGGATTTCTGGATGTTAAATGCAGGACGGTTTCAAAGGTTGAATAAGGTGTATGACTTGCATTTTTATACAATTACCATTAAATGTTGTACAAGAGGGCATAAAAGGATAAAATGGGACAAATGTAACATCGCGTATTTTCCCCAAAATTTTTAATTGATAAAAGAATGTGCTTGTTTTAAACAATATATGTTTTAACACCTTAAACTAATAATTATTTAATAAAATCGTTGGATTCCCGACGTCTTGAGTGATTAACGTTTTTAACCTTCTATAATCATAATATGAATATATAATGATATATAGTATTTAATTAAAAATGCAAAAAAAAAAAAAAATTGTGTGGACCGGGACTCGAACCCGCATCCATTGCCGAGTCAAATCAATTTAACACAACATCCACAACCAACTGAGCCACAACCTTTTTGGTGATAATATCCGATGCATTTAAACTTAACACCTTCTTAATTTAGCCCAGTCAAACAACAAAGTCAAACATGCGATCTATCCTTTCCAATCAAGTTAAAATTCCGCGTTGTTGATACGAATTAAGTATGGAATGATTTTGGACCGACCTTCCAGCGTTTTCCCTATGCCAAATCCATTCCAAAACATACCAAATAAAGATCAATTACGCGTTTTAATTTTGGATGGGTCAAACATTCCAATTTTTCCAATTCGTGTATATAGGAGGTTTTAACTCGATTAAATCTGCATACAAACACTGTAAGGATCTGAGTTTGTTTTGATTGTATTTAACTAAGAATGATAAGAGTGATGTGAGTATAGATGGAAAGTGCAGCGGAATGATAAACTATTAATCAAAACATGAGAGTAATTGTTTTCTGATCGAATGCTTTCATTTATCTAAAAGAATACAATCATACAAGTACTCCCCCTCAGCCTGATCACACAGTGATTGTTTGTCTGAGAGAATGTTTGTGTGTGTGATGTAATAGAACAGTACAAGCACTGTTCTATTTATAGACAAACCTAAACCACTGATGACCTAGGCTGACGTCACCTAAGACAGTGACCTCTAACAGAATAACAAACATAAAACATCTGCCTATTACAAACTACTGTTACATTGAAAACACTGAAGATAAACAACTGTTGTAGGAAAACTCTGATGGTCTTGTATCCTCTGCTGGAGCCTAAGTGCTGTTGGCTCCAGCAGTGCTTTAGTCTTTAATACTTGGATCAGCAGTTGTTCTTCATCAGACCTTTGGTCAGCAGTTGTTCTTCATCAATGTTTATTCAGCAGTCCTTTGTATCAGCAGTTGTCATAGCAATTGTTTGGATAGAACAGTTGTTAGAGTCAGCAGTCTTTTGGGAGAAGTATGTTGTAAGGACTGTTTATTGTGTGGATCAACTGTTAGCATGTTTTGGCTTTTCAATCATCTGTTCTTCTCCAGGTCAGCAGACCCAACAATCTCCCCCTAGAACAGATGATGCCAAAACTCAGCTTTATTTACTGATCTTTATTCCTCATCAGACTTTCTCTGATTTGACCTTTGAATTGTAGTTCAAAGTCCAGAGCAAATAAGTCTTCTTCATCTCTTTCAAGCTCTAGATTTAGCAATGTTTGAAGATCATTTGCACATAGGCTGTATGCATCATCCATGCTAATCTTCTGAATTCTTCCATCTGCCTGAGCAGAGTCAATTCATGGTTGTCTTTGTTGACTTTCCATTTTAGAATTTTTGAGTCAGTGGATTTGCTGAGATGAACTTTTATTTGGGATGAGTTAGGTGATGGAGGTCTTCTAATGAGTTCCCTGAGTTTCTCTGTTGTGGGATCAGAGAAAAAATGTATCTGATTGAAGAGCCCTTCTTTGATAAATGTATCAGCAAACTTCTTCTGATCTTCTTCTGACATTTCCTTCTGTTTCTTGAACTGTCTTCTTGCAGCAGCTAATAGATCAGAAGTTTCAAGTAGGCTGTCTAAGGTAAAAGTCTGCTGGGGTCTCTTCATCAGTGGCTCATCAGAATAGACAGGTTTTCTAGGCAGGCTGGGATCCTTCTTTCTGTTTTCTTCAAGACTCTTGTATGTCTCAACCAGCCTTAGCTCAGACCATCTAGAGACAGACCTCATTTCCCCATAGTTAGCAGCTACTATCTCTTGTCTCATTCTTTTAAACTTTAAGGCTCTGACTGGGTCTCTGCCTTTGCCAAAGTTAGGAGTAGAGACTTTAGCTTTGGGGTCTTTGGCCAATTCTTCTATTCTGAGAAGTTCTTCTCTTAGTGCATGAGTGGTCCAACCATTAAACTGCTTTTTGGTTGCTTTATATGGCTTGGTTGCCAAGATCTGTTCCAGAAGAGAATCCCTAACCTCCTTTTCCAAGTCAACACTGAGAGGCATGGAGGACATGGAGTTGCTCAGGGTCTTAGCAAAGTCCTCAATCCTTCTGAGTTTGCTAAGCTCTGCTGAATGGATGCCATGAGCAGTCCTGTCATCCTTCCCTTTGCATTTCTCCTTAATGATGGCATCTACCTGTTCACCCTTGTATTTAAGGTATGTATCAATGTTTAGGGAAACAGGGAAATTTGGGAGAGAAGGGAAAGATCTGTCAGATGGTTGTTCAGTATTGTAGAAGGATTGTAATTCCCCCTTGAGTAGATCAAGTTCAAGGGGATACTGAACAACCAATGGTGTAATAGTTGGTGGTGGTCTATGGGAACTGAATTTGGATGTGTGTGGTGAGAATGATGAAATTGGAATAGCTGTAATAGGAGTGGATTGTGCAGTTGAGGTGGTGTTTGGTGATGTGTGTATGTTTTCATCATGTACAACAAAGGTTGATTTTCTCTTCCTTGTGTACAAGATTTTAGGGGATGGTGATTTGGAAGCAATGGTTGGATTAACATCTGTTGGCCTTTTAGTAGGTCCAGCAGATGTTTGGGATTTGGTTGGTGATGTAGGTTTGGGTGTAGGTTTGGTGGTTGTATGTTCAGATGTGCTTGTAGGTTTAGGTGCAGTGGGTTGGGAAGCAGTGTTTTGGGTGGTTTCAGTGTTTTGGGTGGTAGTGGTTTCAGCAGCAGTGGTTTTGTCAACAGAGGATTTTAGCTTGGATGGTGGTTTTCTGACATGTCTAGCAGGCCTTTTCATCCTTTTTGAGGATCCCACATCTTCAATCTCCTACTGTTGTTCTTTCTTGAGGTTTACCAGCAACTCTGCTTTAGCTTCCAAGGTGTCAGCCCTTTTTTGTTTGGCCTGAGCAGCCTTTTCAGCTTCTATGTTTGCAGAGTTGTCTACTGCTTTGCTTTTGTCAGTGGTTTGTTGTGGTGCTGTTGGTGTTGCTTGTTGTTGTTGTTGTGGTGCTGTTTGACTAGCCTCTGGTTTGTTGGCAGACTTGGCTTTGCCCTGTTTAGAAGGTGGACAACCAAAGGGATCTAGCTTTGGTAGCCTATCTCTGCCACTCTCCCCCTTTTTGGCATCATCAGCCGTGAAGACATCATCATCTTCATTCCTGAGAATGGTGGTAGGGGCAGAGCCAGTGGTCTTCAGCAGGTGATCTTTGATGGCTTTAATGTCTGCATGTGTATCTTTGTACCTTGCATCCACCATGTTTCTGATCTCAGCCATATATGTTTCATGGGTCTGATCAGCTAGTTTTCTGTGAGCTATGATGATGGGGGAAACGGATTTCCATAGCTCACTAGCCATATCAGCTGTTGATGGTTGACTTTTGGAAAGGTCTGCTATGGAACCCAGTATAAGCTTGACATCAGATTTGATGTCTGCTACAGAGGTTTCATGTAACATCGCAAAATTTTTCAAATTTTAATACGTATATTATATTTATTTCATAATGTGCTTAAGTTTTATTTCCGACCACACAACTTATATATATATATGTATATATATATAAATATAATAATAATAATAATAATAATAATAATAATAATAATAATAACAACAACAATAATAAAACTAGTTTGTTAAACCCCCCCTTAACCCAACAAACCAAAGCCCAAAACCCATTATTTCCTTTAAAACCCGGAGCCCAGCCCAAAAGCCCAAAGAACAGGCCCATTAGTCTCTTTCCCCCCTCCATTCGTTGTTTAAAAAGAAAAACAAGCTGAGGCCGGGGTTCGAACCCGAGTCCTCAGCCGGTTCAACCTTTCAACACCAACACACAAACCATCTGACCTAGCAAACATCATTGCTTCAATCCAGGCACGTTATAAATATAACATAGCTCAAAACCTTCACAGTTGACTCGCAAAGTCAACTGTGATGAATGACTTGCCTAAATCCATCATATTAACTCATAATTGATTCATTTTTGGCATCTTTACTTGATTATCGGCCTTGTCTGACTAAGCAATACGCCAATTTCAAATCAATTGTCCACCAATTTATCATATTACGCGTATGAACTTTAATGTATGGTCAACCTTGCCGAATTAATCATTGGTGCATCCACACTATAAATTGGTCGTCCCCAAGCCTTCACAACTCGCCATTAATCTCTTCTCAACCTCCAATCTTCATTATTACACACTGATTGATCTTCGCGAATTCAACTTTGACTTTGTGGTCTTGACCGAGCAATCGAGATCAATACAAACTTGTAAGTATTATGTTTTCTGTGGGTTTTGATCTCCGGCGTGCACAAATCAAAAGCCCTAAGATCAATTGAGCTATTGATGTGTGAAACAGATTATTGCTAGAACTAGGGTTCGTGGGTATTGAAATGGGGATAAACTCATATCAGCATTATGTATTTATTTTTATTAAAACAGAACTCATCACAACCACAGGCCTAGGCCAAGTGGTTGTGACTGATGATTATAACCACGGCCACCCGGGTTCGAGTCCCGGCTTGGGCGCCCCTTTTTCCACTTAATTTCTTTTTTAAAACAAACCATTTATAATTGTATATTATACATTAAATCTTGTAAATTCATTTTTAATTATTAAAACCTTTTTATAAATTCTAAAAAAATTATTTTTAACAAATCTGATGTAAAATTTTTATCTACAATTTTTAGTTTTCTGAAATTCATTTATTTAATATTTATAATAAATAAATCAATTTTATCCTATTATATTTATAAAAATCCATTAAAATATCAAAACAATTTTATAAATTTTCACAAAAATTAACCTGAGTTTGTACAATGATAAACTTTACGGAAATGATTTTTAATTCAGAAAAATCATTTATTTTATATTTTTAATCAATTTTTGTTAGTTTTAATCATAATTAAATCATAATAAATTCAATTTTCATTATTTTTGCAACAAAATTTTATACAAATTATTTCTGAATATTTAGAACAGAAAATGATTTTTAAAATAATAATTCCTTAATTTTAGTATTTTTAAATAGTAAAGTTAAATTTTGGCAATTTGTAATAAATAGATATAAAAATCTATTTTAAAGAAAATAATTTTATAAAAATTATTTTTATACTTCAAACACATTATTGTGATCATCCTAAATTCAAATTTTATAAAAAGACTTTCATTTATTTAATTATCAAATTTCCCTTTATTTAATTAACATTTTATCATAAATTCAACAATTGGATATCCCCAAATCGAAACCCTAGAATATACTTATAGACTAGATAGACTTAGACTTATTTGTTGCCTTATACATAGGGTAATACTTGGCAATCTATTGGGCTACACTTATACTATTCCTCAATACCTAATACTATACCAAGGTGAGTTTACGTAACCATGTTTATGCGATTCTTTATACTTGCAACAATTTTAAGCAATTCAACATGCATGTCTAGTAGTAAACTTTATTGTCTCATGAATTAGTCAACAGTTTCAACGAGTTTCAACGAGTTTCAACATTACATAATCATTAGCTATGGCCAAGCCGGCGATACTCAATAATAGATCTATTGGATTGACAATCCCACCCGGATACGTGTACCTCCTACATAGGTAGCGTGGGTGATTGTTATCGTTCCAACATATTACTAAGGTGAACCGTAGATGACGGGATGGACCTAAACTAGTCGGAGGTTTGATTATGTCAACATATTATACTATTCTTGTAGACTTAAATTTACGATAGACATACGAATTGCTAGACTTTTATACTTAAACTATTTGCTTAACATTGATTATGTATTCTCACCAACTTCTAGTTGACCCCCCCCCCATTTTTACAACTCAACAGGGAATAATGATGCATGAAGATTAGAGTGTTTATGAAGACAATAAGGAGTCTATGCTTGCTTGATTCTTGTGTGATGTATTAGATTTCCACATTTAAAACTCTTATGTATTTCTATTTTTGGATATTTGCAATTTAAATTTATTTCAATTAAAATTTGGATTACCATGTGCTACTGTATACTCATTCTTACGTGACACCTCGATGTTTCCGCCATCGGTTGGGGTGTTACAGATTGGTATCAGAGCCTTGGTTATAGGGAATTAGGTTATTAGAAATAATCTAGACTATAACCTTAGGGACTTAATCAGTACTTGCTTCTTCTACTTGCTATACTCTATCTCCCTCCTACTACTTATCCCTACTTTCATCCTTACAAGAAGGTTGCTTTCCATCACTGGATCCACTCTTAGACTAATAGGACAAATTCCCCAGGCTTAGCCTGAACCACCTTGAGATCTCGTCGAAGTTCTAGATTTTAATAACGAACACGTGCAATCTGGAAGGGTGAACGCCTGTATTCTGAGTCTTCTGTCTAGGCTGGCATTGCGCATATATCCCAATCAGACGAGGGACCCGGATGCCTACCTGGGAATTCTCGGGATGAGTGTTCACTTATAGGCTAAAGCACGTCTTCATATGTTATTAGAATTTAGAATCTTTGATAAGTCAACGTTTTCGTTTATTCGTTTTAATTAATGAATAAATGATTACATTCCTTATATACTCTCATTCATTTCATTGTGTCTATTACAGATCATGCCTCCACGTCGCAGCACTCGCAACAGCAATGGTGAGAACCATGAAGAAGGTGGTGACAACCATAACCAAGGTCCTAACCACAACAACAATGGTGTCGATGCCCAATTGGCTGCGATCATTTCTCAACAAATGGCGCAGCAAATCGCAACTCTGGTTCCCAATTTGCTAGCACAAGTCATCCAAATGAACGGCAACGGGAACGGTAACGGCAACGGGAACGGGAACGGGAACGGCAATGGTAATGGAAATGGAAACCACAACGGGAATGGAAATGGTCTCCCAGCCTGCACCCTTAAGCATTTCAATTCTTGTAACCCTCTAAAGTTTAGTGGTGAAGAAGGAGCTACAGGACTCCTCCAATGGTTTGAGGGTATTGAGAATACCTTCATCAACAGTGAGTGCCCCGACAACTTTAAGGTCCGTTATGCCATGAGTGTTCTTCACAAACGAGCACTCACTTGGTGGAATGAAGAAAAACGCACTCGCGGAGCTGAAGCTGCACTAGCCTTAACTTGGGATCAAGCTAAAGAAATTATGAAGGCAGAGTTCTGTCCTTGTAATGAAATTAAGAAGTTGGAAGATGAATTTCATGATCTTGCTCAAGATAGTGGAGAAAACCTTGCTTACAACACTCGTTTTCACGAACTTAGTCTACTGCTACCACACAAGGTCACCCCTTTGCCTATTGCAATCAAGAAATACATTGGTGGCTTAACGATGCAGATTCAAGGCACAGTGTGGGGAAGGAACCCTGCTACTTTGGAGGAAGCAAAGCGTTTGGCTGCCACCCTAACAGATAACCATGTGAAGGCAGGAACCCTGACTCGTAAAGGGGAAAAGAAAAAGGATACCCCCCCAACCTGCCGTTGATATCAAAACTGAGGCCTCAACCAACGGGAAGAACAAGGTCAGGAATTTTGCAATAGACACCACTGCCCCACCCACCAAGAAACAATACAATGGGAACCTACCTAAGTGTGACACCTGCCAGTATCACCATCCAACTCAAGTACCCTGCCGACAGTGCACCAATTGTCAAAGGTATGGGCATCTTGCAAATGCTTGTCGAATCCGTGCTACAAACGCTCTTGATGCTCCAAATAACCCCGCTTGAGACCCTCCAGCTACTTAACAGTAAACTCTACAAATTGAATAATGTCTACCTTCTCTTTAATTCCATGTATTGCCACTTTTGATTCAAATTATAAACTCAAGTATTATTATAACATCTGTATGCATGCTTGTTTGAATGTGAACTGATTGCTATATCTATAATCATACTTGCTTACTTGTACGACAATTAGTTGACTACCAAACAATCTACTCAACGATTGGTAGAGGTCATCATGTCTTTCCAACAGTCGGGAGAGGCCCTACAACCTGCTCAACGACTGGCGGAGACTATCAGACCTGCTCAACAATCGGTAGAGTCATAAAAGGACGCAAAACCCTAATGTAAGGTAAATTGGTAATTATGGTCCCGAACGTAATCATGAATTTACAGGTACGTTAAGGTAGTGTGAAACTTTATCAAGTCTTTCGGTAGTTGACCAATTGTAACCTAGTGTTTCTTTTAACTTCGGGACGAAGTTCCTAAAAGTAGGGGAGACTGTAACATCGCAAAATTTTTCAAATTTTAATACGTATATTATATTTATTTCATAATGTGCTTAAGTTTTATTTCCGACCACACAACTTATATATATATATATATGTATATATATAAATATAATAATAATAATAATAATAATAATAATAATAATAATAATAATAATAATAATAATAATAACAATAATAAAACTAGTTTGTTAAACCCCCCCTTAACCCAACAAACCAAAGCCCAAAACCCATTATTTCCTTAAAACCCGGAGCCCAGCCTAAAAGCCCAAAGAACAGGCCCATTAGTCTCTTTCCCCCCTCCATTCGTTGTTTAAAAAGAAAAACAAGCTGAGGCCGGGGTTCGAACCCGAGTCCTCAGCCGGTTCAACCTTTCAACACCAACACACAAACCATCTGACCTAGCAAACATCATTGCTTCAATCCAGGCACGTTATAAATATAACATAGCTCAAAACCTTCACAGTTGACTCGCAAAGTCAACTGTGATGAATGACTTGCCTAAATCCATCATATTAACTCATAATTGATTCATTTTTGGCATCTTTACTTGATTATCGGCCTTGTCTGACTAAGCAATACGCCAATTTCAAATCAATTGTCCACCAATTTATCATATTACGCGTATGAACTTTAATGTATGGTCAACCTTGCCGAATTAATCATTGGTGCATCCACACTATAAATTGGTCGTCCCCAAGCCTTCACAACTCGCCATTAATCTCTTCTCAACCTCCAATCTTCATTATTACACACTGATTGATCTTCGCGAATTCAACTTTGACTTTGTGGTCTTGACCGAGCAATCGAGATCAATACAAACTTGTAAGTATTATGTTTTCTGTGGGTTTTGATCTCCGGCGTGCACAAATCAAAAGCCCTAAGATCAATTGAGCGATTGATGTGTGAAACAGATTATTGCTGGAACTAGGGTTCGTGGGTATTGAAATGGGGATAAACTCATATCAGCATTATGTATTTATTTTTATTAAAACAGAACTCATCACAACCACAGGCCTAGGCCAAGTGGTTGTGACTGATGATTATAACCACGGCCACCCGGGTTCGAGTCCCGGCTTGGGCGCCCCTTTTTCCACTTAATTTCTTTTTTAAAACAAACCATTTATAATTGTATATTATACATTAAATCTTGTAAATTCATTTTTAATTATTAAAACCTTTTTATAAATTCTAAAAAAATTATTTTTAACAAATCTGATGTAAAATTTTTATCTACAATTTTTAGTTTTCTGAAATTCATTTATTTAATATTTATAATAAATAAATCAATTTTATCCTATTATATTTATAAAAATCCATTAAAATATCAAAACAATTTTATAAATTTTCACAAAAATTAACCTGAGTTTGTACAATGATAAACTTTACGGAAATGATTTTTAATTCAGAAAAATCATTTATTTTATATTTTTAATCAATTTTTGTTAGTTTTAATCATAATTAAATCATAATAAATTCAATTTTCATTATTTTTGCAACAAAATTTTATACAAATTATTTCTGAATATTTAGAACAAAAAATGATTTTTAAAATAATAATTCCTTAATTTTAGTATTTTTAAATAGTAAAGTTAAATTTTGGCAATTTGTAATAAATAGATATAAAAATCTATTTTAAAGAAAATAATTTTATAAAAATTATTTTTATACTTCAAACACATTATTGTGATCATCCTAAATTCAAATTTTATAAAAAGACTTTCATTTATTTAATTATCAAATTTCCCTTTATTTAATTAACATTTTATCATAAATTCAACAATTGGATATCCCCAAATCGAAACCCTAGAATATACTTATAGACTAGATAGACCTAGACTTATTTGTTGCCTTATACATAGGGTAATACTTGGCAATCTATTGGGCTACACTTATACTATTCCTCAATACCTAATACTATACCAAGGTGAGTTTACGTAACCATGTTTATGCGATTCTTTATACTTGCAACAATTTTAAGCAATTCAACATGCATGTCTAGTAGTAAACTTTATTGTCTCATGAATTAGTCAACAGTTTCAACGAGTTTCAACGAGTTTCAACATTACATAATCATTAGCTATGGCCAAGCCGGCGATACTCAATAATAGATCTATTGGATTGACAATCCCACCCGGATACGTGTACCTCCTACATAGGTAGCGTGGGTGATTGTTATCGTTCCAACATATTACTAAGGTGAACCGTAGATGACGGGATGGACCTAAACTAGTCGGAGGTTTGATTATGTCAACATATTATACTATTCTTGTAGACTTAAATTTACGATAGACATACGAATTGCTAGACTTTTATACTTAAACTATTTGCTTAACATGGATTATATATTCTCACCAACTTCTAGTTGACCCCCCCCCCCCATTTTTACAACTCAACAGGGAATAATGATGCATGAAGATTAGTGTGTTTATGAAGACAATAAGGAGTCTATGCTTGCTTGATTCTTGTGTGATGTATTAGATTTCCACATTTAAAACTCTTATGTATTTCTATTTTTGGATATTTGCAATTTAAATTTATTTCAATTAAAATTTGGATTACCATGTGCTACTGTATACTCATTCTTACGTGACACCTCGATGTTTCCGCCATCGGTTGGGGTGTTACAGATTGGTATCAGAGCCTTGGTTATAGGGAATTAGGTTATTAGAAATAATCTAGACTATAACCTTAGGGACTTAATCAGTATTTTCTTCTTCTACTTGCTATACTCTATCTCCCTCCTACTACTTATCCCTACTTTCATCCTTACAAGAAGGTTGCTTTCCATCACTGGATCCACTCTTAGACTAATAGGACAAATTCCCCAGGCTTAGCCTGAACCACCTTGAGATCTCGTCGAAGTTCTAGATTTTAATAACGAACACGTGCAATCTGGAAGGGTGAACGCCTGTATTCTGAGTCTTCTGTCTAGGCTGGCATTGCGCATATATCCCAATCAGACGAGGGACCCGGATGCCTACCTGGGAATTCTCGGGATGAGTGTTCACTTATAGGCTAAAGCACGTCTTCATATGTTATTAGAATTTAGAATCTTTGATAAGTCAACGTTTTCGTTTATTCGTTTTAATTAATGAATAAATGATTACATTCCTTATATACTCTCATTCATTTCATTGTGTCTATTACAGATCATGCCTCCACGTCGCAGCACTCGCAACAGCAATGGTGAGAACCACGAAGAAGGTGGTGACAACCATAACCAAGGTCCTAACCACAACAACAATGGTGTCGATGCCCAATTGGCTGCGATCATTTCTCAACAAATGGCGCAGCAAATCGCAACTCTGGTTCCCAATTTGCTAGCACAAGTCATCCAAATGAACGGCAACGGGAACGGTAACGGCAACGGGAACGGGAACGGGAACGGCAATGGTAATGGAAATGGAAACCACAACGGGAATGGAAATGGTCTCCCGGCCTGCACCCTTAAGCATTTCAATTCTTGTAACCCTCCAAAGTTTAGTGGTGAAGAAGGAGCTACAGGACTCCTCCAATGGTTTGAGGGTATTGAGAATACCTTCATCAACAGTGAGTGCCCCGACAACTTTAAGGTCCGTTATGCCATGAGTGTTCTTCACAAACGAGCACTCACTTGGTGGAATGAAGAAAAACGCACTCGCGGAGCTGAAGCTGCACTAGCCTTAACTTGGGATCAAGCTAAAGAAATTATGAAGGCAGAGTTCTGTCCTTGTAATGAAATTAAGAAGTTGGAAGATGAATTTCATGATCTTGCTCAAGATAGTGGAGAAAACCTTGCTTACAACACTCGTTTTCACGAACTTAGTCTACTGCTACCACACAAGGTCACCCGTTTGCCTATTGCAATCGAGAAATACATTGGTGGCTTACCGATGCAGATTCAAGACACAGTGTGGGGAAGGAACCCTGCTACTTTGGAGGAAGAAAAGCGTTTGGCTGCCACCCTAACAGATAACCATGCGAAGGCAGGAACCCTGACTCGTAAAGGGGAAAAGAAAAAGGATACCCCCAACCTGCCGTTGATATCAAAACTGAGGCCTCAACCAACGGGAAGAACAAGGTCAGAAATTTTGCAATAGACACCACTGCCCCACCCACCAAGAAACAATACAATGGGAACCTACCTAAGTGTGACACCTGCCAGTATCACCATCCAACTCAAGTACCCTGCCGACAGTGCACCAATTGTCAAAGGTATGGGCATCTTGCAAATGCTTGTCGAATCTGTGCTACAAACGCTCTTGATGCTCCAAATAACCCCGCTTGAGACCCTCCAGCTACTTAACAGTAAACTCTACAAATTGAATAATGTCTACCTTCTCTTTAATTCCATGTATTGCCACTTTTGATTCAAATTATAAACTCAAGTATTATTATAACATCTGTATGCATGCTTGTTTGAATGTGAACTGATTGCTATATCTGTAATCATACTTGCTTACTTGTACGACAATTAGTTGACTACCAAACAATCTACTCAACGATTGGTAGAGGTCATCATGTCTTTCCAACAGTCGGGAGAGGCCCTACAACCTGCTCAACGACTGGCGGAGACTATCAGACCTGCTCAACAATCGGTAGAGTCATAAAAGGACGCAAAACCCTAATGTAAGGTAAATTGGTAATTATGGTCCGGAACGTAATCATGAATTTACAGGTACGTTAAGGTGGTGTGAAACTTTATCAAGTCTTTCGGTAGTTGACCAATTGTAACCTAGTGTTTCTCTTAACTTCGGGACGAAGTTCCTAAAAGTAGGGGAGACTGTAACATCGCAAAATTTTTCAAATTTTAATACGTATATTATATTTATTTCATAATGTGCTTAAGTTTTATTTCCGACCACACAACTTATATATATATATATGTATATATATAAATATAATAATAATAATAATAATAATAATAATAATAATAATAACAATAATAAAACTAGTTTGTTAAACCCCCCCTTAACCCAACAAACCAAAGCCCAAAACCCATTATTTCCTTTAAAACCCGGAGCCCAGCCTAAAAGCCCAAAGAACAGGCCCATTAGTCTCTTTCCCCCCTCCATTCGTTGTTTAAAAAGAAAAACA
Organism: Ambrosia trifida; assembly: GCA_028751855.1. NCBI lineage: Eukaryota > Viridiplantae > Streptophyta > Magnoliopsida > Asterales > Asteraceae > Ambrosia > Ambrosia trifida. The sequence goes on along the minus strand of CM054123.1, from coordinate 169,368,268 downwards.
AGCTGAGGCCGGGGTTCGAACCCGAGTCCTCAGCCGGTTCAACCTTTCAACACCAACACACAAACCATCTGACCTAGCAAACATAATTGCTTCAATCCAGGCACGTTATAAATATAACATAGCTCAAAACCTTCACAGTTGACTCGCAAAGTCAACTGTGATGAATGACTTGCCTAAATCCATCATATTAACTCATAATTGATTCATTTTTGGCATCTTTACTTGATTATCGGCCTTGTCTGACTAAGCAATACGCCAATTTCAAATCAATTGTCCACCAATTTATCATATTACGCGTATGAACTTTAATGTATGGTCAACCTTGCCGAATTAATCATTGGTGCATCCACACTATAAATTGGTCGTCCCCAAGCCTTCACAACTTGCCATTAATCTCTTCTCAACCTCCAATCTTCATTATTACACACTGATTGATCTTCGCGAATTCAACTTTGACTTTGTGGTCTTGACCGAGCAATCGAGATCAATACAAACTTGTAAGTATTATGTTTTCTGTGGGTTTTGATCTCCGGCGTGCACAAATCAAAAGCCCTAAGATCAATTGAGCTATTGATGTGTGAAACAGATTATTGCTAGAACTAGGGTTCGTGGGTATTGAAATGGGGATAAACTCATATCAGCATTATGTATTTATTTTTATTAAAACAGAACTCATCACAACCACAGGCCTAGGCCAAGTGGTTGTGACTGATGATTATAACCACGGCCACCCGGGTTCGAGTCCCGGCTTGGGCGCCCCTTTTTCCACTTAATTTCTTTTTTAAAACAAACCATTTATAATTATATATTATACATTAAATCTTGTAAATTCATTTTTAATTATTAAAACCTTTTTATAAATTCTAAAAAAATTATTTTTAACAAATCTGATGTAACATTTTTATCTACAATTTTTAGTTTTCTGAAATTCATTTATTTAATATTTATAATAAATAAATCAATTTTATCCTATTATATTTATAAAAATCCATTAAAATATCAAAACAATTTTATAAATTTTCACAAAAATTATTCTGAGTTTGTACAATGATAAACTTTACTGAAATGATTTTTAATTCAGAAAAATCATTTATTTTATATTTTTAATCAATTTTTGTTAGTTTTAATTATAATTAAATCATAATAAATTCAATTTTCATTATTTTTGCACCAAAATTTTATACAAATTATTTCTGAATATTTAGAACAGAAATATGATTTTTAAAATAATAATTCCTTAATTTTAGTATTTTTAAATATTAAAGTTAAATTTTAGCAATTTGTAATAAATAGATATAAAAATTTATTTTAAAGAAAATAATTTTATAAAAATTATTTTTATACTTCAAACACATTATTGTGATCATCCTAAATTCAAATTTTATAAAAAGACTTTCATTTATTTAATTATCAAATTTCCCTTTATTTAATTAACATTTTATGATAAATTCAACAATTGGATATCCCCAAATCGAAACCCTAGAATATACTTATAGACTAGATAGACTTAGACTTATTTGTTACCTTATACATAGGGTAATACTTGGCAATCTATTGGGCTACACTTATACTATTCCTCAATACCTAATACTATACCAAGGTGAGTTTACGTAACCATGTTTATGCGATTCTTTATACTTGCAACAATTTTAAGCAATTCAACATGCATGTCTAGTAGTAAACTTTATTGTCTCATGAATTAGTCAACAGTTTCAACGAGTTTCAACGAGTTTCAACATTACATAATCATTAGCTATGGCCAAGCCGGCGATACTCAATAATAGATCTATTGGATTGACAATCCCACCCGGATACGTGTACCTCCTACATAGGTAGCGTGGGTGATTGTTATCGTTCCAACATATTACTAAGGTGAACCGTAGATGACGGGATGGACCTAAACTAGTCGGAGGTTTGATTATGTCAACATATTATACTATTCTTGTAGACTTAAATTTACGATAGACATACGAATTGCTAGACTTTTATACTTAAACTATTTGCTTAACATGGATTATGTATTCTCACCAACTTCTAGTTGACCCCCCCCCCCCCCATTTTTACAACTCAACAGGGAATAATGATGCATGAAGATTAGAGTGTTTATGAAGACAATAAGGAGTCTATGCTTGCTTGATTCTTGTGTGATGTATTAGATTTCCACATTTAAAACTCTTATGTATTTCTATTTTTGGATATTTGCAATTTAAATTTATTTCAATTAAAATTTGGATTACCATGTGCTACCGTATACTCATTCTTACGTGACACCTTGATGTTTCCGCCATCGGTTGGGGTGTTACATTTCAATTGCTTGAACTCTGTCCGTCAATTCTTGGTATTTTGACCCATCTCCTAAGTTAATAGGATCATCTGAGTCCCTACCAGTGGTAGTTCTACCTGATTCAGTCCTAATAGGTGAATCAGATGCCCCTTTTTCTTGGTACTGGGGACTTCCAACTGATTTTGGGGACACTATAGTGGCCTCATCAGTTGTTGCCTTCAAGGGAGTCTTAGCAATGTAATCACTGTCCTGGTGTGAGACAATGGTCTCTACATCAGTAGTGACTGCTCCACTTGAAAACTCACCTAGAGTTGCATTGAACTCAGGTAGTGTAACCTCCTCTACTGTTTGTTGGATGGCAAATTGAATGTTCTCAGGACCAGTCACTTGTGGGGGTATGCTCTCAGTGATAGGTGGAAGAGAGGAACTGGGATCTTCCTGAGATTTCTCAATTGCCTTAAACAGAGGTTGCATGGTTTGTGGAACATGATGTGATGGTGAGGGTGGAGGAGTAACAAGAGAATTAGCCCTGGGAGAGGGGCTTGTGAACATTTGGCCAAGTGACTCAAATGTATCATCATGTGTTTCCCCTTGGCTTACAACATGATCCTTTTGGGAGGATTCATGAGGAGTTTGGTCAGGTTGAGGTATGTCCAACTGTTGTGAGGAAGTAACAACAGTGGTTTCAGGTTGCTTTGGTGGTGCAACAGAGTTTTCTTCTGGTACCTCATCATCCAGAAGTCTCATTTGTGGTTGAGTGGTGGTTTTTGTGGATGGATGTTTTCTTTTGGAAGTGGCTGGTGTTGGTTTCACAGCACTGGATGTAGTGCCATGATCACCAGGAGCAGTGGGCTCAACAACAGAGGTTTTGACAACAGTTGTTGTCTTTGTCATCTTTGTTTGTGTTTTAGAAACTTTGGACACTTTTGACACTTTTTCTTGGGTGCTTCCACCCAGCATTCTAGTGAAAGTTTCATCAGTTAAGCTTTTCATTTGCATTGCCTCACCCTTTTTGAAAACCTTTTCTGGTAAGACCTTTTGTAGGATTACACTAAGAATTCTTGGGTAAATTAGAAAAGCATTGTTTGACCCAGATTTAATTGCTTTCACATTTGACACTAAGTCCATGAACAATCCCTGGGAAAGATTGAAGTCAGAGTTTGACAACATGGCATAACCCAGATATTGCATCCTTAATGGGATTTCATTGAAGGATGTGGACTTAGCGGAGACACACAGAAGAAGGGTATGGAAGAAAAATTTCATGACTGGTGGGAAAAACTTTTTGAAAAGAGTTGATCCAGTCATCTGACCATCATACCCTCTTTCTTGAAACTCAGTGTGAAGCTCTGTTTTTGTGAAGGAGTCCTTACCTGCCAGGTCATTTAGTGAGAAGGTTGTGGATATGATTTCAGGGGTAATGACGATACTTGTTTCTCCAATTTTGGAAATAATGGAAGTAGGCTTTTTATCTTGCAATAGAAACTCAGCATTCAACCAGAACTCTTGGAGTGTATCAATATAGATGGGGGCGTCAGCGGTTAAGATGGGTAGGTATTTGGAATTTAGAAGAATGTCGATGGTGGAATGGAATGATATGTTATCATCTGTTTTAACCAGATATGGGAGACAATTGTGGGTGGCTTTGGCTTGAAGGTCCATTTTAATGGATTCGAAAGTGAAGATGAATGAAATCTGATTGAGGGTTTGAGAATGGAGAAGGCGGTTTCAGTATTTTGAATATAATGAGACAGTGTAACATCTGTTGTGGTAAAACAGGGTTTTTATAGGCTCAAAAGAAACCGCTGATGTGGCCAAACCTCTGCTTGTATGAGCAGACGTGGCAATCATCTGATGGATGAAACATCTGGTGGAGAACAGCTGTTTTGGCAAACACCTGATACAAACAGCTGATGGAACCAACTGTTGTGATTTTTTTTATTATATAGATATAGTATAGATATATAGCGAAACAGTTGTTTTATCTGATCAGATGTTTTGAAACAGATTTTTCAACCAATAGTGGATATGAATGAAACAGTGGTTGTTTTATCTGATCAGATGTTGGAAACAGATTTTTCAACCAACCAGCTATTTTGAAGAAATTTTGATTTTCCGAAACATTTTATTTAAAAAAAAAAAATTATTTGTTTAATCCATGTTTAACATACCAATTCTGGAAATCAGATTTGTAAAGGTAGATGTGTCTAAAGCTTTTGTTAACACATCTGCCAACTGATCCTCTGTTGGAACATGGTGCAGAGAAATCAAACCTTTTTCATAGCTGTCTCTAACAAAATGATGTCTGATGTCAATGTGTTTGGTAGTGGAATGAGAGACTGGATTCTTGATGATATTTTCAGCAGCTTGACTATCCAACATGAGTGGAGTCTGTAGTGCAGTTATCCCAAAATCCAGTAATTGATTTTGAAGCCACATGAGTTGGGCTGTACAGCTTGCAGCAACAATGTATTCAGCTTCAGCTATTAAGGTTGAAACAGCTGCCTGCTTTTTGCTTTGCCAGGAAACTAAGGCATTCCCTAGAAATTGGCACCCTCCTGATGTGGACTTTCTTGTGGTGTGACAACCAGCAAAGTCACTATCTGAATAACCTGAAAGCTCAATGTTTCCATTAGCAGGATACCAAATACCAAGTGTGGGAGCACCTTTGAGGTATCTGAATATCCTTTTCACAGCAATAAGGTTTGACTTTCTGGGTGAAGCCTGGGATCTTGCACAAACACAGGTAGCAAACATAATGTCTGGCCTAGATGCAGTTAAGTACAGTAAAGACCCAATCATGCATCTATAATGTGTTTGATCAACCAGTTCATCCTTGTCATCAATAGTGAGCAGCTTGACTGTACTCATAGGTGTACTACATGGCTTACAATCATTCATCTCAAATCTGGTTAATAAATTCTTTACATATTTGTTTTGGTGAATGAATGTGCCATTTTGTAGTTGTTTCACTTGAAGACCAAGGAAACACTGAAGCGTGCTGTCATGAGTTTTCTGAACTCTTCACACATTTGGTTACATGTGGATCCAAAAATGATGTCATCCACATATATTTGAACAATCATTAAGTTTTTCCCTTTCCATTTTAGAAATAAAGTTTTGTCTATTTTACCTCTTGTGAAGCCAATGGATAAGAGAAATGTGGAAAGAGTTTCATACCAGGCCCTTGGTGCTTGTTTGAGACCATACAGAGCTTTGTTGAGCTTGTAGACATAGTCAGGATGGAATGTGTCTTCAAAACCAGGTGGTTGACATACATAGACTTCCTCCTGAATTTTGCCATAAAGGAAAGCACATTTGATGTCCATCTGATACACCTTTATGTTGTGGTTGACAACAAAGGCTAAAACTAGTCTGATGGCTTCTAGTCTTGCTACAGGAGCAAAAGTTTCATCATAATCTATTCCTTCTTCTTGTCTGAAGCCTTGAACCACCAGCCTGGCTTTATTCTTGACAACAATACCCCTTTCATCAGTTTTGTTTTTGAAGACCCACTTTGTTCCTATAGGACAAACATCCTTAGGTAATGGTACAAGCTCCCATACTTGTTGTCTTTTAAATTGAAGGAGTTCTTCTTGCATAGCTTCTACCCAACTGTTGTCTTTTAGTGCCTCTTGGTACTTGACAGGTTGTGTGAGAGATAGGAAACCTGCAAAAAGACAGATATTGGAGGATTGGCTTCTTATGAGCACACCCTCTCTGATGTTGCCAATGATCTGATCTGGTGGGTGAGCTCTTAAGTAAATAAGATCTCCCTGATATGGTATGATGGCATTTTGAGGTGATGGACAGAGGTTTGGTGACTCTGTTGGTGTAACATCTGTTGGTACTTCTGTAATGCCATCAGATGTTTGGAATGGTAATGGAGGAATGGGTCCAAGTGGTGTGAAACTGGACTGACTTTTGTCAACAGATGATTGACTTTTGTCAACAGATGATTGTTCAGTGGTTGTGAGAGGTGAAACAGTGGTTTGAGGATAAGACTGGCCAACAGTGGTTGACACAGCTGTGGCAGAGTTTTGACAATTGTTTTGAACAGCTGCTTCCTCTGAAGCAGAATAGATTTTGTAGTGACTGGGGATCACAACATCTGTTCTGTAATCTTGTTGTGGAGACTGTGGAATACCTGCATTGTTAGTTTTAACAGTGATATCTTCAAATTTGAATTTATCTAAATCAAATAGTTCAGCAGGATTTGCAGGGATTTTTAGAGATGAAAGTTCATTGAACTTTACATTCAGAGTTTCTTCTATTGTCTTGGTCTTTGTGTTAAACACTTTATAAGCCTTGGCAGTAGAAGAATATCCCAGAAAGTAACCACAATCTACTTTGGCTACAAATTTTGAAATGGAATCTTTGAGGTTTAAGATGAAACATGGGCAGCCAAAGATTTTGAAAAATGAAATTAATGGTTTGATTTTGAACAAAATTTCATAAGCAGTTTTTTGATGTCTAGGGTTGATCAAAACTCTGTTTTGAACATAGCAAGCAGTGTTTACAGCTTCTGCCCAGAAGGACAATGGCAAGCCAGAATCTGCTAGCATGGTTCTTGCAGCTTCTATAAGAGTTCTATTTTTCTTTTCAACCACCCTATTTTGTTCTGGTGTTATTGGGATGCTGTACTGCCTCACAATCCCTTTTGACACACAGAAATCATCCAACTCCTTATTTTTAAACTATGTTCCATTGTCACTCCTGAAGACTTTTACTGGCAAGTCATATTGTTTCTCAACTTTGGTGACAAAGTCCTTCAATATACCTGCAGTCTCATCCTTAGAATGTAAAAAGTAAGTCCATGTAAACCTAGAAAAATCATCAACTATGACAAGACAAAATCTTTTTCTTCTTAGACTCATGATTTTAACAGGGCCAAACAAGTCCATGTGCAACAATTGTAGACATTGACTGGTTTTGGACTCATCAATGGATTTGTAAGAGCTTTTATGTTGTTTCCCTTTTAAACAAGAAACACAATGCTCATCACATTTGAATTCTTTTGATGGTAAACCTCTGACAAGGCTTTGTTTGGAGAGTGTGTTGATAGTGTTAAGGTTGGTGTGACCCAATCTCCTATGCCACAATTCTGTCTCCTTTGTGGAGGCAGCAGAAAACAAACAGACATTTTCCATAGGATTATCCTTTAGCATATCAACAACATACACATTGCCACTTCTATGAGCAACAAGTTATGCTTTGCTCTCAGCAATGATGGTATCAATCTTGTTCACCACTTCTGGCCCAATAATCTTGCAAGTTTTCTTTGTGAAGAATGAGCCATAACCTTTGTCACTCATTTGTGAAACACTCAGAAGATTAAACTTGAGATTATCAATAAGATTGACATTTTCAAACTTGAGTTTCCCAGCTTGTACAGTCCCTGACCCCAACACCTTACCTTTTGAATCATTACTAAAGGATATATCACCCCCTCCATGATCCAAGAAGTCCAGAAGAAGGGCTCTACATCCTGTCATGTGCCTGGAGCCTCCACTATCTACATACCAAAGACTATCTAAACAAGCAGAAGCTCCCTGCACATCAGTAATGGATTAGTTTTGGTGAGTGTCCAAAGCCAAGTTGGCTTTGGATGGGTCCTCAGACTTTTCAGACTCAAGCTTTGGAAGGTGATCAGTGGTTTGAACTAAATTTTGAATTAAGTTCAACAACTGCTGCTGACCATTTGCCAGTGCTTGAATGTCAACACTTGGGGCAACAGTTGTTTGATCACTTCCAGACAAATGATAATACCCATATGGATTTCTGTTCACTCTTGGTTTAGAAGGTCTTTTTGGTTCCTCATAAACATGTGGCAGACTATGACATGGTGGTTGTCCATAACCTCTTGGGTATTTGCTCGTGGGTGGAGCATCTGTTACTTGGACATCCCTAGAAGCAGATGTTTCAAGTCTTTTAGTAACAGTTGTTTGGACAGGGGTGAAAGTCTGTTTGGGCTTTCCTTTTTAAGTACTAACCACAGGATTTGCGAGAGTTTTAGCTTTGTATTCTTGTATTTTTACATCAAAATTTTTTAGATACAAGCACTCTTTGGTCTTGTGATTCTTTTTCCCACATATTGAACATGTGGCTTTGGAATCACATTCACTTGTTCCTTTGTTAATGTCATATGCTTTTAGAAGAAAACAGTTTTTAGTGACATGATTCTTCTTCTCACAGAAATCACAGAACAAGTGGACAGTCTTTTCTTTCTTCTTCCCTTTTTCAGCCTTCTTTTCAGCAGATGTTTGAGCATCTGCTGGAAGGTTTTTCAAGGGAATGACTTTTGCCTGAGGAGCTGTCTTTCCTTCAGGTGTTTTAAAATCATCAGGTTTAAAATTCTCAAGAGTATCACACTCATCAGACCAGGTAGGTTTAAATTCATACTTTTCAAGTTCAGTGAATGATGAGGAACCTTCTGGTTTTTCAAGAACAATTTTCTTACCATTTGGTTCAGTGATTTTAATCTCTTGACCCTGCAGGTTTGTTGGAACTATCTCAACAGACTTTTGACTCCTTTTGTCAGTGTTTTCAAAAGCTGGAGCAGTGGTTTCAAAACCAAAACCAAACTTCACATGACTTTTGGTTTGTTTGTTGAGTAGCATCTCAAAACCTCTACATGATTCCACCCATTTCTCACATTCAACTTGGGTGGACTCAAGCTCACTTTTACAACTCTGATATTTTGCTATCATAGTTTGGAGCTGGTCTTTGGTTATGGTTGCTTCATGTTTTAAGCTGCTTATTTCAGATTCCTTTTTAGTTAAACTTGTTTTTAAATCTTTTGAAAGTTTTTCAAATTTAACTTCATCATCTAAAATTTTCTTCCTAAGGTTTTCATTCACCTCTTTGATGTTAGCAAATGCAATTACACATCTGTCAGAACACAAATCTTTAAGAATTTGAGGAGATACCTTAGCAGCAGCCATCAATGCACAATCACACTTGCACTCACAATCATCAGATGCACCCCGGGGATCTGAGAGATTCACAACCTCTTCTTCAGGTTTTTCACCTGTAACAACTTCATCAACAACATCATTAGTCACAACATCAGATTCAGTCACCACCTCCTCAGATTCAACCTCATCAACCATAGCCATGAAACAAAAGTTTTCTGGTTCATTTTCAGCTTTGGCAACTAATGCAAAATTTTCATCTGTTAACTCATCTGGTAGACTGCTCCAATCAACAAAGCCTTGTGTAAAGAAGCTCTGTTGACTGGTCTCTGCAGGAGCAGAGGATGAAGCAACAGTCGTTTGCACAGGTGCTTGAGTAACAGGTGTTTGCACATAGTGGATCTGAGGAACAGTGGTTTGGACATACTGGACAGGAACAGTGTTTGAGGACTGTGCAAAATGAGCAGTGTTTTGCACATTTGGTCCAGGGGTATTATAGGAATTCTGATAAGTGTTGGTCTGAGGTCTTTGATTTGGATAGGTGATTATAGGTGTACCATGTTGACTACTACATTCCCTAGCAAAATGACCAAGTCTATGACATTTGTAACACTTTATCTTTGATTTATCCAACCCAACCTTTGATCTGCCAGTTAACCTATGGAAACCTTCTCCCAGTTTTCTTGTAAAAATTGTTAATTCTTACACTGAGAAGGGCCAATTGGTGCATAATGTCCATTTCTTCCAAATCATCAGGGTCAAAGTATTTCAGGTCATCATACTCAAAGGATATGTTATCAGATGCCTGGATATCACCACCACTTGCTGTGAAGGCATAGTTTGGTGAATAAGAATCAGAGTTAAAACCTGAGTTAAAACCTGAAGTTATGTCAATGAAATGATCATAACTCTGATCCTTAGTATTTCCAGGCACCTCATCATGACCCAAAAGTGTTGTATTCCCAAATACATAATCATCAGACACTTTTCCAGAGTCCTGGAGCTTCTTTTTCTGGTTAAGCTCTCTCTCATAGGTCAAGAGCTTACCATGAAGCTGGGTCAGTGATAGGTCCTTAAATCCAATCGAGTTTCTCATCACAATAGCAATAGTGTCCCATTTGTCTGGTAATGATCTTAAAAACCTATGGTTCAGGGTTGAATGAGGGTAAGTAAGACCAACCACTTTTAGTTAATGACTCTCATTTGACATGACTGAATGTTTCATATTGTTGGTTAAGTATTTCACGATTGTTTTCAATAACCACCTCAGTCCCACCAAATTGTTCTTTCAGTGCATCCCACAACTCCTTTGCACTGTTACAGTGTAACAGCCCAGCATATATATCATTTGGTAGAGCCATGGCCACAATACTAAAGGCCTTAGCATCTAACTCAATTTTCTGAAAATCCTGGTCGGAGTAGTTTTCAAGTTTCTTTGGCTCTTAAACCTTGGGATCTTCAGTACTCGGCACTATCGGAACATGTGGTCCGAAGATAACCGACTTCCAACACCCAGTGTTCTGTTGAGCTAGAACATGGCTCATCCGACGTTGCCAGATATTGTATTCAGATCTGACAAGCATCGGTGGCTTGTTGTTCGTGCCAGTGTTATGTGGATCGTGATTGATTGAAGCCATTCTCTGATTTTTCAAAAAAACAAAGTCCGTTTAAAAACGGTTGAAACGAAATTAAACTATTACTCTGTTTTCAATCCAACAGACAAACGATATCAATAATTGTGAGCTATTCTGTTTATATTAAATTGATTTGTTAGATCGAATTTAATTGACCAAGCTCTGATACCAATTGTAAGGATCTGAGTTTGTTTGTTTTGATTGTATTTAACTAAGAATGATAAGAGTGATGTGAGTATAGATGGAAAGTGCAGCGGAATGATAAACTATTAATCAAAACATGAGAGTAATTGTTTTCTGATCGAATGCTTTCATTTATCTAAAAGATTACAATCATACAAGTACTCCCCCTCAGCCTGATCACACAGTGATTGTTTGTCTGAGAGAATGTTTGTGTGTGTGATGTAATAGAACAGTACAAGCACTGTTCTATTTATAGACAAACCTAAACCACTGATGACCTAGGCTGACGTCACCTAAGACAGTGACCTCTAACAGAATAACAAACATAAAACATCTGCCTATTACAAACTACTGTTACATTGAAAACACTGAAGATAAACAACTATTGTAGGAAAACTCTGATGGTCTTGTATCCTCTGCTGGAGCCTAAGTGCTGTTGGCTCCAGCAGTGCTTTAGTCTTTAATACTTGGATCAGCAGTTGTTCTTCATCAGACCTTTGGTCAGCAGTTGTTCTTCATCAGTGTTTATTCAGCAGTCATTTGTATCAGCAGTTGTCATAGCAGTTGTTTGGATAGAACAGTTGTTAGAGTCAGCAGTCTTTTGGGAGAAGTATGTTGTAAGGACTGTTTATTGTGTGGATCAACTGTTAGCATGTTTTGGCTTTTCAATCATCTGTTCTTCTCCAGGTCAGCAGACCCAACAAACACACACACACACACACACACACACACACACACACACACATATATATATATGCGACTTAGGGAACCCCATTACAAATTTCATCTACAAGCTGCAAATCGATCAGATTCTAAGCCTTCCTGTTCGGATGTATTGCTCCTCGTTTCTCCATTCATCTCAATCGGTATGAATCAATTCGTTATTCTAATACAGTAATCGGCCATTGACCATCATTAACCCCGTGGTTAATTAAACTATAACGACGTACTTGGCCGATTAGAATTCTAGGGTTTAATTTAGGGAAGATGACTTAAACCTGTTGTTGTATAAAAAGTTTCTGCACCAAGTTGAAACACCATCAGATCTGTAGATCAGATGGTGTTCTCTTGTTTGGTTAAAACGCTCATACAGCTTCGGTCTGGGTTCGATACCTTGCACCAACATTTTTCATTCTTTTGAATTATATAATTAAGCATCTAATACACCTTATAACATTCTGAAATCAAATATTGTTGTTTTCAGGGTCCAGACCAACTGGTCTGGGCTTGTGATTATAAACACACGAACCGGCCAGAGGCTCCGGTTCGATTCATGGCAGCAACAATCCTTTTTTTTTTTAAAACCCTTATTTATATATTTAATCTAATAATCTTTTAAAATAGTTTTTAAATACCAAAAGTGGTTTATAAATTCTATAAAAATTATTTATGTTATCCTGATTATAAAGTTTATTATACAATTTTTTAGTTTTTCAAAAATCATTTACTTAATATATATATAAAATATATTACAAGTTTATTCATTTTTAAGTTAAAAATTCAATAAAAATATCTAAACGTTTTTATAAAATTTCACAAAAAGTATTTTGAACTTATAAATTTGAGACCTTTTTGAATTTAATTTTTATTTCAGAAAAAGCGTTTATTTAATATTTTTAATTAAATTTTTCTATTTTAAATCATAAATAATTCATAATAAATCCATTTTTCACTAATTTTACATCAAAATTTTACATAAATTATTTTCGTTCATTTAGAACAGAAAGATAATTTTTAATTTGAAACTTTATGAATTTTAATATTTTAGACATTAATACTATATTTTGACAAATAAATATTAATATACTATATATCCAATAATTAAGAAAATAATTTTATAAAAATTATTTTCATATTTTCAACATTATAATATAGCCATCTTTAATCAAAATTTTACAAAAGTTCTTTTTATTTATGTATTTTTCTAAATTTCTTTATTTATTTCATTAACGATTTATCTAAATTAAAATTAAACAATTGCCTATCCCCAAATTAGGAACCCTAGAAATACTTGTAGACTAAAAATTTAGACTTATTTATTGCCTTAAACATAGGGTAATACTTGGCAACGTTGGACCACACTTATTCTATTTCAAAGGACTTAACACTTTGATAAGGTGAGTTTACGTAACCTTGTTTATGCAAATTGTATACTTGAAACTTTATACTTAAGAAATTCTTTATACATGTCTAGTTGTAATCTTTGATGCCACATGACTTAGATGAAAACTATTAGACTTAAACTTAAACTTGCATAATCATTAACCCTGATCAAGCCGGCGGTATACAATGATAGATCTATTGGATTGACAACCCCACCCAGATTCGTTGACCATTTCTATGGGGAGCGCGGGTGATTGTTATCGTTCTAAACTTTATAAGGAGAACCGTGAATGCGGAATGGACCTAAACTTTATAAGGAGAATCGTGGATGCGGGATGGACCTAAACTTTGTCGGAGGATTGATTATGTGCATACTATACTTGTTGTTTACGCATGTAGACTTAGACTTACATTAGACATATGAATTGCTAAACTTTTATTCTTTTAAAACATATTACTTGACTTGGCTTATGTATTCTCACCAACTTCTAGGTGACCCCCCCATCTTTTCCAAACTCAACAGGAAATACTGATGCTTGAAGTCCAAAGTTAGCATGAGGCGTTATTTGAAGTTTCCAGTTTTGTTTATTTGTTTGATGTACTAGATTTCATTCAAGACCTTGTTATGTATTTCAAAATTTAGATGTTTTATTGGAATAAATACTTATTTAAAACTTGATTGCCACGTGCTACTGAACAATCATTCATATTTGACACCTCGATGTTTTCGCCATCGGTTGGGGTGTTACAGATTGGTATCAGAACCTTGGTTATAGGGAATTAGGTTATTAAAAATAATCTAGACTATAACCTTATGGATTTTAAACCAGTACTTCCTTCTCTTACTTGCAACTCTATTTGTTTCTATTCTCTATCTCCATCCTACTTCTTATTCCTACCTAGCCCCTACAAGATGATCGCTCTCCATCACTAGATCTACCCTTAGACTAATAGGACAAAATTCTCAAGTCCTAACCCGAACTGCCTTGATAATCTCGTCTAAGTTCTATATTCTAATAATGAACATGTGCAATTTGGAAGGGTGAACGCCTGTATTCTGAGTTTTCTGTCTAGGACTGGCATTGCGCATAAATCCCAATCAGACGAGGGAACTGGATGCCTACCTGGGAATTCTCGGGATGAGTGTTCACTTATAGGCTAAAGCATGTCTTCACTATGTTATTAGAATCTAGAAGCTTTGATAAGTCAACGTTTTCGTTTATTCGTTTTAATTAATGAGTAAATGATTACATTCCTTATTATATTCCATTATCCTTGATTAATCCTATGTCTCATTGAAACCTTCATTGTGTCTCTTACAGATAATGCCTCCTCGTCCCAGCTCTTGTATTAACAACGATCATGATGGTGAAAGCATCAACAACAACAACAACAACAACAACAACAACAACCATGACAACGAGATCCAACTCGCTGCGATCATATCCCAACAAATGGCTGAATAGATAGCGATGTTAGTTCCCAATTTGGTGGCTCAAGTCGTTCAAATGAATGGAAATGGCAATGGCAATGGAAATGACAACGGGAATGGTAATCACAATGGGAATGGGAATGGGAATGCTCACCCTGTTTGCACCCTCAAGCACTTCAACTCTTGCAACCCTCCTAAGTTTAGCAGGGACGAAGGAGCCACTGGTCTCCTTCAGTGGTTCGAAGGTATCGAAAATACCTTCATTAATAGCGAGTGCCCTAACAACCTCAAAGTTCGCTATGCTATTAGTGTCCTCCACAAGCGGGCACTCACATGGTGGAACGAAGAGAAACGAACTCGCGGAGCTGAAGTCGCACTGGCCTTGACTTGGGAGAAAGCTAAAGACATCATGAAGGCAGAATTCTGCCCTCGTAATGAAATCAAGAAGTTAGAAGATGAGTTTCACGATCTTGCCCAAGACAGTGGAGAAAACCTAGCCTACAACACTCGTTTCCACGAACTTAGTCTACTGTTACCACATCAGGTCACCCCCCTGCCTGTTGCAATCGAAAAGCACATTGGCAGCTTACCCATGCAGATTCAGGACACGGTGTGGGTAAGGAACCCTGCTATTCTCGAGGAAGCAAAGCGTTTGGCGGCCACCCTACCAGATAACCACGTGAAGGCAGGAACTTTGACTCAAAAAGGGGAAAAGAAAACTGTTGTGAAAGATACTCCCCAACCTGCTATCGAGATTAAAATTGAGTCCTCAACCAACGGAAGACGCAAGGCCAGGAATTTTGCAATAGATGCCACCGCCCCACCCAACATGAAACAGTACCCGCAAACCATCCTAAGTGTAACACCTGTTAGTATCACCACCCAACCCAAGTGCCTTGTCGTTAATGTACCAATTGCCAAAGGTACGGACATCTCGAGAATACTTGTCGAATTCCTGCTAATGCCCCCACTTCTCAGAATAACCATGCTAGGAATGCTCCAGCCCTCAATCCTCAAAATGGTAGGCACACTCATGGACAATGTTTCGAGTGTGGTGATCCGTGACATCCGGGAACCAAGCACATATTTTCTTTTTAGCTGGCTTTATTGTTTACTTGCCGAATTTCGAGACGAAATTCTTTTCAACTTGGGGATGATGTGATACACCTCAATTTCAGGTTCTTAAATTAATCAAACTCTAGTCACTTGCACTTAGATTCCTTGCATCCTACTTAACTAAAGTTAACTAGGTAGGTCATACGTACACACACGAGATGCATATGTCTATGGGATATCATTTAAACAAACCCATGACACATATGAAACAAAATACATGTTAATGTCGTCATCAAGAGGCATGGAACTTAACTAACTCTTACCCTTGTGAAACCGGATGATATTCCTATATCAACGGGTACCAAAGGTTACTAAATGGGCATAACCTACAATCACAATACCATTTACAAAGATGGGCCGATTAATTAACAAATAAACAAGGTCTGGAATCATAGCCATACCATTTATCTTGGAACTACACAAGCTATACACAAATATATACATATACACCCATACACATGACACCAAAACAAACAAGCAAACATAGGATAAGACAATCCTACAAGCGTTGAAACCTCTGTCCTTTTCTTTTGAATTTTCGGCCAAAGCCTTGCACATAAGCAACCTCACACATGCTTTTGGTATCATCAAATAAGCAAGGCATTATCTTACAACAAGTTCTCTTGAAACAAGACAAACCTTAATTAGAAAAACCCCATTCTTTTGTCTCATTATCGGCCGAAACACAAGGCTCAAGGCCACACATGTCTTGCAAGCATGTTTGTCACAAACTTACACCAAAATGGCAACCACATGCAAGCTTCCCAACCTCCCTAGGTCAACTCCTTACCTTTCTTAACATAGCCAATCAAAGAATGAGGAATAAAGGAACTATCACCATCACCATGTGCCTGTAACATCAAGCTTCTACTACCCTACCCTTCCCACATGCTCGGCCTCTACTACCCCTATGCGTATACATGATAGTGATAGAACAAGAACCTAGAAATTCCACTAGAAGACAATCGGCCAAGATAGCTAGGAGGTGAGCAACTTACACCCTTATGGATAACACTAGATCACACTATAGGAATTCAACCTTTCCTCTTATGGATTGCCACCCTATGTCGAACACATGGCCCTTGTTTTCCCCACCCTCTTGCACGAGTACACCAAGAAAAGACAAGGAAATCTTTGTCTCATGAAAGGTCACTATCAATTCATGACACCAAGGTTTGCATCTAAGTAGAAAGAGTAGGCTTTCACCATTGTCTTACAAAAGGAGGTATGCCACAAATATCATCCCTAGACTCATACATATCGGCCGAAAGATAAGCATGAATGAATGAATGAATGAATGAAATGACAACTAGAGACCTTACATGGATTAGGAAGCTAGCCTATAACTAGATATGGCAAAGCATTGTTAACTTACCTTAGAATTTGCCTATATAAGGAGCCCTTGGAGCATCCAAACAACTTGCACCAACAATTCATAAACTCTCACCACCTCACTTACACCACTCGGATCTAGGAAGCCATAAACAAAGATGAGCTAGCTCGAAGGAAGGATCAAGGACCAAGCACCCAACTAGCCTCACATCACTTCGAGTAGGTAAGATCTTTAGCCCTTCTATTCCTTTAAACATCACTTCCATTCGGTCCTAAAGCTCTACACCCAATCATAGGCCCTTAATCACTAATCGGCTCCCACACACACACTCACTAAGCACAAGCATGATCACTATATAATGGTTCAATGTTACACTAAGTCTATTAGCCGAAATCATCTAACAACTAGAGATAATCGACTCTATCTAACCATTGTCATCTAAATGATGGCTTGAGGCAAAGTCATGGTATAATAAAACATGTTATAAATCGGTTTTATAGACGAACTGTACAATAAACCATGTGATTTACCATGCTTCTAATAAATCATAGGGCAAGCATCTCTATCAGGTGAGTTTCACTACTCTTTTTCTCAAAAGCATGCGTCTCGGATGAGACAACTTTCTAAACTTTTCTTAGTCCGGTTGGGGCTACTCATACACATCCCGGGTTTGGGGTGCCATGATTCACTAGGTGAATCTACTTTCACTAATTCAAGCTTTATGTCCTTGATGAACTAAACCAACTCTATCATTGAAGTCCTTCTAAATACCGAATGAATTGTCGGGTGGGCAAGCGGGTTACTAGTTTATAGCGCTATTAGGTTTCACAAACCTCACATCGTGCTGGAGAGAATGGGTGTGAACTATGACTTAACATATTATCATTGTTGATAGACAATGATGCAAGGCACTTTGCTCACTATTATGGGATCTCGTTGTTTAGTAGTTCGGTATTACCAGTTTTAGTTATCAAGAGTGGGCTAGCTACCCCTGGCATGTGAATTAGCTACTACTCAAAAACATGGTCTGGAGGACCTACGTATTTACTTAACTTTGTGAACTCACCAACTTTATGTTGACCCACGAATATTATACCATTTTGCAGGACACTAGTTCGAAGCACGAGTAGGGCATCCATCATATAGCATCATGGGGATATGAATACTTATCTATTTTCGAATGTTTAATTTTTCTATTACGATTTCGAACGCGTTATTTTACGCAGATTATTTGGATAACTATTATCTTTAAATTTCGCTTCCGCAACTATTGAAATATTTGATTATCTATGAAACTTGTTTTACAATAACGAACTAAATGGTTTAGGCATTTAGAGTCATTCATATGACTTATGGCTATGGGATCTTGGTATGTCACGCACCTCGCGGTATAAACCCCGCAGTGGAAATTGAGGGTGTGACATGATCCCAATCATTTCCATAATCAATGCCCTAACCTAAACCGAGATCAAGACCCTCCAGCTGCTTAACGACAAACACCACCATTAGAATATTATTTGCTTTTAAAATTCTATGTATTGACGCAGTTTGATTCAAGTAATAAATCTTAGTAATGAAAATTTTGTCTTTTATATGAGTGTTTGTTTATCTAGTATGTTCATGACACTCGGATACATGCCTGATTGAATGTGAACTAAATGCTATATTATTATCTAAATCTGTACAACTTCAACTCACGTACTATACTTGTTACACTTATAAACTTGCCTACATAAACATATTATCAATTTGCATATTATGTGTGGAATAATTGTTACACTTAATCAACAACTGGTAGAGGATGAAGTACTTGCTCAATGGTTGGTAGAGTACCAAATAACCTACTCAACGATTGGCAGAGGTCATCATGCCTGCTCAACAGTCGGTAGAGGTCCTAACAACCTGCTTAACGACTGGTAGAGACCATCGCACCTGCTCAACAATCGGTAGAGGTTCCTACTCACTGACTTGTAGAGGTCTTTTTCCTGCTCAACAGTTGGACTCATTTCTGGATACATTGTATACGATTCAATCACAAGGTTATTTTGAACTATGTGTGTGTCTAGAGTCATAGGATGACACAAAACCATAATGTAAGGTAAATTGGTGATTGCGGTCCGGAACATAATCATGAATTTACAGGTACGTTAAGGTAGTGTGAAATTCTATCAAGGTTTTCAGTAGATAAAAAATTATAAAATCTAGATACCCGGTAGTTCATTTAGTCTTTCTTTAGTCAATCAACTCATGCAATTCTTTTTGGATTCCTGAAATTTAAGTTTAGTATTTTGTTAGATTCTTATTCTCCTTGCTATTTCAGATGAACCTAATCCAACCCTTAAAACTTACACATTTCAATCCTCTTATCCAAATTATTCGAAACAGATTATTCTATTACCTATAAATTCATGTTGTGCCTTAACCTAATTTCTACCCAATCACCATCAACCCTATGTTTTTAATAACTTCAGGACGAAGTTTCCAAAAGTAGGGGAGATTGTAACATCGTGTATTTTCCCCAAAATTTTTAATTAATAAAAAGAATGTGTTTGTTTTAAACTATATATGTTTTAAACACCTTAAACTAATAATTATTTAATAAAATCGTTGGATTCCCGACGTTTTGAGTGATTTAAAAATATTTCGTAACATTTTTTACCTTCTATAATCATAATATGAATATATAATGATATATAGTATTAATGAAAAATGCAAAGAAAAATATTTGTGTGGACCGGAACTCGAACCCGCGTCCACTGCCGAGTCAAATCAATTTAACACAACATCCATAACCAACTGAGCCACAGCCTTTTTGGTGATAATATCTGATGCATTTAAACTTAACACCTTCTTAATTTAGCCCAGTCAAACAACAAAGTCAAACCTGCGATCTATCCTTTCCAATCAAGTTAAAATTCCGTGCTGTTGATACGAATTAAGTATGGAATGATTTTGGACCGACCTTCCAGCGTTTTCCCCACGCCAAATGCATTCCAAAACATACCAAATATAGACCAATTACGCGTTTTAATTTTGGATGGGTCAAACAATCCAATTTTTCCAATTCGTGTATATAGGAGGTTTTGACTCGATTAAATCTGCATACACACACATATATATGCGATTTAGGGAACCCCATTACAAATTTCATCTACAAGCTGCAAATCGATCAGATTCTAAGCCTTCCTGTTCGGATCTATTGCTCCTCGTTTCTCCATTCGTCTCAATCGGTATGAATCAATTCGTTATTCAAATACAGTAATCGGCCCTTGACCATCATTAACTCCGTGGTTAATTAAACTATAACGGCATATTTGGCCGATTAGAATTCTAGGGTTTAGTTTGTGGAAGATGACTTAAAGTTGTTGTTGTATAAAACGTTTCTGCACCAAGTTGAAACACCATCAGATCTGTAGATCAGATGGTGTTCTCTTGTTTGGTTAAAACGCTCATACAGCTTAGGTCTGGGTTCGATACCTTGCACCAACATTTTTCATTCTTTTGAATTATATAATTAAGCATCTAACACACCTTATAACATTCTTAAATCAAATATTATTGTTCTCAGGGTCCAGACCAACTGGTCTGGGCTTGTGATTCATGGCAGCAACAATCCTCTTTTTTAAAACCCTTATTTATATATTTAATCTAATAATCTTTTAAAATAGATTTTAAATACTAAAAGTGGTTTATAAATTCTATAAAAATTATTTTATGTTATCTTGATGATAAAGTTTATTATAAAATTTTTAGTTTTTCAAAAATCATTTATTTAGTATATATAAAATATATTACAAGTTTATTCGTTTTTAAGTTAAAAATTCAATAAAAATATCTAAACGTTTTTATAAAATTTCACAAAAATTATATTGAACTTATAAATCAGAGACCTTTTTGAATTTAATTTTTATTTCAGAAAAAGGGTTTATTTAATATTTTTCATTAAATTTTGCTATTTTAAATCATTAATAATTCATAATAAATCCATTTTTCACTAATTTTACATCAAAATTTTACATAAATTATTTTCGTTCATTTAGAACAGAAATATAATTTTTAATTTGAAACTTTATGAATTTTAATATTTTAGACATTAATACTATATTTTGACAAATAAATATTAATATACTATATATCCAATAATTAAGAAAATAATTTTATAAAAATTATTTTGTGAGACCCTCAAATCCGACGGGTCAAACAGTTGGCATTCAAGGACTAAAAGCATAATTAATACTTAAGAAGTCTTATTTTATTATCAGAAAACACGCAGCGGTAAGTAAATGGTTTATTTTATTCAAACATGAACTTCCCCACAATGGGTCAAAGCATATTTGTAAAACAAAAACAATAATTTAGAAAGGAGTTATCTAGCAATAAAGTAGTCTCTTCTTATTCGAAATGTCAACCGCCTCTGAGTAGTCATGCAGCATGCCAAGGCATCCCTTCTATTCTTCAAATACCTGAAATCAATCTAACGTGTATGCAAAAGTCAGCTACGCTGAGTGAGTTCAAGTTTTATAAATTTATATAGACAAGTAATTTGTCAATTTAAGAATTAACAAAATACCTCAACCTCAGAGTTAACAATAAGCGCAAACCGCCAATTTGTTCCCTAAGAAAAAATGTAAAGTCTAGAATAAGCGCAATCCGCCTACTTAACATAAGACTTTACGTTAAATCTACAATAAGCGCATTTCCGCCTATTTGTCACAAAACTACAACAAGTCTACATAAGCGCATATCGCATACTAAGACACAAACCATAACTATAAATCAGAGCAGACATACTGTAAATCTATCATAGCTCAATTTATAATACAGGTAATCGTCATACACAATTAACCTAACAAGTATGACTCAAGGCAAGTCCCGATCTAACAAGCAAGGTTTCTAATACGTGGCCAAGACATTAAGCGCATTCCGCTTATTAAATAAAAACTTAAGCCACGCTCTAATCAAGACAACCGTCTATTCATATATATAATAACATATATAACTCAAGCCATATAATGACACATTAGGCGCATTCCGCCTACTTACGTTTCATACCAAAATAATATAGATATGAGTTCACAAAAATATTTATAACTTTATAAAAATATTTATTTTTGTGACTTCATAAAAATAATCATACTGGTTTAGCATGCACGTTAGCCCAAAATATTTAGAAAAATAATAACTAAAAGAGTGGGCACAAGAACTCACCTAATAATAAACCTTCGCTAAAGCATCATTCTTCGTGATACTTGACAAGTCACTAAAATAATTTAATTGCCACCAAAGCTTAGTCTTGTGCACAATTTGAATCCATGTTGCCTACTGTCCAACACCTCGTAATATAGAAAGGTTCCATGACCATAGCCATAGGCTTCTAATCTGATCAAAACCACCATTGGCCAATATTATCATTAACATGCCCAACATGTACCCCATTCAAAACAAAATGATCCAACTAACATCTTGAAGCAAGCACACCTTCATGAACTCACATATACATGTCATTTAATCGAAACAGGTTCGAACACATTACCAGTTTTGGCAACCAATTCCACGAATACAAAGCGCGACACCGTTTCTTCATCATCTTAAGTTCTTTGCCTTCGATCCGTTCATAGTCACCCTACACACCTAACTACATTCATCACCATAGATGCTTGTAGCCAATGCTGGCATCCCATACAATTGTTCGTAGGATTTCAGCCATGGACCACCCCTTATACGTGTCTTAACAGCCCCTTTTTATACTTAATCGCTCAAACATATTAGTTTACAAAAGGCGATTTGTACACCCTTATCGATCTCAAAACAGTATCCGAAACATCCTACATTGTTGCCCACTTCCGGTCTTGCTTCGGCAGCCCAAACCTCTAGTGTTATGTGTCATTTGACAGTGGGTTTTATTTCTGTAACACCTTCCACTCGGCTGCCCAACACCGTAACTCGCTACTGCCTCGCACACCACGTTTTGGTCTCGAAACCATCTTAAACGCATGACGTTGCTCTTTGGTAGCATCAAGGCATATTCCAAGCGTGAGACAAAAGTGTCTATGTTCGTCGGTTGCGGGTTGTCCGAGAGCCAGCGCCCAGAAATCAGAGGTAGAGCCGAGAGATGTAATGGGTTCGGTGGTATTCGTATGGTGGTGATAACCTACTTTATTCCGCTACTTACTTGGCTACAACTCAAGGCTTTGGTTTCACATTGTCACCGATACGAGGAATAGAAAAGAAAATAAATAGTGACGGTGTTTGCGAGATTCAAATGGCAAAATTATCTCCCCGAATCAAAGGATTTGGGTTGATTTAATATAGGAATCAATTAGCCAATATTACTATAAAATTAATATCCCAAATTTTGGAAACCAATAATTCTGGATTCAATAGCTTTACTTTCGGTGGTCAATCTTGATAGGTTTGACCGAAAAAGGTGGGTCTAAAAAGAAAGCAAATTGGTTTGCATATACATTTTTTTTTAGAGAACAAGAGCACATGGAGTGCATTTGTGATGTAGAGTTAAAAAAAATGCAAAGACCACCTCACCTAAAGCCAAACTACGAATTCAAGATAATTGTACAACTCTACAAGAATGCATCACAAGCAGAGAAATTTACGGGTGTTACAAGTCTACCCTCCTTAGAAGAGGATTTGTCCTCGAATCCTCTTAGAACGGAAACCATCAAACGTCATATTTTAAAACGTGATATTTTAAGGACAATCTTCTAAGAATATATTACTACAGGTATAGATGAATAGTCTTCTACTGCTATTCTGATTCACTTATTTCTACACAAGACAACATTCATATGATTGTTTTAGGTTACAACTCAGAATAGTAAAGTAACAATCATGACACAAAACCAATACTATAGATCAGAGCAGGCATATCCCACTTCTATTATAGCCCTGTTTAGCCTGGTAGTTGCCAAACACGACAACTTCTCACACGGTGACACCCCAATAGTGGCGTGATGGCTATTGTTATATGAAAACTCCGTCAAGAGTAGGTGATAATCCCAGCAACCGCCGAAATCAGTAATGCATGCCCGAAACACAATCTTCAAGAGTTTAGATGGTTCTTTTCGATTACCCATCCGTATGCGGGTGATACGCGGTGTTGGTGTATAACCTAGTACCCATTCGTGTAGAACGAGTATCTCTATCGGAAACAATAGACACTGGCACACCGTGTCTCGATACAATCTCCCGAATGAACAATTCTGCCAACCTTTCGGAGTTAAGGGTCCCCCGTATCGGCAAGAAGCGAGCACTCTTTGTCAACCTATCCACCACCACCCAAATGGGTGTCAATCCCTTTGGCGTACGAGGTAGCTTAGTGATGAAATACAGAGTAAGATGCTCCCACTTCCATTCCGGTACCTCCAAAGGTGGAATATTTTTTTCCAAACGGTTTCTGATGCTCTGCTTTAACGTTATGTGCGCATATAATGTATATATGTGTGACCCTCGGGGGGGGGGGGGGGGGGGGCAAAAGTAAAGTTGCACTAGTTTTAACGTTATTTTACTAATTTCGTGAAAATAACGTTAAAAACGACGGACGGTTAATCATGCATCATGTGGTGGCGTTGATAGCCAAAAGACAAAGGGGTACATGCACCGATCGGGCTTGTCCCGATTGCTAATTGTTATGTCCCTTATGTCCAACGCTTGATACCAAGCCACATCGAGCCGGGGGTCTCACTGGAAGCAGCCTCTCTATTCTTAGGGGTAGAGGTAAGGCTGTCTACATCTTACCCTCCTCAGACCCTACCTTAGCTTTGCTATAGGTGGGATTAACTGAGTATGATGATGATGATGATTCTGATGCTCTGCTTTAACTTGAAAACAAGACAAAAACCTACTCACATAAGTTTCTACCTCATACTTCATTGTCGGCCACCAATAATTCTTCATAAGATCTTGGTATATCTTGTTGCCCCCGAATAATTAGAATGGCGGTTTCGTGCGCCTCATCCATGATTTTATTCCTAAACCCTCCATATCGAGGCACCCACATCCAGTCTTTTATGAACATAACCCCTTTCTCCATCACTTCCCATAAGTCATTGCTGCCCCCACATACGCTCTATCATAATTCGCTCCACATGTAAGGCTTCAATCTGGGAACTAGAGATCTCTTCACTATATCCGGTTTCAAAATAAGCTGACAACAGTTCACCAGAATGAGTTTAGGCATCTCCTTTCGGCTCAAAGCGTCTGCCACCACCTTAATCTTTCCTGGGTGATATGCACTGTCTACATCATAGTTCTTGATTAATTCCAACCACCCGCGCTGCCTCCTGCTAAGGTCCTCCTGCTCAAAGAAATATTCCAACTCTTATGCTCGGTGTAGATGGTGCAAGGATCCCCATATAAGTGACATTCCCATATAAGCGCAAAAACAACAGCTGCCAA
Organism: Ambrosia trifida; assembly: GCA_028751855.1. Taxonomy (NCBI): domain Eukaryota; kingdom Viridiplantae; phylum Streptophyta; class Magnoliopsida; order Asterales; family Asteraceae; genus Ambrosia; species Ambrosia trifida. Next base: position 169,342,857 of record CM054123.1, on the reverse strand, counting down.
CTCCCAATCATGATTCGGGTAATTAAACTCGTGGGGTTTCGATTGGCGTGGGGCATAAGCTATCACCTTACCACGCTGTATAAGTACACACCCGAGACCCCCAAGTGACGCGTCCGAAAAAAAAAAAAACCACTACAACCTCCGTCCAACCCGGTAAGGCTAGGATCGGTGCTTGTGTCACACTTGTAAGACCCGCAAATCCGGTGTCAAAATTTTCTTTAGTTCCAAGAAACGCGTTCTCTTGGTCCAAGTCATAAGCAACCCTCACCTCATTCCTGGTCAGTTTAGTCAGTGAGCTATCTTTGAGAAATCCTGTACACACCTCCGATAACAACCTGCCAACCCAAGAAGCTACTAATATCAGACGATGATTTTGGTGTCGCCCAGTTCAACATTGCCTACACCTTCAAGGAATCTACCATGGTACTGAAGGAATTGATGTCATGGGCCAGAATACTGACCCTCATGAAATTAGAAAGCACCTTTGAGAATTTTAGCGCAAAGCTTCTCATTCTTTAGAGTTTGAAGAACCTTATTGCGATGTAGAATATGCTTCTTCTTCTCTTTTGGAGTATATGAGCATGTCATCAATGGAAACAATAACAAAACAGTTGAGCATCGGCTTACACACCCAGTTTATCAAATTCATGAATGTCGCAGCACATTGGATAGGCCAAACGACATTACCAAAACTCATCATGTCCATAACGAGTACGGAAAGTGTCTTGCTCTCGTATTTTCAGCTGATGATAACCCGATCTAAGATCAATTCTCGACAGCCAACTAGCTCCTTGGAGCTGATGGAAATAAAGCGTCGATTCTCGGTAAAGGATATCCATTCTTCACCGTCAAGGGATACACATCTGCATGCTACCATCTTTCTTTTTTTATAATTAAAACCGCCGCACCCCTTGGTGGGATACTCGGTCTAATGAACCCTTTCTTGAGCAAATCCTCCAACCGAGATGAGAGTTCTTTCATTTACGCAGGGGCTATGAGGTAAGGTCTCTGGCTACAGGTTTGCTTTCGGCACGAGGTCTATTTGGAACTCAACCTCGCGGTCCGATGGCGATTCTGTCAAATCCTCAGGAAATACATCCGAGTAATCCCACGCTACGGGGACATCCCCTAGCTTAGGGATATCAACCCCCCACATCCAAGACCTGTGCCAGGTACGCCTTACACCCACGCTACAACATTTGCCCCCTGCCTTCAGTATAGAAATAACCCGAGGTAATGAGCAACTATCACCCCCATGAACTGTAATACGATTCCCATCAGGAGCCGTAAGTCGCACGAGTCTCTGCCCGCACACAATGTTGAGCATCCATGGTATCCAGCCAGTCCATCCCAAGAATAACATCAAAGCAACCCAATGACATTAAGTACAAGAGAATAGGAAGACTACGGCCCGATAACTCGATCCGACAATTATATACAGCCTTGGTCGCAATGAGTGAATTTCCTACTACAACCTTGTCCTCGATTAAATGTCTAGTATCTTTGGGATCTTATCTAACCCAATACAAAAGGTGATAGACGCAACCATACTAAACATTCATGACAAAACCGTCACATGATCAGTCACCGGACATATTCAGGATGTGTAAAGTAAGGGTAAACTTCTAATAACGTTGATCAAGTGTGATTAGCTGTTTACTTTACTTTAGTCACCCTAAACACAACAAGTTACGACCACATTAACAATTCTGCCTACACATTAACACAAATACACACAGTATTTAGCTATTAAACCTTAAAGGTTTGCAATTAACAACTGAAGAAGGGAATTCTACCCTACCTCAAGACATAAGAGCATACACCCCCTATGTATTATTAGAATTAAGCACCCAATAAGAGCCATCAAAACATACTTAAAACAAATATAGTTATTGGGTTTCCCTCTAACACTTTATGTATCTAAGTGTTCAACGAGAAGCATCCCAATCTACGTGTCGTGCATTACGCACAATATATTAATCTTCCCATACTACATCAAAATGAAAAGGCACTAACCTCCCGTTTATGACTCCATCCTATTAAGCATCCAATGAAGTGTAAATACACACACACACACACACACACACACACACATATATATATATATATATATATATATATATATAGAGAGAGAGAGAGAGAGAGAGAGACATACATAAAAAAAAATAAGGATCACCTCTTGGCGTGCAGCTACCCAGCAGTTGACATTTCTTAGAAACAGTTTGGTCCCATACCATATTCGAGTTCGAGCACAAACTGCCCGAATCCCTCGAACCATTGCTCTGATACCAACTTGTGAGACCCTCAAATCCGACGGGTCAAACAGTTGGCATTCAAGGACTAAAAGCATAATTAATACTTAAGAAGTCTTATTTTATTATCAGAAAACACGCAGCGGTAAGTAAATGGTTTATTTTATTCAAACATGAACTTCCCCACAATGGGTCAAAGCATATTTGTAAAACAAAAACAATAATTTAGAAAGGAGTTATCTAGCAATAAAGTAGTCTCTTCTTATTCGAAATGTCAACCGCCTCTGAGTAGTCATGCAGCATGCCAAGGCATCCCTTCTATTCTTCAAATACCTGAAATCAATCTAACGTGTATGCAAAAGTCAGCTACGCTGAGTGAGTTCAAGTTTTATAAATTTATATAGACAAGTAATTTGTCAATTTAAGAATTAACAAAATACCTCAACCTCAGAGTTAACAATAAGCGCAAACCGCCAATTTGTTCCCTAAGAAAAAATGTAAAGTCTAGAATAAGCGCAATCCGCCTACTTAACATAAGACTTTACGTTAAATCTACAATAAGCGCATTTCCGCCTATTTGTCACAAAACTACAACAAGTCTACATAAGCGCATATCGCATACTAAGACACAAACCATAACTATAAATCAGAGCAGACATACTGTAAATCTATCATAGCTCAATTTATAATACAGGTAATCGTCATACACAATTAACCTAACAAGTATGACTCAAGGCAAGTCCCGATCTAACAAGCAAGGTTTCTAATACGTGGCCAAGACATTAAGCGCATTCCGCTTATTAAATAAAAACTTAAGCCACGCTCTAATCAAGACAACCGTCTATTCATATATATAATAACATATATAACTCAAGCCATATAATGACACATTAGGCGCATTCCGCCTACTTACGTTTCATACCAAAATAATATAGATATGAGTTCACAAAAATATTTATAACTTTATAAAAATATTTATTTTTGTGACTTCATAAAAATAATCATACTGGTTTAGCATGCACGTTAGCCCAAAATATTTAGAAAAATAATAACTAAAAGAGTGGGCACAAGAACTCACCTAATAATAAACCTTCGCTAAAGCATCATTCTTCGTGATACTTGACAAGTCACTAAAATAATTTAATTGCCACCAAAGCTTAGTCTTGTGCACAATTTGAATCCATGTTGCCTACTGTCCAACACCTCGTAATATAGAAAGGTTCCATGACCATAGCCATAGGCTTCTAATCTGATCAAAACCACCATTGGCCAATATTATCATTAACATGCCCAACATGTACCCCATTCAAAACAAAATGATCCAACTAACATCTTGAAGCAAGCACACCTTCATGAACTCACATATACATGTCATTTAATCGAAACAGGTTCGAACACATTACCAGTTTTGGCAACCAATTCCACGAATACAAAGCGCGACACCGTTTCTTCATCATCTTAAGTTCTTTGCCTTCGATCCGTTCATAGTCACCCTACACACCTAACTACATTCATCACCATAGATGCTTGTAGCCAATGCTGGCATCCCATACAATTGTTCGTAGGATTTCAGCCATGGACCACCCCTTATACGTGTCTTAACAGCCCCTTTTTATACTTAATCGCTCAAACATATTAGTTTACAAAAGGCGATTTGTACACCCTTATCGATCTCAAAACAGTATCCGAAACATCCTACATTGTTGCCCACTTCCGGTCTTGCTTCGGCAGCCCAAACCTCTAGTGTTATGTGTCATTTGACAGTGGGTTTTATTTCTGTAACACCTTCCACTCGGCTGCCCAACACCGTAACTCGCTACTGCCTCGCACACCACGTTTTGGTCTCGAAACCATCTTAAACGCATGACGTTGCTCTTTGGTAGCATCAAGGCATATTCCAAGCGTGAGACAAAAGTGTCTATGTTCGTCGGTTGCGGGTTGTCCGAGAGCCAGCGCCCAGAAATCAGAGGTAGAGCCGAGAGATGTAATGGGTTCGGTGGTATTCGTATGGTGGTGATAACCTACTTTATTCCGCTACTTACTTGGCTACAACTCAAGGCTTTGGTTTCACATTGTCACCGATACGAGGAATAGAAAAGAAAATAAATAGTGACGGTGTTTGCGAGATTCAAATGGCAAAATTATCTCCCCGAATCAAAGGATTTGGGTTGATTTAATATAGGAATCAATTAGCCAATATTACTATAAAATTAATATCCCAAATTTTGGAAACCAATAATTCTGGATTCAATAGCTTTACTTTCGGTGGTCAATCTTGATAGGTTTGACCGAAAAAGGTGGGTCTAAAAAGAAAGCAAATTGGTTTGCATATACATTTTTTTTTAGAGAACAAGAGCACATGGAGTGCATTTGTGATGTAGAGTTAAAAAAAATGCAAAGACCACCTCACCTAAAGCCAAACTACGAATTCAAGATAATTGTACAACTCTACAAGAATGCATCACAAGCAGAGAAATTTACGGGTGTTACATATTTTCATATTTACAACATTATAATACAACCATCTTTAATCAAAATTTTACAAAAGTTCTTTATATTTATTTATTTTTCTAAATTGCTTTATTTATTTCTTTAACGATTTATCTAAGTTAACAATTAAACAATTGCCTATCCCCAAATTAGGAACCCTAGAAATACTTGTAGACTAGAAAAAAAAACTTATACTTATTTATTGCCTTAAACATAGGGTAATACTTGGCAACGTTGGACCACACTTATTTCAAAGGACTTAACACTTTGCTAAGGTGCGTTTACGTAACCTTGTTTAGTGCAACTTTTATACTTGAAACTTTATACTTAAGCAATTCTTTATACATGTCTAGTTGTAATCTTTGATGCCACATGACTTAGACAAAAACTATTAGACTTAAACTTAAACTTGCATAATCCTTAACCCTGATCAAGTCGGCGGTATACAATGATAGATCTATTGGATTGACAACCCCACCCAGATTCGTTGACCATTTCTATGGGGAGCGCGGTTGATTGTTATCGTTCTAAACTTTATAAGGAGAACCGTGAATGCGGGATGGACCTTAACTTTATAAGGAGAACCGTGGATGCGGGATGGACCTAAACTTTGTCGGAGGATTGATTATGTGCATAGTATACTTGTTGTTTACGCATGTAGACTTAGACTTACATTAGACATATGAATTGCTAAACTTTTATTCATTTAAAACTTATTGCTTGACTTAGCTTATGTATTCTCACCAACTTCTAGTTGACCCCCCATCTTTTCCAAACTCAACATGAAATACTGATGCTTGAAGTCTGAAGTTAGCATGAGGAGTTATTTGAAGTTTCTAGTTTGTTTGATTGTTTGATGTACTAGATTTCATTCAAGACCTTATTATGTATTTCAAAATTTAAATATTTTATTGGAATAAATACTTATTTAAAACTTGATTACCATGTGCTATTGAACAATCATTCATACGTGACACCTCGATGTTTCCGCCATCGGTTGGGGTGTTACAACAAAAATTATAGATTTATACTAAGAATCTTGATATGTCATTTTAACCGTGTGTTGAAATTACCTATATATTGTGATACTGTCACACCCCGCCTAGGTCGGGGAACTTACAGTGACCAGTTGGCGCAAACTTAAAGCGAAAACGTAATCTCATTACATAACTTGATTGTTTATTACAAGTCAGTGCGATCCAAGTATCACCAAGCTAAACAAAGCTTATCTATAATAAGAGAAACCGTCTAAAGTATTCCAACTCTCAGCTAGAAACTCCCATTCGTTACCCCCATCAACCTGTGATACATGCTCGAGTAATAAAAATACGTCAGTACACAGCTCGTGAGCCACATAAACTGACTCATCAGTAAAACACCCCATAAACAATTTTATTGATCAAGTATGAGCTCCTTGCACGTCACCATAATCATATATCCGGCCTAAGCATTATATATTCACACATACAGCGTAAACACAACCCATATAGTTGTACGTGTATGTCCACGCATGGATAATATAATGATCATTATAATATATATAACACCCTGGATGCCACACCTATGGTTCGATGCATATACATGATCAATCACCATCAAAACAATTTTATGAGCAAGTATCACGTTTTGAAAATAGTTTAAGTAACTCACCTCTTTATTAGCCCTTTTGCAATTGACAACGCTAAAACAACCAGGTACCATCTCAAGGACCTGATCCAATTATACAACCCTAAGTTAGGTAAGAGTACATCTAACTAATTATTATTACAATTGGATATTAGTTAGCGTTACCTTGTTTAAGCATGGATGATCAGTCCATGCCTAACTAAGGCTAGGCTACCCGATACCCACCCTTAATAATAATCCTAATACCTAAAAATAATAACGCTACACTACTACTTATAATAATGCTAATAAAAATAATAATTGACTAAACATAACTTAAATGAGAACATACCTCAAAATTATCTATGGCAAGTTGGTGTAGAATCTCCTCTACTCGCGCTCCTACTCACGCTTTAAAAATTACTAATAACAATACCCAATGGAGTATGGTAAGTTTGTGATTCTCTTATGATAGAGCGTTCCCAAAAATACTTATATACTAAATGAACTCATGTGAGTTCTATTTATACAAACAAGCAAGCGCCTAAATTCCTTCTTTCTGTCGATGTGGGACACAAAGTGTCCTGTGTGCTTGCTTGCACTCTTTGTCATCGAGGCATGACAATATAATACACACTCAATTCATTCTTTTCAAATGTCTTTATATTCTTTCTATTTCTACGTAGCTAAAGTACACATTCCATATTGAATAGGTTATGTATATTATTATTATTATTATTATTATTATTATTATTATTATTATTATTATTATTATTATTATTATTATTATATTAATAATTAATTCAGCTGCTTCACTCGTTTTTCTCGTATAACTTTCAACATATAACGTTTTACAAAAATATGAATATACTGTTAGGACACGCTTATTATTCTCTACGTTTTCATTAAAAAAACAAAGTAGGCTCAAATATAATATAATATATTATATTATTACCAAACGGTCTCCTATAATAGTAATTGATCGCGTAGATCTCACATCTCAAATAATCATGCGATCCGTCACTTACTCGTTAACTAATTTTAAATACACAAATATCTATCTCATATGTTATTGATTCGTATTATCTATCAATGACCCGTTTCGTTCACTAATAAACATGAACCATGACATTTTATTTATATAACAAAAAACGGGATGTTACAGATACCCGTCGAAATCACAGGTCATATCCGTACAATAGATACACGTGCACATTGTGCATGACATTTCATTTTACATGATTTATTACAATTGAGCCACACATGGTCTCAACAAGCCAATTTCGATGCTTACAGTTTAGCATTAGGAACGCTAGGGAATACAATTTCATAACTAGTTGAATAGTTATCATGAGCTATAGAGAGATCATACCAAAAACCCTTATTTGGGAACTCATACAATTGAACATAACATTTCAATTGTGATCCAATCAAGAACAAAAACAATCAATGTCCATATAGGAGAAATTGCTCAGACACAATGTCCATAAATAACCTCCATATACATACATATATACACGACACACATGTACATGTGTGTGGTGTTTGTGTCTTCCACTCTTACACAAGTCTCTTCACTATATTCTTCCACCAAGATTCACCCAACAACATGCTTTAGTCACCTCCATCACGTTCCTAGATGTTACATTATGGCACTTATGAAAGCTTAGTGTTGACTTACCACCATTGCCATTCCACACTTTCCATGCAAATCCTACCATATCCAACATAAGACACCTCTAATCACCCAAAACATCATGATTACAAGGCATCAAATCTTAGTGAAGTTGACTAAACCATAACCTCCCAACACCCTCATATATTCGGCCCACACTAACCAAGAAATCAAGCATACATCAAGTCCATAATCTCTTACAAATTAATCCAAGATCACCTTTATTAGATCTTAAACCATATTTAGAAAGATGCCTTCATTCACCTTTCCTAAACCTGTTAAGATCTGAGTTTGATTGTTTTGAAGATGAGAATTGAATGATGTAAGTATATATAGAAAGTGCAGCGGAATGATAAACAATAATCAAAACAATAGGAATAAATGTTTTCTTTGATCAAAAGCTTTCATTAATTGAAAGATTACAATCAGTACAAATACTCCCCCTCAGCCTGATCACACAGTGATTGTTTGTCTGAGAGAATGTTTGTGTGTGTGATGCAATAGAACAGTACAAGCACTGTTCTATTTATAGACAATTCTAAACCACTGGTGACCTGTGCTAATGTCACCTAAGATAGTGACCTCTAACAGAATAACAACATAAAACATCTGCCCTATACAAACTACTATTGTATTACAAAACACTGTAAGGTAAACTACTGTTGAGGGAAAACTCTGATGGTCTTGCAACATCTGTTGGAGTCTAAGTGCTGTTGACTCCAACAGACCTTTAGTCTTCAGTACTTGATCAGCAGTTGTTTCTTCATCAGACCTTTGGTCAGCAGTTGTTCTCTATCAGTTGTTCTCTAGCAGTCCTTTGTATCAGCAATTGTCATAGCAGTTGTTTGGATGGAAAAGGTGTTAGGGTCAGCAGTCTTTTGGGAAGAGTATGTTGTAAAGACTGTTTATTTGTGTGAATCAACTGTTAGTATATTTTGGCTTTTCAATCATCTGTTCTTCTTCAGGTCAGCAGACCCAACAATCTCCCCCTAGAACAGATGATGCCAAAACTAAGCTTTATTCTTGATCTTTATTTCTCATCAGACTTTCTCTGATTTGTCCTTTGAATTGTAGTTCAAAGTCTAAGGCAAATAGGTCTTCTGCATCTCTTTCAAGCTCAAGGTTCAGCAGTGTTTGGAGGTCATCTGCACACAGGCTATATGCATCATCCATGCTTAGCTTTTGAGCTCTTCCATCTGACCTGAGCAAAGTCAATTCATGTGTGTCTTTATTAACTTTCCATTTTAGAATTTTTGAGTCAGAGGATTTGCTGAGGTGCACTTTTATTCTTGATGAGTTTGGTGATGGAGGTCTCCCAATGAGTTCTCTGAGCTTATCAGTAGTGGGATCTGAGAAAAAGTGTACTTGATTGAAGAGGCCCTCCTTTATGTAAGTATCAACAAACTTCTTCTGATCTTCTTCAGACATTTCTTTCTGTTTCTTGAATTGTCTTCTAGCAGCAGCTGATAGATCAGAAGTATCCAGTAAGCTGTCTAATGTAAAAGCCTGTTGAGGTCTCTTCATCAGTGGTTCATCAGAGTAGACAGGTTTTCTGGGTAGGCTAGGATCTTTCTTCCTGTTTTCTTCCAGTCTCTTGTATGTTTCAACCAACCTCAGCTCAGACCATCTTGCAACTGACCTCATCTCCCCATAATCAGCAGCCACAATTTCTTGTCTCATTCTCTTAAACTTCAAGGCTCTGGCTGGATCTCTGCCTTTACCAAAATCAGGGGCAGAGACTTTAGCTTGGGGATTCTTGGCCAACTCTTCAATTCTTAATAGTTCTTCTCTGAGAGCATGAGTGGTCCAGCCTGCAAACTGTTTCTTGTTTGCTTTATAAGGCATGGTTGCCAAGATATGTTCAAGAAGAGATTCCCTAACCTCCCTTTCCATGTCACTACTGAGAGGCATGGCAGACATGGAGTTGCTCAGGGTCTTAGCAAAATCTTCAATCGTTCTCAATTTGCTAAGCTCTGCTGAATGGATGCCCTGAGCAGTCCTATCATCTTTCCCTTTGCATTTCTCTTTAATGATGGCATCGGCCTTTTCAGCCTTGTATTTTAGATGTGTCTATATTTAGGGGAACAGGAAAATGTGGAAAAGAAGGGAAAGATCTTTCAGATGGTTGTTTAGTATTATAGAAGGATTGCATTTCCCCCTTGAGTAGATCAAGTTCAAGGGAATACTGAACAGCCAATGGCGTAATGGTTGGTGGTGGTCTATGGGATTTGAATTGTGATGTGTGTGGTGAAAATGAAGAGAGTGGAATGGCTGATATAGGTGTGGATTGTGTGGTTGAAGTGGTGTGTGGTGATGTATGTATGTTTTCATCCTGTACAACAAAGGTTGATTTCCTCTTCCTTCTATACAAGATTTTTGGTGATGGTGGTGAAGAAGCAGTGGTGGTGTTAACATCTGTTGGCACCTTAGTAGGACCAGCAAATGTTTGGGATTTAGTTGCTGATGTGGTTGTAGGTTCAGATGTAGGTTTGGTGATAGTGATGACAGGTTCAGTGTTGTGGTGTTATCAGTGGTTAAAGTAGCAGTAGTGGTTTTGTCAGCAGTGGATTTAGCAGTCAGTTTGGATGGTGGTTTTCTGACATGTTTGGCAGGCATTTTCTTCCTTTTAGAGGAACCCACATCTTCAACTTCCTGCTGTTGTTCCCTTTTCTGTTTTACCAAAAACTCTGCTTTGACTTCCAAAGTGTCAGCCCTCTTTTGCTTATCTTCAGCAGCTTTTTCAGCTTCTTCATTAGCAGAGTTGTCCACTTCTTTAGCTTTGCTGGTTTGTTGTTGTTGTTGTGGTGCTGTTTGAGTATGTTGTTGTTGTTGTGGTGCTGTTTGAGTAGGTCCTGGTTTGTTGGCAGACTTTGATTTACCTTTTTGTTAAGGTGGACAACCAAAGGGATCTAGCTTTGGCAATCTATCTCTGCCACTCTCCCCCTTTTTGGCATCATCAGCTGTGAATTCCTCATCATCTTCATCTCTGAGAATGGTGGCAGAGGCAGAGCCAGTGGTCTTCAGCGGATGGTCTTTAATGGCCTGAATACCTGCATGGGTATCTTTGTACCTAGCATCTACCATGTTTCCGATTTCAGCCATGTAAGTTTCATGAGTCTGATCTGCTAGTTTTCTGTGAGCTATGATGATGGGAGAAACGGATTTCCATAGCTCACTAGCAATATCAGCTGTGAATGGTTGACTCTTAGAGAGAGTAGCCAAGGATTCCAATATTAACTTGACATCAGTTTTGATATCAGCAACAGAGGTTTCAATGGTTTGGACTCTGGCCATCAATTCTTGGTATTTTAAATCATCACCTAAGTTAATAGGATCATCTGAATTCCTACCAGTGGTAGTTTTAACTGATTCAGTCCTAGGAGGTGAATCCAAAGGATGAGAACCAGATGCCCCTTTTTCTTGGTTTAGGGGACTTCCAACTGATTTTGGGGACATTATAGTGGCCTCATCAGTTGTTGCCTTCAAGGGAGTCTTAGTTATGTAACCACTGTCCTGTTGTGAGACAATGGTCTCTACATCAGTAGTGGCTGCTCCACTTGAAAACTCACCTAGAGTTGCATTGAACTCTAGGGGTGTAACCTCCTCTTCTGCTTGTGGGATGGCTGATTGAATTTCCTTAGTCCTAGTCACTTGTGGAGGTATACTCTCATTGATAGGTGAAAGAGAAGAACTGGGATTTTCCTGAGTATTATCAATAGCCTCAAACAGAGGTTGCATGGTCTGTTGAACATGTGATGGTGAAGATGGAGGAGTAAAAAGAGAATTAGCCCTGGGAGAGGGGCTTGTGAACATATGGCCAAGTGACTCAAATGTATCATGATGTGGTTCCCCTTGGCTTACAACATGATCCTTTTGTGAGGATGCATGAGGAGTTTGGACAGGTTGAGATATTTCCAACTGTTGTGAGGAAGTAACAACAGTGGTTTCTAGTTGCTTTTGTGTTGCAACAGAGTTATCTTCTGGTATCTCATCTTCCAGAAGTCTCTTTTGTGGTTGAGTGGTTGTTTTTGTGGATGGATGTTTTCTTTTGGAAATGGCCGGTGTGGGTTTCACAGCACTGGATGTAGTGCCATGATCACCAGGAGTAGTGGGCTCAACAACAGAGGTTTGGACAACAGTTGTTGTCTTAGTCCTCTTTGTTTGTGTTTTGGAAACTTTTGACTCTTTTGATACTTTTTCTTGGGTGTTTGAACCCAGCATTCTTGTGAAAGTTTCATCAATTAGACTCTTCATTTGCATAGATTCACCCTTTTTAAAAACCTTTTCAGGTAATACCTTTTGAAGGGTTACACTTAAAATTCTTGGGTAAATTAGAAAAGCATTATTAGACCCAGACTTTATGGCTTTCACATTTGACACTAAGTCCATAAACAGTCCCTGGGATAGATTGAAGTCAGAATCTGACAACATAGCATAGCCCAAGTACTGAATCCTCAATGGGTTTCATTAAAGGAAGTGGACTTAGTGGAGACACAGAGAAGGAGGGTATGGAAGAAAAATTTCATGACTGGTGGGAAAAACTTTCTGAAAAGTGTTGACCCAGTCATCTGAGCATCATACCCCCTTTCCTGAAACTCTGTGTGAAGCTCTGCTTTAGGGAAAAAGTCTTTACCTGACAGGTCATTAAGTGAGAAGGTTGTGGATATCAGTTGAGGGGTAATGACGATACTTGTCTCACCAATTTTTGAGATAATGGAAGTAGGCTTTTTGTCTTGAAGTAGAAACTCAGCATTCAACCAGAATTCTTGGAGAGTATCAAGATAGATAGGGGCGTCAGCGGTTAGGATTGTCAGGTATTTGGATTTTAAGATGATGTCGATGGTGGAATGGAATGGAGTATTTTCATTTGTTTTTACCAGATATGGGAGATAATTGTGGGTGGCTTTAGCTTGAAGATCCATTGTAATGGATTCCGAAGGTGAGAGTGAGTGGAATTTGATTAAGGGTTTGAGAATGAAGAAGGCGGTTTCAGTATTTTGAATACAATGAGACAGTGTAACGGCTGTTGTGATAAAACAGGGTTTTTATAGGCTCTGGTGAAACCGCTGATGTGGCCAAAACTCTGCTTGTAGGGGCAGACGTGGCAAACATCTGATGGTTAAACATCTGGTGGAGGACAGCTGTTTTGGCAAACAGCTGATGCAAACGGCTGATGCAAACATCTGTTTTTTTTTTGTTTTTTTATTATCATTATTATAGATATCTGTAAATATATATATATATATATAGATATGGATAATAAAACAGTTGTTTTATCTGATCAGAGGTTTGAAACAGATTTTTCAACCTAACAGTGGATAAAATGGATGAAACAGTGGTTGTTTTATCTTTAACAGATTTTTCAACCAAAAAGCTATTTTTAAGGATGGATTTTGATTTTCTGAAACATTTTAATGCTTTTATTAAAAACATTTGTGTTGTTTAATCCATGTTTAGCATACCAATTCTAGAAATCAGATTTGTAAAGGTAGATGTGTCTAAAGCTTTTGTCAACACATCTGCCAACTGATCCTCTGTTGGAACATGGTGCAGAGAAATCAAACATTTTTCATAGCTATCTCTGACAAAATGATGTCTGATGTCAATGTGTTTGGTAGTGGAGTGAGAGACTGGATTTTTGATGATATTTTCAGCGGCTTGACTATCCAACATGAGTGGAGTCTGTAATGCAGTTATCCCAAAATCCAGCAATTGATTTTGAAGCCACATGAGTTGGGCTGTACATCTTGCAGCAGCAATGTATTCAGCCTCAGTTGTTGAGGTGGAAACAACTGCCTGCTTTTTGCTTTGCCAAGAGACTAAGGCATTCCCTAGAAATTGGCACCCCCCTGATGTAGACTTTCTTGTGGTGTGACAGCCAGCAAAATCACTATCTGAATAACCTGAAAGCTCAATGTTTCCATTAGCAGGATACCAGATACCAAGTGTGGGAGCACCTTTAGGTATCTGAATATCCTTTTTACAGCAATGAGGTTTGACTTTCTAGGTGAAGCTTGGAATCTTGCACAGACACAAGTGGCAAACATAATGTCTGGCCTAGATGTAGTTAAGTACAATAAAGACCCAATCATGCATCTGTAATCTGTTTGGTCAACCAGTTCATCCTTGTCATCAATAGTGAGTAGCTTGACTGTACTCATGGGTGTACTACATGGCTTACAGTCATTCATCTCAAATCTAGTTAACAACTTCTTTACATATTTATTTTGATGAATGAATGTGCCATTTTGCAGCTGTTTCACTTGGAGACCAAGGAAACACTGAAGTTCACCCATAGCACTCATTTCAAACTCTGCTGTCATGAGTTCCCTAAACTCTTAACACATTTTGTTACATGTGGATCCAAAAATGATGTCATCCACATATATTTGAACAATCATTAAGTCTTTCCCTCTCCATTTCAAAAATAAGGTTTTATCAATTTTACATCTTGTGAAACCAATGGATAAGAGAAAAGTGGAAAGAGTTTCATACCAGGCCCTTGGTGCTTGCTTGAGTCCATACAAAGCTTTATTAAGCTTGTAGATATGATCAGGATGGAATGTGTCTTCAAAACCAGGTGGTTGACATACATAGACCTCCTCCTGAATTTTCCCATATAGGAAGGCATATTTGATATCCATCTGATACACCTTGATGTTGTGGTTGACAGCAAAGGCTAGAAATAGTCGAATAGCTTCCAACCTTGCTAAAGGAGCAAAGGTTTCATCATAGTCTATTCCTTCTTCTTGTCTGAAGCCTTGAACCACAAGCCTGGATTTATTCTTGACAACAATACCCCTTTCATCAGTTTTGTTTTTGAAGACCCACTTTGTACCTATTGGACAAACATCCTTAGGCAGTGGTACAAGTTCCCATACTTGTTGTCTTTTGAACTGAAGGAGCTCTTCTTGCATAGCTTCTACCCAACTGTTGTCTTTTAGTGCCTCTTGGTACTTGACAGGTTGTGTGAGAGATAGGAACCCTACAAAAAGACAGATATTGGATGATTGACTTCTTGTTAGCACACCCTCTCTGATGTTGCCAATGATCTGGTTTGGTGGATGAGCTCTTAGGTAGATTAGATCTCCCTGATATGGTATGATGGCATTTTGAGGTGAAGGACAGAGGTTTGGTGACTCTGTTGTTGTAACATCTGTTTGCACTTTTGTAGTGCCATCAGATGTTTGAAATGGAAGTGGGGGAATGGGTCCAAGTGGTGTAAAACTAGACTGACTTTTGTCAACAGATGTTTGACTTTTGTCAACAGATGATTGTACAGTGGTTGTGAGAGGTGAAGCAGTGGTTTGAAGGTAGGACTGGCCAACAGTGGTTGACTTAGCTGTGACAGAGTTTTGACAGTTGTTTTGAACAGCTGCTTCCTCTGATGCAGAAGAGATTTTATAGTGACTAGGGATCACAACATCTGTTCTGTAATCTTGTTGTGGAGACTGTGGACTACCTGCATTGTTAGTTTTAACAGTGATATCTTCAAATTTGAATTTATCTAAATCAAACAATTCAGCAGGATTTGCTGGGATTTTTAGGGATGAAAGTTCATTGAACTTTACATTTAGAGTTTCTTCTATTGTCTTGGTCTTTATGTTAAACACTTTATAAGCCTTGGCAGTAGAAGAATATCCCAGAAAATAACCACAATCTACTTTGGCTGCAAATTTTGAAATGGAATCTTTGAGATTTAAGATGAAACATGGGCAGCCAAAGATTTTGAAAAATGAATTAATGGTTTGATTTTGAACAAAATTTCATAAGCAGTTTTTTGATGTCTTGGGTTGATCAAAACTCTGTTTTGAACATGCAAGCAGTGTTTACAGCTTCTGCCCAGAAGGACAGTGGCAAACCAGAGTCTGCTAGCATGGTTCTTGCAGCTTCTATAAGAGTTCTATTTTTCCTCTCAACCACCCCATTTTGCTCTGGTGTTCTTGGGATGCTGTACTGCCTCACAATCCCTTTTGACACACAGAAGTCATCCAACTCCTTATTTTTAAACTCTGTTCCATTGTCACTTCTAAAGACTTTTACTGGCAAGTCATATTGTTTTTCAACTTTGGTGACAAAGTCCTTCAAAATACCTGCAGTCTCATCCTTAGAATGTAAAAAGTAAGTCCATGTAAACCTAGAAAAATCATCAACTATGACAAGACATAATCTTTTTCTTCTTAGACTCATGATTTTAACAGGGCCAAACAAGTCCATATGCAACAATTGTAAACATTGACTTGTTTTGGACTCATCAATGGATTTGTAAGAGCTTTTATGTTGTTTTCCTTTTAAACAGGAAACACAATGCTCATCACATTTAAATTCTTTTGATGGTAAGCCTCTGACAAGACTTTGTTTGGAGAGTGTGTTGTTAGTTTGAAGGTTGGTATGACCCAGTCTCCTATGCCACAATTCTGTCTCCTTTGTGGAGGCAGCAGAAAACAAACAGACATTTGCCATAGGATTGTCCTTTAACATATCAACAACATACACATTGCCACTTCTATGAGCAACAAGTTGTGCTTTGCTTTCAGCAATGATGGTATCAATCTTTTTCACCACTTCTGGCCCAATAATCTTACAAGTTTTCTTTGTGAAGAATTAGCCATAACCTTTGTCACTCATTTGTGAAACACTCAGGAGATTAAACTTGAGATTATCAATAAGATTGACATTTTCAAACTTGAGTTTCCCAGCTTGTACAGTCCCTGAACCCAACACCTTACCTTTTGAATCATTACCAAAGGATATATCACCCCCTCCATGAGCTAAGAAGTCCAGAAGAAGGGCTCTACATCCTGTCATGTGCCTGGAGCCTCCACTATCTACATACCAAAGACTATCTAAACAAGCAGAAGCTCCCTGCACAGCAGTAATAGATTAGTTTTGGTGAGTGTCCAAAGCCAGGTTGGCTTTGGCTGGGTCCTCAGACTTTTCAGACTCAAGCTTTGGAAGTTGATTAGTGGTTTGAACTAATTTTTGAATCATGTTCAACAACTGTTGCGGACCATTTGCAAGTGCCTAAATGTCAACACTTGGGGAACAGTTGTTTGATCACTTCCAGACAAATGATAATACCCATAGGGATTTCTGTTCACTCTTGGTTTAGAAGGTCTTTTTGGCTCCTCATAAACATGTGACAGATTATGACATGATGGTTGTCCATATCCTCTTGGGTACTTGCTTGTGGGTGGAGCATCTGTTACTTGGACATCCCTAGGAGCAGATGTTTCAAGACTTTTAGTAACAGATGTTTGGACAGGAGTGAAGGTCTGTTTGGGCTTTCCTTTTGAAGTACTCACCACCTGACTTGCAAGAGTTTTAGCTTTGTACTCTTGTATTTTTACATCAAAATTTTTGAGATACAAGCACTCTTTGTTTTGTGATTCTTTTTCCCACATATTGAGCATGTGGCTTTGGAATCACATACACTTGTTCCTTTGTTAATATCGTATGCTTTTAGAAGAAAACAGTTTTTAGTGACATGATTCTTCTTTTCACAGAAATCACAGAACAAGTGGACAGTCTTTTCTTTGTTTTTCCCTTTTTCAACCTTCTTTTCAGCAGATGTTTGAGCATCTGCTGGAAGGTTTTTCAAGGGAATGATTTTTGCCTCAGGTGCTGTCTTTCCTTCAGGAGTTTTGAAATCAATAGGTTTAAAATTCTCAAGAGTACCACACTCATCAGACCAAGTAGGTTTAAATTCATAATTTTCAAGTTCAGTGAATGATGAGGAACCTTCTGGTTTTTCTAGAACAATTTTTTTACCATTGGGTTCAGTGATTTTAATCTCTTGACCCTTCAAATTTGTGGGTACTATCTCAACTAACTTTTGACCCCTTTTGTCAGTGTTTTCAAAAGCTGGAGCAGTGGTTTCAAAACCAAAACCAAACTTCACATGACTTTTGGTTTGTTTGTTGAGTAGCATTTCAAAACCTCTACATGATTCCACCTATTTCTGACATTCAACTTGGGTGGACTCAAGCTCACTTTTACAACTCTGATATTTTGTTATCATAGTTTGGAGCTGGTCTTTGTTTATGGTTGCTTCATGTTTTAAGCTGCTTATTTCAGATTCTTTTTCAGTTAAACTTGTTTTTAATTCTTTTGAAAGTTTCTCAAATTTAACTTCATCATCTAAAATTTTCTTTCTAAGGTTTTCATTCACCTCTTTGATGTTAGCAAATGCTATCACACATCTGTCAGAACATAAATCCTTAAGAATTTGAGGAGATACCTTAGCAGCAGCCATCAATGCACAATCACACTTGCACTCACAATCATCAGATGCACCCCAGGGATCTGAGAGATTCACAACCTCTTCTTCAGGTTTTTCACCTGCAACTACTTCATCAACAACATCATCAGTCACAACTTTAGATTCAGTTATCACCTCCTCAGATTCAACTTCTACCATAGCCATGAAACAAAAATTTTCTGGTTCATTTTCAGCTTTGGCAACTAGTGCAAAATTTTCATCTGTTAACTCATCTGGTAGACTGCTCCAATCAACAAAGCCTTGTGTGAAGAAGCTCTGTTGCCTGGTCTCTACAAGAGCAGAGGATGTAGCAACAGTCATTTGCACAGGTGCCTGAGCAACAGGTGTTTGCACATAGTGGATCTGAGGAACAGTGGTTTGGACATACTGGACAAGAACAGTGTTTGAGGACTGTGCAAAATGAGCAGTGTTTTGCACATTTGGTCCAGGGGTATTATAGGAATTTTGATAAGTGTTGGTCTGAGATCTTTGATTTCGATAGGTGATTATAGGTGTACCATGTTGACTCCTACATTCCCTAGCAAAATGACCAAGTCTATGACATTTATAACACTTTATCTTTGATTTATCCAACCCAACCTTTGATCTGCCAGTTAACCCTGGAAACCTTCTCCCAGTTTTCTTGTAAAAATTGTTAGTTCTTACACTGAGAATGGCCAATTGGTGCATAATGTCCATTTCTTCCAAATCATCAGGGTCAAAGTATTTTAGGTCATCATACTCAAAGGATATGTTATCAGATGCTTGGATATCACTACCACTTGCTGTGAAAGCATAGTTTGGTGAATAAGAATCAGAGTTAAAACCTGAGTTAAAACCTAAAGTTATGTCAATGAAGTGATCATAGCTCTGATCCTTAGTATTTCCAGGCACCTCATCATGACCCAAAAGTGATGTATTACCAAATACATAATCATCAGACACTTTTCCAGAGTCCTGGAGCTTCTTTTTCTGGTTAATCTCTCTCTCATAGGTCAAGAGCTTACCATGAAGCTGGGTCAGTGATAGGTCCTTAAATCCAATTGAGTTTCTCATAACAATAGCAATAGTGTCCCATTTGTCTGGTAATGATCTTAAAAACCTATGGTTCAAAGTTGAATGATGGTAAGTTAGACCAACTAGTTTTAGTTCACTAATGAGATAGTTAAACCTCTCAAATTGTTGAGTTAATGACTCTCCCTTAACATGACTGAATGTTTCATATTGTTGGTTAAGTATTTCACGATTGTTTTCAATAACCTCTTCAGTCCTACCAAATTGTTCTTTCAGTGCATCCCACAACTCCTTTGCACTGTTACAGTGTAACAGCCCAGCATATATATCATTGGGTAGAGCCATGGCCACAATACTGAAGGCCTTAGCTTCTAACTCAATTTTCTGAAAGTCCTGGTCGGAGTAGTTTTCAAGTTTCTTAGGATCCTGAACCTTGGGATCTTTGGTACTCGGCACCATCGGAACATGTGGTCCGAAGATAACCGACTTCCAACACCCAGTGTTCTGTTGAGCTAGAACATGGCTCATCCGACGTTGCCAGATATTGTATTCAGATCTGACAAGCATCGGTGGCTTGTTGTTCGTGTCAGTGTTATGTGGATCGTGATTGATTGAAGCCATTCTCTGATTTTTCAAAAAATAAAATCTGTTTATAAACGGTTGAATCGAAAATAAACTATTACTCTGTTTTCAATCCGACAGACAAACGATATCAATAATTGTGAGCTGATCTGTTTATATTAAATTGATTGATTAGATCGAATTTAATTGACCAAGCTCTGATACCATTTGTTAGGATCTGAGTTTGATTTTTTGAAGATGAGAATTGAATGATGTAAGTATATATGGAAAGTGCAGCGGAATGATAAACAATAATCAAAACAATAGGAATAAATGTTTTCTTTGATCAAAAGCTTTCATTAATTGAAAGATTACAATCAGTACAAATACTCCCCCTCAGCCTGATCACACAGTGATTGTTTGTCTGAGAGAATGTTTGTGTGTGTGATGCAATAGAACAGTACAAGCACTGTTCTATTTATAGACAATTCTAAACCACTGGTGACCTGTGCTGACGTCACCTAAGATAGTGACCTCTAACAGAATAACAACATAAAACATCTGCCCTATACAAACTACTGTTGTATTACAAAACGCTGTAAGGTAAACTACTGTTGAGGGAAAATTGTGATGGTCTTGCAACATCTGTTGGAGTCTAAGTGCTGTTGACTCCAACAGACCTTTAGTCTTCAGTAGTTGATCAGCAGTTGTTTCTTCATCAGACCTTTGGTCAGCAGTTCTTCTCTATCAGTTGTTCTCTAGCAGTCCTTTGTATCAGCAGTTGCCATAGCAGTTGTTTGGATGGAACAGTTGTTAGGGTCAGCAGTCTTTTGGGAAGAGTATGTTGTAAAGACTGTTTATTTGTGTGAATCAACTGTTAGTATATTTTGGCTTTTCAATCATCTATTCTTCTTCAGGTCAGCAGACCCAACAAAACCATCATGACTTGCCATTCTAAATTGTTATAAATAGGACCATGGATTAGGGAGTTTAGTTCACCAAAACAACTAACACAACCCCTCCACCTCTCCCTCTCTCCCTCTCGGCTCCACACCACCGCTGCACCATCACCACCAGTCGGCCACGCCACCACCAAAAACCACCACCCACACCCAAGTCACTAACAATAACCATTAACTTTCAAGGGATCATTACTGGTAAAAGGAGCATAATCAAGGCTGTACAAGACCCCTAACTCCCTCATTTCTTAGACACTAGGAGGTATAGCATTTATTTTCTTAAACTTGTGCTCTTATTTTGCATAGTCTTTCATACACCAAGTTGTTCATTTATATGCTTAGTCTTGTAACTAAACCAAGTAAATAAGGAAAACATGACCTAAAAAACATTATGTTAGTTGGTAAATGTATGTATTTACACACACTATGGGCCGAAATATATATGTATATACTAGACCATGATGGCCGAAAGTTTGGTAAGAAAACTATATATTTTTCAAAGCTCCTTAACATAAGACATAATGTGGTGAGTTAAAAATCATGTGTGACATGTTAGATCCCTAACAAGGCCTACAAGGTATATATGTTTTCAAGAAAAGTGATGTTTAACATGAGATATTGTTATCTTTTTTCACAAAAAGTTAAGCTAAAGACACCTAAATAATTATGGATCTATTGACATGTCAAATTCAAGCTTGTAAGAGCTATGACATATGAACACTTACACCATCCAAAATGTATAAAAATACATATTTTTACAAGTAAAAGTGGTATTTTCACAAAAGATAATACTATCTTTCACTAGTGTACATAAAGATGGTGAATTTTGCAACAGAAAGCCATGAGGTTCATATTTTGGGAAATATTACACTAGAAACCATAACATGGAACACTTAAAAGATAAACATTGTATCTTTTAACAATTAAGTCATCATATACACAAATCTTTACATCAAAGACACATTTAACTTAAAGAGTTAAGATACAAGGACAAGCATAATAAGAGAACAACTTGTAAATAGTACAAGTAACATAGACCTAAAATGTCTCTTTTACATAGGACCCGTACGTCGGTCTCTCTAGCTTAGACTCATTTGTTCATTCCCAGACACACCACAGAGTGAGTTTCACGGCCCCCTTTTCACTATTTTACATTTTTCCGGGGGAAAAACATGCGTACAGTTTTCAGTTTTCAGTTACATACATGACTATTATATGAACATGAGACAGTAAGGTTCAGGATCCATTAAGCCCTCGTGTCATACATTTCACCATAACCATTAGCTATGGACTTAGCCATGAAACACCGGAATAGATCTATTGGGTTGACACCCCCACTCTTGGTCAGTCGCTCTGACCGGTTGACAGATATCAAAAGAGTGCTAGTATTTCACATCATTTCATTGTCTTTTGTGTACAATGGGCGAGGCACAACATGTCAAGGTTTGGTTATGGGCTCATGTCAGATCACATATCGATTATTGCCCTAGCTAGGCAGTAATTTTGTCGGTTTTGGATAACATGTCCATTCATACAAACCCGTGTACTCACCAACTTTATGTTGACCTATATAATTTTCATGCATGTTTTTCAGGAAATTAGCATGAAGCATGGAACTTGGGAAGGTCGCGTGCGAGCATTTAAGGGATACCATCTTTTGAACTATTGTTGTGATGTTTTGAGCTAAACACTTTATACAATGGTTTTTAATTCAAACAATTAATGTTATGTTTTTGTAAAACTTGAATGTTTAAATGGTAATTCCTGTTTTATTTAAATAATGCTCGTGTGACTTTTGTGCTTGGAAATCATTTCAGTTGCACCCCGTGTTTCCGCCTTAGGCGGGGTGTGACAGAGTGGTATTAGAGCACGAGGTTATAACGAACTAAGATTCTTTTGAGTCAAAAATATAATCTAATCAAAATTGATTTTGAAATGTTTACCAAAGTAAAGAAACACAACAATTATCCCTACGCGCTACGCAAGTTCCATGACAGTTACATACTTCACACATTAGTAGATATATTAAGTACACTACATTCTTTCTGACACACACATGTGTTCATTGATTTCCAGGATCATGGCACACCGCGGGGACCCTATGATCATCTTTGATTCTGAGGAGGAGAGTGTACCAGACAGCCCTCTAGCCGCTGACATTCAGCAGGGTTATGAGCCCGATTCCAGCTATACAGATGTTGAGGAGGACCATATGCAGGTGGATCATGTTGTCTCATACGACGAGGATTTTGTTCCCGCTGGAGAGGTACAGCAGGAGGATGCACCATCCCCGCAGCCAGAGCCTAGGGTGCCATCTTTCCATTCCTATCGCCCGTGTCCGGGTGTAGTACGCATGATGTACACCCCTCGGAAATAAGTACTCCATCCACCAGCTCACATCGCTCCAGTTGAGGCCCCATGTCCAGGATGACCCTGAGCCTCCAGCACCAGCAGACCCCCAGCCCCCAGCACCAAAGGCACCAGATCTACCCAAGAAGAAGCTATGTCGGAGATCTCAGGCTGGTAAGAGGACTTACTTGCCGACTGTTGATGGCTTCTTAGCCTACTCTGATGAGGACTCCGACGGCGAGGTCCCTTCTACTTTCGAGGTTGGTGAGTCATCCCAGCCACCCTCTGACACTCCACTACCCACTGGTTTCGAGCCAGCTCCTGTGCGCCACATCTACTACTCTGTTCGGAACATGATTGGGCGTCACGACACAGAGGTAGGGGTGTTGCGTGAGAGAGTCCATGGGATCGAGGATGACATGTATCTGACCGGTAGAACCAGGGATCCCATTCTCTATCGCTAAGCTGAGTTAGGTACGCGTGTATATGAGGCGGATCAGGGACACGCCGCAGCAGAGGAGCGTGTCGCCGAGCTTAAGGCTAGAGTCGATGATCTCGAGGCGAGGATGACTGCAGCTGTTGCAGCTTTGTCTGCTGCTTTTCCACCCCCATCCCCGTCGGATATCATGTATTGTGCTAGTAGTAGTAGTTTAAAACTTGTAAGGCAGTATGCCATTTATTTTGTATGAAGAAACAAAATTCCATCAAGTATGTTAAACTTTCTATGAAAGTTCGATATTTTGGTTTCCTATATTGTTGTTGTGTTGTGTCGTGCATTTGTGATCGTGTTTGTCATTCGTGTTGATTGTATAGTTGTTTTGATTGGTGCATATGTTGACAATATTATACAGTGATATGTGTCTCATTCTTTTAATCTTATGTACTAGAAGAACATGCCTCCCAAAAGAACTACTCGATCGACTTCTGAGGAAGAAGCTTTTCCAACCACCTAGGTGGACCTAGCCAGGGTAATTGCACAGGCTATCGTGCAACATAAATAAAACCGCGCCGATTCCAGTGGCAGTTTAGGCGCAACAGGCCGACGCGGAACCCAGGATCCCGAGACTGGTAAAGCTCTTGCCTATCCCTTCTTAGTCTTGACCTTCTCTTGTGCCGATTCCATCGACTGATAAACCATTCATTCTGACACCGCAGAAGTAGAGAATACCATACGTAGGTGTTCCTACAAGACTTTCATGGCATGCAAGCCTTGGAACTTTCGTGGGTCAGAAGGAGCAATTGGTATTGTCCGTTGAATCGAGAAAACTGAGGCAGTACTTGATATCAGTGGTTGCTCAGAGGTCCAAAAGATCAAGTATGTCACTTGCACCTTCCAGGACGAGGCGCTGACATGGTGGAACCTGCAAGTGCAGACCTTGGGTCACGAAGTTTCCTACAATCTCTCGTGGACCGAGTTGAAGTCGATGCTGATGGATAAGTATTGCCCGCGGAGTGAATTGCAGAAGTTGGAGACTGAGTTATGGAACTTATCCATTAGCGGGGCGGATATCGCAGCCTATACCACTCGATTTCATGAACTTTCTCGTCTAGTTCCACACATGGTTAGCCCCGAGTACAAACAGGTAGAGAGATACATCTGGGGACTTTTTCCTAATATTCGTAGCATGGTTGCCACTGCTGCTCCAGCTTCAATCCAGCACGTTGTCACCCTTGCTCACAGCCTGACCGACGATGCGGTACGTATGGGTTCCCTAACCCAAAAGGAATCCGACAAGGGTGAAAGCTCTGGAAACAAGCGTAAGTGGTCTCACTTCAAGAAAGGAAGAGGTGCAGATGGTAATCCCAGCAAGAAACCCAAAGCCATCAAAACTTTTGTTGCCACCGCTATTGAAACTCGCTAGCCATACAACGGGTCCCACCTACTCTGCAACAAATGCAAGTACCATCACGTGGGAATATGTGACAGCATCAAGTGCGAGAAGTGAAAGCGGACGGGATATCCCACAGTGCAGTGCCGGTCCAAGGGAGTTGGGAACAATGATGGGAAACCGTGATGTTTTGAATGTGGAGCTACTGACCATTTTAAGAAAGACTGCCCCAAGCTAAAAGGCCAAGCTCGTGGCAGGGCTTTTAGTCATGGGAGCAGATGATGTACGCGAGGATCCTAACATTGTCACGGGTACGTTCTTCGTAAACACTCATGCTGCTTCTGTACTTTTCGATACCGGTGCCGATTTAAGTTTTGTGTCAACCGACTTTAAACAAGCCCTTGGATTAGAGTCAACTAAGTTGCACACCCGATATTCGATAGAATTGACCAACGGTAATACAATCGAGTTTGATGAAGTGTTTAAGAACTGTGCGTTGAAACTAGGAGGTCATGAGTTCAGTATCGACCTTCCACCTGTCGAAGTAGGAAGTTTCGATGTCATAGTTGGGATGGATTGGTTATCGAAGAATCGAGCCGAAATCGTCTGTTTTTTTCCAGAGTAGTTCGAGTGCCATTGCCGAATGGAGAGGTTTTGTCTATTCAAGAAGAGTGCCGGAAGACTCCGTTGCGACTCATATCTTGCATCAAAGCCCAGAAGTGTTTGCGGAAAGCCCATTTTGCATTCTTGGTGCACGTGATTGAGAAGAAGCCAGATGAAAGGAGAATCGAAGACATCCCTGTCGTGAGGGAATTTCTAGAAGTGTTTCCCGAAGGTCTACCAGGATTGCCACCCCCGAAGCAAGTGGAGTTTCGTGTCGACCTTATTCCCGAGCCGCTCCCGTAGCCCATTCGTCGTACCGCTTAGCTCCCTTTGACACGCAAGAACTATCCAATTAGTTGCGGGAACTACTTGACAAAGGATTCATCCGATCGAGCTCGTCACCCTAGGGAGCTCCAGTCTTATTTGTTAAGAAGAAGGATGGATTGTTTCGTAGGTGCAGCTATTATAGAGAGTTAAAAAAACTCACGATGAAGAACCGTTATCCTCTTCCCAGGATCGGTGATTTGTTTGATCAATTGCAAGGTTCGAGTTTCTACTCGAAGATTGACCTGAGATCAGGCTATCATCAGTTGCGCATCCATGAGGAGGATATTCCCAAGACTGCTTTCTGGACGCGATATGGTCATTATGAGTTTCTAGTAATGTCGTTCAGTTTGACAAATGCACCAGCAGCGTTCATGGATCTGATGAACCGAGTGTGTAAGCCTTACCTCGACAAGTTCGTGACTGTATTCATTGACGAAATTCTGATCTATTCACGAACCCAAGAGGAACACGAATAGCATTTGAGGGAAATTCTCAATCTGCTTAAGAGCAAGAAACTGTATGCCAAATTTTCCAAATGCGAATTCTGGATTTGTGAGGTTCACTTCCTTGGTCACGTTGTGAATGAAAAGGGCATACATGTCGATCCAGCCAAGATTGAAGCGATCAAAAATTGGGCTAGACCCAATACCCCAACCGAAGTTTGACAATTTCTAGGGTTAGTTGGCTATTATCGTCGATTCATCGAGAAATAAAAAATAGCCCAGCCCCTAACAGTCTTAACCCAAAAAGACAAGAAATTTGAATGGGGAGATCTACAAGAATCGGCTTTACAGCTTTTAAAGCTCAAGTTAAGCAGCGCACCAATTCTCTCGTTGCCAGAGGGAATGGAAGATTTTGAAGTTTATTGCGATGCATCTCACCAAGGCCTCGGTTGTGTCCTAATGCAGAGGAATAAAGTTATTGCATATGCCTCACGCCAACTCAAGGTGCACGAATGGAACTACACAACCCATGATTTTGAATTGGGTGCAGCAGTGTTCGCGCTCAAGATTTGGAGACACTATCTCTATGGGACTAAGTGTACTATCTTTACTAACCATAAGAGCTTACAACATATCTTTGACCAGAAAGACCTGAACATGCGTCAGAGACGATGCGTTGAGCTACTCAATGACTATGATTGTGAGAATAAGTATCATCCAGGAAGGGCAAATGTCGTAGCAGACGTATTAAGCCAAAAGGAGCGTGCCAGAACGTTACGCGTCAGTGAGTTGGGTATGACCATTCATACCGATCTCACAGCCCGTATTCGTCAGGATTAGCAAGAAGCTCTCATGGATAGTAATATCGGGCATGAAGCTCTATACAGTCAGGTTGATCAATTAGAGACAAAACCTGATGGGACAAAATATTTCCTAAACAAAATATGGGTTCAATTGTATGGAGGATTGTGTGATATAGTTCTGGATGAAGCACACAAGTCCAAGTACTTGATACACCTCGATGCGGATAAGATGTACAAGGACCTCAAATAATTTTATTGGTGGCCTAACCTCAAAGGTTGAATTGCGACCTACGTCAAACATTGTTTAACATGTTCAAGGGTCAAGGCCGAATACCAGAAGCCTTCAGGTATGCTTCACCAACCAGAGATTCCTATTTGGAAATGAGAGCAAATCTCCATGGACTTCGTCACTAAATTGCCAAAGACACCTCGTGGTCATGATGCAATCTGGGTAATTGTCGATCGTCTGACAAGGTCTACGCATTTCTTGCCCATCAAGGAGACAGACAAGACGGAAAAATTATCCAGGATATACATCAATGAAATCGTGTCTAGGCACGGTGTGCCTGTCTCCATAATCTCTGATCGGGATAGTCATTTTACTTCAAGGTTTTGGCAATCGTTGCAAGAAGCCCTTGGTTCCCGTCTGGATTTTAGCACCGCTTACCATCCCCAGACCGATGGACAAAGCGAAAGGACCATTTAGACACTGGAAGATATGCTTCGTGCGTGTGTAATTGATTTTGGAGGAAATTGGGATACGCATTTGCCGTTGATCGAATTTTCTTACAACAATAGTTATCACACTAGTATCAAAGCAGCACCTTTTGAAGCGTTGTATGGGCGCAAGTGTCGATCCTCAGTGTGTTGGGCAGAAGTAGGGGATAAGCAGATGACAGGTCCCGAACTCATTTAGGAGACGACTGACAAGATTTTTTAGATCAGAGACAGACTAAAAGCTGCCAGGGACAGGCAGAAGAGCTATACAGACCAGAGGCGTAAACCCTTAGAGGTTCAAGTTGGTGACATGGTTTTGCTCAAAGTATCTCCGTGGAAAGGAGTACCCAGGTTTGGAAAACATGGGAAACCCAATCCCAGATACATAGGTCCATTCGAGATCCTTGCACGAATTGGACCAGTTGCATACAAACTCAAGTTACCGTAAGAACTCAGTGGCGTTCACGACACGTTTCACGTCTCGAATCTCAAGAAGTGTATTGCTGATGAATCATTGATTATCCCTCCAGAGGAAACCACATCCACAAACAACTTCATTTCATAAAGACACCACTCGAAATAACAGACTGGAAGATTTAGAAACTTCGCCGCAGTCAGGTCAAGCTAGTCAAGGTACAATGGGATTCCAAACGCGGACCCGAGTTCACATGGGATCATGAGGATCAGCTGAAACGCAAATACCCACATCTCTTTCAAGAGACCCACAGTTCAGATGACCATCACCAAAAATTTCGCGGACAAAATTCCTCTAACATGGGGAGAATGTGACACCCGTCGAAATCACAGGTCATATCCGTACACAAGATACACGTACACATTGTGCATGACATTTCATTTTACATGTTTTATTACAATTGAGCCACACAGGGTCTTAACAAGCCAATTTCGATGCTTACAGTTTGGCATTAGGCACGCCAGGGAATACAATTTCATAACTAGTTGAATAGTTATCATGAGCTATAGAGAGATCATACCAATAACCCTAATTTGGTAACTCATACAATTGAACATAACATTTCAATTGTGATCCAATCAAGAACAAAAACAAACAATGTCCAAATACAAGAAATTGCTCAGACACAATGTCCATAAACAACTAGTAATACAACTAGTTAAAAATATATATTGGGCACATATTTATATATTGTTTTGTATCACATAAACTTGTACAAAGATCACACTTAACATATAATTATAATATGTGACCCTACACTTATACAAGACATGGTTTAAATGTTTAAAAAAAATAATATATATATATATACACATGTGTGTATATGCGACGGCACACACACATACATATGTGTGTATGTGCTTTCCAATGTTTTAAACTCCTACACCTTTAATGAACCATCCTTTCATCCTCTAAGATTCCACCATAATTGGTTAAACATTTGACCTTGTATTCAATCTATGGAAGTTGACTTGCCAAAGATACATAACCTCAACATACATACATATATACACAACACACAAGTACATGTGTGTGGTGTTTGTGTCTTCCACTCTTACACAAGTCTCTTCACTATATTCTTCCACCAAGATTCACCCAACAACATGCTTTAGTCACCTCCATCACGTTCCTAGATGTTACATTATGGCACTTATGAAAGCTTAGTGTTGACTTACCACAATTGCCATTCCACACTTTCCATGCAAATCCTGCCATATCCAACATAAGACACCTCTAATCACCCAAAACATCATGATTACAAGGCATCAAATCTTAGTGAAGTTGACTAAACCATAAGCTCCCAACACCCTCATATATTCGGCCCACACTAACCAAGAAATCAAGCACACATCAAGTCCATAATCTCTTCCAAATTAATCCAAGATCACCTTTATTAGATCTTAAACCATATTTAGAAAGATGCCTTCATTCACCTTTCCTAAACCATCATGACTTGCCATTCTAAATTGTTATAAATAGGACCAAGGATTAGGGACTTTAGTTCACCAAAACAACTAACACAACCCCTCCACCTCTCCCTCTCTCCCTCTCGGCTCCACACCACCGCTGCACCATCACCACAACCAACAGCTGAAGAAAGAGGTCAACAAAAGGCTAGAGGAAAAAGGCCTGCTGTGGTAGAGGGTTCTTCCAAAGCCTCAAAGAAAAAGAAGACAAAGTAAATAGGATTGTTGGCAGAAGGAAGAGAGTCATTAACTGAAGAGCAGCTACAACATGCCCGAGGTTTGCAACTTATAGCAGAACAAGAAAAAGTTGAGAAAAGAAGAAGAGCTAGAATGACTGAAGCTGAAACTCTGGTTGTGGAAACAGGGGAAGACATAGAAGCAGATGTATTTGTTGAAGAAGTACTTGCTGGTATAAATGAAACCAGACCATCCACTGCCAGGGTTCCAATTCCAAAAGGTCCTCCCAAAAAGAAGCAGACTGAACCATCTTCTTCAGCTCCTGCAGCACAACGGCCTAAACCTGTGCATCAGGTACTTTATGAGTCACTGGTAAATGAAGTAGGAAAGTTGGCAGCTAAGGAGATATGCTTGATGAAGAATACCGTTGAGAGTACACATGATCTGAAAAGAAAATTGAAGAACGTGAAAAGAAAGAACAAGAAGCTCGAGGAAACCATCAAAGATCAGAGAAATTTGATCAAGTTTCAAACACAAGTTCAGATCAAAATGTTTGATATGATTCAGGAGCTGCAGGCTAAAGTGAACATCGAATCAAAGACTACTGCTGATGAATTGTTTGACTTCGCGAAGTTCATGGTAGAAGAAGAAGAGAGAAAAAGAATAGCTGCTGAAAGTGATGTGGAGGAAGTCAGTGAAGATAAAATGCCTGAGACGTTCATTGAGATTGGAGAAGAAGAAGACACGGTGTATGAATCAACTAAAGGTTACATTATAAGTCCTCAAAGGCCAACTTGGCTCAAAAGAAAGGAGGCGTCTTTACCTGCTCTTCACCAAAACATCCAATACGACAAGGAAGCACATCAAGAAAGATAATCTCTTGGAAGTATGATGATTTGAAAGGGCTTTTCATTGTCAAAAGATGAGGGGGAGTAATTCAACACTTCAAGAATGAGCATGACTTACAGTCTCTTCCACGTTGGGATATTAGGGAGTTAGGAAGGTTAGATCTGCTAAACCCAGGAAACAGCTCGACCGAAGATCTTCAGAACCTGATTCGCCACGAGTGTGAAAGAGATTTTACAGTGTCCAAGCCCAAAAACCAAGGAGAAGAGTATCCAAGACGACTATCAACCTCACCACTGGTTGTAGGGCTGGCAAATCATGTCTTAGCAGGTTTAACAGGTCTCTAACAACACGAACAACACAAGTTCTAAACATGAACACGACTTGTTTAACTACTTTATATTCCATGTTTATAACACAGTTATACATTTTATGTACAAAAAAAGAGAAATGATGGATATTTGCCTCTTGATTCTTATTATTATAAAAAAAGTAAAAAATGGCATAGTGTAATTTTCAGTTAACATGTCTAATCGTGTCTTATACAGGTTACCCATTGCCAGCCCTCTGGTCGTAGGAAGATTACATGTAACACCTCGTATTTTTCCATAGAATATTTCTTTTCCAAAACATTTCTTCCGCAGCGGAAGTTCTTAATCATGTATAAAATTTATAAAACCATTTAAATTAATCATAAAATTAATCATAAAATTTGG
Source organism: Ambrosia trifida (assembly GCA_028751855.1). Lineage (NCBI taxonomy): Eukaryota > Viridiplantae > Streptophyta > Magnoliopsida > Asterales > Asteraceae > Ambrosia > Ambrosia trifida. Next base: position 169,311,289 of record CM054123.1, on the reverse strand, counting down.
GTGTTACTCGTCATTCATAGCAATAGAATCATAAACGGACCTTACTATCAAAACGAATCATCTGGATCCGTTAGGTCTTGTCAAAGTTCCTCTACCCATTTCTCACAAGCTTCGAGTCTAACAATCCTAACTAACCTGAAAAGAGTACACATCGAATTTTCGAAAACATGTGTCAGCTTTTTAAGGCTGAGTAAGATAAAGGGTAAATCTTAAAATAAAGAAAGCATCATGTTATCCATAAATCATTCGGTTCGTGTCATTGCAAGCTATGATCCAAACAAAACAACATAATCAAATAATAAATCTTAAATTCGTGCCTATCTCTATAAGCAATCTTTTCTAATCTAATCTAATATTTATCTTTTTCATCTTGTCACGTTCATATCTTTAATCTTAGTCTTTATCATATCACGTGGTTAAATTCTTTATATTACATTCTTTTATCATCGTAACCACGTGGAGGATAGTCCTTAGGTCTCCAAAACTATACATAGTAAACCATGTGCATCCGGTAGACCGGTCGGGGGAAAGTCCACTACAAACCGACTAAGTGAAGGAGCACAAAAGCAGTTCACCGATGTTGTTAGCCATCGTTCGTAACCAATAGCGAGTAAGTACTTCACGCATGTGGCTCTTGGGCGTGTCTTAAAATCTTGGTTGCCACGGTACTGCTCCTGGTATGTGTATGCAAGCACACCCACACCAAATCTTGGGATGGATCCATCAGAGAGTATTACCTCTCAATCATATTCGTTTGCTTTTCTTTAATTCTTTTTTTTTTCATTAGCTCCTTAATATTTTAGGGCCCTTAACGTGCACGTGTCTTACGAATCAAAAGTCTAGTGTCGTCTAAATCGTTTCATGTATCATATTACGCATAGGTTCATCATTTCAAGAGATGAAAATAACATCATAACAACAAAATATCACAACACATAATATACATAGTAACTCGACCCAACATTAAAAAAAATCCCATATACATACCCGTATGGATCTTAAATAACTTGCAATATTAAAAGAGTTCTTTTGATGTGTACCCGACTTTCAGAAATCAATATCTTACCTTAAGAATGATGAAACGCTAAAGTTCCGTGATTTATTTCTTAAACAAAAGCCTACAATCACAAATAAACGTCTACTAAGAACTTTAAAGACATATACGATTTCTACAATAGAGTCCTTCTATTGCTTGAGTTTCTTGTATCAAATCTATCTATATATATATATATATATATAAAAGAAAACGTATATGCTGACGTGGCGTGCAATGGAGGCCTCAACCTTCCCTTGAGAGTGCCACGTGGCATCATAATGGAGAGATTTTGATGTTTTTGAATTGTTTTATTTTTAATTAAATTGAGTTATTTTAGGAAAAAAAGAATTTAAAAATAAATTTAAAATTTTCTCTCTCATATTTCCTCCCATAATTTTTAAACGTTTATATCTTTTATATACGGGATTTTTTAAAGAAAAAAATTACACCAAATTAACGAGCGTTTTATTATCTTTCCAACGAGTACCATAGTGCTATGTAAAAAACGGAGAAAAAATTGTAAGTCCCAAATACTAGATCTTGTTAAGTGCAAGAGATTGTTATCACTTAGAAACAACTATGGATTAGGTGTTTTAAGTGATTAATCTTCTACAACAAAGAAACTAGATGAATATGATAAAAACCGACACACAAGATGAATAAACACACGATTTCATTACTGATTTGTCATTGAAACACCATGAAATACATACAAGTACGCACCGAATCAATCTTGTGCTACAAAGATAACCAAAAACCCTAACCCTAGAGCTGCAACATAACATTCTATTTATAGAGGGGCTGATGGGCTTGCGCACTTAAGCTAAGTGCGCAGGGCCCGTGTCTAAGTACGCAGCCTCTAGGGTTTTCTTAACAACTATTACATTATTACATATCCAGTCCCTTAACTTACACAATACTTACTAAACTATCAAAAGTCTTCATTCTGGTAACTGTGGTCTCAACTAAACCCAACAATACTCCCCCTAGACCACAACTACCAGCTCTTCTTCTTTCTCAATCAATCGACACGTCGCTTGTCTCCCCCTCTTCTCTCTCTCCCTGTGCCGGGGGATCTTGAATGTACAGGGTGACCGGATCATCTTCAACCACCGCAGGAGCTTGAGTAGACTCAGTTGCTGGTATTTCTGGATCGGTTGCTGTTGCAGGTTCTTGTATCTGCACCTCTTAAGCGGTTTCGACTTCAGTTTGTGGTTCTTCTGCAGCAACAACTTGGGCAACTTTCTCTTTTTCTTCTTTTGCTTTGTCTGCTGCGTTGATCCTGTCTACAATGTCTAGCAATTCCTGCTTCAGCTTCATCGCCCGATCAACTGCTCTTCTAAATAAGACAGCCTCCTCAAATAACACATTCCCAGCACCCACATTAATCTGATTGGCAAACAGCATATTCAAATCCGATAGATTAAGGGCGAACACATCTACCGGATCCAGAATCCTCATAGCCTCTGAATCATCTTTCAGTTTGATAACGGCTTCACCAGTATTGCTGTCGTAAAACCACTTCTTGAAGTCTCTTAGCATAACTGGAAGCTCAAGACGTATCGGAATTCGTGTGACGACCTGGGGGGGGGGGTCAATCACATAAGTGATCATTCCTTGTCCTGTTGCTGGATCGATTCGTTTCTTGGAGATCCGTCTCCTCGGATTTTGCGGCTTGAAGATCTGGAAATTAGTCTCACACTCCTTCTTTATAAACCAATCAAGCATCGAACCCGTGCTATCATTGGTGTGGTTGATGAATTGGACCCTGCTAAGTTCCCTGATGTCCCAACGGGGGAGAGACTTCAGTTCCTGTCGACCTCTGAAGTACTGTATCACTCCTCCTCGTCTCTTCAAAGCAAACAACTTTTTCTCCTCATCACACTTCCATAAAATAATCCTCTCCTGATGAGCTTCCCTGGTACGATGGATGTTTTGATGCAGGACTGGAATAGAGATGGGCCTTCTAGGAAACCATGTTGATCTTTCAGGATCCAACTTATGGCCATCTGACGTCTCATACACTATTTCTTCTTCCATTCCCATCTCCACAAACTTTTCTGGCATCTCATCCTCGCTGATCTCGTCCACATCACTTTCTTCAGCGATTCTTTCTTTCTCTTTCTCCTCCTCCAGAAATTTTCCAAAATCAAATACGTCATGGAAAGTTGTGCTAGGAGCACCAGTCTGCTGTTTCTTCAACTCTTGGAACATATCAAACATTTTCATCTGAACCTCAGTCTGAAACTGGATCAGGTATCGTTCATCCTTGATAACTTTATCCATATTCCTGTTCTTGTGCTTGAGCTTCTTGACTTTCCTTCTGAGCTCTTGATTGTTATGCACGTCACTCTTTAGGGTACAGATCTCCCTAGCAGCTGTCTTTCCAACCTCTTTGACCAACTTCTCGTACAGTTCCTGATGCACCGGTTTGCGGCCTGGTGCAGCAGGAGCTAAGGAGGAAGGTTCAGTTGGCCGTTGAGCGGATGCTTTGGGGGCTGGAGCAGTAGTTGTGGATGGTCCTGGTTGTTCTTCTACCCCGAATATAGACGCCAAAATCACTTCTTGCTCAATATCGTCCCCAGTCATAACACGAGGAACTTCGGACTCAGGCAACTGTTCCCTCTGCTTCTTTCTTTCGGCCCTCTTTAACTCAACAACTTGTTGTAGGGCTGCAGCAGTCTCAAGCTGCTCTGGTGTAAGTGTTTCTCTACCCTCTTGTAATAAACCAGTTGGCCTTTTCTTCTTAGTGGGCTTGGATGGAGCTGGTTCAGTTGCCACCCTTTTGCCCCTTGCCTTTTCACGAGCAATCTCTTCAGCAGTTGGCTGGGCTGACTAAGGAGCAGGGTCAGATGATCCAGGTGCAGAAGCAGCGGTGGACTGTTGACGAGCTTCTGTTACATCCAGCCTTCTTTTCTTAATCTTGTTGTAAAGCTCCATGACCAAAGGATATCGCTGTGCTGCATACATGTTCTCCAGCATGGGTTCCCAGTCAGGCGTATTGCACTCAGTAAAGAATCGTGCACCTTTGGTGAAGTTGTATTGATCACTAAGGGGCAGATTCTCATGCTGTGCATTGATCATCATCTGCACGAATCTGGGGTACATAGCCCATTTTCCGGAGCCAGCCTCAGCATTCTTCACCATATAATCAAAAATCATGCCCGACAGGTTAAAAGCTTCATTCTTGCAAATCTTTATCATAGCAGTCGACCATTCTGTGCTAAGAGCGTTGTAGCCTCCTTTCCTATGACACAGAGACATGATAAACACGTGACTGATGAGTCTCCAGTCTCTGGTCAGCTGACTCTTCTTGATATCGCCTCTCTTGTCAAAATCTCCTTTGTAGCCGAAATTCTTGAACGCTTGGTGAACATCGGCTTTGGATAAAAATCTGACTGTTCCCGGCTGATCTTGAAGTCTCAACACGTTCCTCACGGTATCTTCAGTGATGATTACAGCCTTGTTTCTGACTGTAGCGTTGATTTGCTTGACCCGTCCAGCAACTTCAACTCGAGCAGATCTCCAGAAGTCTTCAATGTGAGAGCAGTAAACTTGTAAACTATGCTCCACCGCGTATCCGACTCTGCTTCGTCTGATCCAGGTGACTACGTCTTTGAACTTTACATCGTCGGTCTCAAGATTCATCGGCTGATTATGCATTCCTCTTGGATCCCAATCGAGTGCCATCTGTTTAGACCAAGTGCACGAAAAACAAGTTAGATCTCTTGAATATGCGTAGACGATCAAACGACTGACCTTAGACTTAGACTTCGACGGACAACGTACTTAGACTGTATGTTATTTATTATTTTATATATATTTTTTTAAGTTTTTCATGTGTTGTGTTTTGACAGTCATAAGATTAGGTTTGATGGATTTGTTTTATCAGTGTCCATGATACGTTTGATTTTCAGTTTAAGATCATTAACGTTCAGGTCTAAATACGCAGTCCGTTCATGTGTCTGAATAGTCAAGATAAAAGTCACATTTTGTTTTAATGTTCAAGTACGCGTGTCCTTCAAGTGCGCAGTCCAGATCAAAGGCTAATGAGCCAAGTACTCAGTCAAGTACTCACACACTTGACTGAGCACTTAGGTTAGTACGCAGGCACTAGATCAGTGATACACGGGATCACAAGTGCGCAGATCTTATCATACTCGGGCATGGTAACCCCTAGGCAACACAGTCAAAATCTGCGTACTATACAAGTACACAGATACTTAAACCATCGTTTAAGATTTAAATGCGCAACACAAGTGCTCAAGATATTAGGGTTTCTGATCCCTTGAATATGGTTGAAACAAGTGCGCAATCTTTATGAGACAAGTGCGCACTGTTCAACATTTAGTGCGCAATCTTCAACATCAACACTAGATATTCAGAAACCCCAAATCCCACACTAAACTCGTATAACCTAACATGTAACCCTGTAATCACAAGAAGAAACAATTAGTACTAGCAAACTACCTTAATCAGTAGTTATGATCAACAAAGAAAGAAACAAGATGGATGGAATAGTGATGATTTATGAAGATTAACGAGTGATAATAGTGATTAGGGTAAAAAGAAGATGATGAAAGAGGATTAGGGTTTTTCTAAAAAATGAAAAACTATTAAAAGAAAATTTACTGAATATATATACAGTAGCCATGTGGGCCTGCGCACTTGAGTCAAGTGCGCAGGGCCCAATTAAGTACGTACAGTTCAAAATTTTGGCCCAAATAGTTTAGGAGCCCAATTCCAATTTTTAATATGAGGGGATCCACCAAAACTCACCTTCTGCATTCAAGATCATACCAACCATACCTGCTAGACCCGTTTCAACTTCCCGTTGGATAGCTGCAGCCTAAGAACAATTGTCGGTATGCTTGTCCACTTAAATCCATGCCTTTTCTCTTTCAACATGTGTTTGGTGATGTTGTTTATCATGTTCTTCGGTAATATTGACGAAAATTTTATGGACCCCACATGTGCTAGGTATTAGCCTACCGATCCTCAAGGTTTATCGAAATATAATGATGAGAGCTTCAGGTCTATGTTACCATATGCAAAGAAGATGATCATTATCTTGATCAGATGATGAGAGCTTCAGGTCTATGTTACCATAAGCAGAGAAGATGATCATCAGATCATTTGGTGAGCTATCTAAATATGTTTGCACGTCACTAACATTGCGTGTCTTTTGCTGCTCAGTTGATAAATTTTCTTAGCCCCGCATTGGTAGCTTGCACTCTTAGGTGTCTTTTTGATTTACCTATGCACAAAATTTTCTGTGTCTTTTAGTTTCTCAACCTGTGTATGACCGGACTCAGCTTGTGCAGACCTATAGCACAGTGGGAATCCAGCTTTTCATGTAGATCTTTACTGTTAATCACCTATTAGCAGTTTACTTGATTCCAGGCTGAATCTACCGACACATCGTTGCTTGAGGCCACAACATCCTCTGGGTCCTATTCACATGCTGACGAAATATGATTAGTGTCTATCATTTCTTGAATTAATTCTTTTGAAATTTTGCAGTAGAGATGAAACGGTTTTGCTTTCTCCCCCAAAAATCTTTGTTTTGAATAAAAAAAGATTTTTTTTATTTAATATGCACAAGTAAAGGTTTTTTTTTTTTTTTTTGAAATCATTCAAAATTTATCATCTCAAGCCATGTTACCAACTGATGAAAACGGGTTTTGTCAAAAGCTTTTGTGAAGATATTTGCCTTTTGATCAGCAGTATCTATTGGCAACACCTGTATTTATCCTTTGTCGTGAGCATCGCGAATGGAGTGAATCCGAATTTCAATATGTTTGGTTTAAGAATGATCAATTGGATTCTTCACAATGTCACGACAGGCATCATTATCAATGAAAATAGGTGTATGCATGACATTCAAACCGTAGTCCAAAAGCTGATTTTGGATCCATAACACCTGACAACAACTGGAAGTAGCTGTGTATTCAGCTTGAGCAGTAGAGATGGACACTGTAGTCTGCTTCTTGCTCTGCCAAGACACCAGCCTGTTACCCAGAAATTGACAACCACCAGAGACAGATTTTCTGTCAATCCTACAACCTGCATGATCATTATCAGAGTAAGCGATTAAATCAAAATTATCACTCTTAGGATACCATAAACCAAGTTTTGGTATCCCTTTGAGGTAGCGGAAGACTCTTTTTACTACAGTTTCATGCGATTGCTTGGGATTGGACTGAAAGCGTGCGCAGAATCCAACTGCCCACATAATATCTGGTCTGCTGGCCGTTAGATACATCAGTGAGCCAATCATTGATCGATATGTGTGAGGATTCACTGAAAGGCCTTGAAGATCTGGTACAAGTGTTGTTTGGGCCGCAAAAGGAGTATTGGACGGCTTGCAGTCGGTCATGTTGTATTTTGCCAGAATTTCTCTTGTATACTTGGCTTGATGGATGAGAATTCCGTCTTCTTTCTGCTGAACTTCCAAGCCTAAGAAAAATGACAATTCTCCCATCATGCTCATTTCAAACTGAGACTTCATAATGCTTTCGAATTCCCTGCACAAATTTTCATCAGTGGAGCCAAAGATAATGTCATCAACATAAATTTGAACAAGAATAGAATGTTTGTTGACTTCTTTGGTGAACAGAGTCATGTCAATCTTCCCTCTGGTGTATCCATTCTGCTGCAAATATGAAGATAAGGTCTCATACCAAGCTCGAGGAGCTTGATGAAGTCCATAGAGAGCCTTATCCAATTTGTAGTATTTGCTGGGATGATGAGGGTCTTCAAATCCCGGCGGTTGACAGACATAGACTTCATCCTTGATTTTCCCGTACAGGAATGCACTCTTCACATCCATTTGAAAGACTTTGAAGTTCTTGTATGAGGCGTATGCCAAGAAGATACAGATGGCTTCAAGTCGAGCAACTGGAGCGAAAACTTCCTCGTAATCAATACCTTCCTGCTGACGAAAACCCTGAACCACCAGACGAGCATTGTTCTTGATCACCACACCACGTTCATCCATTTTGTTGCGAAAAACCCATCTTGTTCCGATAGGATACTTCCCTTCAGGTAGATCCACTAGCTCCCAAACCTTGAGCTTTCTAAACTGAGACAGCTCATCCTGGATGGCTTCAACCTAGCTTGCATCTCTGACAGCATCTTCAATGCTGAAGGGTACCGTCTGAGATAAGAATGCAGAGAGTGCAATATTGAGCTTATCTGCCTGATTTCTAGTGAGAACACCCTCAGATATTGGTCCAATGATGTTCTCAACAGGGTGATTCTTAGATTATTTAAATCCCATGTTTGGTTCTTCTTGAACTTGGGAAGGCAGATTTGAAAAGTGATCGACAGGGATTGATGAGCTGGATGGATCATTTGCAGACTGTTGTGCTGAAGAGGTTTCTTCTGAAACTAGAGTACTTTCAGGAGATGGTGTAGTCTCAACAGTTGCATCACCATTTGTGGATGGAAGAGGGACAATTGGATCAGCTACTAGTGGAGAAAATCGGGTGGTGAAAGGTGCAGCATCGTCATCAGAAGAGTAAAGGGTATCTTCGAGAGGAGAAGGATCGGCCGCTTGATTGTCAGATGTTTGTTCTTCACTGATACTGAAATTGTTGAAAACGACATCCACATCAAAGAACTAGTTAGGACCGGCTCCTGTGTTAGTGGAGTTGGATTCCTGCCAATCAACATAGAAAGATTCGAGAACCATTTTGGTGTGTTTGTTGTATACTCTATACACCTTTTGACTTGAAGAGTATCCAACAAAGAAGCACTCATCTCCAACTGCATCAAACTTCATTATGTTCTCGTAGTTGTTTAGCAGAGTACATGAGCATCCAAACGGCCTGAAGTAGTCAATCAGAGGTTTTCTTTTGAAAAGCAATTCATAACCTGTTTTCCCGCGCGCCTTTACAATTAAGACTCTGTTAAGAACATAACAAGCGGTATTCACAGCTTCAGCCCAGAAGATGATCGGCAACTTGGAGTCGATTAGCATAGTTCTGGCCGCTTCAATAAGTGTACGATTCTTCCTTTTAGCAACTCCGTTCTGTTGAGGAGTTCTCGTAGCACTGTACTGAAGATGAATTCCTTTGTTGTTGCAGAAAATCACGAAGCTTTGATTTTTGAATTCAGTTCCATGATCGCTTCTGATTGATCTAACTTTTGTCTTCACTATGTTCTCAATGAGAGGAACAAACAGCATCAATATCTCGGCAGCTTCACTTTTGTATTCTAAGAAGTACACCCATGTAAAACGAGAAAAGTCATCTGTTATCACCAAACAATAAGATTTTTTAGCTAAACTTTTAACACTAATAGGACCGAAAAGATCTATATGCAATAGTTGAAGAGGTGAGTCTATAGATTTCACTGTTTTGGACTTGTGCGATTTCTTGTGTTGTTTTCCTTTGGCACATGCTAAACATTTTTCAGAAAAGGGGAATTCCTTGGAAGGAAGACCTCTGACAAGATTTAATTTTGAAAGTTTGTTAATGTTTTTAAAGTTAACATGTCCTAATCGCCTGTGCCATAACAGTGACTCTGACTCAGATGCCTTCGAAAGTAAGCATGTCATTTGACACTCTAACTTAGCATCTCTCATATTTATCACATATGTGTTATTCTGTCTAGGAGCTTTTAGCATGATCATATTGGTGGGCGGTATGAATCCAGGCTTCAGAAAGACGCACTCCATGTCATTGAATAATACTGATATTCCTTTGTCACAGACTTGTGATACACTCAACAGGTTGTAGCACAATTCTGGAACATAATTCACATCTTCTAAAGTCAGTGCGTCAGAGACCACATCTCCTATTCCTACTATCTTCCCGCCCTTTTCATTTCCGGCGAAGGCAACGAACTCTCCATCAATAAATCTATAGTTCTTGAGGAGTTCCTTTAGACCAGTCATATGTCTAGAAGCCCCGCTATCAACATGCCATAGATATCTCATCAGTGCGATCAACTATTTCTGTAACTTATTCTGAAATACAAAAGAAAACACAAGAGATACACATATAAATACAAGAAACTCTATGTACAATCACGACTCAAACTTTTACTTAATTGACTTTGGGAATCCAGGTCTGGTTTAGTTTTGATCTGTCATGGTTCTCACCCTAAACTGACTCTTGTCTTTTCAAAATTTTTGTGGTTCTATCAAAATTTTTTAGTGTTTCTTGAAGGTTTTTAATCTGATCAGAAAGACAGTTTAGTGCTTTGACGTCACTGGATTTTAAATGACATGTTTTAACCACATGACCCTCATTTCCACATCTAAAGCATTTTGAGTGCTTTGGCTTGATCTTTGGAGAGGGTCTGGATGATGATGGTTGTGATGCTCTTCTCTTGATCTTGCTTGAGCATGAGCTTTCACTGGAACATGGTTCATCAATGTTGTTGTTACTTGATTCCTCATTTGTGTTGCAGTCTGGCTCGCTGATGTCGCTTTCTGTATCACTCTGTGATTCTTCAGGAATTGAGTTATCTGTTTCACTTTGTGATTCTTCAGAACATGACATATCTGTTATTGATGGAGTAAACTCTGGAATTTCTTCAGTAAGAAATTTCCCGAACCTGTTTCTTTTTAGTTCTGGTACAAACGGAGATGGTCTATATACATTTTCATTATCAAAGAATGCATCATTAAGATCAACACAAACTGGCATAAAATTGTCAACACAAATATCTGAGCGTTTGATAGGATTCTTCCTATCATCAGGGTCCACAACGCCCTTTAAATCAAGTTTAGAAGTTAATGTAGTACAGTCATCCGGCCTAGATAAACTATTACAGTTATCCATCCTAGACAAACTATTACAATCATCCAGTTTAGTTAAGTTATTACATTCATCCGAATTCAAAATAGTTTTAGACTTGTCATTACTCCAGATGAACCAATTCACTGTAGAGTAATTGGCACCTGGGTGACCTAACCCCATCGTTTGTCCACCACAACTCTCATCATCGTCCACCTGATCCTGTTGGGTCACATCTGCACTACTTTTACTTATATTAGAGTTTGACTCAGATTTGACACATTCTTTTTCAAAAAGATCATTTTTTGGATGTGGTTTTGGAATGGGTATATATTCACTTTTGCTGAAAGGTAAAAACAGAGATTTTACAATTCCCTTTTTATCCTTATACCCTATTCCATCTTTGACGAATGATTTCCTTGAACAATCAAGGATATCTGTATGAGCATGCTTGCTTACATTCCATTTGTCCACAACAATTTGGAGATGATTTGTTTCATTTCTAGATTTTTCTAATTTTTCTGTTAAGTCATTTATTAAAAAATCTTTTCTCAGAACAAATTCTTTAAGAGTTTGCATTTCAGCTATAGTTGCATTTAACTTTCGCTGATATGCTAACTCATTTTCTTTCATTTCAGTGTTGATTTTTCTGATGTCATCCATCTCTCTTAAAATTTTCCTATTGTGGGACAAACAGTAAGCAACAGTTGTAACACACCTTGGTGAGCACAGCTTTGATTTTATTTCAAGAGGAATACTTACCAGATCTCTTTCCTCAACTGTCTTGGGCACGTTCTGCAGCTTCTCATTTGCTTTGCTGGTGGAGGTCTTCTCAGCTACGAGTGCTTCCACAGACGCGGCTTCTTTTCCTTTATCAGCCACTAGCACTCCTTTCAGACCTGCATTCTCCAGCGTTCCACCCTTCGGCATCTCCGCCGACGACCCTTCCAGAGAGTTCACTCCGTGTGTGGATTTGGTGCAGATTTTGGCCATCAAAGCCTTGTTCACATCAGCTTCAACCGCAGCAGCCTCCTCTCCCCAATCAAAGTCCTCAACCACCAACGCCTTCTGTTGATTCGCTTCCCTTCCATCAGTTATTGCCACCATCCTTTTTGCCGGCTTGATTTCTGCTTGACTTAGAGTGGGGCACTCATACTTGAAGTGCCCAAGAGTCTTGCAATTGTAGCGTCTAATCTTAGACTTATTAAAACCCGCTTTTCCCATACCAACTCTTCGACCAGTTCTATCTTGAAATCTCTTCACCCTCAGAGTAATTATGGCCATCTGCCATTTCAAATCCATTTCCTCCATATCATCCGGGTCAACCTGATACATGTCTTCAGGATTCATCATCTCACTCTTAATTTCACCTGTCTTCAAAGCCTCAAAGCTAGACATGAAGGTGTTGAAGAGTTCAACATGTTCGTTTGCAAGCTTTGTAAGCTGTGGGTTAAGTGTCTTTGCGGCTGTGTCAGAGTATGAAACTGTCTTTCCCGAACTTGAACTATCACCACCCATTGCATCCACATATGCATGTGACGAGCTTGAACCCATGTTACCTATGGGAGTCATTAATGCCAGATTCTTCATAGGAGTGGTGGGCACGACTTTAGGAGCAGTCTGGTTCATCTCACTCTTCGTGATGTCCATTTCGAAAGACTTTAGAGTGTTGATGAGATCAGCCAATGTAGATTGAGCATCTAGATACTCTTTTCTGATCAACATGCACTGTATGCTCCATTCTTTGGGCAGGGAGTCGAGCAGTTTCTTGATGGAATTTCGGTTGTTGACGGGAATTCCTACCATCTTCATCTTGGTTAACATACTCATGAATCTTTCGATATGCGAGCTCAAGCTTTCACCACGAATGCTACCGAACATGTCATATTCTTTCTGCACCATATCTTGCTTATATTGGCGCATTTCTTCATTCCCTTCATAGTACTCGTTTAACGCAAACCACAGATCATGCGCAGTGCCATATTCCTCAAACATGTTATAAACATCGTTTGATAGGGCCATGGTAAGGGCACCATAAGCCTTATGGTCTCTCTGAAGTAGTTGTTTATCGACATCAGTGTAAGTGGTTGGATCAGGGTTAAACTCTTCTCCTGTGGCAGTGGTTCTCATTGGAATGTGTGGACCTAGCTGGATATAATTCCATTGGGTGAAGTCTGTGACATAGAAGAACGACCTCATTCGATTCTTCCAAGTTCCATAATCTTCTACACCTTTTAACTTAGGAACTCTAGTTGTTGTTCCAGTTTCAAGTTCTTGTTGAGTGATAGGATTTACTGTTGAGTGGTTATCGTTACCGGCCATGATTTAGGTTAATTTTAAGAGTTTGGTTTTTCAGATTTTATAGTTAACAGTCTAAAAAATTGTCCAAAGTCCCTAAGTGCGCAGCGAAGTACGCAGTTGTCCAGATCAAGTACGCAGCAGCCTGTAACAATGTAAACAGCCTTGTCAAGATGTGTTCTTTTGATAAGTGTGCAGTCTTGCAAGTACACGTGTAGCTGTTGTTTCTTAATAAGTGCGCAGATTAGTCAACACTTGGGCATGGTAAGTGCTCGGTCTTGACTGATAAGTCTGCGTACTAAATGAAGTACGCAGACACTTAAACTCTCGTTTAAGATTTAAGTGCGCAGAAACCCTAGCCAAGTACTCAAAACTACACTTCTCAATAAGTGCGCACAAAACTAAAGATTTCTGTTTAAATGCGCAGAAACCCTAGTTAAGTGCTCAAGACGATGAAAAGCAACAAGTACGCACAAGTTTAGTTGCGTACTAAAACAAGAGATCTAAGTACTCAGATAATCACAAGTATGTAGTATATGAGCTAAGTACTCAAACCAAGAAATAAGTGCTCAACGTATGAAATAAGTGCGCAAAACGTATGAAATAAGTGCGCAAAACGATTTGTGAAAAACACAAAAACTCAGCTGAATTCTATCCAAAACTTTTTCATTCCATTCTGAAGTGCTTGGATTAAATTTCTACTTAAAATGAACCACTTTTAACTTTCAGAAACACAATTTCCACAAAATTTGAAGCAAAAATATAAGAAAAACACCTAAATTTAAAAGTTCATACAAAAATATAATCTTGATAATAAAAACTAACAAGATGAGGGTTTTGGTATCTTAAAATAGATACAATCTAGAGCACAAAGGCTCTGATACCAAATTGTAAGTCCCAAATACTAGATCTTGTTAAGTGCAAGAGATTGTTATCACTTAGAAACACCTATGGATTAGGTGTTTTAAGTGATTAATCTTCTACAACAAAGAAACTAGATAAATATGATAAAAACCGACACACAAGATGAATAAGAACACGATTTCATTATTGATTTGTCATTGAAACACCATGAAATACATACAAGTACGCACTGAATCAATCTTGTGCTACAAAGATAACCAAAACCATAACCCTAGAGCTGCAACATAACATTCTAATTATAGAGGGGCTGATGGGCCTGCGCACTTAAGCTAAGTGCGCAGGGCCCGTGTCTAAGTACGCAGCCTCTAGGGTTTTCTTAACAACTATTACATAATTACATATCCAGTCCCTTAACTTACACAATACTTATTAAACTATCAAAAGTCTTCATTCTGGTAACTGTGGTCTCACGTAAAATTAGATTTTTTAACCCCGGGATCCTCCCGGGGTAATCAGCTAGTTCTTAATAAATAAAGTTTCAGTCAATATGTTTTATAAAGCCTATGATCAACTATTATGATTTTCAAAAGCTTGTCCAAAGTAAAACATAAAAATCTCATGATGTAGCTACTTTCAAAGTCATTTATTTAAAAACAAGAAACTACAATTAATTACATTTATTGGCCAAAGTTTGAAACACCATGTTTTATTCAAAAAGAAATTTCATACAATCAATCCTTTTTTTTAACTCAAAATAGTACTTAAAATCTTGAACAAACACATGAATGCTTCTGTATATGAAACTCACCAATAGAATTCACCCCTACCCCTTCTGATTAATCTTTAGTGTGAATGCTTAACCACATATTTACTTTAAAAGAAATTACCTCCAATTCGTACTGAGTTCACGACCAATACAGAACTCACTAAGTCCCCCCCCCCCTAATGCTCGACTACCGATTTGCTAATACTGTTGTTGCTCTATGTCTTCCCACATAGCCACAAACAGTCCGAGTTACTTCTGCCCGTACTCCGTGAAAATACCTTAGGATGTCGTCTCATCCGTTACACGATTTACATCACAGTTCACCGACGTGACATGACCATCGATTACCACTTGAGTCAACCACATGAATCGTTGCCATCTTCTTGTATGTTACTGGGAATTGAATTTTCGTCCATACGAACTCGTCACCATGACCAATGAAGGAACCGGCAGTCATGACTTCTTGCTTCTTGCGATATGTAGAAAGCAACAACTAGTGGGGGTATATGATGACGTCTAGAGGCGGTGATTCACCATAAATCGAGGCTGACCATGTCGAATTGTTTCCCGTCTTTCTTAGAGCTCGAAATTTGCAAAAACTAAACTGGGTGTTACAACTCTTCCCAACTAATAAGAAATTTCGACCTCGAAATTTGCAAAAACTACCACACGAATTGTTTCCCGTCTTTCTTAGAGCATCTATATTTCTTTGGGTCATCTTAACTTCTAATAACTTATTTAAAATCGAAACAATAACTACAAAAAAATTGGACGTTTCAACTAACTCCTCCTTAATAGGATTTTGTCCTTAGAACCCAATTATTTTACCATCTTCATACTATTATTCTCTTTCTCGTGTGTCAAAAAGAATCAAATATTCAGTGTTCAATAAAAGTCCTAAGCATCCTAGATTCCTAGTCTAAATTAACGTAAGAAAAAAAAATTATATCATCATGTTTCATTTTCCTTACTCTCAAGTCAAACAATCCTACCTAATGTTCTTGATTGTTTCTAAGGTTGTCTTAGTCTTTATCTATGAGTCTTTCTTCGACCCAATCCCTTCAGTTTAAGTCTAGGCACCGAATTCACTATACCTAGTTCGCTTAAACTATTGCTCTGATACCAACTGTAATACCCCATATTTTTCCATAAAATATTTCTTTTCCAAAACATTTCTTTTGCAGCGGAAGTTCTTAATCATGTATAAAATTTATAAAACCATTTAAATTAATCATAAAATTAGTCATAAAATTTGGGTGTTACTCGTCATTCATAGCAATAGAATCATAAACGAACCTTACTATCAAAACGAATCATCTGGATCCGTTAGGTCTTGTCAAAGTTCCTCTACCCATTTCTCACAAGCTTCGAGTCTAACAATCCTAACTAACCTGAAAAGAGTACACATCGAACTTTAGAAAACATGTGTTAGCTTTTTAAGGCTGAGTAAGATAAAGGGTAAATCTTAAAATAAAGAAAGCATCATTTTATTCATAAATCATTCGGTTCGTGTCATTGCAAGCTATGATCCAAACAAAACAACATAATCAAATAATAAATCTTAAATTCGTGCCTATCTCTATAAGCAATCTTTTCTAATCTAATCTAATATTTATCTTTTTCATCTAGTCACGTTCATATCTTAAATCTTAATCTTTATCATATCACGTGGTTAAATTCTTTATATTACATTCTTTCGTCATCGTAACCACGTGGAGGATAGTCCTTAGGTCTCCCAAACTACACATAGTAAACCATGTGCATCCGGTAGACCGGTCGGGGAAAGTCCACTAAAAACGACTAAGTGAAGGAGCACAAAATCAGTTCATCGATGTCGTTAGCCATCGTTCGTAAACAATAGCGAGCAAGTGCTTCACGCATGAGGCTCTTGGGCATGTCTTAAAATCTTGGTTGCCACGGTACTGCTCCTGGAATGTGTATGCAAGCACACCCACACCAAATCTTGGGATGGATCCATCAGAGAGTATTACCTCTCAATCATATTCGTTTGCTTTTCTTTAATTCTTTTTTTTTTCCATTAGCTCCTTAATATTTTAGGGCCCTTAACGTGCACGTGTCTTACGAATCAAAAGTCTAGTGTCGTCTAAATCGTTTCATGTATCATATTACGCATAGGTTCATCATTTCAAGACATGAAAATAACATCATAACAACAAAATATCACAACAAATAATTTACATAGTAACTCGACCCAACATTAAAAAAATCCCATATACATACCCGTATGGATCTTAAATAACTTGCAATATTAAAAGAGTTCTTTTGATGTGTACCCAACTTTCAGAAATCAATATCTTACCTTAAGAATGATGAAACGCTAAAGTTCCGTGATTTATTTCTTAAACAAAAGCCTACAATCACAAATAAACGTCTACTAAGAACTTTAAAGACATATACGATTTCTACAATAGAGTCCTTCTATTGCTTGAGTTTCTTGTATTTAAATAAAGTTTCAATCAATTTGTTTTATAAAGCCTATGATCAACTATTATGATTTTCAAAAGCTTGTCCAAAGTAAAACATAAAAATCTCATGATGTAGTTACTTTCAAAGTCATTTACGTAAGTTATTTAAAAACAAGAAACTACAATTAATTACATTTATTGGCCAAAGTTTGAAACGCCATGTTTTATTCAAAAAGAAATTTCATACAATCAATCCTTTTTTTTAACTCAAAATAGAACTTAAAATCTTGAACAAACACATGAATGCTTCTGTATATGAAACTCACCGATAGAATTCACCCCTACCCCTTCTGATTAATCTTTAGTGTGAATGCTTAACCACATATTTACTTTAAAAGAAATTACCTCCAATTCGTACTGAGTTCGCGACCAATACAGAACTCACTAAGTCCCCCCCCTAACGCTCGACTACCGATTTGCTAATATTGTTGTTGCTCTATGTCTTCCCACATAGCCACAAACAGTCCGAGTTACTTCTGCCCGTACTCCGTGAAAATACCTTAGGATGTCGTCTCATCCGTTACACGATTTACATCACAGTTCACCGACGTGACATGACCATCGATTACCACTTGAGTCAACCACATGAATCGTTGCCATCATCTTGTATGTTACTGGGAATTGAATTTTCGTCCATCCGAACTCGTCACCATGACCAATGAAGGAACCGGCAGTCATGACTTCTTGCTTCTTGCGATATGTAGAGAGCAACAACTAGTGGGGGTATATGATGACGTCTAGAGGCGGTGATTCACCATAAATCGAGGCTGAAATCTCGTTGGTCGTTCTGTCCATAATTCCTTATTTCCTTCTTAAGTTTAAGCTTTGATTTAGTCATTATTCTTGTTTCCTTACTCATCCTTATCATATCATTTATATTAATTTAGTACTAATAATTATGTTATACCTTTGTCATGCATATCTTCAAATTCATTTTAAAAATAAAAACCCTACAGTGTAATCGTAACTTTAGTTTATGACCATGTCAATTTTATAATTTAAAACATTGTTTTTTGTAATTCATTTTAATCTTATTAATATATATATATATATATATATAAAATTTATACACATAAACTTAAGCATATAACACTTATTAAATAATCAAAATCATAAAATTATTCTTTAACTATATATATATATATATATATATCAAAGCCATATAAATATAAAAAACTTATTAACACCCACTAAACAGGGTGTTACATTAAATATGTTGTTGATCCACCAAAGGTCGTTACCAGAGTTCCAATACAAGGAGAGCTTCTAGTGATGCTAAAAGACATGGATAAATGGTTTTATGATAGCGTAACTTGTGAAGCAGTGATAAAGAACAAAGCTGGTGTTGAAATAATGAGGTTGTTTGATCCGATCGATGTGTTAATGTTCAACATATCTGACTTGGCGATGCTATTCGCACTCAAGATAAAAGTTGGAGCAGATAATGCACTATTTGAAGAAGCTACGCTATTTCAACGAGCTGTTCACCGAGCTATGACAAAGAAGCATGAATTGTTAGACCTTGTGGACAAGATTAATGAAGCAGATAGATAAAGGGAATGTGCTGAGGCTGAAGCAGCCAGGATTAAAAAAGAGAGTCCTGACAAAGATGCGTCCGACAAAGAAAAGCTGCCAGAAACTACTGGAGCTCCAGATGTGATCGTTCTAGAACAACCAGTGCAGGAAATGCAAGCAGAAGGTGAATCGAGTGATTTCTCGGTTTGAAGCTGACGGATGAAGATCCGGTAGTTGTGGTTTAGGGGGAGTATTGTTGGGTTCAGTTGAGACCACATTTACCAGAATACAGACTGTTGGATAATAATAATAATAATAGATGTTTACTAGTCAAGGGACTAGAGTTGTAAATAGCTTAAAGTTTCTAGGGTTTTGAGGCTGCGTGCGTACTTATGTTTTGGGGCCCTGCGTACTTGTGCCAAGAACGCACGCCCAGTAACCTAGCCTATAAATATAACAGCAGTGGTAGCTCATTTCCTAGTGTTTTTGGTGGTCAAGATAGCACAAGGTATAATTGGTGCGTATTTGTGTATTTCAGTGTGTACTTAACGTCTAATCATCAATGGAAATCTATGTTTTGATTATCTTGTGTGTCGGTGCTTTATTGTTCATCTAGTGTCTTTCTGTTTTATAAACTTTCATCACTCAAAACACCTAATCAATAGGTGTTTCAGAGTGATAACAATCATTTGCACTTAAAGATCTAGAATATTGGGACTTACACAATTTCTATCGTTGTACCACTGTTAGCCGTATTGTTGGTTGGCAAGGTGTTGAGTATGGATTTAATTTCATTGCTTTTAAAGATATTCTTAAAGGCGAAGCAAAGGAACTTTTGTCTGTTGGTTTGTTTCTTACTTTAAATTTAATATTTAGTATATTAAAATTTTTGGTTTCATATTTTGAATTATATGCACATTTTATAGATGTTGCCGGTGGTCTCATTTGGCATGGAGGTCTGGATGTGTTTGGACGACCTCCAAAAGAAATTAAAAGGATGAATTTTGATATTCAAGACTTGAAGTAAGCGTTTCCATGTTTGTTGTTTGTAAATTATTGTTGTTACTTTCATTTTGGTTTTGTTTAAATTGTTTAGTGGTGATTTAATAAATCAACCAAATCATTATTTAATTTTTATATTTTTTATATATACTTACCTATGTTTCTGTATTGATTTTATGTAGCGATACGATATTGTGATGTACTATGTGGAATGTTTATGCAGAACAGTTTAACAAATTCATTTCTCAAAACGCTAGTAATGACCATATGATGGTTGTTATACAGCATGGCAAGGTTAAGATGTGACACCCGGCAAACTCAGGTTAGTAACGTTGACTAAACTAGTAAGTCTACCATAGCGAGTCATGCATAATACGTACTTAACGGGGTCAGTCGAGTCGGTACGATGATTCTGGGAAGCATCAGGAGTCGTTACGATGATCCGCGGGATCATCGGGAGTCGGTCCATAACCATGTGTACAAGGATTGGTGATTCGTGGAATCGCCGGGTTTAACGCACACACGCAAGTCTCGAGTCCCGGGAATTGGTGAACGGATGTAAACGTGTTAGTTATTGTGCATTATGTGTTTGTAATCATTATGTGACTTGTTGGTATGTGAATACGTGTTTATATGTGTTAAAATAGTGTTTAACGCGCCAAAAACCCGTTCCAAGACCTTACAGGCGATTAGGAGCCTGGGGAGCTCCTAATCCACATCTACTTAGGCGAGTAGGGGAAACCTGATGGCGAATAGGGCCCTACTCGCCAGTATATAGGCGAGTAGGAGCCCTACTCGCCTGAACTGCTCTCCTACTCGCATGTACTGATGTGCACGAGTCAAAATACCTATAAATACAACCCTTGACTCCCCAAAAACCATTTGTGCAACCCTTACTGATCCTAAGCCTCCCACACACCTTGAAACACCTCTGGAACTTGTTTTGCCTCAAAACTCACCATCTCCAAGCTTATACACCTTTCTTTGATAAAATCCAAGGTGTGTTCTTCATCCTACACCTTTGTAATGTTATTGTTTTGGTTCCCCAAAAGTCCAGGCCTTATTTTGATAAGATGAGTCTTTAAAAACCTTGAAAATGAGTTCTAAAACAAGTCTACACCATAATACTTGCTATATGTGAAGTATTGATGCATATGATGATTTTTGGTGATTATAACATGAATGTTTCCATGAATTTGATGTACTTCTGATGTGTAGGTGTTGTTAGGATGATTATCTATGAGTTTAAGCTCTTGTTATAGTGTTTAGACGAAAGTATGCATTTTGACCCATTTGGGTGATTCTTGAAGAATTAGGATGTTATGATATGATTCATTTCTTGTTTATGGTTAGAAATCATGCTAGAATGATGCAATAACATAGGGATGATGAATTGCAAGGTTTAGGAGGTGTAATCTGATCTTTACTACTTAAGGAAAGATTTCATAGTTAATGAAACCTAGTATTTTGCCATTTTTGGAAATAATCGCACTGAGTCCGTTAGAGCAGAGATAAATTGGAGGGTTTTTGCTTGGAAAGGGTTGGCTAATAGTTTAGTTTTGATATTGGGTGTTTTTACATGTTTCGGATCTGATTTGAAGGGTTTAACGCGCGAAAACGCGCAACAGCCATGCTTAGGGCGAATAGGGCCCTACTCGCCTGATGTATCAGGCGAGTACAGCCTACTCGCCTGATACATCAGGCGACTAGGCCCCTACTCGCCTATTTAACCTTCCTACTCACTAGTTGACTTTTCCTAATCGCATGTAAGTTTCCTAATCGCGTGTACTGCTGTCGTAAACGAATTTTGACATCCCGGAACATGATTTGACACCTAGGAACATGATAGGAACCCCGGGATACACCCAATGACTTAGTGACACGTGTTCGGACCTGTTTATGCGTTAATTGGACATTATGCTAGACTAGGTGAACTATTGCGCGTATTAAGTGTTTAATTGCATATGATGCATGATGTCTTGTAATTACCTAACACGTGGGATGTCGGGTCACCAATGGGATGTCGGGTCTTGTCTGGTACGGTCGGTTTAACAGTCAAAGGTGTTTTCAAACGTTTATGGTTATGGTCTGGACATTCGGGGACTAGTTAACCTGCGGGTTGTTAGTCCGGATACTTATACACATCTTATGATAGGTCGCCGCTATTTGGGGCTATCATAGCATAATTACTTAACTATTTTCAAGTAACGCAATCCGAGGTGAGTGTCACAGCCCCACTTTTACCGTTTTGCTTTCGGGGGAGAAACGTGCTACTTATTTAAATTACTCATTAAAGATCATGTTATACTATGGTTACTTCATGTACTATGCGGCTTTTATGGAAAGTCCCAGGGGGAAACCATGAATGTGCGGGGATGCACAACGGGGGAAATGTGGATAGATCTATTGGGCCTTACAAACCCCACCCGACGGCTGGGAGCCGGGCGGCTGCATATTGTCTCTAATACTTTGGGGGTTACCGAGGCATCGGTAATCCCGTCCGTCTGGGCTGGCTTCAACACTTATATCGGTTTAGTAATGGATTCCCAACCACAGTAGTAGCAACACTTAACGTCTAGCTAACGTTCTCATAACATAGTAGTAACAGATATGATCTTACCGAACTTATAACAACACTTTTATAAAAGAAAACTTGTGAACTCACCAGCATTATATGTTGACATTTTTGGCATGTTTTCTCAGGTCACTAAGGTAGCAGTCAATGGGCTAGGCGCACGAAGTCATGCACAGCGTCTAATATTTTGAAGCATATTAAACAATGTTTTGTAAACAATGATATGTCTTTTGGTTGTAAACAAGAAAATACTTCCGCTGCTGGTTTACGGCTCAAAGCATGATAGTTTGGTTTTAAAAATATATATGAATGCATGTTTGTTGTATGTTTATTGTGATCGTTGACTGAGATCCAGGTGTGTCACGCGCCTCGCGGTAAAACCCCGCACGTGGAATTTGAGGGTGTGACAGATTGGTATCAGAGCCAACGGTTATAGTGAACTAGGACTGCATGTAGAGTCTAGTCTATAACTGAGTCGCACACACTAGACGGTCACAGATAGTCGAGTCTTAACATGTGGGTAACAAAATGACTTGTCGGGGGTGTCGGTGTCATCATCTTCTACGCTACATCATCTGTTTACTCTTTGTCCTTCTATCTCTTGACCCATCCTTACCATGATTCGATGGCGAATGATATACTATTGAACCTTTTTGACGGCGATGTACATTGGGGTAGCTTCGGCGTACTCTTGAGATCTGTCCAAGGATTCGTACATCTCCCTTCTATGCCCTAATGGACACGCTCGTTCTTATGCACATTATCTTATACTTATACTTGTGATAATACCATGATTGGGCGCTAGTGTTCGGTGACTTGAACTTCAAACTTAAAGCACGCTTGGGGGACCATGTAGAGCAGTTTATCATGTCGGGTGCACACGAGATTATAAACTGTGATGCATGGGAGCCCTAGTGGACCTTGTGTTTGAATGGATGGACCCGAACTGGGCTCGGTCTAATTCCTTAAAATTCTTAATGGGTTGTACCACGGGCAAGCCTAAATCTTTTGTTTCGTGTTGTGACAGAAGATGTCGGGAGCTCGTGGAGGTCGCAGAGGCGGCCGTGCTGGCGGCCGTGGTGGCGGCGGTGGCCGTGGGAACATTAATATGACCCAAGCGGAGTTGGATAACTTGATGCAGCAGCACGTGAACATTGCTTTAGCTGCATTCCAAGCCGCTCATAATGCTATGGGTGGTACGTCAATTCTAACCTATCCTATCGTGTTCTAGGGTACTGTAGTTTTTCTTGATTTTCACCTGTGTGTCTGTTCCAGGTGGTGCTGTCAATCCCCCTCCACCCCAGTGCTCTTACAAGAAGTTTATGGATTGCAAGCCCCACAATTTTAGTGGAACTAAAGGGGTAGTGGGACTGCTCCGCTGGCTCGAGAAGATTGAATCGGTTTTCTCGATGTGCAGTTGCCCGGAAGGCGACCGGGTGAAGTATGCTTCTGCGACCCTGGAGGGTCAAGCTCTGACTTGGTGGAACTCCACCACCCAGACCATGGGAATTGGGGAAGCTCATGCTATGCCCTGGACAGAGTTCGTTCAGCTTTTGAAAAACGAGTACTGCCCGAGGGATGAGATCCAGAAGCTTGAGCACGAGGTCTGGAATCATAAGATGGTGGGGTCTGAGATTGAAGCTTACACTACTAGGCACAATGAGTTGGCGGTGTTGTGCACTGATTTGCACACACCAGAATACCGGAGGATTGAACACTATGTTGCTGGGATGGTGCCGGAGATTGCGGGGTTGGTAGCTGCGGGTAATCTTACTGTTTATTCTGAGGTGGTTCGGTCGGCTCACAGGCTGACCAATATGAAGGTGGCTGAAGGGGTCTTGCCTCCTCGAGGCGCTACTGTGAAGGCTCCTGAGAGTAACAAGCGAAAGTGGGAAGCTGTGGGTAAAGGCTCGAGTTCGGCTCAGCCTCAGCAGGTGAAGAGGCCTGATGTTGGGGGATCGTCGTCTGAGCGACAACCGGGGGTTTATGCTTGGAAGTTGCCAAAGTGTGATCGGTGTAACTATCATCATACCGGTCCTTGCGATGATAAGGACCGTTGCCGTCGGTGCCATAAGATTGGGCATCAAGCCAAGGATTGTAGGTCCAACCCTCTGGGGAACCGAAACCCGCCGGTCACACCAGCCCCAGTCCCTCAGGTTGCTGCTCCCCAGGGAAACCAGGGGAAACAAGGGTGCTATAACTGCGGTGAGCTTGGTCACTACAAACGTAACTGCCCCAAGTTGAAGCAGGGCGAGGCTGGAAAGAACGGATCGGGTAATGGGAACAATGGGGGCGGGGGCAGGAATGCTCGCACCTTTGTGATTGGTTCGAGTGAGGCTCGACAGGATCCTGACACTGTTACTGGTACGTTTCTTCTTGATAATCGCTATGCTACGGTTTTATTCGATTCCGGTGCCGATAAGAGTTTTATATCTCTTGGGTTTAGTCAATTGCTTGATAGGGTACCTACACCTTTAGAGGCTAAGTACTTGATAGAATTGGCTGATGGTAAGAAAGTCAAAGCGACGCACGTCCTTAGGGAGTGTCGTCTTGAGTTGTCGGGTTATTCTTTTCCTATTGACCTTATGCCGGTGTCCTTGGGTAGTTTCGATGTTGTCGTGGGTATGGATTGGTTGTCTTTGTATCATGCTGAGATCGTTTGTTTTGATAAAGTCATTCGACTTCCTCTCCCTGATGGAGAAATTCTGTTGGTGCACGGTGAGAAGAGCGGGGTCCCTTTGAGTATCATTTCTTGTATGAAGGCCTATAAGTATCTTCGGAAGGGGTATTCTGCCATTCTGGAACTTGTTTCGGTTTCTTCAGAGGAAGAGAAGAAGATTGAAGATATTCCCGTCGTTCGTGATTTTCCCGATGTATTTCCTGAAGATTTACCTGGCCTTCCGCCTTATCGTCAGGTCGAATTCGGTATTGAACTTACTCCAGGTGCAGCCCCTATTGCCCAAGCCCCATATCGTCTTGCACCTCCCGAGATGCAGGAGTTGTCTAACCAGTTGCAGGAGCTGTTGGAAAAGGGTTTTATCCGACCCAGTTCGTCCCCGTGGGGAGCCCCTATTCTGTTTGTCAAGAAGAAGGACGGAAGCCTGCGAATGTGTATCGACTACCGTGAACTGAACAAGGTTACCATCAAGAATCGTTATCCTCTTCCTTGCATCGACGACTTATTCGACCAACTTCAGGGTTTTTAGCTTCTATTCGAAGATTGATTTGAGATCGGGGTACCATCAGTTGAGGGTCCAAGAAGCTGACATTCCGAAGACCGCCTTTCGAACCCGCTTTGGCCATTTCGAATTTTTGGTCATGCCTTTTGGTCTCACCAACGCACCCGCCATTTTTATGGATTTGATGAACCGTGTTTGTAAGCCCTATCTTGATAAATTCGTGATTGTTTTTATTGATGATATTCTGGTCTATTCCAAGAACGAAGTGGACCACCAGGAACACTTGCGTCTTGTCTTGGAACTCCTGAGGCAGGAACAGTTGTACGCCAAGTTTTCTAAGTGTAGCTTCTCGTTGCGTGAAGTCCAGTTCCTTGGTCATGTAGTTAATGAGAAAGGAATTCACGTTGACCCAGCTTACATAGAAGCTATCAAAGACTGGGAAGCACCAAAGACGCCATCTGAGGTGCGGCAATTCCTGGGTCTTGCAGGTTATTATCGTCGTTTTATCGAGGGATTTTCGAAGATCGCTCAACCCCTCACCTCGCTTAGCCAGAAGGACAAGAAGTTCGACTGGGTGATTCACAAGAGTCGGCCTTCCAGATGCTAAAGGCTAAACTCTGTTCTGCTCCCATCTTGTCTTTGCCTGAAGGCGCGGACGATTTTGTGGTTTATTGTGACGCTTCTATCCGGGGTCTCGGTTGTGTGCTAATGCAGCGCGAGAAGGTCATTGCCTATGCTTCTCGTCAGCTCAAGGTCCATGAGAAAAACTACCCCACCCATGATCTAGAATTGGGTGCAGTGGTCTTTGCTTTAAAGATATGGAGGCATTACTTGTACGGTACCAAGTGCACTATTTACACCGATCACAAGAGCCTCCAGCATATCTTTGATCAGAAGGTGTTGAATATAAGACAGCGTCGCTGGGTCGAGCTTCTTAATGATTACGAGTGCGCTATTAAATACCATCCTGGCAAGGCGAATGTGGTCGCAGACGCCTTGAGCAGGAAGGAAACCGCTAAACCTCGTTGTGTTCGAGCTCTTCAGCTCACTATCCATTCCGGCTTACCCGACCGAATCTGTTCGGCACAGCAAGAAGCTTTGAAGGAGGAAAATCTTAAAGCTGAAACCATGCATGGTGCTGATAGTCACCTTGAACTCAGGTCTGATGGCCTACATTATTTCGCTGAGCGTATTTGGGTCCCTTTATTTGGAGGCTTGCGGGAGCTCGTTCTTGACGAAGCTCACAAGTCCCGATACTCTATTCACCCTGGCTCCGATAAGATGTATCAAGATTTAAAGATACTTTATTGGTGGCCGAACATGAAGGCGGATGTAGCTTCCAACGTGAGCAAGTGCTTGACCTGTGCCAAGGTTAAGGTTGAATATCACAAGCCATCCGGCCTTCTGCAACAGCCTGAAATTCCCGAGTGGAAGTGGGAGCGGATTACGATGGACTTTGTGACTAAACTCCTGAAATCGCCCAGTGGTTGTGACATGATCTGGGTGATTGTTGATAGGTTGACAAAGTCTGCGCACTTCCTCGCTATCAAAGAAACCGATGGCCTCGAGCGTCTGGCACGTTTATATCTTAAGGAAGTGGTTTCTCGGCACGGGGTGCCTGTCTCTATTATCTCTGATCGTGATTCTCGGTTCGCCTCTAACTTCTGGAAGTCTTTGCATAAGGCCCTGGGTACTCAGTTAGACATGAGCACGGCTTATCATCCTCAAACTGACGGTCAAAGCGAGCGGACAATCCAAACACTAGAAGACATACTCCGGGCATGTGTGATCGATTTTGGCAAGGGGTGGGAGAGTCATCTATCGTTGGTGGAATTCTCCTACAACAATAGTTACCATTCTAGCATCAAGGCAGCTCCGTTCGAGGCTCTTTACGGGCGGAAATGCCGGTCTCCTCTTTGTTGGGCTGAGGTGGGTGAGAGTCAACTCACCAGCCCGGAACTGGTGTACGAGACTTCCGAGAAAATCGTACAAATCCGTAACCGCATGGCAGCATCTCGGGATCGTCAAAAGAGTTATGCCGATCGTCGTCGCAAGCCTTTAGAGTTTGAGGTTGGCGACAGGGTTTTTATTGAAGATATCTCCGTGGAAGGGCGTTATACGTTTTGGGAAGCGGGGCAAATTGAATCCTCGGTATGTGGGACCGTTCGCAATTCTGGAACGGATTGGACCGGTAGCATACAGGCTCGATCTGCCAGCTGAACTCAGTAATGTTCATAATGTCTTCCATGTCTCTAATTTCAAGAAGTGCCTGGCGGATGAATCTTTGGTTGTTCCTCTCGAAGAGATCAAGGTGGATGATCGTCTGCGTATTGTGGAAGAACCGGTTGAAATTCTTGACTATAAGATCCGTAGCCTTCGTCGGAGTAAAATCCGCATTGTTAAAGTTCGTTGGAACTCAAATCGTAGACCGGAGTTCACGTGGGAACGGGAAGATCAGATGAAGGCTAAGTATCCCCATTTATTTCCTAAACGCGCGTTCGAATCAAGACATGTCTCTACTGAAGCTGAATGAATCTCGGGTCGAGATTCCTTTCAACAAGGGGATGATGTGGCAACCGGAAAATTTTTCTTCTCTTTCATCTCTTCCTTTTTGGCCTTGAGCAATTTTCGGGACGAAAATTCTTTCAACAGGGGGATGATGTGACACCCGGCAAACTCAGGTTAGTAACATTGACTAAACTAGTAAGTCTACCTTAGCGAGTCATGCATATTACGTACTTAACGGGGTCAGTCGAGTCGGTACGATGTGTCACACCCTCAAATTTCCACTGCGGGGTTTATACCGCGAGGCGCATGACGAACCAGGATCCCATAGCCATAAGTCACATGAACGACTCTAAATGCCCAACCATTTAGTTCGTTATTTCAAAAACAAGTTTAATGTTGAACCAACCCAAAAATAAGTATAGCGGAAGCGAACGGAAAAACAGTTAGATAAAGTCTGCGCAAAACACCGCGCCCAAAACCAAAAGAAAGTAGTTAAAAGATGTAAAGATAGTTTAATGTTTGAGACCCATGACATGATGCATGCCCTAACTGTGCTCCTTTCCTAGTTACCTGCAAAAGCATGATATCGTGTGTCAACATAAAGCTGGTGAGTTCACAAAGTAAAGCAAACATGTATAAAAATGTGTTGGTTTCCAAAACCACGTAACCAATTAATAACGTAGGTCCTCCAGACCCAAAAATGTTCAAGAGTTATCAGTTTAAGTGTGTCAGGGGTAGCTAGCCCACTCAATGTAACTAAACAGGATTATTGGGACACCTTCAGTAAATAGTAATTTGCCTCGATAACTGGTGTCTATCAACACCAGTTCTCAAATGTGGTCAGAAGTTCATGCCCGTGCCTCAAGCACCTCAGACATGAGGTTGCTGCACAACATAATAGCGCTATCAACTAATACCCCGCTCGCCTCCAGCGATTAACCCAATAATATGCAAGGACTTTCCAATGATAGAGTGTTTAGTTTACAAAGGACCAATAAGTTTTAAACTGATCAAAAACCCGATCCACACAAGGAATCGTAAAACCGACCCACACAAGGAGTCAATACCTGAGTAGTCCCAAACTGGACTAGAAACGTTTACCAAAGTTGTCTCTAACCCGAGACGCATGCTTTTGAGAAAAAGAGTAGTGAAACTCACCTTAATGTGCAAGCAAAAGAAATCCAAACCTCAAGTAAGGTATGCTACCGACACCCTAATATAAGTGTCACTAAGTAAGTATAGGCGTAATATCATTACACCATATAACTCGTTTGTCCAAGGCGTTTAAACGTTCAAAAGCGTGTAGGTGACACCTAGTGACTCTACATGCAATAGTAAACCCTACGAACTCGTTGGTGAATATGTTGGTTATAATTAGTTTTCACATACCATATGTGTCTCATACAAGTGCCCGTTCAGTTACATATCAATTACATAACACCTATGACTTCAATTAATCACATAAGCACATAATACACAATCTGTGTTTTTAGGACAGATTGTGCGTCATCAAAACTAATTTATTTAAAATAGTTAATCAGTGAATTAATCCCCCAAGTTTTTACTGAATATTTGATGGGATTCACTTAACAACCCTTATTTTTTCTTGGTCTTAAATCCAAACACAAAAATAATTAAAATTCGTTTCACACAGCTATGTTCAGAAAACTTTCATAACAGACCAGTTTGGTAGAAAAATTCCCAAAAATTGTGTATTCATCCAAACGGGATGAATCCACTTGGAAAACTCAAATTACTTCAATGTTAACCTTCTGCAAAAATTTCATAACCCAATTCTTTACAAAACTCGAGTTATGATGACTCAAAGTCGACTCAGTTTATTAACCCGAAATTCTGATATGACCTATTTTCAAAGAAAATTCCAAAAATGACTCAACCGACGTCCAAATCACTTGATTTTACCCATTATCAAAAGCTAAGACCAGATGTGATTTAACCATGCAAACAAAATACTAAAATCACCATGTTAAAGTCGTGTTACAGCCCCTACAAGTTCATCTAATCATTCTGTCCAGATTTTAGTTACGCCTAAATCTTTCTTTAAACGACTACCATGTGCATACAAACAACCAACAATCATCAATAACCATTAACAAACATTCTTAATACCTATTTTGATCAGATTCTATCATTATTCATGCAAAGATTACAATTTTAATGATCAAAACTTCAACAACTTGCGCAACAAGTAACTTATGATATTACTAATCGCCTATCATCATGTTTAATTCGTTTAATCTTCAAAAACCTCAAGTTTTAATGATTATCAAAAGCTTTCAGACCTGGAAAAACCTTGTTATATGATTTTTATAACATAAAAATAAGATTAAAGCGTAAAGGATTAAAGATTATACCCCTAGCACTTCGATACAATCAACCGAACGCCTTAGGAGCTTCCCAATCGATGATCTTGAGCCTTTGCAGGTTGTTAGGGGTTAATAATTCGTAAGGGGGCAGTAGGAGGCGATTAGGGTTGAGTTTAGAGGTTGCATGGGGCTTAAGAGTGTTTAAATAGGAGATTGAGGCGGTTTAGAGTCGTCAGACCCCGGCGAGCGGCCGCTCGGGCTCTGTGAGCGGCCGCTCACAGGCCCTCGGCGCGCGCCGGTGGTCCGTTTTGTCTCCTGACGTGTTTTCCTTCGACGTTTTCGTTATTTCGGACCGTAATAAGTGCAACCCCATGCGTTAAGACCCTAACCATCCTATTGATCCGCCTTTAGTGATTTTATTAACGTATTTGGTTTAGGTTCACACAATCACGTATGGTTTTCACATAAGTTCATCGAATATCACAGAGACACATAATCGCAATCAATCCAATTTAGTTCAATATTCACCAACGTCCGAGGTTCACTAATCATGTATTCAGTTATTAACTCACAACAATGCAACGTGTGTCCTATCTAGCTAACCTTAGTTAAGTATAATGCAAGGAACGTAACTAGAGTTTAGTTAAAGTGAGAACCTGAATTTGCGGGGTATCACATCATCCCCAAGTTGAAAAGAATTTCGTCCCGAAATTCAGCAAGTAAACAGTAAAGCCAGCTAGAAAAGTGTGCGCTTGGTTCCCGGATGTCACATCATCCCCAAGTTGAAAGGAATTTCGCCCCGAAATTCACTTTGAGCGAGCTGCTTTATGTTCGGCATTTGATCTATGCACAGGTTCAGGTTCAGTAAAGAGGTGTGGGTATTTGAGCCGCATCTGATCTCTGCGCTCCCACGTGTATTCCGGTCCTAGACGGGAATTCCACCGTACCTTAACAATAGGTATAGTGCTTTGTCTGAGTTTCTTGACGCCCTGCTCAAGAATCTCCACTGGTTCTTCCACGAACCGTAGCTGGTCGTCCACCTGGATCTCCTCCAGTGGCACTACCAGTGTCGTATCTGATAAGCATTTCTTCAAGTTCGAGACGTGGAATACATCGTGCACTCCACTGAGTTCATTTGGTAGATTTAGCTGATAAGCTACCGGACCAATCCGTTTGACAATCTCGAATGGTCCAACGTATCGTGGGTTCAATTTTCCCCTTTTCCCAAAGCGTATCACCCCTTTCCAAGGTGACACCTTCAACAAAACCTTGTCCCCAACCTGGAACTCCAAAGGTTTCCTACGTTTATCAGCGTAACTTTTCTGTCGATCCCGAGCAGCAGCCATCCGGTTTCTGATTTGCAATATCTTCTCAGAAGTCTCGTGCACGAGTTCGGGACCTGTTAGTTGGCAATCCCCAACCTCAGTCCAACAGATGGGAGACCTACACTTGCGCCCATAAAGTGCCTCTAAAGGCGCACACTGTATCGACGTGTGATGGCTGTTGTTATAAGAGAATTCGATCAAAGGCAAGTGCTTATCCCAACTGTTGCCAAAATCCACCACGCATGCTTGCAACAGATCCTCCAATGTTTGGATGGTACGTTCACTTTGTCCATCCGTCTGCGGGTGATAGGCTGTGCTCATATCTAGGCGAGTTCCCAAAGAATCTTGGAGAGTAGTCCAGAAACGAGCAGTGAATTGCCCATCACGATCAGATATAATAGAGGTAGGCACTCCATGCCTAGAGACTATCTCCTTGATGTAAAGGTTCGCTAGTTTCTCCAATGAGTCTGTTTCCTTTATAGCCAGAAAGTGGGCCGATTTGGTTAAACGATCCACGATAACCCAAATCATGTTATGGCCCGTTGGCGTTCTAGGAAGCTTTGTAATAAAATCCATGGAGATCCCATCCCATTTCCACATAGGGATTTCTAGTTGTTGAAGTAGGCATGAAGGTTTCTGATATTCAATCTTAACCTTCGCACAAGTCAAGCATTTACTAACATAAGTGGCTATTTCGGCTTTCATGTTTGGCCACCAGTAAAGAGTCTTAAGATCTTGGTACATCTTGTCCGAACCAGGATGTACTGAATATCGAGAGGTGTGTGCTTCATCAAGCACCAGTTTCCTGAGATCCCCAAAACGTGGTATCCAGACTCGATCCATGAAATACTGAAGGCCATCCGTTTTTAGTTCCAAGTGCTTATCAGCACCATGTAAGGTTTCAAGCCCGATGTTTTCTCCCTTCAAGGCTTCGCCCTGGGCTTCTCGTATCTTATCAGGAAGATTGGAATGAATGGTGAGTTGTAAGGCTCGCACCCATTTAGGTTTCGTTTCTTTTCGACTGAGGGCATCAGCTACTACGTTAGCCTTCCCTGGATGATACTTGATGGCACAATCATAATCATTCAAAAGTTCAACCCAGCGACGTTGTCGTATGTTCAGCACCTTCTGATCAAATATATGTTGAAGGCTCTTGTGATCAGTGAAAATTGTGCACTTTGTTCCGTAGAGGTAGTGCCTCCAGATTTTGAGAGCGAAAACCACCGCTCCCAGTTCCAAATCATGAGTGGGGTAATTCTTCTCATGGATTTTCAATTGTCGCGATGCATACGCGATCACCTTATCACGTTGCATCAGCACACACCCTAAGCCTTGGATAGACGCATCACAGTACACTACAAAGTCCTCTGTACCCTCAGGTAATGATAGTATCGGTGCACTGCAAAGTTTTGACTTTAGTAGCTGAAAAGTAGATTCTTGGGCATCTCCCCACTTATAAGTGATACCTTTTGTGTTAGGGCGGTGAGAGGTTGAGCGATCTTAGAGAATCCCTCAATAAATCTGCGATAGTACCCCGCGAGACCAAGGAATTGGCGCACCTCAGTAGGGGTCCTAGGAGCCTCCCACTTTTTGATAGCATCAATCTTGGCGGGGTCAACATGTATACCTGCCTCGTTGACCACATGCCCAAGAAATTGGACTTCTCGAATCCAGAAATCACACTTAGAGAATTTTTCATACAACTGCTCATTTCGTAATAGTTCCAAGATTAATCGCAGGTGTTGCTCGTGCTCTTCCCTGCTCTTGGAATAAATCAATATGTCATCTATGAACACTATGCCGAATTTGTCCAAATAAGGCTTGCACACACGATTCATTAGATCCATGAACACGGCCGGTGCATTAGTTAGCCCAAATGGCATCACTAAAAACTCATAATGTCCATAACGAGTTCGAAACGACGTCTTTGCCACATCTTCCTCTCGGACTCTCAGCTAATGGTATCCTGACCTCAAGTCAATCTTAGAGTATAAACTCGACCCTTGCAGTTGGTCAAATAAAGTCATCAATACGAGGCAGGGGGTAACGATTCTTAATCATCACTTTGTTCAATTCCCGATAATCTATGCACATGCGAAAGCTCCCGTCTTTCTTCTTAACAAACATAACTGGAGCTCCCCATGGCGAAGAACTAGGTCTAATGAAACCCCTATCCAATAGCTCTTGGAGTTGGGTAGATAGTTCTTGAAGTTCGCCCGGTGCTAAGCAATATGGCACGCGTGCAACTGGTGCCGCTCCAGGTGCAAGATCAATTTGGAACTCCACTTGACGCACGGTTGGAAGTCCAGGTAATTCTTTTGGAAAGACATCTGGGAAATTCTGGACCACTGGAATGTCCTCAATCTTGGGTTCAATTTCAGCTCGAGTATCAGATATGTTAGCCAAAATGGCCGGACAGCCCTTACGAATACACTTCTGGGCCTTCAGATAGGAGATGATACCCACCATGGCACCACCCCGATCATCCTGTATAGATAAAAGTTCTCCACTTGGGAGGGGAATACGAACGATTTTCTCCTGACAGAGAATTTCAGCATGCTGTTTGGACAACCAGTCCATGCCAACCACAAGGTCAAAGCTACCTAGGGTGATAGGTAAGAGGCCGATGGCAAACAATTGCCCACTCAACTCGAGCCTACAGTCACGATGTATATGGGTTACCTTAACAGGCTTCCCATCAGCCAATTCAATAGAGTATGGGGTATCAAGAAGGGTAGGAACCATCCTTAATTGTCTACTAAGTTTTGATGAAACAAAACTATAGTCCGCACCAGTATCATATAAAATAGAAGCAAGAGCGTCGTTCAAGGAGCACGTACCCGTCACGACGTTGTTATCAGTCCTAGCCTCCCCAGAGCCAATCACGAACGCTCTACCGCGAGCCCCATTGTTGTTGTTCCCGTTGTTGTTGTTGTTGTTCCCAGCATTAGTGGTGTTGTTGTTTCCTGCCTTGTTACCACCACCATTGTTGTTGTTACCCCTGTTGTTGCCATTACCATTACCGTTACCGTTCAGTTGTGGGCAGTTCCTCTTGAAATGGTTTTCACTCCCACACTGGTAACAACCTTTACCACCACTCTGCTGTTGCCCTTGCTGTGCAGCTAGCGGATTTCCCGGGATATACACCCTGCAGTCCTTCTGCTTATGACCCATCTTGCCGCATCGTTCACACTTAACGTTGCCACACGCCCTAGTATGATGCCTGTTACACCTGTTGCACTTAGGTAGAGTCCCCTCATAACCTCCCTGGGTGTTGTTGCGGTTGTTGCCACCACCATGGTTGTCATGTCTTTTATTCTGCTGCTGCTGCTGACTGCCATTCCCTGGGGGTTTGCCAGATGCATTCTCCCACTTCCTCTTGTTATCATTGGTACTAGAAGATGAAGCACCACGAGGAGGTAACACTCCCTCTTCCACCTTCTGATCAGTCAGCTGATGAGCCATTCGAATAACATGCTGAATAGTATTGAGACTAGCAGCAGTGACCATGCTCTTGATTTGGGGCACCAAGCCCTTGATGTACAACTCGATCCTCTTATAGGGTGGGTTGGAGTAATTTGGGCACATTGCCGCCAGTTCATGCGATCTGGTGGTATATTTCTCAATCTCTGATCCCACCATCTTCAGATTGTGGTACTCAGTCTCTAACTTCTAGATTTCATCTCGAGGGCAGTACTCCTCCTTCATCAGTTCCTTGAAATCTGCCCAAGGTGTTGCGTTAGCCACTTCCACACCTAGAATCTGCACTTGAGAGTTCCACCAGGTTAATGCCAAATTTTCGAGAGTAGCAGTGGTATATTTCACTCTGTAAACTGGTGGACAGTTGCACATAGCAAAGCAAGATTCTAGTTTCTCGAACCACCGCAGTAGCCCGACAGCCCCTTCAGATCCTCCAAAATTATGAGGCTTGCAGTCCATGAAGGACTTGTAGGTGCAGGCTGGAGGGTGATGCCCAGGTTGACCTGAGTATAAAAACGTAGAAACCATGAATGAATAAAAGAGCGTAACGTTGGAGTTTAGAGGAAAGTTTAGAGCAAGATAGAGTTACCAGCTTGAAAAGTTGCGAGGGCTTCCACCACCCTGTCATTGATAAGTGCATTCAACTCCGCTTGAGTCATGTTGTTGTTGCCTCTCCCGTGTCCTCTTCCCGCCATAGTAATTCTACATTTACACTATACTCATGAGGAAACAATAATATGTCCCACATACAATCGTTCACATAGTACAAGTAAACTAGAATATAAATAACATGCGCGAGAATAGAATAAAGGGATCAATTAATAGTAATTAATAAAAATCCAACCATAAGATAAACAATTCCCAAGTCTCACAATGATAAAAAAAACAGAAGTCATAATAAGAATGGATATGAATACTAAAAAAATATAGATAAAAAGAATCAGTCATCCTCGCGATCCATGGAAATGCATGAGCCCTCATCCTCGCTCTCTATCTCCAGTGGCTCCTCCTCCTCAGGTCCAAACTCTTCCTCGAGCGCCGCATCCAATGCTGCCTCGAGAGCATCAAATCCCCCAACTGCAGGCTCTTCCTCGGGATCCTCTTCGGGATCCTCCTCTGGATCCTCCTCTGGCTCTACCTCTGGTTCTGCACCATTTTGAGCTAGAGCTTCCTCAAGCTTGTTACGGACCAGGGTCAACTCCTCCCTTAACAGTGCTGTCTCCTAAATAGCAATCGATCTCTCGTGTCTATCTTCTGCAGCTTCCTTATCAACCCTTTCCAAATTACTATTAACCCTTTCCAATTCACCAAACAAGTGGTTGATTTCTCTTTCCATGCGTTTAATAGATCCATCGGCATTCTGCCTCCAAGACTGAAATTGCCTCATGGCATTATAGGCATTCTCTATCTCTGTATGCACGTGCCTAACCATCCCTGCCAAAGACCTCTCCAATGAGTCAATAATGGGAGGGACCTGAGCTGGCACTCCGTACCCTACAACCCACGAGTGTAACATATCTCTGAACCATACCCAACGATTGGTATTCTCATCTGGGTTCCCTGTCTGTGCTGGTTGTTCATATGGGTTCAAAGACGTGTTTTGTGAACTTCCAAGAGGGCGATAAGAAGAGTAATTACGATGAGCGGGGTTAGTCATGTTTCCCTGCAATACGTTAGATCAGTATACGTATTCAAGAAATAGCTAGTAGTGTGCTGAGAATAGTAAGTGTACTAATACTTATGCTATGATGATTATAGACTAGATGCAATCCTAGTTCACTATAACCAATGGCCCTGGTACCAATCTGTCAGACCCTCAAATTTCCACTGCGGGGTTTATACCGCGAGGCGCATGACGAACCAGGATCCCATAGCCATAAGTCACATGAACGACTCTAAATGCCCAACCATTTAGTTCGTTATTTCAAAACCAAGTTTAATGTTTAACCAACCCAAAAATAAGTATAGCGGAAGCGAACGGAAAAACAGTTAGATAAAGTCTGCGCAAAACACCGCGCCCAAAACCAAAAGAAAGTAGTTAAAAGTTTTAAAGATAGTTTAATGTTTGAGACCCATGACATGATGCATGCCCTAACTGTGCTCCTTTCCTAGTTACCTGCAAAAGCATGCTATCGTGTGTCAACATAAAGCTGGTGAGTTCACAAAGTAAAGCAAACATGTATAAAAATGTGTTGGTTTCCAAAACCACGTAACCAATTAATAACGTAGGTCCTCCAGACCCAAAAATGTTCAAGAGTTATCAGTTTAAGTGTGTCAGGGGTAGCTAGCCCACTCAATGTAACTAAACAGGATTATTGGGACACCTTCAGTAAATAGTAATTTGCCTCGATAACTGGTGTCTATCAACACCAATTCTCAAATGTGGTCAGAAGTTCATGCCCGTGCCTCAAGCACCTCAGACATGAGGTTGCTGCACAACCTAATAGCGCTATCAACTAATACCCCACTCGCCTCCAGCGATTAACCCAATAATATGCAAGGACTTTCCAATGATAGAGTGTTTAGTTTACAAAGGACCAATAAGTTTTAAACTGATCAAAAACCAGATCCACACAAGGAATCGTAAAACCGAACCACACAAGGAGTCAATACCTGAGTAGTCCCAAACTGGACTGGAAACGTTTACCAAAGTTGTCTCTAACCCGAGACGCATGCTTTTGAGAAAAAGAGTCGTGAAACTCACCTTAGTGTGCAAGCAAAAGAAATCCAAACCGCAAGTAAGGTATGCTACCGACACCCTAATATAAGTGTCACTAAGTAAGTATAGGCGTAATATCATTACACCATATAACTCGTTTGTCCAAGGCGTTTAAACGTTCAAAAGCGTGTAGGTGACACCTAGTGACTCTACATGCAATAGTAAACCCTACGAACTCATTGGTGAATATGTTGGTTATAATTAGTTTTCACATACCATATGCGTCTCATACAAGTTCCCGTTCAGTTACATATCAATTACATAACACCTATGACTTCAATTAATCACATAAGCACATAATACACAATCTGTGTTTTTAGGACAGATTGTGCGTCATCAAAACTAATTTATTTAAAATAGTTAATCAGTGAATTAATCCCCCAAATTTTTACTGAATATTCTTTTGGATTCACTTAACAACCCTTATTTTTTCTTTGTCTTAAATCCAAACACAAAAATAATTAAAATTCGTTTAACACAGCTATGTTCAGAAAACTTTCATAACAGACTAGTTTGGTAGAAAAATTCCCAAAAATTGTGTATTCATCCAAACAGGATGAATCCACTTGGAAACCTCAAATTAGTTTAATGTTAACCTTCTGTAAAAATTTCATAACCCAATTCTTTACAAAACCCGAGTTATGATGACTCAAAGTCGACTCAGTTTATTAACCCGAAATTCTGATATGACCTATTTTCAAAGAAAATTCCAAAAACGACTCAACAGACGTCCAAATCACTTGATTTTACCCATTATCAAAAGCTAAGACCAGATGTGATTTAACCATGCAAAGAAAATACCAAAATCACCATGTTAAAGTCGTGTTACAGCCCCTACAAGTTCATCTAATCATTCTGTCCAGATTTTAGTTACGCCTAAATCTTTCTTTAAACGACTACCGTGTGCATACAAACAACCAACAATCATCAATAACCATTAACAAACATTCTTAATACCTATTTTGATCAGATTCTATCATTATTCATGCAAAGATTACAATTTTAATGATCAAAACTTCAACAACTTGCGCAACAAGTAACTTATGATATTACTAATCGCCTATCATCATGTTTAATTCGTTTAATCGTAAAAAACCTCAAGTTTTAATGATTATCAAAAGCTTTCAGACCTGGAAAAACCTTGTTATATGATTTTTATAACATAAAAATAAGATTAAAGCGTAAAGGATTAAAGATTATACCCCTAGCTCTTCGATACAATCAACCGAACGCCTTAGGAGCTTCCCAATCGATGATCTTGAGCCTTTGCAGGTTGTTAGGGGTTAATAATTCGTAAGGGGGCAGTAGGAGGCGATTAGGGTTGAGTTTAGAGGTTGCATGGGGCTTAATAGTGTTTAAATAGGAGATTGAGGCGGTTTAGAGTCGTCAGACCCCGGCGAGCGGCCGCTCACAGGCCCTCGGCGCGCGCCGGTGGTCCGTTTCGTCTCCCGATGTGTTTTCCTTCGACGTTTTCATTATTTCGGACCGTAATAAGTGCAACCCCATGCGTTAAGACCCTAACCATCCTAATGATCCGCCTTTAGTGATTTTATTAACGTATTTGGTTTAGGTTCACACAATCACGTATGGTTTTCACATAAGTTCATCGAATATCACAGAGACACATAATCGCAATCAATCCAATTTATTTCCATATTCACCAACGTCCGAGGTTCACTAATCATGTATTCAGTTATTAACTCACAACAATGCAACGTGTGTCCTATCTAGCTAACCTTAGTTAAGTATAATGCAAGGAACGTAACTAGAGTTTACTTAAAGTGAGAACCTGAATTTGCGGGGTATCACACGATGATTCTGGGAATCATCGGGAGTCGTTACGATGATCCGCGGGATCATCAGGAGTCGGTCCATAACCATGTGTACAAGGATTGGTGATTCGTGGAATCGCCGGGTTTAACGCACACACGCAAGTCTCGAGTCCCGGGAATTGGTGAGCGGATGTAAACGTGTTAGTTATTGTGCATTATGTGTTTGTAATCATTATGTGACTTGTCGGTATGTGAATACGTGTTTATATGTGTTAAAAAGTGTTTAACGCGCCAAAAACCCGTTCCAAGACCTTACAGGCGATTAGGAGCCTGGGGAGCTCCTAATCGCCACCTACTTAGGCGAGTAGGGGAAACCTGATGGCGAATAGGGCCCTACTCGCCAGTATATAGGCGAGTAGGAGCCCTACTCGCCTGAACTGCTCTCCTACTCGCATGTACTGATGTGCACGAGTCAAAACACCTATAAATACAACCCTTGACTCCCCAAACATCATTTGTGCAACCCTAACTGATCCTAAGCCTCCTACACACCTTGAAACACCTCTGTAACTTGTTTTGCCTCAAAACTCACCATCTCCAAGCTTATACACCTTTCTTTGATAAAATCCAAGGTGTGTTCTTCATCTTACACCTTTGTAATGTTATTGTTTTGG
Organism: Ambrosia trifida; assembly: GCA_028751855.1. NCBI lineage: Eukaryota > Viridiplantae > Streptophyta > Magnoliopsida > Asterales > Asteraceae > Ambrosia > Ambrosia trifida. The sequence goes on along the minus strand of CM054123.1, from coordinate 169,271,014 downwards.
TTCCCCAAAAGTCCAGACATTATTTTGATAAGAATGAGTCTTTAAAAACCTTGAAAATGAGTTCTAAAACAAGTCTACACCATAATACTTGCTATATGTGAAGTATTGATGCATATGATGATTTTTGGTGATTATAACATGAATGTTTTCATGAATTTGATGTACTTCTGATGTGTAGGTGTTGTTAGGATGATTATCTATGAGTTTAAGCTCTTATTATAGTGTTTAGACGAAAGTATGCATTTTGACCCATTTAGGTGATTCTTGAAGAATTAGGATGTTATGATATGATTCATTTCTTGTTTATGGTTAGAAATCATGCTAGAATGATGCTATAACATAGGGATGATGAATTGCAAGTTGTAGGAGGTGTAATCTGATCTTTACTACTTAAGGAAAGATTTCATAGTTAATGAAACCTAGTATTTTGCCATTTTTGGAAATAATCGCACCGAGCCCGTTAGAGCAGAGATAAATTGGGGGTTTTTGCTTGGAAAGGGTTGGCTAATAGTTTAGTTTTGATATTGGGTGTTTTTACATGTTTCGGATCTGATTTGGAGGGTTTAACGCGCGAAAACGCGCAACAGCCATGCTTTGGGAGAATAGGGCCCTACTCGCCTGATGTATCAGGTGAGTACAGCCTACTCGCCTGATACATCAGGCGAATAGGCCCCTACTCGCCTATTTAACCTTCTTACTCACTAGTTGACTTTTCCTAATCGCATGTAAGTTTCCTAATCGCGTGTACTGCTGTCGTAAACGCATTTTGACATCCCGGAACATGATTTGACACCTAGGAACATGATAGGAACCCCGGGATACACCCAATGACTTAGTGACACGTGTTCGGACCTGTTTATGCGTTAATTGGACATTATGCTAGACTAGGTGAACTATTGCGCGTATTAAGTGTTTAATTACATATGATGCATGATGTCTTGTAATTACCTAACACGTGGGATGTCGGGTCACCAATGGGATGTCGGGTCTTGTCTGGTACGGTCAGTTTAACAGTCAAAGGTGTTTTCAAACGTTTATGGTTATGGTCTAGACATTTGGGGACTAGTTAACCTGCGGGTTGTTAGTCCGGATAATTATACACATCTTATGATAGGTCGCTGCTATTTGGGGCTATCATAGCATAATTACTTAACTATTTTCAAGTAACGCAATCCGAGGTGAGTGTCACAGCCCCACTTTTACCGTTTTGCTTTCGGGGGAGAAACATGCTACTTATTTAAATTACTCATTAAAGATCATGTTATACTATGGTTACTTCATGTACTATGCGGCTTTTATGGAAAGTCCCAGGGGGAAACCATGAATGTGCGGGGATGCACAACGGGGGAAATGTGGATAGATCTATTGGGCCTTACAAACCCCACCCGACGGCTGGGAGCCGGGCGGGTGCATATTGTCTCTAATACTTTGGGGGTTACCGAGGCATCGGTAATCCCGTCCGTCTGGGCTGGCTTCAACACTTATACCGGTTTAGTAATGGATTCCCAACCACAGTAGTAGCAACACTTAACGTCTAGCTAACGTTCTCATAACATAGTAGTAACGGATATGATCTTACCGAACTTATAACAACACTTTTATAAAAGAAAACCTGTGAACTCACCAGTATTATATGTTGACATTTTTGGCATGTTTTCTCAGGTCGCTAAGGTAACAGTCAATGGGCTAGGTGCACGAAGTCATGCACAGCGTCTAATATTTTGAAGCATATTAAACAATGTTTTGTAAACAATGATATGTCTTTTGGTTGTAAACAAGAAAATGCTTCCGCTGCCGGTTTACGGCTCAAAGCATGATATTTTGGTTTTAAAAATATATATGAATGCATGTTTGTTGTATGTTTATTGTGATCGTTGACTGAGATCCTGGTGTGTAACGCGCCTCGCGGTAAAACCCCGCACGTGGAATTTGAGGGTGTGACATAAGAAGTCCAAAGGTAATTTATTTTAAACTCCTGTTATTAATACTTTGTCAGTTCATTATGGTCTAATACATATATATATATATATATATATATAGGATTTGGATCATTTGAGAACCACCATTTAGGGAGAAGACCAAAGAACCAGTGTGAACAGGTGGCATTTTTGTAAATATGAAGGGTGTCTACAAAAACCCCTCCATCAAAAAATAAAAAAAATTATATAACCTAAAAAAATAAAAAAAGTAAAAACACCAAAATGATTATTTTTCATTATTAATTCGAAAAAAAATAAAAAAATAAAAAATAAATAAATAACGGCTGTTGTGACGTCATATGACGTCATCCCTGATGCACATGTGCATTTCGCTGTTATATATACAGAAATACACCGTATGCACATGTGCATTTCACTATTAAATCACACTTTTGAATGAATTGTCAATTACCATACTTAAATGATTATAAAATGGACGTGATACAGATATATAAGGGGTCACAAATTCTATTCAATGATCATTAAATGGACGCAAAGTGAGATATAAAATACACTCGAACTCGTCAAGTGTTTAGTCATCCATATTATAACATAAATTGAAAATAAAACATGTGTATAACAACAAACATGAATAAACTTAAAACACCTCTATATAAGAACTATAAAATAAGAAACATGTACTGCATGCACATGTGCATTTCACTAATATTGTTAAATTTTTTTAGTGGTTTAACTTTCGGGCATACATATGTGCATGCATCATCCTTCAAATAACAAAGCTTTTATACGAGTTTGTTTTTAACATACTACATGTAGTTTCTACCAAACGTATTAACTCCATAAAACAAACGATAATAAAAAAATATCCATATTACAAACCAACTATGTTATCACTACCACCTACCTACAAACTTCTAATTATCCCACAATCTCACGTCCACCAACAATCCCCTTCTATTGCTTATTTGTCCCTTCTCATCTTCTTCCCCTTTTACTTATCTTATTTCAACACTCTTCACACTTCATTGATCCCCTGTCTAACATCTCCCTTGTTTCTTCATCTGTCAACCTGAACATCATATACTTCTCAAATTTATCACATTGTTCGTTTGTTTAAATAACTAACAATTAACATTTATTAGTTAACATGAAAAATATACATATATGCACATGTGCATATATACCTAAATTGCTTAAATAAATAATAGGGACCTTTTTTAACTTCCTAATCAACGATTATGTCATCATCCTCAATCGCATCCGGCAGCTTTTTTGACCCATTCTCTCCCTCGATTAGAACACAAAAATTACATTCTTTTATGTTTATCCCATCTTTGTCTACAAATAATAAACAACACATAAGAAAACCATATTTTTAATCTAAATGAACATGTGCATTAACATTACCTTTTTCATTTTTATTTTTTTGAACATAAACTTTCATTCAAAAAACGGCTAAGTCCTCAAATCGAGGACCGCCACCCAAACAACCAGTTACAACATGTACAACGGGGACAAAACCCACTCTTTCCAATCTAAATCTTTAAATCTACTTCTATGCTTAACCTAAAAAAACGAGGAAGCCTTTATGTTCCGCACCACCTCTTGCACTTTTGGTTCTTTGTCCTTGAAGATCTTCTTGTTTCGGGCACTCCAAATCTCCCAAAAGGAAACAATAATAATACCTTGAATCAACACTTTACCACGACTACCTCCGTTGAAGAACTTGTGCCACTCCAGTAGATCACGGATGTCAAAAGCATAAATATTACCAATACCACACCAACTAGCAATCGAACACCATACGCCGTTGGAAAACCCGCATCCTGTAAATAAATGATCCGATGATTCTAAATCGAAGTTACACAAAGAACATACTTGATCATTAACGAACACATTCCTCGTAGCTAAAGCTAAAGTTGTAGGTAAACGGTTCATCTCGGCGCGCCATGCCAAAATGTTACACTTTAAAGGAACCCACTTGATCCATTTGTACCTGAACCAGTCACTATAAATACGATGTTTCTGCATACACTTTTTCACAACTTGAACAGAAAACACTTCTTCACTAATGCCAACCCAAGCCCATTCGTCTGGCCTATTATGGATTTTCAGCGGCTGCAGTAACAGCTGCAAATCGGCCCATTCTGCAGTCTCGTTAGCATTCAACGAATGCACCGTCGAGTCCAGAGACCAGAACCCAAAATCCAGCTCTCCGACCCATTTATCTCTTGTTAGGACAAAGAGGATTGGTGAAACCACTTTTGTAAACCTTAGTCTAATTCACTTCCGTCATTTTGGCTAAGTATAGAAGTACTGAAGAGAAGACAAGAAACTGCTGATTAGAAGATATGAGAAGTGCTGAAGAAGCAGAAGTTCTGAAGTCCAAACCAGACAAGTTCACTTCAGAAGTACTGAAGACAAAACTACTCTTCAGTAGTTTGTCCTTCATCAGCACTTACCATCAGATATTTCCCACCGCCTTTTTGCATCAGTAGTTTGTTGTTTATTATTACTTTTAGCTGTATTTGTTTCTTTCAATGTTGCAACTTGTGCAACTTGTTTCTGTTGTTTCTGTACTTGCTTTTTGGGCAAGATACATGCATGTAAACGTCTATAAATAGGAGGCTTCAACCTTCTATTTTAGACATTGATTTTAATAGAAAAATCCTTCAAACACTATCACTGTTCTATTCCATTTCTGTATTTATTGTGAATCTGTCTAAGTATCTAATTCTCATTTACAGCTTAGATTCATAATAAATACTTTGTCATTTATTAGTTTCAAACATCAAGGGGGAGTAATAACTCTGCCTAAGTATAAAAAGTGTTGCTTTAACTTATAACATTCCGCTGTGCTTATAATCTGATTTACAAGGACTTGCTAAACACCTAAGTGTCAAGATAGCAAGTTCTTACTTAGCAAGAAGAGCAAACTGATCCAACATCTCTAACCAAACAATCTTTGTGCCGTTCCAAAGCATAAAGAAAAGGAAACCTTTCTTTTAGAGGCTCATCATGAACCCAGCGGTCCAGCCAAAATCGAATAGTGTCCCCGCTTCCAAGTTTACCTTTCAAACAATCTTTAAAAAAGATATCACCAAATTTCAGCTTTTCCGTCATACGCGCAATATTAACCCAAGTCCCGCTAGCACTTATAGAATAAGGGAGAAAAGTCCATCTTTTCCGACAAGGATGGCACACCAAAACAACCCTCTTCCACAACCCCCTATTCTCTGTTTTGAATCTCCAAGCCCACTTAGATAGAAGCGCCTCATTAACGTCTTTTAGATTTGACAAACGAAGACCTCCCAGTTTCTTAGGAGCCGATAACCTCTCCCAAGCCACCCAATGAATCTTTTTAACCATATCAGAGCCGGACCAAAGAAAACGTCTAATAAGCCTTTCCAAATTATCAATAACAGTTTGAGGCGCTTTGTACAAAGAAAAATAATAGACTGGCAAGGATTCAAGCACCGCTTTGATCAATACAACACGGCCTCCGATAGATAAAAGATTGGCTTTCCAAGACGAAAGTCTATTTTGAACCACTTCTACAACTCTACTCCAATTATTAACACGGTTCATGTTTGCGCCAACCTTTATACCAAGGTACTCAAAAGGCATTTCACCAACCCGAAAACCCAACACTTCAGCCAAGTTTTGTACCTCGTCACCTGAGACTCCAAGCCCATACAAATTGGACTTATTAATATTGATTTTGAGGCCCGAGCAGAGATAAAAAATACGCAGAATTCTGGACAGATTTTTGATGTTATCCACAGACCAATCTCCCAAAACTAGAGCATCGTCTGCGTAAAAAAGATGAGAAAGACTTCGGCCCTCATTTCCCACCCGAAGACCATGAAACAATTCTTCTTCCGAAGCCTTATAAATGAGACACGATAAAGCTTCCATAACAATCAAAAAGAGGAAAGGCGAAAGGGGGTCACCTTGTCGTAAACCCTTCTCACATTGAAACTCGAATGTAGGCGCTCCATTTACTAGAATAGCCGATCTAGCGGACTTCAAGATCCCATCAATCCAAAGACACCAACGATCCGGGAAACTCATTTGTTTCAGAATAGAAATCAAGAAAGCCCAATTTACGTTATCATAGGCTTTCTCAAAATCTATCTTTAATAAAAAAGCATTCCTACCTTTCCTTTTTAACCACGACAAAAGTTCATTAACCATCAGAGGCCCATCCAAGATATTACGATCTTTCAAAAAACCAGTTTGGTCTTCCGAAATCACACAATTATTCACCTTTTTCAGCCGATTGGCAATAACCTTCGAGATCACTTTACTAATCAACCCCACTAAAGTGATAGGTCTGTAATCCGTTAATCCCAAAGGATTTTTGTTCTTTGGAATTAGAGTAATAAAAGAAGACCCGCACCCCCTGCTAATCGTACCTGTGGAATGAAAATTAGACAAAATATTAAAGAAGTCTTCTTGAAGCACATCCCAATACTGTCTAACAAAACGAAAATTGAATCCGTCTGGGCCTGGCGCTTTATCCACTCCACACTCGAACACCGCTATTTTAACTTCCTCTCTTGTGAACGGAACAGTAAGGTCTTCAGCCATATCAGAGGTTAACTTCTTTAGATTCCCAGTCCTTAAAGCAGGCCGAACAGGGACCTTCTCTGAGAAATGAGATCTAAAAAACTTTAAAATATCTCTCTTCACCCATGCCAGTTTAGAAACCCATTTCCCATCCACCATAATACCTGGAATAGCGTTAGAAGCCTTTCTACTATTAATCATACCGTCAAAAAACGAAGTGTTCTCATCTCCTAGTGAAGCCCAACGAACACGTGATTTTTGGCGTAAGTCTTTAGCATATGCACGCTCTACCTCCCTTATTCTATAATTACATTGAGACCAAACACATTCTTCATCTTCCGTAAGATCCCTACCTTCCGCGACTCTTTCCAAAGAATCCACCTCGTCTTTCAAAATGATCAATTCTTCTTTTTCTTTGACATCCAATTTGTGTTTCCAAACAACCAACTCAGATCTGAGTTTCTTCAGCTTATTCATCAATATTACATCCGGAGGACCTGCCATCATGCCATTCGCTAGACATGTAGTGACCAATTCCGAACAACCTTCTTTGTCTATCCATGAGTTGAACCATCTAAAGGGGCGAGGACCAAAATTTTTTGTATCAACCGATAGTAAAAGAGGACTATGGTCAGACAAGAACTTAGGCAAGGCACGTAAAACAGCTTCTGGCCACATCCCAAAAAATCGGCTGAAACTAAGAAACGATCAATCTTACTCATCTTCAAACCTGCCCCCTTTCCCACCACAAAAGTATATTTGAACCCCTTCATACTATACTCAAGAAAACCGGCCTCCTCAATGAAATTGTTGAAATCATTCGCCACTGACGTCTTAAAAGTTGTATTTTTTCTATCTTCTTTGCTTCTAACTGCGTTGAAGTCTCCCATGCAACACCACATACCATCTTTACTAGTAATGAGATTCAACAGCAGCCTCCAAAGAGCCCTCTTATCCTGTGCCTTTTGAGGGGCATAGACATTCAAGATATTCAACAAAATACCATCCTTTAAATAACCCGAAACATGAATAAAATTCCTGTTCAACTCTGAACTACTCTTAGAAAACATTTTGGGATCCCAAATAGTTGCTAACCCTCCCGAAAGACCGGTAGAACCCACGACTTCCATTTCAAAATCCCCTTTGCCCCAAAACCTCCTCGCTGTATTAACATCTAAATCCCCAGCTCTAGTTTCCTGTAAGGCCACTAAAGAAACCCCATTATCTTTTCTCAACTTGTTAACCCAACTATCTTTCCCAACAACTCCTAAACCACGAATATTCATAGAAAGCAAATTCATGGTTTCACCCATTGTACACCTTCTTCCATAACCAAAACCGCAATAGAATTTTCACAATTACTAACGTCCGCTCCAAGCTTAACCCCCAAATCGATAGTGTCACTTACCTCTTTTTGTAGTTGGGAGTTACGGCTATTAATCTCTTCCTCCGCTTGTACATCCTCTTCTAACCGTGTGACCGGTCTAGAGTTTAAATCAATACTATCCTCTTTCTCTGCATCATTTAGAATATCCTCAAAGCTCTTAGTACCAGCATCTGTATCTCTGTCACGATTAAGCTGAGAAAGAGAGTCAAAATGCGACTCTATTGTGTCTGAATCAACAGCAGCAAGATAAGGATTAAAATCGATTCCTGGGCTTGGTCTCTCCATAAGTTCAGGGCTTGGTCTCTCCCTTACCTCCATTGGGCCTATCAACTTTATTAAGTCAAAAGGATCATCCGAATTAGTGGGCTTGTTTTTACCTCTTTTCTTTTTTGTGGGCCCGGTACTAGATTTAGATTTTGAACCAGACTTCTTGAATAAGCTTTTAACCTTCCTTTTTCTTGAAAAAAGACATCTGACCCCCTTTTTAAGTTTTTTACCACTAGACCCCCCTCCAAGAATTTCGCCTTCTTCAATACTGTTATGTATATTGACATCATTCCCCATCAATGACTGGTCAACACCTTCCTTTCCCAAATTAATATTTTGAATATTTTCATTAAAACCGTGATTAGGAGTTTCCAAAGAATTCTCCCCCCTAATTTCGTCAGTTTCCTTTTGAGGAGCCGGCTCATTAATGTTTGACTTGTTGACCTCCGGCACCGACGAAACTCCGGCGCCACCACAATCTTTCTTCGATTCTTCTTTCTCATAGCTTTTGACCAAAAAATCTGGCAGCCAATCTCCCAATTCTTCCATAATCCATACTCTAAATTTTTTCTTCCTCCATAGTAACACTATCTCTTCCATGATTCTCTTCCCGTTGTCGACGAGAACTCCCACATAATCAAACGAAAGATCTCCACACTCTTGTTGAACTTTTGCTCTATGAATGACCTTGCCAAACCTTTCGCCGATCATATTCAAGGTATCATTGCATAAAAGATTTAAAGGGATCCCTTGGACTTTAAGCCAAGCAACTCTTTCAAAGGGAAACGATTGCCCTTCCCAGACGTCAACAGCTTTAAACACGTCATCCATAGCAGGCGCCTTCGTCCTAACCTCCTCTGCTTCAATCTCATTATCAAAAGATAATAATACTGAAAGGCCGCCAATATATTGAATAGAACCACCATTCGGATTCAGTTCTCTAATAATCGTCCCGATACTTCTTAGTTTATCCACGTCCCACAACGTAACTACCAAAGCTCTTCTGTGATTCTGCTGAAATTCGTTAATCTCGTCGGGAATGTCCACCTGAATTGTTTCATGCCTATCTTCTTTAATCCCTGTCAAAGTTTCTTTAAAGGACCAAGAAGAGTTTCCTTCAAAACGTTTCTTTTGTTGCTCTTCTTCGTACACCTTTTGTTGCTGATGGGGAACCTGATCGTTCTTGTCTTCAACATTCGTCTTTGGAGCTTTACCATTTTCTCCGAATCTTGCAATATTCACTCGAAGCTTATAACTTCCCAACCATAAATTTTGAAGGGATTTCTTGAGATAATCCTTGTCACGAACCTCTTTGAAAGAGAGAAAACCAAATCGACGACCTCCTCTATCACGTTTCCTTGCAATGTAGATCTTTGAAATGGTACCGAATTCTTTGAATAAATTGTCTAAATCTTGACCACTACAATTGTCTGAAAAGTTTGCAACGTAGAACCTTACTCCATCGTCTCCATACACAGGGTCTTTACCTTGTCTTCTTGGATAATCTCCCATGTCTTCTGTTCATTACCACATAATATATGAACATGTGCGTTAGAGCGAAAGACATTAATGATATCAGTATAAATGCACATGTGCATTAACATTACTTTTAACAGTAGGAACTACGTTATGCACATGTGCATTAACATTTTTAATTCACATGTACATAAAAACAATCATTAGCCACATTCTGTAACAAATTAATAATTCTAAAACTAACAATAATAAACTATTCAACTAATTTGGTATGTTGGAGGAAACTATTCAACTAATTTGAATCTTGCAACAACTGATCAAACGCTTTAAAGGTTTTTTTGGACTTTTTAATAATTTTTTTAAGTGAATTAGATTATAATAATATCACCTTTCTTTTGTGGCCAATATATACACTAAGCTATCGATAGTTTATCCGGGAACCTTTTTGTTCCTTGGCCCCTTAATCGTAATACAAATGTTACTTTCTTTGATGTTTTCCCCATCTCTTAGCTACAATCAATAAAAACGCATAAGAAAACCGATATTTCAACCTGATTGCACATGTGCAACAACATTACTTTGTTAATTACAACAAAACAAATGCACACGTGCATTATTGTTAAATGCCTAATTATAACAGTATGTGCTTTAACATTAATTTTAACATTATAAACTACGTTTTGCACATGTGCATTAACAATCTCAATGCACATGTGCATATCAAAGAATGGCACCTCGTCCAAAACACAAATTATCCTCCTAACTAATACGCAAACATTTTATCAACAAACACACTTCAAACCTAATTCACCAAAAATGAAATCATTATTAAAAGCTTCAAGTTGTAAATTTCTGTAGGTCAATGATTGAATATAGATATTGTCGAAGGTGGATTATACCAAAAAAGTATTTTCAGAATGTGAGTATTCGGAATTCCATAATAAAGGATAATGGATTCAAAGGCAACTCAGCGAAATAGTATATGTTATTAACACTTCAGTATCTGTAATTACTTTTATTAATTCAAAATTGCAGAATAATAATAATAATAATAATAATAATAATAATAATAATAATAATAATAATAGCTCTAATTATTTGCTCTTCATATCACACCTTCTTCTCATGTGATCCGACATTCAATTCATCGTTTATCAATGTTGGGTCTGCTGACCTGGAGAAGAACAGATGATTGGAAAGCCAAAATATGCTATCTATTTGATCCTTGAATAAACAGTCTTTACAACTTACTTCTCCCAAAAGACTGCTGACCCTAACTACTGTTCTATCCAAACAACTGCTCAACAACTGCTGATACAAAGAACTGCTAAGGAAACAACTGATGAAGAACAACTGCTGACCAAAGGTCTGATGAAGAGCAACAGCAGATACAAGTACTGAAGACCAAAGCACTGCTGGAAGCAACAGCACTTAGGCTTCAGCAGTGGATACAAGATCGTCAGAGTTTATCTTTAACAGCTGTTTACTATCAGTGCTTTCAATGTAACAGTAGTTTGTATAGCAGATGTTTAAGTTTGTTATTCTGTTAGAGGTCACTGTCTTAGGTGACGTCAGCCTAGGTCATCAGTGGTTTGAGTCAGTCTATAAATAGAACAGTGCCTGTACTGTTCTATTGCATCACACACAAAACATTCTCTCTGACAAACAACTGTGTGATCAGGCTGAGGGGGAGTAACTTGTACGATTGAAATCTTTTAATTAATGAAAGCATTCGATTGTAAAACATTTACTCTCTTGTTTTGATTTACAGTTTATTATTCCGCTGCACTTTCATTCTATTCTCATTCCATTTATTATCATCATTTAGTTAAACAATCAAAACAAACAAACTCAGATCCTAACAATTGGTATCAGAGCTTGGTCAATTAAATTCGATCTAACAAATCAATTTAATAATCAGCTCACATTTATTGATATTGTTTGTCAGTTTGATTGAAAACAGAGTAATAGTTTAATTTCGATTCAACCGTTGTTAAACAGACCTTGTTTTTGAAAAATCAGAGAATGGCTTCTATCAATCACGATCCACATAACACTGGCACGAACAACAAGCCACCGATGCTTGTCAGATCTGAATACAATATCTGGCAACGTCGGATGAGCCATGTTCTAGCTCAACAAAACACTGGGTGTTGGAAGTCGGTTATCTTCGGACCACATGTTCCGACTGTGCCGAGTACTGAAGATCCCAAAGTGTTTGAGCCAAAGAAACTTGAAAACTACTCCGACCAGGATTTTCAGAAAATTGAGCTAGATGCTAAGGCCTTCAGTATTGTGGCCATGGCTCTACCCAATGATATATATGCTGGGTTGTTACACTGTAACAGTGCAAAGGAGTTGTGGGATGCACTGAAAGAGCAGTTTGGTGGGACTGAGGAGGTTATTGAAAACAACCGTGAAATACTTAACCAACAATATGAAACATTCAGTCATGTCAAAGGAGAGTCATTAACTCAACAGTTTGAGAGATTTAACTGCTTAATTAGTGAACTAAAATTGGTTGGTCTTACTTACCCTCATTCAACTTTGAACCATAGGTTTTTGAGATCATTACCAGACAAATGGGACACTATTGCAATTGTTATGAGAAACTCAATAGGATTTAAAGACCTATCACTGACCCAGCTTCATGGTAAGCTCTTGACCTATGAAAGAGAGCTTAACCAGAAAAAGAAGCTCCAGGACTCTGGAAAAGTGTCTGATGACTATGTGTTTGGGAATACAGCACTTTTGGGTCATGATGAGGTGCCTGGAAACACAAAGGATCAGAGTTATGATCATTTTATTGACATAACTTCAGGTTTTAACTCAGGTTTTAACTCTGATTCTTATTCACCTAACTATGCTTTCACAGCAAGTGGTGGTGATATACAGGCATCTGATAACATATCCTTTGAGTATGATGACCTGAAATACTTTGACCCTGATGATTTGGAAGAAATGGACATTATGCACCAATTGGCCCTTCTCAGTGTAAGAACTAATAATTTTTACAAGAAAACAGGGAGAAGGTTTCCAGGGTTGACTGGCAGATCTAAGGTGGGGTTGGATAAATCAAAGATCAAGTGTTATAAATGTCATAGGTTTGGTCACTTTGCTAGGGAATGTAGGGGTCAACATGGTACACCTATGATAACCTATCCAAATCAAAGACCACAGACCAACACTTATCAGAATTCCTATAATACCCCTGGACCAAATGTGCAAAACACTGCTCATTTTGCACAGTCCTCAAACACTGTTCCTGTCCAGTATGTCCAAACCACTGTTCCTCAGATCCATTATGTGCAAACACCTGTTGCTCCACCACCTGTACAAAAGACTGCTGCTCCATCCTCTGCTCCTGCAGAGACCAGTCAACAGAGCTTCTTTACACAAGGCTTTGTTGATTGGAGCAGTCTACCTGATGAGCTAACAGATGAGAATTTTGCACTAGTTGCCAAAGCTGAAAATGAACCAGAAAACTTTTGTTTCATGGCTATGGTAGATGAGATTGAATCTGAGGAAGTGGTAACTGAATCTGATGTTGTGACTGATGATATTGTTAGTGAAGTTGTTGCAGGTGAGAAACCTGAAGAAGAGGTTGTGAATCTCTCAGATCCTTGGGGTGCATCTGATGAATGTGAGTGCAAGTGTGATTGTGCATTGATGGCTGCTGCTAAGGTATCTCCTCAAATTCTCAAAGAGTTGTGTTCTGACAAATGTGTAATAGCATTTGCTAACATTAAAGAGGTGAATGAAAACCTTAGAAAGAAAATTTTGGATGATGAGGTTAAATTTGAAAAACTCACTAAAGATTTGAAAACAAGTTTAACTGCAAAAGAATCTGAAATTAGTAGTCTAAAACATGAAGCAACTATTGTCAAAGACCAGCTCCAAACTATGATAACAAAATATCAAAGTTGTAAAAGTGAGCTTGAGTCCACCCAAGTTGAATGTAAAAAATGGGTGGAATCATGTAGAGGTTTTGAGATGCTACTCAACAAACAGACCAAAAGTCATGTGAAGTTTGGCTTTGGTTTTGCAACCACTGCTCCAGCTTTTGAAAACACTGACACAAAGGATCAAAAGTCTGTTGAGATAGTTCCAACAAACCTGCAGGGTCAAGAGATTAAAATCACTGAACCAAATGGTAAGAAAATTGTTCTTGAAAAACCAGAAGGTTTCTCATCTTTTGCTGAACTTGAAAAGTATGAATTTAAACCTACTTGGTCTGATGAGTGTGATACTCTTGAGAATTATAAACCTGTTGATTTTAAGACTCCTGAGGGAAAAACAGCTCCTCAGGCAAGGGTCATTCCCTTGGCAAAAGTCATTCCCCTGAAGGATTCTCCAGCAGAGGCTCAAACATCTGCTGAAAAGAAGCCTGAAAAAGGGAAAAAGAAAGAAAAGACTGTTAACTTGTTTTGTGATTTCTGTGAAAAGAAGAATCATATCACCAAAAACTGTTTTCTTCTAAAAGCATATGATATCAACAAAGGAACAAGTGAATGTGATTCAAAAGCCACATGCTCAATATGTGGGAAAAAGAATCATAAGACTAAAGAGTGCTTGTATCTCAAAAATTTTGATGTAAAAATACAAGAATACAAAGCAAAAACTCTTGCAAACCCTGTGGTTAGTACTCCAAAAGGAAAGCCCAAACAGACCTTCACACCTGTCCAAACATCTGTTACAAAAAGGCTTGAAACATCTGCTTCTAGAGATGTCCAAGTAACAGATGCTCCACCCACAAGCAAATACCCAAGAGGTTATGGTCAACCTCCATGTCACAGTCTGCCACATGTTTATGAGGAGCCAAAAAGACCCTCTAAACCAAGATTGAACAGAAATCCATATGGGTATTATCATCTGTCAGGGGGTGATCAAACAACTGCTGCCCCAAGTGCTGACATACAAGCACTGGCAAATGGTCAGCAGCAGTTGTTGACCTTAATTCAAAAATTGGTCCAAACCACTGATCACCTTCCAAAACTTGAGTCTGAAAGGTCTGAGGATCCATCCAAAGCCAATTTGGCTTTGGACACTCACCAAAACTAATCATTTACTGATGTGCAGGGAGCTTCTGCTTGTTTAGATAGTCTTTGGTATGTAGATAGTGGAGGTTCCAGGCACATGACAGGATGTAGAGCCCTACTTCTGGACTTCTTGGCTCATGGAGGGGGTGATATATCCTTTGGTAATGATTCTAAAGGTAAGGTGTTGGGTTCGGGGACTGTACAGGCAGGAAAACTCAAGTTTGAAAATGTCAATCTTATTGATAATCTCAAGTTCAATCTTCTGAGTGTTTCACAAATGAGTGACAAAGGTTATGGCTCATTTTTCACAAAGAAAACTTGTAAGATTATTGGGCCAGAAGTGGTGAAAAAGATTGATACCATTATTGCTGAGAGCAAAGCACAGCTTGTTGCTCATAGAAGTGGCAATGTGTATGTTGTTGATATGTTAAAGGACAATCCTATGGCAAATGTCTGTCTGTTTTCTGCTGCCTCCACTAAGGAGACAGAATTGTGGCATAGGAGACTGGGTCATACCAACCTTAATACTATCAACACACTCTCAAAACAAAGCCTTGTCAGAGGTCTTCCATCAAAAGAATTTAAATGTGATGAGCATTGTGTTTCTTGCTTAAAAGGGAAACAACATAAAAGCTCTTACAAATCCATTGATGAGTCCAAAACTAGTCAGTGCTTACAACTGTTGCACATGGACTTGTTTGGCCCTGTTAAAATCATGAGTCTAAGGAGAAAAAGATTTTGTCTTGTCATAGTTGATGATTTTTCTAGGTTTACATGGACTTACTTTTTACACTCTAAAGATGAGACTGCAGGTATATTGAAGGACTTTGTCACCAAGGTTGAAAAGCAGTATGACTTGCCAGTAAAAGTTTTCAGGAGTGACAATGGAACAGAGTTTAAAAATAAGGAGTTAGATGACTTCTGTGTGTCAAAAGGGATTGTGAGGCAGTTCAGCATCCCAAGAACACCAGAACAAAATGGGGTAGTTGAGAGGAAAAATAGAACTCTTATAGAAGCTGCAAGAACCATGCTAGCAGATTCTGGTTTGCCACTGTCCTTTTGGGCAGAAGCTGTAAACACTGCTTGCTATGTTCAAAACAGAGTTTTGATCAACCCCAGACATCAAAAAACTGCTTATGAAATTTTGTTCAAAATCAAACCATTAATCTCATTCTTCAAAATCTTTGGCTGCCCATGTTTCATTTTAAATCTTAAAGATTCCATTTCAAAATTTGCAGCCAAAGTAGACTGTGGTTATTTTCTGGGATATTCTTCTACTGCTAAGGCCTACAAAGTGTTTAACACAAGGACTAAAACAATAGAAGAAACCTTGAATGTTAAGTTCAATGAACTTTCATCTCTGAAAATCCCTGCAAACCCTGCTGAATTATTTGATTTAGATAAATTCAAATTTGAAGATATCACTGTTAAGACTAACAATGCAGGTATTACACAGTCTCCACAGCAAGATTACAGAACAGATGTTGTGATTCCTAGTCACTACAAAGTCTATTCTGCATCAGAGGAAGCAGCTGTTCAAGACAGTTGTCAAAACTCTGCCACAGCTGTGTCAACCACTGTTGGCCAGTCCTATCCTCAAACCTCTGCTTCACCCCTCACTACCACTGACCTATCATCTGTTGACAAAAGTCAATCATCTGTTGACAAAAGTCAGTCAAGTTTCACACCACTTGGACCCATTCCTCCACTACCATTCCAAACATCTGTTGGCTCTACAGAAGTACCAACAGATGTTACACCAACAGAGTCACCAAACCTCTGTCCATCACCCCAAAATGCCATTGTTCCATATCAAGGAGATCTTATTTACTTAAGAGCTCATCCACCAGACCAGATCATTGGCAACATCAGAGAGGGAGTGCTCACAAGAAGCCAATCCTCAAATATCTGTCTTTTTGCAGGTTTCTTATCCCTCACACAACCTGTCAAGTATCAAGAGGCACTGAAAGACAACAGTTGGGTAGAAGCCATGCAAGAAGAACTCCTTCAGTTCAAAAGACAACAAGTATGGGAGCTTGTACCACTTCCTAAGGATGTTTGTCCTATAGGAACAAAGTGGGTCTTCAAAAACAAGACTGATGAAAGGGGTATTGTTGTCAAGAATAAAGCCAGGCTTGTGGTTCAAGGCTTCAGACAAGAAGAAGGAATAGATTATGATGAGACCTTTGCTCCTGTAGCTAGACTAGAGGCCATCAGACTCTTTTTAGCCTTTGCTGTCAACCACAACATAAAGGTGTATCAGATGGACATCAAATGTGCTTTCCTTTATGGCAAAATTCAGGAGGAGGTCTATGTATGTCAGCCACCTGGTTTTGAAGACACATTCCATCCTGACTATGTCTACAAGCTCAACAAAGCTCTGTATGGACTCAAACAAGCACCAAGGGCCTGGTATGAAACTCTTTCCACATTTCTCTTATCCATTGACTTCACAAGAGGTAAAATTGACAAAACTTTATTTCTTAAATGGAAAGGGAAACACTTAATGATTGTTCAAATATATGTGGATGATATCATCTTTGGATCCACATGTAACCAAATGTGTGAAGAGTTCAGAAAACTCATGACAGCAGAGTTTGAGATGAGTGCCATGGGTGAGCTTCAGTGTTTCCTTGGTCTTCAAGTGAAACAACTGCAAAATGGCACATTCATTCACCAAAACAAATATGTAAAGAACTTATTAACCAGATTTGAGATGAATGATTGTAAGCCATGTAGCACACCCATGAGTACAGTCAAGCTGCTCACTATTGATGACAAGGATGAACTGGTTGATCAAACACATTATAGATGTATGATTGGGTCTTTATTGTACCTAACTGCATCTAGGCCAGACATTATGTTTGCTACCTGTGTCTGTGCCAGATCCCAGGCTTCACCTAGAAAGTCAAACCTTATTGCTGTAAAAAGGATATTCAGATACCTCAAAGGTGCTCCCACACTTGGTATCTGGTATCCTGCTAATGGAAACATTGAGCTTTCAGGTTTTTCAGATAGTGACTTTGCTGGCTGTCACACCACAAGAAAATCCACTTCAGGAGGGTGCCAATTTCTAGGGAATGCCTTAGTTTCATGGCAAAGCAAAAAGCAGGCAGCTGTTTCAACTTCAACAGCTGAAGCTGAATACATTGCTGCTGCAAGCTGTACAGCCCAATTGATGTGGCTTCAGAATCAACTACTGGATTTTGGGATAACTGCACTTAGGACTCCACTCATGTTGGACAGCCAAGCTGCTGAAAATATCATCAAGAATCCAGTCTCTCATTCCACTACCAAGCACATTGACATAAGACATCATTTTGTCAGGGACAGCTATGAAAAAGGTTTGATTTCTTTACACCATGTTCCAACAGAGGATCAGTTGGCAGATGTGTTAACAAAAGCTTTAGACACATCTACCTTTTCAAATCTGATTTCCAGAATTGGCATGTTAAACATGGATTAACCAAATAAATTTTTTAAAAAAAAAAAAAAAAAATTGTTCAGAAATCAAATATTTTCTTCAAATAGCTGTTTGGTTGAAAAATCTGTTTTCCAAACATCTGATCAGATAAAACAACCACTGTTTCATTCATTTCCACTGTTGGTTGAAAAGTCTGCTCCAAACATCTGATCAGATAAAACAACTGTTAGTTGAAACATCTGTTTCAGAACATCTGTTCAGATAAAACAACTGTCCATATATATATATATATACTATATTGTAAAAAAAAAAAAAAAAAAAAAAAAAAAAAAAAACCAACGGTTGGATCCATCAGCTGTTTGTATCAGTTGTTTACCAAAACAGCTGTTCTCCACCAGATGTTACATCCATCAGATGATTGCCACGTCTGCTCATATAGGCAGATGTTTGGCCACATCAGCGGTTTCCCTGAGCCTATAAAAACCCTGTTTTACCACAACAGATGTTTCACTGTCTCATTGTATTCAAAATACTGTAAACCGCCTTCTTCACTCTCAAACCCTTCAGCAATCTTCAGTCATTTTCACCGTCGAAATCCATTACAATGGATCTTCAAGCCAAAGCTACACACAATTGTCTCCCCTATCTGATTAAAACAGAAGATAACACTCCATTTCACTCCACCATCGACATTTTCCTCAATTCCAAATACTTACCCATCCTAACCGCCAACGCCCCCATTTATCTGGATACACTCCAAGAATTTTGGTTGAATGCTGAGTTTCTATTACAAGATAAAAAGCCTACATCCATTATTTCCAAAATTGGAGAAACCAGTATCGTCATTACCCCTGATATCATATCCACAACCTTCACACTGAATGACCTGGCAGGTAAGGATTCCTTCACTAAAACAGAGCTTCACACTGAGTTCCAAGAAAGAGGGTATGATGGTCAGATGACTGGATCAACTCTTTTCAAAAAGTTTTTCCCTCCAGTCATGAAATTTTTCTTCCATACTCTTCTTCTTTGTGTCTCTGCTAAGTCCACATCCTTTAATGAAATACCATTAAGGATGCAATATCTGGGATATGCTATGTTGTCAAACTCTGACTTCAATCTTTCCCAGGGTTTGTTCATGGACTTGGTATCAAATGTGAAAGCAGTCAAGTCTGGGTCAAACAATGCTTTTCTTATTTACCCACGAATTCTTAGTGTAATTTTACAAAAATTATTACCTGAAAAAGTTTTCAAAAAGGGTGCTGCTATGCAAATGAAAAGCTTAACTGATGAAACTTTCACAAGAATGCTGGGTGGAAGCACCCAAGAAAAAGTGTCAAAAGTGTCTACAGTTTCTAAAACACAAACAAAGAGGACAAATGCAACAACTGTTGTCAAAACCTCTGTTGTTGAGCCCACTGCTCCTGGTGATCATGGCACTACATCCAGTGCTGTGAAACCCACACCAGCCACTTCCAAAAAGAAACATTCATCCACAAAAACCACCACTCAACCACAAATGAGGCTTCTGGATGTTGAGGTACCAGAAGAAACCTCTGTTGCACAACAAAAGCAACATGAAACCACTGTTGTTACTTCCTCACAACAGTTGGACATACCTCCACCTGACAAACCTCCTCATGAATCCTCTCAAAAGGATCATGTTGTAAGCCAAGGGGACACACATCATGATGCATTTGAGTCACTTGACCATATGTTCACAAGCCCCTCTCCCAGGGCTAACTCTCTTCTTACTCCACCACTCTCACCATCACATGTTCCACAAACAATGCAACCCCTGTTTGAAGCAATTGAATCTCAGGAAGATCCCAGTTCCTCTCTTCCACCTGTCACTGAGAGTATACTCCAACAAGTGACTGAGCCTGAGAATAGTCAATCTGCTATCCCCCAAACAGAAGAGGAGGTTACACCACCAGGGTTCAATGAAACTCTAGGTGAGTTTTCAAGTGGAGCAGCCACTACTGATGTAGAGACCATTGTCTCACATCAGGACAGTGATTTCATAACTAAGACTCCCTTGAAGGCAACAACTGTTGAAGCCACCATAGTGTCTCCAAAAACAGTTGGAAGTCCCCAGTACCAAGAAAAAGGGGCATCTGATTCACCTATTAGGCCTGAATCAGATAAAACTACCACTGGTAGGGACTCAGATGATCCTATTAATTTAGGAGATGAGTCAAAATACCAAGAATTGACGGCCAGAGTTTCTGCTATTGAAACATCTGTTGCTGACATCAAATCTGATGTCAAGCTTATCCTAAGCTCAATTGCAGATCTCTCCAAGAGTCAACCATCTACCACTGATATAGCAAATGAGTTATGGAAATCAGTTTCCCCCATCATCATAGCTCACAGGAAATTGGCTGATCAGACACATGAAACCTACATGGCTGAGATCAGAAATATGGTTGATGCAAGATACAAAGATACCCATGCTGACATCAAAGCCATCAAGGACCATCTGCTGAAGACTACTGGCTCTGCCCCTACCACCATCCTCAGGGATGAAACAGATGATGATTTCACGGCTGATGACGCCAAAAAGGGGGAGAGTGGCAGAGATAGGCTACCAAAATTAGATCCTTTTGGTTGCCCACCTTCTCAAAAAGGTCAAGCCAAGTCTGTCAAGAAACCAGAGTCTACCAAATCAGCTCCACAACAACAACATCAAGCACCACCACCACAAACCACTGAAAAGAATAAGGCAGTAGATGACTCTGCAAACATAGAAGCTGAAAAGGCTGCTCAGTCCAAACAACAAAGGGCTGACACCTTGGAAGTAAAAGCAGAGTCATTGATTGAACTCAAGAAGAAACAACAAAGGGAAACTGAAGATGTGGGATCCTCTAAAAGGATGAAAAGACCTGCCAAGCATGTTAGAAAACCACCATCCAAGTTACAAACCTCTGTTGATAAAACCACTGCTGCTGAAACCACTGCCACCCAAAATGCTGAAACCACTGCCACCCAAACCACTGAAACCACTATACCCAAACCAACACACACTCCTGATCAAAGAATAAGGCAGTAGATGACTCTGCAAACATAGAAGCTGAAAAGGCTGCTCAGTCCAAACAACAAAGGGCTGACACCTTGGAAGTAAAAGCAGAGTCATTGATTGAACTCAAGAAGAAACAACAAAGGGAAACTGAAGATGTGGGATCCTCTAAAAGGATGAAAAGACCTGCCAAGCATGTTAGAAAACCACCATCCAAGTTACAAACCTCTGTTGATAAAACCACTGCTGCTGAAACCACTGCCACCCAAAATGCTGAAACCACTGCCACCCAAACCACTGAAACCACTATACCCAAACCAACACACACTCCTGATCAAAGAATAAGGCAGTAGATGACTCTGCAAACATAGAAGCTGAAAAGGCTGCTCAGTCCAAACAACAAAGGGCTGACACCTTGGAAGTAAAAGCAGAGTCATTGATTGAACTCAAGAAGAAACAACAAAGGGAAACTGAAGATGTGGGATCCTCTAAAAGGATGAAAAGACCTGCCAAGCATGTTAGAAAACCACCATCCAAGTTACAAACCTCTGTTGATAAAACCACTGCTGCTGAAACCACTGCCACCCAAAATGCTGAAACCACTGCCACCCAAACCACTGAAACCACTATACCCAAACCAACACACACTCCTGATCAAACAACCACCAAACCTACATCACCAATCAAAACCCCAACATCTGCTGGTTCTTCTAAAAGGCCAACAGATGTTAATCCAACCACTGCTGCCAAATCACCTTCACCAAAAATCATGTACACAAGGAAGAGAAAATCAACCTTTGTTGTGCATGATGAAAACATTCACACATCACCAACCACCATTTCAACTGCCCAATCCACTCCTCCCATCACAGCCATTCCACTCACCTCATTCTCACCACATACATCCAAATTCACAACCCATAGACCACCACCAACCATTACACCATTGGTTGTTCAGTATCCCCTTGAACTTGATCTACTCAAGGGGGAATTACAATCCTTCTACAATACTGAACAGCCATCTGAAAGATCCTTCCCATCTCTCCCAAATTTCCCTGTTCCCCTCAACATTGATACTTATCTAAAATACAAGGGTGAACAGGTGGATGCCATCATCAAGGAGAAATGCAAAGGGAAGGATGACAGGACTGCTCAGGGCATCCATTCAGCAGAGCTTAGCAAACTCAGAAGGATTGAAGACTTTGCTAAGACCCTGAGCAATTCCATGTCCACCATGCCTCTCAGTGTAGATCTGGAGAAGGAGGTAAGGGAATCCCTACTTGAACAGATAATGGCAACCAAGCCCTACAAAGCAAACAAAAAGCAGTTCAATGGCTGGACTACTCATGCTTTGAGGGAAGAACTGATCAGAATAGAAGAAATGGCCAAAGATCCCAAAGCTAAAGTCTCCATTCCCAATTTTGGCAAAGGCAGAGACCCAGTCAGAGCCTTGAAGTTCAAAAGAATGAGGCAGGAGATTGTAGCTGCCAATTATGGGGAGATGAGGTCTGTTTCCAGATGGTCAGAGCTTAGATTGGTTGAAACCTATAAAAGTCTGGAAGAGAATAGAAAGAAGGATCCCAGCCTTCCAAGAAAACCAATCTACAATGATGAGCCTATGATGAAGAGACCCCAACAGACTTTCAACCTAGACAGTTTACTTGAAACCTCTGATCTCACTGCTGCTGCAAGTAGACAGTTCAAAAGGCAGAAGGAGATGTCAGAGGAAGACCAAAGAAAGTTTGCTGACACATTCATAAAGGAAGGGCTCTTCAATCAAATCCATTATTTCTCTGATCCCACAACAGAGAAACTAAGAGAACTCATAGGAAGACCACCATCACCAAACTCATCAAGAATAAAGGTTCATCTCAGCAAATCCACTGACTCAAAAATTCTAAAGTGGAAGGTCAACAAAGACAACCACGAATTGACACTGCTCAGGTCAGATGGAAAGATTCAGAAGATCAGTATGGATGATGCTTACAGCCTTTGTGCAGAAGATCACCAAGCACTGCTAAATCTGGATCTGGAAAGAGATGAAGAAGACCTATTTGCCTTGAACTTTGAATTACAATTCAAAGGTCAAATCAGAGAAAGTCTGATGAGGAATAAAGATCAATGAATAAAGCTGAGTTTTGGCATCATCTGTTCTAGGGGGAGATTGTTGGGTCTGCTGACCTGGAGAAGAACAGATGATTGGAAAGCCAAAATATGCTATCTATTTGATCCTTGAATAAACAGTCTTTACAACTTACTTCTCCCAAAAGACTGCTGACCCTAACTACTGTTCTATCCAAACAACTGCTCAACAACTGCTGATACAAAGAACTGCTAAGGAAACAACTGATGAAGAACAACTGCTGACCAAAGGTCTGATGAAGAGCAACAGCAGATACAAGTACTGAAGACCAAAGCACTGCTGGAAGCAACAGCACTTAGGCTTCAGCAGTGGATACAAGATCGTCAGAGTTTATCTTTAACAGCTGTTTACTATCAGTGCTTTCAATGTAACAGTAGTTTGTATAGCAGATGTTTAAGTTTGTTTTTCTGTTAGAGGTCACTGTCTTAGGTGACGTCAGCCTAGGTCATCAGTGGTTTGAGTCAGTCTATAAATAGAACAGTGCCTGTACTGTTCTATTGCATCACACACAAAACATTCTCTCTGACAAACAACTGTGTGATCAGGCTGAGGGGGAGTAACTTGTACGATTGAAATCTTTTAATTAATGAAAGCATTCGATTGTAAAACATTTACTCTCTTGTTTTGATTTACAGTTTATTATTCCGCTGCACTTTCATTCTATTCTCATTCCATTTATTATCATCATTTAGTTAAACAATCAAAACAAACAAACTCAGATCCTAACAATCAAAACCACAAAACATACTTAATTCCAATCTTATAACAACGAAAAATCGACATATTTATATAAATTAGAAATTATTACCTCAACAGAAGCATTTTGGTCGTCTCTATTGACAGATTCAGAGGTGTTGTTTCTGCCACAAGCAATGATTCTGCAGCAATATCCACTGTTCATAAGACTCGTAGGACAAGAAAACATGACAGCCGTACAGATTAACGGATCCGATGAGATTATCGATGTACATCTCCGGTCGTTTGAAAGCGTACGTTACGTCATCTTCTATTATTACAGATTCATTTGAGTTGTCTATGGTGTTGTATTCTGATGTGGTTGCCATGCTAGAGAGAGAGAGAGAGAGAGAGAGAGATGGTATCTCTGAAAGTTTAGATGCAGGAGAATGTTTTGCTGATTGTTTATGGAGATTGTGATTTGAGAGGAAGAAGAATGTAATATGTTGATGAAGAGGGTTAGGTTACCGTCCCTTTTTTTTTTTTTGTTAATTGGATATTTACAATAATGCCCCATGTTCACACTAGTTCCTTGGTTTTCACCCTAAAGTTGGTTCTCGTATGATCCCTACCCTATATATATATATATATATATATATATATATTTAGATCAATTTATAGTTGAAAGTGACAACTTTGGAACTCGGATGTTTCTGAATGTAGATTTAATTGTTGTGAAGGAGTTAAGAAGGAGGTACAGTGTCATTTTTTATGGATATATAATTAAACTAGCTGATTACCCCGGGAGGGTCCCGGGGTTGAAAAATCTAATTTTACGTGATAACCTATTGCAAATGGCTTAAGTTAACTAACCACAAAATCTCTCAATCATTGCATTTTCATAGTATTTTAAATGATAACATGGCGATTGGGCCGATTTTCAACATCGTAGATAAGAACCTGTTTTAAAAGAAAAAACATGATTAATGAATAACATGAACACTTTGTGTGTTTTTTATTCCTGTATAAACGAAACCCCACAAAAAATAGTCGATTTTTTCTCCATTTTTTATATAGCACTATGGTACTCGTTGGAAAGATAATAAAACGCTCGTTAATTTGGTGTAATTTTTTTCTTTAAAAAATCGCGTATATAAAAGATATAAACGTTTAAAAATTATAGGAAGAAACATGAGAGAGAAAATTTTAAATTTATTTTTAAATTCTTTTTTCCTAAAATAACTCAATTTAATTTTAGTAATTGAGAATTTAGGGTTTTATGTTTATCTTTTTTTAATTAAAAAAGAAAATAATTCAAAAACACTAAAATCTTTCAATTATGATGTCACGTGGCACTCTCAAGGGGAGGTTGAGGCCTCCATTGCACGCCACGTCAGCATATACGTTTTCTTTTATAGATAGATTATAACTCGAGCTATTTTTTAGTCTTATATTGAAGCAAGGACAAAATGTTGCTTCTACTTCTCAAACATTACTTTCGGAACACTCTGTTTACTCATTGTTTCGGGAATTCATTGTTGAGTGTGAGAAGAAACGTGTTGACGAGCTTATCGAGATTGATATGGTTTTAATATTTTTTTTAATTATGATTAATATTTGTTCTCCATATTACAACTTTTTTTGTTAAGTAATATAGGCTTTATTTTTATTTTTTGGCAGCCAATGTCTTGTGTTGTAGTTGCGACAATAAAAATTGTGCAAGAAGGCTATGGTTGGTTTTATGATGCGTGTCGCAGATGTTTATTGAATGTGATTACTAAATCAAAATTGTTACAGCTTTATGAAAATGTTACTGAGGAAACTCTCAAATTGCCTGCTTCTGCTTTGTTTTGTTCCAAGTGTGAATGTCTTTGTACCTCCGCCGCTACAATGTAATTAGATCTAATTAAGTACAATTTTTTTTATATAAGATGAGTGCGTTTAATGATTAGTATCTATGTTTTTAGATAACCTTTTCGTCTATCTGTTTTAGGTTCAAGGTGCATGTCAGGGTTCAAGATGAGACTGGTAGTGTATCCTTTATGATGTTTGACCGAGATGTTATGAGAGTTGTCGGATCATCTACAAGTCGTATAAGAGAAAGGCAGTTGAAGCTTAGTGATAGTGAAAGTTTGCCTCAAGAATTGTTTCGCTTGCTTGATAAGATGCTGCTTTTTAAAATTGATGTTTCTGAATACAATCTTCCAAACGACTCCCATGTTTACACAGTCTTGAAAATATGTGATAATCCAGTCGTAATTT
The DNA here is from genome assembly GCA_028751855.1 of Ambrosia trifida. Taxonomy (NCBI): domain Eukaryota; kingdom Viridiplantae; phylum Streptophyta; class Magnoliopsida; order Asterales; family Asteraceae; genus Ambrosia; species Ambrosia trifida. The sequence continues at coordinate 169,244,810 of CM054123.1, read as the reverse complement.
CTGAGTTAATTGTCGTCAATAGTAATGCATATTGTAATGTGGATGAGGTATTAAATTAAACCCATTTTTAGGAATTGCTTAATATCTTTTGGCTTTAAATGTTGTCTCAACAGTTAAATTTTGTATTGTTGTTTTGTATGTACAAACTTTAGGTCAATCAAGCAGATTGCGAATTCAAATCTTTTAACCAATCAGAATCTGAGCAAGGTGGTAGTCAACTGATGTTAAAGGTGAGTATGTTTTTGTGTAAGTTTATTAAGATGTTTTTGAAGTTTTTGTTTCTATTTAACAGATCATTATTTGTTTTTGTCAATTGTTTGAAGGATGTTGTGTCTGTTACGGGTGATTCGTCTTCCGTCGATGCTGTAATGGATTGTACTATAACTCCCAATGGAAAAAGAGGTTTTCAAGATTCTGATAAACTAAACGTTGGTGACCTATCCTCTACATGCAAAGGACCCCGAAAGAAGCGATCTAAACCTAAGAGTTGTCAACTTTTTGAGTAAATGTGAATTTAGTAGACAGGAATTTATTTTTTGATATTATTATTGTATTATAGCTTTTTGTATATCAGTTGGAATGGAACTATATTATGATGATTTTACATACTTTTTAGAAACATTACTTTTCAGTAAAAATGTTATTTTTTTCTTAAAATATTAAGTATTAAGTATAGAGAGTCTATTAGGTAATATCTATTTTGATGAATTTCTTATTATTCAAAGATTGTTGTACCATAATGCGAAATTATCAAATATAACTGCTGCTATTTAATATTATCGTATGTATAACAGATTCTTTGAGAAGATCATTATTAATATAAAAAATGCTACTAAGTATCATCATAAATATAACATATTGTATTTAAACAGATCTTATATTCATTGTCAGTCAATATCATCAGAAATATAACAGATGTTATTTAAACAGATGTTATCTTAATTGTCATTGTTTACCATCTATTGGTTTAGCAACTGTTAAGTATTCAACAAACTGTCGTTATCAGGTTCTTCCTTTTCTGTTCTTGATTCTGACGGGTTACTTTGCCCGATCATTTCCCCTAATCTATCTATCATAAGATCATCTATTGAGAACAGAGTTTTTTGTTTTTTGTTGTTTCGAGCTGGTTGGTCTTCATCATCATAATTTGGCTTTCTTGGCAGAGATGGATCAACTTTCCTTCGTTTCTCAAGCTGTTTATAAAAATCCATCAGTGTTGATTCCTTCCATTTAGAAACTTGTGTCATCTCTCCATAACCAGCAGCCACCAACTCCTGTCTTACTCTTTTTAACTTTAAAACTCTTTTAGGGTCAGTTTGTTTTCCCTTCTTCCAGTTTGGTGGAGTTTGTTTCCGATTAGGTTCTTTAGCCATCTCTTTAATTCTGTTAAGTTCATTCTCCAGTGACTTAGAATCCCAACCAGCAAATTGACTTCTCATCACTTTGTAAGTTTTGGTTTTCATTATTTCGGTAAGATATCCTTCTTTCAAAATGTTTTCCATATCAGAATCAGGTGGCCTGTTAGACACTGTCTTCGACAGCTTGCTTGAGTATTCTTCTAAAATTGTTAATTTGCTTAGTAAATTCTGTAAAATTAGTTGCGTTTCCCTGCCATCTTCTCCAACACTTTTCCGTTTTAAAAGAATGTCAACCTTTTTGTCTTTCAACTCCACATACTGCTTAATATTCTTAGGCTTTGGAAAACCTTCAAGAGACTTGAAAGACAGTGACAATGGATCATCTGTTGAGTAGAAAGAGTCTATCTCAGGTGGCAGGTTTATTAATTTCTCTTGGCCTTTGTTCTTCTTTTCGACATCATTATTATTTTCTTCATCTTCCTCATAAATTGTTGTTGGGTCAGAGCCAGTGGTCTTTGCTAGATGGTTTTTCATGGCCTTGATGTCAGCTTGAGTATCTTTGTATCTAGTGTCCACCATATTTCTTATCAATGACATGTGAGAATTATGATTAAGGTCTGCCATTTCTCTGTGATTTTGGATAATTGGGACAACGAATTCCCATATCTTACTGGCAATAGATGCTGGTGTGCCATTGTATAAGTCAATCATTGCTTCCATTGAAGATTCAAGTTTGTTAACTATTTCCATCAATTCTTGATATTCGAAGTCATCGGATTCATTAATAGGATTATCAGAAATCCTACCAGATGTGGTTGTGGTATTTGTTTCAATGACGTCAGTTGAGTCACTGTCAAAGGAGGTGTATGCTCATTTTTGTTGATTCTTCGGACTTCCAACCGGTACAGAGTCCTCAAGTATAGTGTGAATAATTGTTACCTTCTCAGTTTCAATTTGTTTTTATTGTGCATTCTCAGTTGTAGGAGGTGGAGAGGAAATGGTATCTGCCTGAGTTTGTGAAGCAGCTTGAAACAATGGTTCAAAAGGTGTTGTGTAACACCCCAACCGATGGCGGAAACATCGGGGTGTCACGTAGTGACGATTGTTCAATAGCTCATGGCAACTAAATGAAGTTTCAATAGGTTATTTAAAACATTTACATACAATCAATAAGTTCAAACAACAATAAACAGGTTTAATTTAATTGAATCTAAGGCTTCAACTCTTATGTGATCCACAAGCAAATGCTAAAACTTCTAAGCAAATGAATACCTAAAACATGTTAAGTTTGGAAAATGGAGGGGTCAACTATAAATAGTTGGTGAGAATACATAAGTTTTAAATAAAATAGTGATAAAAAAAAACCATGTAGCAATCACTGTGACAAAGAATTAATCAAAGATAGTACGCGTGAACATGATCTACTGGTAGCTCAAGTCATTGTTTTGTACAATCAACCCTTGTGTCGACTGAGACCTAACTCGCAAGTTAGTTAAATGATGTTACTGTTTCGATCATCCCTGAATTTATGCGGGGAATGGGCTTGTCAGACCTATAGGCTATAATCTACACAGGCGGCTTGATTAAAGTTAATGAATGTACTGAGGCGGACTATATACCACAACCAGTTCACAAGTATAAAGTTTATAGTATCATGTGAAAATGTAATTGCACAAGTTTCAAACATGTTTCACCATAAAAAGTATTGAAAACGGTAAAAGTGTAGGGATATGTAAATTCACCTTAGCAAGCAAGCAGAAATCCAAAGTTTGCGATAGCAAGTATATTGTTTCTCAAAGGAATCAACCCGAAAACGAGGAAGCAACGCAGAACAGTAGCGTGAAGAAGGTCCGGTTCAGGCGACTAGCGGCGATAAACAGGAGCAGGTGGACAAGTTCGATTCTAAAGCCTGAATGCCAAGAACAGAGCGGACAGGTTCGATCTAGGGGATTAGCGCGAAACAGAGCAATTTTGTCACACCCTCAAATTTCCACATGCGGGGTTTTACCGCGAGGCACGTGACACACCAGGATCCAAGTCAACGGTCACAATAAACGACATCTATATGATAAGAAAACAACGTAAACTACCATTGCGTTTCGAAACCGTTCTAACACAGCGGAAGCAAAATGTATTATTACAACTTAAAAATAAAACTCAAAGTCTGAAATGTTTAACAAAACATGCATATGATCCCTAGACGCCGTGAGACTCCGTGCGCCTATACTCAATACTACTACCTTAGCGACCTGAGAAAACATGCCAAAAAGATGTCAACATATAATGCTGGTGAGTTCACAGGTTTTAAGTTCGTAAACGTTTTCATGTGTAAAGCGATTTCTCATAAAGTGCCAAGTGTGCAAAAGTTCCAAGTAAATAACAAACGTTCCCTTACTACTACGACTGTGTTGCTAAAACCATTACTGACAAACGTTGCTTGAGTTGCTGCCCATGTGCCAAGTGTCAAGTAGAGACAATATGCACCCGCCCGGCTCGCAGCCGTCGGGTGGGGTTCGTCACGCCCGATAGATCTATCCACATTTCCCCCGTTGTGCCCCGCACATTCATGGTTTCAATAGGGACTTAGGTTTCTTCGTATAGTAAATAAGTGACAAGCGCCAACTGCCAAATGCCAAGTGTCAAGTGCCAATGTTAAATATGCCAAGTGCCAAACGTGTCACGTTTCTTAAAAGAGTTACATTCCCAAAAGGCGTCATGTTTTTAAAAGTGTTATGTTTCCGAAAGTGGTAAGTTTCATAAGAGTTGCGTTTTCAAATCATAAACGTTGCATTGTTAAAACGTGTGGTATGCTTCTCCCCTGAGAGAAAAGAGTATAAAAGAGGGGCCGTGAAACTCACCTTAGAGTGTGTCTTCTGAATACTAGAATTCCAACACGTGTATGATAATCCCAACTAATGCCAACCTATCAATGAGTTTACATAAGTGTGATGACTATTAACCCGAACGCTAACTAGTCCCCGATGGTCCAGATCTTGACTACGTGTGTTAAAAAGTGTGTTTAAACGTTAACCGGACATCCCAGACCGACCCGACATCCCGTTGGTGACCCAATACATCAAATAGTCATGCACATAAGTTTAACACATAAGTTTCAAGCATAAAACACTTAGTTTGCATCAAAAATCTCATTCCGGACATCAGATGGTCGAATATGGTTTTCCCATTTCCACGTTCGCCCGTTTGAGCCACGTTCGCCCGTTTTTCCCACATTTTGTTCCACGTTCGCCCGTTTGAGCCACGTTCGCCCGTTTTTCCCACGTTCGCCCGTTTTTCCCACATTCGCCCGTTTTTCCACGTTCGCCCGTTTTTCCCATATTTTGTTCCACGTTCGCCCATTCGAACCAATTTTATTCCACGTTCGCCCGTTTTCATCAGCATTTTATAAAACGCACCAAAACGCATCTAAAACGGTCCGAAAACATCACGAAACATTACCAATCACAGCAGTCAACTATCATTAACATATTCCTACATAACCCTACCAATTTTATCCCGAAATCCGTCCGTTTTACAAGTTACCCGAAATAGCAAATTATGGAGATGTCACATCAAACGCATGCAATCTTTACCCAATTAGGAAACTTTATGAAATCAATCAATTATCAACTTAATATACTTATATTATCATTTACAAGAAACCCCCAATCATATCCTTATCACTATCATCATGAACAAGCCCTAGATCTAACCCAAAATCCCCAAAATGAACAAAGCATCATCAATAATCAATTGTAACCTATCTCAATCATAAAACATCATCAATAACAGTCCTAGATCATTGTTATAACATCTATACAGCAATCAATCATCAAACAATACATAACACCACATAAAACACCATTAACACATGTTAATTTGTATCAAAATTCATTGTTTATTAATAGGTTTTGTTTAGAAAGATATTAGGAAGGTTTTTATCCATGAAAACATGTTTGAATCAGATCTGGACTCTTGGGGTTTAATGAAAACGAATTAAAATGCTTTAAAAATGATTTAGAATGAAGAACACACCTTAGATCTTTGTGTAGAAGATGTTTGTAGGTTAGATTATAGAAAACAAGGGCAAAAACTCCTTCCCCAATGTTTAAAGTTGCTAGAGAGTGTTTTGAGGCGTTTAGGGTTTGTGAAATGGTGAAAAATGACAAAGTGTGGTATTTATACTATGTCCACATTCGCCCCTTTTACCTGGGCGAATGTACCCTCCTTCGACCCTTTCACAGGGTCGAACGTACCCTGACTTGGTCGAATGAAATCCTTAAATTCCATATCCCAGGTTCGCCCCTTTTACAAGGGTCGAACCAGGAGTATTGTCCAGGTTCGCCCATTCGATTGGTCGAACCAGGACTCACGTTTTTTCTAGTTTTCCAATTTGTCGTGTTTAACGCATTTTAACGCACCCTAACATACGAGCATGCAACCTTAGTCTATGTTTAACATATTTAAGCACGGATGATTATCTACACATCATTTAAACACATCTAAGCATATAATCCACCATACGACAATTAGTCAACACATACACTTAATTAGTTTATGTAATTCACCAACAACGGGACTCGTATCGTGTGTGTGTGTGTGTGTGTGACTAACCCAATGATCTCCCGAATCATTGGACCCTGGACAATACGGACTGTGTTCCGACTCTACTGACCCCCGTCAAGTATGTTTAATAAACGTTTTTCGCTAAGGTAGACTTATGTGTTTATAAAATGTTGACCCAATCATGCCGGGTGTCACAAATTTGATTGTGGGTTTCGATGGAACGAGAGATTGTAGAATTTATAAGATTCAAGGTTCGGTTTGATGGAAAAAGATAACCACCAAATTTGAATTTGAGCGAAGATCGGGATAGGGATCGTTGTTTAGCGATGAAGTTTGAATGTAATTCAAATAAGTTTCTTTCGGCTATAAGCCGGTTTGATGAGACGATATTATTGTGAAATTTGGATTTTCAAAGTCTTATGTACTTTGATTTTATCCCATGTGAAAGTCAAGAGTAATAATGGTAGGACTTACAAAAGACTAATTGAGATAACTATTAGGCAATTTAGTTGTATTATTAAGTTAAACTTTGTTTATTTATTTATTTATTATTATTATTATTATTATTATTATTATTATTATTATTATTGTTGTTGTTGTTGTTTTCTATAACTACATAATAAACAAACTCTATTTTACTCATTATCGTTATATCCAACAACCAATTAATCATTTTAATTATCAAATCAAATGTTGTGAGCAATAAGTTTATATATAAGAGACATAGTAATTCATAATTTGCACAAATCTAATATACAATTCCATTTAATTGTTTAAAAAGATATATTTTTTATATATTGAGTATAAGGACTAGATGTTCAGAATTTGAGGTTTTATTATTATAAGTAATAAGGATGATTAAACGATCAAGAATGAATGTGAATACGAGGAAATTTTATTACTAAATCACCGGATTATAATATATGGAAGATAACTGGAAATACACAGGGTTACAATCTCTCCTACTTTTGGGAATTTCGTCCCGAATTTGATGTGGAATAGACTTTTGAAAAACTTTAAAGAAAACTAAGGTGGTAGGATAATGCCTAAGTTGTAATAGATGATGAGAATTGGATTTTTATGGTGTGAGAATTCCAAGTTTCAATATGACACAATCAAAAATTTTAAATTGAACAATCATGTTGATCGAATCTAGATAATCGAAATTACTACACAAACAAGGGTTAGTCCTGAGTTCAATTCCCGGTCTCATTTTCGATGCACCATTATCGTTTATATATAGGGTGTACCGCAGCTAACCCACCACGCCTTTGGTATTTCGAAAGCGTACTGAACATCTCCCTAGTTATCCTAAATAGAATTTCACACCACCTTAACATACCTCTAAATTCATGATTACGTTCCGGACCGCAATCACCAATTTACCTTACATTAGGGTTTTATGTCCTTCTGTAATACTAAACTACTTCAACCAGTGTTGTAAAACTCGGTTTGGCCTTGTACTCGGCGACCTGCCCTGGAGTGAGTACTCGGACTAATCGGGGGAATACTCGGGGGTCAAGTCGGCCTATGCGGGGAGTACTCGGAGTAATCGGCCAACTCGGCTATACTCGGCGACCTACCCTGGAGCGAGTACTCGGGGAGTAATCGGTCAACTCGGCCTTGTTTTGCAACAGAGTCTTCAACACATTATGGAAAATAAGTATCACAAAGATAATGAGTTTATGTAGATGTGAAGACAAACATACTAGGTCATAATGGTTTGTTAACACAGTGAAAAGAATATGCAAATAATCACACCAACCAACCTCCAAGGATTATAGATGGTCAAATTCCAAGTGTCATGTAATAAATATCATAAGAGTCAAATTTCAACAAAGCATAGCATGAAAGATTTTTTAAGAAAATCTAAATGATAATATCCAAAAGTTTAACGTAATCCAAAAAGAAAAATACATTAATGAGAAAACAATTCAAATAAAAGGGGATAGGTGAAGAGCAAAAGGTTCAGCTTCTCCTAGAGGATAGACTTTCCATTCCAACGCTTAGCCAGTGCGAGCTGTGTCATTTGTAGCTGGAGGATTCTGGTTATGGTTTAACTTAGGACAACGGTTGTGAAAATGGTTTGGATCACCGTACTCAAAGCACTGCCCATAATTGTATCTGGGAGGATGACCGGGGTTAGCAGCTTGGTTTTGGGCAGTAGGTTGAGAAGTGACTACAAGCTGGTTAGCATTAGGATTTACAACCGAATGACAGGTATTGGCCAAGTGTCCATATCTCCCACAATTTTTGCATAAACAACATGGTGAGTTAGTAGAATGATGATGCTTGCATGTATTGCACTGAGGTGCATACCCATAGGGCTTCTTGGTGGAAGCTGCATGAGTATTGGTGGAGACGACAGTGAGGTTTGAAGTTTTACGCTTCTTGTTGCCAGTGGAGGGTTCAGGTTCCACCTTAGTTGTTGTTGTAGTCTTAGTACTTTCTTCCTTTTTGCCTTTATGAAAAAAAGTACCAACTTTCACATGATTATCAATTAAAGTGGCAGCCAAATGGATTGCATCCTCAAGATTAGTAGGTTTGCTTCCCCAGATTGTGTCTTGAATCTGCATAGGTAAGCAACCCACATATCTTTTAATGTCTCGCAAAACAAGGGTAACATGGTAAGGCACAAGTATACTAAGCTCGTGGAAACGAGTAGTGTAGGCAAGATTCTCTCTGCTATCCTACTTGAGCTGCCAAAATTCCTCCTCAAGTTTCCTAATCTCATTCCGAGGACAGAATTCAGTAAGTATAAGAGTTTTGACTTCATTCCAAGGCAAGGCAAGAGCAATTTTAGCACCACGATTTCGTTTTTCTCCGTTCCACCATTTGAGTGCTCGCTTTTGGAGAACACTCATGGCATAACGGACCTTGGGATTATTAGGGCAATCGCTGTTGATGAAGGTATTTTCGATGCTTTCAAACCACTGTAAGAGTCCAGTGGCTCCTTCATCACCAGAGAATTTAGTTAGACCGCAAGAGTTGAAATGCTTGAGAGTGCAAGGGCGGTTTGCATTTCCATTGCTGTTAGCACTGGGCCCTTGGTTGGCAGCCTGATTGAGTTAGGCTACCAAATTAGGAAGGACAGCAGCCACCTGTTGAGCAATAAGAGCAGCCATTTCAGCATTGTCATTCTGGTTGTCGTTGTCATTGTCATTGTTGATTTCGCGACGAGGAGGCATTTTCTAAAAAAAATCCGAAGAAAACAAAGAAGAACATGAGGCAAAGATATTGATAAGTCGAAATAGATATGATAACAATGATACAAGACACTAGGGTTGTAATCATTTATTCATTAATTAAAATGAATAAACGAAAACGTTGACTAATCAAAGTGATTAGATCTCAATAATGTTTGGGAAGACATGCTTTAGCCTATAAGTGAACACTCATCCCGAGAATTCACAGGTAGGCATACGTGTCCCTCGGTTGATTGGGATTTATGCGAAATGCCAATCCTAGCCAGAAAACTCAGAATACAGGCGTTCACCCTTCCAGATTGCACGTGTTCTTAATCATTATTAAGGCCTAAGACTTTGACGAGATCATGATACCCAATTTAGGTTTAAGCCTGGGAGTTTGTCCTAAGTATCTAGGGGTAGGTCAGCATCCGTCGCGAGATGGGAAGAAGCAGTCAAGATAAAAGAACTAAGCTAGGGGAAAGAATAAAGAATAGAGTAAGGATAAGATAGAATTTCAAAGATAAGAGACAAGCAAGGCTGGAGTCCTAGGGTTATAGTCTAGGTTAGGAGTTCTAATAACCTAATTCCCTATAAGCATGGCTCTGATACCAATCTATAACACCCCAACCGATGGCGGAAACATCGGGTTGTCACGTAGTGACGATTGTTCAATAGCTCATGGCAACTAAATGAAATTTCAATAGGTTGAGAATCCGGTTAAAAACCGAATCCACGGATCGATTATGCAAAAACAACTTGGTTTCAGACAGAAGATTCGAAACGAGACAGAAATATACGATAACAAAGTCATCACAGATTCGTATTACATCAGAAACGATTACAGACACTGTCATCAGTAGGATAAACATCTATCTCGGGGCCGGGGGAGGTCGAGAATGACCTCCCCCTTGAGAGCATTCAAAGCACAAACTCAAAATCTTCAATGAAAACCAACACATGAGATTTCTATTTATAGTCCAACACATAAAGCCACCTTCGCTCCTTGAAGGAGGTCGAACCTGCAGGTTCGCCCCTTCGATGGGTCAAACCAAGACTTTATGTATTGATCTATATTAACAAATGCAACAGATCCATAAAATGCCCTTATGGATCACCACAATCTCATGTAATACAATACAAGACTCAACCCTAGTCTATTCGACAGTGACGTCCACAGAAAGTGCATCAACATAGGTTATTTAAAACATTTACATACAATCAAATAAGTTCAAACAACAATAAACAGGTTTAGTTTAATTGAATCTAAGGCTTCAACTCATATGTGATCCACAAGCAAATGCAAAAACTTCCAAGCAAATGAATACCTGAAACATGTTAAGTTTAGAAAATAGAGGGGTCAACTATAAATAGTTGGCGAGAATACATAAGTTTTAAATAAAATAGTGATAAAAAATCATGTAGCAATCACTGTGACAAAGAATTAATCAAAGATAGTACGCGTGAACATGATCTACTAGTAGCTCAAGTCATTGTTTTGTAGAATCAACCCTTGTGTCGACTGATACCTAACTCGCAAGTTAGTTAAATGATGTTACTGTTTCGATCATCCCTGAATTTATGTGAGGGATGGGCTTGTCAGACCTATAGGCTATAATCTACACAGGCGGCTTGATCAAAGTTAATGAATGTACTAAGGCGGACTATATACCACAACCAGTTCACAAGTATAAAATTTATAGTATCGGGATAGGGATCGTTGTTTAGCGATGAAGTTTGAATGTAATTCAAATAAGTTTCTTTCGGCTATAAGCCGGTTTGATGAGACGATATTATTGTGAAATTTGGACTTTCAAAGTCTTATGTACTTTGATTTTATCCCATGTGAAAGTCAGGAGTAATAATGGTAAGACTTACAAAAGTCTAATTGAGATAACTATTAGGCAATTTAGCTGTATTATTAAGTTAAACTTTGTTTATTTATTTATTTATTTATTTATTTATTTATTTATTTATTTATTATTATTATTATTATTATTATTATTATTATTATTATTGTTTTCTATAACTACATAATAAACAAACTCTATTTTACTCATTATCGTTATATCCAACAACCAATTAATCATTTTAATTATCAAATCAAATGTTGTGAGTAATAAGTTTATATATAAGAGACATAGTAATTCATAATTTGCACAAATCTAATATACGATTCCATTTAATTGTTTAAAAAGATATTTTGTTTATATATATTGAGTATAAGGACTAGATGTTCAGAATTTGAGGTTTAATTATTATAAGTTATAAGGATGATTAAACGATCAAGAATGAATGTGAATACGAGGAAATTTTATTACTAAATCACTGGATTATAATATATGGAAGATAATTGGAAATACACAGGGTTACATGTTACAATTCTAGAAGTAGGCTGTGAATGAGAAGGTTGGGGTTTTGTTGCAACAGTTGTTTTCATTCTTTTGGTCTGTTTGCATTTAGCTTTATTTGTTGACTTACCCCTTGTGTTTTCTACAGCAGTTGTTGTAGTATCTTGGACAGCAGTAGTAGCAGTTGTTTCAGAAACAGGTGTTGCAACGACAGATGTTGAAACTGCACTTTCTTTGCTTTTAAATTGGAACATTTTTGTGAAAGTTTTTTGTGACAAGCTTTTAATTGTAGTAGGTTCACCTTTTTTAAAATTCTCTTTAGTCAAATGTTTTTTCAAGTAGAAGCTTATCAGTCATGGATACAGTAGGAATGACTTACTTTTAGTAGAGTTCATGCCTTTCAAATTGCAAATTATATCTGAGAATACAACCTTGGATAAATTGTAATCATTGTTTGTTAAAATTGCATACCCAAGATACTGTATGTTCAAAGGTATTTCATTAAAAGAAGTTGTCTTTGCGGATAGACAAATAAGAAGGGTATGGAAGAAAAACTTCATTGCTGGGGGAAATCGGGTTTCATTATTGTCGCCCCAGTCGTTGTTCCTGCATACCCTCTTTTAGTGAACTCTGCGTTGAGTTCATCTTTCAAGAAAGAGACTTTACCTTGCAAGTCATTTATTTAGAATGTTGTTGAGATGGATTCTTCGGTGATCTTAATATCTGTATCTCCAATTTTCGAAACAATCTTTTTATCTTTATTTCAAAGTTTCGCGTTCACCCAGAATTCTTTTAGAGTTTCGACATATATTGTGGGTTATATCTGTTTTAACCAAGTATGGTAGATTGTTATGAGGGCTTTTTAATTGAAGATCCATGCGGAAGATTGAAGGAGATTATGTGAAATCTATTTAGGGTGCGGAAGAGGGAAAACCGTCTTTATGTATTTAAAACTCAATAAGACAGTGTTACATTTCTTTTTGAGGAAGAAAAGAATGAAAAAGGGTTGTTGATATGGCAAAAAAATCTGTTTTTGTGAAATGACATGGCATATATCTGATGAAAAATTTTGAAGGTCAACATCTGTATCATATACTAACTCTGTTGTTTTATTATACTGTTGAACAGTCAATAAATGTTTTTGAAACAATGTCATACAGTAAATAGAAGATATGTTTCAACAGTGGTTAACTTTTGGTCAAGCAGATGGTTATTTATATAAAAACGTATAATATGAAGTTTAATTAGTTATATTAAGTTATTTATACAAGTTGTAAAAGTAATCGAACAAAATATTGATCATATTATAATGTATTCTAAATATTTCTATTGTTTTGATTATTAATTAGAAAATCTAAGGTATTATATAAACCGGTTTTTAATAAAAATTTATGATGATGGGCTTAATTTTAATTTCTTTGTCGTATAATCTAATAATAATTATGTTATATTTGATTATATATATAATTCAGCAGATGGTCATTCTATTTCAGTAGATGTTCATGTTATTTCAACAGACTTTTAAATATGTTTTAGCAGATGTTCAGCCCAAAATATATTTAAAAATGATTTTTTGGGTTTTCTGACAATATTACTTTATTATAGTTATTAGTTAAATTAAATGGTTATTTTCTCTCTATAAAAGTAGGAGAAATTGGTATTTGTATTCATATCTTTTTCCCTTAAAGCATTTTGACATTCTAAATCCTTATTTCATTTTCATAATGATCTTAATAATGATCTTATTTTCAAATGCATTCCAAACACTTCGTAACAAACTATTTCTAATAATTCGATGTTTGTGTTGATGTTGGAATTGGTGTTCTCGGAAAATGCTTACAAACAATCGACATGTATTTGCCGGAGAAGTCCGGTGGTTATATAGGAAGCAAATCGGTCATAAACATAGAATAAGATGTTTATACTTTTCTTTCTTTGTATTGAATTCTGGAAATAATTCTACCAAAGTTAGGATTTTCATTTTAGTTTGTTAAGTCAAAATTTGTAAAATGCGTTACTTGGTACTTGGTAATATAGTTTTTTCTTCGTATATCCTTGAATATTATTAGGAGTCTTTCATCAAACAGATGCTTATTTTCTTTTAACAGAATTATAGAGTTTCAATTTGTTTGTAATGAAATCTACATTGAGTATTTATAGATTTTCAAGTTTTCATTCCACATGTTGAATAAGGAAGGTTGTGTGGTTGTATTCATTGGGTTTTTTTTCCTTATAAAAGATTATAAATTTCGCACAGTTGCCATGTTACCTCAAAATAGTAATCATTATGTTATAGTTGAGCATATACAATTCATCAGATGGTCCTTCTATTTCAACATATGGTCATTTAATTGCAACAGAGTTTTAGATATGCTTTGGCAGAGTTTTAGGTCAAAATATATTTAAAAATGATGTTTTTGGTTTTCTAACAGCAATATTTTATTATAATTATTTCTTTTATTATTAATATTAATTAAATTAATTCGTTATTTTTTTCTATAAAAGTAAAAGAATGTGTCATTTGTATTTTCATATCTTTTTTTCTTAAAGCATTTTCATATCCTAATTTTTTACTTTATAGTTATAATAATGATAGTAATAATGATGTTATTTTGAAATGCATTCTAAAACTTCTCAAACTATTGGTAATAATTCGATGTTACTTTTGAACTTGGAATTGGTTTTCTCAAAAAATTCTTACAAACAGTCAAGAATTTGATGTTAGTGTTGAAGTTATATAATACATCTATAACTTATAATAAAAGAATTGAATATTGTTGAGGTGGCATGTGACACCCAGCATATTCAGGTTAATACTTTTCATACTTTACATACATACATTTCATACTTTTCACACATACGAGTCTACCTCGATGAAAACATTGAAAACAGTTACTTAGTATCATACTTAACAGGGTCGGTTGAGTCGTGACGATGATTCGGGAATCATCGGGAGTCGTTACAATGGTCCGAGGGATCATTGGGTGTCGGTCCATAACCATGTGTACAAGGATTGGCGATTTGAAGAATCGTTGGATTTAACGCGCACACCTAAATCTCGAGTCCCGGGAATTAGTGAACGGATGGGAACGTGTTAGTTATCATGCATTATGTGCTTACAATCATTATATGACTTGCCGGTATGTGAATACGTGTTTATATGTGTTAATATGGTGATTACGCGTAATTGCATGACATTATAGGTGATTACGCGTAATTGCATGACATTATAGGTGATTACGCGTAATTGCATGACATTATAGGTGATTACGCGTAATTGCATGACATTATAGGTGATTGGTGTAATTGCATGTAAATAGGGGGTGATTGGCGTAATTGCATGACATTATAGGTGATTACGCGTAATTGCATGACATTATAGGTGATTGGTGTAATTGCATGTAAATAGGGAGTGATTGGCGTAATTACATGACATTATAGGTGATTGGTGTAATTGCATGTAAATAGGGGGTGATTGGCGTAATTGCATGACATTATAGGTGATTGGTGTAATTGCATGCTGATAGGGGGTGCTTGGTCTAATCGCCAGTAAGATGGGCGATTAGGGGAATTTTTATAGGCGATTGGGCTAATCGCCAGTAGTTACACGCGATTAGACACCCTAATCGCTTATAACTGCTGCACAATCGCCTGACGCGTACTAAACGACTAGAAACGCCTATAAATACCACCCTTATGTTTTAAAACATCATTTGTGAAACCCTAATACACCCCAAAGCCACCCCCACACCTTATTCAACCTCTGAAACACGTTTTTGATCAAGAAATCACATTTCCAAGCTTTACACCTCATAATCTTACAATTTCATGGTGTGTTCTTCATCCCAAACCTTTGTAATGAAATTGTTTTGATCCCTAAAGGTCCAGACCTGGTTTCTAAACATTTGTGTCTTTGAAAACTCATTAAAATCAGTTTATAAACAAACCCAAACCTCTATGCTTGTTATATGTGATGTATTCATGCAAGATAGGATTTTTATCGTTTAAACATGGTTGTTCTTATATTATTGATATGTTTCTGATCTAAATGAGTTGATATGATGTTAACCTAGGAGTTTGAAGGTTCATAGATGTGTATTATTGATATTAGGCGTTTTGACCCGTTTGAATGATTATGGAGGATTGATGATGATATGTTGTGTTTTGTTGATTGTTTGAGGTTAGGGTTTACTCTAGGATGATGCTAGAACAGTAGGATATTGTCGGACAATGTCAATATGTGATAAAATCTGGATATTTGCTATTTAGGGTAAGTTTTGCATGATGATGTGATGTTTACATGATAGTTATGCTATTTTGGGAAAACACTTGCATTCGGGACGGCTAGGATGATGATAAATTAGGGGTTTTTGCTTGAAATAGTTGGATTAATGTTTTGGGTTTGATATTGGGTGTTTCCACATGTTTCGGATCTGATTTGGAGGGTTAAACGCGCAAAAAGACGGCACAGTGCAGCTGGGGCGATTAGGGAACCCTAATCGCCTATAGTAGGGGCGATTGGCCCCCAATCGCGTGTAACAGGAGGCGATTGGGAGCCCAATCGCCAGTATGTCTGGTGATTGCAATCCTAATCACCAGTTGACTTTTCCTAATTGCATGTTTGATTCCTAATCGCGTGTACTGTTGTCATATGTGTATTTTAACATCCCGGAACACGGTTTGACACCTAGGAACATGTTAGGAACCCAGTGACATGTCCAATAACTTAGTTATACGTGTTCAGACCTGTTTACGCGTTAATTAGGCTTCATGCTAGATATAGTAAACTGTGATGTATACTAAGTGTTTGATCGCGTATGATTGCATAATATCTTGCATTCGGCTAACACGTGGGATGTCGGGTCACCAATGGCATGTCGGGTCTTGCCTGGTGTAGTCGGTTAAACGTTTTAACATGATTTCAAATATTCACGGTTATGGTCTGGACTATTGGGGACTAACCAACCTACGGGTTGTTAGTCTAACATCTTATCCGCTCGTCATGATAGGTCACCGGTAGTTGGTGCCGTCTATTGAGCGGGTTTACTTATCTTAGAGGGGAAGCAGTATCAGGTGAGTTTCACGGTCCCACTTTACGTTTTTACATTTCGGGGGAGACACATGATTTATACTTATTTCATAAATTATCATGTTATACTAGTGTTAATTCATTTACATACTATACGATACGTAAAGTCCCGAGGGAAACCATGAATGTGCGAGACACAACGGGGGAAATGTGGATAGATCTATTGGGACTGACAGACCCCACTCGACGGTTGGAGGCCGGGCGGGTGCATATTGTCTCAGTAATAACGCTACCGTGGGACGGTAGTGCATATCATTTCGGGCAAAATCATATATCGTTGTCTGTAATGGATTCCAGGTCGTAGTAGTATTATTCATGCGTCTAGCTAACGCTATCATTTCTAACATAGTGATAACATGATGGCTTTCATTACTTAAACGTTTAACATAAAACCTGTGAACTCACCGGCATTATTTGCTGACGTTTTTAGCATGTTTGTATCAGGTCGTTGAGGTAGCAGCATTTCATAGGCGCACGGAGTCTCACGGCGTCTAGGATTCATATGCATCTTATTTAGCATTTTCAGACTTTTATGCTTTTACTTTCGTGTTGTAATAAAGTTTTACGCTTCCGCAGCGATGGATTGTTTTATAAAAACTTAATGGTTTGCTTATGTCGTTTTTACATATCATATAGTGTCGTTTATTGTGACCGTTGACTTAGATCCTGGTTTGTCACGCGCCTCGCGGTAAAACCCCGCACGTGGAATTTGAGGGTGTGACATGGCATTTAATGGAGGCCTCAACCCTCAATCTCTCATTTGATAGATGCCACACAAGATGTGATGTGGCAACTCTAGACCAATTAAAAAAATAAATAAATATGGTTTAACCTAATCTATTAAATACCTAATCTACTAAATTTAAATATTAAACCTTTATTATTTTCTCTCATGTTTCATCCCATAACTTTTAAACGTTGATATCTTTTATATACGAGATTTTTTAAAGAAAAAAAATTACACCAAATTAACAAGCGTTTTATTATCTTTCCAACAAGTACCATAGTGCTATATAAAAGGAAGGAAAAAAAACGACTATTTTTTGTAACCCAACAGGTATTGTGTCAGGTTTGGAATTAGTTTAAAAAAAATTGTGGGTTTGGGTCGAGCCTGGGATTAGGTGATACCCGACCCAATTACCCGAAACCACATACCAAAATACCCGAACTATATACCCGATCATATACCCATGATTTTTTAACGCATCACATAACCCTTAGACTAATGCCTACGATATTTCAATAAATAATTTGTTTTCCTTATTTCATGTTAGTTCTTTTTAGAATGATCAATTACAAACTTCCGCATTCATTTGACATTTTAAACGTTGATATCTTTTATATACGAGATTTTTTATGGAAAAAAATTACACCAAATTAACGAGTGTTTTATTATCTTTCCAACGAGTACCATAGTGCTATATAAAAAACGGAGGAAAAAAACGACAATTTTTTGTAACCCGACAGCTATTGTGTCAGGTTTGGAATTAGTTTAAAAAAAATTTGTGGGTTTGGGTCGAGCCTGGGATTAGGTGATACCCGACCCAATTACCCGAACTATATACCCGATCATATACCCATGATTTTTTTAACGCAACACATAACCCTTAGACTAATACCTTTGATATTTCAATAAATAACTTTTTTTCCTTATTTCATGTTAGTTCTTTTTAGAATGATCGATTACAAACTTCCGCATTCATTTGACATTATATAATATTTTGTAATGGCACTAGATTTATACCCCGGCGTAGAGATTTGTTTTTTTTTATATTTGAATATGATAACTTATGACAAAGATTTGTTTAAAATAAATAATAATAATAATAATCTATATATATATATATATATATATTGCAAAGGGATTAATCCTACATGTCATACTTTTATGCAATCTCTCCTTTAAGAGATGCCACATAGGATGTGATGTGGCAACTCTAGACCAATTAAAAAAAAGTAATAAATATGGTTAACCTAATCTACTAAATGTAAATATTAAAACTTTATTATTTTCTCTCTCATGTTTTCACCCATAACCTTTAAACGTTAATATCTTTTATATACGGGATTTTATAAAGAAAAAAATGACACCAAATTAAAGAGCATTTTATTATCTTTCCAACGAGTACCATAGTGCTATATAAAAAACAGAGAAAAAACGACTATTTTTTGTAACCCGACAGGTATTGTGTCAGGTTTAGGATTAGTTTAAAAAAATTGTGGGTTTAGGTCGGGGCTGGGATTAGGTGATACCCATGAATTTTTTAAAATAATAATATGATAACTTATGACAGAGATTTGTTTAAAATAAATAATAATAATAATAATAATAATAATATTCATTAATCATATATTGACAAGTCATTAATTATGTTGTCATATTAGATATTTTAACCCGGGACGCTCCCGGGATAAAAACTAGTAATAATATATTTGCAAGTCATTAATTATGTTGTCATATTAGATATTTTATTATGTCATATTAGATATTTCAACCCGGGACGTTCCCGGGATAAAAACTAGTATAAAAATATAAAAATTTATATAATATTGAAATATCTTTTGCCGAATAAATATGTTAATAATATTTCTAACAACGGTTCAATGTTTTGCCACCCATAATTAAATGTTTGAACCAATATTTAAAGTTAATATAGAAAATTGTGTTTCATTAATTCTTCTTCAGGCATAATCATAACATATATATAGCTTCCCTTATAAGCTATATCTAAAAGAAAATTAAATAAAATTATATACAATAACCAATATTTTTTAAAATAATAAAACAGTATAGTGTTTTTTAATTAAATTCAGTTTAGACGTGAGTGAGAAATAATAATGACGAATTTGAAAGTCGATTTATTATATTCACTCTGTCTTTTATAGACCTTTAGGTGAATCGGTTTGATTTGAATGCTTCTTCATTTCAACAGTTCCTTAATAAAAAAAATAGTACCGCACTTGCTTGGGAATAATCTGCTTACAAGCAATTGTCATGTTGGTAATAATTATATACAGTTCTGATTGTAACAAAATCTCCATTAAAGATTTAGTCCCTCGATTGTCAAAAACATGATTACTTTTTCGAAAGTTAGTTTGTTCAATTTTGGATTATTTTGTAATTAATAATAATATTTACTTTTTTAAATTATTAAAAATATTATTTTATTATAGTTCTTTTTTTTAAAAGTAGATGTTTTTTATATTATATCAAATACGAAAGTTACATCACAATAGAAGGTAGCCGGGCAACAAGCTGCGCCGCAATCCATTTCGTTTTATATTAAATATACATCGGATGTATAATTGTCATTTGTTTTTTTATATATATTTTAGAACAAAGTAGCATATCTTCTTTATGTTTTGTCCGTATTTTATATGTAATTTCTTTAGATTATGTATATGTATTATTATTTATTAAAAGACCGTTTGTTATACCTAATGTCTGTGTCTAGACAAATATGTTATTAATATTTCTAATATCTGATCATAACATTAATTGAATTATTTAGAGGCAAGTTATATGATTCTTGCACTGTAAGCTTTTTTCCGTCATTTCAGGAAATCATATATTAATTTTACGCTATAAGTTTCCCTTGAAGCTTTCATTATAAGCTTCCTTTTATTTATATGGCACTCTATAATCTATTTGTTTAATGAACGTTTGTAAGTAACTTAATTGGAGCTCCTACTTTCAATACTTATCAAAGTTTATTTATTTCTTCTACTATACTATTTTTTTAATTTATAATTTATAATTATGTAAATTTGTATTGAAAGTATGAGCTTCAGTGATGTTTCTTATAAATTTGTATTAAAAATATAAGTCGACATTATAAATAAAAAATAAACACTTAATATTTTGATCGTAAATTTTTTTTAAATAAACGTAGAATTTTAATTAAAACAAAATATGAAAGTTAATATTTAAAAAAAATAAAATACTCCAAAGTTAAAGACTTTAATTATGAAGTTGGAATTATTTATGTAATTATATCTTATAGTGTTATTTTAATAACAAATTTAATTGTGTAATAAATGATGTTGTTACAGTTCAAATTTATAATTGAAAATTAAATTTACAAATAAATTGTTTATTCACCCTATAAATGGAAGGGAAATATCAAAATTCATTTCCCAATCTTATATACCTTCAACTTTTTTCAATTTCAAACTCTGTATCACTTAGTTATAATGATATGACGATCAAATTTCCTTCCACCAATTTTCTAAAAGATTCTTACAGTCAAAGGAAAAAGGATTATCAACATCCATCGGCAGTGAACTTCAGATTGTTGTATTTTGAAGATTCTTACAGTCAAACAAAAACATGAATCGATTAGTACTACATGCAAATCCTGTTTATGAAGTTACGGTGGGTTCTTAAGCTTCATGATGTATAGCTAGAAAGGGTTGTTGATGTATGTTTTGATCATATTTAATGCAAGTGCAACAGAACTTAAACACCGACGTTCGTTTTGTTTGAGTTTTTCTTTTGAATTCTATGGCAAGAAAATCATTCTTTAGTGTTTTTTCTTAGAAGCGTTCTTTTATGTTTATTGGGATTTTTTATTTATTTTGTTAACTTGGATGTTGTAAATTTGTTAATTGAAATCAAAACAGTTTTTTAATAATATTTGTATTAAGAAAACCGTTCGTAATAACAGCGGTTTTCTTTTTAACATCTGTTATCCTAACCCAGAGGTTATCGATCTGTCCATTTATGTTTCCATTGTTGTAACACCCTTAACTATTAAATATCTGTTTACTTTTATTAACTAGTTTCGTGACAGAACAGATGTTACTAAACTAGTTTTTCTTACATCTAAAAATATAGGAATTCATATAATATTAAAATATATGTCCACATTTTAAATAAAAAAATGAGACGGTTAATATTTAAAAAAATTAAAAACGACATAAGTTAAGGAGTTTAATTATGAAGTTTAAAAGGTTTCTGTAATTTAAGTTTATAGTGATACTTTAATTACAAATTTAATCGTGTAATAAAATTACAATGAAAGTTATGACACTTTTCTTCTATTTACAGGTTATAGAATATGTTTGTAAATAGTGTTCGAGTTTTGTTTAACAACATCTGTTAAAAACACAACAGATGTTATAAATAGCCACAAAAATAATGATTACGATTTTGAATTTAGTTTATTAACAATATTATTTTATTATTGTTCTGTTGCATTTGTTTTTCTTTTTATAATAAATAAATAAAAAGCCACAAAATAATGTTGTCCTAGTAAAGTTATAAATTCTCGACCATTTGTAATTATTATGAATTTGAAAAGACTAATATTGTTTAAATGTATAGTAGTAAATTCTTTATAACATTATTATTTTATTTTTTGTGCTTGAAAAGAATAATATTTTTTTACTCTATAAAAGGCGAGGAAATCGTAATTTCAGTTTGTAAGTTTATTTCTCTTCTTTTATAGGTTAATCAAAACAAGGGTCGACAAATGCAGCAATATGCATGTTATTTCGTTTAAATTTCTTATCAATAGTGTTTTCAAAAATTCTGTTAATCAAAGAAAATGTATTACTAATAAACCTTTGCTAATCAAGTTGGAATTGGTGTTCTCGAAAGATTTTTACAATCCTTACAATCAAAAGAAAATATTTATAGTAGTAAATTATTTATAACATTATTTTGTTATTTTATTTTTTTTTATTGTAAGGGTTTCATGTTTACTTGAAAATTACGAGACAAATGCAGGTTGATTAGAGAAATAATATGTGTCCGGTTATTGATGAGTTAGAGACATTATCTTGTACTTTTTTTGTTTTCGGTTTTGGCTTCTTTGTTTTTTTTCATGTTTTGCCTGTCTTTGTAGGGATAATGGAGTTTTTTGTTAGAAGACTTTCTTCTTGTATGTATGTAAACAGTCTGATTTTGTAGGTTTTGGTTGTATTTTGTATTTTTAATGTTTGTGTGACTCGCATATTTTGAGTCAAATTAAGGAATTCCAACAATCCGTTTGTAAGAAAGTTGGAATTTATGTTTTTTGTTGATTCATACAATCAAAGGAAATCATCATCCATTATTATTAGTTATTTTGCTTATTATGTTTATGGTTTGTGATTGAAAAGTATATTAATGTTAAACTAGATATTTATTATATGTAAAACTGGATATTTTGCTTATTTGCTTCATAATTTGTTACATATATCAAGATTTTATTTATCAAATTGAAAAGATTTCTGTAATTTAACTTGATAGTAATACTTTAATATAACAAGTTTAATCGTGTAATAAAAGATGTTGTTACAGTGAATTTTTGGACGGTTTTTTTCCTTCTACAGATTACACAATCCGCTGCTAAATACTGAAAGACTTTTGTGTGACAACAACTGTTGAAAATTAATGCATCTGTTTTGAAGGATGTTATAAAAAGCCTCTACACCTCAACCCACTTTACTAAACGCAAATTTTCTTGAAACATATGTTATAAAAATGCCCAGAAGTAATGATTACGATTTTGAATTTACTTTATTAACATTATTATATTATTATTATTGATGTGCAATTGTCTTTCATTATATAAAAAATAAATAAAAAGTCCCAAAAGTAACTTACAACTTTAGATTTATTTGAAATCCAACTAATAAAGTTGAAAACCAACTTTACGAATACTTACTATATTCACCCTATAAATGTGAAGGAATTCCCAATATTCATTTACCATCTTTAAATATTCGTTTAACTATTCTCACATACATGTCTCCATCCCATATTCATAATGATATTACTTTCAAATGTTTTTCCACAAATTTTCGAAAGATTCTTACAATCAAAGGAAAATAGATTACCAACAATCCGTTGGTAAGAAAGTTGGAATTAATGTTTTTCGATGATTCATACAATCAAACTTATGACACCCAGCAAACTCAGGTTAGTAACATTGATCAAACTAGTAAGTCTACCTTAGCGAGTCATGCATATTACACACTTAATTGGGTCAATTGAGTCGTTACGATGGTTCGGGGAATCATCCGGAGTCGTTACAATGATCCACGGGATCATTGGGAGTCAGTCCATAACCATGTGTACAAGGATTGGTGATTCGTGGAATCACCAAGTTTAATGCACACACGCAAGTCTTGAGTCCCGGGAATTGGTTAACGGATGAGAACGTGTTAGTTATCATGCATTATGTGTTTATAATCATTATATGACTTGTCGGTATGTGAATACGTGTTTATATGTGTTAAAATAGTGTTTAACGCGTCGAAAACCCAAACCCGCATGCTGGAGGCGATTACAAGGACCTACACACGATTAGAAACAGGCAATTAGCCTACTCGCCTATCATAGGGGGCGATTAGGCTCTAATCGCGTGTTAATATAGGCGATTAGGAGTCTAATCGCCTGTTGCAGAGTTGTAATCGCCTGGTCTGTTGTTGGCGACTAGAAACACCTATAAATACAACCCTTGACTTGTGAAACATCATTTATGCAACCCTAACTGATCCTAAGCCTCCCTCACACCATAAAACACCTATGGAACTCATTTTGCTTCAAAACTCACCATTTCCAAGCTTACACTCCTTTCTTTAACAAGATTCAAGGTGTGTTCTTCATCCCAAACCTTTGTAATGTTAATGTTTTGGTTCCCAAAGGTCCAGACCTTGTTTTACCAAGTTTGTGTCTTTAAAAACCTTTGAAATGAGTTTCTAAAACAAGTCTAAACCTTTATACATGCTCTATGTGAAGTATTCATGCAAGAAATGATTTTTGGATGGTCAAAACATGAATGTTTCCATGTAATTGATGTACTTCTGATGTGTAGGAGTTATTAGGATGTTTTCCTAAGGATTTGAGCTATTATTATGGTGTTTTGATGAAATATGCATTTTGACCCATTTGGATGATTCTTGAAGATTTAGGATATTATGATATGATTTGATGATTGTTTGTTGTTAGGATTCACATTAGAAGGGTATTATAACAGAGGGATGATGATTTGCAAGGTTGTAGGTGATGAAATCTGATTATTTGTCATTTAAGGAAAGATATGCATAGTTAATGAAACCTAGTACTTTGCCATTTTTGGAAATAATTGCACAAAAGGTGTTAGATCAGTGATGAATTGGGGGTTTTTTGCTTGGAATGGGTTGGTTAATGGTTTAGGTTTGATGTTGGGTGTTTTTACATGTTTCGGATCTAATTTGGAGGGTTTAACGCGCGAAAATGCAGGACAGCACTACAGGGGGCGATTAGAGTCCCAATCGCCACCTCAGTCAGGCGATTACAACCCAATCGCCTCTAAAAGGGAGCGATTACACTCCTAATCGCATGTTGACTTCTCCTACTCACCAGTTGACTTTTCCTAATTGCATGTTAATTTCCTAATCGCGTGTGCTGCTGTTGTAAGTGTATTTTGACGTCCTGAAGCATGATTTGACACCTAGGAACATGATAGGAACCCCGTGACATGCCAAATGACTTGGTAACACGTGTTCGGACTCGTTTATGCATTAATTGAGCGTTATGCTAGGCTTAGTGAACTTTTGTGCGTGCTAAGTGTTTAACTACATATGTTGCATGATATCTTGTATTTGGCTTACACGTGGAGTGTCGGGTCACCAATGGGATGTCGAGTCTTGTCTGGTACGGTCGGTTTGACAGTCAAAGGTGTTTTCAAACGTACATGATTATGGTCTGGACATTCGAGGACTAGTTAACCTACGGGTCATTAGTCTGGGTACTTATATACATCTTATGATAGGTCGCCGCTATTTGGGGCTATCATAGCTTACTGATTTAACTGTTTTCAAGTAACGCAATCTAAGGTGAGTGTGACAGCCCCACTTTTACTGTTTTGCTTTTGGGGGAGAAACATGCTACGTACTTACACTCTAAAGGTCATGTTATACTATGGTTATGGATATTTACTATACGGGCGTTTCATCAGGGAGTCCCAGGGGGAAACCATGAGTATGTGGGAACACATATTGGGGAAATATGGATAGATCTATTGGGACGGGCAAACCCCACTCGACGGCTGGGAGCCGGGCGGGTGCATATTGTCTCTACTACCAGAGTCACCGTTGATGACGGTGGCACGGCTGGGCAAAAACAGGAAAACGTGTCACTAATGGTTTCCCACTCGTAGTAGTAAACCACTTAACGTCTAGCTAACGTTCTTATAACATAGTAGTAACGGGAATGATCTTTTCAAACTTATAACAACCCTTTTATAAAACCTGTGAACTTCGGGGACTACGGGTTATTAGTCTGGGTACTTATATACATCTTATGATAGGTCGCCGCTATTTGGGGCTATCATAGCTTACTGATTTAACTGTTTTCAAGTAACGCAATCTAAGGTGAGTGTCACAGCCTCACTTTTACTGTTTTGCTTTCGAGGGAGAAACATGCTACGTACTTACACTCTAAAGGTCATGTTATACTATGGTTATGGATATTTACTATACGGGCGTTTCATCAGGGAGTCCCAGGGGGAAACCATGAGTATGTGGGAACAGATATCAGGAAAATATGGATAGATCTATTGGGACGGGCAAACCCCACTCGACGGCTGGGAGCCGGGCGGGTGCATATTGTCTCTACTACCAGGGTCACTGTTGATGACGGTGGCTCACGGCTAGGCAAAAACAGGAAAACGTGTCAGTAATGGTTTCCCACTCGTAGTAGTAAAACCACTTAACGTCTAGCTAACATTCTTATAACATAGTAGGAACGGGAATGATCTTTTCAAACTTATAACAACCCTTTTATAAAACCTGTGAACTCACCAGCATTATATGTTGACATTTTTGGCATGTTTTCTCAGGTCGCTAAGGTAGCAGTTAATGGACTAGGCACACGGAGTCTTGCATGGCGTCTAGAGTCTTATTGCATATTAAACAATGTCTTTAAACTGTAATATGTCTTTTGGTTGTAAACAAGAAATGCTTCCGCTGCTGGTTTATGGCTCAAAGCATAATGTTTTGGTTTCATTCTATATATTTAGTGTTTGATTATTGTGATCGTTGACTTGGATCCTGGTATGTCACGCGCCTCGCGGTAAAACCCCGCAAGTGGAATTTGAGGGTGTGACAAAACTGAAACATCAATCCATTATTACTACTAGTAAGAAACCCGCGCGATGCGGCGGCGACAACAATTTACAATTCGCTTTGTTTGTTTTACGATAGAAGTTTCATTCCCATATTTACTAAAGCCATTATCGAAATTATATCCTCCATGTTTACTAAATATCAAACAAGTTAACCATGCATACAGAAGGCGAGTCGATTAAACATAAAACATGTGACCAAACTGATCCTAAATATGTGACTAAAACAAGTAATTAAATAGAAAACAAAGAAAATATAAACAACACATTGTGAATGGTTGATTAAAACACAGTTAATACAATCTGCCACAGAAAAGGGTGTGGAATAGCTGAAAATATAAGTAAAGCATAAACTTACTAATACTAAGGGGCTATTTGTTTACCTCTGAATGGCTCCATTCAGAGGTAACCTCTGAATCGGTCAGAGGTTGGTGATGTTTGGTTGCAAAAAACTTGCCCTCTGAACTGAACCATTAAGACTGAATGGTTTAGCAAAGATATCAAGCTGAATGAAAAAATTGACTCATCTACCCACTCCTCTAAATGGTTTCCCACTGTCGTCGCCTCCTCGATCTCCTCCTGTGTCGCCGCCTCCTCCATCACCTCCGACAAAAATTGACATCCAACCGCCGTCTCCTCCTCCATCACAGCTGCCCGTTCTAACACACCGTTAGCATCTTTGTCTTCCTTGTCAGTTGTCATCCGATCTTGCAATCCGATCCATCATCGAGAGATCTGTGTTTTATGTTCTTAAATGAGAGAGAGCGAGAGAGAGAGCGCAGTGGGGAAAAGAAAGATGAAACAAAGTTAAAGTTTGGTTTTTATTGTTTGTCTGCAGTGTTG
Source organism: Ambrosia trifida (assembly GCA_028751855.1). Classification (NCBI taxonomy): domain Eukaryota; kingdom Viridiplantae; phylum Streptophyta; class Magnoliopsida; order Asterales; family Asteraceae; genus Ambrosia; species Ambrosia trifida. The sequence goes on along the minus strand of CM054123.1, from coordinate 169,217,324 downwards.
TAGTCTTGTAGAGAGAGACTGTCAAGACAATAAAGAGAGATAAAAGAATTTGTGACTCGTAATGGACTTTGAAATCTTGACCTAGCTATTAATAATAATAATAATAATAATAATAATAATAAGCGCAACAAAATGCTATTGGCGGCTTTCATCATAATTAGAAGAATCAGTTTGAAACTTGTGAAGAAAACTGTGTTGTCGAACCTACGTAGTGGTTGAAAGGAGTCCAAATAAGCTGGTTGTATACTGCAGCCTTTGCATTGCAGCTCCTACCCAAACTGCAGCGACGCTAATTGGCCATCCAGCTTGTGTTCCAACCACAACACCACTGGTCACCCCAGCTCCTGTCCAAACCACAACCGTTGTGTAGCTTCTATTCTAACCACAATACCAAAATATTATGTTAAGTTTAATGAATAATCTACCAATCGTGTATGCATCACAACAGCACCATGGTCTATGGTTATGTTTGATATATTTAATTAATAATTACCAATCTTGTATGCAATATACATAGACAACTCGGTAAGAGCATATAATAATCTCTATGACAATCCAAAGATCTTGAAATAATTGCATTTCCTTTCAAATTAATTATGTGATTGAAAGTTGTGATCCTGCAGAATGACCTATAAAATCAACATCAATATTTGCAATCTTACATTATGAACAAAATAACAAAATGGAATGTGAAAACATACAAACATTGTGTGCATATAAGCTTTTAGAGTGATTATCCTTTTCTCTTTGACCAATGTTTAGAAGTCTATGCAATTTGCTTGTGATGGGCAGAAAAACCATAAAAAATATATTTTATAGGGGAGAAGCGTGTCATCTGCAGAGGCCAGAGGGTGATCAGACCCTTTTTTCTCTTGTTTGACCCTTTAGAAACTCTTGCAGTTTGAAGAGGGATTTCAGTTCCTGTGAAAGAGAAAAGAGTTAAAAACAGAGATGAAAACCCTATAATGGTTCTCAAGAATTTGTGAAAGACAAAAGTTTTGCAGTAAAACCTCAAATACATTTATATTTGTATTTGTATCTTTAACAGGATATACATGTAAAATAAATATAAAATAGATTACAAATATATGAATTCAAATACATATGTACTTGTAATACATTACTATTACTAAAACTAAACTTCTGCATGATACATTTAAAATGGCATGTCTTGTTTCGTTATTCCCGGTCCAACCCAACCCAGCTATTTTGACGCACTAAGAACTAATGAGAAGACCTAAGCCGAGCCAGCTCATTCTGTAACCGAGCCAAGCTTGATCCAAGTTTTCGCTAGGCTCGTTTCACTTCGAGCTTAAAAGTCGAACTACCTCGTTTAAGTTCGAGCTCGAACCTACCTTAGCTCGACTCAGCTTGACTCGTTTACAGCCCTATAGATCATAACCAAAACTGAAAAACAATCATTATATATACCAGTTAAATCATTATATTAATAAGTTAAACCATTAAGTCATTTTTTAAGTTACACATATTCTATTTTAAATGATTCCAATATATAATTTTAAATTTTGACCTTGTACTTCAGATCTATTACATCAAATGGAGTTAAAAGTGTGCAGTTCTAAATTTATTTCATATAAGCAAGAAGACTAACCTTTAGCGATGAGGGGGGAAGGTGTGTAGAGATTACAACACACGTTTTTCGAAAGAAGTTTTTTATGAATAGCAACAAAAAGGCAGAGCATCAATCAGGTCGTTGATGGGTCTGATTTCACAAAAACAGTAAAGATTCAGAAACAGTTAAAGAAAGTAGAAGGTTTGACTACCCTAAGTATGATTTTGCCAGAAATAGTAAAAGAACCAAAACTAAGAAAAGTATTGTTTTTTGCACAATTTGACTACTACCATACTCTCCACCACATATTAAATGATGAATTTCCCAAATAAAATTTTAAAATTGGGCATCTACGTTTGAATTTGTTGCAACTTACAAAACAATAATAAGCTATTGAATCATACATCAAAAAAAATTTTAAAAAAAAAAAGCATTTTCATTATTACCTTTGTAACAAAATAGTAAGTTTTCCCAGATTCCCATATTCTAAGAGCGATGATATACTCCATGTCGCTACAGAAAAAGGCGAACTACAAGACCAATTGTAACATGTAAGTAACCTAATCAGCAAGCACATTGAAATCGTACCAACATAGAAACAAATATATGCACATACCTAACAACCCACTTAACCACCTTCGTTTCGTTATTTGGGCAGTCTTGTATAGTCTCAGCTTCTAATAACATGTCATCCCATTTCATTCTAAACACATCATCCCAAAACATGCAACTGAAAATGCACCTAAATGCAGGTCGCTACTGTCCTGCTCGCTGCACCATGTTGCCAGCTCAATACCGATGTTCTTCGCCATCGTTTGATCGTTTGTTAAAATGACCTGCATTGTTTGAAATGGATAATCAATTTATATTTTTTTGATTGTTTCCCTTAAAAAGAAACATATTTTTTTTTTAATGGAGCTAATAAAGTACATCAGCACCATAAAAATTATAACAAAATTAATTAGAACAAAAAGTATATTTATCATAAATGAGTTGGTCGTAAATTCACATAACCAACATTGTATGAAATGGATAATCAGCATAAATCAAATGAAGAAAAAATAAAACCATAACCATCGAATGCATATGTTTTGACATATGAATTATAGTATGTAAATCTAATCTACAACATAAAAGCAAATTGTTGTGAACCAACAACACTATTTGTCCATCACCAACGCCATAGAAGCAAATAATGTTGTGAACCATTCTTGATCGACTGTTTCAACTCAGGCCCATTTTGGCATTGTGACCCAAACCAAACTGTAACTTTTAAAAAAGTCGTGTCTTTTTCCGTTATTTGATCCGATCCAATCCAACCAAACCCACTTATTTTACACGCTAAGTACTGATGACCATCATATTGTTACTTACCGGTTGAAGAGTGTGTGAGGCTTGGATCTGAACTTTGCCATCCTTGTCAACAAGAAGCTCTGTCAACCAAAAACCCATCATAAATGTATATTATGTATAATGAAGTTTATATAAAATTACACATTTGTGGACCATAAATGTGATAAAAACATAGATGACAAAGGCCAACCGTAGTGCAGCGCGAAACTCACGCCCTACCACACCATTTGATTGGCTCCACCTAATCCCAAGAATTCCACGCTCAAATAGAGCGTTAATTTTTCATGCCATAAGCAAAAAACCACATTTAGCGCTGGGTGAGGTGGTGTTTTCCGCGCCAAAGGGCGCTAAAGCCCACTTTCGCGCTTGGTTAGCGCTCGACTACAGGTGCTCTAACCGGCTTTGAGTTTAGTCCAAACACTTTTTATAACTGAACAAGTGTGGGTATGGTAGTTTTTAGCACGTTCCTCACCACCTCTTTAGTAATAACTAACTCACAAACAACTTCGTTTTTATGCCTTTCAATCCAATAAAAATAGTTTTTGCTACCTTATAAAACTATTGTTACAGCCTTTACATCAGTTCCAAACAATAATGCATATAGGCTGGAAAAAAGGCTGAACAGTAGCAAATCTAAACTACCAATAAAAAATACTAATATTTAAAATTGTAAAGCTTATGTAGTTAATTCATAAGTAGTTTCATAATATAATTTCACTCGGTAACAAACTAAAATATATACATTATACATTCTAATTCAAACCTTCTTGCATACCTTAATTGACTTGAAGATGGTAAAAATACTACTAACCAAAGGTATTAAACTAATTACAATGGGGATGTAACTTTTCACAAACTATAATTATTATTAATATCAACATATAATCATATAAATTACTTTAATGTTTAAATAAACATATTTTGTTCTCAACCTAATTTACTTAGTAAAAATCAATCACAACACACATGCAAGCCTTATCTTCATCACAAATCATACAGAAACGTCACTCTGGATCTAAATCAAAGTTGGCCTGTTAGTCTTTGTTAGGGTTTTTAAATGACGAAATAATGTTCAAAATCAAAACAAAGTGTCACTTACCTTAACGAATGTTGGAATCTTTGTCGATATAGTGAAATACTCACTGATCTGGTGAAATTATGATGAAATCTCTTGGATGTTGTTAGAATCGAGATCGAGAGAGAGAGAGAGAGAGAGTATGGAGGGAGAAGGAGGCGGATAAGTTTTGAAATGTGAGATCTGATGAAGAATGAAACCCTAATCATGTGTGTCCTGTGGTTTTTTTTCTTTGGTATGATAGGCTTGTACATGATGCCTCATAACTTGTACCCATAAAAGTTTAAAGGTTTTTGTGCATGGAGTCATTGTACAATATGCTTTAAGGTGTTGTAAAACTTAAAAAAGTGGCAAATGACCATTTCTGCCATTCCTATATGCTTATTAATATAGTATAGATATATCTATTCAGCATCAGGTCCCTATTTTCATTCTTTAGGACTTTTAGAGATGGATGACATTTAAATACGAGTTGTGTTCGTGTACTGGTTTTCATTGTTTTGTTTGTGGTTTTGTTCCGATGATGTTGGCAAGAAAGATCATTTTCTAGGATTTGGTTGTTAGAAGGCTTTTTTTATGTTTTCTTGTATTTTTATGTAGTTTGTAAACTCAAATATTTAGCTCAAATTATCGAATTGTAATAATATTGTTGAATCGTATAACAACTGTTTGACATAAACTTTGTTAAAGAGAAGAAAAAAATATTGAACAAACTGTTGAAAACCACAAATTAATTATTAAAATGTATTTGGTATTATTATTGTTCTAAATACAAATTTGAGTATAATAAAACTGGTTAGTAATATCAATAGTATAGTGTTAAAATCAATAGATGATTTGTCTTTAATAAACAAACATTAGAAATGTAAATTTGGATTGTTAGTAGCAACTGTTTAAGTCAACAACTATTTGAACCAAACCGTTGGTAAATGCTGAAAGACTTTTATGTGACAATAGCTGTTGAAAAGTCAATGCATCTGTTTGAAGGATGTTATAAAAAGCCTCTACATCTGAACCTACTTTACTAAAGACAAATTTCCTTTCAACAGATGTTATAAAAATACCCAAAAGTAATGATTACGATTTTGAGCTTACGTTATATTTACTTGAAATCCAACTGATAAAGTTGAAAACCATCTTTAGGAATTGTTAGTTTATTCAACCGATAAAAAGTGGAGGTATTCGCAATATTCATTTTCTATGTATATATATTCGTTCAACTATTTTCACTTTACAACTCTCCATTTTATATGCATAATGATATTACGTTCAAATGTGTTTCCACAAATCTTGTGAAAGATTTTTACTCGCTTATGATAAAGAAAAAAACAACCTTTTATGTCCAATTTAGATAAAAACAGAAGTTAAACAACTATTATAATCTATAAAAGGTAAAAGATCATATGTTAATATCAAATTTAATTGTTTTTATATACTTAATATGAATATTATTGTAATGTTAAGTTTTATTATATGTATAAATTTAATTGTTTGCTTCATCATTTATTAGAAATATCAAGATTTTTTTTATGAAGTTGAAAATTATTCTGAAATTTAACTTTATATTAATACTTTAATAACGAGTTAATCGTGTAATAAAAGATGTTGTTACAGTCAGTGTTTTGATGTTTTTTTTCCTTCCACAGATTACACAATCCGTTGGCAAAAATACTGAAAAACTTTCTTGTAACAACAACTCTTTTTACTGTCAGCAGATGTTATAAAAAGCCCCAAAAATAATGATTACGATTTTGAAGTTACTTTATTAACATTGTTATTTTATTATTATTGTTGTTGCATTTGTCTTTCATTATATAAAAAGTAAAAAATAAATAAAAAGTCCCAAAAGTAACTTCCAACTTTAGATTTATTTGAAATCCAACTGATAAAGTTGAAAACCAACTTTACGAATAGTTAGTATATTCACCCTATAAAAGGGGATGAATTCCCAATATTCATTTTCCATCTTTAAACATTCATTTAACTATTCTCACATACATCTCTCCATCCCATATGCATAATGATATTACTTTCAAATGTCTTTCCATAAAATTTCGAAAGATTCTTACAATCAAAGAAAGATTACCAACAATTCGTTGGTAACAAACTTAGAATTGATGTTTTTCGAAGATTCATACAATCAAAGTAAAACATCAATTCATTATATATATATATATATATCCTGCACCAGTTCCTTATTTTCAATCTTTAGGGCTTTTAGAACTGGATGACATTTAAATACGAGCTGTTGTCGTTTTCTGCTTTTCATTTTTTATTTATGATTTTGTTCCGATGATACTGGCAAGAAATATCATTCTCTAGGATTTAGTTGTTAAAAGGGTTGGTTTATGTTTACTTTTATTTTTTTGTAGTTCCTAAAGTCAAATTTTTAACTCAATGTTATAAAAATATTATTAACATAGATTCCAGCCGCAGTAAATGGTCACAAATGACGGATGTTCAGAAAATGGTTTTGGAATGTTTTAAAGATGATGAAGAACTGTAGATTCTTGAAGTAATTGAAGGGCCACAAAACTGCTTGAGCATCACATTTGGAAGACGAACTTGTAATATAATCATGTTATTGCTACCAAAGTATCAAGTTAACGATGGATGGCCTCATCATTTCCTTTGGAAAATTTAAGGACAAATGAAAAGTTTAGTGAAGATCTACAAAAAATATGTAGATCTTACAGAAACTCTGTGAAGGAGAAGAAGAAAAGACTGAACAAACTGTTGAAAACTACAGATTAATTATTGAAATGTATTTGATATTATTATTATTGCTCTAAATATATTGAAATTTTTTTTATATTTTATGTTGTCATTTATAATGATATATATTTATTGTATGAAAAATAGAAATTTGAATATAATAACACTGTTTAGTTATATCAATAGTCTACTGTTAAAATCAACAGATGATTTAGTTTTTAATAAACAAACATTAAAAATGTAAATGTTTTGTCATTGTTAGTTGAAACTGTTTAAGGCAAACAACTGGTTGAGGAAACCTTTGAAGTTAGATCTGTTTTTATCAACAGTATTTTAAAAAATCCGCTTAATTGACGCACTGCCTTTGTGAATGGAACAGACGTTACGAAATACAGTTTTTGTTTTAACAGTAGATTGACTCTTTAATTTGGTTTTTACCAAACAGAGCATAACAGTTGGTGTGTTTATTTATTTTATTTTTTTATATTTTGGGTAGTAGTTGTTTTAAAGAAAGTAACAGATATTAGTAAACAGGTTTGCTTTACAGCAGACGATTGCTTCATAATGTTGGTATGTAACATCCTGAAAATTCGCCATTATATTTTGAGACAAAAACTAACATTCGGTTCTTTTCAAGTAGTTTAGTTATTGGATATTTAACGTGTCCGATGCTATTTATGAACCGATAAACGGGTTTCACATATAGAATGGCTAAAAAAAATACTCAGGCACCCGAGTGTCATTATTGAAAGATGCTTAATGTACTTTGGGATTAAATTGCGAGTAACCTAAAGTGGAGGGGGCATGGTAGTAACTTGGCAATTAAGCCAATTCTTTAAAAAAATAAAGGTTATATACAAACCTTATATACATAATGATTATCATCACCATCCTTAAAAACAAGAAGAAGAAACCCTACGCCGCAAACCTTCATTCCTCTTTTCAATTTTTTGATGTCGTCCGTTTAGTAGACTTTGGGTTTCGGTCGGGGCCGCGGTGGCGTAAGATGGCTGAGGTACACCAAGATAAGGGTGTAGAAGGTGTGGCTATGGTGGTTAGTGTAACACCCCAACCGATGGCGGAAACATCGAGGTGTCACGTAAGAATGAGTATACAGTAGCACATGGTAATCCAAATTTTAATTGAAATAAATTTAAATTGCAAATATCCCAAAATAAAAATACATAAGAGTTTTAAATGTGGAAATCTAATACATCACACAAGAATCAAGCAAGCATAGACTCCTTTATTGTCTTCATAAGACCCTCTAATCTTCAAGCATCATTATTTCCTGTTGAGTTGTAAAAATGGGGGGGGTCAACTAGAAGTTGGTGAGAATACATAATCCATGTTAAGCAAATAGTTTAAGTATAAAAGTCTAGCAATTCGTATGTCTATCGTAAATTTAAGTCTACATGAATAGTATAATATGTTGACATAATCAAACCTCCGACTAGTTTAGGTCCATCCCGTCATCTACGGTTCACCTTATTAATATGTTGGAACGATAACAATCACCCACGTTACCTATGTAGCAGGTACACGTATACGGGTGGGGTTGTCAATCCAATAGATCTATTATTGAGTATCGCCGGCTTGGCCATAGCTAATGATTATGTAAATGTTGAAACTCGTTGAAACTCGTTGAAACTGTTGACTAATTCATGAGGCAATAAAGTTTACTACTAGACATGCATGTTGAATTGCTTAAATAATTGTTGCAAGTATAAAGAATCGCATAAACATGGTTACGTAAACTCACCTTGGTATAGTATTAGGTATTGAGGAATAGTATAAGTGTAGCCCAATAGATTGCCAAGTATTACCCTATGTATAAGGCAACAAATAAGTCTAAGTCTAACTAGTTTATAAGTATATTCTAGGGTTTCGATTTGGGGATATCCAATTGTTGAATTTAAAATAAAATGTTAATTAAATAAAGGGAAATTTGATAATTAAATAAAAGAAAGTCTTTTTATAAAATTTGAATTTAGAATGTTCACAATAATGTGCTTGAAGTATAAAAATAATTTTTATAAAATTATTTTCTTTAAAATAGATTTTTAAATCTATTTATTACAAATTGCCAAAATTTAACTTTAATATTTAAAAATACTAAAATTAAAGAATTATTATTTTAAAAATCATATTTCTGTTCTAAATATTTAAAAATAAATTGTATAAAATTTTGGTGCAAAAATAATAAAAATTGAATTTATTATGATTTAATTATGATTAAAACTAACAAAAATTGATTAAAAATATAAAATAAATGATTTTTCTGAATTAAAAATCATTTCAGTAAAGTTTAACATTGTACAAACATAGGATAATTTTTGTAGAAATTTATAAAATTGTTTTGATATTTTAATGGATTTTTATAAATATAATAGTATAAAATTGATTTAATTATTATAAATATTAAATCAATGAATTTCAGAAAACTAAAAATTGTAAATAAAACTTTTACATCAGATTTGATAAATATAATTTTTTTTAGAATTTATAAAAAGGTTTTAATATTTAAAAACGAATTTACAAGATTTAAATGTAATATATAAGTATAAATGGTTTGTTTTAAAAAAAGGAATTAAGTGGAAAAAGAGGCGCCCAAGCCGGGACTCGAACCCGGGTGCCCTTGGTTTCAAGCACCGATCACAACCACTTGGCCTAGGCCTGTGGTTGTGATTTAGCCCTGTTTTAATAAAATAAATACACTTATCCCAAATCAGTTTATCCCCAAATCAGATTTACGAGCCCTAGCTTTTCCAATCAAGCGATTCACACATCAATAACCTGATTAATCATAGGGTTTTTGATGTGTGAATGCCGATGAACAAACCCCACAACAATAATTATGCTTACAGTGTTGTTTCGATGCTCGATTGGCCGGTCAAGAATAAAAGTCAAACTTGTATTCGTGAAGCACAAACAAAGTGAATTGAAGAAGATTGGGGGTTGAGAAGAGATTATTGGCGAGTTGTAATGCTACGCAGAGGTTCAATTTATATAGAGGATCAATGGGTTGATTAATTGGCAAGGTTGACTAAGTTTTAATGTCAAACGCGTATGTGGTTTAAATTGATGGACAATTGATCAATAATCGTTGTGTATACAGGTCAGACAAGGCCGATAATCAAGTATTGTTGCCATATTTGGATCAATCACGAGTTAATTGTGATTGATTATGCATACGCGTCCCACAGTTGACTTTACAAGTCAACTGTGAAGGATGGGAACCAAGTATATAATTAATACGCGTCAGGATTTATTCAAAGGTGATGGCCAGCCCAGCTGGTTAACTCGTTGGTTGGTTTGGGCCGGCTTGGGTGCGGGTTCGATTCCCGGCCCAAGCAGTTTATTTTTTTGATAATTATCATGTTTAACCAAATAATAATTATAATATTTAGGGTATTAGGGTTCCACAAGTGCGACAAAAATAATTAATGCGAATATTATAGATAGAACTTGCCGTTTTTATTAATAATAGTCGTGTAACGTACAAGTTTAAATGCGAAATGTTACAGTCTCCCCTACTTTTAGGAACTTCGTCCCGAAGTTGGAGTTGGAGAGTCTGGTGGAAAAAGATGTGGATACTTTGACTTCATCTGGTCTTTACGTTCCCAAGTGAACTCTGGGCCTCGTTTAGATTCCCAACGAACCTTAACGATCGGAATGCGACTGCGCTTGAGTTTCTTGACTCTAGTATCAACAATCTCGACGGGTTTCTCGATAATGTGCATGCTTTCATCAATTTGCACATCCTCGAGAGGAACATGAAGGTTCTCATCCGCTAAGCATTTCTTGAGATTCGAAACATGGAAGGTCGGGTGAACATTGCTTAGCTCAGGTGGAAGATCAAGTTTGTAAGCCACTTTTCCAACTCTGTCAAGAATTTTGAAGGGGCCTACGTATCGAGGAGCTAGTTTTCCCTTTCTACCGAAACGAATTACTCCTTTCCAAGGGGATACCTTAAGTAGTACAAGGTCCCCAACTTGAAATTCCAAGGGTTTACGACGTCTATCAGCATAACTCTTCTGACGACTTCTAGCCTTGAGAAGATTATCCTGAATGAGTTGAATTTTGTCTGTGGTTTCCTGGATTAGTTCGGGTCCAGTGATACGAGTTTCACCAACCTCAGTCCAACAAACAGGTGAACGACATTTCCGACCATAGAGTGCCTCGAAAGGAGCCATGTTAATGCTGGCGTGATAACTGTTGTTGTATGAAAACTCAACCAAAGGAAGATGAGAATCCCATGCGCCACCAAAATCGATGATACATGCCCTGAGCATATCCTCAAGTGTTTGGATGGTCCGTTCAGTCTGACCATCTGTTTGAGGGTGATAAGCAGTACTCAGGTTCAACTTGGTACCCAAAGCATCTTGTAGAGACTCCCAAAAGTGAGAGGTTAAACGACCATCGCGATCAGAGATAATATCCAAAGGTATACCGTGACGACATACGATTTCACTTACGTACATCTTTGCCAACCTTTCCACAGAATACTTCTCACGAATAGGTAAGAAGTGAGCTGACTTGGTCAAACGATCGACGATTACCCAAATACTGTCAAAGCCTTTGGGTGTACGAGGGAGTTTGGTGATGAAATCCATAGCTATGCTCTCCCATTTCCATACAGGAATTTCTGGTTGTTCAAGCATACCAGATGGTCGTTGATGTTCAGCCTTGACCTTGGAACAAGTGAGGCATTTTGCAACGAAAAGAGCAATGTCTTTCTTCATACCAGGCCACCAATAAGAATAACGAAGATCTTGGTACATCTTGTCAGCCCCAGGATGAATAGAATAACGAGACTTATGAGCCTCGTTCATGAGGAAAGTACGAAGATCATCACGGTCAGGAATCCACAGTCGATTAAGGAAATAGAGAAGACCATCGGGTTTGGTTTCAAGTTGAGTTTCAACACCACAAGACATTTCATCGTACATGTTACCTTGGGTGACTGATGTGTGTTGAGCCTGGAGAATGCGATCTTGAAGATCAGTACGAACTCTCGCACATTGGAGTTTGATACGCTCTTTACGACTAAGTGCGTCAGCCACAACATTCGCCTTACCAGGATGGTAGAGAATTTCGCAATCATAGTCATTAAGCAACTCAACCCAACGTCGTTGTCTCATGTTAAGATTCTTTTGGTCGAAGACATGTTGGAGACTTTTGTGGTCCGTGAACACTACACATTTGGTCCCATAAAGGTAATGTCTCCAAATCTTGAGTGCAAAGACAACAGCGCCCAATTCAAGATCATGGGTGGTATAATTCTTTTCGTGAGTCTTGAGTTGTCGAGACGCATAAGCAATAACCTTTCCTCGTTGCATGAGAACACAACCAAGACCTTGGTTCGATGCATCACAGTAGACCACGAAATCATCATTACCATCAGGTAGAGACAAGATAGGAGCTTCACAAAGTTTCAGCTTAAGAGTTTCAAATGCTTCCTCTTGCTTTGGTCCCCACTCATAGGGTTTACCCTTGTGAGTTAAGGTAGTGAGAGGAACAGCGATCTTGGAGAAATTGGCGATGAATCGACGATAATAACCAGCTAAACCAAGGAAAGAACGGACTTCAGTTGGAGTTTGAGGAACACTCCAATTTTTCACAGCTTCGATCTTTGCGGGATCAACATGAATTCCGTTCATATCAATGACATGTCCCAAAAATTGAACTTCCTTAAGCCAAAATTCACATTTTGAGAACTTGGCATACAGTTGTTCCTTCTTTAGGAAATTCAAGATAGAGTGAAGATGTTGCTCGTGGTCGGATTTTGATTTAGAGTAAATCAAAATATCATCGATGAAGACGATCACGAATTTGTCGAGATAGGGTCTACAAACCCGATTCATTAAATCCATAAATATTGCGGGAGCATTGGTCAATCCAAAAGGCATAACCATGAATTCATAGTGGCCGTAACGTGTGCGAAAGGCTGTCTTGGGAATATCTTCATCGTGGACTCTAAGCTGATGATAACCAGAACGGAGATCAATCTTCGAGAAGTGGGTTGCTCCTTGAAGTTGATCGAAGAGATCGTCAATCCTAGGAAGTGGATAACGATTCTTGATGGTGAGTTTGTTGAGTTCACGGTAGTCAATACACATTCTAAGAGAACCATCCTTCTTTTTAACGAACAAGACAGGGGCTCCCCATGGAGAAGTACTAGGGCGAATAAACCCTTTATCAGAAAGTTCATGTAATTGACTGGCGAGTTCTTGCATCTCAGAGGGTGCAAGACGATAAGGAGCTTTAGCGACAGGATTAGCACCAGGAACAAGATCAATTCGAAATTCCACTTGTCGAGCAGGAGGCAAACCAGGTAAATCCTCTGGGAAGACTTCAGGATAGTCACGAATAATAGGAATGTCTTGGATACTTTTGCCTTTGTCCTTCTTCTCTATCACGTTAGCTAAGAAGGCTGTATACTCCTTTCGTAAGTACCTTTGGGCAGTAGTACAAGACATAAGCTTAAGCTCGCCACAGGGTTTCTCACCATAGATCTTCAAAATCTCACCAGATTCGAGAGGAATGCGTATGACTTTCTCGAAGCACAGAATTTCGGCACGATGAGTTGACAACCAGTCCATGCCTACTATAACATCAAAACTACCAAGATGCATGGGGATGAGATCGATAGAGAAGGTATGATCGTTGAGGTTCAACAAGCAGTTACGAATAATAGAGTCGATCGAAATAGACTTCCCGTTAGCTACCTCTACCACTAAAGGTTCCTCTAGATTAGTGTGGGATATGTTAAGTAAAGGTTCAAACTTCAGTGACATAAATGACTTATCAGCTCCCGAATCAAATAATATGGATGCATAGTGGTTATTAATGAGGAACGTACCATTCACCACTTCGTTGTTGTCACGAGCCTGGTTAGCGTTGAGATTGTAGGCGCGACCTCGAGCACCTTGGTTCTGGTTGCGGTTCTGGTTTTGGTTTTGGTTTCAGTTTTGGTTCTGGTTACGATTAGGGCAGTTGTTGATGTAGTGATCAGGGCTGCCACACTCGTAGCATTGACCACGAGTAGGCCTGTTGTTTTGTTGGTTGGGAGCTGGGTTGTTTCTGGCTGGGTTGTTTTGGTTATTTTGATTGTTTTGGGCAGCAGGGGCTTGACAGGTGTTGGTGTAGTGTCCATACCGTTTACAGTTATTACACTGGCGGCACGGTCTACCAGGAAGATGATGGAACTGACAGGTGTTGCAAAGAGGGTGAGTCCCGCCATATGGCTTCTTGGCTGGGTTTTGGGCAGTAGGTGGAGTAGCAGCAACCATGTAGTTTCTAGCCTTGCGCTTTTTGTTGCTTGAGGTCTCAGGCTTGACTTCAATTGCAGGTTGTGGAGTGTCTTTGGCAACCGTCTTCTTAGTGCCCTTGCGGAAGAGAGTACCGTTCTTCACGTGATTATCAGTAAGAGTGGCCGCTAGACGCTTGGCCTCTTCCAAAGTTGCAGGATTTCTTCCCCAAACGGTGTCCTGGATTTGCATGGGCAGACCACCGATGAACTTCTCGATGGCTACCGGCAGAGGAGTAACTTTGTGAGGCAACAATAAGCTAAGCTCGTGAAAGCGGGTGTTGTAGGCAAGGTTTTCCCCACTATCTTGAGCTAGGGTGTGAAACTCATCCTCAAGCTTCTTAACTTCATTGCGAGGACAAAACTCTTCCTTCATGACCTCCTTGACTTGGTCCCATGTCATAGCAAGAGCAACTTCGGCCCCACGAGTACGCTTTTCTTCATTCCACCAAGTGAGTGCTCGTTTGTGGAGAACACTCATGGCGTAACGAACCTTGAAGTTGTCGGGGCACTCACTGTTGATGAAGGTATTCTCAATACCCTCAAACCATTGGAGGAGTCCTGTAGCTCCTTCTTCACCACTAAACTTTGGAGGGTTACAAGAGTTGAAATGCTTAAGGGTGCAGGCTGGGGGTCCATTTCCATTACCATTGCCGTTCCCGTTCCCGTTGTCGTTCCCATTGCCATGACCTTTCCTGTTGTCGTTCATTTGGATGACCTGAGCGAGTAAATTGGGAACCAGAGTTGCGATTTGCTGCGCCATTTGTTGAGAAATGATCGCAGCCAGTTGGGCATCGATACCATTGTTGTTGTGGTTAGGAACTTGGTCATGGTTATGGTTGTCACCACCTTCTTCGTGGTTCTCACCATTGCTGTTGCGAGTGCTGCGACGTGGAGGCATGATCTGTAATAGACACAATGAAATGAATGAGATTATATAAGGAATGTAATCATTTATTCATTAATTAAAACGAATAAACGAAAACGTTGACTTATCAAAGATTCTAAATTCTAATAACATATGAAGACATGCTTTAGCCTATAAGTGAACACTCATCCCGAGAATTCCCAGGTAGGCATCCGGGTCCCTCGTCTGATTGGGATATATGCGCAATGCCAGCCTAGACAGAAGACTCAGAATATAGGCGTTCACCCTTCCAGATTGCACGTGTTCGTTATTAAAATCTAGAACTTCGACGAGATCTCAAGGGGGTTCAGGTTAAACCTGAGGATTTTGTCCTATTAATCTAATGGTGGATCAGGATTGCAGCAGACGAATAAGAGTAGTCACATGTAGGTTTAGGGTTATATAAGGTATAGGATAAGGATAGGATTAGGGAAGCAATTAGGGTTACAAGTAAGAGAAGCAAGTACTGTTTAAGTCCCTAAGGTTATAGTCTAGATTATTTTCTAATAACCTAATTCCCTATAACCAAGGCTGTGATACCAATCTGTAACACCCCAACCGATGGCGGAAACATCGAGGTGTCACGTAAGAATGAGTATACAGTAGCACATGGTAATCCAAATTTTAATTGAAATAAATTTAAATTGCAAATATCCCAAAATAAAAATACATAAGAGTTTTAAATGTGGAAATCTAATACATCACACAAGAATCAAGCAAGCATAGACTCCTTTATTGTCTTCATAAGACCCTCTAATCTTCAAGCATCATTATTTCCTGTTGAGTTGTAAAAATGGGGGGGGGGTCAACTAGAAGTTGGTGAGAATACATAATCCATGTTAAGCAAATAGTTTAAGTATAAAAGTCTAGCAATTCGTATGTCTATCGTAAATTTATGTCTACATGAATAGTATAATATGTTGACATAATCAAACCTCCGACTAGTTTAGGTCCATCCCGTCATCTACGGTTCACCTTAGTAATATGTTGGAACGATAACAATCACCCACGTTACCTATGTAGGAGGTACACGTATCCGGGTGGGGTTGTCAATCCAATAGATCTATTATTGAGTATCGCCGGCTTGGCCATAGCTAATGATTATGTAAATGTTGAAACTCGTTGAAACTGTTGACTAATTCATGAGGCAATAAAGTTTACTACTAGACATGCATGTTGAATTGCTTAAATAATTGTTGCAAGTATAAAGAATCGCATAAACATGGTTACGTAAACTCACCATGGTATAGTATTAGGTATTGAGGAATAGTATAAGTGTAGCCCAATAGATTGCCAAGTATTACCCTATGTATAAGGCAACAAATAAGTCTAAGTCTAACTAGTTTATAAGTATATTCTAGGGTTTCGATTTGGGGATATCCAATTGTTGAATTTAAAATAAAATGTTAATTAAATAAAGGGAAATTTGATAATTAAATAAAAGAAAGTCTTTTTATAAAATTTGAATTTAGAATGTTCACAATAATGTGTTTGAAGTATAAAAATAATTTTTATAAAATTATTTTCTTTAAAATAGATTTTTAAATCTATTTATTACAAATTGCCAAAATTTAACTTTAATATTTAAAAATACTAAAATTAAAGAATTATTATTTTAAAAATCATATTTCTGTTCTAAATATTTAAAAATAAATTGTATAAAATTTTGGTGCAAAAATAATAAAAATTGAATTTATTATGATTTAATTATGATTAAAACTAACAAAAATTGATTAAAAATATAAAATAAATGATTTTTTTGAATTAAAAATCATTTCAGTAAAGTTTAACATTGTACAAACATAGGATAATTTTTGTAGAAATTTATAAAATTGTTTTGATATTTTAATGGATTTTTATAAATATAATAGTATAAAATTGATTTAATTATTATAAATATTAAATCAATGAATTTCAGAAAACTAAAAATTGTAAATAAAACTTTTACATCAGATTTGATAAATATAATTTTTTTAGAATTTATAAAAAGGTTTTAATATTTAAAAACGAATTTACAAGATTTAAATGTAATATATAAGTATAAATGGTTTGTTTTAAAAAAAAGGAATTAAGTGGAAAAAGAGGCGCCCAAGCCGGGACTCGAACCCGGGTGCCCTTGGTTTCAAGCACCGATCACAACCACTTGGCCTAGGCCTGTGGTTGTGATTTAGCCCTGTTTTAATAAAATAAATACACTTATCCCAAATCAGTTTATCCCCAAATCAGATTTACGAGCCCTAGCTTTTCCAATCAAGCGATTCACACATCAATAACCTGATTAATCATAGGGTTTTTGATGTGTGAATGCCGATGAACAAACCCCACAACAATAATTATGCTTACAGTGTTGTTTCGATGCTCGATTGGCCGGTCAAGAATAAAAGTCAAACTTGTATTCGTGAAGCACAAACAGAGTGAATTGAAGAAGATTGGGGGTTGAGAAGAGATTATTGGCGAGTTGTAATGCTACGCAGAGGTTCAATTTATATAGAGGATCAATGGGTTGATTAATTGGCAAGGTTGACTAAGTTTTAATGTCAAACGCGTATGTGGTTTAAATTGATGGACAATTGATCAATAATCGTTGTGTATACAGGTCAGACAAGGCCGATAATCAAGTATTGTTGCCATATTTGGATCAATCACGAGTTAATTGTGATTGATTATGCATACGCGTCCCACAGTTGACTTTACAAGTCAACTGTGAAGGATGGGAACCAAGTATATAATTAATACGCGTCAGGATTTATTCAAAGGTGATGGCCTGCCCAGCTGGTTAACTCGTTGGTTGGTTTGGGCCGGCTTGGGCGCGGGTTTGTTTCCCGACCCAAGTAGTTTATTTTTTTGATAATTATCATGTTTAACCAAATAATAATTATAATATTTAGGGTATTAGGGTTCCACAAGTGCGACAAAAATAATTAATGCGAATATTATAGATAGAACTTGCCGTTTTTATTAATAATAGTCGTGTAGCGTACAAGTTTAAATGCGAAATGTTACAGTTAGCGGCGGAGAGGGGGATGGGTGATGATGTAGTAACGGTTGTGATGGTGTACGGTAGTGTAGGGTGGCGTTGGTGGTTTTGGTCATGATAGTGATGGCAAAAAAATGGTTCCCGACGAATATAATGGTTCGGGTGGTGGCCACTGTGGTCCGATGGAGGTGCTGCATATAGCTTCGGTGGTGCCGACAACAGAGGTCGATAGTGTGGATGTTGGTTCTTGTTGTTTTTAGTAAAGTGATGGTGGTCAGTAGAGTTCAAGAGGTGGTTATGTTAGGTGCGGGTGGTGTTTGACAGTGGTGGACGAGGCGGTGATAGTGATGATCAATGGAGGTGGTGAGGAGTCATCGTCATATATGTGGTGTTTGTTCTAGAGAAAGTGACCACAGATTCGAGAAGCCAATTGTGGGTGCTTGCTGAATATTCATAAAGCTATTTAACATGAGGGATTGGACGTACATATGTATGAATGCATATGGCCATGGATGGGTAAAACCATATTTATATTATGATAACTTGATTTCCATGCATGGTATATTGTTGTGGTTGTTACTAATTTACATGAAGATCTTGGTGGGTCATGCAATTGAGGTTTTAATATTTATTGATGTGTATGGGGTTTCACTACTTGGTGTTGGTGGATAATACTTGGTGTTGGTGGATAATATTAGAGATCTGACTAAGGCCTTGAGGAACACGAGTTCGGGCGATGATGATTAACCATGGGAATCATGCTTTGGTTGTTGTTAGATGGCACTTCTCTAGGTTCATCAAGCTCGTTGTGAAGCGGACAATAAAAATGATTTCCTAGAAGCGCAGTTCGTGACGGTAGCACGTGGACATGGAAGCTTTGCAACCAGTGAGTTTTTGCGCCCACTCTTTTAGTTGTTTTTCTAAATATTTTTGGGCTGACGTGCATGCTAAACTAGTATGATTATTTTTATGAAGTCACAAAATATTTTTATAAAGTTATAAATATTTTTGTGTACGATCGAAATACATATTAGCTCATACATATTTTTTTGGTATGAAACGTTGTGGGCGGAATGCGCCTAACGCGTTATTATATGGGTTGAGTTATATATGTCATTAGAAGTGGGATAGGCCTGCTCTGATTTATGGCATAGTTTTTTGTCATAGTTGTCACATAGTTTGTCTTATATGTTATTAGAAGTGGGATAGGCCTGCTCTGATTTATGGCATAATTTTTGTCATAGTTGTCACATAGTTTGTCTTATGTGTTATTAGAAGTGGGATAGGCCTGCTCTGATTTATGGTATAGTTTGTGCTATGGTTGTCACATAGTTTATGCCTAATGTGTTATTATATGGTTTGAGTTATACGTGTTATTATATATATATATATATATATATATATATATATATATATATATATATATATATATATGAATAAACTGTTGTCTTGATTAAAGTGTGGCTTGAGTTTTCAGTTAATAAGCGGAATGCGCTTAATGTCTTGGCCACGTATTCGAAACCTTACTTGTTAGATCGGGTATTGTTTTGACTTGCTACCTGTTTAGGTTATATGGATTATATATTTATATATATTCGTAAATTGTATTTGGCGACTACATGACCTTATAAACCGGGCTATGATGGAAGTGGGATATGCTTGCTCTGATCTATCGTATTGGTTTTGTGTCAGGGTTGTTGCCTAGTTTATGTTATACCTGTTATTAAATATAATAGACTATGTTCGATAGCTACCTGATATGTCGAATTGAGCTATGACGGAAGTGGGACATTCCTGCTCTGATCTCTGGTCTTGGTTTTGAGTCAGGGTTGTTACATAGTTTATATTATGTGTTTTTTAATGAACTGAGCTATGACAGAGGTGGGAAATGCCTGCTTTAATCTCTAGCTTTAGTTTGCTTAAATGGACTGGATTGTTCTTTGGGTTGAAAAGCGAGATGCGCTTATTGTATATTTGGTAAGTAAAGTCTTGAGGTAATTAGGCAGAGTATACCTATCCTAGACTTTGATTGTTGCTTGGGGAAAAACAAAATAGCGGATTGCGCTTATTGTTAACTCTGAGGTTGAGGTATTTTGTTAATTCTTATTTTGACAAAATACTTGTTTATATAAATTCATAAAACCTAAACTCACTCAGCGTAGCTGACTTTTGCATACACGTTAGATTGATTTCAGGTTAATAGAGAGATGGATGGATGACTGCTTAGCGATGCGAGAAGCTACCTGGCAATTGAAGGCATTTCTAGTGGAAGACAACTTTTATTTACTCATGATAAATTTTAAATTTGATTTACGATTGGATAAGTATTTGTCATGTGTTTTTTAGAATTTTATTCTAAATGATTTTCCGCTGCGTATACATACTCTTTTAAAAGAAAAATTTACTCATGTTTTTGCATGTTTAAGATTTTTATCCCAACTGTTTGACACCGGTTTTACGGGTCTTACATGGTATTAGTAAATAGACGTTAAAGTTATTGTTTTAAAGAAACAAACATATGGTAATAAACAGATGTTATCAAACAACAGACGATGGGATTATTAATGTTGTGTTTACTAAACAGTGTTGTTGTCGATTAAAATTTACTTAATTTACTTAATTAAAATTTCAAAAATCCTTTCTTTCTTTTTCAAAATCTCGCTTGAAAGATCCTCTTTTAACTTCATCAACGCTTCATGAATGTTGTTGTCGATTTGTAGTTGTTGAGTCAAGTAATCTTCTATCTTGTCTCTCAAGCCAGTTGTTGGTTCATGCAACACCATATCTAACAGACCAATGTTTGTCCATGATTGTTCCTTAACCGCTTCTTCCATCCTCTCTACTTCATTCCTAATATCTTCGTCTTTTCTCTTTTCTCTTAATGACTAAGCGTTGGATATTGACTTAACGTCTGATTTATCAGCAAAATGATAGTATGATCTGTTTGCCATTTTGGTGGATGAAGTTTAGAATATGTGTTGTGTGGAATTTATAAATAAATTTTAGGTTGGATATGAACATATTTATAGTAATAATTTCGAAAGATAATTAATTTCACGCGATATTTAGTATAATTATTTAAATCTTTAATTTGTTCAACTGATACTTGATTATTTCGGCTATTCGTTTTCCAAAGCATTCGTCCATTTATATTTCACAAGTTGTATAGACTTTTTAGATACTATAAACTTTTTGAAATTAAATAATCATTATAACAAAACTTTTTGTTTAACACGTTAACCCAAGTATAATAACTATTCTACCGTATGAGCTTTCATTTCACGCGTTATAAGTGTATAAAATAGTAAACACATCCCGAAGTTCATTATAAACCATCTTAACATTTACATTTCAGTCTTCATCAATGGCAGCATCAAGTAATAACCATGAAGATGAAATGAAGGAATTTGTTCTAAATCAAATTACAGCACAATACTATCAAGGTTTGAAGACTACAAGAGATTTGAAGATTTGTTTTGATAGTTTGCACTTGGGCACATTTGACCGAGACGATGTTCAACAGATTTTAAAGTCAATGCATTCGACTGTTGTTCGTGATTTGTCGTTGTTATGCAATTCAGAGTTTGGGATTAAGGACGTAGAATTTTTGGCAAAATTTAAAGATCTAAATGCACAACTTGAAGCTTCAATGGAATTGAAGCTTAAGTTTATTAATTCCTTTAACTAGCTTTGTATCTTGATGTTTAAAGTTGATTATATTTGTTTTGTTTAACGTTGATTATATATGGTTTTTTATATATGGCTACATATTGATTACAACTTTTTAATTTTGTGATCCTCTTTTTGGTTTTAATATGTGTTATCTCAACATAGCTTTAATCCGTCTGTAGACTTTTTATTCCTTGGTTGTAACATTTCAGTTATTAAAAATCTGATCAGTATTATTAACTGGTATCGTGGAAGGAACAGACGTTACGAAATGCAGTTTTTCTTTTAACAATGGTTAACAGTTGGTCTGCTTATGTTTTTTTATAATTATTATAAAGTAATAAACAGATGGTACTAAACAGGGGTTTTTCGCAGCAAATAATTGGGTTCTTGATGTTGTCTTTACTAAACAGTGGTTAACGTGGGATTTATTTTTCCCGTGTGTCTCACAGGGGATTCCACCTAGTATATATATGTATATATATATATATAACTTATAATAAAAGAATTGAAGATTAATTAGTTGTCATTCAATGAAGGCCTTAGAAAGTCATTTTAATGACATGGCATTCAAGGAGGCATTCTCCTCCTTGAGTGTGCCATGTGTCATGCCATGTGGCAAATAAAATAAATAAATAATAATATAAAACCTAATCTACTAAATTTAAATTGAGTTATTTTAGGAAAAAAGAATTAAAAAACAAATTTAAATTTTTCTCTCTTATGTTTTCTCCCATAATTTTTAAACGTTAATATCTTTTGTATACGAGATTTTTTAAAGAAAAAAATTACACCAAATTAACGAGCGTTTTATTATCTTTCCAACGAGTACCATAGTGTTATATAAAAAACGGGGAAAAAAACGACTATTTTTTGTGGTGTTTCGTTCATACAGGAAAAAAACACAAAGTGTTCAGGTTATTCATTAATAATGTTTTTTCTTTTAAACCAGGTTCTTATCTACAATGTTGAAATTCAGCCCAATCGTCATGCTTTCATTGGAATTTTACTCTTTTAAAGATGCATAGGTATACTTCATCAAGAGAAGCTATGAGAAAGAATCGCGCAACACTGCAACACATGGTGTCACCTTATAGCAAGGTTATTTTTTTATTTATTTAATTACAAGAGTAATAATTATTACTATTAGTATTAGTATTATTAGAATTGTTATATTTTTCAACCCCGGGACGCTCCTGGGATAAAAGCTAGTATATATATAGGGGAGGGTTATCTTGAGAACGCTAAATATTGTGAGAACCGTGAGAACAAGTAAAAAAATCAATCAAGATCAATTTTTTTTAATACAAACCTCATTATAATCAAAATACAACATTAATAAATGAATTTTCTTTCCAAATAATTCATCTTTTCTTACAAAAACACTTTCAAATTAACTTTTTACACATGTGTAAATGAAACAGTTTATACATGTATAAACAGTAAATTTACACATGTGTAAAAACAATTTATTTTCGTACACGTTTAAATTTTTACGCGTAAATTGTGTTTTTGAGATTGTATTTTAGTAATAAAGATAAATGTAAAAAGAAATTTTGAATTTGAATGGTTTTAGATGCCGTTCTCATGGTTCGCACGGAATATAGGTGTTCTCAAATTAACTTTCCCCTATATATATATATATATATATTTCAAAGGGCTAAATCCTACATGGCACTCATATAGCCATTCCCCCTTTAAGGGTATGTTTGGCAAGGAGCTTTTAGGAGCTTCAAGCTTCAAGCTTTTAAGAAAAAGCTCCTACTTAATAAAAAGCCTTGTTTGGATGAAGGGGCTGGAAGCTTTTAGGTTAGAGAAAAAGCTCTACAGTGAAAAGCTACTACTAGTAGCTTTTAAGAAAAAGCTCTACTAGCTACAAGCTTTTAGTTAATAAATGACACAAATACCCATTCTATTTTAAAAATAAAATAAAAACCTTCTTTATAATCTTTTAATTATGACCATTTTGGTCATTTTATACATTTTATTAAAAGCTCCAGCTACTCTGCCAAACACCAAAATATATTTAAAAAGCTTCCAGCTACCAGCTTGCAGCTAACAGCTTGCAGCTTCCAGCTACCAGCCTCCAGCTAGTTTTGCCAAACATACCCTGCCATGTATATTGACATGTGGCATTGAGTGATTTTAGGAAAAAAAATTAAAAAAATGGATTTTTCTCTCTCATGTTTCCTCTCATAATTTTTAAACGTTAATATCTTTTATATAAATATTTTTTTAAAGAAAAAAATTACAACAAAATTAACGAGCGTTTTATTATCTTTCAAACGAGTACCATAGTGCTATATAAAAACGAAGAAAAAAACGACTATTTTTTGTGGGGTTTTGTTCATACAGGAAAAAAATTAAAGTATTCAGATTATTCATTAATCATGTATAGACAAGTCATTAATTATGTTCAAACTAATAAATATGAATTTATTTACAACATGGTTAGCATTGGAGTTGTACATTGTTTTAGATTAGGTTTTAACATTAGAGTTATACATTGTTTTAGGTTAGGTATTACCCGAAGCTTTCCTATATGTAATTGTAAAGCGCATCAATCTTTTTCTAATTATGTAAAATTAATATATCATATTAGATTTCTGAACCCATGACGCTATAAATCTAGTATGGTATATAGATTAGCTTTATTGAAGTCTTACCATACAATTAATTCTTCATTTTATTATTAAATTCTCTTCACTCAAATGGTTATATTTATAAGACCTAGAAAATATACCTACTAAAGTAGTGGATTAGATTCAGTCCATCAAAATCATATTGACATATTGCGTGTGTTACAACATGTGTTGATGAACTTTTAGGAGCCTGCACTTTGCAACATTGTCATTCAACGTCTTAAAGATTAAGAGGTCATGATTACATGGCCGGGTGACTAAGAAATTTACACATTCCGTCTATCTTTCACCCACGTAAGTCACCCATGATGGCAATTGTGGTTTATGATTTGTAGTTGTGACTCTAGGGTATCCTGAAAATCTATGGCTCTACATATGGACTGAGCTTCTACAGGAGACTAACGAAAAGAATGCAATCTACAAACATGTTTTCGAAGGAGTAATTGACGATGTATGTCATTCCTTAGGATGTCAATCAAGATTCCCTGGAGCGGGATCAACATACATACATATTCTTCACTAGCAAAATCGTCAACAACGTCAGTTTAATATATTCTCGTTATGGTCATCTCTAGAAGGTCATTTTCCTCATTGGATTGTTTAATTTGCTCTTGTTGTTGGACATATGGTATGTCCGATGTAATTAAAAGTCGAGGTCAACGTAACCCGACCCGGTACGATCCGAAAAGTTACACGTTGGTACACGAATCAGATAAGTTCACGCGTTGATGAATTATTATTTATGAAATAATAATTGTTTTAGTCTTGAGGGACTTAATATTAAAAAAGATTAATATTAAGGAGTATTAAGATATTTAGCAAAGGGGTTTATTGCAAGTTGTTGTCTTATAAAAGGAGGGTTAAGGAGTAAACACTAATCACACCTTTTATCAAAACAAAACACCTCTTGCCTCCTCCCCAAAGATTTGCGGCCGCCACCCCGAGAAAGAGGGCCGTCGCCGCCTCTTCTTTTGGTCCGGCCATCAGCCACCACAAACCACCACCTTCATCTTGCAAGTGTTGCTTCCCGGTCGGTTCGTGCTCGGTGTGAACTTCCTACTAGCGAGGATTCGTTGTAACCCGCGTGTTACAATTCCGGTGTAGTCGTCAAAGGTTGATTACTAAACCCCCTATGGTTGTTTTATTATTTATTTGTTTATACGCGTTTAACTGAGATCCTGATTGGGAATATTTTATTAATCGGATTAATAAAATTAAATATATATTTATTCATATAAATCGGCTAATATTATATAATGTATATAATCGATTTTTCTAATAAATATAAACCGCTTCCGCTGTATATACGATACCATGATTCCCAAGAGTGGTATTAGAGCCACGGTTACGCGCGTATAGATGGTAAAATTATAATTTTGATCTATGTTTTATTTGTCAAAAATTTATTTATTTATTTTTTTTTTTTTTTGACAAAAGATCAAAAGCTTTTTGTTATTCATGGATTGTGATGTAAATCGAGCCCTAGGTATTTTGACCCTTGTCATGGTTGTGTTTGTGATGTTTTATTTTTTTATTATTATTGATTTGTATTTTTTTTATTACGGATATTGGATCCGGTGTAATAGATAGGATTAGAATAGATTTGTTTTATCTGTATTTCAAATTTATTTGTAATCCTACAAGTACAAGATCAAGACGAAGATAAAAAGACGAACAGGTTCCATGAAGATAGAGATCTCGGGTCAAGTGGGAGCTATATCAAAATAGTTTTGAAACCCTTTTGACTAGTTCGTTTCGTTTCTGGCTAAAACGAAACGGACAATCTATTAGGGGCTCGATTCGTTTAATTTTATTATTATGTTTTGTGGTTGTGGTTTATTTATTGTAAATAATTTAGATAGCCCAAGATAAATAAAATTTTCACAATCATGGCAACGGTTTTATTAAAACAAGTTTTATAAAAACCGAAAAGCATATTTAATAAAAGGAGTTTTATTAATATTAAAACAAGTCCATTCGCGATAATACGACCAACGTAGTTTAAATAGGGTATTTAAAACTATACCGTGTCGAGTGTTGAAAGGAGTTTCAATTATCACGAACAATATAAAATTGGATTTTATAAACTATTGTGTGACTCACATCATGCTAACGAGTCATTTAATATATTTATGGTAAATATTAAAATTAAATCCCAATTTTAAATTGATGTTTCATGCCACCCTTAACGAGTTAACACTCCATTCTATATCGAACCCAAATGTTAGTGCTGACCCTGCATCTGGGCGTTGATCATGAGTGTAGGTAATCATCGCGGTTCCTGTGTAACATAGGCCGGTGTTACAGTTAACAGTAAAGGACCAAACATCACTTGTTAGACAAGTGGGCATAGTTGGGGTTAAACATACATCGCTTTTAGCGATAACCCCAAAAAGGAGAGTTGTGTAGTGGACACAATTAACAATCGTTGTTTACCTACCTAACCGTGCCAGTGGATAGTGCTAAGCCAGTTCATTGTGTATTGATGAATCGGGATCTCATCCTAATTAATTTTGTTTTTTGGGTCATAAAATAATTAGGATACTTAAACATGAAATACTAATACATTAATTTTGAACTTTGTAGATGTCAACTGAAAACAATTCCACCTCCCATTTCTCTCTCAAGTCCATCTTAGAGAAGGACAAACTGAACCACTCCAACTTCATGGACTGGCACCGCAACTTGAAAATTGTTCTCAAAGCGGAGAACAAATTGTATGTTCTTGAAGAACCAGTCCCTGATGAACCCATAAATCCCAAGAGTGAGCTTTATAAAGTCTGGGCTAAGCATTTTGATGACTCTTTGAAAGTCTCATGTTTGATGCTGGCTTCCATGATCCCTGAACTTCAAAGGACCATGGAGGACATGGATGCATACGACATGAATCAACATCTGATGGAAATGTTCCAACAAAATGCTCGCCATGAGAGGTTTGATGTGATGCGATCGCTTATAACCACTCGTATGCAAGAGGGTTCACCAGTTGGCACTCATGTGCTAAAAATGAAGGCATATGTTGATCACTTGGCTCGTCTGGAATCCCCCTTGAGCGATGAGTTAGCTGGGGATATCATCCTGAACTCATTGCCCAAGTCATATGACCAGTTCATTATGAACTATAATATGAATGGGATGGAGGAGACACTTGCAGAACTGCATCAGATGCTCAAAACTGCTGAGGTAAACATACCTGGCAAAACTGCACCAGTGCTAATGATCAGGGAGGGTCAGATTAAGAAATCTAAAACCAAGAAGAGGGGCTATCAAGGCAAAGGAAAGGGAAAGGGCAAAGCTGTTGCCAACAAGAAACCTTTGAAAGATGCCAAATGTTTTCATTGTGATGAAACTGGGCACTGGAAAAGGAATTGTGCTAAGTATTTAGCTGAACTGAAGCAAGCCAAGGCTTCTGGAGGAGAGTCCTCAGGTATATATGTTATTAAAATCTTTGTTTTTTCTGGCAAAACATGGGTGTTTGACACAGGATGTGGTTTCCACATTTGTAATGTTCAGCAGGGACTAAGAAAGATTAGAAAGCTGAAACAAGGTGACTTGGAGGTCCATGTTGGCAATGGACAAAGAGTTGCACAAAGAGTTGCAGTGAAGGCAATAAGAGAATATGTTCTTTTACTACCTTCTGGTTTAGAACTTGTTTTGAACAATGTTTATTACATTCCTAGTGTGACTAGAAATATTGTTTCATTTCATGCTTTGCGTAGACAAGATTCTGATTATCGTTTTAATGGTGAATTTATTTCTGCTTATTTTAACGATGTATTTTACTTTGATGCAAAACCTAACAATGGGATCTATGAGATAGAAATCCAAAACGATAACATATTATGCAATATCTCCCATAAACGTAATAAGTTGGACTTTAATGATACGTATATGTGGCATTGTAGACTTGGTCACATAAGTGAGAATCATGTTAAACAACTCAAAACCGCAGGAATCCTGGATTCCAAAGGTTCGGAGTCATTTGGAAAATGCGAATCATGCTTAAGTGGAAAGTTAACAAAAGCACCTTTTTCAAATGTTGGAGAAAGAGCTAATGATCTGTTAGGACTTGTACATACAGATGTATGTGGTCCATTCAGAACAATGTCAAGACATGGAGAAAGATACTTTGTTACATTTACTGATGATTTCAGTAGATATGGTTATGTTTATCTTATGAAGCATAAACATGAAACTCTTGAAAAGTTCAAGGAATACCAAAACGAAGTAGAAAATCAGCTAAATAGAACTATTAAAATTCTTCGATCAGATCGAGGCGGTGAATATCTTAGTCAGGAATTCATCGACCATCTAAAGGATTGTGGAATAGTTTCACAACTCACTCCACCTGGAACACCGCAACATAATGGTGTGTCTGAGCGGAGAAATCGAACTCTATTAGATATGATTCATTCAATGATGTGTCGAACAAACCTTCCAAAATCCTTTTGGAGTTATGCTTTGGAGACCGCCGCAAGACTTGTGAATATAGCTCCGACGAAAAAGGTTACTAAAACGCCTTATGAGATATGGCATGGAAAGAAACCTCATGTATCCTACCTTAAAGTCTGGGGATGTAATGCTTATATCACTCTAGAATCTTCGGATAAACTAGATCCCAGAGGCGAAAAAGTAGTTTTCGTTGGATACGGTAAGAAGATCGGTTACCTGTTCTACCACCCCACTGAAAATAAGATTTTCACCAAACGCAGAGGCACTTTCTTAGAGGAAGAGCTTCTGGCGCGAGGGATTGGAGATAACTATGTGGATCTTGAAGAAATTCGAGAATCACAAGTGACTGAACCAGCTGTTCAGACAGAACCAGATGTAACTGATCCAGTTGTTGAAGTTGAGCCTGAGAGGACTCAAGAAACAACAGAAACACTAAGTGTTCGGAAAAGTATTAGGGATCGTCGCGCACCGGTAAGGTATGACGATATCTTCATGATTGATGAAGCTGAGCCTACTACTTACAAAGCTGCAATCTTGGATTCAGAATCCAAGAAATGGCAAGAAGCCATGAATGCAGAGATGCAATCCATGTATGATAACCAAGTCTGGGATTTGGTTGATCTTCCTACCGAATGTCGGACTGTGGGAAACAAATGGATCTTCAAGAAGAAGACTGACATGGATGGGAATGTGCAAACCTACAAAGCAAGGCTTGTAGCGAAAGGTTTTACTCAGACTCAAGGAATTGACTATGAGGAAACTTTCTCGCCAGTAGCCATGCTTAAGTCTATTAGAATTCTACTTGCCATTGCTGCATATTATGACTATGAGATATGGCAGATGGATGTCAAAACCGCGTTCCTTAATGGACACTTACTGGAAGATGTCTATATGGTTCAACTAAAGGTTTTGTCGATCCAAAGAATCCTAATAAGGTGTGCAAGCTGAATAAATCCATCTATGGATTAAAGCAAGCATCTCGCAGCTGGAATCTCCGTTTTGATCAGAAAATCAAAGAGTTTGGTTTTATCAAGAACGAAGATGAACCGTGTGTTTACAAGAAATCTAGTGGGAGTTATATCACTTTTCTTATACTGTATGTAGATGACATACTAATAATTGGAAACAATATCCCTATGCTTAAAGATGTTAAGACCTGGTTGGGTAAATGTTTCGCAATGAAAGATCTTGGTGAAGCCGCTTATATTCTGGGAATAAAGATTTATAGACATAGATCAAAGAGGTTATTGGGTTTGAGTCAAAGTACATATATTGATAAGGTCTTACGACGCTTCTCAATGCAAGACTCAAAAAGGGGGCTCTTGCCCATGGCACATGGAACCATTCTTGATAACAAGCAGTGTGCAAATACTGAAGAGGAAAAGAAGAAAATGGAAGGTGTTCCATATGCTTCTGCGATTGGTTCCATCATGTATGCCATGTTATGTACTAGACCTGATGTCTCGTATGATCTTAGCATGACGAGTAGATATCAACAGAATCCAGGAGAGAGTCATTGGGCTGCAGTGAAGAACATTCTTAAGTACCTGAGAAGGACTAAGGACATGTTCTTAATATATGGAGGACTGGAGGAGGAGCTGTCAGTTAAGTGTTATACTGATGCAAGCTTCCAGACTAATCGTGATGACTCAAGATCACAAATGGGATATGTTTTCATTCTGAATGGTGGGGCTATTACTTGGAAGAGCTCTAAGCAAAGTGTAGTTGCTCAATCCACCTGTGAATCAGAATACATTGCTGCATCGGATGCTGCAAAGGAGGCAGCCTGGATGAAGAAGTTCATTACCGATCTCGATGTTGTGCCTAGCATAAAGAAACCAATCGAGATACTGTGTGACAACACTGGTGCCATTGCTCTTGCGAAGGAACCAAGGTCACATCAGACCACAACGCATATACTCAGAAGGTTCCACTATAATAGAGAAATAGTAGAACGTGGAGACGTCGTGATGAACAAAGTTCATACACATCTAAATCTGGCTGAACCCTTTACTAAGCCTTTACCTCAAGCTAGACATGAGGAGCATGCTGGAAATATAGGGCTTAGAGTTGTTAGACAATGGGCATGATCTGTAATTAGTATTGATGTTTTATTTTGAACTATGACAGTTATGTTGAATGTTTATTTGATTTAATGGGTTAAATGCAAATTTAATATTTATTAACTGTGTTCATTTATTCGTATGTTTAAATCCTTAAATAAGAGTATTCTAAATGTCCGTAGTCGATCAAATTACATGGGAATGAATTTAAATGTAAGACTATTGTGAATTGGGATGGTTGTATTCATGAGATGAATAGCTCAAGGGTTTGAGGATCATAATTCACATATATTATTAGGGAATAATATTGGATGTAACTCGCTTCAAAACGATCTCCATGGATCTATGTCATGAGATGTTTTGATATTGATATGTTCAATCTGTCCTTTTTCCTAAGGCACATATTAAACTACAATGATCAAGGACTAGACATTATGGCGCCCTCGTAAAACTCAAACTGGTATAAACACGTGGCCACGCTCGGACTAAGGTAGTTCGTTAGACCATTTTGAATTAGAGACGAGAATAGAGAATAGTTGATCACTATATAAGAATGAATGATCCATGTCTTATGATCAACAGATGTCTATACTGAAGGGACTTATTGATATAATTATCAGGGCTATAGTATTTGGTTAAGTAAAGCGTTACTTGAACTCAAAGAACTAGTTGACGACTGTAAAGTGTCATACTGGTTTGGGTGCAATGCGATGCAGCTAGGCGTCCAACTCTGCGCACGTTGACTCATTTAATTAAAATCGTCCAAGTGGGAGATTGTTGAACATATGGTATGTAACGACCCTAGCTGACGTGGCCGGGTCGTCGGGTTGGGTTATCGGAGCTACGCAGCGGAATTCGGATAATAACAGTCTTTTAGTCTTCCAGGATCCACGTCATCATATCTGTTGGGTTACCTGAACACATGCCAAAAATAGTTTCTGTCAACATAAAGTTGGTGAGGTCGTGTATTTTATAAAGTGAATAACCAGTTCGTTTATTGATAATTCTTTTATATAAAACATTCTTTTATAAACATGCTTTACAGTTATAATTCTGAAGGGGAAGTTATATTTCTATTATACCACTCTATTATACATCAATTCGATCATAATTCTATTCTATCATATCGATTATAGTTCGGGCCATTCCTATCGATGGTACCACTCTGATTGTGGTGAAATACCTGTTCCTGTCCTCTAATTGGACAAGAATGGTTTTGGTCCTCTACTTGGACATTCCTACCCTCTACTTGGGTAAGACTGGTTCTTGCCCTCTAGTCGGTACAAGAAAGGAAATGGCTAATACCGTCCAGTACTGTCCTTGTCGTTTCTATGTCCCCTTTTCTATTATACTTATTTTATTTCTATCGATAATCGTTTATTTATGTAAAGCATTTCTAGTTTTAATAAATGACATGTATTCCCCCGAAAACACTTAATAAAACAGTAAAAGTGGGGAGTTCACGATACTCACCGGTTTGCTTATAATCTCTAGCTAATCCTCTTATTACAATTATATGTCATATATATATATGGATACGTTTTACGCGTGAGACTTGTTAGATTGTAATACTTAGGATATATATCATATATACAATTTATACATATAGAATTCGGTATATATTAGATAGTCCTAAACTCGGGGTTTATTATTGACACGACACGGGCCTCCTAAATCTAGGCAAAAAGAAATAAAGCTGGCCATTACAGCTTGGCACGCGAACCTAAAGAACTCTAGAGACAAACTTACCCGAATGATGGCTCGGCGGAGCATATTATAATTAAACCGAGTCTAGTATATCGTTTTATATATCGAATCTTATATATATAAACATATATATTTTATATATGTTTATTGTTCTCTTATTATTAATATCAAGTCCGTATGATATTCGTATTATATATATAATCTTTATAATTATAATAATCCTCGTCTAGACATTGGACCGGGTTCTATTCCGGGTGTTGACCGAGTCACTGAGTTGACTCGGTATCGGTTCAACTTTCCGATTCGATTAAGGTACCTCGCAATCAAGTACAAAACAATATTATAAACTTGTATTACCGATTAATATCCAATTATAATAAGATCTTGTATAACTATACCTTATCATGAAGTGGTTGGCTTCATGCCGGATTATTATCAAAACCCGATCAGGGGTGGACCGGAGACTAACCGGACTTCCGGTTAGTGATAATATCTTCTTATACTTCCAATTTCTCCCTACAAAATAGAATCATACCTTGGTCATAACAATATTCGATTGATAATTATCACAACCAAACCATGATCCGTTTATGAGAAGAAACCCAATCAGTAACAATATACAACCATAGACTTGATCCGATGTACTCTAACCCGACACAAAGACGGTTCACGAGCACAACAGGAGGTTAATCTGCTGATTGTTTATCGGAACAATAGAGTGTTTTGGTTGTTTATAAAGGTTCACGTGTACCCATCGGAACCAAACAGGATAGATCGGACCCGATGACAGTCACCGGCTCCTGGTGACTGTCCGGTCATCGTTAATCAGGAACGGACGTTATGGTTCGTGGGTTCGATTCAACAGATTTTAAAGACCCGTTGACTATCACCGGTTCCCAATATGAACCGGACTCGGGTTCTCCACAAAACAAGATGGAGGTTTGGCTTGGGTTCAATAATTCCATCGATGGGTTCCGGGTTTGTGTTTAATTGGTTCACACAGAAACAGAGAGGAGGGGTTTATCGGTTCAAAAAAGAGGAGGAGAAAGGCGGTGCTACTTACCGGAGAGAGGAAGAGGACGAGGGCGGACGGTGGCGGCAGTGGCCGGAGACGATGGCCGGAGGTGGTGGTGGTCCGGCGGCTTGGATCAGAGGATCTTCACAACACACTCTTTGTGTGTGTGTTCTATGTGCAGAGAGAGAGAGAATAGCGAGAGATAAGAGATGAGGGGTTGTTTATAAGGGAATTAAAAATAGAGGGTGTTTGGCAACGGGGATAATAACTGGAACTCGGGATGTTTGGTAACGAGTTTGGTAGTAGAATAATAGGCGTTTGGCAGCAGATTAATAACAGACTTTGAGCGTTTCGTCGAGATAATAAAAATTTAATAATTATTATCTATATATTCGGTTGAAACGGTTGGTCGCGAGATTCAAACTTAAATATTTTATTACGTAATTGGGTGGTTGGGTCCGACCCGACCCGTTAAAGAGACCCGTAACACCTCGGGGTGTTACATGGTATGTCCGATATAATTAAAAGTCGAGGTCAACGTAACCCAACCCGGTACGATCCGAAGAGTTACACGTTGGTACACGAATCAGATAAGTTCACGCGTTAATGAATTATTATTTATGAAATAATAATTGTTTTAGTCTTGAGAGACTTAATATTAATAAGATTAATATTAAGGAGTATTAAGATATTTAGCAAGGGGGTTTATTGCAAGTTGTTGTCTTATAAAAGGAGGGTTAAGGAGTAAACCCTAATCACACCTTTTATCAAAACAAAACACCTCTTGCCTCCTCCCCAAGGATTTGCAGCCGCCACCCCAAGAAAGAGGGCCGCCGCCGCCTCTTCTTTTGGTCCGGCCATCAGCCACCACAAACCACCACCTTCATCTTGCAAGTGTTGCTTCCCGGTCGGTTCGTGCTCGGTGTGAACTTCCTACTAGCGAGGATTCGTTGTAACCCACGTGTTACAATTCCGGTGTAGTCGTCAAAGGTTGATTACTAAACCCCCTATGGTTGTTTTATTATTTATTTGTTTATGCGCGTTTAACTGAGATCCTGATTGGGAATATTTTATTAATCGGATTAATAAAATTAAATATATATTTATTCATATAAATCGGCTAATATTATATAATGTATATAATCGATTTTTCTAATAAATATAAACCGCTTCCGCTGTGTATACGATACCATGATTCCCAACACTTGTAACGATAACCATTATATTATGGTTTAGTTTGATGGATCATATTTGATGCCAACGCCGAATGATTATTGGATACATTACAAAACATGGACATGCAACGTACACAAGTGTATTGTAATATGATTGTGAATATTGATTTAGGTTTAGATTGAATTAAAAAAAAAATTGTCATACTTTTAAATATTAGTTTACTAGTCTATACCCCAAGAGTGTCCCGAGTTAGAGAAATCTAAGTAAAGTGAATAAAATTAGAAGTATCTAAACTGTAAAAATGACATCTGTCAATATATGATTAATGAATATTATTATTATTATTATTATTATTATTATTATTATTTTAAACAAATCTCTGCCATAAGTTATCATATTCTAATATAAAAAAGAGTAATTGGGTCAGGTATCACCTAATCCCAGGCCCGACCCAAACCCACAATTTTTTTTAAACTAATTCCAAACCTGACACAATACCTGTCGGGTTACAAAAAATAGTCGTTTTTTTCTCCGTTTTTTATATAGCACTATGGTACTCGTTTGAAAGATAATAAAACGCTCGTTAATTTGATGTAATTTTTTTCTTTAAAAAATCTTGTGTATAAAAGATATTAACATTTAAAAGTTATGAGAGGAAACATGCGAGAGAAAATAATAAAGTTTTAATATTTACATTTAGTAGATTAAGTATTTAATAGATTATGTTAAATCATATTTAAACCATATTTATTTCTTTTTTTTAATTGGTCTAGAGTTGCCACATCACATCCTATGTGGCATCTCTCAAAAAAGAGATTGCAAAATATTATGACATGTCATTAAAAATGCTTTAGTTTATTATATATATATATATATATATATATATAGATATAGATATAGATATAGATATAGATATAGATATAGATATAGATATAGATATAGATATAGATATTGTAGTCATTATTTTCTTATTATTGTTTATTTATTTTGTTATATTTAGTATATAACTATACCAGTTTATCCCTCGGGTGCTTTCCGAAATAGACGAATCCAATATGATGTGAAAAATGTGTATACCGTAAAAGGAATACAATGTTTTTTTAGTAATTTGTTTTAAAGGATTGACACTTGATAACTCATAAAACCTACTTCTAATTCTAAGTGTGCATATCTTGCTCGAATGAAGTTTATGTACAAATTTGTCACTTCTTCAAGACGTTCTAAAGCTGTGATGTGAACCTGGAAAAACAACAACCAAATTGGTATCAAACGATATGTCATGATGATTATTGATTTAAGACGCGTGCAAGGCGGGGTGATTATTATCACTTATCTGTCACACCACGCCAATGGCGGAAACACGTGGCGCGACGCTCGAAAGCATATCAAAGTCAAGATTAACACAAACTATATTTAATTAGAAAAGATCATTATATTAAGATGTCGGGAAGGAGTACCTGGTTTCAATCATTACTTAAAACCACAAACATTAAGTTTTAAAGTGGGGTGTTTCCGTTTATGTCCCAACCCGAAGGTAACAATAGATGAAACCCCCAACCATTGTCCGACATCCCAAATTCCACCGTACTAGCCGCATACCTGTTCAGCACTTAGTTACCTAAAAGATATGTTTAAAAAGACGTCAATATATAAAATATTGGTGAGTTCACAGGTTTTAGTTTCGTAAATACGACATTTTTACATCCTGTGCAAATCCAGCACATTTTTACATCCTG
This sequence comes from Ambrosia trifida, assembly GCA_028751855.1. Lineage (NCBI taxonomy): Eukaryota > Viridiplantae > Streptophyta > Magnoliopsida > Asterales > Asteraceae > Ambrosia > Ambrosia trifida. The sequence goes on along the minus strand of CM054123.1, from coordinate 169,180,952 downwards.
TGCAAATCCAGCACATTTTTATATCCTGTGCAAATCCAGCACATTTTGTGGCCTTTGTATGGAGTAGCTAGCTCCTACAAATTATGATGATGAGCAATCCCCTGAGTCCCATAACCAAACCAAGACTAATAAATATGCCCCGCTCCAAGTCGTTTCTCGGAACCCAACGACTTAAGTTCAGAATACGTGCACCCCAGGCATACGCCGATGCATAATCGACGCTATCGATTAGGGGTGGGCCTTGTCAGGCACCAATAGTACTATCCAAATATTCCTTCAGTTTCATTTACCTGAATTAATGGTTACAGTAGCGAGGACCCAACCCCGAGTGGCGACCAAAACTCAAGTACTCATCATGCCACTTACCACATTTTAACCTTTGAAAACATTTCAATATGTGATAACTTTTGACAAACATATCTTTCCCCCAGTTAAAACAGTAAAATGGGGCCGTGAAACTCACCTTAATTTCCATGCTTAGCTAGCAAATAAAGCCCAAAGCTTTGACCGACTTCCTCGTGCCCTAATTACCAATAAAGGACACCTTAAAGTCTATCATATATAAACCTAGCTTAATTTCCGGTTAAAAGATAGTTTATTCAACTATCCTGACTCGTGTGTAGTAACCCGAGTCTTTAAGTGTTTTAACTCGACGAACCGATCGTGACTTATCATAGCTCCTGTGTTCACATACGAAATAGTACCCAAGTCGCGCACTTGTTACTATTCGTGTGCAAACTATGTCGGACTAATATCACGAATCGTATAACTCATCCCGAGCCATAGCTTGTCTCGTAAATCGGATAAATGTAATCGTCTTGTATAGTTATTTTCGGAAAATATACCTTGCTAAAATATAATATAGTTATTAAAATCCTTTTTAATAACATTTGTTATTTCTTTTCCCGAATCCGAGTATCTTACAAATCTCAAGACTTTGCTTTTTATAAAAAGGTTTTCCAAATAAATCCGAACGTTTATACATCTTTTAATCCGAACAACAAACATATTTTAGTTACCAAGTAACCTTTAAAAACTCGTCAATCCTTGACGCTTGGTAGCAAAAGACTATATATTTGTTTGAAATATTTCTCGGAATGGACTATTATTGTTACAAATAATATTTGTCAAAACGTCGTGATTGTACATGACTACATTTGTCAAGCGCTTGGAAAGTTATTTATAAGAACGAACAATAAAGTCACACTTGTCGCGCTTCGGATTTATAAAAATTTCGGCAGAGTTTCCTCTGTTTTTGGTATAAACCAGACAACACAAGTTGTCTACAAATTCCCAAAATCAACTCCTAACAAAGACGACATTATATTTATCCGCATTCTAATCCGCGAGACTTTATACGTTGTGACTATTATATAAATCATCCTGTTTATATAAATATATATATACGTATAGTCCATCAATTTAGTCTAACAACAACGCAAGTCACGACTAATACACAAATATTAGCTCATAATGCCTTTCGTTAATATTTTTATCGGTTCGTTAGCGAGTTAGTCGTTCATATTTATATATTTTAGAAATATATGTGTAAATAATAATATAACGAAATAATTGCTAGTTAATTATACCGTAACGCTTGACCGAAGTTTACTGAGTTGACCGGGTTGACCAACCCGAATCTGACCGGATCTACCCGAGAGCACCATACTTGACCCACGACTAGAACTTGAAGACGGCACGCAAACCGAGCCAGATCTGAATCTGACCCGGAAGCATAATCTTGACCCGAGCCCCGAGTCCCGAACCCAAAACTGACCGGACCCGAACCGCCGGACGCCACCACCGTGGCCGGACCACCGGTGCCGTGGCCGGACCGCCACTGCCGTGGCCGGACCACCACCACCGTGGCCGGACCACCACCGCCATCCCACGCCACCAAAAGAAAACCCCGTTCTGACCACCCGCGCGCCACCGGAACCCAACCAAACCCACTCCAGCCCCTCCTGAACTCGCAAATAGCCGGAAACCACTCGCCGGAATATGGCCGGAGAACGAAATTTCGTGAAAACTTGTGAGGAGTCCCCCAAAGACCCGATCTAAACGTTTGTACAAAGAAAACTCAAAAACGAGCTTACCGGAAAAGTCGCCGGAATGGTACCAACGTTCAAACCGCTTCGTTTTAGGGAAAACGGCCTTCACCATCGCGTTCGGGGCGTCGAAATTAGTGGGGGTGGGGGTGTCACGCGCCGGAAAAAGCCGCCGGAGGGTCGCCGGAAAGTCGCCGGACGGCCGCCGGAAGCCGCCGGACGGCCGCCGGAAGCTGCCGGACGGCCGCCGGACAGCCGCCGGAACGCCGCTGCTCCGCCGCCGGCCGGCCTCCGGTCGCCGGAAAACTTCTAGAGAGAGAGAGGGTTGAGAGAGTTTGGTGTTAGAGAGAGAAAGTAATGTGGGAAAATGAGGATAATTTGGAGGTTATGGGCTTATATAGGTGGGATTTTGGATTGGGCTTCAAGCCCAATGTCGCGTACCAACTGCTCCGTTTTAGCCCGTTATCGCTTCTGGACTCGGTTTTTGTTCGTAGTCCTAAATAACACCAGACCAAGCAATTCAATAATTATTTTCGTCACCCGACGCGTGAAGACGGCACACGCGTTAAAATCGCGTTAATCGGTTCGGTTGTGTTATCCTTCATTTAAATGATCCGATAACTTTCGAAATTCAACCGATAACATTATTTATAATAAATAATTATTCCGGAAGTTCGGTAACGGTTAAAGCCACGCGTTTCGACGTTCGAATCCCACGTCAGTTCCTCTCCGCGTTCTCCAAAACGCTGCGTTTTTGGCCGTTTACCACGCCGATTTCACATCCGTTCGCATCGATAGTAAATACGTGTCGTATTTTCATAGAATAAGCTTATGTTATTCCAGTTTGACAAATTTTTGCTGATGTCAGTTCGTTACGTTAAATACGCGAAGTCTTTCTTTAAAGGCATCAAGACTTCAACGAACTTTCAAAAGGACATCGTGGGACTCATATTAGCTCAACTAACCATAATTAACCTTAAACCATGTTAATTATTTCTAAAACATGATTAGAATCACGTTAATCGTTGTACGAAATTTGCCGGTTGTTACATTATCAGCTAGAGATTTACCTGGTGTCTAAGAATCATTGGTTAAATCTAACTAGCTTAGCAACCTTTGTAATCAATGTTCCTAGCAACACAAATCAAAAAAAAAAATAGATTCTTAGCAAACTGACTACATTTGTGAATATATATGTAGTTAGCTGGTTCTTATATGTAATAGTAGGTTCAAAAGTGTGTGTGTATATATATATACTATATTAACATGATTAGTGAGTTGCCTAGACATGATTAATGAATTACTTGAACACATTGTGTTTTTTCTGCATAAAACAAAAACCCACTAAAGAAGTCGGGGTTTTTTTCCGTTTTTTGTATAGCACTATGGTGCTCGTTGGAAAGATAATAAAACACTCGTTAATTTGATGCAATTTTTTTTAAATGTCGTATATTAAAGTTACTAACATTTAAAAATTGGGGGGGGGGGGAGTGCATACATTAGAAGAAAAAGATTTTAGTACCGAAATCAAGGGGTGTGAAGCCCTCATCTAGTGTTGTGTGGCATATCCCTTTTCGTTTATTGTATACTCCCTCCGTCCCTATTTAAATGTCATGGGCCCAAAAACACACATTTTAATAAATCTTTTGTTTGTATGTGGTAAAATGACAATAATATCCTCAAAAGTGGTGATTGTGTTTTGTCTTTTATGGGTAAAACTGGAAATTGCATTTCTCTTTTTGAAAATTGACATTTAATTTGGGACAACCAAAAATAGAAAGATGGACATTTAAATAGGGACGGAGGGAGTAATAGATTTAGGACTTGTACGTTGAAGTGAGACCATTAAACCAAACTAAAAGTAGACGTGAAAATGTTGCACAACGCACGCTTGTTGCGGCTTGTTAGCATACAAAAATTATACCAAAACGTCCTATACAAAAAAAATAACTAAGTACACCTAGGATTCACGCGTGGCGACAAGGTCTTTAACGAGAAAAAAAGACTTAAAATCGTTGAATCATTGACGTACGTTGCAGCGTGTTAACTCCTAAAATTTAGATCAAGACGCAACACGAAAAATTTGTAAAAGGTGAAATTTATAGGCCATCAAAGTTTAAAGGGAGAAAGTGTCTGGGGTTAAAAAAAATGGAAAATGCTTTGTGACAAGTTAATAATGAAATGTAGGGTTACAGGGAAAATGTTGCATAAGACCCGATAAGAGGGAAAACCCACTATTTTCACACCTTTCATGTTTTAAAACACTCATAAATTTTTATATTTCAGGAATGAGCCTAGCTGGTTTGAGGTGAAAAGGTTTACCTTCTTGGAAGGTTTCTGTTCGGGTTTGGTCTCAGCTTCGATTCCCATGTTCTACCGAAAAAATAACCGTTGGGTTTGAAAGGAGAAACCCGTGTGGTTCCTATGAGATTTGATCCTGAACAGTGGTCGCTTTGCAACACGGAATTTACCGCTGAAACACTACTCTCCAAAAAAAATATTTCAGTAATGAGCCGAAAGTTTAGCTCAATTACAAACCACTTTCTATCTAACAATATTTTAGTCTATTGATCTTGTATTTAAAAGGTTGAAAGTGTATTAAAGGAAAAAAAAACATATTTGTTGACGTTCTCTTTGTACATGCAAGACACATGCCAATTAAAGGAAAAAAAACATATTTGTTGACGTTCTCTAAATTTTTTTTTTTTTTAATTAAGTAGAATTTCATTAACATAACCGAGAAAAATTACATCAAGATAGCGGGCAGGCGGGCAACAAGCTGCGCCGCCACCCCTTTCTGAATGGCAAACCCTAACCTACTAAAAACGAACCCATGCCCTCGCGGAGCTGAGACACTGCTATGAATAACCCGCTGGACTCTAGTCAGGAAATGGATGGCTTCCGGTGCCAGAGAGCCAAAAGTATCAAATGCCAGGGGTATGAAAACGTGTTGGTTCTCCTCACAAGCTTTAGCATGTTTCTCAACTTTCTTCGTCTCTGCTTTCCTCACTGCTTGCCCTGCTACAAAACCACTGTCCCTCAAACCAACCAGGGGAGATACACCTGTAAGGTCGACACAAGCGTGTTTCCCCCCGGCCCACCCAAACACAAGCAGGTCTGCTGGACGTAGGGTGGATCTCCCTTCTGCGGGGTCCGAGAGGAAATTCACAGGAGCCTCCTTTTTGGTTGAGATCCCAGCCCTTCTTAAAATGTCCCAAAGAACGTCCCGGACCCAGTCATGCCTATATTTGAAACCAGGCAACTCTTTACAGTGAACCGCGTGTTCCCCGTATTTGTCCAAGCATGCCTTACGAAAAATCGGACAAACTTCATCTTCATGGTACATGGGGATCACCAAACGATATTTGAGAATTGCCCTATATTCAACCGCAGACATGGTTTGGCCCAAACCTTCTATCGGGATAACATTTAGGTAATCCTGGGCATGGGGGCTTTGCAAGCAACCGATAACTGCCTTTTGGCGGGGAGACAGATCAAAAGCTTCACCCAGGCTCTGTGCGATTTTGCCAAAAAGGGCATTCGCCAAAGTTTTCTGAGGCTTTGGGGGGGCGGTGTCCTTGTTAGAAAAACCGTCCATATCAAAACCTGGGAGATAGCCATTTATCCTTTCGAAAAGCTTTGCATTTCCTTTGATTCCAGGTATGTATATTTATTTGCTAATTAATAATATTGTCGGTTGTTAGTTTATATCTTAGAACTATAATTTTTTTTTTTTAAAAAAAAAAATCTCCACTTGAAGTCAAGGGTTCAAGCCCCGTTAAAGATGGATTGGTGTAAAAATTTGCTGTTAAAAAAAAAGAAAAAAAAACTAGAATTTTGTATACATGCGTAGAATGTAGAATTGTTTTCAAAAAAATTTCGTTTTTTTTTTCCACATGTCAGTCTTAAATGTAGTCTCATATACATGTAATTTATTTTTTGGGTTGGTTTATGTAACAAATGAAGTTTGTATGGGAATGAAATTGCCCCATCTTTTTAATCTGATCGAAAAGCTTTGAAGTCCGGTTGTTTAAAGGTTTAAAGTGGAGCTGGAGAAAGAAAATATTACTTAGGCCATTCAACTAAACAAGATTATTATTTGGCTTAAATCCAATAAGGTTGATTTATTTTCTTTCTTTTTATCTTTTTATTTTTCTTTGTGAAGTTGGAGTTCCGAAGTGACATTAAGTAGGGTAATGATAATAATGAGCCGCGAGTTTAGCTCAATTACAAACCACTTTCTATCTAACAATGATCTTAGTCTATTAATCTTATATTTAAACTAGTTTTTATTCCGGGAGCGTCCCGGGTTGAAATAACTAATATAAAATAATAAAATATATTATTATTATTATTATTATTATTATTATTGTTATTATTATTTTAAACAAATCTCTGCCATTACAAATGAATTCGGAAGTTTGTAATCGATCATTCTAAAAATAACTAACATAAAATAAGGAAAAAAAAAGTTAATTATTGAAATATCGAACGCATTAGTCTAAGGGTTATGTGATGCGCTAAAAAATTCATGGGTATATAATCGGGTATGTAGTTCGGGTATTTGGGTATGTTGTTTCGGGTAATCGGGTCGGGTATCACCTAATCCCAGACCCGACTCAAACGCACAATTTTTTTTAAACTAATTCCAAACCCGACAAAATACCTGTTGGGTTACAAAAAATAGTCATTTTTTTCTCCGATTTTTATATAGCACTATGGTACTCGTTGGAAAGATAATAAAACGCTCATTAATTTGGTGTAATTTTTTTCTTTAAAAAATCTCGTATATAAAAGATATTAACGTTTAAAAGTTATGGGAGGAAACACGAGAGATAATATAATAAAGGTTTAATATTTAGATTTAGTAGATTAAGCATTTAATAGATTAGGTTAAAGATTATAATAGATTAGGTTAAATCATATCTATTTCTTTTTTTTAATTGGTTTAGAGTTGCCACATCACATCCTATGTGACATCTCTTAAAGGAGAGGTTGCATAAGAGTATGACATGTAGGATTAATCCCTTTGCAATATATATATATATATATATATATATATATATATATATATATAGATGGTTGAAATTAGTTTGAGAAGAAAAAATCAAATAATAAATTAAGAGCAGTGTATTATAGGAAAAAAAAAACATATTTGTTGACATTCTCTCTATACATGCAAAACACATGGCAATTTCCCCTCCCTCCCCCTGCCCTCCCCACACAAATCATTTTAAAACGTTTATAATTTTTCCATACGGTAATTTAAGAAAAAACTCACCGTATTAACGAGCGTTTTTTATCTTTAATATGAGTATACCCTATTATTCATAGCGTTTTTTAGTTTAAATCATTGTGTTTTAATTTGCTATTCATTGTGTTGTATACCCTATTATTTATAGCGTTTTTTAGTTGATGATCATTGTGTTTTAAGTTTTCTCTATTGTGTCCTATGCAACTGGGTTTTCGATTTTTTTTTTTCAAAAGTATAACAAGATGATACTCATATTAAGATAAAAAGACGCTCGATTTTATGGCATATTTCTTTTTAAAAAATTATGACATAAAAAAAAGTTACGGACGTTTAAAAAAAGGATGGAAAAGAGCATGTGACTTGCATATGAATATTCTCTTTTCTTCTCTTTGACAAAACTACCATTCTCACTTGTTTTTCTTTGGACACGTCACTCTCTAATAGTTTCTTATGCTTCATTTTATTTAGCCTTTGTAGGATAACTCAACCCGAGGCTAATAATGATGCATATTAATGGTGGGTTGTTAATTTGACTTCTAAATATAAAATATTCAAGATTGGGCTGAACTAGTTGCAAAAGAAGTTGGGCTGAGGACATACTCAGTTGATTCAATTATGGGCCGGTACAAGTTGACAACAATTGGGCTGATCAGAGTAATTGGAATTTTTTTTCCGGGCCACAATAGTTTTTAATTTTGGGGCTTTACTTTCTCAAACAATTATGAGATGCTTTAACTAAAAGATTTGACAAACTAACTGATGAGTATGGCTGCAAACGAATCGAACGATACCGAATAAAGCCTTGTTCGTGTTCGTTTGTTAAAAAATTTATATATTTATGAACAGTTCATGAATACTTACCGAACGAGATTTTCTGTTTGTATTCGTTTGTTAAGAAAACACTCATGTTCGTGTTCGTTTGTGTTCGTTTGTTAATTTTGTTCATGAACACACACGAACACAAACGAACATTAATTGAACACAAACAAGAGTTCATGATTAGCTAAATCCACCCAAAATATAACATATTGTCCAAACATAGTTAGTACTGGAGAACGACGTTGGAGGTGAATGGCAGAGGGCGTTGGAGGTGGAGGGCATCAACGCTGGAACGTGGAAACACATAATGAGCTTGGATACAAAAAGTATGTTTATTTATCTCATATAGTCATATATTTACCTTATATTAATTGTTGGGTAAAATAAATAAAAATAAAAGAATATAAAAATAGTATAAAAATAAAAAGCCTTAAGAAACTACCAAACATAAACGAACACGTTAACGAACGTTCACGAACATAAACGAACGAACGTGACCTCTGTTCATGTTCGTTCGTTTAACTAAATGAACGGAATTTTTTGTTCGTTTTCGTTCATTTATTAAACGAACGAACACGAACGAACTTCCTGCTGAACGATTTATGAATTGTTCGCTGAAAGTTCAGTTTGTTTGCAGCCCTACTGATGAGACAAAAGCTGGTGAAAACTGAAAAGTTTAAAAATGCATATGATGGTGAATTAGGTTATTATAAATTAAAAAAACAAGGAAAGGTTTATAAACAAAAACTTGAGGCTACGTTCAACGAGATTAAATGTTGGAAATGGACTTGGTTATATAATGATGCTATGGAACATTTGATAAAAACCATTGATGAGTTGGCAGAAGCCAAAGCTAACATTGAAAGATTTGAGATTTCTTAAAAAAATCTCAAATTTAAACTAAAATCAAAGAGGATTTGAGTATAACCAAGTTTCTCCACCAACTAATCGTTCACTAGTTTCATATAGGCTTACTTTCACATGCCTCATTTTAAAAGTGACATATTAAGCCCCCGCGTGTTGCGGACTTGCGGCGGGGGTGTAAAATCATGCCAAGTAGCACTAATGCCACACCACCACTAGTGACCGCTAACACTAAAAAGCTCATAAAAGTACAATAAATAAAAAAAGAAAAATAACACCGAATGAAAAAAGGCGTAAAATCTTAGAACCACGCACGCTCGTTGTGACGTGTTAATGCCAAAGGCGTAAAATCGATGAATTTTAATAACTATGGTTAAAGTGAAGTAGCTAAGTCGGTCTAGGACCCGCGCATTGCGACGAACTTGTTATAACTCGCAAAATTTAGAACGGAACTTAAAACGAAAAAATCGCGTAAGATGAAAATTATGTGGGACCAAAGTTGAAAGAAAAAAAGTGTTATGGTTAAATTGTAAAAGATGAAAATCTTAGCGTTAAAAGTAAAAAAAAATGAGAAGTTTTGGGTTAGAAGTGGAAAATCAAAATTGTTAGTGTTAAATTGTAAAAGATGAAAATGTTTGTGTTAAAAGTAAAAAAGAAAAACATTTGGACTAAAAGTGTAACATCAATTTTTTTTTTTTTTTTGAAAACCCCTAAGCATAGGGTACAACCCCTCTAAGCACAAAATTTTTGGTAATTAGAATATTACCGAAACCAGAACTGGAATCGGTTCCTTCAATACCTGGTCAAAGTAATTACCGACCCTACCCGAAACCGGTTCGCATAGGGTACAACCCCTCTAAGCACAAAAGTTTTGGTAATTAGAGTATTACCAGAACTGGAATCGGTTCCTTCAATACCTGGTCAAAGTAATTCCTGACCCTACCCGGAACCGGTTCCATACCCAAAACCGGGCATTAGAATAACCCGGTTTGTGCACCTCTAGTGGTAGGACCATGGGAGTATGTAGACCAATAAGAAACCACAATGAGTTGTTTATTAAACTCCCAATGCATGGAGTATAACCCCTCAATGAATAAAAGGTTTGCTAATTAGATTATTTTGAATGGAAAAATAGACGTAAAAGCGCTAAACCACATACGCGTTACCGCGTGTTAACTCGCAAAATTTAAACCGAAACGAAAAATATAAAGGATGAAAAGTATTAGGAACTAAAGTTGAAAGTGAAAAAAAAAGTTGGGGTTAAATTGTAAAATATACAAAACTTTGGGTTAAAAGTATAAAAAATGAAGATAAAAAAATAAAAAAGAATTATAAATTAGTGGGTATAACCCACAAAACTATAAGTACAAACATCTTATGCACAAAACACCTCTAAAGCATAAGGTACAATCAAGCATTGCACAAATGCTTTGGTTTTTAGTATTATATAAATGAGTCAAGCAAGGTTTTTTTTTTTTTTAACATTAAATGTTACTCAGTTTCATTCAACAAACATTCAATAACAAGTGACCTACAGGTAAACGTGCCTCAAGCTGCGTCGCTACCCTTTTTTGGATTGCAAAGCCTACTCTATTGAAAATAAAACATTGGCCCTTAGCAGACGGAGAGTTATTTTGCCCCAAAGGTATCAAAAGCGAAGGGCACAAACACATGCTGGTTCTCTAGACATGCCGCTTCACGTTTATCCACTTTTTTGCTCTCGGCTTTCAAAACTGTCTGTTCTACCACAAAACCAGAATCCTAGAATCTCACCAACGGGATAACCTAGTAAGGTCAACACACGCATGTTTGTCTTGCGCCCATCAGAACACAAGAATGTCTGTTGGCCTCAAGGTGGACCGCCCTTCAAGTGGGTCGTCAAGAAATTCACGGGAGCTTCTTTTTTGGCTAAAATTCCTAACCTTGGTAAAACATACCATAGAACATCTCTAACCAGGTCATGTATTTATTTAAAGTCTGGTAACTCCTTACAATGTAAGGCGTGTTCTCCAAACTTGTCCAAGCATGCTTTTTTACAAACCTGGCACGGTTCGTCGATGGGGAACATGGGAATCATAAGTCAGTATTTGAGGATAGACCGATATTCGATAGCCGACATGTGTTGCCTGAGTCCATCAATTGGGAGGGCAGTGAGGAAATCTTGAGCATGAGCCCTTTTAAGGCATTTAAACACCACTTTCTGGCACAAAGACATGTTAAACTCCTCTTCCATAATCTGCATGGCTTTACAGTTAAACACGCTCGCCAAAATATTTTAAGGGTTTTTTGGTAAGCAACAATGAGATGTCATGACACTTGTCAATCTTAACCAAGTCTTGGGTGAGTTTCTCCACAAGCTGAGTCGCCTCATTATCGTGCCGAAGAATGCCGGAGATCTCACTAGTAGTTGTACGCAATTAATGGAATTGGGTGTCAAAATGTGCCACTAAAGTAGCAACAGTCTGCTCAAGCGAATAAGGTAAGGGTGGTAAGGATGGCGTGTCCTTGGCAGTGACAGGGAAAAGTGGAGGTGGGACACACTCTGTGCGAATCCAACTCTGAATAGTGTCGGGATACCACTGCCAATCATGGGCATTGTTACGGTTACAAATCACAAAGGTTCATAACTCCTCCTAGAAGGGCTAGCAGTCTCAATACGACGCCTTTTTGAACTAGAAGAAATAGGGGAAACATATGGTGCTCGGGAAGGAGCAGGAACAACGGGTTCCTAAGAAGAGGGTAGGGATGATAGAGATGATGTTGTTGGCATATTCCCTGCAATGTTAAGTTTTGTTTTTGAGTTTTCTATTGTTAAAGAATTTTGTTAAGATTGTTGTGTAAACATGCAAATTTTTGACATTTATATACGTATGAGTATTATTGTTTGAATTCCATGTAACATTGGTTGGCAATTATGTAAGTAATAAGACTCGACACTTGAGTAATAATAGTGTTCAATCTAGTGTGTGTGACATTCATGGACTAGACTCAACATGCAGTCCTAAACCACTGGCTATGTTACTAATCTGTCACACCCTCAAATTTACACTGAGGAGTTTTACCGCGAGGTGCATGACAAACCAAGATCCAGTCAACAGTCGAATGAACAACCTTTATATGCTTTCGAAATCCTACATAATAAAACCATATAGTTTTCAAGTTTCAAAAGTTTAGAAGTTCAACAGAAGCATTAATTAATGTTCAAGCAAACCATCTTGTAAAAACAAGTACGACTTACCCAAAAACCAATATAATAATATTAACTGTTTGAAAACCAAAATGATAATTTTTATGATGCATGTTAGACTCCAAGTGCATCCTGCCAGCAGTTACCTTAGCGACATGAGAAAACATGCTAAAGTGTGTCAACAATTAAGTCAGTGAGTTCACAAGTTTCAGTATAAATAAATCCGTTTATATGTTTGTTTGTTTAAATCCACATCGGTCTACTAGTAATATTCAATGTTAGCTAGACATCAATCAAGCTACTAAGCTTACATAAACCATTGCTAATTGTTGGTAGTTTGTTGCCTCCTGCCACCGCCCATTAAACGGTGACAATAGTTTAGGACAATATGCACTTGCTTGACCTCCAGTCAATACAGGTGGGGCTTGTCAAACCCAATAGATTTATTCACATCTCCTCGCTATGATACATATACTATGATTTATAATGTAAGGACTTAATAATGGAAGTTACGCTATAATAAACAAGTGATATAACAGTACATGTGCTCTACAATGTTTCGTGTGTTTGTGTAGCATGTTTCTCCACCAAGAGAAAAACAGTAAAAGGGGCTGTGAAACTCATCTTAGCTTTGCTTTCTAAAATAAAACCAAGTGTTTTGTAAAATAGTATCCCACTACCGGGAACCTATCATATAACAACCTATAAGCGTTTGTCCAGTGTTTGTGTTTGTTCAGTTAACCCATTGAATCCGATCAATGTTTTAGTTTTTGTTTTACAAACGTGTTTGACTAGGTTTGACTTTGTTTGACCCGACGACCTGTTGGTGACCTGTTAATGTTTCATGTTTGTTCATATTCAATAAACCTATAATTACATTGTAGACATACGTCATGCAATCCCTAATGTCTATCATGGTGATTGTCGCATAATGTGTTACATTTAACATATACTCACAAGTTCAAGTTCATCCTACCACTAACATATCACATTTCACAAGTCAAACAACACATTCCAAACATCCTAAACTTATATCTCATGCAAACTTTCCATATTTAGTAATGTATGAACACCAAAAACATGTAAAACATTTCTATTTTTAGCCACTCTATGAATCTAGTTTGATTTCACCAAAACGAGTGTTCTAACATTCTTACATAATTCATACTAAGCATCTCATATAATTACATTCATCATAAAATGCATCAATCTCAATTTCAAAATCCAATTTTAATAAAGTTTCCTATTATGGTAGGGTATGAATAACGGATCAAACAACGTTAATCAAGCATTCGACACATGTTAATCATCCTAGACTAACAAAATATCGTCATATAATCATCAAACTCAGATCCAAACATCATAATTTTTAACCTAGGCCTTGTCAAGTTTCATCAAAAATTAGGGTTTATGATTAAGCATGCCTCCTATGTTTATAATATCCTTTTCATTTGATTTCTATACTATAAAGGGCGGCTACTTGACCTATTTGGAAAGAGCTACTCTAAAGCCTATTCTGTTACTTTTTAGCTGATTTCAGTTTCAAATATCACTGTTCTCAGGCCAAGACCGTAGGAATAAAAAACCCACTTCTCATTCAGGAGCGGGAAACTTAATAGCATTCAAAACCGTCAGGATTAGAACGGATAAAACGGTAACCGAAGGAGCCCATTTCTTTTCCTTCACCTTTCTTTCATTTCATTTAAAAGTTCCTTCCTTTTGTTACAAATCATCATCAAATCCCATCACAAACACAGGTTAAGCATCTACATATCATCATTAACTATTGATAAAACAAGTTTTAATCAAATCTGGACTTTAGGTTTCATGGACAAAAAACAAGAATTAATTATGATTAAAGGAAATCAAAACATAAGGAACATGATTACACATCTCAAGCTCTTCGATTAATCGATACTAACACGTCTTAAGCTCCTAAGATGATGATATTAGGCTAGACTAGAGGTTTGGGGTTTGTATTTTCTAGATTGGGGCTGCAAAGTTGAGATTAGGGTTGTGTTATGTAAAAAAGTGAGTTAAAAATCGAATTTAACAAGAAATTTACGACTTAGGCCTGGTGGGTCACCCCTCGCGCTACGCGGGGGGTTGGCCTTTCTCCCTGTGCCCCGCGGTGAGTCACCTGACAGATTTGGGCTTGGGCCAAGTATTTTATTATTTTTTTGGTTTTGATTTGTTATTATTTGGGCCTTGTATATAATATCTAATACCATAAATAATCAACCCAAATTTTGTGACCTGAATTGCCTTTTTCGGTTCGTCGGGTGTCGATTACGGACTCGGTAACGCATTTCGCTTAAATACACATTTAAGTACACAAAAGCATATAATTGTAGTTAATATCAACCGAGCTATTCCACAATTATTAATTTTGTTATTTCACCAATGTTCAGGGTCATTTACTTGTATGTATGTCTCAATAATTTACCGGATTATCTGTTCGTGTCGTTTCGTACACATTTAACCAAGTTAATTCATTCGAATTAATCTAAATATATAATTTAACCAAAGTAAGTAGTAAGTGTTTATAAAACGTTAATCTGAATTTGTCGGGTGTCACAATAGCGCCACGACTATACATTTTGTTCAGAATTATGCTAAGGTAACTACCCGACCCAATCACACATCAAACGATGGAGTACTCGCCAACTCTTTTATCATGTGTTAAAGTCATTATAATCTCTATTACCTTATTAAATACCAAATGTCTCATGCTTTTAAACCCTAGAAGTCAAGTAAAACCTTCCCATAGTACAATTGTTATTGCATTACCCACTTATACCATGTTTTGAACATATCAATTAGTGACTTTCCACATACAGGCATTTATATGAAGACTTTTCATATGTTTAACTCCTATATTTTTATTACTCTTGTATTTATGTAAGGGTGACTCTCGATATGTTTAACTTCTATATTTTTACTAGCAGGAACCCGCGCGTTGCGGCGGGGTTAGCTAGGTTTGCGGGTGTTTTTATTTGGTTGTCAGATTGAGGATGTGTAATATGTTGTTTCAGGGTGTAACAGATGTTATAACGATTATACATAGCATAAGAATAGTGGTTGTAACATAATTTGTAGATGTTGTTGGTCGTTTCTAGACATGACATGACATAATTTGTAGTTGAACTTATTGTTGCTCGTTTCTAGAATCTTCTCGACAAAAACTTTATTTCCAAATTTATGACTTCCAAAGAACTATTAAAGCACCCATATGATCATGTTAATAATACGCATAAGCAACAATAACATTCAAATGTATGTTTTTTTAACTATATGCCATCTTTCATCATCTAACTTAAGCATACATTGACTAATTGACATCACTTAACTCTACCCTCTAGTGTTATGATAATAGTCACAAGACTATAAGGGATCTATGTTTCCTAAGAACAAGGCGGAAAAAAGGCTCACGCCTAAGACCAAAAAAGGGAAAACAAAAGTGCAATAGTAAGAAAATTAAGAAATTGCACAATAGGCATTAGAAATTCAATAAAATGTCTTTTTGGAATGACAACGACAAATTTATTCCATCAAAACATCCAGTTCAATTTGGCAAGTTGCTATAATGAAACACACATATGAAGCAAAGTTTGAGGCAAATTACAATACATAAAGTATGACTAAACTAAATCAAAATGTCACCATTCCTACCAAGTTGGGCTTGTGATTCTTGGTCAAATCAATATCTATTCATATGCCGTTACCTTTATCTTTTCAACCGCCTTGTATATGGAGACGTTTCTGTCTTTGAAAATTGTTTCATTTTTCAAACTCCATGTAGTTCATAATACGAGCAGATAGACAACATATCTTCTTTCTTTTTGATGATGCAACCACCCATTCACACATTGTATATGTTTAGCCACTGACCAATGTCTACTGAATATAAGCAAAAAAACAATATTTCGATATACAGTACATAGTACATTGATCGAGGTGAAAATCCTAACAATAACTTAAAATAAAAACCTGATTAAAAAACAACGGAAGTAAGTAACCTGTAACTTGATTCAAGTTTGTTGTGTACCGACCGATCATCCCATGGCCTCCTACAATACTTTCTGAATGATTACACATGAATAACAATTGAATTGAAGTTCGTAAGTTTGGAAGAAGAAGAAGAAAAGGAAGAAAGACGATTAAATCGAAGTGTGCAGGTTTCGGAAAAATAAGTACAACGAACGATTAAAACGAATGGGCCGATTAAATTCATGTCTTTAATGTGAGGGTAATTACTCCTTCAATTCACGATTGATTGAGATTTGCTCCACTTTGAATTTTGCTTTGAATCTCATTCATTTGGTCTTGAGAGTGAAGGAAATTGAAAAGACATGCGGGTGATCAGAATTGGCGTATTGAAAAAAATCCAAGAGACGCGTTTTACTCATGAAATGTTGTAAGTGGTTGTACATACAGGTTTAAAACTTGTTTTTTTATTAAGTTAATATTTTAACCACAAGGTAGATGTATTTATATAAGTTATAATAAAATTAAATTAAATATAAATAAAAAGCATAATTTAATTGTTGTTTTTAATTACTACAAAGTTATTTAATAGTTGCATTAAAATTGTCTTGTTAATATAATAAAATTACAATTTTGCCCATATAGATGATTATAAAATGACTTCCTTACCCGTCTAATACTCACTATATAGTAGTATAGATTTTTTTTTTTTTTTGAACGGCCAACCAAACTTTATATTGCAAAGCTAGCAAGAAACTAGCGATAATACAATGCCGAAAGCAAAAAAAAAAACAAAACAATCCGAGGCAACTACCCCATACTATTTATATTAAATCTACCCCAATCCTCCCACGACAAATCCGACATCTTACCCCTTTTCGATACCCACAAGTAACTCATAATTCTAATCTCTTCAAATACTTTTCGTGCCGAAAACTCTTTTTGATTGAACATAAGGTCGTTGCGAGCCTTCCAAATACTCCATAATGTTGTCAAAATAACCCCGTAAAAAGCCTTCCGGACTCTAGGCGCATTCCAAGCCGTCAAGTGAAACTTCAAAACATCTCGTACATGAAACGCATAAAGGAAGGGGACGTTACACCATACAAAAATCTGCTGCCATACCTCCATAATCACCGGGCAGCCCGTAAACAAATGTTCTACCGACTCCAAATTCGACTCGCATATCTTACATAAGTGACCGTCCGTTTGAATGTTGCACCTGGCTAACGCATCCATTGTATGTAGGCGGTCCAAGAACGTCCTCCAAGCCACAACCCCAACCTTTATAGGAACCCAATTACACCATTCAAAAGTAACTTCCGGTAATACAATTGTAGCTTGAAAAATGCATTTATTGACATTTGCAACTGAGAATTTAGCATATCCTCCCATTAACCACTGCCACGAGTCCATTTCTTCAGACAGTACTACACCCGAGAGAATCCCCAATAGGCTGCTATACTCGGCATCTGTCTCTGGTGTAAAATTCGTCGCCCAATTCCAATTAAAATGCACAGGATTGGTATCAGCAATAACTCTATCAGCAATGAAGCAATTCTTGTTTCTCTCTACTGCAAATAACCGCGGATATTTTCCTTGTAGAGGCATATCCGCAATCCACCAATCTCTCCAAAAAAGTATGGAACGACCATTCTTTACCATCCCTTTAATGCACCTTGTAGAATCTAAGTTAATTCTATCCAACAAACCCAATACAGCCGCGATATTCTTCCAGGTGCTGGAAAGTGATAACTTCACTGGAACACAACTCCACCCCCTTCCACTCCCATGTATCGCCCACACAACATTTCGCCATAAATCACCTTGGCTAACCTTAAATCGCCACCACCATTTAGAAAGTAAACTTAGATTGGCATCTCTCAACGACCCCAACCCCACACCCCCATACTTTTTTGGAGCCACGACTTTGTCCCACGCATACCAACTCATCTTATCAACATCGTTGGTCCCACCCCAAAAAAAAATTCGACGCACCTTTTCTAATTGTTCAATCACTTGAAGAGGAGCCCGAAATAAAGAAAAGTAATAAAGTGGGAGTGAACTCAATACCGACTTCAAAAGCGTTATCCGACCACCATAAGAAAGACACTTAGACTTCCATGTTGATAGCCGCTTTTGTACCCTCTCAACCACCGGGTTCCAATTCCGAACCAAGTTCATATTAGCGGCAATAGGTACACCTAAATGCATAAAAGGAAAACTGGCCGAAGACACATGAATACTAGATGCAAGCGACGCCACCTCATTATCTTCGACCCCTACACCATACAAACAACTTTTCCTCAGGCTAATCTTCAAACCAGAAATCAAGAAAAAGAATCTAAGCAGACGCCTCAAGTTCAATGCATTAGTAACCGACCAATCCCCGCTAAAAATCACATCATCCGCATATAGAAAATGAGAAATAAGAGGCCCCGCCCCTCCCACTCGAATACCATGAAACACCCCCAATAAACAAGCTCTTCGCATCATACGAGTAAGACCTTCCATTGCCAAAATAAATAAAAATGGTGATAACGGATCTCCTTGACGGAGACCACGCTGACAATAAAACTCATGAGTAGGAGACCCGTTCACAAGAACTGAAGCCCGAGAATTACCAACAATAGAGAGAATCCATCCTCGCCACTTACGAGAAAAATTCATTTGCTCTAAGACAACCTCCAAATAGTCCCATCTTAATGAATCATACGCTTTTTCAATATCACATTTCAAAAACATCCCCTTTACACTTGACCGTTTCATCCACGCAATCATCTTATTCAAAATAAGTGGCCCATCTAAAATATTACGGTCACATAGAAACGCCGTTTGTTCTTCAGAAACAAGAATAGGCATAAAACTCTGTAACCGAAGAACAAGGACCTTAGATAGGACCTTATTTAAAACTCCCACCAAACTAATCGGCCTGTAATCTGCCAAAGTAGCTTGATCTCGACCCTTAGGAATGAGAGCAATAAAAGCTGAGAAAATTCCTTCTCTAATATAACCATTCGCATGGAATTCCTCGAACATTTTTAAGAAATCCAACTTCAATAACGACCAGAACTTTCTAATAAATGTGAAGTTGAACCCATCAGGACCGGGTGCCTTGTCCCCATCACAATCAAACACAGTAGAAGTAATCTCTTCTAAAGAAAACGGGGCGTCCAATCGTATGACATCATCATCCGACAGTCTAGGCATATCCGGGCATACAAAAGTAGGCCGCGAACCCCCACTGGCACTAAATTTCTCTGCAAAAAAAGAAGCTATGTTATCTTTAATTAATATCGGATCAGTAACCCATACACCATCACACCGCACGCCATGAATCCGATTGTTTGATATAATTTTCTTTTTATTATGCCATGGTAGTATTTTGAATTCTCATCTCCATCAATAGCCCATTTAACCCTCGACTTTTGCTGAGCATCCATAGCCTTTATCCTCTCTTCCTCTACAATAACTATTTTCGCCTCCACCCTAGCGGCCAGCTCATTCTCTGTTAAAGCTCTATTTTCAGCCATGAGCTCCAATGCCGCCACCACCTCCTTACTTTCTGTTAACTTCTTAGTTCTTTGACTCCGATCAGCAGCAAGCCATAACCGTATGCGACCTTTAAGCCATTTCATCTTCGCCGCCAAAGCAACATCAGCTGGACCAGCGCAAACAAAATGAGAAGTAACAGAATTGACAAAATCAACAAAACCTGGAAACTCTAACCATGAATTATAAAATCAAAATGGAATATGTCCAAAATCCGCATTCTTTAACGAGAGAACCAGCGGTGTATGATCCGACAAGTGCCTAGCAACGGCCATAAGACCAGCACCAGGCCATGCTGATAAAAAATCGAAGCAAACCAATACCCTATCCAACTTGCTCATTTTCTCCCCATTACTCGACATATAAGTAAACTTAAAACCACCCATATTATATTCAGCCAACTCCGCATCTCGAATAAAATTATTAAAGGCCAAAGCATTGGACAATGAAAATTCCGAATTAACACGCTCATCCGCTGATCGTACCTCATTAAAATCACCAATAAAAATCCACCTCCCTGTAAGTGTTCGTCTATAAAACAACAATTCATCCCAAAATCTCCGCCTAGCTCCCGGATCATTAGGGGCGTGCACATTCGCTATATTGACATGTACATCCGAATGGAACATGAGACCCGAAACTATCAAAATGTGATGAGATCTAAACACTCCAGATTGTCTAAAACACGTCGGATCCCACAAACATATAAGACCCCCCGCAGCCCCAATAGCATTAACATAATCAAAACAAAAGCCCGAATTACCCCAACACCTAGACAACAACCAATAAGGCGGATCCGAAGTCTTGGATTCCTGAACCGCCATAAATATGACAACCTGCACCCTTCATTGTTCATAAATGTGCATAATTGGTCCCTCAACTATTTCAAAATTTTCATTTTTAACCCTCCTATTTTAATAGGACCAAAAGTCACAATTTAATAAAACTTATAATTTTTATAAGTAAAAGTATTGCACGTTTTATACTCACATCTACACCCGAGCACGTATGTTTCAGACCTTGATACTCAAAACCTGTAATCTTCGGTCCTAAAACAACTTAGAAACTGAAGAAAACAAGTCCGGAACTTTAAATTGATTAAATTAGAAAATTTGATTTTTTTAGTTCTCGCGGTCTGCGAAGAAAGTCAAACAGTCAAAGTCCTAGTCAAAGCCCTAGTCAAAGTCCTGGTCAAAGTCCTAGTCAAAGTCTTAGTCAAACAGTCAAAGTCCTAGTCAAATAGTCAATTCATCATAAAACCTTACTTTATGGTGTTGACCAATTTTAATGGCTAATTGAATCCAAAACTAGTATAAAAACCCACCTATGAACCATTACACTTGCCACCTCTAAATCGATTGTTTCAATCCGATTAAACTTTCCCTCATACTTTTCTTCTATAGTCTATTACTTCTACAATTGAAGCTTTGATTATAAGCTCTTGTAATTGGCGAATTGGAAGCATGATATTCTTTCTTTTTTTCGGATTTCTTATTTCTTCAAATTGGACTAGCTACGTTGTTGAGTCTTTGGGATTCGCCTCACATACATTCACAACGCTTGGAGGATAATTCAGCTTAGCGAATGTGAGTTTACATAGCCCCTTTTTCTGTTTTACATTTTGGGGTGAAACATGTTTAAACATTTTATACACTATCATTTACTCATGATTCAATTACACTATCATTTACTCATTCTATCATTTGACTGTAACAAAAAGACACAGTACAGTCATTAACATTGATCAAGCCGCCTGTTTAGATTATAGCGCTATAGGTCTGACAAACCCATCCCCCCGCATAAATTAAGGGATGATCGATAGCAGTTACACTTTTACTAACTTGCGAGTTAGGTCTCAGTCGACACAAGGTTTGATTGTACAAAGACGCATTATTACATGTTGGACTCATATTCTATCATTACTCATTATTATACTTCAATCATGATTGCTATACAACATATTGTTTTCAATTATATGCAAAACCTATGTATTCTCACCAACTATTTATAGTTGACCCCCCCATCTTTCTAACTCAACATGTTTCAGGTTTTTATGTGCTTTTGGAAATTGTACAAGTCTTGGATCACATAGGAGCTTTGGATCTAGTTTATGTAAATCAAGTAGATGTAATTATTAAATTGTATGATAAATTGTAAATTGTTTAGTAATATTCAACTTCCATTTAGTACCATGAGCTATTGAACAATCATCACTACGTGACACCTCGATGTTTCCGCCATCGGTTGGGGTGTTACAGATTGGTATCAGAGCCATGGTTATAGAGAATTAGGTTATTAGAAAATAATCTAGTCTATAACCTTAGGATTTTAACCAGTATTTGTTTCTCTTACTTGCAACTCTACTTGTTTCTATTCTCTATCTCCACCCTACTTCTTATCCCTACCCCTACAAGATGATTGCTTTCCATCACTGGGTCTACCCTTAGACTAATAGAACAAAATTCTCAAGTCCTAACCTAAACTTCCTTGAAGATCCCGTCGAAGTTCTAGATTTTGATAACGAACACGTGCAATCTGGAAGGGTGAATGCCTGTATTTTGAGTTTTCTGTCTAGGACTGGCATTGCGCATAAATCCCAGTCAGACGAGGGACCCGGATGCCTACCTGGGAATTCTTGGGATGAGTGTTCACTTATACGCTAAAGCATGTCTTCACTATGTTATTAGAATTTAGAAACTTTGATACGTCAACGTTTTCGTTTATTCGTTTTAATTAATGAATAAATGATTACACTCGCTTTCCTTAAAACTAAGCTCTAAAATCTCAAAATTTTACAGCTTAATCATATATGGATTTCACAATCACACTTCATCTTACCATCTTAGCCACATGTTTGATTATTTTCAACACCCTACCCAAATCATATTATGTTGATGCGTTTTGCGACTAATGATTGGATAAGCATAATTAACATATGTTAAAGACTGGTCGAAGGTAGATAAAAGGGGCGAATGTAGAAAGATATGGGCGAAGGTAGATTAATAGTGGGCGAAGGTACAAGGAAGCTGAACAGAAGAACACATTCGTACCATAGTAGTGGGCGAATGTGGAAAAGTTCCACATTCGACCAGTGCTAGTGGGCGAACGTGCAGAATCTATATATAGTATTTGTGTTTTTGTGAATGTAACAAAGTTGTCAGTTGTGTATGTGTTCAGGTCAGGTTCGAGGTCATTTTGTGATAGTGTGTGTTTGATCTAGATTAACGTGTAAGTCGTTGTAAAAGCTTATTTGACAAAAGTTAATCTATGAAAAGATGTTGAAAATGATCTTGATTGTGTTTTGATTAGAGTTTTATCATTTTGTTCAGAACTAGGGTTTCCGCACCTGGTTTTGTGACTTGTATGATCATATAATCCTGTTTTAGCTAAAATCTTTCGCTTACAAAGTGGTATCAGAGCCATACCGATCATACAACAACAAATTTGATAAACTCAGAGCTGATTTGGACATATTTTTGATCAAAATACATCTGTTTTTGCATGAAAATGGTTTTTGAGTGTTTTTGATTGATTTAGAGTTGAATTAGTGGTTAAAATCAAGTTTTCCAAGAATTAAAGTTGCTCCAAATCAATTCCGAAGCATAACCTGATTAAGATCATTCAAATCCATAAACTTTTGAAAATCTGAGATCAAAATAACCGTTTTTCAAAGTGTAACCGTTTTTCAAAGTGTGATCTGGACAAAATGGGCGAACCTGGAATTTGAGTGGTCGAACCTGAGTGTGTTTGGGCGAACCTGAAATTTCTTGTTGAAATTCTCATTTTCGGGTAAATATTTTCACATTCGACCGGTATATTTTGGGCGAAAGTGGAATTGTGTTAGTTTGTTTTACTTTCTGGTGATTATCTACCTTCGAGTGTTACTATTTGGGCGAATCTACATCAGAAAGGGACGAAAGTAGGATTATTCGGGCGAACCTAGGACATTTTGGGCGAACCTAGACTTTAGTTTTGGAAAATTTTCTAAGTGTTGAAGTTTTCTAAGTTCGTGATCATGTGGAATTTTCCGACTACACCGAGACCAGCAACGACACAATCACAACAGCAAGTGATGGACCCATGGACAGTGGCAGCACAAAAGACAAGCACACAGTCTTCGCAACCGATAAACTACATGGCAATGACGAGCTCGATGCCTCAAAGTGTAGCACCTCCAGCACCACAACATGACTACTGGGGAGTAGCAGCGGCGGTGGTAAACACTCAAACTACAAATGCTATTTCTACATTGATTAACGATTTGTCTTCAGGTAGCGGGAATAGGCCACCGAAGCTCATGGACATATCAGAATACAATCAGTGGCAGAACAAATTCAAGATTCACTTGGAAGGTATGGAAGTGGAAGGAGCAGAGGCATGGAGTATGATTGCTAAAGGTTACACAGCACCGATTTTGGAGAATACAGGTGAGATGATTCCGTTGGAAAGCTTAACTGAGGATGAGAAGAAGAAATATGTGGTGGAAAAGAAAGCCTTTTCCCAATTGACTCAGGCAATCACAAATGATCTGCTGCATCAATTTGGGACTTGTACAACCTCTAAGCAATTGTGGGATGTGCTTAAGAGGAGGCATGATGGGAATGAGAAAACGAGAAGTTTGAGGATGGATGAACTGAGAAAGGAGTTTGAGAATTTTTCTTATATTGGAAATGAAACTTTAAAAGAATTAACTCCTAGATATAGTCATTTGCTAACTGAACTGTCTAGTTATGGTATACAGATTCCTATGAAGAATTTGGTGGACAAGTTTGCAGATGCTCTACCACCTTATTGGGATCAGCATGTGGAAGTTCTCAGGGAGAAGGATGCATATCAATATTGGACTATTCAAGAGTTCATACAAAAACTGGAAAACAAGGAAATGGAAGAGAAGAGGAAAGCTAGAAGAGCACAGGTTCCTCAGAATCCTAGCTTATATTTTGGAGGTACTTCAGTTCCTGTGAGTAACTCAAGTTCAGGAGGGATAGTTGCACCACATGTTTCTTGCATTTCCAATGTTATGGAACCACCAAAACCTACCATCAACTACATGGCACAAACTTCATCTTACTCACAACCATCATACACACAACCACCACCACAACAACAATACAACAATTCTTACATTTCACCATTCTCCCCAATGCAACAAGCAGGTTTCTATACTGCTAGCCAATCTCAACAACCAATGAACCAAGTTACTCAATCTAATCAACAACAAGTGGTTTTGGAGACTTCTAACTTGGGCAATGTGACAATGGAAATTGCTCAACAACATATTGCACTAGTCTCAGCAATGGTTTCATCCTACAATGGACTTGTTGCTAGTCAAATTGGGAATAACAACTTAACCAATGAGGACTATGCACAGATTGACAAGGAAGAGATGGAACTAATTGATATCCAATGGGCTTTTGCAAGTATCATGAGAAGAGCAACGGAGTTTATCGAAAAGACAGGAAGAACAGATTTGGGAACTTCTCCTAACACAACCTACGGGTTCAACAAGGAGAAAGTTACTTGTTTTAACTGTGGAGAAAGAGGTCACTTTAAACGTGAATGCACCCAGCCACCAAAACAAGGTAATAGAAACCCATTCAATGCAACCTATCAGAATCGTCAACAACAAAACCAAAACAGAGTTTCTTACCAAAACAACAACAATTACCAAAATCGTCAAAACAACTCTAACAACAACCAAAACAGACAACCTAACACATCAAACCAGATCCAAAACCAATCTCCTAACAACACTAACCGAACAGTTATACCAATCACTACACCAAACGAGACACAACAGAATACGAGTCAGAATCAAGCACTGATGACTCAACAAGATGAAAGGTTTGATTGGTCGGGATTGCAAATAGGAGTGAAGGAAATCACTACTGGTGGAAATGTGGCTTGCGTTGCTTGCAAGGTTGATATTGAAGAGTCGGTGATGGAGGAAGAAAAGAAAGAAACCGAGGAGTGTGATAGTGATGATTCTGAGACTGAAATGGATGTGGAGAATGAACCTGTAGAGGTTAAGGCTGAAGAAACTAATTCTGGAATGGTGATTGATTCTGTTACCGATGTTCCTGAGGAGTGTAGATCAGTTTATTCAGATTCAGACAGTGAATCGGACACAGAGGCAAGTGTTGATTCTTTAGATGATGACATTGATCAGTTGTTAGCAGAAGCTGATTTTCTGATGACGAGGAAGTCGTGCATTGCTAATGATGCTTTCACCAAGATTGACTATTCCAAGTTTTTCACTGGAAAGGAAGCTCATTTCGCGTTGATGGCCATGACTGAACCGCCAAAACCTGTAAGTTCTGAATCTAGCACTGATATTAGAAGTGATAAATATTGTGGAACATGTGATAGATTGACTGAGGAGAATAAACAACTCCGAATTCAACGTGATAGTGCTATCATAAACAGTCAATCTACTCGCAAAGAGTTGAATGCTTTCAACAAAGTATTAGATGGCTATAAAAAGGACATTTCCGACTTGAAAAATACTTTATCATTGAAACAATTGGCAATTAACAACTATATCAATGAAATTGAAAACACCAAGTTGGAAATGGCAGTCATAAAATGCTTTGCTGAGAAAGTAAACAAAAAGTTGGAAAGTTATAAGCATATTGCGTATGTGGTAGACCATATCATTGATGATAACACCACTAATTACAAGTCTGTACCATCTCCGGTTCTTTTTGAAAATCATAACTATCACCAAGTTATACCGGAGAGTTCGGTAAAATCAGACTCATCATCGGAAATGGAATCTAATACCTCGAGTATTGGTGATCCTCATTCCGATGTGAGACCGATTTTAGGCTTGAATGATGAGGGTGTTTATGCTGAAAGTGTGGATTCAGACTCAGAGAATGATGATACTGGTAATGACCAAACTGTTAATGCATGTGTAATTCCAAAAGAAAATCACATCATTACTACTGAACCAGTGTCACCATCTCAACATGTGCATCCGATGGCAACTGCTCATCGTGAGAAAAAGTCTGAAAAGAATGAGATTAGAAAGGACCTTGAGAATGAACCAAGTGACAAACCTGTCAAGGTGTTTTATCGGATGGAAGGATCCGATAAAATCATCTCTGATGAGGAATTTCCAATAAAAAATGCTAACTATGCTAAAATAGAAAAGATTTGGCAAGAAAGCACTATTTGGTTCCCAAAACATGAGAGAACAAATGAAATTCCACCAGAAATTTTAAAGAAATTGTTTTTGGATGTTCCTCAAGAACCAAAGGTCCATGTCACAGAGTTCATTCGACCAAATGACAAAGCAAATGGTTTTCATGAGCCCACTTACTCAAAAGGACCACTTCCTGAGAGTTTGAGGAATCAACAGTATAATGATCAATATCCTGTTAGATCATTTGCTCCACCAAATGCTCATTATGTTTTTGAAGAGTATCGAAAATGCTTTAAATGTGGGGAACGTGGGCATTTACTTGCTCAGTGTCCATATGTAAGGCATAAAAGACATGAGGTTGAAGTTAGAAATTCCATGAGAAAACCGATTGATCATTATGTTCCACCACATAGACGAGTTGTTCCTCAACAACAACTGTTTTATAATCAAAACAATTTTCATCAAACGAGGAACAATCGTCCAATTCAATATGATCAAAGAAATCGGATTGCTATGGAACAATCATGGAGAAAGCCTGTGGTGAACAAAACAATTGATAGGCAAAAGGTTCTACAAAAACCGATTGTCAAATCAAATGTTGGACCTAAGTCTGTTAACTCAGATAAGGTAGCCAAGAAAGTTACTTTTGTTAACAATGTTCAGAAACCGATTGAGAAACCAAAATCTCAAATTCGCATTCTTAAAAGATCTGAACAATCTTGGTCACCCAATGGTACTCCAGGAGCTTCTACTTCAAAAGTAAGTGAGAAAAAGGAAAATGTTTTGAACAATCAGAAAAAGATTGATCCAAAACAAAAAGTTGTTGAAAAAGTTAATGAGGATGTTTCTTTGAAAGCCGATGTTCAAAGGCCCAAGACTCAGGCTTGGGTCCCCCGAAAGAACTAAATGATTTACTTTTTGTGTGCAGGGAGCTTCAGCTGGCCCTATTAGCAGTCTCTGGATTGTTGATAGTGGAGCTTCAGGCCACATGACAGGGGATCTCGCATTGCTGTTCGACGTGAAAAACATCAATGGAGGGTATGTTGCATTCGCTGGAAACAAAGGTGGATATATCACAATGGAGGGGAGCGTGAGTAATGGAATTGTGAGTTTTGAGCGGATATCTTATGTGAACCAGATAGATTATAATCTGCTGAGTGTCAGTCAAATATGTGATAAACAATTTTCTGTGCATTTTGATGACAAATCCTGCTATATTCTCAAACCGGGCTTCAAAATTCCAAAGGAGTGGATAATGTTGATGGCACCTCGCGTCAACAATCTCTATATTCTTGACATGTCCAAGGCGATGACATCACAGGGGCAAATAACATGTTTTCTATCCAAAGCGACTGAGAAAGAATCAATAATGTGGCACCGAAGAATGGGGCACATTCATCTGAGGAAAATGAATCAACTGGTGAAAAATGGACTTGTCGATGGAGTAAACGTGAAACATTTCCATCTGAATGACAAGTGTGTAAGCTGTAAGAAAGGGAAGCAACACAAACAGGCCCACAAAGTGAAGAAAGTTAACTCTGTTGAGATGCCACTTGAGCGATTGCACATGGACCTATTCGGACCGGTCAAGCGCAAAAGTCATCTTGGAGAGCTTTATTGTTTAGTTTTCACTGATGACTATTCACGATTTTCATGGGTGATGTGTTTGCAAAACAAAAGCGACACCTTTAACAACTTGAAAGTTCTGTTCACTCGACTGGAGAATCTCTACAATGTGAAGATAAAGAGAATTCGGAGTGATAATGGGACGGAGTTCAAAAATGCCAAGATGGTTGAACTTTGTGAAAGCAAAGGGATACATCATGAATATTCGGCTCCGTACACCCCACAGCAGAACGGTGTTGCTGAACGAAAGAATAGGACTCTAATTGAAGCGGCTAGAACAATGCTCGCTGATTCAAATCTTCCGGTAATGTTCTGGAATGAGGCGATTTATGCAGCAAATTATACATTAAATCGGGTTCTAACAGTGAAGAAGTTTGGAAAAACATCTTATGAACTGTTACACCGACGAAAGCCCAACTTAGAGTATCTAGAACCTTTCGGGGCGCCATGCACGATGTTGAATCCAGGTGAGAAGTTTAGTCCTAAAGCTGAGGAGGGATATTTTGTTGGATATACAACCCCGCTCAAAGGGGTATTCAACAAGCGAACTCGTCAAGTGGAGGATTGGGCTAACGTGGAAGTTCAACGATATACTCAAAATTTGCAAGGCACGGGTCCTGATTGGATGTTTGATTACAAAGACTTCTTTGAATCATTCAACCTAGATAGCTTGGTTGAAGAAGCTGTTATCAGATTACTTTACGAGTGTGAAAACGCGTCGACTTCATCGTTGGTGCGTCCAATCACCGTGAACCCCCCACCAGCTTCTGATGATACCAATGCTCCTATACAAGAGGAAGATGTGTTTCAAGAGGCTTCAACTTCATTAGACTCTTCAGAATCTGAAGTTGACCAATTTGAAGAAGTCATTCTTGAACATGCAGAAGAACCAGAGGCAATGCCAGTGAACCCAACTCCAACTCCAGAAGTTGCTTCATCATCAACCACGGGTCATGATCTGGATGCTGTAGAAAACTTGACTGCTCAGACGGGAGTGATTGTACCTGTTTATCCGGAATCTCGGATTCATCGTATTCACCCGCTGGAGCAAGTTATCGGTGATCCTGGAAGTGGTGTTATGACCAGAGGGCAACTGAAAAGCGTTAACTCGCCAGAGAGTTTTGGTGCTTTAGCATTATATGCCAAAATTCAAAAATCTGGTAGTCAAAATGATTGGTCGTTTGCATGTTATGTGTCGCAGGTAGAGCCAAGGACATACAAAGACGCTTTGAATGAAGATGCCTGGGTTGAGGCAATGTAGGAGGAGTTATTGCAATTCCAGAAATTGGGAGTTTGGACGCTCACGGATTTGCCGCCGGGAAGGAAGAAAATAGGCACAAAATGGGTGTTTAAGTGCAAAAAGGATGATCGTGGGGTTATTGTTCGTAACAAAGCCAGATTGGTCGTGCAGGGTTTCCATCAAATCGAAGGGATTGATTACAACGAAATCTATGCACCAGTAGCACGAATTGAAGCTATTCGGATGTTCCTCGCGTTTGCTTCATACAAGAAATTCAAAGTCTATCAAATGGACGTCAAGAGCGCATTTTTGTACGGGAAAGTCAAGGAAGAGGTTTATGTCGGGCAGCCACCAGGCTTTGAGGACCCAATCCACCGGGATAAGGTCTATGTGCTGAACAAAGCTTTATATGGTTTGCACCAGGCTCCAAGACAGTGGTACGAGGAGCTAAGTACATACCTCATCTCCAAAGGATTCAAGCGCGGCCTCGTCGATTGCACCCTCTTCACGAAGAAGACGGGAGATGATTTGCTTCTAGTACAGATTTACGTTGATGATATTATATTTGGTTCAACTAACGAACTTTTATGCAGGGAATTCGAAACTGTCATGCAAGAAAAGTTCGAAATGAGCGCAATGGGGGAGATGCAGTTTTTCCTCGGCTTGCAGGTGGACCAAAGACCCGACGGGATCTTCATTCACCAGACGAAATATGTCTCTGACATCTTAAGCCGATTCCAGATGGAGGACTCTAAGCCGATGGATACCCCGATTCAACCCAATCACGGGATTGGAGTGGACGCTAAGGGGGAGCTGACGGACCCATTTACATACAGAGCAATCATCGGATCTCTGATGTATTTGACAGCGTCTCGACCAGATATTATGTATGCAACGTGTCTCTGTGCTCGCTATCAATCGAAGCCGAAACAAAGTCATCTGACGGCGGTCAAGCGTATCCTTCGATATCTGAAGGGTTGTCCATCAAAAGGACTTTGGTACCCTAATGATGATGATTTTGATTTTATTGCTTTTAGTGATGCAGATTGGGGCGGCTGTGACAAAGATAGCAAATCCACTACAGCTGGTTGCCAGTTTTTAGGGAGCAGGTTAATTACCTGGCAATGCAAGAAACAGACTTCCGTGGCGCTGTCTACCTGTGAAGCTGAGTACATTGCAGCCTCAAGTTGTTGTTCACAAGTACTCTGGATCCAACAACAGATGGTGGATTACGGTTTGCAGTTTCTTAAAACCCCTATACACTGTGACAACGAAGCCGCAATTGCATTGACTAAAAATTCTGAAAATCATTCTAAAGCGAAACATATCCGGATCAAATACCATTTTATCCGTGATTGTTACGCTAAGGAATTGATAGATATGGTCAAAATCCATACTGACTACCAACGTGCAGATTTGTTTACAAAAGCTTTTGACAGATCCCGCTTTGAATATCTTTTAAAAGTAAACAATATAAAGGAAAAACAGGACTAATCAGCACCTCGGTTTATCGCTTTTTAGGTTTAGTTTTAGTTTTTAAATTTTTGCTAATTGGGAATTTCTCTTTGCTAATTGGGAATTTCTCTTTACTATCATAATCCTCAAAGAAGTTGATGCTTTCGAGGGGATTGTTTAATCCTCAAAGAAGTTGATGCTTTCAAGTGGATTGTTTCTTTCAAATTTTTGTTTTGTTTTTCAGAAAAATTAAAAACCCAAAAATATGTTCTTTATTTTAGGGGGAGTCATTTTATCGGAAAAACCAAAAACATTAAAAATTTTCAAAATACCTAAAAATTAGAAAAACCAAAACGATTTCCTGGATAAAAAGAGGAAATGATAGTACATCAGTGGGGATCTGACACAGGCTAAAGAATTGTATAGTATAATGAGACGTATGTTGATTACGTGTGATATGTTGATAGGCTTCGTAGACTAAATATTGCGTGCATTAGTGATACAAACATAACAAACTACATGTTTGTGGCTGAACACCTCATGGGCATATGGTCTTAGTACCGTAATTTCGTTTGATAGGATTGCCAAAATCTGAGGTTTCGGGTCGTTATGTTATTGTTATCCGGGATATTCTGATTAAACTTCTGTCGTATTGATTTACGGACCTAGTTTCATCAGAATATTTGCAAAAAGAGCTTATTGCCAAAACCGAAAGTTACCGAATTGAGGAACTTTATGTTTTATTGATCAAAGATCATTATTACATCGTATTGACTTTCTGATGCAAATCAGTGGTTAATATCAGCCTCAACCTAGTGTATACGCACATGTTACTTTGCTGCATTCATTTGCTGACTTGTACACCTCTGTGCTATATACTTTGTAAATTTTACGGATAACTTTGGCATAATCACGCGTTACGATGAAGCTTTGTGCAATTACTTGATACGGGAGTATGTCGTGTGTGTGGGATCCACAATGTGTTAGTCTAATACACCTAACTCGTATCATTTTAAAGCATTGCGTAATTGTCTGCATGTGAGCTTATGTGGACCACAATATCAGCAATTGCCGTGTCACATATTGTTTCTAATGATAATATTAAACAGAAAGATCAACGCTGTGTTCAGATTTCTCAGAAAACTGATATGATCCTCTTACCGGATATCACAAAATGTTTACTGCTTTCATTTACTTTGATGCATTTTACTTTGTTGCATTTTTACTTTTATTGTCAAAAAGATACAAAATCCAAAAAGATTTTAGGAGTGTTTTGATAAATTTCAGAAAAACCAAAAATATTTGCATTTCTGCTTTATTTTTGATAACCGGGGATGCTTGATGGTCAATTTCTGAGATTTGATAACACCATCTGGGCTTTGTATCATTCAAAAAGTGAAAATTTGAGTTTTGGAAGTTTAACGGATTGAAAAATGTTGAACGGGACTCGAATTCGTGATTTGGCGAAATTTTCAGATTTTTCCATTTCACATTCGCCCCTTAATTGGGTCGAATGTGGAAAAATCTTCACTTTCGACCGTTTCAGTTTGGACGAATGTGGGTCATTTTCACCTCCGGGTATAAATTCCACCTTCGGGTGATAATTTTAACATTCGGGTCATTAAATTGGGGCGAATGTGGAATCACCTCACATTCGACCATCTAAAACGGACGAACGTGGACTCTATATATAAGCCATTCCAGGTTCGAGCCTTCATTCACAAAATTTTTCAAAATTTCTAAGATACCAGACCTTGTTGCTGTGATTTCTTTTGATTGTGATTTTCATTCCCTATACATTCCTGATCATTTCTATATAAATTTTACAGGTATTGGACTCACATTCAGATCAGAATCGTCGTTTTTCTATTCGGACCTAGGGTTTTACATTTTAGGGTCTTAGAGTCTGTTTTGTTGTTTGATTTTGATTCACATTCAATCTTTATCAGTTTTAGGGGGAGATAATATGAGGAATTAGGATAATAACAATGTTTAGATGATTGATTGATCGATTGAAGTTTATAAACCCTAATTCCACTTTAAAACTAATGAAAATTGAATAATTATTACAATTGATGGTAAACGAGTGTTGATCGGTCATTGTAGGATACATTTGGATCAAAATGATATGTTAAAAACAACTTTGGCAAATTTTTAAATTTTAGGGATGAACATGTTTCACATTCGGGTCAACAAAACGGGCGAATGTGAATTATTGTGGACGAATGTACCTTTAAACGGGCCAATGTGTCTTAATCCCAATACTTTTTCATGTTCGTCCAAAATATTCTACATTCGACCAGATATATTCACATTCGTCCAGTTCAAAAGGGGCGAATGTAGAACCTTTAAAACCTTAAAATTTTTAATTTTTTGTCGTTTTTGCATTTTGACGTGTTTTTCTGTTTTTGATGTGCAGATGGCTGATCAATCCGAAAACGTTGAGGCACCAGTTGAAAATGTTGAAGCTCCAGCAGAGAATGTTGTTCCAGTTCCGGTGCAACAGGCTAAAGCATCTGTTCCAAGCAGTTGGCCATTCGAGCGATCTCACAACTGCTGCGCGTATCTTGGTGACGTGGAGAAGAATACAGAATTCACCAGGATCATAGAGTTCTTGAAGAGGAGCAGAATTGTACATGCATTAGCCACACCGACGATTATATACAGAGACATTATTGAAGATTTCTACCGAAATGCGAAGTATGACTTCTGGGATAATCAGACGATTATTAAGAGCAAGATTCAAGATATGGAGATGTTTTTGACGGAGTCTAATATACGGGAAGCACTGCAGATCAAGTTTGAAGTTAGTGAAGATCCCAGAGAGTTATCATGGACTGAGCAGAAAGCTTGTTTCTTACGGATGAAGTACAAAGGTCCGATTACTGATGGATCTATGTATAAAGGGAAGCTGAGCGTGCAGTTCAAGTACTTTGCACATGTTATTATCCACGTATTTGGATGTGTGAGCGGTGGATATGACGTCATGAGGAGAAGTTTGAGTTCGTTAATGGTTGCGTTGACTCTCAACAAACCATTTAACGTATCTGGTATGATTCTAGACCATATGCTGGAGATGTTGAAAGGTATGAAGAACAAGAAGTTCATGCTATATCCGAGATTTCTGATGATGATCTTTGACCACAAGTATCCAGAGTTGAAGAAGGATCCGACTATGATCCTAGGTCAAGATCACATGAATATTCGTACCTTGGTGAGAATGAAAGGATACAAAGGTGTGCCAGACAATGAAAAGCCACCTCACAGGAGATTATTTGGAGCTTTGGCTAGTCAGGATTACACTGATCCTGGCAAGAACAGAGCGAGACATGATGATAGTGATTCGGATAATGATGATCCTTTAGTGTATGTTGATGCAAGCACTAAGAGGAAGAGACAAGTAGTCAATCCTGGAGCCAAAGGGAAGGGCAAGGGAAAGATTGATCAGGGAAGCTCAAAGCAACAGGCGGTTAGACAAAAATCAACAGCAAAGAAAGGTTCAGGTTTGGTGGATGAAGAGTCAGTTGATTCAGAGGAGACTGAGGTAGACGAGCAGTGGGATTCTGATGCTGAAAACGTTAGGGCCACCAAACGTAAGGCCACTATGGTTGGTGAGTCTGAATCTTTGAATAAATCCATTGAAGAAGCTGAGAAAAGAAAGAAATCAGTGAATGTTGAAGATGAAAGTCTAGGTGTTGACTTGGAAGAGTTGAATGTTGGAGAGACAGTGGTTGTAAACCTGCCCAAAGCCAAGCACAAAACTATGTCCAAGAAGACTAGCACTAAACAGTTGAGGGAGAAAGAGTTAGCTCAATTGTTGAAAGGGAAAAGAGTGCCCGATGCTGGTACATCATCAAAGCTATCTTCACCTGTCACCAAGAAGCAAAAGAAATCCAAAGAGGCAGAACCAATATCAGCTGATCAACTTAATGTTGCACTGGACAATGTACTTGACATGTTCAGAAAGCCTCAGAAAGAAAAGGAAGTTGAGCCATCCAAATCCAAATCCAAGAAAGTCACTGTGGATGATGATGTGATGAAGCAGGTGAACAGGAAAATGAATGATATGATGAAAATGATTGTAGCTCAACAAGCTGAGATAGCTAAGTTTAAGCAGAATGAAGAGAAAATGCTTCAGATTGTGGTTGCTTCTAAAACTAATCAAGATGAGATTAATGAGAAGTTTAAGAAGCTTGAAGCAAAGAATGAAAGGCTTGAGGGAAAGTGTGCAAGAAATAAGAACAGGATTAAGTTGATAAAAGCAGACAACAAAGAACTAAGGGCTGAGAACAAACGCCTTAGTGATTTGATTGATGATCTATATAATACTGCACCCAAGTTGAAGGAGGGTGAAGAAGATAAAGAAGATGAAGAAGAGAAAGTTGATTATGAGGATTCTGAATCGGATGAAGAGAAAGATGATGATGAAGATGATGATGAGTCAGATAAAAATGATGATGAGGATGATAATGATGATGATGCTGAAGGGTCTGGGAGACAGAGAGAGGATGATAGTGAGAGTAATGATGATGATGATGGAGGTGATGATACTTCAAAGTTTACATTTGAAGAAAGGACATCCAAAAAGAAGAGTACTGGAGAATCAAGTTCTAAGAAGAAGAAAGGTGAGAACGTTGATTCAGATGAAAGTATCTTCTGGAATGAGAAGGTAAGGTCTTTATCTGATGATGCTAAACAATTGTATAAAGATATGATGGAGAAGAGAGAATGGACCATTGAGTTCACAGGATGCTTTACTGAAATATTCCAAACTGATGATATGCGATATGAATTGGAATATGAAGATCCTGATCTTGAGGAAGGAGAATTACCTGCATCTGTGGCAAAGGAAATTCTAGATGGTCTTGCACAGAGGGTAGGGAAGACTTTTGAGGAGTTTTTAGTGGACGAATCGATTCCAGATATTCCTGAAAAGGATATTGGAAGTCATTCAGATGATATAAATACTCCTGAAAACGATGAAGTGGAAATGGAAGATATAACTCATGAAGAGTTTCCTCAGTATTTTAGACAAACTGATGAAGAAGAGGTATTTCCTGATTTTACTGAGGTACCAAACAATTCAGCGAAGCAGAAAGCTCAGCAAAGGAGTGCAGAGTTTGTGGAGAAGGTATTTGGTGCTGATAAACAAGGACCTTCAAATCAATCTGATGAATTGAAGAGTTATTTGAAGAAGTTGAGGGAAATGGATGAGAACCGACCAAAGCCTGAAGCTCAAGGTAACTTTTATAGATTTCACAATGCCAAGTTCAAAGGCAGAGCTCTCGGGTGGACATACTTAGGCAGGCTGAAGTGCATAGCTGCTAAATGGGAAACAGGAATCTTGTACTTCAACAGATTCTGTGATTTGCTTACTCTACCGTACTGGGCGGTTAGAGATTTATGTAGATTCCCAATGTCAGGTGCAGAAGTTAATGGTTCGCATGTTGGTTGGTGCGCAGATAAGTTGGTTTGGGAAAGTAGAACAAGATGGAATAGATTCAAGCCTCAATATCCCCGAAGAAAAGTTCATAGGGATATTGATCCTCAAACCAATATGAAACGGGTTACGTTGATATACAAAGCACCTGAAGTGATGAGAAAAATACCTTTGATGCCTATGCCACAACACTTCAGTGCTGATTTTATCTTCTGGTATTATGATTGGAGAAAGGCTGAAGCGGTGATTGTGTTGAGAGATGGAAAGGATAAATACAAGCATGTTCATGTATTTGATCCTATGTGGTTGATTAATTGCACCTTTGAAGACATCATCATGCTTTTCTACAATCCGATTTACTTTGAACCGAAAGACGTTGCTCAAGCAAGAAAATATACTCAAGTGGTTGGAGTTTGTTTTGCTTATGACATTAATGCGGGAAGCAATTTGGAGAATAAGCTTGGTAAGACGGTGAAGATAGCGAATGTGTCGAAACCGGTGAAGAGAACATTTGAGCCTCCAATGACTACTGAGCAGAAGAAACAGCTCAGAATCAAGTTGATGAACAAAACAATGGACCAAAAGAGAAGTCAATCCAATCAATAGTCGAGGGGGAGTTTGTTGATGCGTTTTGCGACTAATGATTGGATAAGCATAATTAACATATGTTAAAGACTGGTCGAAGGTAGATAAAAGGGGCGAATGTAGAAAGATATGGGCGAAGGTAGATTAATAGTGGGCGAAGGTACAAGGAAGCTGAACAGAAGAACACATTCGTACCATAGTAGTGGGCGAATGTGGAAAAGTTCCACATTCGACCAGTGCTAGTGGGCGAACGTGCAGAATCTATATATAGTATTTGTGTTTTTGTGAATGTAACAAAGTTGTCAGTTGTGTATGTGTTCAGGTCAGGTTCGAGGTCATTTTGTGATAGTGTGTGTTTGATCTAGATTAACGTGTAAGTCGTTGTAAAAGCTTATTTGACAAAAGTTAATCTATGAAAAGATGTTGAAAATGATCTTGATTGTGTTTTGATTAGAGTTTTATCATTTTGTTCAGAACTAGGGTTTCCGCACCTGGTTTTGTGACTTGTATGATCATATAATCCTGTTTTAGCTAAAATCTTTCGCTTACATATTATTTCCTTTCTCAAAATGTTATATATTTTTAAACTGTAACCTCATAATCTGAGTATACCCTAGCACAACACTAAAGATTTCTTAATCTTGTTGGATTTTTATTACCTTGAAACTTTACAAAATACATATTTTTGTCAAAAGATGCCTCAAACTTAAATTCAATTGTTTATTTATAGACATAACAAACGATTTTTTCTATATAATGCTTTAATCTATTAAAAATCACTTAAACGAACCTTGATCTTCAAAACCTAATGTCATGTTTAAAATCAACGGGAATATTTTAATCAAAGCTCACTTAGTTTGTACTATTTAACGACTTTTGTTTTAGGTATAAAACCAATTTTAAAACCCTTCTAACCTCATGAACAAAAATTTAATCTCCAACTCCCTATTGACACCTACTTATTTTCAACAAGTTCGAAACTTTTACAATTTTTGGTATTGTCGCAATCATGTTATCTCATACACTTGATTCTAACCTTTGATCCAAACCCCACAATTTACATTGCTACATAATCCCCTTACTATAAAATAAGCTCTTTATCAACTATCTTCACATTCACTATCTCTCACAACCTTGGTCCTGCTTCAAGATTTTTCCTCTCAAGAATTAGATTCATATCCTTCACCGCTTATCCCACGGATATTAATTGAAAGAAAATTCATTGACAAACCGCTTGTTCCGTGATAATCTCATCCGCAACCTGCCCACCATGGTTCTCCAAATTAATACCCACCAAACCCCCAACTTTAATAGTATCGTTCACTTCTTTGTTAATCTCAACAGCTTCTGTAACCATACCATCCGAAACTTCATTAGCCAGTGGTGCTTCAACGTCTTGTATATCGGAACCAGCCAGTGGTGCTTCAACGTCTTGTACATCGGAACCAGCTTCCACCGATTGGCTAACCTCCGTCGCTATAAACTGAGCATCCAAAGAAGGAACCTCATTACCTGAGCAGAACTCCTCCACACTCTGAGTCCCCGCACCAATAATATTAACCCCACAATTGTTAAAAGGATTAATATGATCGTTCGGAGAATTGTGAAAAGTCAACCTAGACCTCTTTCTACTTTTTGTAAATTCTGAACAACCCACTCGAAAATCCAGCCCACTATCTTCAGGCGGGCCATTAAAAATCTCTCTACTTATTTGGCCCACTGGGCTATGATCCAATGTATCTTTAACCGAATGGCCCACTTTATTTGAAAAAATAGATGTTTCAGTCAACTTAGTCAAATAAGGAAATCCATCACCCTCATTAACTTCCTCCAAAATTGGTGCCGTAATTCCCGCTCCAGCCTGACCGTTGACATTTGCATCACCAACCTCGGTCTCCTTCTCCAACGAGACATCCCGGATTTCCCCCTCCTCCATTTCATCAACCCTATTCTCTGCCTCTACCACCGCAAACTCCGACACCCACGTCGTAATTTCTTCCACCACCCAAACAGTGTAACTCTTACCCTTCCACACTATGTTGACCTCCTCAAAAATCTTCGATAGGCTATCAGTAAGTACATTAATAAACCCAGCCGAGTTGTCAACAGACAACCATGAAAAGGTAGATGGCCAGACCACCTTCCCGAATAAACCTCCGACCCTATCATAGATAGAGTTATCACGTATCAATACCGGTAGTCCAATAACCTTAAGCACCGCAATACGATCCGTTGTTACGTGTTGGCCATTCCAAGGCGAAACAGACACCATGGACTCCTTCCACACCATCTCCTTGCCAAACATAAAATCATTCATCTCATTGTTATCATGAAACGTAATTAAAACTGTTAAGCCACCAAGATAAGAAACTGCTGCCCCCGGAAAACCCGCATTCGCCAGCACCTTGTAAACATTGTGCATGTTTACTATACTATCAAACACACCAATGACAGACCTCCCAAGACAATGACGAGGATACTCAGCACCATCCCCATCCACCTGTAACGGTTTTTTAGAGCAAGAAGGAACACCATAAACCGCCGTAACGTTAGGATATTCATCCGCCATTACATTCTTTTCCTTTGGGATCCAAGCTTTCTTAACCGGGCCATCTTCAACATATGAAATCCGATTCCGAGAACGATCAAACATAGACAACGATACTGCAATCCTAGTCTCCATAATAACAATGTCATTAAGGGATCCCAACACTGCATAAGGATCTGCAAGTTTTTCACATCTAACAAATCCGAAAACCCTGCCTCTGATCGTACGTTTCCTGGGCACCCAAGCATCTTTCACCGACACAAACTCCCTAAACGCCTCCCTAAGCTTTAGCCCCGTCACTCTATCCGTAATATTTGTCACATAAAAAGTGGTGTTGAACGCCTGATCACCATTATCACGATCCTGATGAACCGGCGGCCGTTGAACTCCTCCTCTCGTATTAGGGTTTCCCATTATATAGTAGTATATATTACTCTTGTATTTATGTAGAACCTATATAAAGAAACATTTGTAGCTTGAAGCACAAAAAGGGATATGGAAACACAAGGTTCATTATAACTACTTGCAATTCATAGAGGTAAAACAAGTCAACCTTTTGTTATTAAACATTTAATTTTGAGTTTCTAGACTGTGTTTTATTAATGATTTCTTTCAGGTTTTAAATATGGGAAGATATGTATAAAAAAATGCAATCAATGTGTTGTTAAAGATATTGAATTTGTCATGAGCCATTAAACAATTCCAAAATATGTAACTTGTGAGAACCATGACATTTTCATAATATGCATGAAACTATTAGGTTGTTTTTCTTTTGCACTAAATGAGCCCTCAAAAAGATAAATACATATTGATGTAGAAGAAAATCAAAATACATTTTTACCTTTTCTTTTATTGCATTCCATCTGCAAATATTCATGCTTAATTAGTAGTTGGTGCATTTTCCATAAAAGGGGAACCAATTTCCACAATAAACGAGAAGGATGTTGTTAGCGAACATACATTTGTTAGGAGGTTTACATAAAACAAGTTAAGGAAAGAACTATCGCAATCTGATGAGTTCTTTTGACAATCCAAGGTTGGTATTCCTTAAGGTAATCTATACATCTAATAAACAAAACTCAATGTGTACACTTGTCCCTCCCACATTGAATCTTCAATTTTCTCTCCTCCCATATTGTGCCATGTGTCACAATCTTATAATTTATAATATTTTGTTTTTTTAAATCAAAAATCCCAAAAATATAAATTCCCTAAAAAACACACGCAGACATAACATCACACATAATATCATCGTCGCCTCCTTCAATCTAAACCCTAATCAGGGCGATCCAAGGGCGATTGAAGCTACTCCTTCATCTCCAATCTAAGGTACTCTCTCTTTGATTCTTATTTCGCTAAATCGATGTTCATATATCTTTTATTCTTTCTTTTTTTTCACTGATTTTCCATATATGTTTATAAAGTTTCAATTAATTTTAATCTCT
Organism: Ambrosia trifida; assembly: GCA_028751855.1. Classification (NCBI taxonomy): domain Eukaryota; kingdom Viridiplantae; phylum Streptophyta; class Magnoliopsida; order Asterales; family Asteraceae; genus Ambrosia; species Ambrosia trifida. The sequence continues at coordinate 169,139,755 of CM054123.1, read as the reverse complement.
GTTTTTCTATGTCTTTTTTTGACTGATTGTTCTTTATGTTTCCAATGTTCTTGGTTTTTCGTTTATTATTGTTTATTGTAATTAATTTTTTTGATTTTTTATTGTTGTTTCAGTGTTAATGTTTTATGTTTCGATTAAGGGGTTTTTAGGGTTCAATTGTTTTTTTAATCGGTTTTTTTACTCTGTTTTGGATTGTACAATTATGTGAAACTGGTATTAATCTGATTATTTATCTGTTTTGACTGTTTTTGGAATTTTGAAAAATCTTTTAGATTTTTTAGTAAGGTTAAAAACTTAATCAGTTTCTTTGAGTTCCTGTTTTTTAGTATTAACATTGTACAATTATGGACTGTTTTTGCGAGAAGACATGGAGCCATACACGGCAGTACAAGATCGGGTATTGCCAAAAACAGTCGCTGGAGAGAGTCAGGTGGCCAGAGGATCTTTATTATTGTTATTATTTTATAAAAGTTATTATTATTATTTGTACTGTTATTGCCAATGGGTAGCGTGTGTGAACTCATAACCTTATTTATTATGAACTTATAAACTTTTTATTATTATTATTATTATTATTATTTGTTTCTATTTTTAGCAAACAATGATTTCTTTCAGGTTTTAAATTGGGAAGACATGTATAAAAATTGCAATCAATGTGTTGTTAAAGATATTGAATTTGTCACACCCTCAAATTCCACATGCGGGGTTTTACCGCGAGGCGCGTGACACACCAGGATCTCAGTCAACGATCACAATAAACATACAACAAACATGCATTCAAGATTATATTTAAAACCAAAATATAATGCTTTGAGCTGTAAACCAGCAGCGGAAGCATCCTTGTTTACAACCAAAAGACATATCATTGTTTACAAAGACATTGTTTAATATGTTTCCAAAATAATAGACGCCGTGCATGACCTTGTGCGCCTAGTCCGACAACCGCTACCTTAGCGACCTGAGAAAACATGCCAAAAATGTCAACATATAATGCTGGTGAGTTCACAGGTTTTCTTTCATAAAGTATTGTTATAAGTTCGGTAAGATCATTTCCCGTTACTACTATGTTATGAGAACGTTAGCTAGACGTTAAGTGTTGCTACTACTGCGGTTGGGAATCCATTACTAAACCGGTATAAGTGTTGAAGCCAGCCCAGACGGACGGGATTACCGATGCCTCGGTAACCCCCAAAGTATTAGAGACAATATGCACCCGCCCGGCTCCCAGCCGTCGGGTGGGGTTTGTAAGGCCCAATAGATCTATCCACATTTCCCCCGTTGTGCATCCCCGCACATTCATGGTTCCCCCTGGGACTTTCTGTAAAAGCCGCATAGTACATAAAGTAACCATAGTATAACATGATCTATGATAAGTAATCAGATAAGTAGCATGTTTCTCCCCCGAAAGTAAAACGGTAAAAGTGGGGCTGTGACACTCACCTCGGTTTGCGTTACTTGAAAATAGTTAAGTAGTTATGTTACGATAGTCCCAAATAGCGGCGACCTATCATAAGATGTGTATAAGTATTGGACTAATAACCCGCAGGCTAACTAGTCCCCGCATGTCCAGACCGTGACCATAAACGTTTGAAAACACCTTTAACTGTTAAACCGACCGTGCCCGACAAGACCCGACATCCCATTGGTGACCCGACATCCCACGTGTTAGATAAATGCAAGACATCATGCAACATATGCAATTAAACACTTAGCACGCGCAACAATTCGCCTAGTCTAGCATAATGTCCAATTAACGCATAAACAGGTCCGAACACGTCTTACTAAGTCATTGGGTGTATCCCGGGGTTCCTAACATGTTCCTAGGTGTCAAATCGTGTTCCGGGATGTCAAAACGCGTTCACGACAGCAGTACATGCGATTAGGAAGGTTACACGCGAGTAGGCAATAGCCTATAGGCGATTAGGGGGCCTAATCGCATGAAGTATGGGCGATTAGGGTCCTAATCGCCCTAATGGTCTGCACAATCGCCCTTAGCTCAGGCGATTAGGGGGTCTAATCGCCTGCAGCTGCTGTACAACGAGTTTTTGCGCGTTAAACCCTCCAAATCAGATCCGAAACATGCAACAACACCCAATATCAAACCTAAATCATTTACCAACCCTTTTCAAGCAAAAACCCCCAACATATCACTGATCTAGCATGTTCTATGCAATTATTTCCTAAAATGGCAAAGTACTAGGTTTCTTCTACCAACCTTATCTTTCCTTAAATGGAAATAATCAGATTTCAAGCTCTACAACATGTAACTCATAAAATCTCTGATCTAACATCTTCCTAGTGTGAATCCTAACAACATTGCACCAACAATCACACCATAATCATCCTAAATCCTCAAGAACATACAAATGGGTCAAAATATGCATTTTCTTCAAAACACCATAATAATGGCTAAGATTCTAAGACAACCTTCCTAGTGACCTCTACATAACAGAAGTACACTCATATCTTAAAAGCATTCATGTTAAAATCACCAATAAGACCAACATTTGCATATAAACTTCACATATAACAAGCATTAAGGTGTAAACTTGGTTTAAGACTCTTTTGAAAGGTTTTTAAAGACACATTTGGTAAAACAAGGTCTGGAACTTTGGGGGAACTCAAAATAACAACTTTACAAAGGTTAGGGATGAAGAACACACCTTGGATTTTGCTAAAGAAAGGTGTGTAAGCTTGGGGATGGTGATTTTTGTAGCAAAATGAGTTCCAGAGGTGTTCTAGGGTGTGTGGGCGACTTGGGAGCAGCTAGGGTTGTTCTAGAGGTGTTTGGGGAGTTAAGGGTTCTATTTATAGGTGTTTTGACCCGAGCCCTGCAGTACACGCGATTAGGGGCCCAGATCAGGCGAGTAGGGGCCTAATCGCCTCTAAGCTCACGCGATTAGCCACCTACTCGCGAGTAGGGGGCCCTAATCGCTACTATTCATGCGATTGGCCACCTACTCGCCCCATTCCCTTGTACTCGTGCACTGTTCATGCGATTAGGAGTCCCCCCAGGCTCCTAATCGCCTATAAGGTCTGGAAATGGGTTTTTGGCGCGTTAAACACTATTTTAACATATTTAAACACGTATTCACACACCGATAAGTCACATAGTGATTCCAAACATGTAATGCATGATATCCAACACGTTTACATCCGTTCACCAATTCCCGGGACTCGAGACTCGTGTGTGCATTAAACCCGGCGATTCCACGAATCGCCGATCCTTGTACCCATAGTTATGGACCGACTCCCGATGACCCCGCGGATCATCATAACGACTCCCGATGATTCCCCCGAATCACCGTACCGACTCGACTGACCTCGTTAAGGACGTAATATGCATGATTCGCTAAGGTAGACTTACTAGTTTAGTCAACGTTACTAACCTGAGTTTGCCGGGTGTCACATCATCCCCCTGTTGAAAGAATTTTCGTCCCGAAAATTGCCCAAGGCCAAAAAGGAAGAGACGAAAGAGAAGAAAAATTTTCCGGTTGCCACATCATCCCCCTGTTGAAAGGAATCTCGACCCGAGATTCATTCAGCTTCAGCAGAGACATGTCTTGATTCGAACGCGCGCTTAGGAAATAAATGGGGATACTTAGCCTTCATTTGATCTTCCCGTTCCCACGTGAACTCCGGTCCACGATTAGAGTTCCAACGGACTTTAACAATGCGGATTTTACTCCGGCGAAGGCTACGGATTTTATAGTCAAGAATTTCAACCGGTTCCTCCACGATACGTAGACGATCATCCACCTTGATCTCTTCGAGAGGAACAACCAAAGATTCATCCGCCAAACACTTCTTCAAATTAGAAACGTGGAAGACGTTATGAACATTACTGAGCTCAGCCGGCAGATCGAGCCTGTATGCTACCGGTCCAATCCGTTCCAGGATTGCGAACGGTCCCACATACCGAGGATTCAATTTGCCCCGTTTCCCAAAACGTATAACGCCCTTCCATGGAGATACCTTCAACAAAACCCTGTCGCCAACCTCAAACTCCAAAGGCTTGCGACGACGATCGGCATAGCTCTTTTGACGATCCCGAGCTGCTGCCATGCGGTTACGGATTTGTACGATCTTTTCGGAAGTCTCGTACACAAGTTCCGGGCCGGTGAGTTGACTCTCACCCACCTCGGCCCAACAAAGAGGAGACCGGCATTTCCGCCCGTAAAGAGCCTCGAACGGAGCTGCCTTGATGCTAGAATGGTAACTGTTGTTGTAGGAGAATTCCACCAACGGTAAATGAATCTCCCACCCCTTGCCAAAATCGATCACACATGCCCGAAGCATGTCTTCTAGCGTTTGGATTGTCCGCTCACTTTGACCGTCAGTTTGCGGATGATACGCTGTGCTCATGTCCAACTGAGTACCCAGAGCCTTATGCAAAGACTTCCAAAAGTTAGAGGCGAACCGAGGATCACGATCAGAAATAATAGAGACGGGCACCCCGTGCCGAGAGACCACTTCCTTGAGATATAACCGTGCCAAACGCTCGAGACCATCGGTCTCTTTGATAGCGAGGAAGTGCGCAGACTTTGTCAACCTATCGACAATTACCCAGATCATGTCGCAACCACTGGGCGATTTCGGGAGTTTGGTCACAAAGTCCATCGTAATCCGCTCCCACTTCCACTCGGGGATTTCAGGCTGTTGCAGAAGGCCGGATGGCTTTTGATACTCAACCTTGACCTTGGCACAGGTCAAGCACTTGCTCACGTACGAAGCCACGTCCGCCTTCATGTTCGGCCACCAATAAAGTATCTTCAGGTCTTGATACATCTTATCGGAGCCAGGGTGAATAGAGTACCGGGACTTGTGAGCTTCATCGAGAACAAGCTCCCGCAAGCCCCCAAATAAAGGAACCCAAATACGTTCAGCGAAATAGTGTAACCCATCGGATCTGAGTTCAAGGTGGCTATCAGCACCATGCATGGTTTCAGCCTTAAGGTTTTCCTCCTTCAAGGCCTCTTGCTGCGCTGAACGGATTCGATCAGGTAAGCCGGAATGGATAGTGAGCTGAAGAGCTCGAACACGACGAGGTTTAGCCGTCTCCTTCCTGCTCAAGGCGTCTGCGACTACATTCGCCTTGCCAGGATGGTATTTGATAGCGCACTCGTAATCATTAAGGAGTTCGACCCAACGTCGCTGCCTTATATTCAACACCTTCTGATCAAAGATATGCTGGAGGCTCTTGTGATCGGTGTAAATAGTGCATTTGGTACCGTACAAGTAATGCCTCCAAATCTTTAAAGCAAAGACCACCGCACCCAATTCCAGATCATGGGTGGGGTAGTTTTTCTCATGAACCTTAAGCTGACGAGAAGCATAGGCGATGACCTTCTCGCGCTGCATCAGTACACAACCGAGACCCCGGATAGAAGCGTCACAATAAACCACAAAATCGTCCGTACCTTCAGGCAAGGACAAGATAGGAGCAGAACAGAGTTTAGCCTTTAACAACTGGAAGGCCGACTCCTGCGAATCACCCCAGTCGAACTTCCGGTCCTTCTGGGTAAGCGAGGTGAGGGGTTGAGCGATCTTCGAAAATCCCTCGATAAAACGACGGTAATAACCTGCAAGGCCTAGGAATTGCCGCACCTCAGATGGCGTCTTCGGTGCTTCCCAGTCTTTAATGGCTTCAATCTTTGCTGGGTCAACGTGAATTCCTTTCTCATTAACAACATGACCAAGGAATTGGACTTCACGCAACCAGAAGCTACACTTAGAAAACTTAGCGTACAGCTGTTCCCGTCTCAGAAGTTCCAAAACAAGACGTAGGTGTTCCTGGTGGTCCACCTCATTCTTGGAATAGACTAGAATATCATCAATGAAGACAATCACGAACTTGTCAAGATAAGGCTTGCAAACACGGTTCATTAGATCCATAAAGATGGCAGGTGCGTTGGTGAGACCAAAAGGCATGACCAGGAATTCAAAATGGCCATAGCGAGTTCGAAAGGCGGTCTTCGGAATGTCAGCTTCTTGAACCCTCAACTGATGGTACCCCGACCTCAAATCAATCTTCGAATAGAAACTGGAACCCTGAAGCTGGTCAAATAAGTCATCGATGCGGGGAAGAGGATAGCGATTCTTGATGGTAACCTTATTCAACTCCCGGTAGTCGATACACATCCGTAGGCTTCCGTCCTTCTTCTTGACAAACAAAATAGGGGCTCCCCACGGGGACGAACTAGGTCGAATGAAACCCTTCTCTAACAGCTCCTGCAACTGGTTCGATAATTCCTGCATCTCGGGAGGTGCAAGACGATAAGGGGCACGAGCAATAGGGGCCGCACCCGGAGCAAGTTCAATACCAAATTCGACCTGGCGATAAGGAGGAAGACCAGGTAAGTCTTCAGGAAATACATCGGGAAAGTCACGGACAACAGGGATATCTTCAATCTTCTTCTCCTCTTCAGACGAAACCGAAACAAGTGCCAGAATGGCAGAATACCCCTTCCGAAGATACTTATAGGCTTTCATACACGAAATGATACTCAACGGGACCCCGCTCTTCTCACCGTGCACCAACAAAATTTCACCGTCAGGGAGGGGAAGTCGAATAACTTTATCAAAACAAACAATCTCGGCATGATACAGGGATAACCAATCCATACCCACGACAACATCGAAACTACCCAGGGACACCGGCATAAGATCAATAGGGAAGGAATAACCCGACAACTCAAGGCGACACTCCCTAAGGACGTGCGTCGCTTCAACTTTCTTACCATCAGCCAATTCTATCAAGTACTTAGCCTCTAAAGGTGTAGGTACCCTATCAAGCAATTGACTAAACCCAAGAGATATGAAACTCTTATCGGCGCCAGAATCAAATAAAACCGTAGCATAGCGATTATCGAGGAGAAACGTACCAGTAACAGTGTCGGGATCCTGTCGAGCACCACTTGAACCGATCACGAAGGCGCGAGCATTCCTGCCTCCGCCCCCATTGTTTCCATTGCCCGACCCATTCTTCCCAGCTTCGCCCTGCTTCAACTTGGGGCAGTTACGCTTGTAGTGACCAAGCTCACCACAGTTATAGCACCCCTGTTTCCCTTGATTTCCCTGAGGAGTAGCGACTTGAGGGGCTGGGGCTGGTGTGACCGATGGGTTTCGGTTCCCCAAAGGGTTGGACCTACAATCCTTGGCTTGGTGCCCAATCTTATGGCACCGACGGCAACGGTCCTTATCATCGCAAGAACCGGTGTGATGATAGTTGCACCGATCACACTTTGGCAACTTCCCAGCATAAACCCCCGGTTGTCGTTCAGTCGACGATCCCCCTGCATCAGTCTTCTTCACCTGTTGAGGCTGAGCCGAGCTCGAGCCTTTCCCCACAGTTTCCCACTTCCGTTTGTTACCATCAGAAGCCTTCACAGTAGCGCCTCGAGGAGGCAAGACCCCTTCAGTCACCTTCATGTTGGTCAGCCTGTGAGCTGACCGAACTACCTCAGAATAAACAGTGAGATTACCCGCAACAACTAACCCAGCAATCTCCGGTACCAACCCAGCAACATAATGCTCAATTCTTCGGTATTCCGGTGTGTGCAAATCGGGGCACAACACCGCCAATTCATTGTGCCTAGCAGTATAAGCTTCAATCTCAGAACCCACCATCTTATGATTCCAGACTTCATGTTCAAGCTTCTGAATTTCGTCCCTCGGGCAGTACTCATTCTTCAGCAACTGAATGAATTCTGTCCAGGGCATAGCGTGGGCTTCCCCAATGCCCATAGTCTGGGTGGTGGAGTTCCACCAAGTCAAGGCTTGACCCTCCAGGGTCGCAGAAGCATACTTCACCCGGTCGCCTTCCGGGCAGCTGCACATCGAGAAAACAGATTCGAGCTTCTCCAACCATCGGAGCAGTCCCACTGCCCCTTCAGTGCCGCTAAAGTTGTGGGGCTTACAGTCCATAAACTTTTTATAGGAACACTGGGATGGAGGAGGATTGACAGCACCACCTGGAACAGACACACAGGTGAGTATCAAGAAAAGGTAAAGTACTCCAGAACGAGGTAGAATAGATGAGGATCGACGTACCACCCATAGCATTATGAGCGGCTTGGAATGCAGCTAAAGCAATATTCACATGCTGCTGCGTCAGATTATCCAGCTCAGCTTGGGTCATATTAATGTTCCCGCGGCCACCGCCGCCACCACGGCCGCCACCACGACCGCCAGCACGGCCGCCCCTGCGACCTCCACGAGCTCCCGACATCTTCTGTCACAACATGAAACAAAAGATTTAGGCTTGCCCGTGGTATAACCCATTAGGAATTTCAAGAAATTAGACCGAGCCCTGTTCGGGTCCATCCGTTCAAGCCCAAGGTCCGCCAGGGATCCCATGCATCACAGTTTATGATCTCGTGTGCACCCGACATGATAAACTGTTCCACATGGTCCTCCAGGCGCGCTTTAAGTTTGAAGTTCAAGTCACCGAACACTAGCGCCCAATCATGATATTATCATAGGCATAAGTACAATATAATATGCATAAGAACGGGCGTGTTCATTAGGGCATAGAGGGGAGATGTCCAAATCTCTGGACAGATCTCAAGAGTACGCCGAAGCTACCCCAATGCACACTGCCGTCAAGAGAGTTCAATAGTATATCGTTCGCCATCGGATCATAGTAAGGATGAGTCAAGAAATAGGATGATAAGAAGTAAATAGATGATGTAGCGTAGTAGATGATGACACCGACACCCCGACAAGTCCTGTTGTTACCCACTTGCTAAGACTCGACTGATTGTGACCGTCTAGTGTGTGCGACTCAGTTATAGACTAGACTCTACATGCAGTCTCAGTTCACTATAACCGTTGGCTCTGATACCAATCTGTCACACCCTCAAATTCCACATGCGGGGTTTTACCGCGAGGCGCGTGACACACCAGGATCTCAGTCAACGATCACAATAAACATACAACAAACATGCATTCAAGATTATATTTAAAACCAAAATATAATGCTTTGAGCTGTAAACCAGCAGCGGAAGCATCCTTGTTTACAACCAAAAGACATATCATTGTTTACAAAGACATTGTTTAATATGTTTCCAAAATAATAGACGCCGTGCATGACCTTGTGCGCCTAGTCCGACAACCGCTACCTTAGCGACCTGAGAAAACATGCCAAAAATGTCAACATATAATGCTGGTGAGTTCACAGGTTTTCTTTCATAAAGTATTGTTATAAGTTCGGTAAGATCATTTCCCGTTACTACTATGTTATGAGAACGTTAGCTAGACGTTAAGTGTTGCTACTACTGCGGTTGGGAATCCATTACTAAACCGGTATAAGTGTTGAAGCCAGCCCAGACGGACGGGATTACCGATGCCTCGGTAACCCCCAAAGTATTAGAGACAATATGCACCCGCCCGGCTCCCAGCCGTCGGGTGGGGTTTGTAAGGCCCAATAGATCTATCCACATTTCCCCCGTTGTGCATCCCCGCACATTCATGGTTCCCCCTGGGACTTTCTGTAAAAGCCGCATAGTACATAAAGTAACCATAGTATAACATGATCTATGATAAGTAATCAGATAAGTAGCATGTTTCTCCCCCGAAAGTAAAACGGTAAAAGTGGGGCTGTGACACTCACCTCGGTTTGCGTTACTTGAAAATAGTTAAGTAGTTATGTTACGATAGTCCCAAATAGCGGCGACCTATCATAAGATGTGTATAAGTATTGGACTAATAACCCGCAGGCTAACTAGTCCCCGCATGTCCAGACCGTGACCATAAACGTTTGAAAACACCTTTAACTGTTAAACCGACCGTGCCCGACAAGACCCGACATCCCATTGGTGACCCGACATCCCACGTGTTAGATAAATGCAAGACATCATGCAACATATGCAATTAAACACTTAGCACGCGCAACAATTCGCCTAGTCTAGCATAATGTCCAATTAACGCATAAACAGGTCCGAACACGTCTTACTAAGTCATTGGGTGTATCCCGGGGTTCCTAACATGTTCCTAGGTGTCAAATCGTGTTCCGGGATGTCAAAACGCGTTCACGACAGCAGTACATGCGATTAGGAAGGTTACACGCGAGTAGGCAATAGCCTATAGGCGATTAGGGGGCCTAATCGCATGAAGTATGGGCGATTAGGGTCCTAATCGCCCTAATGGTCTGCACAATCGCCCTTAGCTCAGGCGATTAGGGGGTCTAATCGCCTGCAGCTGCTGTACAACGAGTTTTTGCGCGTTAAACCCTCCAAATCAGATCCGAAACATGCAACAACACCCAATATCAAACCTAAATCATTTACCAACCCTTTTCAAGCAAAAACCCCCAACATATCACTGATCTAGCATGTTCTATGCAATTATTTCCTAAAATGGCAAAGTACTAGGTTTCTTCTACCAACCTTATCTTTCCTTAAATGGAAATAATCAGATTTCAAGCTCTACAACATGTAACTCATAAAATCTCTGATCTAACATCTTCCTAGTGTGAATCCTAACAACATTGCACCAACAATCACACCATAATCATCCTAAATCCTCAAGAACATACAAATGGGTCAAAATATGCATTTTCTTCAAAACACCATAATAATGGCTAAGATTCTAAGACAACCTTCCTAGTGACCTCTACATAACAGAAGTACACTCATATCTTAAAAGCATTCATGTTAAAATCACCAATAAGACCAACATTTGCATATAAACTTCACATATAACAAGCATTAAGGTGTAAACTTGGTTTAAGACTCTTTTGAAAGGTTTTTAAAGACACATTTGGTAAAACAAGGTCTGGAACTTTGGGGGAACTCAAAATAACAACTTTACAAAGGTTAGGGATGAAGAACACACCTTGGATTTTGCTAAAGAAAGGTGTGTAAGCTTGGGGATGGTGATTTTTGTAGCAAAATGAGTTCCAGAGGTGTTCTAGGGTGTGTGGGCGACTTGGGAGCAGCTAGGGTTGTTCTAGAGGTGTTTGGGGAGTTAAGGGTTCTATTTATAGGTGTTTTGACCCGAGCCCTGCAGTACACGCGATTAGGGGCCCAGATCAGGCGAGTAGGGGCCTAATCGCCTCTAAGCTCACGCGATTAGCCACCTACTCGCGAGTAGGGGGCCCTAATCGCTACTATTCATGCGATTGGCCACCTACTCGCCCCATTCCCTTGTACTCGTGCACTGTTCATGCGATTAGGAGTCCCCCCAGGCTCCTAATCGCCTATAAGGTCTGGAAATGGGTTTTTGGCGCGTTAAACACTATTTTAACATATTTAAACACGTATTCACACACCGATAAGTCACATAGTGATTCCAAACATGTAATGCATGATATCCAACACGTTTACATCCGTTCACCAATTCCCGGGACTCGAGACTCGTGTGTGCATTAAACCCGGCGATTCCACGAATCGCCGATCCTTGTACCCATAGTTATGGACCGACTCCCGATGACCCCGCGGATCATCATAACGACTCCCGATGATTCCCCCGAATCACCGTACCGACTCGACTGACCTCGTTAAGGACGTAATATGCATGATTCGCTAAGGTAGACTTACTAGTTTAGTCAACGTTACTAACCTGAGTTTGCCGGGTGTCACAGAATTTGTCATGAGGCATTAAACAATTCCAAAATATGTAACTTGTGAGAACCATGACATTTTCATAATATGCATGAAACTATCAGGTTGTTTTTTCTTTTGCACTAAATGAGCCCTCAAAAAGATAAATACATATTGATGTAGAAGAAAATTAAAATACATTTTTACCTTTTCTTTTATTGCATTCCATTTGCAAATATTCATGCTTAATTAGTAGTTGGTGCATTTTCTATAAAAGGGGAACCAATTTCCACTATAAACGAGAAGGATGTTGTTGGCAAACATACATTTGTTCGGGAGGTTTACATAAAACAAGTTAAGGAAAGAACTATCGCAATCTGATGAGTTCTTTTGATAATCCAAGGTTCGTATTCCTTAAGGTAATATACTAATAAATAATTTAATATGACATTTTATTGCATTCTATTTTCTTTGCAATTGAAATCTTATTTTAGAGTTACACTTTGACATTATAACGAGATTTGAGTTAATAAAGATCCCAAGCTGAAGCCATGGTACCTAAGTACATTTTAATTTAATATTTAATTAATCAAAATTATTAATCACATTAAAATTGGTAATTTATATTTAATTTATTTTATCATTAAGTTTTATTGAAACCTCACAACAACGCACATATAAATCCACTATTAAAATTTTTACGTTTGTTATTTAATGAATAAACACGAATCAACCAAAAGAGAGGGAGGTGGTAAAAAGAAAAAGAAAGCATAATAAATCTATCTATCTATATATATAAAAGAAAACGTATATGCTGACGTGGCGTGCAATGGAGGCCTCAACCTTTTTTTAAGAGTGCCACGTGGCATCATAATGGAAAGTTTTTGGTGTTTTTGAATTGTTTCCTTTTTTAATTAAATTGAGTTATTTTAGGAAAAAAGAATTTAAAAATAAATTTTAAATTCTCTCTCATATTTCCTCCTATAATTTTTAAACGTTTATATCTTTTATATACGGGATTTTTTAAAGAAAAAAATTACACCAAATTAACGAGCGTTTTATTATCTTTCCAACGAGTACCATAGTGCTATATAAAAAACGGAGAAAAAATCGACTATTTTTTGTGGGGTTTCGTTCATGCAGAAAAAAAAACACACAAAGTGTTCATGTTATCACGCAAAATTAGATTTTGTGGGGAATATGAGTTATTACTGATTAGAATACTATGAACATGCAATGATTGAGAGATTTTGTGGTTAGTTAACTTAAGTCATTTGCAATAAGTTATCACGTAAAATTAGATTTTTCAACCCCGAGACCCTCCCGGGGTAATCAGCTAGTTGTAAAATAAAATAAACAAATTGTAAAGTAAAATATAAAATAAACAAAGGAAAGATAAGGAGAGGACAACGGATAGAGAGAGAAATAGAGATAAACACATAGACATACACATATACATATATATAGAGAGAGAAAGAGAGAGTGTGTTTTCACAGAGAGAAAGAAAGGGGGAAAACGAAAACCAATCGGGTAAAATTAGTATTCATTTTTATATATAAGTGAGAGAGGGAGAGAGAAAGAACAGCAATGGTGTCCGACCAAGATATAGCAAAAGCAGTGGAAATCCTTCTCACACACTCCGACCCCAAATCATTCACATCCTTAAACGACGTCGTTCACCACCTCCAACAAAAACTAGGGCTCGATCTGTCCCACAAAACCCTCTTTATTCGTGACCAAATTAACCTTTTTCTTTTCCGGTCACAACCACCCTCACAATATCCTCACCCTCAACAACCCCAGTCTTCCCTCACTGGAAATGACCATTTTGCCCTTCCTAACCAACAACCACCACAACTTCAGTACCGCTTTCCTTCACCTCAGTCTCAGTTTCATAATTATTCTCAGTTTGTTGTTCAGCAACAGCACCAGCAGCGGCAAAGGCATCCGGTTGAGGGTAGTTTCGGTAATTCACCTCCGGTGGTTAAGCCTGAAGGTGGAGTTGTTGTGACTCATGATTCCGTTGGGAAAGCCGTCGAAAAGGCGAAAAAAGGGTATATTTTTATCTGTTTTTGAGTATCTGGTGATATGCATAGGTAATTAGTGTAGATATTTATGGCAATTTGTAGTCCAAGAATTAAATGTGACAAAACAATTGTAAATTGTGATGTCTTATTTGTGTGTTTTGAGTGTCGGTAGTTGTTGCTCTATGTACGACCAGATAATTACTTTCTAGAAAGATTATGGTTTTTGCATTTACTTGATTTTACAAAGTTTAATGCGTTAGGGGTTTGGTTGCCCGCCTCATGTACCTCTGGGTTCAAACCGGTTAGTATTAGGGTCTTTAGGTTTAGGTGGTTGATATGTTAAAACCATAGTTATCAAAGGCGCATAGGCCTCACCTGGGGCCTAGGCGAAAGACGCAAAAAAAGTGAGGGCTTGGGAAAAAAAAAGCGTACAATGAAAAAAAATTCAAAATTTATTATGTATTAGAAAAATAATACTATTCTTCAAATAAAATAAACAAAAGCTATTATCTAACATTTAATATCATCTAATTAGTATTAAAAGATTTAAAATTATTTAGTGTATTAGTGTAAAAAAAGTAGTTCTCCTTAGATAATTGTAGAAATATAGTTAGAATCTTGCCATAATTTAGAGAATTTGGTCGGAAGCTCTCAGGAATTTGGGAAGCTTGTCAGACTTTGCGCTTGAACCATCACCTAGAGAATTAAAGCGCAACTGCCCCGACTTAAAGCACGATTGCCTCGCCTTGCTAGGAAAATGGGCCTAGGCGCAAGAGGCGATGACTTTTAATAACTATGGTTAAAACAATAAACGGGATGAAGAAATTATAAAAGGGTTTACTCTATAGAAAGGTTGATGTATAAAACAGGTAAAAGAGATGCAGGTTTTTGTTATAAATATACTTTATTTGGTTGTACATAGCGCGACACCTTGTGTACGTGAATGATGTTTCTCGACATTTTAGACATAAATGCCTTGTAGCGCGGCACGCTTTTTTGAACCGAGTTCACGCACGTACACACATATATGTATGTATAAATGGATGTATATATTCTGCAAAATTCAGGCATTCGAGTCTTTGCTGCATGATTGCATTGCGTTTGACATCCTTATGTTTTAATGTCATTGCAGGGGTTCAACAGGAACCAAAAGAAGAGGTGGACCTGGGGGGCTAAATAAACTTTGTGGCATTACGCCTGAGCTTCAAGTTATTGTTGGCGAGTCAGCGCTATCGAGAACTGATGTAAGTTTCTCAATTTGAGCGATGAATATGTTTTTAAGATCATAAATCGTTTTGAATTAAGAGTATTTTATATGATGTTGCTAAACGTTTGAGTGTTATATTAATCAGATTGTGAAGCAGTTATGGGCATACATTAAGAAAAACAACCTCCAGGATCCTGGGAACAAGAGAAAAATAATTTGCGATGATGCTTTGCGTGTTGTATTTGAAACCGACTGCACTGACATGTTCAAGATGAATAAGTTGCTTGCCAAGCATATCATCCGACTTGAGCCCACAAGTATGTGAAAATGGGATATGAATAAATCATAATGTCTTTTATAGTCTAACCAGAATCTAGTTTGCTGGATTTACGTAATAAGATTTAATATTTGCAGAAGAAGCATCCCTTAAAAGATCGAAAGTCGATGTTGAACCTGCAGCTGAAAGTACAGATAATGTTCCTAGTCAAGTTGTAATATCTGATGCTCTTGCAAACTGTTTGGGTATTGAAGAAAGAGAAATGTCTCAGTCAGAGGCTTTGAGACTTGTTTGGGAGTACATAAAGGTCAATAATCTTGAGGTACGATGCTCTTTGTATGAATGTGTTAATTCTGGTTATGTTTTATCTGTAATGGGTCAAATGGGTTGAAGATCACCCAAACTTATTTTGTTCGGATTGTGGAAATAATTTAGTTTTTATGGAAATAGTTTAATGTGCCAGTTAAGTGTTTCGGTGTGACGAGAACTGTTCTCATCCGTACAAAGAAAACTATTTGTTACCAGAACCGAACCAACCATCCTTTTTTGTCAAATTTATTTAGATCGTTAGTCACATGGCCTGACGGCGGGCACATGGTTATACAAGAGTTGTTTTCTAAAGGCGTTGGCTAAATGCACTCCCCTTTTTTACTAATTGCACTCCCTTCTAAAAAAAATAGTTTAAAAGTTATCAAATTCTATCCTTCTACTTTAAAAAAATCATTTTAGTAACTCATCTTCTTCGTGTAATCAACCCTTTTTTAGTTACTCACCCCATGAACATCATCTTCATGACATAATTGAACCATCGTTGTCCCATGAATCTCGTCATCATCTCGGTGGTACAAAGCCCCATCTAAAATATTGTTAGTTTTAATCTTTATGATTTAATTACTATAGTTTGAGACAAACTTAGATCAGGATAGAAGAGGAAATTCTTTAAAAATATATAAGGTTTAATTATGTTTATTTAAAAACTTTAAAGGGGGAGTGTAATTAGTAAAAATAATATAAAGGGAGTGTATTTAGCAACACCCTTTTCTAAATGCCTAATAGTCAAATTTCTAGAAAGCCTTTTATTATGAGATACTGAGAATTTTGTAAAACTAAACCGATCACATGTATACTATGCAACACAAGTAATTTTGTTTTTAATAGATTGATAATTAAGTAATCGTTGCTATCAATGTTTGGTGACTTTTTAACAAAAGCATTGTTTGGTGGATTTTAGAAAAAAAAAAATGTAGTGATATGTAGACCTTCATGATTACCTTATTTTTGTTGTGTTTGCTTTAAAGTAATACAAGCAGCATATAGTTTACATAATTGGTGGACTTTATTTACTTATTTATTAATTATTAATTTTCGGATTGTTTAATGATAGGATCCTCAAAATTCGGTGATGATTCTATGTGATGAAAAGCTTAAAGCTCTTTTTGGATGTGAAAGCATTTCTGCAATGGGAATACCCGAGTTGGTGATCAGAAATCATTTAACCAAGCAGTAATTTTATCAACTTACATAAACTGGTGCGTATTTCATCCCATTAAACTATTCCTCAATGAAATTACAGATAATTTTATAATATGAATATGGGGGTGTTCGGTTTAGTCTTGAAACTGGTTATCTGCATTCTGCAACCGTAATAATCAATTTTTAATGTTTTAGTTACTAGATTTTGTTATTAATTGGATGATTATTTGGGAAGTAAAATTAATTACCAGTTTTGCCACCATTTACACTAAATATCTAAACGCCTCCTATATGCAGTGTTACGAAGTCAGGCTATATTATGAGTAATCCCCTTATGTTTATTTCTTTCAGATATGCAGTCTAATAGTTTATGGCTTGTCTGACTCTGAAGGAAGTGGTAGGGTTTTTTTTTTTTTTCTAAAGTTTCCCTGTTTAATGGTTCTGCTGACATGGTTAGTCGGTTAGATGTAATTCGCGTGGTGACTTGATTTTATGTAAACCCGAATGGAATAAGTTCATGATATCGGTTTTTCTTATCCTATGTTTAGTTATGCCCCTTTGTAAATGCCTAACCTTGGACAGAATGTAGTTTGACTTGTTTTTAATGGAAGCTTAGAATCTTGTGTGATTGCATCGTTTTGTTTTAGTTTATTTTTACTGAAGAACCAGATGTATGATACAATGATTGATGATAATCATTGCTGAAGGATTAATGGCCCTTGGATCATTCATGATGTAGTATTATAGATGAATGCATGGGATGTGTTCCTGGATTTACCTTCATCTCTTACAAAATGTGGGTGGTTGCAAACATGTTTCTCTTTCATTTGTTATGCATCAAGGGTTTTTTTTTTTTTTTTTGTAAGCAAAAATTCACATAATTAGGACATGTCTTGTTTTTTGTATTGTTAGTTTGTGTGTACATATTTTTTAATTATGTTGGTTTTTGTTTGTGTATTAACAAGATAGAAAAGGTTATGTACTTTATAAATATTGGAAACCTTGTGGACATGACTTGGATTCCAGGACCTAAGCGTAGAATGGAGTATCTTCCTGCTTGCATTGTTCTTGGTTATATGAGGCTATGCTTGATCTATATTCCAGCTTTGAGCTGTCAAAACGAAAATGAACCGTTAGTAGGGGTCCAGATGACAAAGTCTCGAGTTTCACCCTCTGATGCTCAAGTCAGCAAGATTGTAACGGGTCTTGTATGTAAAATATGAGCATCATGCCATGTGTATGCTAGTATATGAGAGAGTAATCTACTAAGAGGAAGAAGCATGTTACAAGAGTTGACGAGACGAAGTAGGGGTGAATCAAATTATTCGAATTCTGAAGTTGTATTTGAATTCGATTACTCAATTTGAATCAAATTTGAATTTAACTTCGATATTATGATGATGATTGAATTCGATTCTTAATATGATTTGAAATTAGTGTTACATAACTTGAAAACGAACCAGGTATTAAAACAAATGAACTCGAATACATAAACTCTTAAGGGCTGTTTGGTAGTCTTTTAATGAGGCTCTTAACCATTCAGTGTTGAATGATTCAGCATTCAGCGCGTTTGTTTCAACCTCTGAATGGAATGGTTAAGGCTGAATCATTAAGACTTGGGATGTTGCTGAACTATTAAGCACTGAATCATTAAGTACTGAACTAGACTGAACCTTAATGAAACTCTCATACTAATGTGGGACAAGAAAACTAACCATTAAGAGGTCTAACTTAATGATTCAGCACTTAGGGGCTGTTTGGTTCACCTCTGAATGGCTCATTCAGAGGTAACCTCTGAATCGGTCAGAGGTGAGCGGTGTTTGGTTGCAAAAAGTTGGCCCTCTGAACTGAACCATTAAGACTGAATGGTTCAGTTTTGTATACATGCTGAATGAAAAACTTGACTCATCTGCCCCTCTCTTCTGAATGACATCCACCGCCGCACCTACCACCCTCTCCCTCCTTCTGCGCTGCCGCCTCCTCCATCTCCTCCCCCGCTTGCCACTACCCCTTTCCTCTCCTCCTTCTCCTCTTGCGCCGCCGACATCCGTCACTACCATCTCCGCTACAACAACTGTTTTTTCCACTGACCACCATCTCCACTGAGCACTGTCCTCCGTCACCGCCGCCTCGTCCATCTCCTCCTCCTTCTCCCATCTCTCTCTACTTCACTGTTATGTAGTGGGAGTGTTTTGTGTGGGTCAAAGAAAAAGAAAGAAAAAGAAAAATAGAGAGAGAGAAAGAATCGTGTGTGTGGAGTGGAGATGTGTTTGTGTTGGTTGAAGACAAAGAAAGAAAAGGACAGAATATATGGTTGTGATATTTTTTTAATTTTTACTTGATTTTATTTTTTATTTTTATAAAAAGAAGGTGAGGGTAAAATAGTAATTTTGTTGAGTTATTCAGAGGTCTAACCAAACAACCCATTACTAGCTTATCACTTACTGGTTCAGAGCCTCTTACTCATTCAGACCTCTTACTGATTCAGCACTTACTGGTTCAGCAGTTGCCAAACAGCCCCTTAACCATACAGACCTCTTAACCATTCAGACCTCTTAATGATTAAGAGGTCTGTATGGTTAAGGGGCTGTTTGGCAACTGCTGAACCAGTAAGTGCTGAATCAGTAAGAGGTCTGAATGAGTAAGAGGCTCTGAACCAGTAAGTGATAAGCTAGTAATGGGTTGTTTGGTTAGACCTCTGAATAACTCAACAAAATTACTATTTTACCCTCACCTTCTTTTTATAAAAATAAAAAATAAAATCAAGTAAAAATTAAAAAAATATCACAACCATATATTCTGTCCTTTTCTTTCTTTGTCTTCAACCAACACAAACACATCTCCACTCCACACACACGATTCTTTCACTCTCTCTATTTTTCTTTTTCTTTCTTTTTCTTTGACCCACACAAAACACTCCCACTACATAACAGTGAAGTAGAGAGAGATGGGAGAAGGAGGAGGAGATGGACGAGGCGGCGGTGACGGAGGACAGTGCTCAGTGGAGATGGTGGTCAGTGGAAAAAACAGTTGTTGTAGCGGAGATGGTAGTGACGGATGTCGGCGGCGCAAGAGGAGAAGGAGGAGAGGAAAGGGGTAGTGGCAAGCGGGGGAGGAGATGGAGGAGGCGGCAGCGCAGAAGGAGGGAGAGGGTGGTAGGTGCGGCGGTGGATGTCATTCAGAAGAGAGGGGCAGATGAGTCAAGTTTTTCATTCAGCATGTATACAAAACTGAACCATTCAGTCTTAATGGTTCAGTTCAGAGGGCCAACTTTTTGCAACCAAACACCGCTCACCTCTGACCGATTCAGAGGTTACCTCTGAATGAGCCATTCAGAGGTGAACCAAACAGCCCCTTAATGGACTTATTCTTCTTCAATGATGCTTGTAGACTATACTGGACCTAAGGAAGCAGCCTAAATGTATACAAAATTTAGTGATGTTAGGATAATTGTTTATTGGTTAGTTATTGGATTGAATATGAAATGTTATGACCTAGTGGTCTTGCTATTAAAAATAAAAGGCTAGTCATTTAATGGTATGATGCTATCTTCTCACAAAAGCGATGTAGGTTAAAATCCTTGAAAGTGCAATGTTACTCTTAAAAGATTTTAGAACTTTAACTTTTAGAAGCTCTTTTATTGTTTAAAAAAAGGTTCACTCTAACTTATCATATTTCATATGACCATAACACATGTATAGTGAGTGTAAAAGGTGAAATCGCTTCTATTTACGTGATAATGTGATAACACTTTTTTTTTCTTCCAGTTTTCACTTCACCCCATTCGCTCCAACTCTTTACTAGTTTCATCAAGCATACAAGGTTACCAAAGTTCGCTATGCAAATCCAATCAAGTTTGTTGTTCACATGGAAAAAAAAAATTTATCCCCATGTTTTCTAGTTGACAAAAGGGTCCCATTTATGGTTTCTATGTATTTCTAATTCAAAAATATTATCTCTCAACAAAACACAACAATACTCAAAGTTAGCAAATGCATAATAAACTCTTCTCTACTCACAAACCACATTGAAAGAAACCACTTTAGTAACGTGCAAGCTTTTAACTTTTGCATATTGAAGACTTTTTTTTTTAACATTCGGCCTAATTTATCGATCAATATCTTTTTTTTTTTTTTTGAAAGATGAACTTCAATAAACATCAAAGACGGGAAATCTCTAAGCTACAGATAACCCCAAAACCAATACATCAACTTATATCAAATTTACACCAATCTTTCCAAACTAACCCACCCTTCTTCGACCTACTGTTGAACCAAAGAAAGCTTAACGATTTAACGTCCGCCACAATCTTCACCACATTAGCCTTAGCCTGCGCGAAACACACCTCGTTCCTGGTAGCCCAAATCTTCAACAATAATGCCGAAAACCAAGTCTTTCTTGGACGCCGAAAGCTGCATGTGATCAACAAGCTCTAAAATATCCTTGACAGTGAAAGCGAAAACAGGAGGAATTTTGAGCCAAGAGACAATGCCATTCCAAACACCATTAGCCACAAAACAACCCGTGAAAAGATGCTCCGTAGTTTCCTCAACCTCACCACAAAGATTACATAAACCATTGCCAACTTGAATGTTCCTACGAATGGGAGCTGATGCCGTTGGGATCCTATCCAAGTTAGCCCGCCACATAAACACATTACATTTGCTTGGGAGCCACTTACACCATTTATAAACAAACCTCCCTTCGTTGGAGCTCATGCTAGCTAACCAAAGACGCGCTTCCTTCACTGAATAAGAACAGTTATGACCGACATTCC
Source organism: Ambrosia trifida (assembly GCA_028751855.1). NCBI lineage: Eukaryota > Viridiplantae > Streptophyta > Magnoliopsida > Asterales > Asteraceae > Ambrosia > Ambrosia trifida. Next base: position 169,118,451 of record CM054123.1, on the reverse strand, counting down.
ATCTCCAACTATCGCTTCTATTACTAAGCCGAACTACCAATATCATTCTATGACAATTAACTAGCTCCGAAACCTCTATATTAGAAGCAGGGTAACGTTTCCAATCCCATTGGATAATTCCCACATCCCCAATTCTCTCAACCACTTTACACCATTTATTATTTTCGAGACGGAACAAGTTCTGAAATAAATCTTTCAAAGGTTCATCATTAATCCACGTATCCAACCAAAATTTAATATCTAGCCCATTCCCGGGAGACCCACGAATCATATTAATAAAACTAGTACCTTGAACCTTGGTAGTATACGCCACTTTGACCAACTTACTCCACGGACCTGTCGATTGTTTATTCCACGGCACAATATCCCATCTCCGATTAGACACATGAAGCGCTACAATAACCCTCTTCCACAGAGCCCCATCTTCAGTTTTGAATCTCCATAACCATTTCAGAAGCATCGAGTAGTTGCAATCAGTCAATTTACTCAACCCAACCCACCGTATTTTTTTGGTTTGGCAACATTATCCCAAGCGACCCAATGAATTTTGCCAATCTCATCATTCCCTCCCCACGAAAATCTTTTTATTAACCCTTCAAGCTTGCTAATAACCGCCACCGTAGCTTTATATAAGGAGAAATAATAAGACGAAATACTCTCTAGAACCGATTTAGCTAGAACCAATCTTCCCCCATGGATAGAATTCGAGCTTTCCAAGTGGATAAACGTTTTTTGAAAACTTGAACCACTGGCTCCCAACTATTAATCCGGTTCATATTCCCACCCACTTGAACACCCAAATATTTAAAAGGAGTCTCACCCGCCTTGCATCCTAACCAGGAAGCTTTCTCACTGACCGTATTCAGAGTAATCCCAACACCATAAAGCGTAGATTTGTGGATATTAATCCTCAAACCCAAACATAAATGAAAAATCCGAAGGATCCTCCTCAAGGATTTAAAATTAAAGTTCGACCACTCACCCATCACCATAGCATCATCAGCATAAAGAAGATGAGAAATCACCGGTCCTCCATTTGGAAGACGTACCCCATCAAAACAACCAATATGGCACGCCTTCCTTATAATACTAGAAAACGCTTCCATGACAAAAATAAATAAAAATGGAGAGATGGTGTAACACCCCAACCGATGGCGGAAACATCGGGATGTCACGTATTGATGATTGTTCAGTAGCTCATGGTAAATAATAAATTTCAATAAATGATTTAAATAAATTACATACAACTGTTCTAATAATTTTGTACATCAAAATGAAAAATACTAGCTACGCATCTTCAAGCAATAACTCTAATCTTCAAGCAAGCTATAACCTGAAACATGTTAAGTTTGAAAATATTTTGGGTCAACAAAAGTTGGTGAGAATTACATAGGTTTTGATAATTGAATAAAGCTTGTACAATTCAAGTGTCATGGCAAGTCTAGTCCATATGTGAAAACATACTAGAAGTAAATCGAGTGCATAATCAACCCTTGTGACTGTTATATTGTGGTCCATCCCATACGCTCATGGTTCACTCGATTATGTTATGCGATAACAATCACCCACGCTACCTTTGTAGGAGGCACGTATCCGGGTGGGATTGTCAGTCCAATAGATCTATCATTGTATACCGTCGGCTGATCAATGTTAATGATTATGCTAGAATTGTGCTTACCCTAGTCATGTTTAAGACATAATGCAACATAGAAAAACACATAGACACTTTGATGATTGAATTGCATATAGAATGTTGTAACATGTTTCACCCCAAAAACGGTGATAAATAGAAAATGGGCTATGTAAAACTCACCTTAGCAAAATGTTATGTCTCGTGAAAAAAATAGAATAATGTGTTGTGAATGTATGCGAGGCGAATCCCAAAGACTCAACAACGTAGCTAGTCCAAATTGAAGAAAACGAAAAAGAAAGAATATCAAGCTTCCAATTCGCCAATTACAAGAGCTTATAATCAAAGCTTCAATTGTAGAAGTAATAGACTATAGAAGAAAGGTATGAGGGAAAGTTTAATCGGATTGAAACAATCGATTTAGAGGTGCAAAGTATAATGGGTCATAGGTGGGTTTTTATACTAGTTTTGGAGTCAATTAGCCATTAAAATTGGTCAACACCATAAAGTAAGGTTTTATGATGAATTGACTATTTGACTAAGACTTTGACTGTTTGACTAAGACTTTGACTAATCAATTTAAGGAATGTGTTAAGTTTATTTTCTTCTGAAATACTACACAAGATGATAGTTGGCTCAGTTGGTTGTCACTGTGTGTTGGTTGGCTGTGGACGCGGGTTCGAGTCCCGGTCCACACAAATCTTTTTTTGGCAATTATTTCCCTAAAACTATATTATTCTATATTCATAATATGATTATATAAGCCCGAAAGTGACTCGAAATATTTTTAAAACGTACAAAAGTGTCGAGATACAAATAATTATTAGTTTAAGGTATTTAAAACATATATTGTTTAAAACAATACATTCTTTTTATCAAAAAAAAAATTAGGGGAAATTCGCGATGTTACAGTCTCCCCTACTTTTGGAAACTTCGTCCCGAAGTTATTAAAAACACAGGTTTGAGGTTGATTAGGTAGAAATTAAGGCAGTTGTGGTTTGGGTTAAGGCACGACATGAATTTATAGGTAATAGAATAATTTGTTTCGAATAATTTGGATAAGAGGTTTGAGATGTGAGTTTTAAGGATTGGATTAGGTTCGTCTGAAGTAGCAAGAAGCATAAGAATCTAGCAAAATACTAAACTTATGTTTTAGGAAATCTTATAAGAAATGCATGAATTGATTGGCTATATGAAAACCAAATGAACTACTAAAACCTTATTAGAATTTCACACTACCTTAACGTACCTGTAAATTCATGATTACGTTCCGGACCGCAATCACCAATTTACCTTACATTAGGGTTTTGTGTCCTTCTATGACTCTAAACACACATGTAAGTAATGCAAAATAACCTTGTGATTGAATCGTTTACAATGTATCCAAAAATGAGTCCAACTGTTGAGTAGGAAAAAGATTTCTACCAGTCAGTGAGTAAGAACCTCTACCGATTGTTGAGCAGGTGCGATAGCCTCTACCAGTCGTTGAGCAGGTTGTAGGGCCTCTACCGACTGTTGAGCAGGCATGATGACCTCTACCAATCGTTGAGTAGGTTATTTGGTACTCAACTAACTGTTGAGCAAATACTTCATCCTCTACCAGTTGTTTGATTAAGTGTACCAATTATTTCACACATAAATTGCAAATTGATAATATGTACATATAAACAATCAAGTATCAAGCATAGCATGCGAGTTGTAATAGTGTTGTCCTAGACAAGGTTAATGACTCTAGGTGTGTCTATAGCAAATAGTTTATATTCCATGATTTCTAGTATCAAATGTTTAAATATGGTAGATAATCGAATCCTCGTGTATAACTAAGGATTAAGTTTGATGCAACACACAACCAAGTTTCAATAGTTTGGTTATCATGGGTAACTAGCTCATGTTTGAGAAGGTGAAGGATATGAATTTAGTTCTTGGGGGGATGATGAAAAATCTCGAAACAGAATCAAGGTTGCGAGAGATAGTGAATGTGAAGATGGTTGATAAGGAGTTTATTTTATAGTAAGGAGATTATGTAGCAGTGTAACTTGTGGGGTTTGGATTAAAGATTATAATCAAGTGTATAAGAAAACATGATTGTGGTATATGCCAAATATTGTAAAAATTTGAACAAGTTGAAAATGAGTGGGTGTCGATGGAGAATCTAGAGACTAGATATTATTCCTATGGAAAAAAAAATTTATTTTCAAAATTGGTTTTGTACATAAAGCAAAAGTTGTTAAATAGTACAAGCTAAGTAGGCTTTGATTAAAATATTCCCGTTAGTTGGAGATTTCAAACATGACATTAGGTTTTAAAGATCAAGATTCTATTAGTGATTTTTAATAGTTTAAAGCATTATATAGAAAATCGTTTGTTACGTCAATAAATAAACAATTGAATTTAAGTTCGAGGACATCTTTTGAAAAAAAAAATGTACTTTGTAAAGTTACTAGGTAATGAAAATACAACAAGATTTAGAAATCTTTAGTTTGTGCTAAGGTATGAGGTTATAGTTTTTAAAAAAATAAGTAACATGTGGAGAAATGAAATAATATGATTTGGGTAGGGTGTTGAATATTTAAAAAATGGCTAAGATGGTAAGGTGAAGTGAGATTGTGAAATCCATAGATGGTTTATAAAATGAGATTGATTTAAGCTGTAAAATTTTGAGATTTTAGAGCTTAGTTTAAGGAAAGTGAGTGTAATCATTTATTCATTAATTAAAACGAATAAACGAAAACGTTGACTTATCAAAACTTCTAGATTCTAATAACATAGTGAAGACATGCTTTAGCCTATAAGTGAACACTCATCCCGAGAATTCCCAAGTAGGCATCCGGGTCCCTCGTCTGATTGGGATATATGCGCAATGCCAGCCTAGACAGAAGACTCAGAATACAGGTGTTCACCCTTCTAGATTGCACGTGTTCGTTGTTAAAATCTAGAACTTCGACGAGATCTCAAGGTGGTTCAGGTTAAACCTGATTATTTTGTCTTATTAGTCTAAGAGTGGATCCAGTGATGGAGAGCAATCTTCTTGTAGGGATGAAAGTAGGGATAAGAAGTAGGAGGGAGATAGAGAATAGCAAGTAAAAGGAGCAAATACTGGTTATAATCCTATGGCTATAGACTAGATTATTTTTCTAATAACCTAATTCCCTATAACCAAGGCTCTGATACCAATCTGTAACACCCCAACCGATGGCGGAAACATCGGGATGTCACGTATTGATGATTGTTCAGTAGCTCATGGTAAATAATAAATTTCAATAAATAATTTAAATAAATTACATACAACTGTTCTAAGAAGTTTGTACATCAAAATGAAAAATACTAGCTACGCATCTTCAAGCAATAACTCTAATCTTCAAGCAAGCTATAACCTGAAACATGTTAAGTTTGAAAATATTTTGGGTCAACAAAAGTTGGTGAGAATTACATAGGTTTTGATAATTGAATAAAGCTTGTACAATTCAAGTGTCATGGCAAGTCTAGTCCATATGTGAAAACATACTAGAAGTAAATCGAGTGCATAATCAACCCTTGTGACTGTTATATTGTGGTCCATCCCATACGCTCATGGTTCACTCGATTATGTTATGCGATAACAATCACCCACGCTACCTTTGTAGGAGGCACGTATCCGGGTGGGATTGTCAGTCCAATAGATCTATCATTGTATACCGTCGGCTGATCAATGTTAATGATTATGCTAAAATTGTGCTTACCCTAGTCATGTTCAAGACATAATGCAACATAGAAAAACACATAGACACTTTGATGATTGAATTGCATATAGAATGTTGTAACATGTTTCACCCCAAAAACGGTGATAAATAGAAAAGGGGCTATGTAAAACTCACCTTAGCAAAATGTTATGTCTCGTGAAAAAAAATAGAATAATGTGTTGTGAATGTATGCGAGGCGAATCCCAAAGACTCAACAACGTAGCTAGTCTAAATTGAAGAAAACGAAAAAGAAAGAATATCAAGCTTCCAATTCGCCAATTACAAGAGCTTATAATCAAAGCTTCAATTGTAGAAGTAATAGACTATAGAAGAAAGGTATGAGGGAAAGTTTAATTGGATTGAAACAATCGATTTAGAGGTGCAAAGTATAATGGGTCATAGGTGGGTTTTTATACTAGTTTTGGAGTCAATTAGCCATTAAAATTGGTCAACACCATAAAGTAAGGTTTTATGATGAATTGACTATTTGACTAAGACTTTGACTGTTTGACTAAGACTTTGACTGTTTGACTAAGACTTTGACTAATCAATTTAAGGAATGTGTTAAGTTTATTTTCTTCTGAAATACTACACAAGATGATAGTTGGCTCAGTTGGTTGTCACTGTGTGTTGGTTGGCTGTGGACGCGAGTTCGAGTCCCGGTCCACACAAATCTTTTTTTGGCAATTATTTCCCTAAAACTATATTATTCTAAATTCATAATATGATTATATAAGCCCGAAAGTGACTCGAAATATTTTTAAAACGTACAAAAGTGTCGAGATACAAATAATTATTAGTTTAAGGTTTTTAAAACATATATTGTTTAAAACAATACATTCTTTTTATCAAAAAAAAATTAGGGGAAATTCGCGATGTTACAGATGGGGTCACCTTGACGAATACCTTGACTGCAAGAAAACTCAAAGGTAGGAGAGCCGTTCACAAGAACCGAAGACGCGACGGAAGATAAAACACCATATATCCAATTACACCATATCGTAGGAAATCGCATCTGACGCATAATGGATATCAAAAATTCCCAGTTAACGTTATCGTAGGCTTTTTCAAAATCTATCTTGAACATAAATAATTCTTTCCCCCTACGCTTCGCCCCGACATAATCTCGCTAATCATCATAGGACCGTCCAAGATATATCTACCCGCCAAAAAAGCCGACTGAGTCTCATGAGTAACCGCATCCATCACCGTCTTCAATCTATTAGCCAAGACCTTAGAAATGACCTTCCTAACCACTCCAATCAAGTTAATCGGGCGATACTCTCCTAAACTGTTAGGATCTGAGTTTGTTTGTTTTGATTATGTTTAACTAAATATGATATAAGTGAAACGAATATAGAATGAAAGTGCAGCGGAATAATAAACTGTTAATCAAAATAAGAGAGTAAATGTTTTCAGATCGAATGCTTTCATTTATCTAAAAGATTACAATCGTACAATTGCTCCCCCTCAGCCTGATCACACAGTGTTTGTCTGAGAGAATGTTTTTTGTGTGGGATGCCATAGAACAGTACAAGCACTGTTCTATTTATAGACAGACTTAAACCACTGATGACCTAGGCTGACGTCACCTAAGACAGTGACCTCTAACAGAATAACAAACATAAAACATCTGCCTATTACAAACTACTGTTACATTGAAAGCACTGATAGTAAACAGCTGTTGTAGATAAACTCTGATGGTCTTGTATCCACTGCTGAAGCCTAAGTGCTGTTGGCTCCAGCAGTGCTTTGGTCTTCAGTACTTGAATCAGCAGTTGTTTTTCATCAGATTTTTGGTCAGCAGTTGTTCTTCACCAGTTGTTTATTCAGCAGTCCTTTGTACCAGCAGTTGTTTGGATAGAACAGTTGTTAGAGTCAGCAGTCTTTTGGGAGAAGTAAGTTGTAAAGACTGTTTATTGAAGGGATCAACTGTTAGCATATTTTGGCTTTCTAACCATCTGTTCTTTTCCAGGTCAGCAGACCCAACAATCTCCCCCTAGAACAGATGATGCCAAAACTCAGCTTTATTTATTGATCTTTATTCCTCATCAGACTTTCTCTGATTTGACCTTTGAATTGTAATTCAAAGTTCAGAGCAAACAAGTCTTCTTCATCTCTTTCTAGTTCCAGATTTAGCAGTGTATGGTGATCCTCTGCACATAGACTGTAAGCATCATCCATGCTGATCTTCTGAACCCTTCCATCTGACCTGAGCAATGTCAATTCATGGTTGTCTTTGTTGACTTTCCATTTTAGAATCTTTGAGTCAGTGGATTTGCTGAGTTGAATCTTTATTCTTGATGAGTTGGGTGAAGGTGGTCTTCCAATGAGTTCTCTGAGCTTCTCTGTTGTAGGATCAGAGAAGAAATGTACTTGATTGAAGAGCCCTTCCTTGATGAATGTATCAGCAAACTTCCTCTGATCTTCCTCTGACATTTCCTTCTGTTTCTTGAACTGTCTTCTTGCAGCAGTTGTTAGATCAGAGGTGTCAAGTAAGCTGTCCAAGGTAAAAGTCTGTTGGGGTCTCTTCATCATTGGCTCATCAGTGTAAACTGGTTTTCTTGGTAGGCTGGGATCCTTCTTTCTGTTTTCTTCCAGACTTTTGTATGTCTCAACCAACCTTAGCTCAGACCATCTAGAAACTGACCTCATTTCCCCATAGTTGGCAGCTACTATCTCTTGCCTCATCCTTTTAAACTTTAAGGCTCTGACTGGGTCTCTGCCTTTGCCAAAATTAGGAGTAGAGACTTTAGCCTTGGGGTCTTTGGCCATTTCTTGAATTCTGAGAAGTTCTTCTCTTAAAGCATGTGTGGTCCAACCATTGAACTGCTTCTTGGTTGCTTTGTAAGGCTTGGTTGCCATAATCTGTTCTAGAAGAGAATCCCTTACCTCCTTTTCCAAGTCACCACTGAGAGGCATGGAGGACATGGAGTTGCTCAGGGTCTTAGCAAAGTCTTCAATCCTTCTGAGTTTGCTAAGCTCTGCTGAATGGATGCCCTGAGCAGTCCTGTCATCCTTCCCTTTGCATTTCTCCCTAATGATGACATCCACCTGTTCACCCTTGTATTTCAGATAAGTATCAATGTTGAGGGGAACAGGGAAGTTTGGGAGAGATGGGAAGGATCTTTCTGATGGTTGTTCAGTATTGTAGAAGGATTGTAATTCCCCCTTGAGTAGATCAAGTTCAAGGGGATACTGAACAACCAATGGTGTAATGGTTGGTGGTGGTCTATGGGATCTGAATTTGGATGTGTGTGGTGAGAATGATGTGATTGGTATAACTGTGATAGGAGGAGTGGATTGTGCAGTTGAGGTGGTGTTTGGTGATGTGTGTATGTTTTCATCATGTACAACAAAGGTTGATTTTCTCTTCCTTGTGTACATGATTTTAGGGGATGGTGATTTGGTAGCAGTGGTTGGATTAACATCTGTTGGCCTTTTAGTAGAACCAGCAGATGTTGGGGATTTGGCTGGTGATGTAGGTTTGGTGTTTGTTTGTTCAGGTGTGTATGTTGGTTTGGGTACAGTGGTTTGGGAAGCAGTGTTTTGGGTGGTTTCAGTGTTTTGGGTGGCAGTGGTTTCAGTAGCAGTGGTTTTGTCAACAGAGGTGTTTAACTTGGATGGTGGTTTTCTGACATGCTTAGCAGGCCTTTTCATCCTTTTAGAGGATCCCACATCTTCAGTTTCCTGTTGTTGTTTCTTCTTGAGTTCTACTAATGACTCTGCTTTAACTTCCAAGGTGTCAGCTCTTTTCTGTTTTTCTTAAGCAGCCTTTTCAGCTTCTATGTTTGCAGAGTCATCTACTGCTTTGTTTTTGTCAGTGGTTTGTTGTGGTGCTGTTGGTGTTGCTTGTTGTTGTTGTTGTGGAGCTGTTTTAGTAGACTCTGGTTTGTTGGCAGACTTGGCTTGGCCTTTTTGAGAAGGAGGACAACCAAAGGGATCTAGCTTTGGTAGCCTATCTCTGCCACTCTCCCCCTTTTTGGCATCATCAGCCGTGAAAGCATCATCAGTTTCATCCCTGAGGATGGTGGTAGGGGCAGAGCCAGTAGTCTTCAGCAGGTGGTCCTTGATGGCTTTGATATCTGCTTGGGTATCTTTGTACCTTGCATCTACCATATTTCTGATCTCAGCCATATAAGTCTCATGTGTCTGATCAGCCAGTTTTCTGTGAGCTATGATGATGGGGGAAACGGATTTCCATAACTCACTGGCTATATCAGCTGTTGATGGTTGACTCTTGGAAAGGTCTGCAATGGAGCTCATTATAAGCTTGACATCAGATTTGATGTCAGCTATAGAGGTTTCAATTACCGAAACTATGTCCGTCAATTCTTGGTATTTTGACCCATCTCCTAAGTTAATAGGATCATCTGAGTCCCTACCAGTGGTAGTTCTACCTGATTCAGTCCTAATAGGTGAATCAGATGCCCCTTTTTCTTGGTACTGGGGACTTCCAACTGTTTTTGGAGACACTATAGTGGCTTCAACAGTTGTTGCCTTCAAGGGAGTCTTAGCTATGTAATCACTGTCCTGATGTGAGACAGTGGTCTCTACATCAGTAGTGGCTGCTCCACTTGAAAACTCACCTAGAGTTGCATTGAACTCAGGTGGTGTAACCTCCTCTTCTGTTTGTTGGATAGCAGATTGAATATTCTCAGGACCAGTCACTTGTGGGAGTATACTCTCAGTGACAGGTGGAAGAGAGGAACTGGTATCTTCCTGAGATTTGTCAATTGCCTCAAACAGAGGTTGCATGGTTTGTGGGACATGGTGTGATGGTGAGGGTGGAGGAGTAACAAGAGAATTAGCCCTGGGAGAGGGGCTTGTGAACATTTGGCCAAGTGACTCAAATGTATCATGATGTGTGTCCCCTTGGCTTACAACATGATCCTTTTGAGAGGATTCATGAGGGGTTTGGTCAGGTGGAGGTATATCCAACTGTTGTGAGGAAGTAACAACAGTGGTTTCAGGTTGCTTTTGTTGTGCAACAGAGGTTTCTTCTGGTACCTCAACATCCAGAAGCCTCATTTGTGGTTGAGTGGTGGTTTTTGTGGATGAATGTTTCTTTTTGGAAGTGGCTGGTGTGGGTTTCACAGCACTGGATGTAGTGCCATGATCACCAGGAGCAATGGGCTCAACAACAGAGGTTTTGACAACAGTTGTTGTCTTTGTCCTCTTTGTTTGTGTTTTAGAAACTTTTGACACTTTAGACACTTTTTCTTGGGTGCTTCCACCCAGCATTCTAGTGAAAGTTTCATCAGTTAAGCTTTTCATTTGTATTGCCTCACCCTTTTTGAAAACTTTTTCAGGTAAGACTTTTTGTAAGATTACACTAAGAATTCTTGGGTAAATAAGAAAAGCATTGTTAGACCCAGACTTGACTGCTTTCACATTTGATACTAAGTCCATGAACAATCCCTGGGAAAGATTGAAGTCGGAGTTTGACAACATGGCATAACCCAGATATTGCATCCTTAATGGGATTTCATTGAAGGATGTGGACTTAGCAGAGACACATAGAAGAAGGGTATGAAAGAAAAATTTCATGACTGGAGGGAAAAACTTTTTGAAAAGTGTTGATCCAGTCATCTGACCATCATACCCTCTTTCTTGGAACTTAGTGTGAAGCTCTGTTTTAGTAAAGGAGTCCTTACCTGCCAGGTCATTCAGTGTGAAGGTTGTGGATATGGTTTCAGGGGTAATTACGATACTGGTTTCTCCAATTTTGGAAATAATGGAAGTAGGCTTTTTGTCTTGGAGTAGAAACTCAGCATTCAACCAGAATTCTTGAAGAGTATCGAGATAAATGGGGGTGTCAGCGGTTAAGATGGGTAAGTATTTGGAGTTTAGGAGAATGTCGATGGTGGAATGGAATGAAACGTTGTCATCTGTTTTAACCAGATAGGGGAGACAATTGTGGGCGGCTTTAGCTTGAAGATCCATTGTAATGGATTTCGAAGTTGAAGATGATTGAAATTTGATGGAGGGTTTGAGAATGAAGAAGGCGGTTTTCAGTATTTTGAATACAATGAGACAGTGTAACGTCTGTTGTGGTAAAACAGGGTTTTTATAGGCTCAATGAAACCGCTGATGTGGCCAAAACTCTGCTTATATGAGCAGACGTGGCAATCATCTGATGGATGAAACATCTGGTGGAGAACAGCTGTTTTTGGCAAACAACTGATTCAAACAGCTGATGGAACCAACTGTTTTTTTTTTAGATATAGTATAAATATATAAGGAGACAGTTGTTTTATCTGAACAGATGTTCTGAAACAGATTTTTCAACTAACAGTTGTTTTATCTGATCAGATGTTTTGAAACAGATTTTTCAACCAGCAGTGGATATGAATGAAACAGTGGTTGTTTTATCTGATCAGATGTTATAAACAGATTTTCCAACCAAACAGCTATTTGAAAAAGAATTTTGATTTTCTGAAACATTTTATTATGCTTTATTGAAAATTTATTTGTTTAATCCATGTTTAACATACCAATTCTGGAAATCAGATTTGTAAAGGTAGATGTGTCTAAAGCTTTTGTTAACACATCTGCCAACTGATCCTCTGTTGGAAAATGGTGCAGAGAAATCAAACCTTTTTCATAGCTGTCTCTGACAAAATGATGTCTTATGTCAATGTGTTTGGTAGTGGAATGAGAAACTGGATTCTTGATGATATTTTCAGCAGCTTGACTGTCCAACATGAGTGGAGTCTGAAGTGCAGTTATCCCAAAATCCAGTAGTTGATTTTGAAGCCACATGAGTTGGGCTGTACAGCTTGCATCAACAATGTATTCAGCTTCAGCTGTTGAGGTTGAAACAGCTGCCTGCTTTTTGCTTTGCCAAGAAACTAAGGCATTCCCTAGAAATTGGCACCCTCCTGATGTGGATTTTCTTGTGGTGTGACAGCCAGCAAAGTCACTATCTGAATAACCTGAAAGCTCAATGTTTCCATTAGCAGGATACCAGATACCAAGTGTGGGAGCACCTTTGAGGTATCTGAATATCCTTTTCACAGCAATAAGGTTTGACTTTCTGGGTGAAGCCTGGGATCTGGCACAGACACAGGTGGCAAACATAATGTCTGGCCTAGATGCAGTTAAGTACAGTAAAGACCCAATCATGCATCTATAATGTGTTTGATCAACCAGTTCATCCTTGTCATCAATAGTGAGCAACTTGACTGTACTCATGGGAGTGCTACATGGCTTACAATCATTCATCTCAAATCTGGTTAATAAATTCTTTACATATTTGTTTTGGTGAATGAATGTGCCATTTTGCAGTTGTTTCACTTGAAGACCAAGGAAACACTGAAGCTCACCCATGGCACTCATCTCAAACTCTGCTGTCATGAGTTTTCTGAACTCTTCACACATTTGGTTACATGTGGATCCAAAAATGATGTCATCCACATATATTTGAACAATCATTAGGTGTTTCCCTTTCCATTTAAGAAATAAAGTTTTGTCTATTTTACCTCTTGTGAAGCCAATGGATAAGAGAAATGTGGAAAGAGTTTCATACCAGGCCCTTGGTGCTTGTTTGAGTCCATACAAAGCTTTGTTGAGCTTGTAGACATAGTCAGGGTGGAATGTGTCTTCAAAACCAGGTGGCTGACATACATAGACCTCCCCCTGAATTTTGCCATAAAGGAAAGCACATTTGATGTCCATCTGATACACCTTTATGTTGTGGTTGACAGCAAAGGCTAAAAAAAGTCTGATGGCTTCTAGTCTTGCTACAGGAGCAAAAGTCTCATCATAATCTATTCCTTCTTCTTGTCTGAAGCCTTGAACCACAAGCCTGGCTTTATTCTTGACAACAATACCCCTTTCATCAGTCTTGTTTTTGAAGACCCACTTTGTTCCTATAGGACAAACATCCTTAGGAAGTGGTACAAGCTCCCATACTTGTTGTCTTTTGAATTGAAGGAGTTCTTCTTGCATGGCTTCTACCCAACTGTTGTCTTTCAGTGCCTCTTGGTACTTGACAGGTTGTGTGAGGGATAAGAAACGTGCAAAAAGACAGATATTTGAGGATTGGCTTCTTGTGAGCACACCCTCTCTGATGTTGCCAATGATCTGGTCTGGTGGATGAGCTCTTAAGTAAATAAGATCTCCCTGATATGGAACAATGGCATTTTGAGGTGATGGACAGAGGTTTGGTGACTCTGTTGGTGTAACATCTGTTGGTACTTCTGTAGTGCCATCAGATGTTTGGAATGGTAATGGAGGAATGGGTCCAAGTGGTGTGAAACTTGACTGACTTTTGTCAACAGATGATTGACTTTTGTCAACAGATGATAGGTCAGTGATTGTGAGGGGTGAAGCAGTGGTTTGAGGATAAGACTGGCCAACAGTGGTTGACACAGCTGTGGCAGAGTTTTGACAATTGTTTTGAACAGCTGCTTCCTCTGAGGCAGAATAGATTTTGTAGTGACTAGGGATCACAACATCTGTTCTGTAATCTTGTTGTGGAGACTGTGGAATACCTGCATTGTTAACTTTAACAGTGATATCTTCAAATTTGAATTTATCTAAATCAAATAGTTCAGCAGGGTTTGCAGGGATTTTAAGAGATGAAAGTTCATTGAACTTTACATTCAGAGTTTCTTCTATTGTCTTGGTCCTTGTGTTAAACACTTTATAGGCCTTGGCAGTAGAAGAATATCCCAGAAAATAACCACAGTCTACTTTGGCTGCAAATTTTGAAATGGAATCTTTGAGATTTAAAATGAAACATGGGCAGCCAAAGATTTTGAAGAATGAAATTAATGGTTTGATTTTGAACAGAATCTCATAAGCAGTTTTTTGATGTCTGGGGTTGATCAAAACTCTGTTTTGAACATAGCAAGCAGTGTTTACAGCTTCTGCCCAAAAGGACAGTGGCAAACCAGAATCTGCTAGCATGGTTCTTGCAGCTTCTATAAGAGTTCTGTTTTTCCTTTCAACCACCCCATTTTGTTCTGGTGTTCTTGGGATGCTGTACTGCCTCACAATCCCTTTTGACACACAGAAGTCATCCAACTCCTTATTCTTAAACTCTGTTCCATTGTCACTCCTGAAGACTTTTACTGGCAAGTCATATTGTTTTTCAACTTTGGTGACAAAGTCCTTCAATATACCTGCAGTCTCATCCTTAGAATGTAAAAAGTAAGTCCATGTAAACCTAGAAAAATCATCAACTATGACAAGACAAAATCTCTTTCTTCTTAGACTCATGATTTTAACAGGGCCAAACAAGTCCATGTGCAACAATTGTAGACACTGACTGGTTTTGGACTCATCAATGGATTTGTAAGAGCTTTTATGTTGTTTCCCTTTTAAACAGGAAACATAATGCTCATCACATTTAAATTCTTTTGATGGTAAACCTCTGACAAGGCTTTGTTTGGAGAGTGTGTTGATAGTATTAAGGTTGGTGTGACCCAATCTCCTATGCCACAATTCTGTCTCCTTATTGGAGGCAGCAGAAAACATACAGACATTTGCCATAGGATTGTCCTTTAACATATCAACAACATACACATTGCCACTTCTATGAGCAACAAGTTGTGCTTTGCTCTCAGCAATGATGGTATCAATCTTTTTCACCACTTCTGGCCCAATAATCTTACAAGTTTTCTTTGTGAAAAATGAGCCATAACCTTTGTCACTCATTTGTGAAACACTCAGAAGATTAAACTTGAGATTATCAATAAGATTGACATTTTCAAACTTGAGTTTTCCAGCCTGTACAGTCCCTGAACCCAACACCTTACCTTTTGAATCATTACCAAAGGATATATCACCCCCTCCATGAGCCAAGAAGTCCAGAAGAAGGGCTCTACATCCTGTCATGTGCCTGGAGCCTCCACTATCTACATACCAAAGACAATCTAAACAAGCAGAAGCTCCCTGCACATCAGTAAATGATTAGTTTTGGTGAGTGTCCAAAGCCAGTTTGGCTTTGGATGGGTCCTCAGACCTTTCAGACTCAAGCTTTGGAAGGTGATCAGTGGTTTGGACTAATTTCTGAATTAAGTTCAACAACTGCTGCTGACCATTTGCCAGTGCCTGAATGTCAACACTTGGGGAAGCAGTTGTTTGATCACTTCCTGACAGATGATAATACCCATATGGATTTCTGTTCACTCTTGGTTTAGAGGGTCTTTTTGGCTCCTCATAAACATGTGGCAGACTGTGACATGGTGGTTGACCATAACCTCTTGGGTATTTGCTTGAGGGTGGAGCATCTGTTACTTGGACATCTCTAGAAGCAGATGTTTCAAGCCTTTTAGTAACAAGTGTTTGGACAGGGGTGAAGGTCTGTTTGGGCTTTCATTTTGAAGTACTAACCACAGGGTTTGCAAGAGTTTTAGCTTTGTATTCTTGTATTTTTACATCAAAATTTTTGAGATACAAGCACTCTTTGGTCTTGTGATTCTTTTTCCCACATATTGAGCACGTGGCTTTGGAATCACATTCACTTGTTCCTTTGTTAATGTCATATGCTTTTAGAAGAAAACAGTTTTTAGTGACATGATTCTTCTTTTCACAGAAATCACAGAACAAGTTGACAGTCTTTTCTTTCTTCTTCCCCTTTTCAGCCTTCTTTTCAGCAGATGTTTGAGCATCTGCTGGAAGATTTTTCAGGGGAATGACTTTTGCCAGGGGAATAACTTTTGCCTGAGGAGCTGTCTTTCCCTCAGGTGTTTTGAAATCAACAGGTTTAAAATTCTCAAGAGTATCACACTCATCAGACCAAGTAGGTTTAAATTCATACTTTTCAAGTTCAGTAAAAGATGAGGAACCTTCTGGTTTTTCAAGAACAATTTTCTTACCATTTGGTTCAGTGATTTTAATCTCTTGACCCTGCAGGTTTGTTGGTACTACCTCAACAGACTTTTGACTCTTTTTGTCAGTGTTTTCAAAAGCTGGAGCAGTGGTTTCAAAACCAAAGCCAAACTTCACATGACTTTTAGTTTGTTTGTTGAGTAACATTTCAAAACCTCTACATGATTCCACCCATTTCTCACATTCAACTTGGGTGGACTCAAGCTCACTTTTACAACTTTGATATTTTGCTATCATAGTTTGGAGCTGGTCTTTGGTTATGGTTGCTTCATGTTTTAAGCTGCTTATTTCAGACTCTTTTGCAGTTAAACTTGTTTTTAAATCTTTTGTAAGTTTTTCAAATTTAACTTCATCATCCAAAATTTTCTTTCTAAGGTTTTCATTCACCTCTTTGATGTTAGCAAATGCTATTACACATTTGTCAGAACACAACTCTTTAAGAATTTGAGGAGATACCTTAGCAGCAGCCATCAATGCACAATCACACTTGCACTCACAGTCATCAGATGCACCCCAGGGATCTGAGAGATTCACAACCTCTTCTTCGGGTTTTTCACCTGTAACAACTTCACTAACAACATCATCAGTCACAACATCAGATTCAGTTACCACCTCCTCAGATTCAATCTCATCCACCATGGCCATGAAACAAAAATTTTCTGGTTCATTTTCAGCTTTGGCAACTAGTGCAAAATTTTCATCTGTTAGCTCATCAGGTAGACTGCTCCAATCAACAAAACCTTGTGTAAAGAAGCTCTGTTGACTGGTCTCTGCAGGGGCAGAGGATGAAACAACAGTCTTTTGCACAGGTGCTTGAGCAACATGTGTTTGCACATAGTGGATCTGAGGAACAGTGGTTTGGACATACTGGACAGGAACAGTGTTTGAGGACTGTGCAAAATGAGCAGTGTTTTGCACATTTGGTCCAGGGGCATTATAGGAATTCTGATAAGTGTTGGTCTGTGGTCTTTGATTTGGATAGGTTATCATAGGTGTACCATGTTGACCCCTACATTCCCTAGCAAAATGACCAAGTCTGTGACATTTGTAACACTTTATCTTTGATTTATCCAACCCAACCTTAGATCTGCCAGTTAACCCTGGAAACTTTCTCCCAGTTTTCTTGTAAAAATTATTAGTTCTTACACTGAGAAGGGCCAATTGGTGCATAATGTCCATTTCTTCCAAATCATCAGGGTCAAAGTATTTCAGGTCATCATACTCAAAGGATATATTGTCAGATGCCTGGATATCACCACCACTTGCTGTGAAAGCATAGTTTGGTGAATAAGAATCAGAGTTAAAACCTGAGTTAAAACCTGAAGTTATGTCAATGAAATGATCATAACTCTGATCCTTAGTGTTTCCAGGCACCTCATCATGACCCAAAAGTGCTGTATTCCCAAATACATAGTCATCAGACACTTTTCCAGAGTCCTGGAGCTTCTTTTTCTGGTTAAGCTCTCTCTCATAGGTCAAGAGCTTACCATGAAGCTGGGTCAGTGATAGGTCTTTAAATCCAATTGAGTTTCTCATCACAATAGCAATAGTGTCCCATTTGTCTGGTAATGATCTTAAAAACCTATGGTTCAAGGTTGAATGAGGGTAAGTAAGACCAACCAATTTTAGTTCACTAATTAAACAATTAAACCTCTCAAACTGTTGAGTTAATGACTCTCCTTTGACATGACTGAATGTTTCATATTGTTGGTTAAGTATTTCACGATTGTTTTCAATAACCTCCTCAGTCCCACCAAACTGTTCTTTCAGTGCATCCCACAACTCCTTTGCACTGTTACAGTGTAACAACCCAGCATATATATCATTTGGTAGAGCCATGGCCACAATACTGAAGGCCTTAGCATCTAACTCAATTTTCTGAAAATCCTGGTCGGAGTAGTTTTCAAGTTTCTTTGGCTCAAACACCTTGGGATCTTCAGTACTCGGCACAGTCGGAACACGTGGTCCGAAGATAACCGACTTCCAACACCCAGTGTTTTGTTGAGCTAGAACATGGCTCATCCGACGTTGCCAGATATTGTATTCAGATCTGACAAGCATCGGTGGCTTGTTGTTCGTGCCAGTGTTATGTGGATCATGATTGATTGAAGCCATTCTCTGATTTTTCAAAAAACAAAGTCTGTTTAAAAACGGTTGAAACGAAATTAAACTATTACTCTGTTTTCAATCCAACAGACAAACGATATCAATAATTGTGAGCTGATTATTAAATTGATTTGTTAGATCGAATTTAATTGACCAAGCTCTGATACCAATTGTTAGGATCTGAGTTTGTTTGTTTTGATTATGTTTAACTAAATATGATATAAGTGAAACGAATATAGAATGAAAGTGCAGCGGAATAATAAACTGTTAATCAAAACAAGAGAGTAAATGTTTTCAGATCGAATGCTTTCATTTATCTAAAAGATTACAATCGTACAGTTACTCCCCCTCAGCCTGATCACACAGTGTTTGTCTGAGAGAATGTTTTTTGTGTGTGATGCCATAGAACAGTACAAGCACTGTTCTATTTATAGACAGACTTAAACCACTGATGACCTAGGCTGACGTCACCTAAGACAGTGACCTCTAACAGAATAACAAACATAAAACATCTGCCTATTACAAACTACTGTTACATTGAAAGCACTGATAGTAAACAGCTGTTGTAGATAAACTCTGATGGTCTTGTATCCACTGCTGAAGCTTAAGTGCTGTTGGCTCCAGCAGTGCTTTGGTCTTCAGTACTTGAATCAGCAGTTGTTCTTCATCAGACCTTTGGTCAGCAGTTGTTCTTCATCAGTTGTTTATTCAGCAGTCCTTTGTACCAGCAGTTGTTAAGCAGTTGTTTGGATAGAACAGTTGTTAGAGTCAGCAGTCTTTTGGGAGAAGTAAGTTGTAAAGACTGTTTATTGAAGGGATCAACTGTTAGCATATTTTGGCTTTCCAATCATCTGTTATTTTCCAGGTCAGCAGACCCAACATAAACTCACCGGATCATTCACCTTAGGCACTAGCGTAATAAAAGAGGACCCCACCCCTATTGATTCTGCCCGTATCTTGAAACTGTAGGAAAATCTTTTTAAAATCTTCTTCGAATAAAGCCCAATACTTTTTGATAAAATGAAAGTTGAAACCATCCAGACCCGGTGCTTTATCACTCCCACAATCAAACACCGCTTCCTTAATTTCCTTGTCAGAAAATGGAATCACAAGAGATTCGGCTTCCGCATCAGATAACATCTTCAAATCAAAACATTCTAAGTACGGGCGCTCCTCCATTTCTTCAATGAATTTGTTCCTGAAAAAAGAAAACACTTCACGTTTAACAAAGGAGGGTTTAGAGATCCAAACTCCGTTAACAAATAACCCCGGTATGAAATTTGAGACCCTTCTTTTGTTCGCCACCCCATGGAAAAAACTAGAATTCTCGTCGCCTTATCTAGCCCATTTAACGCGAGCCTTTTGTCTCAAATCTTTGCTTTGGAATTCCTCCAATTCCTTAATCCGCTTTTTGCCTTCCCAAAACGTCCACTGCTCATCTTCTAATAATTCACGGCATTCCACTTCCTTATCCAATTCTTCCAACTCTAACATGATGGTATGTTGTTCCTGTTTCTCCATTTCTAAAATAGTTTTTTTTTCCAATCCAAAATAGAATTGCGCAGGTGCCTAAACTTCGTCATTAAACAAACGTCCGACGCACCCGACCCTTGAAAAGTCGATGCCGCCGTTTTAATCACGTCATCAAACCCAACACGATCTATCCACGAGTTAAAAAACCGAAAAGGTTTAGGCCCGAAGTTCCGGTACGCAACTTTGAGCACCAACGAACTATGATCCGATTTTTCCCTTGCTAAAGCTCTATACTCTGCCGCCGGCCAGTCATTCAAAAAATTCAAGGACACGAAAATCCTATCAATCCTGCTACATTTATTCCCCGAAACAAACGTGAACTTGCGCCCTTTTAACCCATACTTGTGCAACTCTACCTTGTCTAAAAAATTGTTAAATTCATTAGATAAGGCAATATTAAACTTAGTAATTCTCCTTTCACTCCTATCACGAACACAATTAAAATCGCCCCCCACTATCCAGTATGCCGAGTTCTGTTGCATGAACCGCTCCAATTCCCGCCAAAGAACTCTTTTATCATTGATTTTTTGAGGCGCATAAACATTCACCAAACAGACATTCAAGCCGCTACCTTTAATGATGCCGTGAACCGCTAAGAAGTATCTATACTTATGAACCGAAGTTTTCTGGAAGATCTTTTGATCCCAAATAGAAACAAGACCCCCAGACCTCCCCGTAGCATCAACATGCTCAAATTCAAACGATCCTCTACCCCAAAACCTCCCCATATCCAAACCATTTAGCGACACCAATTGAGACTCTTGCAACATGATGAAAGAAGCTTCATTAACTACACGAATGTTAGCAACCCACTCTCCCTTATCACCCCTACCCATTCCTCTAATGTTTAAGGAGATAATATTCATTGAGTAACTTCTTGAAAGCCTTCATCGTTCACTGCCTTCGTAACCAAGTTCTCAAATCTATCAATGTTTACAACTCATAGATCTTTAGCAAACTCCACTGTGGCCACAACCCCTTGTCTAGTAATCGCTTCTTTCTCCACAACATTTAGTTCTGTCACTTCAACATTAACCGAATCCTCATGAATAGCCCCACCTGACACAACATTTACGTTTAAATCCGGGGTGAAAAAATCCTCCACCATATCCTCCTGATTGTTCGATTATCTTGATTCAAGAAAATAAATCTATCAATGTCAAAAATGTCATTATCCTCCCGAATTCACTTCTTAGGCCTATCTTTATCCAGTGGGGAAACCGATCTTCTCGTTGCCGCTTTCTTTTTGGAGTATTTCCCGCCCTTCCTTTTACTAGTCTTAACACCCTTTTCATCCGTAACCCCTCGAACAAACACCACATCGGGTGTAGTGTTGTTCTCCATTCCCACATTTTCAACCTGAGAGTTAACAATCCCATTACCTTCCTCAATCTATATCGTATTTATTACTTCCTCTTCTTCTAAACAATCTGACACATAATCCGGAACCCAATCCCCCATATCCTCCTCCACCAAAACCACATAAGAAAACTGTTTCCACCCCACCTTACATCTACTAGAAATACGATCAATAGTGCTAGGAACAATACCTACAAGCGCACAAGAAACGTCACCTTCCTCCAAAAATTGTGCCGATTGAAAAACCTCCCCAAACTTACAAGCGATAGCATCAAACACCTTCGGTTCAGCTATGTGAATCGGCAAACCAAAGATTTTTATCCATGCTAAACGATCTACCACTAACGACTGTCCAGCCCAGTTCTCCACCGAATTAAACAAATCCTTCCACAACTCTCTCAATCCCATAAAGGACTTCTTCTCCACAAGGCTGTAAAAAATAATCAGTACGTAAAGGCCACCCACATATTTAATGGAGAACCGACCTTTATACACCTCTTTAACCACACTCCTCAAAGAAGTAAGGATACTGAAGTTAACCTCCCTAGCAACCAAACCCGTGTCATAATATTCCTCAAACATCTTGCCTTCGGATTCTACAACTAGCTGTGGTATCGGCATATCGATAACCTTATTATGAAGAGTGTCCTTGAATGTTCTTTGATCAGAGGACGCACATTGGTTTTTATCAATCTGCATGTTATCCTACTCAATCCCAACCTCAACATGATTAGAATTATCTTGCTCAGACACCGGCTTCCACACTTTCTCACCATGAACATTATGATCAATCTCCTTCCCTTTATCGTTGGAAACTTTCTGTCCGTCCACAAATCTAGCCGGAACGATAAAAAACTTGTAACTACCGATCCAAACATCCTTAAGACTTTCCTCCAAATCAGATCTGTTGCGAGTAACGTTGAAAGTTGCAAAACCAAATCTTTTCCCAAGCCGATCATACTTCCTAGCGATATAAACACCTTGAACGTCCCTATACGCCTTCAATACCCCCTTCAAATCCGAAGATGAACACCTTTCTGGGAGATTAGAAACAAAAAATTTGATACCATCACTCTGCACGTTGGATTGACGATTGATATTGTTGTTGTTGCCCTTCTTCACCGATACATCGTACCAAGTATTGACTCGATATCGATCCCTTGCCGCCATGCATTCGAGAAACCCTAATTGCCTGCCTATTCGCCTTCCTACTTTTTTTGGAATAATATTTAATCTAGACTTTTTTTTTGACACTTTTTTGAACTTATCGATCAATATCTATACTATATTATAATGCATGAGGGAGGGGTAGTTTAAGATACCCAAAAGTTAAGAACTTATTTTTCATTAATAACCTTGAAATGAGGGTATAATAGTCATTCATACATTATTTACATTTTAATACCCTATCTTACTTACACTTTAATCCATTAAACTTTACTTTTGCTTATTTAAATTATAGTTAAACTTATTTTCCTTATTTTAAGCAAACCATCCTACATTATTTTTAAATAGTCATATTTTTTCATACATTTATACTTTTATAAAAAAAAAATTACATCATAATAATAAGCATTTTATTATCTTTAATTTGAGTATAGTATTACTATTTTTTTTATTTTAAAAATCTTTTATGTGCTACGTGATTAACGATATCTAGGAGTGAGCAATAACTAAATCGTTCACCGAGCCCAAACCAAAAAACATACAAAACTAAACCAAAATCTATTGAAAACTGAAAACATCGGATTTAACTTAAAATTGGTTATCGTTTTCTTTTTGTACCCTTAGTTAACCCAAATTAGTTAAAATAAAACAAACCCATTAATATATTCATAACAGCGTGCCCGCATGATGTGGTAGTGAACACAGAAACTTCTAATGGTTCATGGTTGGGTTAGGTTTAGTTCGGTTATAAGCCTCAACTGGAACAAAAATCGACATTATCGGTTTATCGATCATGTTAACCAACCGGTTAATTGGTTCAGTCTATTTGGTTAGATTGTCGTTTTTAGTTCGGTTTAGTTAATAACCAAAACCAAACTTTAATTTTGCTTAGAAGCACATGAAATGAAGGTATAAATACATGTAATGGATGTATAAAAGATATAAATGTATGAACGGTTCAGTTTTGGTTTGTTAATTTTGGTTAACTTAGGGTACAAAAAAAAACCGATATTAGGTTAATTCGGTTTTGGTTAATCTTCAGTTTGGTTTTGTATGTTTTTTTTCGATTTCAGTTGAGATTCAATTATTGTTCACCCTAGATATTATTAATCACGTAAAAAAATCAAATTTTTAATTAAAAGTATATAGCAAATTATACTCTAATCTGGTTTGAAGCTGTGTAGATAGGTTTATGAATTGTAGTGGCGGTATAAATAGATGGGGTTTTGAAATTTTTAGCTTTTATATCCAGGACAGTAAACGAATCGAACGAACACGATGTTTGTGTTTGTTTATTTAACTTTAACCGAACACGAACACATAATAAAACACTTTTTTGTGTTCATGTTCGTTCATTAAGAAATTTGTCATGTTCTTGTTTGTTTAAAACCTAAATGAACAGTTTACGAACGAATATAAACGAACATTCACGAACATAATAAATGTGAACGATTTTGTATTACTGAAAAAACTCAATTACTAACTGGTTATATATTTATACAAGTAGCTAAAACCTAATTACATAATATTAATAATCAAACTAAATGAATAGTGATCACAAAATGAATAGTAAAAATATTAATATTTTATTTTTATTATTATTTTATTTAAAAACTTTATTATATTATATACTATTAATATATTATACCGTGCCCGATAATACCGATACCGAACGGTACGGTATCGGTTCGGTATCGGTACGGTACTGGTATGGTATCGGTATTTTATCTTAAAATACCGATGCCATACCGATCCCGTACCGATACCGATAACACCAAAACCGAAAATCCATAAATATGGGTACCGATACTGATCCCGAAACCACTCGGTTCGGTATCGGTTCGGTACGGTACGGTATCGGGATTGGGACGGGACGGGATCGGTATTCGGCCTTGTATGCTCATCCCTAATTAATATATTATATACTATTATTTTATTCAAAAACTTTTTATACCGATCCCGACAATACCGATACCAAACGGTACGACATCAGTTTGGTATCGGTACGGTACCGGTATGGTATCGGTATTTTACCTTAAAATACTGATACCATACCGATCCCGATCCCGAAACCACTCGGTTCGGTATTGGTTCGGTACGGTATCGGGATCGGGATGGGACGGGATCGGTATTCGGCCTTGTATGCTCATCCCTAATTAATATATTATATACTATTATTTTATTCAAAAACTTTATTATATTATACACTATTAATATATTATATACTATTATTTTATTAAAAAAATTTATTATATTATATACTATTAATATAAATAACATAATCTTATGTAGTTTCGTTACAAATTTCATGTGTTACCTTATGTCTAGATTTCTTTATTTTTTTAACGTTTACAACCAAAATGGAATTTCGATTGTATAATTCATTGATTGATTAACACCTCATCTAAATCTCGATTGTAAAACGCGCAACGCACGTGATTTTATACAACTAGTTTATGTTTATATTTATGTAAATATAATTACGTATGTAATTAATAAACATAAACGGACATAAACAAGCGAACATAAACGGACGTTCACGAGCATAAATGAACAAACTCAACATTTGTTTATGTTCGTTCATTTAACTAAACGAACAAATTTTTTGTTCGTGTTTGTTCGTTTATTAAATAAACGACATAAACGAACTTCCCGCCAAACAAGTTCACGAACAACTCATGAACATTCGGTTCGTTTACATGTCTATTTTTTACCTCTATTTCATGTATTTATAGGCAAAAAAAATTAGCCAAAGTTTGTTTTTGTTATTCACCAAAATTAACTAAATCGGACTAAAAACCGATAATCTAACAATACTAACCGAACCAAGGAACCAATTGTTTAATAAGATTGACTAATTTATGACTTTTAATTTTAGTTTCGGTTGAGGCTAATAATCGAACTTAACGAAACCATACACACCCTTTAGAAGTGTTTGTGTTTTCCGCTGCATCGCGCAGGCACTCTACTAGTTACCACAAACCACATTGTGGTAAAAACTTTCTAAGAGTTTATCTTTGTTACAGTTTTCTTAGCCAAACATGCTTAAGTCTTAACTGTACTATTTATTTAAAATAATATTGGAACTCCTAATGAGTATCTTAAAGCACTTGAATGCATAAAATGATAATTGAAACATCTTAGTGATATAACACTTGTGCACCAATAAGTACACATAGAATACTTGTACTAGTGATTGTGATATCTGAATAAACAATGAGATAATCTAATAGAGAAAGTATTGGGTACAAAGTCCCCTTAACATAGAAACGGTAGGAAGCCACCACATCTTAATACCTGTAAATCATTGTTAATTCTAATTAACTCAATCCTGATTGATTAAAAGGGTAATCTAGACTTTTATAAAACACCCAAACCCACCCTTCTCTGTTATAACACACACACACACATCTAAAGAAGAAACAGAGAACACACACACACACACAGAGAGAGAGAGAGAGAGAGAGAGAGAGAGGGGGGGGGGGAGGAGCCGGAGATCTTCCCACCGTCATCGAAGTATCATTGATTGGATTTTCTTTATTGGCAACCAGACAATTGTAGAAGTCATCTTGTATCATATCCCCAAGTACCGCTCTCTAGCTGTGTTACGCTGAAAACCCCGAGTTCAAAAATATCACTAGCTGAAACAATGGACTCCCCTTCTTTGATGGTATGGATTGCTGCTATGGTGTCCACAGCAGCACAAATCATCATAAGGGAGACTAAAACACCTGCAAATAATAAACACAGGAAGCGGACCAACAAAATGTTTCAAAAACAAATTCAACAAAGTTAAATTCCTCAAGTCGGTAGTGTTGGAGTTGTTTATTGCTGGTTCCCTTTGGGTTTTCTACTTGAAAAGATGATGTTCCAACCAAAAAAATAAAACGTGTGTTTCAGTTTTTTCGAATGTGCGTTTAAAGAATATACAACGTGAGTTTAAAGACTATACAACATGCTTTTAAAGAATATACAAGTGTGTTTAAAGAATATACAACGTGCGTTTAAAGATATGAATGCGCGTTTGTTTTGTTTGTCCCACCAAATGAACTTTAAACGCGCATTACCTATTTAACATAGATATAACGTGCGTTTAAAAACCCATGTTATTTGCAGCTTCGTCTTCTTCATCTGCAACTTTTTTTAACCTAATTTTTATGTTTAATTCTTCTTCTTGAATTAAAATCAAAAGTTTCTGACAACAAATACGAGCGTTTTATTCAATAATCCAATGTTTTCGTATGATTCATCGTCCCATCTATAATACTCTGTTTTCTAATTTTTATATTCAAACACTGCTCTAATGTTTTCGTTCAATGTAATCGACTTTGTTTTGTTATTTTGATTGTGTAATCATTCATAATGTTTAATCGATTTCAACCTTTGAAAATTATTTAAACGCTTTTTCCTAATCTACCCTTGGTTAGATTAACCCGAATATGATTAGGGTTGTTAATTACCATCATGCCACCGTGTATATCTAATGACTGAGAGTGTTTCCTACGCTTCTCACATTAAAGAAGCTTTGTACGTTATCTCTTCCCAATATAATATTTTCAAAAACAAATATTTCGATACATAAGATACACCTTTAAGGCTTTAACCCTTTTAATTTTCATTAAATTTATTTTTTCACTAGTAATTTGCGTTTGTTAAATTTAAAAAAAATTAATACGTAGTTGTTTTTATTTTTTCCTCAACATTCCGATATCAGTTTTCTCGAAAACAGGGTTATATAAGATATAATGTATTTTTTGATATGATAAACTGGGCCATACCCAATCGAATAACATCGATACATATATCAGTACTCTCAAAACTTGTATCACTATTCGATTTTATAGTTTTCAACCAGTACCATAACGAATCAAACCAACACCGATCGTGATATCAACATTATCATAACCGATATCAGCATTCGTTTTTTTGGTTTCAATGAATGAAAAACACATGTAAATATTCTTTCTTTTAGGCTATACGGGTAAAGAACCAAATTGATACAACTAGGGCTGTAAAACAAACCAAATGTTCAGTGAACAGTTTGTGAAATGTTCAGCGGGAAGTTCGTTTGTTTAATAAATGAACGAACACAAACAAAAAATTTCGTTCGTTTAGTTAAACAAATGAACATGAATAGAGGTCACGTCCGTTCATTTATGTTCATAAACGTTCGATAACGTGTTCGCTTATGTTTGTTTGTTTGTGGTAGATTATTTAATATATATATTAAGAGTAAAGATCAAATACATATAGTTTTTTTGTAAGAACTGTGAGAATCAAAGGGGGTAAAAAAAAATTATTTTTTTTTTCAGAATTTTTTTTTCCCATGTGCTTAAACATTCTTTCTAGATGAATAATACAAAAAAAATTTTTTAAAAAAAAAATTTTTTTAGTGTAATTACGTCATTAAGGTAAATACACTAGTTTACACTAGAGTAATTATGTAATTACTCTACACGTAATTACTCTACACCAATTTTTTTTTTTTTTTTTTTTTTTTTTTAGTTTTCAATACTATAATACATGTTTAACAATATGGGAAAAAAAAATTTTGAAAAAAAAAATAAAAAAAAAACACCCTCCTTTGATTCTCACAGTTCTTACCAAAAAAGCTATTTGTACCAGAACTTTCCCCTATATATTAATGTATCACATATTAGTATTACTTTAATATTTTGAATAACTATTAGTTTAGGTGGATTTCAGGTTTCATATGATAATTTTGCGTTTTTATTATCAAGTATATTTAGGTAATTGGCCAGGTTAGTATATTTTGGGCTGACAATGTTAGTGATGAAATTTTCAAAATTTAATATGTGTTAGTTTGTGCTCGGTTTTATTAATTAATGCCTGTTTGTGTTCATTTATGTTCATTGGTGTTTGTTTGTGTTCGTTTTTGTCCAATACTTAAATTTAACATATGAAGAAGACAAATGAACACAAAATTTCTTTTAGACTATGGGGTGTGGTTCCCCTTCCCCCTTCTTTCCCCTTGTCCACATCAACGCCACATCATCTTCCCCTTCTCCTTCCCCTTCTAGGGGAAATGGTTCCCCATTCTTCCCCCTTCCCCTTTCCTTTTTATAATAATTTTTCTTACATAAAAAGACAAAAAGAATATATATATAATATTAGATTTCTTGGATTTTGCATCGGGGAAGACGGGAGAAACTTCCCGATCACACCGAAGGAAGAAGGGGGGGGGGGGGGGGTGTTCCCCTTGGGGAAAGAAGCCATGTCACACTTCCCGATCCCTTTCCCCACCCACACCCCATAGTCTTACAAACAAACATGAACAAAACCCCGATTCAGTAATTGTTCATTAACAGTTTGTGAACGCGTTTTTTTACTTAACAAACAAACACAAATAAAAATTCTCGTTCGGTAAGTATTCATAAACACATTATTTCATTAACAAACAAACACGAATAAAACCCGTGTTTCCCCAATACCACATCATGCAGTTTGTGTACAATCAAAGATGTGGATAAATATAAAAATTCAAAAACATAACTAATTCGTTAGGGCTTGAATAAAAAACCGGCCGCATAAAAGATACAACATACAACACATACCGATATTTATTTATTTAATAACCTCTCTGCTAAACAAGAACAGATCAAGAGAAAGATCTGTTCAATCAACAATCAACAATGGCTGAAGAATTGGTGTTGGACACAGCGATCAGAGACTGGGTATTAATCCCCTTATCAGTGGTCATGGTTCTCATCGGTATCCTTCGTTACTTCGTCTCCAAACTCATGCGTACCTCACAATTGCCTGATTCCAAGATTATTAAAGAAGGGTCTGTTGATATTAATGTTTTTTTCTTAGATATTTATGTCTGATTGTTTAGATTTACTTAATTTGATTGTATTTTTGTGGGTTTATTAGGCAGGTTATTATTAGAGCTAGGAATCTTCGGGCTGCTGCTAATTTTATACCTGTGAAGGCGTTTCGGGCTCGCAAAGTCTATTATACGAATGAGGTTTGACTTTTCGATACGGTTTATAACTTATAAGTGTTTTTAGTGTAATGGGTTGTTCTGGAATTGAATGATTTAGGTTTTATGATGTTAAGTTTGATTGTTAATAGTTGAATTTTATTAGTTTTGATGCCAATTATGAGGGTCGATTTACGCAGGCTTTTATTTTGTGTGATTTGTTAGAAATTCATTGAAATTTGTTGGTGAGATTGGCTAAGATAGTGATGAGGTTAGGAGTTGTTTTGCTTGATTTTTTTTGTTGTGTGTAGATTAATGCTTGCGTGTGTGGCTGGTTGTTGGGACCTGATCACGTGTTTTTAAGACAGTCTTGAACTTCGTAAGCCGATGAATAAAAGTTAGATGATTTTTGTATAAGGATTCGAGTCACTCGGGGATCGGGAAGGATGGTTTAGATTACTTCCGTACTTGTTGCTTATTTGCTAAGTAGTTCTAATTGTACATCACTGATAGTCCTATTGTGAAAATTGGAACAAGGGCTATAAGGGTAATAGGTTGAAGAAGTCTTTTGAAGTCGAATAGTTTTATAGATTTTACTTTTATGGACTGCTTAAGCCTGTCAGTTTAGACACTCATTCATGTCAAGGAAGATCGGATTGGATCGAGATCCTACAAAGTACAATCTTATGGTCAAAATCAGGATCCTATGCATGATCAAGATGTTTGGTTATACGTTGCCGTAAAATCATAAGATCTCAAGACGAGGATTAACATCTTAACCATGGATGTTTTCTTTTTCTTTCTTTCTTTTTTTTTTTTTTTGGTATCTTAAGAATGCTGAAACTGTTTAAAGTATAACTCATGTTTTACATGTTTGCACAATAAAAGAAGAATCCACATATTTAGTTTGGACCTATTAATCTCCAGAAACCACCACTATTATATCTTTGTTTCTCTTTTCTAGTTTTCTGTTAGTTTCTCCTAGGTTTACCTTTCTAATTTTCTATCGTGTACTTGTCAATCGTCATTGACTCATTGAGTTTGGGTCAAGTATGCGGACATTGACCTTATTCAGGTTACATTCGTTACACACTTAAACCAAGCCATCCTTGTTTGGTTTGGGTAATAGCTATTTTTCAGAACTTAAAACAGAACAGCATGACCACATATTACTTGAAACTTGAATAACCTGGCGGAACAACGCCCTTAGGACTCTTCCTGCATGTAGAACCTTCTATCTTAGAGGGTGTTTGGGATTGAGTTTGGAGATGCAAAAGTGCTTTTGGTCAAAAGTGCTTATTGGCTTATGACTTTTTGAAAAGGAGTTTTAGAAAAAGTGTTTGGATTAGCTTTTGGAATGAGAAACGTCAAAAAGTCAATAGATTGTCTTTTCTTTAAGTGTTTCGCTTAACTTATTGTGAATATTGGTTGTATGGGTGGTAGATTTGTAATTTTTTTCCAAAAGTCAAAAGCCAAAAGCCAAAAGCCAGGATTTCTAACTTTTCAAAAACAGCTTTTTCACCCTTAAAAGCTAAAAGCCAAAAGTCAAAACAGAAAGTGCTTTTGGGTTACACAAACAGCTTATTGACTTATTGGCTTTTTGAAAAAGCCAATAAGTCAATAAGTTGTTTTGAAACTCAATCCCAAACACCCTCTTAATCCAGTCTCAGGAGGAAGACCTACAATTTTCTTTTCTTGTAGGAGCCCCCGATGTGTATCTTTTTTACATTAGCATATATTGAAGCATTTGTTTTCTAGTGCATTCACCTATGCAAGTTCATATGATAAGCCGATGACATTGCTCTTGGATTCGCAGGAAAACGGTTTACTACATGTTCCCAAGGGCCAGGCTCAGAATCCACAAGCACAAATGTTCTCTGACCCAAACATGGCTATGGATATGATGAAGAAGAATCTTTCAATGATCATACCACAGGCATGGTGTTTTACATTTTTAACACGGCTTCTTATGTCTAAAAAATGCTTTTCCTTTACATGCGATACTAACCCTCCTCCTACTTGGGCAGACCCTCACTTTTGCATGGGTTAACTTCTTCTTTTCCGGGTTTGTAGCAGGTATCTGTTTTACATTTAACACGCAATTTTGTCGGTTTACCTATTACCAACAGATGCTTTGCTTCTTTCTTTGTATGTAATTGTAATGGATTTTAATTCATGTGTGTTGTTTATCCAGCAAAGATACCTTTTCCACTGACTCAGAGGTTTAGATCCATGTTACAGAACGGGATTGATTTGAGTACCGTTGATGTCAGTTACGTTAGCAGTCGTTCTTGGTATGCCCATATGCATTTTTAATGTTGGCTTTTTATTTTTTTTTTTAATTTTTTTTTAAGTCAGTAGTAATACTAAGTTAGTTTGTTTGTATACGGTAAATGTTTGTCGTTATCAGGTACTTCCTTAATCTGTTTGGACTGAGAGGTTTGTTTAGTCTCATCCTGGGAGAGGAAAATGGTTAGTTTGCACTTTGTTCTTCTAATTTGTTATTTGTTAATAATGTCTTATTACTTATTCTTGACACCGTTAATTCTAGTGATCATCTGTTGGAAATTAACTTGCACATTGCTATTATTTAACAATGCAGCCACAGATGATACACAACGTATGATGCAAATGAGTGGATTTGGTATGGATCCATCAAAGGTATGAATGGTTCCATATAAGAGTTATGAGCAGTAACGGGGTTGATTTATAGGGGACAATATGGGTCGATTTATTTACATGAAAGGGTTGAGCTTGATCTTTAACATTGGTAAAAAAAATCGCTAAAATGGTAAAGGATTATAAATAGGTCAAACATGTTGAAAGGTAAGCCCAAAATGCAATTTTAATGCAAACAACCTACTAAAATCATATTATTAAAAAAAACTTACGTTATTATCATAACACTTTTTATTTCGTAATCATATTAAATACAAATTAATAATAAACATTTTGCAGAAAAAATGTTTTGGGTCAACCTAACCTGATTCTAATCGTATCAAAATAATTACTCGTTTGACCCATTTAACAGACTCCTAATCTGACGCCTCTAGATTAGGTGCATGGTAAGTTGTTTTTTTTTTCTTTTTTTTTTTTGATGGTAGAAACCCTTGGGCATGATCTTTGCTATTTTGCATTTTGAATGGGTCAATAATCTTAATCTTCTTCTATTAATTTGACAGAGTTTAGGTGCCGAAAAAGACGGTTTAGACATAGTTCAGCATGATTGGGTCCTACCAAAATTCGAACAACGTGCCGAAGCCGTGCTTAGAAAACGCCTTAGCAGCTAACTTACCATGCTGGTCTGGATGACTAGTGGTAAGTTATGATTTTAGGTCTTTTGTTCCACCATGCTGGTCTGGATGACTAGTGGTAAGTTATGATTATAGGTCTTTTGTTCCATCATTTGAGACTTTTGAAAAGGAACTTATTTGTAATAGTTTTGATGACAAATGTTATGTATAACATCACTAGAAATATTACTTGATGCTAGTTTTCATACCCACATTTGGATCATGTGTTTCATTTAAATTATAGATTTTGTTCCAAACTTTTGCAGTCTTAATGTACTTTAGCTATGATCTTAAGTTTTTGTGCAGTAACCGTTTTACCCTAGAGCGTTTAGCATTCCAATCAGACTAAAATGAACCCAGATGTGAACCAAACCAAATTTGAAATTGTGATTTTTGAACTGAACCAACTTCGATGTTTCAATTATATATAAATATAATATACACTTAAAAACTATAAAGAATAACGGAAATAAACTATAAAGATTAATAGAAGTATACAGTGAAAACCCTTGTTATACTGAAAACTCTCGAAACTCTGACTTCTTGAACTTTTTTTAATGAAAATTTTAGGGCATCTAATATACATGATTTTAAGCATTTTGACCCAATAAAAAAACGGCGAGCTATTTTTTTAAAAAAATAAATAAATTTTTAGGTAACACATGTTTAACACTTATTTTCGTGTAACATGTGATACACGAAAACTTATTTATTTATTTTTTTATAAAACCGCTCTCAACACTTATAGTTCACACCCATGCTCCCAGCACGATGTGAAGTTTGTGAGACCTAATAGCGTTATCAACTAATAACCCGCTTGCCCACCGAAAATTCATTCGGTATCTAGAAGGACTTCAACGATAGGGTTGGTTTAGTTCATCAAGGACATATAGCATGAATTAGTAAAAGTAGATTCACCTCGTTAACCACATGTCCTAGGAATTGGACTTCACGAATTCAGAAGTCACATCTAGAGAATTTCGCATACAGCTGCTCATTTCTAAAGAGTTCCAAGATCAGCTGCAGGTGTTGCTCACGCTCTTCCTGTAACACCCCAACCGATGGCGGAAACATCGAGGTGTCACGTAAGAATGAGTATACAGTAGCACATGGTAACCAAATTTTAAATAAGTATTTATTCGAAATGAAATATCCAAATTTTAAATACATGACAAAGTCTTGAATGAAATCTAATACATCAAATAATCAAACAAAGCTTAAGACTTCAAATATCTCCGCATGCTAGCTCTAGACTTCAAGCATCAGTATTTCCTGTTGAGTTTGGAAAAATTGGGGGGGGGGGGGGGGTCAACTAGAAGTTGGTGAGAATACATAAGCCAAGTCAAGCAATAAGTTTTAAAAGAATAAAAATTTAGCAATTCATATGTCTAATGTAAGTTTAAGTCTACATGAATAAACAACAAGTATAGTGTGCACGTAATCAATCCTCCGACAAAGTTTAGGTCCATCCCGTATCCACGGTTAACCTTAATAACGATAACAATCACCCGCCCTCCTTATAAAAGATGGTCAACGAATCTGGGTGGGGTTGTCAATCCAACAGATCTATCATTGTATACCGCCAACTTGATCAGGGTTAATAATTATGCAAGTTTAGGTTTAAGTCTAATAGTTTTTGTCTAAGTCATGAGACATTAAATTTTACAACTAGACATGTATATAGGGCTGTGCAAAGGGTCCGAAACCGACCCGACCTGACCCAGATCCACCAGAACCGTATACCCTTTTAGTGTTGAAATTAGGAACCAAGAACCGAACCTTAAAAGGCTATGTGGTTCTGGTTCCTAAAGGTTCTGATGGGTCGGGTAAAGGGTCTGACCCTCTAGAACCTTTTAATGTAATAACCACTTTTAGAGGATTATATATTCCTATTCTTTTTACCATGCTCGTAAAAACATCATCCATATGGTTCTAACAATAGCCCATGAGTTTTTTTTAAGTCATTTTTCGTTTCTCTACTTATGTTTTCGTAACAATTTTGTCATTCTCATCACTCGAAACATTATGTAAATCTGTTATGTATACATCATAAATACACACACACACACACACACCCACCAGAGCGACAGACATAAATATTTATTTCAAATTTGGATATAATGTATATTATATGATATATCACATCTATGCGTATACATTAAGCCGAAAAATATTTCAAGAAAAATTACATTGTTATTCTTATAAATAATAATTTTAACATTGTATTAACATTACATGAAATCGATTACAATAACACATAAAAACGAATAGTGAAAAGACTAAAAAAGATTTTTTTAATTAGAATACAAACGGTTATTGTGGTTCTTATATTAGAACCGTGGGTTTGGAACCGACCTGACCCGGAACCGATAATTTATATAAATCTAGAACCGGAAACCGACCCATATATTTAAAAAGGTTCGGGTCCAAGGTTCTCGCGGGTCGGGTCCAAGGTTCCTGTGGGTCCGAACCACGAAATGCTCAAACCTACATGTATGTAAAATTGCTTAAGTATAAAGTTTCAAGTATAAAGAATTGCATAAACAAGGTTACGTAAACTTACCTTAGCAAAGTGTTAGGTCTTGTGAAATCGAATAAGTGTGGTCCAACGTTGCCAAGTATTACCCTATGTTTAAGGCAATAAATAAATCTATGTCTTTCTAGTCTACAAGTATTTCTAGGGTTCCTAATTTGGGGATAAGTAATTGTTTAATTATTAATTAGGTAAAATGTTAATAAATAAAATAAATTCGGAAAATAAATAAATAAAAGATTATTTATAGATTTTTGATTAAGGATGGTCATATTATAAGATTTTAAGTATGAAAATAATTTTAAAAAATTTTTTTTTCTCAAAAATTGAATATTTAGTATATTTATTTCTATTTGTCAAAATATAATTTTAATATCTAAAAATATTAAAATTAAAGAAATTTCAAATTAAAATTTAGATTTTTGTTCTAAATGAAGAAAAATAATTTATGTAAAATTTTGGTATAAAAATATTGAAAAATGAATTTATTATGATTAAAATAACAAAAATTAATTAAAAGTATTAAATAAATGGTTTTTCTGAAATAAAATTTATTTCTGAAATACTTATTGATCTACAAGTTTAAAATAATTTTTGTGGGATTTTATAAAGTCGTTTAGATATTTTTATAGAATTTTATAATTATAATTGAATAAACTTGTAATATTTATAATATATATTAAATAAATGATTTTTGAAAAACTAAAAATTGTATAATAAACTTTGTCATTAGATTTACACAAAATATTTTTTATTGAATTTATAAGGCACTTTTAGTATTTAAAAACTATTTTTAAAATATAAAACAAAGTATATGTATAAAAGAAACTAGCAAAACAATAGTTGTCTGTGCTGGGACTCAAACCCGAGTCCTTCGCCGAGTCAGTGTCTTAAATCACAAGCCCAGACCAGTTGGTCTGGACCTTGAGAACAATTATTATTGGATTCAATTAATTATATAAGCTTATTAGTTGGTTTCATAATTGTTTTTAAAAAGAAAAGGAGGAGGCGGGGCTCGAACTCGCACAAGCCGGTTCCCACGTTTTAAGTAAACAGACTAATACCAACTGATCTACAGATCAGTTGGTGATAGTGTTCAATATTTTTAAAACCTAAACAGTGTCTGCATGTTTAAATACCCCTAAATCGATCGAAGAACCCTAACTTTTCTAATAATCTCTAATAACAAACAATAGCCTCTGATTTGTTGGGGCTATTGTTTGTTTATGGCCGATAAACAAAACCAAAGCAAGAATTGATACTTACAATGCTTTAATAGCTACGAACGAGCAGTCAATGAAAAAGTCAAACGAGGCACGATTTGCAGATTAGGAGAAGTTTAAGGATAATTTGGGTATGAGGGTTTGTTTTTCGGTACATTTAGTTCATAGGGAAGGCCTCAATTTATACTAACAACACCTAATTGTATATTTGGAAGTTTTGACCCGTCTTGAATGGGTATACGCGTAATATACATGAAATTGGAAGGTTTTAATTGCTAATTGGCATCAGGATTAAGTAGGAATAAGTCGGTTAATCCTTTCCATATCAGAATTGAAATAAAAAACGCGGTTTAATGTTGTTTTGGATGGGTCCGATCTGGGTGGTTGACTTTTACAGTTTGACCGATCTGTTTAAGGGATGGTTATGTATATTAGGTTCTGAAATAAAACACAAAAAGATTGTGTGGCTTAGTGGTTGTGTTGGGTCTGGGAGTTTGCTTGGACGCGGGTTCGAGTCCCGGTCCAAACATTTATTTTTTTTGAAGCATTTACCATATATGAACTATATTATTAAATACATATTATAATTATACAAGGTTAAAAATGTTACGGGTAATTTTTTTTAAACATACTAAAACGTCGAGATCCGAAGATTTTATTAAACAATTATAAGATGGTTAAAACATATATTGTTTTTGGATTCATGTAAGAAAATTGTCAAAAGAAAATATACCAAGTAAAGTGGTGGTTTTATTAATTAAAATTTGGGGAAAAATATGCGATGTTAAAGCCTCCCCTAATTTTGGGAACTTCGCCCCGAAGTTATTAAAAACACAGGGTTGAGGGTGATTGGGTAGAAATTAAGGCAACTGTGGTTTGGAAAGTTTGGATAATAGGGGTTAACGCATGAGTTTTTAGGGTTGTATTAGGTTGGTCTGAGATAACAAAGAGAATAAGAATCTAATAAAACACTAAACTTAAGTTTTAGGAATCGTAAAAAGAAATACATGAGTTGATTGACTATAGAAAGACTAAACAGGTAACTATAGTTTATAATTGGTTACCTACCAAAAAACCTTGATAGAATTTCACACTACCTTAACGTATCTGTAAATTCATGATTACGTTCCGGACCACAATCACCAATTTACCTTACATTAGAGTTTTGTGTCCTACTATGACTCTAAACACTCATGTGAGTAATGCAAAATAATCTTGTGATTGAATCTTTGTATCAATGAATCCAACTGTTGAGCAGGAAAAAACTCCTACCAGTTAGTGAGTAAGAACCTCTACCGATTGTTGAGCAGGTTGTTAGGTCCTCTACCAATCGTAAGGTAGGTTATTTGGTACTCTACTAACTGTTGAACAAGTACTTCATCCTCTACCAGTTGTTGATTGAGTGTAACAATTATTGCAAATTGATAATATGTATATGTAAGCAAGTTTATAGTATGTGAGTTGTAATTGTATTGATATTAATATAGCAATTTGTTCACATTCAAACAAGCATGTATCCAAGTGTTATGAGCATACTAGATAAACAAACTCTCATATAAAAGACAAAAATTTCAATACTAGAATTTATCAAAGTGCGTCAATACATAAAATTTAAAAAGCAAATAACATTCAAACGGTGAAGCTTGTCGTTAAGTAGCTGGAGGGTCCCTAGCAGGATTATTCTGAGCAGCAGGGGCATTAGCAGGAGGAATTCGACAAACATTCACGAGATGCCCATACTTTTGACAATTAGTACAAAGACGACAAGGCACATGGGTTGGGTGGTGATACTTGCAGGTGTTACACAAAGGATGGGTCCAGTTTCTTATTGGGTGGAGGAGTGGCATCTATTGCGAAATTCCTGGCCTTGCGTCTTCCATTGGTTGAGGACTCAGTTTTAATTTCAATAGCAGGTTGGGGATTATCCTTCACCAGAATTTTCTTTTCCCCTTTCCGAGTCAAAGTTCTTGCCTTCACATGGTTATCTGTTAGGGTGGTCGCCAAACGCTTTGCTTCCTCGAGAGTAGCAGGGTTCCTTCCCCACACCGTGTCCTGAATCTGCATGGGTAAGCCACCAATGTATTTTTCGATTGCAACAGGCAAGGGGGTGACATTATGTGGTAGCAGTAGACTAAGCTCGTGGAAACGAGTGTTGTAGGCCAAATTTTTCCCCACTGTCTTGAACCAGGACATGAAACTCATCCTCTAACTTCTTGATTTCATTACGAGGACAAAACTCTGCCATCATAACTTGCTTAACTTGCTCCCAAGTCATAGCAGTGCGGATTCAGCTCTGCGAGTCCTTTTCTCTTCGTTCCACCATGTGAGTGCCCGTTTGTAGAGGACACTCATAGCATAGCGAACTTTGAGGTTATTGGGATACTCGCTATTAATGACGGTATTTTCGATACGCTCGAACCATTGAAGGAGACAAGTGGCTCCTTCGTCCCCGCTAAACTTAGGAGGGTTGCAAGTATTGAAGTGTTTGAGGGTGTAAACAGGGTGATCATTCCCGTTTCCATTCCCATTCCCATTGTGATTCTCATTCCCATTGCCATTTCCATTTCCGTTGCCGTTTTCATTCATTTGGATGACTTAAGCCACCAAGTTGGGAACCAAGGTTGCTATTTGTTGCGCCATTTGTTGGGAAATGATTGCAGCCAGTTGGACATCGATGCCATTGTTGTTGTTGTTATTGTTGTTGTTGTTGTGGTTGTTGCTCTCACCATCATTTTCGTTGTCATTGTTAAGACGAGTGCTGCGACGAGGAGGCATGATCTGTAAGAGGCACATTGAAGGTTCAATGAGACATAGGATGAATCAAGGATAATGAGATAATATAAGGAATGTAATCATTTATTCATTAATGAAAATGAATAAATGAAAACGTTGACTTATCAAAGATTCTAGATTCTAATAACATAGTGAAGACATGCTTTAGCCTATAAGTGAACATTCATCCCGAGAATTCCCAGGTAGGCATCCGGGTCCCTCATCTGATTGGGATTTATGCGCAATGCCAGTCCTAGACAGAAAACTCAGAATACAGGCGTTCACCCTTCCAGATTGCACGTGTTCGTTATTAAAATCTAGAACTTCGACGAGATCTCAAGGTGGTTCAGGCTAAACCTGAGGATTTTGTCCTATTAATCTAAAGGTGGATCAGGATTGCAGCAGACGAGTAAGAGTAGACATCTTGTAAGGCATAGGGTAGTATAGGGTGTAGGATAGAGATAAGAATAAGGAAGCAATTAAGGTTACAAGTAAGAGAAGCAAGTACTGGTTTAAATCCCTAAGGTTATAGTCTAGATTATTTTTTCTAATAACCTAATTCCCTATAACCAAGGCTCTGATACCAATCTGTAACACCCCAACCGATGGCGTAAACATCGAGGTTTCACGTATGAATGATTGTTCAGTAGCACATGGTAATCAAGTTTGAAATACATGACAAAGTCTTGAATGAAATCTAATACATCAAATAATCAAACAAAGCCTAAAACTTTAGATATCTCGTCATGCTAGCTCTAGACTTCAAGCATCAGTATTTCTTGTTGAGTTTGAAAAAATGAGGGGGGGGGGGGTTAACTAGAAGTTGGTGAGAATACATAAGCCAAGTCAAGCAATAAGTTTTAAAAGAATAAAAATTTAGCAATTCATATGTCTAATGTAAGTTTAAGTCTAAATGAATAAACAACAAGTATAGTATGCACATAATCAATCCTCCGAAAAAGTTTAGGTCCATCCCGTATCCACGGTTCACCTTAATATAATGTTGGAACGATAACAATCACCCGCGCTCCCTATAAAAGATGGTCAACGAATCTGGGTGGGGTTGTCAATCCAATAGATCTATCATTGTATACCGCCAGCTTGATCAGGGTTAATGATTATGCAAGTTTAAGTTTAAGTCTAATAGTCTTTGTCTAAGTCACGAGGCATTAAATAAATGGTTTTTCTAGAATAAAATTGAATTCTGAAATTCATATTGATCTACAAGTTTAAAATAATTTTTGTGGGATTTTATAAAGTCGTTTAGATATTTTTATAGAATTTTAAAATTATAATTGAATAAATTTGTAATATTTATAATATATATTAAAAAATGATTTTTGAAAAACTAAAAATTGTATAATAAACTTTTACATTAGATTAATAAAAAATAATATTTATAGAATTTATAAGGCACTTTTAGTATTTAAAAACTATTTTTAAAATATAATAGAAAGTATATGTATAAAAGAAACTAAGAAAAAAATAGTTGTCTGTGCCGGGACTCGAACCCGAGTCCTTGATCGAGTTAGTGTCTTAAATCACAAGCCCATACCAGTTGGTCTGGACCCTGAGAACGATTATTATTGGATTCAATTAATTATATAAGCTTATTAGTTGGTTTCATAATTGTTTTTAAAAAGAAAAGAAGGAGACGGGGCTCGAACTCGCATAAGCCGGTTCCCACGTTTTAAGTAAACAGACTAATACCAACTGATCTACAGATCAGTTGGTGATAGAGTTCAATATTTTTAAAACTTAAACAGTGTCTGCATGTTTAAATACCCCAAAATCGAACGAAGAACCCTAACTTTTCTAATAATCTCTAATAACAAACAATAGCCTCTGATTTGTTGAGGCTATTGTTTGTTTATGGCCGATAAACAAAACCAAAGCAAGAATTGATACTTACAATGCATTAATAGCTACGAACGAGCATTCAGTGAAAAAGTCAAACGAGGCACGATTTGCAGATTAGGAGAAGTTTAAGGATAATTTGGGTACGAGGATTTGTTTTTCGGTACATTTAGTTCATAGGGAAGGCCTCAATTTATACTAACAACACCTAATTGTATATTTGGAAGTTTTGACCCGTCTTGAATGGGTATATGCGTAATATACATGAAATTGGAAGGCTTTAATTGCTAATTGGCGTGGGGATTAAGCAGGAATAAGTTGGTTAATCCTTTCCATATCATAATTGAAATAAAAAACGCGGTTTAATGTTGTTTTGGATGGGTCCGATCTGGGTGGTTGACTTTTACCGTTTGACCGATCTGTTTAAGGGATGGTTATGTATATTAGGTTCTGAAATAAAATACAAAAAGATTGTGTGGCTCAGTGGTTGTGCTGGGTCTGGGAGTTTGCTTGGACGCGGGTTCGAGTCCCGTTCCAAACATTTATTTTTTTTGAAGCATTTACCATATATAAACTATATTATTAAATACATATTATAATTATACAAGGTTAAAAATGTTACGAATAATTTTTTTTTAAAACATACTAAAACGTCGAGATCCGAAGATTTTATTAAACAATTATAAGATGGTTAAAACATATATTGTTTTTGGATTAATGTAAGAAAATTGTCAAAAGAAAATATACTAAGTAAAGTGGTGGTTTTATTAATTAAAATTTGGGGAAAAATATGCGATGTTACATTGTGAACCTAGCACCCCAAAACCCGGGATGTGTAAATCTAGTCCCAAACCGGACTATGAAAAAGTTAAGTAAGTCATCTCAACCCAAGACGCATGCTTTTGAGAAAAGACTAGTGAAACTCACCTTAGTTTGCAAAAGCTAATATAAACCACAAAGACTGAAACGTGGTAGACTACTCGCCTATCGATAAACTATCGAACATAAAGTTACGAGTGTCTGAGTGCGGTAACACATATTGATTATCCCAAACCATTGTACTCTACAATGACCTAGGTGACACCTTATGCAAATAGACTCGACACAAGTAGACCATGTATGACCCGTGCAAATCGTTGGTGATTAATTCATAAAAAGCATGTCAAACTTCTAACACGATAAGTCCCCATTACACACTTTCGCATAATCAACCTATCATGTCATCTATAACATACACATAGCATGTATACATGTTCCCATATGGGGTTTCACAAATAATAACTCATTAATACCTACAAAATATCAATAAATCTTTGTTTCTCATATTTGTGATTTCTGGACAGATTTTAACTTATGAAAACGACAACAACAACAACAACAACAACAACAACAACAACAACAACAACAACAATAACAACCTTACCCAGTAAGTCCCACAATTAGCAATGCTAGGAGTAGGGTTTGGGGAGGGTGAGATGTAGGCAAACCTTACCCCTATCCTTGCGAATAGAGAGGCTGCTTCCAGAGAGACCCCCGGCTCCAAAACCTTAACAACGACAATCAGGGAACACTAAAAAAATAATAAAGGGATACTGAATTTAGAGAAACATTAAAAGCGTCATGTAGTAAAATAGAGGTATATATGCCAAAAAAAACATCCTACCACTGTAAGAATAAGCTTAAGCTCCTAGAACCCCACTGCGATACAACCAAACCCTTCCTAATAATTGTTAACCTTAATCTTGTGCCTCCACAAACTCCTATCCTCGACCATGTCCTCAGAGAGGTGCATCCCTGCTAAATCATGCCTAATCTGCTCATCCCAGGTCAATTTGGGTCTTCCTCTACACCTCTTTCCCTCTACAATAAGGGTTTCCACTACTCTAACTGGGGCCGTCATTTGCCTCCCCTTCACATGCCCATACCATCTTAATCTCCCCTCTTTTATCTTGTCTGTTATACTAGCTACCCCTAACCTATCCCTAATAACCTCATTTCTTATTCGGTCTACCCATAGTTGTAAAAAACGCGCCTAGGCTCCAGGCGCACCAAGTGCGCTGCGCCCTGTGAGGCGTGCGCCTAGGCACTAAGGCACACTATCAGGGCTGATTTCCGGCTAAATTCAGGCTAAAAGTTGCATAAACCTCTAAAACATCCCAAATGAGTCATGAACAAGTCTTAAACAACCCTAAAACATCCTAAAGTAGCCCTAAACAAGCCTAAAACATCCCTAGAATCCCTAAAAAAATGTATTTTATACTGTGCGCCTAATTATAAAAAGCCTTCGTTTTTTATGCGCCTTGCGCCTGGGCTCCGGGCTCGACCTATGTGCCTTGAGTGCGCCTAGGCGCTTTGACAACTATGGTCTACCCTAGTATACCCGCACATCCACCTTAGCATCCTCATTTCTGCTACCTCCATCTTGCGAGCTTGTGTCTTTTTGATGGCCCAACAACCTGTCCCATATAACATAGCAGGTCTCACTGCAACCCTATAGAATTTTCCTTTTAATTTAGTTGGGAACCTTTTGTCACATAAAACCCCACTGGCGGCCCTCCACCTACACCAACCAGCTTGTATGCGATGGGTGACATCATTATCTAGCTCCCTATCCCTCTGAATAAATGATCCTAAGTACTTGAACTTAGTTGCCTGGGGGACAACTTGACCTTCCAACAAAAGTTGAGTATTTTCATCGTTGTTTGCACCACTAAAACCACAATACATGTACTCAGTCTTAGAACGACTAATCCTTAAACCGTTGCTCTCTAAAGCTGCACGCCAGCCCTCTAGTTTCTCATTCAGACTATGCTTGGACTGTGCTACTAACACAATATCGTCTGCAAAAAGCATGCGCCACGACACTGACTCCTGAATCGACTTGGATAACTCATCTAAGACAACTGCAAAAAGGAACGGACTCAACGCAGACCCTTGGTGGAGTCCTACCCCCACAGGGAAGGAATCGGTATCACCTACTGGCGCACGGACACTAGTTTTCATCCTACTGTACATATCTTTAATTAGGTCTATATACCTCTCAGGGACCCCTCTACTCTCAAGATTGTCCCAAATCAGTTTACGTGGCACACTGTCATATGCCTTTTCAAGATCTATAAAGGCCATATGGAGATCCCGCTTTTTCTCCCTATACTTTTCCATCAGCCTCCTTAGAATGTGTATTGCTTCCGTAGTTGACCGCCCTGGCATGAAACCAAATCGGTTTACTGTAACCAGGGGTTCTCTTCTAATTCTAGCCTCAATAATCTTTTCCCATAGTTTCATAGTATGACTTAACAACTTAATACCTCTGTAATTCCCACAACACTAAGCATCGCCTTTGTTCTTATACAAAGGCACGATGACACTACTCCTCCACTGTCTAGGCATTTGTTTAGATTTGAAAATACAATTGAACAAAGAAGTTAACCATTGGACCCCTTCCTCTCCAAGACACTTCCATACCTCAATTGGTATGTTGTCTGGACCAACTGCCTTAGCCCTTCCCATCTTTCTGAGTGCAGACCTCACTTCTCCCCGTGTAATATTACGATAATAGCAGTTATTCGGTTGCCGCCTATGGTTGATGGGGTTTTCATGGTCCTGTTGGAAAGCTCTCCCGTCGTTGAAAAGATTGCAAAAATATGTTTGCCATCTTAGCTTAATGTCGTGTTGCTTTACTAGAATACACCCATCTTCTCCCTTAATAAACTTCACCACCCCTAGATCTTGCCTCTTATGTTCCCTAGCTCTGGCAATCTTGAGCATATCATGTTCCCCCCCCCCCCCCCCCTTTAGTTTCTAGTCGTTCATACATCTTCTTATAGGCCATGTTCTTTGCCTCTTCCACTGCCTTCTTTGCCTCCCTCTTGGGTTTCCCATGCATGTTACTATTTTTATTCTAACACA
Source organism: Ambrosia trifida (assembly GCA_028751855.1). Taxonomy (NCBI): domain Eukaryota; kingdom Viridiplantae; phylum Streptophyta; class Magnoliopsida; order Asterales; family Asteraceae; genus Ambrosia; species Ambrosia trifida. Next base: position 169,073,565 of record CM054123.1, on the reverse strand, counting down.
AAAACCCTTCAAAAGTTTATGAAAAATAATTTAGTTCAGCCTCCTCCAAAAAAACGTGTTGTTGACAGAAGCTTAGTCAAAATTTCATTAAAAATCATAGGTTTATCCAAACGAGATGAATCCAGTGGGAAAATATCCGGACTTCATATACGCAACTACTGTCCAGAAATCACGGCCAACGGACATGTAAAATTCAAGTTACAGCCCTTTAAAGTTGGCTGATTTTTCACATCCGGAAATCAGCCTATACCTCTAAACTCATAACATCATGGAAAAAATATCAAAACAAGTAAAAAACGCATGTTCTTGGACTTTTCGAAAACCTAACATCATAAATAAGGTTCTAGCATCAAGTAACAATCAAAACAATCAAGTTACACCCCATATATCAGCCCTACAAACTATCAAAACGAATCTGCCAGAAACTGAAACTTGCACAACAAGTTATTCATGAACCCTAATCATGCATAATAATCTATAACACATGCATAATCCATACTATCATATTCAAACCCATGTATTAACATACAAAAACCCTAATTATGATTACTAACAACCATTCTTATCATCAATCACAATAAACATTCAAGAACTCATATTAACACCATATATGCGATTCTATTATTCATGTAGTTTCTAATATTTTTAAAACTTTTTCAAAACATTACTAATCATCATAACACATAAAGATTATACCTTCCAATGCAAGAGTCCTCAAAGCTTAGAGATTACACCCAAACTAGCTTGAATAAGTGAAAGAGATTATGTTTGATTGAAAATTGAGAGGGGGGGGTGGGGGGGTGGGGGATGTCCATGGCGCAAAGGGGGGGGGGGGGGGTTTAGGGTTAGGGTTTTATTTTTTTTAATCCATAATTATAAGAGGGTTTGGCTTGTTGCCGAAGTAATTGGGTATTAGGGGTTTTAGCTTGCTAACCGGACCCCTTAATAATGTTTTAAACCTAATATTGGACCCGATAATATTAACCACCCTAACTTACATAAAAGCTATTGTTTTTATCATCTCATAACATATTAATCATAGAGCGTACATAATTTGCATGGTTTACGTACTGACTATCAGTTAAGTAGTAATTCGCATAAACATGTAATTAACATAAACATGTTACTTCACGTTCATCATATTTCAATTGTACATATTATCATGTATGCTAGACAAATCACCAACGTTCGGGATACAGGACTCGTGTGTGTGTCAGAACAAGGATTTTCTTAATTATAACATACGTTAATATCCTCTAACATATGAGTTATTATTCCTTAACATATTGAAAGACCTCATTAACTAACCCTAGTTAAGTAATTAATCACATAGAAAATGTCAGTTATTTTCTTATCAGAACTAACCTTAAGAGCCTGAATTATACTATTAGAGATCTTCTCCCCAATGAAATGTAAATCAATCTCAAAGTGCTTAGTTTTGTCATGGAAAACTGGATTGGCAGCAATGGAGAAAGCTGCCTTACTATCATTATAAAGTCTGACATTAACTTTTAGTTCTTTTAATAAGTTAATAAGCTAAATAAATTCACATGAAGCTGAGCACATTGCTCTATACTAAGCTTCTACATTGGATCTAGATATGGTACTTTGTTTCTTGCTTTTCCAAGAAACCAAAGACCTACCTAAGAAGATACAAAACCCAGTAACAGACTTCCTGGTAACTAAACACTTAGCCCAGTCTGAATCAACATAAGCACACAAATCAAATTGATCAGTTTTATTAAAGAGAACACCTTTTCCAGGTAACATCTTTAAGTACCTTAATAATCTAAGAGCAATTTTCAAATGAAGTTTAGAAGGATTATGCATAAATTGGCTTAGAAATTGAACTGTGTAAATTATATCAGGTCTTGTTAAGGTTAGATATATAAGCTTGCCAATCAATTTCTGAAACCCAGACACATCTTCTAATACATCAACTTCCTTTGAATTTTTAGCAGTTACTATATAACTTTGTTCTATTAGTGTATTAATTGGTTTACACCCCAAATATCCAAATTCATTTAGTAACTCAAGACAATATTTTCTTTGGGATAAACAAATACCATTTTCAGAATAGAGAATTTCTATTCCTAGGAAATACTTCAATTTTCCCAAGTCTTTAATTTGGAAATTAGACTTAAGAAAATTTTTAACATTAGATATATCAGTTTCACTATTACCTGTGACCACTATATCATCAACGTATATAAATAACATAGTGAAAATATTATCAACAGATTTTACAAACATGGAATAGTCACATAAACTTTGGACAAAACCCATTTTTACCAAAACATCAAGAAGTTTTTCATTCCATTTTCTAGGGGCTCGTTTAAGCCCATAGAGAGACTTAACTAATTTGCAAACCTTAGTCTCATCTTTGGAATAATATCCTTATGGTAATGTCATATAGACATCCTAAAAAATGGACCCATATAAGAAAGCATTATTTATATCTAGTTGATATAAATTCCAGCTATTTTTTAAGATGGTCAAGAGTTAGGGGGAACCCATACACTAACTCATAGGGACTTTTACCTAACAGGACTGAAGAAGGAACCTTGTTAATCAAATAAGTAGTAGTTAGAACACAATCAGCTTAAAACCTTAGTGGTAAACCACTCTGATAAAGCAGGGCCCTGGTTGTGTTCAAAAGATGCCCATGCTTGCTCTCAGCAATCCCATTTTGATGAGGAGTATAGGCACAAGAAGTCTGATGTAATATACCATTAGCATTAAAAAAGGATTGCATTTGTTTGTTAACAAATTCCATCCCATTATCACTTCTAAAAATCTTAACATGCATTTTAAACTGAGTTTTAATCAATTCATAGAAAGACATTAGGTTGTCAAAGACTTCAGTTTTATTTTTTAGCATATAACACCAGAGTCCTATAGAAATCATCAACAGTTAGAAAGTACTTGTAGCCTTCCCTACTAGTGACGTTGTAAGGTCCCCAAATATCTAGATGAACAAGATCACCTATCTGTTTTTGTGACACCCGGCAAATTCTGGTTAACAACGCTGTCTAGATGAAAGTCTACCTTAGCGAGTCACGCGAAGATTATACTTAACTGGGTTAGTCGAGTCGTATTACGGTTCGGGAACTGTTAGTTTGGTATAGAGGATCATTAGATGTTAGTCTAAAAGCTCATTAGATGTCAATCCTTAACCAAGTGTACAAGGGGTGACGATTCGTAGAATCGTCAGAACATAGGGAACATACAAGTCTCGAGTCCCGGGAATTGGTGATCGAGTGTGAATGTGTTTGTTTGCAAGTATTATGTGTTTACAATCATTATGTGACTTGTCGGTATGTGAAAAGGTGTTAACATATGTTAAAACGGAGTTTAACGCGCCAAATGTGCTGAACCAGACCCTATAGGCGAATAGGATCTGTATTCGCCTATAGGGAGGGGCGAGTAGGGTTCCATAGGGGCGAATAGGCCCTAATCGCCCCTACTATAGGCGATTAGCATCCCTATTCGCCTGATGCTGCTGCGTAATCGCCTATAACGTGCTGGACGACTAAAAACGCCTATAAATACAATACTTGACCTCCTAAACTTCATTATAACAACCCTAGTCGTCCCACAACTCGTCCCAACACACACACACAACCTCTGGAACACGATTTTGGATCAAAACACAAGATTTCAAGCCTATTACATCAATCTATCACAAATCTAAGGTGTGGTTTTCATTCATGCAATCTTTAATAATGTTTTTACTGAATCCCTAATGGTCCAGACCTGTTTATAAACGAATGTGTCTTCTGAAATTCGTTAATAATCATTGTTAATTGGATTCTAACTATTATGCATGTTGTATGTGTGTTTATGATTAAAAGATAGGGTTTTTATGATTCAAGATGGATTGATAACATAATATTAAGGTAGTTACAGATTGATGATGTTAGCATGTTGATGAAATCTGAGTAATTGTTCATTAGGGTTACGGTTATGCATGTTAATGTGATGTTTCATGCTATGTGTATTGTTTTTGGGATACATGGTTGCATGCAGGGCTGATAGAACGAGGTTAAATGAAGGATTTTGATTGAAATATGTTTGATATGGTTGTTTGATTGATATTTGATGTTTACACACGTTCTGGATTTGATTTGGAGTGTTAAACGCGCGAAAAACCGGAACAGCTGTGCTATAGGCGAATAGGAACCCTAATCCCCTATACTATAGGCGATTAGGAGGCTATTCGCCTGATGGGAAGCCCTAATCGCCTATAGTATAGGCGAATAGGAGCCTATTTGCCTTTACTTCATGCATTTACGATCCTAAATGCTAGTTAAGCCCTGAATTGCATGCTTTACGACGTAATCGCCTATAAACTCATGATTTGCATACCGCATGACCCTAATCGCCTATAGTATAGGCGATTAGCATTCCTAAATGCCTGTTGACCCACGTAATCACTAGTTGACTTTTCCTAATCGCCTGTACTGCTGCTGTAAGTGTAATTTAGCATTTCGGGACCCGATTTGACACCTAGGAACATGTTAGGAACCCCGTAACATACCTAGCAACTTGGTAATATGTGCTCGGACTTGTTTATGTGATACTTGAACTACGTGCTACAACTTGTTGGACTTTAACGTATGTTAAGTGTGATTGCATGATTGTATGTTTGTGAGTGCAAGTATAACACGGGGAGTCTCGGGTCACCAATGGGATGTCGAGTCTTGTACATTGGGTTAATTTAACAGTCACGGTGTTTTCAAACGGACTTGGTTATGGTCTGGACATCTAGGGACTCAATAACCTACGTGTTATTAGTCTAAGTACTTGTAACTGTCATATGTTAGGTCGCCGCTTTACGGTGCTAGCATAGCTTGCTGATCTTATTCGTATTTCGAAGTAACGCAACCTAAGGTGAGTTTACGGCCCCTCTTTTAACTGGTTTCACTTTTTGGGGGAGAAAACATGTGTTAAACTTATGTTTTGGTAACAACTGTCATACTATGGGTTTCTATGGTTTACTATACGATCTTTGGAAGTCCCGGGGGAAACCATGAATGTGCGGGTTAGCACAACGGGGAAATGTGAACAGATCTATTGGGAGTAACCAACCCCGCTCGTCGGCTTGGAGGGCCGGGCGAGTGCATATTGTCTCAAACAGGAACAGGTTTACTATTCGGGCACAGCATCTGGTTTGCGAGTTAGTAATGGTTATCCAATCGTTGTAGTAATAAAACATACGCCTAGCTAGCGTACTTGGTTTACAAATTGTTATAGTATGGACAGGTTGAACTTGATACTTGATTACAAAACCTGTGAACTCACCAGCATTTTTGTGCTGACGTAAACTCTTACATGTTTTCTCAGGTCGCTAAGGTAGCACTACGGAACTAGGGCGCACGCGTCTGCACGGCGTCTAGTTAGGATTGCATGGTTTTCAAACATTGAATAATTTGGTTTACTTTTGGATTATATTTTGAAAATAAGCTTCCGCTGTAATTGGGGATTTAAACTATGTTTTTGAAATTTCAAATGTTCATTTAGACTTGTTTATTGTGATCGTTGACTTGGATCCTGGTTTGTCATGCGCCTCGCGGTAAAACTCCGCAAGTGGATTTTGAGGGTGTGACAGTTTTGACTTATGATCACTAATGAGAAAAAGAACTCTAACTTGTTTAACTTTGTGACGCACATCACTAGGCTATGAGTTCCTTTGTCCTAACTTCAAGTCATTTCTTAACACAGGCAACACTTGATCAGAGGGGTGAACAAGTCTACTATGCCAAAGATTAGCATTATTAACACTATTGAAATAAGATCTATTCACACTCACACTTTTACCAACAAAATAGAGACCATCACTTTGTCTACCAGTCACCAGGACTCTCTTGGACTTGGAATCCTAAATATAACAGTTTTCCTTGTCGTCCAGCTTCTGTTTCTCACCCGTACCCTGGATGGTTCACAATCCTTTCTTACCTAGATGGTTCACTGATTCCTTGTCGTCCAGCTTCCGTTTCTCACCCGTACCCTTCTTGATCAAAGCTCTAGATCGAACAGCTTCATCCGTCAGACTATGCGCCAAAGTCACAACACTTTGAATAGTGGCGGGTCGTGATGATGTCACCATGCTTTGAATTTGAGGCACAAGACCCCAAATGTTCTTTCAATCCTCTTGAACTCAAGCGTAACCATATGCGGGACAAGCCGAGAAAGCTCGTGAAATCGAGTGGTGTATGCCGATATTTCTGCTCCATCCATGGCCAAGTTCTAGAACTCGGTCTCAATCTTCTGCAGTTCGTTGCGAGGACAGTACTCTGCCAGGAGCATGGACTTCAGATCATTCCATGAGAGTTGATACACAACTTGTCTTCCTAGTGTCTGGACTTGCAGATTCCACCACGTCAGGGCTTCATCCAGGAAAGTGCAAGTAGCATACTTGACCTTGCAGTTCTCAGCATAGTCACTAATGTTAAGCACGGACTCCATCTTCTCGATCCACCAAACAATTCCTACCGCTCCTTCAGTATCGTTGAAACTACATGGATTGCATGCCAAAAACGCCTTGTACGAGCAACCTTTCTGTACCTCCTCAGTTTCTGTGCCACTTCCAGTCCTGGCACCATCTCCACTCGTGGCGCTACCTCTGGCGCCACCGCCAGATCCTCCACTCGTGCCATTTCGGGCTGCCTCATACTGTGCAATAGCAGTTGCAACTTTTTGTGAAACCAACTGTGCAATGTCTTCAGGGGTCATCGGGTTGCTTCTCCAGAGTTGTTGTGGGTAGATCTTGTTGCTGGTGCCATGTCATCTTCCAAAATGACAAAAGAATAACAGATAAGATTGTGTATTCAAAGAAATCACATATAGGGGTCAAGTAAGGCACAAAGACTCCTAAAGTATAAATGAGTGGTCCTTAGGTTATAGTATAGGTATCTCTCCGTGAGACCTAATTCTCTATAACCAATGGCTCTTATACCAATCTGTCATACCCTGCCTAAGGCGGAAACGCGAGGTGAGACGAACATGGTGATCATAAACATTGTTTATATGAGAAATACTAAATGTCATTTATTTCATCAAACACACAAGTCACATAGTCGAATACAGATTACAACTCTTAGCAAATGTTTCAAACGGCTACATCAGAACCACAAAACAAGGCCTTCTTCATGCAATCCTAAACTTGGCTCCTTAACGTCCTTACTTGGTTTCCAGAAAAACATGCTTACAAGTGTCAACTAAAAATTTGGTGAGTCCGTAGGTTTTGTTGACTCGATAAAACAGTTTTGTTGCTCAGAAAGTTTTGTTTTCTGTGTCCATGCAAAATATAGTTCCCATGAGCACCATAACCAAATCATGACGATCGTGTTCACCCCGCCCCAATGCCTTATTGCGAGACATTGTAAAGTATGGATAGTATGCATTCATATGTGTTAGCGCAACTAACAGTTAAAGGGGGTGTCAACCCCTCATATAGTCCATGGCTTATTGCTAAGCTAATGGTTATAGTTGTCCGGGGAATTTTTGTTGATCTGCGATAATTGTGGGTCTAACTCATGTAACACATATTATTGTCATGTACATATGTTGATCTGTAGCATGTTTCTCCCCCGAAGTTGCAAAACAGTAAACCAGTAAAAGGGGCCACGAAACTCACCTGATGTCTCGTTATATGATCTAGCAAAGCAGAAGTAACTACTGTTCCGGAAAAAAGTCCTTATAACGTCAAAGACATCTTAAGTTGTGTGTACTTATTGTTTACCATACAAGTTGTTCACCCGACTTGTGGACCCTTGTGTCATGTGTATGTGGGTCAATGTTTATGCACGTGACAACTATTACGCATCTGGTTTGTACTTGCAAAGTGTATTGTTTTGTGTAATCCGGGAGTTTTGAATATGTGCAACATTATATGTGATCGTGTATGTTTTGATCCAAAAATCAGTTCCTTGACAACTATTAAAGCCGAGTGTGGTTTATAAAGCATTAATCATGATGTGGGTGCATTCATTAAATTGATTCGTGTCACATAAGTGTGTGGTATGTGGTTATATATAAGTGTACATGTGTGTGTTTCAAATCAATCAACAGTAAACAAGACAATGCTTTTAGAAAATCATTAACTTATATGTAAAATAGGGTCGATCACTAGACGACTAGGGGTCAAGGGTCGGGTAACAAGAGGGTCGATAAAACTAGAAGTAATGGTGGGTTGACAATGTACCTAGTTGGTGCAAGAATTTGATCGAATGCTTGGACCTTTGGCTTCTAAGCGAGCTCCCTAATCTTGAGTTCTTGAAGCTTGAAAAAGGAAAGATGGATGTGGTTTTGGGGTGTAGTGTTCGAACAAGAGCAAGAGGAAAAGAAGGAATTTGTGGTGTGAGTTTTGGTAAGGAACTATGGAGCCTTTATATAGAGGAAATTATGGTACTCAAGTCTTCTTGGTTGAGTAGCTTTGGAGTGCATATACTAGTTTAGTGTAAGTGAGTTGTTTACACCTTGTCTATAGTCGAATGCAAGCTCCTGATCCTTCATAGGCTTCGGCCGATTGAAATTAGTCATGGAAGTGGTATGATGTCTTGTGTAGAGGTGTAATCTAAGTGTGTGCATGGTCTAAAAGAGGTGTGATAGTGACATGTCCAAGTAATAGGCTTTGTAAGTTGATAGTGATGTTTCCAAGCTTCATGGCCGGTTTATTTGCAACAAGGATTTATGCACATGTCTAATTATATGTATATAGATAGGCTTAGTTGTTGGTTTTTGTCCTTTTATCACATGCATGGGAGGATTTGTCATAATCCAATCAAAGTTTAGCAAGTGTGGTATGTGTTTGTGTTTTGGCTGAAAAGAAAAAGAAAAGAAGGAAGTGGAGGTTGTCATTCCATGGAGGTCCTAGTTGCATGCTTCCATTTTGGTGAAAGGTAGATTGTCATGCATGCCTCCTTGTTTTCCTACTCCTTTTCGGCTCAAACAAGACAAAGCAACACTTACGGCAAGCCTCTTTCTCTTGGGTTTGGGACATGGCAAATATGGAACATCGCGTAATTTTTGTTACTTTTACATATATTTTAAATTCTATATTTATCAAATTTCTAGTTCGCCTTTATTCGCTTCTTGTATATTACTCCTACCAATTCATGACGAGTCATCATTATAATTTATCCTATTCAATTTAGGCGTTATAACAAGAAACTTATTTAGTTAAGATCTTAATATATATATATATATATATATATATATATATATATATATATATATATATATTTTAAATAAACATATACATTTTAGTAATAATATTTTATTTAAAAAAAAAGGAAAATAGTGACTTAGTCCTTTGACTTTGGCAACCTACAAAATCAACATTTTGAATGTTGAATCCGTTTCTTTACTTATATTTTTTTTCTTTCTTTGGACGCTACAGCAGAATGCCAAAGAATGGTGACATTCAATATTAATTAAACTTAACCCTCACCTAAACTCCTCCCAACCACCCTAATAACTCCATTTAATACCCAATCACATTACCCTAACTATAAATACTCCTTTCCCTACACTCTCTAATCCTTTATTCACTCCAAATCACTCTCTAATACTCTCTAATCTTCAAGTTTTCAAGCCAAACTTTCTGCATTGCATCATTAAGTTTTTGGGCTTAAAACTTCACCTTTATTTCTAATCTTTCACTTCTTTTCTTCTCAAATCTCCTTGGAGAAACCTCTAGGATCTTCCCCATAATTATCCACAAAAGTGTGATAAGGGTAGAGCACCTAAAAGAGGTTCCAAAGGTGGTTGTTTTCTGAATTAAACTATATAATAATATAAACATATACTTTCAAGTTTCTATCTTACTAGCTTATTATTAATCTTTGGAAGGTTTGTGGTTACACACTACCTTACCAACTCTCTTGACCCTTCTTGTGCCATGGATTTATCCACACTAGAAAGGGGAAATCCCGTGTCCAAAACCCACGTTTACTCCATAAGTGAAGTGGTTATGACATGAACCTATCAAATGGATTCACATTCCTAACCTTATACCATCCGAATCATCTATGATGATTTTGTGCTTGGTCTAACTTAATCTCATGACCATCCGGATTGCCCTAAAGGCAATTTGTGCTTGGTTTGCCTAAAAGGCTTGCTTGACTCTCTTGAATCTATAACCTAAACTCGAACCTAAGACCCTTTATTCTTTAATTCTAGTTAACCAAGGCTAAGGAACTAACCTCCCAAGACTCGTCTTTGGAGCCTTACTAAACGCACCCAAAGGTGAGTTCATACTTGTCCCCTTTTTACTCTTTATCACTTTTGGGGTGTAAACATGTATCATATGCAAAACACACTAATGCTTTCATAAACACACATGCTCAATCTATTAAACATACTTATATGCTACTTGCCATGCTTATGATTCTTAGATACTTAAACATAATTCATTAACTATTATTAGCCCACTTAACATGTATTGCGCTATAGGACTAGCACACCGCCCCCTTTATGGGTCATTGTTAAGATTTAAACGGCCTAACATGAATATGTTAGGTATACGTTGTGGTACTCGCGGGTTTGAGTTATGTCTTTTGTATGATAGGTATGTGCAATGCTATAGTATGAGATTTGAGTAAACCATTCTAAAATACTATGTATGTAAACTAAAACTAGTATGCTCACCATTGCTTTATGTGTTGACGGATATTTTATACATGTTGCAGGAAATGTTTGATGCAAGATATTCAAGAAATCTACTTAGGATTGGACTAGAAACTCACGCTAGTTTAAGTTCTATATTTTGATGTCGTATTTCTCTTTTCATGAAAACAATTTGTATCCTGTTATCTTTTTAGACGATAATTATGCTATGAATGAAATTTTATCTTTAAATCATATTGTCACGAATTCTAGTGTAATGAAGTCTTTGAACAATATATCCCAAGTCTCGCCCCGATGTATTCCGCCATCGGTTGGGGTGTGACAGATTGGTATCAGAGCCATGACTATAGGGAATTAGGAAAAATTGCCATGTTTGACCTAGACTATAGTTAAGTACCTTTTGACCATTCCTTTTCATGGTTAATATACCTGTTCTCCCTATCTTGCTTCTACTTTATTCCTTTGGTCATAAAAAAAAATTACCTTCCTATTTGGTGGATTATTCTACACTCGAAGACGCTCGTATACCACAAACGAAAGGAAATCACCGAAATAGGCGTGAAACCCTCACTTTGGTGATAACTTTCAATCCGCGTAAATTCTTTGTGTTTTCTTTTTGAAACTACACCAAGATAGGAGTGATATCCTCACCTTGGTGGAAATTTCACAATTCTCGTTCTAGTGGACACTTACCAATTGAAGGCTAGAATTAATTTTCTTACCACGTTGGATAAAGTGTACAAACCACACTCAAAGAAACGACATCGCTAAGATAGGAGTGAAATCCGCAACTTAGCGATTTGTTTCAATCCTTGATTATTATTTTTTTTTAATCTCGCCAAAGTCTCAAATTTACTAATGACAAGGAACATGTAGTAACTGGAAGGGTGATTACCGTTAACCGGAAGTTTCGGCGAGAGTATTTCCACCTATTAGGCCAAAGCATGTTTTCAAACTCAAAGGTAAATTCGAACCACTTTGGTTAGTCTTAGTTCCGTTCCGAAACACTCCCATTGCTTGCTTAAAACAAGCCTCTCATTTTATGTTAATATTACTTTCAATGTTGTTTTCATGCTATGTTTTCACTATATATATTCGATTTATTTTACTCGCAAATGCTCTCAAGACTCGCGCTTCAAGCTACTCTTGCAATCTCCAAACAATAATAATATTCGCAAACCAACAAATATTTAAAACTCCTCTATGTTGTTTATGTGCACTTTACTTATATATATACGTTGCATTATTTGAACAATGTGAAACTTGCATACTATACGTGTAACTTGAACTTACATACTAAGTCTATGAGAACAACTTGAGCTCATGTATTTTTTTATTAATTTATTTGAATTTGCACCAACTTTACCGATCTAGTGAAACTTTACCCGTAAGCTTTCATTATTGACTAAGAAAAAAAAAATTCTAATAACTTATTTCCTAAATTCAAAAGTCACCTTGTTTAAAAACGCTTATGCAAATTTTCCCACGTATGATTCTCGTTGATGTCTTCCCGTCTCAACAACATCGATCTCAACCAACTGGCGAGCCTTATTGCCCAAGAACTAGTCAAGATTCTCCCTAACCTAGAAACATCAACAAACCCAATTCCAAACCCCAGCGATACCATCCAGGACAGCACAAACCATGTAGATACTAAACCTTCTACCCATACCCCTACCAAACAAACGAAAAAGGGTAACCGAAAACGCAAAACCCTCAAGCGAAACCACACTTCGACAACTCCTGAGACTCCGAATTCCAACAAAAAGCAGTACTGTGGAACCTTTCCGCTATGCGACAGTTGTAAATATCACCATCCCACTCACACGCAATGCCGCATATGCGCCAACTGTGGTGCATATGGTCATTTAGCCAAAACATGTTGCCACACCACTAAGCCACAACCCGAACAACCTACTAGTACTACCTCATTTACTAAAGCCAATGGATGGATATGCTCCAAGTGCAACGACCCAACCCATGGGCATAACCAATGCCCAAGACTTGCCATGGTGATCTACGATGCTGGAAGACCCACTCACCACACTAAAGAAGATTGATTTTTTCTTTTCTTTTAAAAAAAAGAATTTCCTTATGTAACGTTTTCAAGAAATTATTCAGATTTGAAATTTTCTTTTATGAATTATGAAATATCATCGTTATCTTAGGTTACAATCATAATTTATTGGTAGAATTCAAACATCGCAAAATCCTTTTCTTCTCGCGCACAATCTTTTTCAAAATTTTGAACAAAATTCTTCCTACTATTCTTAAGAGGATGCCTATTCTTCTATAAAATCCTCACTTTCAACCTTCAAACCACTAACAAATGTGTGTCAAATCGATATGACGAACGAGATTCTAAATGCTAAAAGTGTTTAAAAAAAAATTCTTTTGTAAACAAGACTTGTGAGCAAAGACACGCTAAATTAAATAATCTACTTCTTTATAATCCCAAAACCTTTTCTCTTAAAATCGTATCATGAGTCAAAATATTCATCAACGCCAAACTAAAATTGTCAATAAACTATTTTTTTTTTTCGCTTAATAAAATGGATTTTTTTATAAATCAAACGACAATCTTCGATAAAACCTTTACACTAAATTTTCCCACTTCAATTAAATATGTTTTTCTTTAAACATCCAATGGACTAAAATCTTCTACCATCAAATCTGACCCTTAGCCTCGAAAAGCTAAAAATCGCTCGCATGCCCATAAACTAAATTTGTAATGAACTCGAATTTTATGTTACTCTTAGTCAAAACATTCTTTTTCACGCGTGAACGTTTTCATTTAAAATCCAATTGTCCATACTTTTGCTTGTTTTTTTTAACCACTAAACGTAACTACATATACACAAGTCCACACCATTATGTCATGAAACCATATATCTACGCCAAAAACACGTACGGTTAACAACTTCAAAAACCTTCTTAATGCCTTTTCACATTATGTGTTTACATGTCATGTTGCTTGCTATGTTTACAACATCAAAGTTGTTTAATGCCTTAGCCTATTGTCTTTTCCTTTGTGTATAATTATTTTGTGTCCACTAGTGACCCACACATAACTAAGACAAATTATGTGGACCATACGACAATTGGACTAATTACGGGTGCACACGTAATTACAAAAATTGGGCGCATGGAAAACATAACAAGTCTGAGTGTGTGTAACCTATCATGACTTGAATAACAACATGGATGAGGTATGATAACGGCATGGTGGATACGCCGCCGGTACATCCTATACATAAATGTCCTGTCATACTACCAAAAGTAGAGTTATTCGTGCCATGAGAAGTTTTTAGGTGTCGAGTTAAAATTTTAACCAACACTTACGCTATTTATCTTTTGCGATACCGTTTATGTTTTAGTTTACTAGTCTAATTACGCTTGCATTATTTATCTTTATGCATATTATGACCTTATTTTGAACCACACTTTCTACTATGCAATATTATCCTTTGCTATGAATAATCTATACTTGTAATCTCCATCAACTCGTTCTTCCCTCGTACCCTTCCTTGCTTAATCAGCAATCCTTCCATTATCAAGAATCTATTTCTAAATTCCGAAAGCTCTGGCCTTAATCTCTAAAAGCATTTATACATGTAAAACAAGATTCGTCTCTCACTTTATATATTTCCTTGACTAATCATGTACTGGATTTCAAAACTAAATAACTACTACTTATATCCCCAAAAAGCTGTTTTCAAATAGTTCGGATTTCTCGTTTATTTTAGTTGCCTTCAAAAAAAAAAATTCTAGTAAAATTTTCGACCTTGTGCAAACCAAATATCTTTTACTAATACTACTCATTCCCACATTTAGTCACTCACTATGCTCACAGTTTTACTATTCCCCCCAAATTACCCAAAGTCACCTCTTTTATAAGCCAACAAATTCTACTATTTCATATATGTTATACCGTATAACTACTTATTTTCCCAAAATTTCTATATGTAATACAAATATACTTACCTACCTTCAATTTTCACTATTTCATATCGTATAAATACTTACTATCCTAAAATTCTTACTATTTCTTATACACAGTATACTTACCTACATTCACAAGATTTTTTTTTTTTTACTATTTCATGTATGTTATACTGTATATTTACTTACTTTTCCAAAACTTGTTGCACCAACTCCATATACAAACCTATTTATACATACCCCTTATTTCACTATTTACAAAATGTTTATGTCGGTTAAGTTCTCAAATTTCTACGTACAACCTTGGGTAAAATTTTAAAAGTACTTCTCTTACGAGCATAAATATCGCACAAGTGAGTAGATACCGTATTCGCTTTACACGTAATAAACTAACAAGCTTTGTTCTCATATCAAACCACTTACCTATTTTTCAAAAAGTTGACTCTTAATTAAATTTCGAGATGAATTTTTCTAAAGTAGGGGAGACTGTAACATCGCGTAATTTTTGTTACTTTTACATATATTTTAAATTCTATATTTATCAAATTTCTAGTTCGCCTTTATTCGCTTCTTGTATATTACTCCTACCAATTCATGACGAGTCATCATTATAATTTATCCTATTCAATTTAGGCGTTATAACAAGAAACTTATTTAGTTAAGATCTTAATATATATATATATATATATATATATATATATATATATATATATTTAAATAAACATATACATTTTAGTAATAATATTTTATTTAAAAAAAAGGAAAATAGTGACTTAGTCCTTTGACTTTGGCAACCTACAAAATGAACATTTTGAATGTTGAATCCGTTTCTTTACTTTTATTTGTTTTCTTTCTTTGGACGCTACAGCAGAATGCCAAAGAATGGTGACATTCAATATTAATTAAACTTAACCCTCACCTAAACTCCTCCTAACCACCCTAATAACTCAATTTAATACCCAATCACATTACCCTAACTATAAATACTTCTTTCCCTACACTCTCTAATCATTTATTCACTCCAAATCACTCTCTAATACTCTCTAATCTTCAAGTTTTCAAGCCAAACTTTCTGCATTGCATCATTAAGTTTTTGGGCTTAAAACTTCACCTTTATTTCTAATCTTTCACTTCTTTTCTTCTCAAATCTCCTTGGAGAAACCTCTAGGATCTTCCCCATAATTATCCACAAAAGTGTGATAAGGGTAGAGCACCTAAAAGAGGTTCCAAAGGTGGTTGTTTTCTGAATTAAACTATATAATAATATAAACATATACTTTCAAGTTTCTATCTTACTAGCTTATTATTAATCTTTGGAAGGTTTGTGGTTACACACTACCTTACCAACTCTCTTGACCCTTCTTGTGCCATGGATTTATCCACACTAGAAAGGGGAAATCCCGTGTCCAAAACCCACGTTTACTCCATAAGTGAAGTGGTTATGACATGAACCTATCAAATGGATTCACATTCCTAACCTTATACCATCCGAATCATCTATGATGATTTTGTGCTTGGTCTAACTTAATCTCATGACCATCCGGATTGCCCTAAAGGCAATTTGTGCTTGGTTTGCCTAAAAGGCTTGCTTGACTCTCTTGAATCTATAACCTAAACTCGAACCTAAGACCCTTTATTCTTTAATTCTAGTTAACCAAGGCTAAGGAACTAACCTCCCAAGACTCGTCTTTGGAGCCTTACTAAACGCACCCAAAGGTGAGTTCATACTTGTCCCCTTTTTACTCTTTATCACTTTTGGGGTGTAAACATGTATCATATGCAAAACACACTAATGCTTTCATAAACACACATGCTCAATCTATTAAACATACTTATATGCTACTTGCCATGCTTATGATTCTTAGATACTTAAACATAATTCATTAACTATTATTAGCCCACTTAACATGTATAGCGCTATAGGACTAGCACACCGCCCCCTTTATGGGTCATTGTTAAGATTTAAACGGCCTAACATGAATATGTTAGGTATACGTTATGGTACTCGCGGGTTTGAGTTATGTCTTTTGTATGATAGGTATGTGCAATGCTATAGTATGAGATTTGAGTAAACCATTCTAAAATACTATGTATGTAAACTAAAACTAGTATGCTCACCAATGCTTTATGTGTTGACGGATATTTTATACATGTTGCAGGAAATGTTTGATGCAAGATATTCAAGAAATCTACTTAGGATTGGACTAGAAACTCACGCTAGTTTAAGTTCTATATTTTGATGTCGTATTTCTCTTTTCATGAAAACAATTTGTATTCTGTTATCTTTTTAGACGATAATTATGCTATGAATGAAATTTTATCTTTAAATCATATTGTCACGAATTCTAGTGTTGTAACCTCACGAATTTTCCCATTTATTTTGCATTAAAGTATTTCCCGATCCATGATATAAAGTCTAATTTATTTCTAAGTATTCTTATCTTTATCCGTGCACTCTATTTTTCTAAGTTCCTTTTATCATTGTACTTAAAAAAAATCTTCAATCATGACATATGTCCTATCCTAATTCTATTTATAAAATCGTCATTTTATAAGACGGTGTTTTTTTTTTCTAATTCAAACTAATGATTTATTTTTATTTCTTATTTAAAGCTAATCATTTTTCCAATTACATTTATAATCTCAAACAAGGAAGATATAAATTCATTTCAAAATAAAGCCTTGAGTCAAGAGTCAAAGTCTTGACAACATAATTCTTGGAGTCAAAGTCTTGAGTCAAAGAATTATATGTAATTATTGAGTCAAAGTATAATTATTGAGTCAAAGTCTAGAGGAGCTTTTATCTCCATCTTTGTTGTGTTTGTATGTGTATATATAGTCTTGTATAGAAATGAAACAAACAAGTTGAACCATAAAGTTTATATCAACCATTTCCTGACCCAACTCTCTATCGATCTCTTGTGGGTTGGCGTGTGCTGGATAAATCCGTCTACAAACCCGTATTGAACTAGCGGTTTCGCAACATCCACCACCGTCGTGAACCACATTCCATACCTTCTCGGTCTCCTCCCTTCTGCTTGCGTCAAACGGACGCCGCTCCGTCCTCCCGACAAGCCACCGTTAACCGACAACCGTCAACTCCAGACCACCGTCCCTTAATGGTCTTAATCTATGGCGCTCGCCATCACCGCCTCTCCCTCCGGCACTGTGAGTCTTATATTCTTTTTTCTCGATCTCGAGCTTCCTGCCAAACACACATATGAAGATGTGTTTGAGGTGCCCTTTGTTCCTAATTTGGTCAAGGTCGGGAAGTTGTTGTTTAAGAAACTAATAATTGGGGCACATGGACTATCATATCCTTTATACTAAATAAACTTCATATCTCAACTTTTCTTTTGCATCTTATTTGAAGTTTAAAACATTTTCTTTTTCTAATAATTATTTAAAATGGTAAACCCATATCAAATTATTTAATGTTTGTCATCCAATTAACTATTTTTTTTTTTAGTACTAGTTTAATACTTATAAGTTTTTGTTCAAACTAATTTTATTAAATTATTTTATAAATGGGTCATTGCAATTTACGTAGCATGTAAATCTCTTAATATGAAACTCATTTTAGATAATCAATGTAATTGAAATAATTATCCTAAGCCCTTAAAGGATTAAAATCTAATTATTATTTTTTTCTATAAACGTATACAATTGTTTATATATTTTGAACAATTTCCATTAGAACTTGTTTTATCAAACAATTAACTAAAACTTTTTATGATTAGTTTTTTTTTATGATTTATGTTACACTCCTTTTATTACGTTTCAAATAAATTTGGAACCCTAGAAATACTTGTAGACTAGAAAGACTTAAACTTACCTTAAACATAGGGTGATACTTGGCAACGTTGGATCACACTTATTCTATTCCACAAGACTTAACACTTTGCTAAGGTGAGTTTACATAGCCCCCTTTTCTATTTTATATTTTTGGGGTGAAACATGTTTAAACATTTTATACACTATCATTTACTCATTCTTACATTGTTGAAACTTGTGATTCAATTACACTATCATTTACTCATTCTATCATTTGACTGTAACAAAAAGACACAGTACAATCATTAACATTGATCAAGCCGCCTGTTTAGATTATAGCGCTATAGGTCTGACAAACCCATCCCCCCGCATAAATTCAGGGATGATCGATAACAGTTACACTTTTACTAACTTGTGAGTTAGGTCTCAGTCGACACAAGGTTTGATTGTACAAAAGACGCATTGTTACATGTCGGACTCATACTATTATATTATACAACTATGATTGTTGTACAAACTACTATTATCTATCATATTCAAAAACCTATGTATTCTCACCAACTATTTATAGTTGACCCCCCCATCTTTCCAACTTAACATGTTTCAGGTTTATATGCTATTGGAAGTTGTACAAGTCTTGGAACACATAGGAGCTTTGGACCTAGTTTATATTAATCATTTTTTGTAATCTCTTCTTGTAAGATGAATTGTAAATTGTTAAATATTATTCAACTTTCATTTAGTACCATGAGCTATTGAACAATCATCACTACATGACATCCCGATGTTTCCGCCATCGGTTGGGGTGTTACAAGTGTCATGAAGTCTTTGAACAATCTATCCCAAGTCTCGCCCCGATGTATTCCGCCATCGGTTGGGGTGTGACAAAATAAAAGAGCCTATTCTAGTATAATATACTTGTCATCTAGAAAGTTTTGGGTGCCATGTGCTTCTTGGTCATATTTGGCCGAAAATATGAGTAGGAAATAGGACATGTGCTAGTTGTTTGGCTTTCCCTATTTAGGTAGGTTGTAGTTCTTTGGAAAGTGTTTATACTTGAGATAAGATAACCATTTTGGTATAATAACTAGATTAGAGTGCAACTTGTCCCATTGTGTATGCGTTCATTCGTATATATATATATATATATATATATATATATATATATATATATATATATATATATATTTGTGTGTGTGTATGTGTGTGTGCACATGGGTATGGATTTTTAGTCCATTGTTTAGTCTATCTCATGGGTGTGTACATGTATGGTGTCATGTGTAGATGTATATAGCTTAGTTAATCATCATCATACATTCATGGGTGCTTGTATATGCTATCCCTCACATGTGTATTTGCATAAAAAAAACAATATAGTTTTAGCAAAATAAAATATTATGTGAAAAACCATACACGTGTTTGTTTTTGGTGATCCTTATGACGACCATGGTGTTCGGGTAGGGCTTATTTTCACATAACCATTCAAATAATGAGGCGCACCGTCACACTTATTCTAAACTCACAGTGAAATAAAAACAGTTATTTGTACGGTCTCGACTAGTGAATTTGGCGGGTGTCACAGCAACATTTTGCCTTTTTGTTGTTGTAGCAGAATCTCTATGAGATTCTACTTTGGATACATTAGCAAAAGCATTTTTCAAAGTAGGTAAAGGTACTCTAGTTAACAGATTTGATCTAACTGGTTGGTAAACCTCATCTAAACCCATGAGAAACTGCATTAACTTGATTAGACTATTAAAATCATTAAATTCTTTTGATGCTTGACATGTGCAGGAAGGCAACTACATAGTAGCATCAAATTGTTTCCACATGGTGTTAAGTTTATGGTAGTATTCTACCACAGAACTACCATTTTGACTCACAGAGTTAATCTTTTGATAAAGATTAAACACAACAGACCCATCTACCTTATCATATGTTTCCCTTAAGTCTGTCCATACCTTAGTAGCATGTTTAGAAAAGACCTGACCTAGATACAATTCCTCACTAACAGAGTTTAACAACCAATTTAACACCACTGAATTGCACCTATCCCATTGTTTACTTAAGACCTCATCATGTTTAGGTTTCATACAAGTTCCATCTATAAACCAAACTTTATTTTTTGTTTCTAAAGCAAGTTTCATTGAACTAGACCAGACAGAGTAATTCTCAGTTCCCTTTAACTTCATATTGATTATGGACAGACTAGTGGTATCACTTGGATGTAGGAACAAAGGATCACTTATATCTAACTTACTAATCAAAGTTCCTACATCAGCACCAGTAGCAGCACCACCACCTGCTGCTACACCTCCACCAGCAGCATCACCTATATCAAAACAAGCAACCAAGTAGACACAGAAACAATCAAGACAAAACAGTAACAATAACCCTAGAAAGCGAAGCTGTCACACCCTCAAATTCCACATGCGGGGTTTTACCGCGAGGCGCGTGACAAACCAGGATTCAAGTCAACGGTCAAAATAAACAACAACTATATGAAAGATACCTAGACTCAAAAGATAACATTTAACATCTCAAAACTGTAGTGGAAGCAAATTCAAGTTATAACTCATGTAACAAAGTAGTCTCAAAATATTATTCAAATGCATGAACTAAAACTCTAGACGCCATGTAGACCCGTGCGCCTAGTTCCTGTGATGCTACCTTAGCGACCTGAGAAAAACATGCCAATAGGTGTCAACCTATAATGCTGCGAGTTCACGGGTTTTCATAAAACGTTACCAAGTGTTATCAAATGTTACCAAAATGTTCCATGTTCAAAACCTGTCAATACTATGTCATGTGTAAGCCAAAGTACGCTAGCTAGGCGTAAGTTTTGCTACTACTACGATTGGAAAACCATTACTAGACACGTTTAGCAAGTTTAGCATATGTTTAAGTCGCCTGAATAATGTTTAGAAAGTTTAGTATAGTTCGAGACAACATGCACCCGTCCGACCTCCAGTCGACGAGTGGCCGGTCACGCCCAATAGATCTATCCACATTTCCCCCGTTGTGAAACCCCGCACATTCATGGTTTCCCTCAGGACTTCCAAAGATCGTATAGCAACTCAAAAGTAACCGATAGTATGACATATGTTTACAAAATATAAGTTTAGCGCATGTTTTCTCCCCCAAAAGTAAAACCAATAAAAATGGGGCTGTGAAACTCACCTTTGGTTGCGTTCTTCAATTTAAAGAATAAAAGCTAAGTCCTTGATAATCCCAACTACCGGAGATCTATCATAAAAGTTCACATAAGTGTTTTGACTACTAACCATAAGGTTATCTAGTCCCCGATTGTCCAGATCGTGACTAAGTATGTTTGAAAACGTGTTTGACTGCTCAACCGGCACACTAGACTGGCCTGACATCCCATGGGTGACCCATTACATAAACTAATCAAGTACACATACATTACACAAAACGTTCAAGCATAATACACTTAGTTTGCATCACCAATCGCATAATTGAAGTTGTTGGGTCGAATCATCCCAGAATGAAACTTGGTTCGACCCCAATTGACTCGATTCGACCCCAAGAAGTCTCATTCGACCTATTCACAAGTTTATACAACTTAACACATGTTCATCCGACTTTAACACATGTTAATTCGACCGTAACACGTGTTAATTCGACCAAAATCAAGTTCGTTCGACCAAAACAAGGTTGGTTCGACCTGTTCATTATCTGGTTCGACCCCAGAACCCCTCCTTCGACCCCATGACTAGTCGAATGGGGGTCTGGTTCGACCCAGTCTGCAGCATTTGTTCTAAACGCATCAAATCGCATCAAAACAATCCGAAAACATCACGAAACATCATGAAACGCAGAAGTAAAGTATGAATAACATATCCCCACAAAACCCTACGAATTTTACTCCAAAATCAATCTGTTTTAACACTTACCCAAAACGGCATAATTATAGAAACATCACATCATGCATGAAAACTTTACCCAATTTTGAAACTTTATGAAATCCTTTCATAATCATCTCAAAATGCTCAGTTTGTTATGTTTATGAAAACCCCTAATCGTTTTATTAACAAAAACAACATGTATCAAGCCCTAGATTCAACAAAAGTCCCTAAAATAGACATAATAACATCATCTATCCAATTGTAACCTAGAACAATCATAAACCAATATCAATAGCAGCCCTACATCATGTTTCTATCATCTAAGTAATATTAAATCATTAAACCACATATAACACAACATAAAACACCATTAACACATGTTAATCTATATGAAAACTTGAGTTTAATGATAAGGTTTTGTTTAGAAAGATGTTTGAAAGGTTTTCAATTATGAAAACCACCTTAGAACAGATCTGGACCTTTAAGGTTTGATTAAAAAAACGAATCGAAATGCATTAAAAAGGATTAGATGATGTTTGTAGGTTAGATTATGAAAAACAAGGGCAAAAACTCCTTCCACAGTGATTAAAATCGAGAGAGAGTGTTTAGAGGTGACTAGGGTTTGTGAAATGATGGAAAATGACAAAGTATGGTATTTATAGTTACTGTTCATTCGACCCCCTGCATGGGTCGAATGGGATCTTGTGAGGTCGAATGGACTTTTCACAAGACTCAACTCCCTGGTTCGACCCCCCTTAAGGTCGAACCAGTTACCATGTTTTCTAGTTTTTTCACTTTAAACGCGTTTTAGCACATCCTAACACATGAACATGCAATCCTAACATATGTTAAGCATATAGAATCATGTATAATCATGTTTACACCTTTGAAACACGTATTTGCACATTGTATCACATGCATGTATCAATCCACGTATAACACTTAATTCAACTTATGTAATTTCACTAACAACGGGACTTACGACTAGTGTATACTCAAAACGACTCTCTATGATCCTCCAGATCATTGAACCCTGGACAATCCTAACCTGACCCGACTCAACTGACCCAGTTAAGTTTGTTCATAAATGTGTTTCGGTAAGGTAAACTTATGTTTTGCAAAAATGTTTAAGCTGAACATGCCGGGTGTCACAGAAGCTGTGTCAATGTTCAGATCATGGGTTCATCACTCAAAGGTGCCCATGCAGATCTTAACACGGGAGCCTTTATTTAACTAGTAAAATATATGTATTTATAGCAAAATAATACACATAATCAAGAATCAAGTAACACAAATAAACAGATAAATAGATACGAATACCAGATCAAACAAGAGAAGATCAAATGCCGGTCCACCCTAACCTGGCCAAAGACACCTAGATAAAACAATAAACAATAATAAGCAACAAAGCAAGAACAATCTCACCAAGAGGGGGTCCCAAGTTAGGGATCTCCAAACTCATAACCTATACCTTCACTTAGGGGGTAGAGTTGTGAGTGCAATTGAAGCAAGTCCAATCCAATCACCAGTAAACAGTCCAGATCCTTGCCAACAATGGTTGACCACACAAAACCTGAATCAAGACAGCCAGATCCAAAACAATACAATATAATATACAAGATCTATTTATAAGATCAGATCTATTATTTACCAGACAAGAAAGGACCAGATCTATGAACCAGATAAGATCCTTGAATCAGGACAACCAGAAAAAGACTCAAATACACAAACAGCTCAGATATGCAGCGGAAGACACCAGAATCAAGACAGACCTTGATAACAGAGCCCTAGAGCTCCGATACCATGAAGAAAAGTACAGATCTATACTACAACAAACTAATAAACTCAAACATACAAGATAATCACACCACAAAGATATAGCGACTGAAAACAGTGACAAACTCTTATTATTGCCAACCTAAAACGTTCCCAGCCAAAACCCTAGATCTCTACAATTATAGAGATCAATAAAAGATACAGAGTCTATGATCGACTAATTGTTTAGATCAGTTGATCACTGATTAATGAGAGATATAATACAAGAACCTTACAGAAATACAGACAAAACCCTAGATATGATTACATAGAGAATACAAGAAGACGACTAAAAATATCTGAGCTAAAAACTCTCGAAATATGAGAGAGAAGCTCCTTTTATACAACCTCTGGAACATTCCATCCAACAAACACAACAAGGCTAACTCTCAGCCGTTAGATGAGAAGAGCACACAGATCACCAATATAGACGACCAAGATTACTTCTAATGAATGATGGGCTTAAAACCCAACAATCTCTTTTCCTTGAGCCCAATAGTCACAAGCCCATAAACATAACCTGCTAAACAATAAGTCCAATAGACAAACAACCCAATAACAATACTTTATTTATAACATTTTAACATTTGAATTATTATTTTCAACAGTTATCGATAGCGAATAGTGGTAAATAACGACGGGCTACCAATATGCTATGTAGCGTATTGGCTAACCATCGCGAGCACGATCGCTACCATCGCTATTGACAACTATGATTCACAAGTTATAACTCTACATGCTTAATTTTCAGGTATAAGTACAACGATGTCTTGCTTTATAAATGTTCTATATATTTTACCTTGACCGGTGTGCTCAGGTCTTCAAAATCAATTAAAAAATTTCCCAAATTTCTGTTACAACTTTCACTAAATCAAGAAAACGCATTTACATAAACAATGTCCTGATTCTTTGGAGTTTATCATCTTATCTTTGTAACATATAAGTTGCCATCGTCTAGATATATGATGTCGCACAAATAATCTGATGCATATGAATTAGGCAACAAATGTTTTTACGGGTGTCATGTAATGATACGTGTTATATAGTGTAGGGAGTCAATTGTAATAAACTGATAGTATAAGGGCTATTTTGTAATTGTGGGTATGACAATTGGGCGGGAACAGCTGTTGAGAGTTAGTTAACTCGGTATTAAACAGGCTGGCCGGAATGAATGAAAGTCAGTTGGTTGTTGAACTATTCTTGTGTTTCTCTTCTCTCTCTTATTCTCTCTCTCTATCCCTACCCTAACTAACCGCATCAATGGTATCAGAGCCGTACGACCCTCGTCGGAGCTCCGGTAACCGCTATTAATCACCATTCTTTCCGATCATCTTCTTCGTCTTGATCTGTTCCTTCTTGTTCTGTGCTTGTATCTCTGCAACATAATAATAATAATAGTATTGCTATCACAGTCCAATACAATACGATCTTGATAATAATAATAATAATTCACCAATAAAATGACTACTCGTAGCCAATCTGAAATTGAGAAAACCATTAAAGACCATGCCACGTCTTTACTCAAATTTGATGCTTTTGCAGAGAAGACCGAACAATCATTGCTTGAATTAAGGCAATTATTGGATAAATTGGCTCAAAACCAGTCAAGTTCCAGTTCTCAATCACATAATAATTCTGGTATTCATCTTGATAGTGGGAATAATAATAATAATAACAATCAAAATTCAAGAATTGATAGACTTTTCAGACTTGGTAAGATCGAATTCCCCAAGTTTGATGGTAATGAGGTGGAAGACTGGGTGTGTAAATGCGAACACTTCTTTGATGTGGATGAAACCCCTGAGAACTTTAAGGTTCGCTATGCTGCCATCAATTTGGAGGGGAAGGCAATGAAATGGCATTCATCTTTTGTTAAACAATTGGTGAGACCAATTGCTGAAGTAACTTGGTCAGAGTACTTGAGGCACCACCAGCAGGGGTGGTGAGTGTTGTTTCTGATCCTAGTCCTTCGACTAGTGACCCTCCCTCGGTACCGGAGGTTTTCGAGGTGATTGAGAGGGAGGAGCCTCAGGAGATGCCATCTGTTGAGAAACCCCCATCCTTGGAGCTTAAAGAGCTACCATCCCATCTTGAGTACGCATATCTTGATGAGGGTTCTCAGTTGCCCGTCATTGTTTCATCTGAATTGACGGAAGAGGAGCGGGCGAGGTTGTTAGTTGTGCTGAGATCGCACAAGCAAGCGATTGCGTGGAAGCTGATGGACATAAAGGGTATCAACCCTTCCTTTTGCACGCATAAGATATTGATGGAGGAGGAGTATAAACCGGTGGTTCAGCCACAACGTAGATTGAACCCACATATGCAGGAGGTGGTTAAGAATGAGGTCATCAAATTGCTCGATGCAGGCCTCATCTATCCTATTTCTGATTCTGCATGGGTCAGTCCAGTTCAGGTCGTCCCCAAGAAGGGTGGGATGACGGTGGTGACAAATGAGAAGAACGAACTCATCCCCACCAGGACTGTCACCGGTTGGCGAGTGTGCATCGACTACCGTCGATTGAATGATGCAACTCGCAAGGATCATTTCCCTCTGCCGTTTATTGATCAGATGTTGGAGCGTCTATCGGGACAGCAGTTCTATTGCTTCCTTGATGGCTTTT
Organism: Ambrosia trifida; assembly: GCA_028751855.1. Taxonomy (NCBI): domain Eukaryota; kingdom Viridiplantae; phylum Streptophyta; class Magnoliopsida; order Asterales; family Asteraceae; genus Ambrosia; species Ambrosia trifida. Next base: position 169,046,915 of record CM054123.1, on the reverse strand, counting down.
CAGGTTATTTCCAGATCCCCATTGCACCAGAGGATCAGGAAAAGACCACGTTTACATGTCCTTATGGCACATTTGCGTACCGACGCATGCCTTTTGGATTATGTAACGCTCCAGCGACTTTCCAGAGGTGTATGGTTGCGATTTTTCATGACATGATCGAGGACCCCATGGAGGTGTTCATGGATGATTTTTCTGTATTTGGGAGTTCCTTTGATCATTGTCTGAAGAATTTGGATCGCATGTTGGCGAGATGTGAGGAGACCAATTTAATGTTAAATTGGGAGAAGTGCCATTTCATGGTACGCGAGGGGATTGTGCTGGGTCACAAGATTTCACAGGCAGGGCTTGAGGTCGATAGGGCCAAGATTGAGACCATTTCCAAGCTCCCGCCACCGACGAATGTGAAATCTATTAGGAGCTTCCTAGGCCATGCGGGCTTTTACCGCCGTTTTATTCGCGATTTTTCTAAAATTGCGAGGCCGATGACCCAGCTGTTGGAGAAGGATACACCATTTGTATTCTCTGAGGATTGTATGAGGGCGTTTGAGACGCTGAAGGAGAAGTTGGTGAGTGCCCCCATTCTTATTGCCCCAGATTGGAGCTTACCGTTTGAGCTCATGTGTGATGCGAGTGATTTCGCAGTGGGGGCAGTTTTGGGGCAGAGGAGAGAGAAGCATTTTCACCCCATATACTACGCTAGTAAGACTCTTAATGATGCTCAAGAGAATTATACCACTACTGAGAAAGAGCTTCTAGCGGTAGTTTTTGCGTTTGATAAGTTTAGATCATATCTTGTTCTCTCAAAGACCATCGTTTATACGGATCATGCAGCATTGAGGCACTTGTTTGCCAAGAAAGATGCTAAGCCATGTTTAATTCGATGGATCTTGTTGCTTACAGAGTTTGATATTGAGATTAAAGATAAGAAGGGTGCGGAGAACGTCGCAGCAGATCACTTGTCCCGACTTGAGGACCCTACTCGTGAGGAGATGAGAGAGGAGGCTATTGGTGACAGCTTCCCTCACGAGTGTCTGTTGTTTGTGAGCGCTCAGGACGAGGGATTCCCATGGTTCGCCGATTTTGCGAACTATTTATCGAGTGATGTCCTTGTAAAGGGCATGACATTTCAGCAAAAGAAGAAATTCTTTGCGGATGTCAAGCATTACTTGTGGGAGGATCCGTATTTGTTTCGCATCGGTGCAGACCAGGTGGTTAGGAGATGTGTGTATGGTGATGAGGCGAGGGAGATCCTCAAGCATTGCCATGAGGGACCAGCTGGTGGCCACCATGGAGCTACCTACACCGCGAAGAAGGTGTTTGATTCGGGCTTTTATTGGCCGACTGTGTTTAGGGATGCTCATGAGTATGTTAGGAGTTGTGATGCGTGCCAGAGGGTTGGCAATGTCTCATCGAGGGATGAGATGCCCCAGAACCCCATTCAGGTTGTTGAGATTTTTGATATATGGGGGATTGATTTTATGGGGCCGTTCCCGTCTTCACGAGGGAACAAGTATATTCTTGTCGCGGTTGATTATGTTTCCAAGTGGGTGGAGGCACAGGCCTTGCCCACTAATGACGCGAGAGTTGTTGTGAGATTTTTGAAGAAGTTGTTTGCACGCTTTGGTACCCCCAAAGCCTTGATCAGTGATAGAGGCACCCACTTTTGTAATGCCCAGATGGAGAAGGTGTTGAAGCGCTATGGTGTCACACACCGACTTTCGACTGCCTATCATCCACAGACGAGTGGGCAAGTGGAGGTCTCGAATAGGGGTATCAAGCGCATTCTGGAGAAAACTGTCGGTCACAACAGGTCAGATTGGTCCGACAAGTTAGATGACGCACTTTGGGCTTTCCGTACCGCGTTTAAGGCACCTATCGGTACTACTCCATTTCGTTTGATCTATGGGAAAGCGTGCCATCTACCGGTCGAGTTGGAGCACCGCGCTTATTGGGCTTTGAAGACAGTCAATTTGGACATGTCTAGCGCGGGCCAACACCGGTTTCTTCAGCTTCATGAGTTGGATGAGTTGCGCGATGAGGCGTACGCGCGTTCGTAGGGGTATAAAGAGCACACGAAGGAGCTTCATGATAGACACTTGAAGTATGTGAAAGACTTCAAGTGTGGGGATAAGGTGCTCTTATATAACTCCCGTTTGAGATTGTTTCCCGGGAAATTGAAATCCCGTTGGTCGGGACCGTTCACGGTTCGAGAGGTGTTCCCATATGGGACAATTGAGATTGAGGGGACAGATGGGGCTGCATTCAAGGTGAATGGGCACAGGCTGAAGTTGTATGTTGGTGGCCCGGTTGAGGAGCGTAAGGTCGAGGCGGTCTACCTTGACCTCCCCGCTGATTGATGTCGTTGAGGTTCGTTCTCGGGTGTTTACCCGAGTGTACATATTAGTTGAGCTTATTTCTATTTTATTTTTGTTTTTCTTTATTTTGAGTTTTTATATTAAAATTACAAAAAAAAAAAAAAAAAAAAAAAGATGGTGTAGAAACATCTCCCCCGTACTCAATCTCCATTCGGGGGAGATTGTTTTCAAGCCATATTATTATTAACGGTTTGTTTCTTTGTGTTTGTCGCGATTCGCGAGCATTTGAGTTGTCATGCAGGTTATTATTTGGTTATGCTTGATCGAGCCGGCAGTTACCCGTTTTTAGGATGCTCCCACATATCAGTTCATCGCATTTTTGTCAGGGGAGTATCAGTTTTCCTTTATCCTTTATCCTTTTCTTATTTTAGTTTATGTTAGCCACTTGTGACACACATTGGGGACAATGTGCGTTTTAAGTGTGGGGATGGAATAAATAAATTAAAAAAAAATATTTTAATTTTTCACAATCTGGTTTTAAAAATGGAATCACCAAGCTAAACCTCACAACACGGCAGTGTACCGGTCGTAGTGTAGTAAAGTCGATAAGACCGAGTATCAATCCGTGGACACTGATATGCAGCCCTCGATACTAAACCTCTATCGAGTCCTAATCTAGATAAAAGAGCATATTTGTTTTTTTTTTTACTAAAAAGTAACTAAAACGATAAACAAGTAACCAATTAAAATAAGACAAGAAATAAACAAGCAGGAAGGACGAGAGATCAGAGAGTAAGTGCTCACGAAAGAGGAATCAGAAATGGAGAGGATGGCTGCCTAGATTGGGAATCCTACTGATAAAGCTGAAAGCTAACGGGAAATGGATACTCGAATGACTACCGGGATCTACGGGTATAACCAACTCGGGAAACACTATAGTATCTAGATCTCCTCTCGGTCTCACTAGAACACTAAATGAAATCCTAAGCAGTCATGAAGCTCACCGGGTAAAGAATGGATCACCTCTCGGTCTCACCAAACATACAAGTTTACGCACCCAAGATTAGATCTCCTCTCGGTCTCACTAATCACCAAATACCTAACGGTATCAAGGGGTGAATCTATTCCTAAAGGTAAATGTTTGGGAAAGCGGATAAAAGGATACCGGGAAAGAAATTCACTCTCATGCAATATCTAACCAAATAAACCAATAAATCCTAACAAACCCACAACCTATCTCCTCTCGGTCTCAAGGTAGATGACAAACCCAAAACGATGTCAAACATGCAATTTCTAGATCCTAAGTCAACAAGTTAACCCCTCAAATCATCACACGAAGCAAATGATAAAAATATGCGACTTTTAATTTAAAAACACTAAGTTAATAAACTATCGCCACATATGAATCTAAAAATATAACGCAAATATCATCCGGGTAATAAATCACAACAAAAACCGATAAAGTTTAGATTTTTATACATAAACGTGTCAAAACGAGTAGCCAAATACCAAAAGAAATCAACCAAAATCAATATTCATCCTACATCTAGGCAACCAACATAAAATCTAGCCACTCATAGTCAATAACAAAATAAACAAATAAGTTGATTAACAAAACTCATGACATAAAGAAAATAAAAAGCAAACCAATTATTGTGACTCTTGAGCTCCTCAAACTCCACAATTATAAAGTTGCAATTTTTTTTCTTATTTGCTATTGTGCTTACATCGTACAACTCTCTTCTGGCCTCCTATATATCTTATATTATTATTATTACTTATATATTTGTGTGCACACCCTCCCTTTCTACGTCATTCCTCTTTTCCTTTTGTATTTGTTGTGACCTTTCGCCTCCTATTACAACTACTATATTATTATTATTATAATTTTTTATATATGTCAGCTCTGTGCGCCTCCCTCCTCGATGTCAGCTCCTCCTTTCTCTTTTTATAACTTTTTCAGCCATCGAGAGCGTCAACCTCACGCCCTAATTTCTTGTTGTGGGCCGGCCCAAACTGTTTATATGTGAAAATAGTGGGCTGTTTGTTTTCCTAGTCCATAATAGATTTGATGGTTGGCCCAATTAGCTCCATAATGTAAGAAATATATGACTCCATCTTGTTTTGGCTCTAGCCCATTAATTCCTATACAACAAAATTTAAAATGTGAGATTAACCCAATGGCCCATTTAAATATTAAAATTTTAATAAGCCTCAAGTTTAACTCAAATGCACATTTTTGGCTCGTTTTCACTAAAAATCATTAAATAACCAATTTGAACCATTTAGTTGTAATATTTAATGAAAACTAACCCAAATATTATTTAATATGTGGAGAATATTGATATAAATATATGTATATTTTAGAACGTATCAAACATCCCCACACTTATTCATTTGCTTGTCCCTAAGCAAATATCAAACAACACATCATACCCACACTTAGACCAAATACGACTAACATCTAGCAATGCCTAAGCAAGCCACAAATCCTAAGGACACAAAGAAATCACAAGACTTACAACGGTCAAGAAGCATATGGCCCAACTAGTCAAATGTGATACCATTTTTTTTTTTTTTTGAAAACATGGGATAACCTAATCAAGTTTCACTCCCCATCAAGATTCCAACCAAACCAAGCTATTACCCCTCACATAGATCACTCAACTCTCGGTGTATATCAATCATAAAAGTGATCCCTCAATACCTAAACATGAAGCTTGAGACACATAGGCTTGTACAAGGATCAAATCTCCACCTAAATGGCTTGGACCAACATTAATCAAGAGGACTTATGGGTAGGCTAGGGCTAAGGGTAGGATATATTTGGGAAAAGTGGCTAAAAAGAAAAGAAAAACGAAAATCCGGAAAAATAAACTCTAAAATCATAAAAATAACTAAGATGGGTAATTTTGACCCATATCTAACTTATTCTATTTTTTTTTTCTTTTTTTTTTAACTCAACAATTTATTTATATACAACTCGAACAAATCTCTTTTTTTTCTTTTTTTTTTTTTTTTTTTTTTTTTTTTTTTGCATATGTATATTTTTTTTTTGATAATCAATATATCTATTTTTTTTTTCAAGAACAAAACTAGAACTCAAACCCGGATATATAAAAATAAAAGTGGCACATAGGGTAGACAAACGAAAGGGGAGAAAGGCTCAAAGTGGCGACTAAGGGTGTATCGAAAGGGTCAAAAAAAAAAATGAAAAACAAAAAGAAAGAAAAAGGCTGAGATGTGGGTGATCCTAAATGCCTCTATCACGCTAATGCCAAGTCCAAAACCAAGGTCTAAAAATGTATCATGATGCACAAGTTCTGTAATCAAGCGACATGTAGGTAGCACTCAACAAATGAAAGTGAATATCATAATAATCAATAAGGCTCAAAACCTCACTATGAAGTGCGGGACTGGGATGTCGGTAAAAGCCAAGAGTGGTCTTCCTAAATCAGGTTCGTTTCACTATCATAAGTATCCCAAAAACCTTTTTACTTCAAAAACCGACTAGCTGGACCTACTTTACTATCGCGCAACTTAAAGAAATCCCGTGCCCCCAAGAAATGAAAACCCACATCGACCCACCTTCAGCTTACGTTTTACAATGGCTAAGGCGTGTCTTCTGTGTGTAATCAATCGCCTCGGGACTTGCAAAAACTTTTATTATTTCTTTTTGTATTTTTCAAAAATTTTCACCTTTTTTTTTTTTTTTAGATTTTTTTTTTCATTTTTTTTTCTTTGAATTTTTTTCATTTTTTTTTTTTGAAAATATAGATTTTTTTTTTTAATTTATTTACTCCATCCCCACACTTAAAACGCACATTGTCCCCAATGTGTGTCACAAGTGGCTAACATAAACTAAAATAAGAAAAGGATAAAGGATAAAGGAAAACTGATACTCCCCTAACAAAAATGCGATGAACTGATATGTGGGAGCATCCTAAAAACGGGTAACTGCCGGCTCGATCAAGCATAACCAAATAATAACCTGCATGACAACTCAAATGCTCGCGAATCGCGACAAACACAAAGAAACAAACCGTTAATAATAATATGGCTTGAAAACAATCTCCCCCGAATGGAGATTGAGTACGGGGGAGATGTTTCTACACCATCTTTTTTTTTTTTTTTTTTTTTTTTTGCAATTTTAATATAAAAACTCAAAATAAAGAAAAACAAAAATAAAATAGAAATAAGCTCAACTAATATGTACACTCGGGTAAACACCCGAGAACGAACCTCAACGACAAATCAATCAGCGTGGAGGTCAAGGTAGACCGCCTCGACCTTACGCTCCTCAACCGGGCCACCAACATACAACTTCAGCCTGTGCCCATTCACCTTGAATGCAGCCCCATTTGTCCCCTCAATCTCAATTGTCCCATATGGGAACACCTCTCGAACCGTGAACGGTCCCGACCAACGGGATTTCAATTTCCCGGGAAACAATCTCAAACGGGAGTTATATAAGAGCACCTTATCCCCACACTTGAAGTCTTTCACATACTTCAAGTGTCTATCATGAAGCTCCTTCGTGTGCTCTTTATACCCCCACGAACGCGCGTACGCCTCATCGCGCAACTCATCCAACTCATGAAGCTGAAGAAACCGGTGTTGGCCCGCGCTAGACATGTCCAAATTGACTGTCTTCAAAGCCCAATAAGCGCGGTGCTCCAACTCGACCGGTAGATGGCACGCTTTCCCATAGATCAAACGAAATGGAGTAGTACCGATAGGTGCCTTAAACGCGGTACGGAAAGCCCAAAGTGCGTCATCTAACTTGTCGGACCAATCTGACCTGTTGTGACCGACAATTTTCTCCAGAATGCGCTTGATACCCCTATTCGAGACCTCCACTTGCCCACTCGTCTGTGGATGATAGGCAGTCGAAAGTCGGTGTGTGACACCATAGCGCTTCAACACCTTCTCCATCTGGGCATTACAAAAGTGGGTGCCTCTATCACTGATCAAGGCTTTGGGGGTACCAAAGCGTGCAAACAACTTCTTCAAAAATCTCACAACAACTCTCGCGTCATTAGTGGGCAAGGCCTGTGCCTCCACCCACTTGGAAACATAATCAACCGCGACAAGAATATACTTGTTCCCTCGTGAAGACGGGAACGGCCCCATAAAATCAATCCCCCATATATCAAAAATCTCAACAACCTGAATGGGGTTCTGGGGCATCTCATCCCTCGATGAGACATTGCCAACCCTCTGGCACGCATCACAACTCCTAACATACTCATGAGCATCCCTAAACACAGTCGGCCAATAAAAGCCCGAATCAAACACCTTCTTCGCGGTGTAGGTAGCTCCATGGTGGCCACCAGCTGGTCCCTCATGGCAATGCTTGAGGATCTCCCTCGCCTCATCACCATACACACATCTCCTAACCACCTGGTCTGCACCGATGCGAAACAAATACGGATCCTCCCACAAGTAATGCTTGACATCCGCAAAGAATTTCTTCTTTTGCTGAAATGTCATGCCCTTTACAAGGACATCACTCGATAAATAGTTCGCAAAATCGGCGAACCATGGGAATCCCTCGTCCTGAGCGCTCACAAACAACAGACACTCGTGAGGGAAGCTGTCACCAATAGCCTCCTCTCTCATCTCCTCACGAGTAGGGTCCTCAAGTCGGGACAAGTGATCTGCTGCGACGTTCTCCGCACCCTTCTTATCTTTAATCTCAATATCAAACTCTGTAAGCAACAAGATCCATCGAATTAAACGTGGCTTAGCATCTTTCTTGGCAAACAAGTGCCTCAATGCTGCATGATCCGTATAAACGATGGTCTTTGAGAGAACAAGATATGATCTAAACTTATCAAACGCAAAAACTACCCCTAGAAGCTCTTTCTCAGTAGTGGTATAATTCTCTTGAGCATCATTAAGAGTCTTACTAGCGTAGTATATGGGGTGAAAATGCTTCTCTCTCCTCTGCCCCAAAACTGCCCCCACTGCGAAATCACTCGCATCACACATGAGCTCAAACGGTAAGCTCCAATCTGGGGCAATAAGAATGGGGGCACTCACCAACTTCTCCTTCAGCGTCTCAAACGCCCTCATACAATCCTCAGAGAATACAAATGGTGTATCCTTCTCCAACAGCTGGGTCATCGGCCTCGCAATTTTAGAAAAATCGCGAATAAAACGGCGGTAAAAGCCCGCATGGCCTAGGAAGCTCCTAATAGATTTCACATTCGTCGGTGGCGGGAGCTTGGAAATGGTCTCAATCTTGGCCCTATCGACCTCAAGCCCTGCCTGTGAAATCTTGTGACCCAGCACAATCCCCTCGCGTACCATGAAATGGCACTTCTCCCAATTTAACATTAAATTGGTCTCCTCACATCTCGCCAACATGCGATCCAAATTCTTCAGACAATGATCAAAGGAACTCCCAAATACAGAAAAATCATCCATGAACACCTCCATGGAGTCCTCGATCATGTCATGAAAAATCGCAACCATACACCTCTGGAAAGTCGCTGGAGCGTTACATAATCCAAAAGGCATGCGTCGGTACGCAAATGTGCCATAAGGACATGTAAACGTGGTCTTTTCCTGATCCTCTGGTGCAATGGGGATCTGGAAATAACCTGAAAAGCCATCAAGGAAGCAATAGAACTGCTGTCCCGATAGACGCTCCAACATCTGATCAATAAACGGCAGAGGGAAATGATCCTTGCGAGTTGCATCATTCAATCGACGGTAGTCGATGCACACTCGCCAACCGGTGACAGTCCTGGTGGGGATGAGTTCGTTCTTCTCATTTGTCACCACCGTCATCCCACCCTTCTTGGGGACGACCTGAACTGGACTGACCCATGCAGAATCAGAAATAGGATAGATGAGGCCTGCATCGAGCAATTTGATGACCTCATTCTTAACCACCTCCTGCATATGTGGGTTCAATCTACGCTGTGGCTGAACCACCGGTTTATACTCCTCCTCCATCAATATCTTATGCGTGCAAAAGGAAGGGTTGATACCCTTTATGTCCATCAGCTTCCACGCAATCGCCTGCTTGTGCGATCTCAGCACAACTAACAACCTCGCCCGCTCCTCTTCCGTCAATTCAGATGAAACAATGACGGGCAACTGAGAACCCTCATCAAGATATGCGTACTCAAGATGGGACGGTAGCTCTTTAAGCTCCAAGGATGGGGGTTTCTCAACAGATGGCCTCTCCTGAGGCTCCTCCCTCTCAATCACCTCGAAAACCTCCGGTACCGAGGGAGGGTCACTAGTCGAAGGACTAGGATCAGAAACAACACTCACCACCCCTGCTGGTGGTGCCTCACCTCCGCATATCCCGCTCAAAACGCTACCGACATGAGACATGATAGTATCAATGAAGTATAAAGTGTCGTCATGGTCGGCCGTGTGCCTCATCGACCTATTGATATCAAAGGTGACTGTGTCATCATCTACACGAAGTGTGAGCTTACCGTCGAAGACATCAATCAATGCTCTCCCGGTAGCTAGAAATGGTCGACCTAAGATCAGAGGGACATTCGCATCCTCATCCATGTCGAGGATAACGAAATCAACGGGAAAGACGAACTTGTCAACTTTAACAAGCATGTTCTCCACAATCCCCCGTGGATACTTGACCGTGCGGTCGGCCAACTGAATGCTCATACGGGTGGGAGACGGCTCTCCTAGGTTTAGCTTAGCAAAAACAGAATATGGCATGAGGTTTATGCTAGCACCTAGGTCAGCTAAAGCATTACTCACTGAAAGATTCCCGATCAGACAAGGGATAGTGAAACTACCCGGATCAGTCATCTTCTGTGGGACCTTGTTCTGCACGACTGCAGAACACTCCTCACTAAGAGTAACAGTAGATAACTCCTCCAACTTTTTCTTATTCGTCAGAAGATCCTTCAAAAACTTCGCGTACTTCGGCATATGTGTCAATGCCTCAACAAAAGGAAGGTTCACATGGAGTTGCTTGAACAACTCAAGGAACCTGCTATACTGCTCCGTATCACGCTCTCTCCTCAATCTGCCCGGGTATGGAACTGGAGGTGTGTAAACTCTCACGGGCTCCTTTTGCTTCTGCTGCTCTGTGGGAGACTCCTGGGACTGTGCGGTACTTGCTGGGACTCGCCTAGTAGGGTGCACCTCGCCCTGGACCTCCATCTCAACCTCCTCATCGATCGGCTCATGAACAACTGTCGGCTCGATCTCAACGGCTCCTCTACCGCTCCTGGTGGTAACTGCCATCACCTGATCTTTCGGATTCTTCTCTGTGTTGCTCGGTAGACCTCCAGCTTGCCTCTCATTCAGACGCTCTGCTAACTGACCAACAGTCCTCTCGAGATTCTGCATCGCGGTACTCTGACTCTTCATGAAAGCCTCATGCTCCCTGAATGTCGTCTGAGTCTCCTGGTATCTCTTTTCATCACGAGCCATGAACTGTGTCATCAACTGCGACTGCTGGGCCATCATGTCCTCTAGAGTGGGTTTCTTCTCTCCTCCACTCGGGCCCACATCCTGTCGGGGCTGCTGAAACAAACTCTCACGCTGAGATCTTAGTGGGAACCCCGGTGGGTTTCCACTCTTCCAACTAAAGCCGGGATGATTCTTCCAACCAGAATTGTAGTTGTTACCATACGAAGTCTGGTTCGCATTCTGAACATAATCAACCTGCTCCTGATGCGCAACATCTACTGGACACGCGACCGTGTCATGCCCTCCTCGACATACCTCACACTTCTGCTCGCTCTTCTTCTGCATATCCTTCATCATCTTCGTAAGAGCCTCGACCTGAGCTGCCAACAAAGTGGTGGGGTCAACCGTGTGAACTCCTCTCTGAGCGGGTGCAGCTGGAGTAGTGTCCCTAGACTCCCTATTCTGATAGCTGCGCATAGCTATCTCCTCAAAAAGCTGAACGCATTCAGTGGGATCTTTGGTGTTCAACAAATTGCCACCAGCTATAGTGTCGAGCTTGTCCCTGGTAGCCAAAGTCGTACCATGATAGAACTTCTCGACCAATGCCCAGTCCTCCATCCCGTGATTAGGACACCTGTTCAACAACTCCTTAAAACGCTCCCACGTCTCATCAAACGACTCATCAGCACGCTGCCGATACTCCTGGATCATAGTCCTCAAATGAGCAGTCTTGGAAGGAGGAAAATATTTGTTTAGGAACTTCTCCTGCATCTCCTCCCAAGTACGAATGGAACCTGCTGGAAGGGACTCCAACCAGCTCTGGGCACGATCAACTAAAGAGAATGGAAACAAACGCAACTTGCACGCGTCCTCTGTCATGGTATTGATCTGAAACGTGTCACAAAGACGATAAAATCGAGAAAGATGAGCGTTTGGGTCCTCATTCGGCAACCCATGAAAAACACAAGTAGTCGAAATCAACGATATGATCTGAGGTGGAATCTGCCAGTTGTTTGCCTCGACAGCGGGTCGGGCAATACTGGACCTAGCGGCACCCGTGATGGGTCTCGCATAATCTGCTACCACACGACGTGGTCGCTCCTCAGCCATGGTGATATCTGGCTCAACCGCTAACTCCTCAGCTACAGTAGATGCCTCTGGTGCAAGGGCGGCCTCCGTCTGGAATATCCACGCAAGACCGAAATCCTGCTCGTGCTCCGTATCTGGTGCTAGATGCTCCACAACACAGTGTCGCCTCCTACTGCGAAAAACACGCTCCGGTTCTGAAAATGCAGATAACTCAGATGGTCCCTGTGAACGGGTGTGTCGCATGCACTGACAAGATAAAACGGTAAAATCACAACTAATAAACGAAAATAAAATAAAATAAAATAAACGACTACTCTAACACGTAAAAACCAAACTCATACAAAAGCAACAAGTAAACTAAGGCACGCAGAACAACCTAAAACCAAACAAGAAATAAAAACACGACTAAACTAAAGCGGATATAAACAAAGAATGAATGACTAGATCCCCGACTCGGGTCATTCTCGAAGTCGCCAGTGTCCCCGGCAACGGCGCCAAAAACTTGATTGTCGTGGTTTGTATATATAAAAATTTTTAAGTTTCACAATCTGGTTTTAAAAATGGAATGACCAAGCTAAACCACGCAACACGGCAGTGTACCGGTCGTAGTGTAGTAACGTCGGTAAGACCAAGTATCAATCCGTGGACACTGATATGCAGCCCTCGATACTAAACCTCTATCGAGTCCTAATCTAGATAAAAGAGCATGATTTTTAACTAAAAGAAAACTAAAACGATAAACAAGTAACCAATTAAAATAAGACAAGAAATAAACAAGCAGGAAGGACGAGAGATCAGAGAGTAAGTGCTCACGAAAGAGGAATCAGAAATGGAGAGGATGGCTGCCTAGATTGGGAATCCTACTGATAAAGCTGAAAGCTAACGGGAAATGGATACTCGAATGACTACCGGGATCTACGGGTATAACCAACTCGGGAAACACTATAGTATCTAGATCTCCTCTCGGTCTCACTAGAACACTAAATGAAATCCTAAGCAGTCATGAAGCTCACCGGGTAAAGAATGGATCACCTCTCGGTCTCACCAAACATACAAGTTTACGCACCCAAGATTAGATCTCCTCTCGGTCTCACTAATCACCAAATACCTAACGGTATCAAGGGGTGAATCTATTCCTAAAGGTAAATGTTTGGGAAAGCGGATAAAAGGATACCGGGAAAGAAATTCACTCTCATGCAATATCTAACCAAATAAACCAATAAATCCTAACAAACCCACAACCTATCTCCTCTCGGTCTCAAGGTAGATGACAAACCCAAAACGATGTCAAACATGCAATTTCTAGATCCTAAGTCAACAAGTTAACCCCTCAAATCATCACACGAAGCAAATGATAAAAATATGCGACTTTTAATTTAAAAACACTAAGTTAATAAACTATCGCCACATATGAATCTAAAAATATAACGCAAATATCATCCGGGTAATAAATCACAACAAAAACCGATAAAGTTTAGATTTTTATACATAAACGTGTCAAAACGAGTAGCCAAATACCAAAAGAAATCAACCAAAATCAATATTCATCCTACATCTAGGCAACCAACATAAAATCTAGCCACTCATAGTCAATAACAAAATAAACAAATAAGTTGATTAACAAAACTCATGACATAAAGAAAATAAAAAGCAAACCAATTATTGTGACTCTTGAGCTCCTCAAACTCCACAATTATAAAGTTGCAATTTTTTTTCTTGTTTGCTATTGTGCTTACATTGTACAGCTCTCTTCTGGCCTCCTATATATCTTATATTATTATTATTACTTACTCAAGCAGTATTATTGATAGATTTTCTACATCTCTTTTCAATGATGCTATGGGAGTACTAACATCAACAAAACAGACTGGATCATTAGAAGAATTCTGTGAGAGGTTTGATGAGAACTTGTTGAGGGTGACTATATGTGAGGAATATGCTGTTAGCATATTCTTGAATGGTCTGAAACCTGAGTTGGCAGGGCCAGTCAGAATGTTTGAGCCAAAAACAATGAAAGAGGCTTACAAGATATCCAAGAAACAAGATGCAGCCAATCAGACTATGTTTTCTAAACCAAGATTCCAATTTAATCAGTCTGGGAAATATTATCCACCTAACACTCCAAATCCTACCCCTATCTCTGCCATCAAACCCCCTGTTAACACTTCTCACCTTCCCTTATTACCCAATCCACCACCTAATCAAAAGATTAATACAAGAAACAAACTAAATTTGACCACCAAAGAAATGGAATCTAAAAGATTAAAAGGAGAGTGTTTTTGGTGTAATGACAAGTTCACCTCTTCTCACAAATGTCCAAATAAACAGTTGTTTGTTCTGGAAATTGAGGGAACTGATGAGGATGATGGGGACATTAATCAAGAACCAGAATCAGAAACTGTCATTGATACAACTACTTCTGATCCCTTGATTTCTATTCATGCATTGACTGGTGTGCCTTCCTTCTCAACCATGCAGGTTGTAGGTAACATTGGTACTAAAACCCTACATATCTTGTCTGATTCGGGTTCAACCCATAATTTTATGGATGAGAAATTGGCAAGAAAATTGAATTGCACTCTAACTGATATTGCACCAATGAAAGTTGGGGTAGCTAATGGGGTACCCTTGATTTGTAATAAAATGTGCAAAAATTTTGAATGGCAAATGCAAGGCCTATGGTTTAAGGCAGATGTCCTTATTATTCCCTTGGCTAGTTATGATATGGTATTGGGAGTGCAATGGCTGCTACCCCTTGGTGATATTGTGTGGAACTTTAAGGACCTCACTATGCAGTTCCAAGTAGGGGACAAGGTGTATCAACTAAAGGGTAGCCATACCAATAAGTTGTCCCTTTGTTCCTTAGAGGTCATGAATCAATTACTAGCCAAGGAAGACCAAGTGGTACAAGGACAGATGTTCAGTATCAGTTCTGAAACAGGAGAGGGTCATTTCCAGCATAGTGCTTCAGTGTCCAACAATTATGATCAGACACTTCTGGAACCAATTTTAACAGAATTTGCTGATGTGTTTAAGGTTCCAACATCCTTACCTCCCATCAGGGCTTATGATCATAAAATCATTCTTAAGGATGATAAGGTGACCATCAACCAAAAGCCCTATAGATATCAAATGGCTCAGAAGGATGTGATAGAAAAAATGACAAAGGAACTCTTAGACACAGGGGTTATAAGAGGGAGTTCTAGTCCCTTTGCCTCACCAGTAGTTTTGGTTAAAAAGAAAGATGGGAGTTGGAGGATGTGCATTGATTACAGAAGGTTAAATGAGGCTACAATAAAAAACAGTTTTCCTATTCCCTTGATTGAGGAACTTTTAGATGAATTGGGAGGGGCAGGAGTATTTTCTAAACTTGATCTTAGATCAGGTTATCATCAAATCAGGATGTTTCCTGATGACATTTATAAGACTGCATTTAGGACTCATGAGGGCCACTTTGAGTTCCTAGTCATGCCTTTTGGGCTGACAAATGCCCCTGCCACCTTTCAGTCTCTAATGAATCATGTTTTCAAACCATTATTGAGGAGGTCTGTATTGGTATTCTTTGATGATATACTTGTTTACAGCCACAGTATGCAACAACATGTGCAACATTTAAAGGAGGTGTTAAAAATTCTTAGGAAGCAGCAATTATTTGCAAAACTGTCTAAGTGTTCATTTGGGGGTACCTCTGTGGAGTACTTAGGCCATATTATAACTAAAGAAGGTGTTGCAACTGACCCTAAGAAATTAGCAGCCATACAAGAATGGCCATTGCCCAATTCCATTAAGCAACTAAGAGGGTTTCTTGGTTTATCTGGGTATTATAGGAGATTCATCAGAGGTTATGGCATCTTGGCTAAACCACTTACTAATTTGTTGAAAAAAGATGGATTTGTGTGGAATGACATGGCCACAGCAGCCTTTGAGAAGCTTAAAGAGGCTTTATGTAAACCTCCTGTGTTAGCATTACCCAACTTTTCCAAAACATTTGTATTGGAAACAGATGCTTCATCCATGGGTATAGGTGCAGTTCTGATGCAGGAGGGGCACCCCTTAGCCTTTATAAGTAAGGCTCTCTCACCCAGACAACAAACATATTCTGTATATGAAAAGGAGTTGTTAGCCATCATTTTTGCTGTTAAACATTGGCAACATTATTTGAGTTCCCATCATTTCATCATTAAGACTGATCAGAAAAGTCTTAAATACTTGATGGAACAAAAGCTCACAACCCCTCTTCAACATGTTTGGTTGTCAAAATTAATGGGTTTGGACTATGAAATTAGTTATAAGAAAGGGGTGGAGAACAAGGTGGCTGATGCACTATCTAGGGTGCAGGGTCCTACTCTGTTTGCAACTTGTTTGTCTACATTGGATCCAACTTTATTACAGAGGGTGAAAGATAGTTGGGCTGTTGATTCTAATGTGCACAACAAATTACAAAGCTTAATCCAAGGTACTCCTATTCCTCATTACAAATGGGATGGGTCTGTTTTAACTAAGAAAGGGAAAATAGTGGTGGGAAAGGAGGAATCTTTGCAAAAAGATATCATTTCCTTGTTCCATGACTCTGCTCAAGGGGGTCATTCAGGTGTACACACCACTATTCAGAAGATTCAAAGCTTATTTTGTTGGAAAGGATTACACAAGCAGGTCAGACAGTACATCAGACAGTGTGATATCTGTCAGAGAATAAGAACTGAAAATGTGGCCTATCCAGGGTTGCTTCAACCCCTTCCAATTCCACAATATGTGTTCTCGGATATATCAATGTGTTCCATGACTCTGCTCAATGGATTTTGTGGGAGGGTTTCCAAAGATACAGGGGAAGGACACCATTTTGGTGGTCATTGATAGACTCACCAAATATGGTCATTTTATTCCTCTTGGGCATCCATATACAGCTGAAACAGTAGCTAAAGCTTTCTTAGATAACATTTTCAAGCTACATGGTTGGCCTCAAACCATAGTGTCTGATCGAGACCCCATCTTTTTGAGTAAATTTTGGGAAGAATTTACTAAGATGCAGGGAATTCAATTGGCCAAATCCACAGCTTATCACCCCCAATCTGATGGCCAGACAGAGGTAGTAAATAGATGTATTGAAGCCTATCTAAGAAGCATGACATTGGGCAATAATTCTCATTGGTTGAAATGGTTATCCTTAGCCGAATGGTGGTATAATACCAACTTTCATTCATCTATACAAATGACTCCTTTTCAGGCTCTTTATGGATTCCCACCACCTATGTTCATCCCTTATGTTCCTAGAGATAGTCCTAATGAGGCTGTGGATCAGTTGTTATGCGACAGAGAAGCTGCTATACAAGGGCTTAAACTGTCACTAACTAGGGCACAAAACAGGATGAAGCAATTAGCAGACAAGCATCGGACTGAAAGGGAATTTAAGGCTGGAGATTGGGTTTTTCTTAAACTCCAGCCGTATATGCAGTCTACACTTCGTCAATTCAAGCAAAATAAGCTCAGCCCTAAGTATTTTGGGCCATTCATGATTATTGAGAAGGTGGGAAAGGTTGCTTACCGATTAGACTTGCCAGCAGAAGCTCAGATTCATCCAACATTTCATGTCTCTTTGTTGAAGCCAGCTAAGGGTTCCCACACCAACATTATTCCAATTCCAACTCAACCAAGGTTTCAATTTTATCCTGATGCTGTTATTGAAAGACGGATTAATCGAAAGAGAAATACTATGGGGGTGGAAGTTTTGATTAGATGGAAAAACTTACCTGTTCAGGATGCCACCTGGGAAGACCTTGAAGAAATGAAGCTGCGATTCCCTGACTTTGTTTTTTAATTTTGAGGGCAAAATTGTTTAGAGAGGGAAGTATTGATACGTGTTATATAGTGTAGGGAGTCAATTGTAATAAACTGATAGTATAAGGGCTATTTTGTAATTGTGGGTATGACAATTGGGCGGGAACAGCTGTTGAGAGTTAGTTAACTCGGTATTAAACAGGCTGGCCGGAATGAATGAAAGTCAGTTGGTTGTTGAACTATTCTTGTGTTTCTCTTCTCTCTCTTATTCTCTCTCTCTATCCCTACCCTAACTAACCGCATCATGTAAGATCAATTCTTACCATGTAGATTCGTCCCTAATCATCTCTAAGTTTGGGTCTAATGCTATTAAACGTTTCATAAAAATATGTAAAGTACAATGATTTATAACTTAAGCATTTTTATGCACTTTTAAACCGTTTAGCGTGTTTGATCTAGTTGAAATTTCGTTTATACCTAGAGAATCTTGATTCTTATCATTAATAATAATATTTGAATAGTGCTTCATGTGACTAGAAATCTTGATTCTTATTTCTAGTATTTTTAAATGATCTAATATATTATTTTATGTAATTTTATTAAACACATGAAGTACTATAAATAGGTCTCATATCCCTCGTATTCCACTCACCTCACACTTTGTTTTGCTTTCTCATCACTCATAAGTCATATCCTCCTAGGAACCCCCATGGCAAGTGTTGAGGTCATTTCTACACCATATTTCTTCCATTTATTATTTATAGCATTTAAACTTATGTCATCTAACTACATATAATTTGAAGGTTCATAATGGTGATTTTTAGTACTAAATACGTATATAACACTTAAAACACGACACCTAACACATAATTAATTTGCTAAGTGTCACATGACACATAGATCTGTCCCTAATGGTTGATCATGTTGGTTTACATAAAAAAAAAAAAAGATACTTTATATCATGTAAATACCTTACATTGTTCTTAAACATTTATGAATATTTTAGGTTGGATCAGTTACAAATAATTTGCAAGATAAGGTGGAAAGCACCCAAGAAGCACCAAAAGAGGTAGAGCCAATAGTTGCTACACCACCTACACCAGAGGCAGAGGTAGAGGAGCCAACAAAAGAGCCACTCACCGTTGATGCCCCAGCACCAGTGGAAGAGCCATCCGTCGTCCAAGACCCTATTGAAATAGAGACTAAAGCGGTGGAGGAGCCTAAAAATGATGCAGAAGAAGTTAAGGTGGAGGCGACTCAAGAAGAGGTGAAGGAAACTGAGGAAGCCAAGCAAGAAAGTACAGCCACTACAGATGTGGTGGCCGAGGAAACTACGGCTACTACAGATGTAGTGGCAGAAGAAACTCAGACTTCAGTGATCGAGGAGGTCGGAAAACATGTGGAGGAAGATGAGAAACCAGCTGAGGTGATTGTCACCACTGAAGTTGCAAAAGAGGAATAGAGTGTGATCTTTAAATTTGGATGTCAACTTATGTTACTTTATGCTGTAGGATTATCTACAAGTTTGAATTTAAGATTATCTTTTGTTATTTATTTGAATTTCCTATTTTATTTTATTTAGTTTCCTATCAGAGTAACTAGGTTAGAGCCCCGTGGGTACCCACTATAAAGTATTGAACTTGAATGAATTTTATTAATGAAATACATGAGATATATATACAAAAGTATTGACAACAAAGTAGGTAACTGATCCTAGAGACTAGGAGATAAATGTGCATCAGGAAGACTAGGTACAAGAGAAAATACAACAACTTTAGTATTTGAATTCAAATTATTTGGTGGGAACCGTAGTGGGTTTGATATGCCCCCGCAAGATGGACGACCGTGAGAGAAGACCAATCTTGGATGTGAGAATTTGAAACCGTTGGCGCAGTAAGGGCTTAGTGAGAGCGTCCGCAAGTTGATCGTCACCCGCTATGTGAGTGACACGTATAGTACCATCACGAACTTTTTCACGAACAAAATGGAAATCAAGTGCAAGGTGCTTCATACGGGAGTGAAATACCGGATTTGCTGAGTAGTGAGTGGCACTTAGATTGTCACAGTAGATGGATGGCGTGACTGTTGACTTGAAGCCGATTTCAGACATGAGAGAAATAAGCCATTGCATTTCAGTTGTAGTTGAAGCGACTGCACGAAACTCTGCTTCTGTGGAAGAGCGGGCGAGAGTAGGTTGACGTTTTGAGCTCCATGAAATAGGATTGCAACCAAGGTAGACAATGTAGCCGGTAGTACTGCGGTAAGAGGGGCGATCACCGGCCCAATCAGCATCAGTAAAAGCATGAAGGTGTAGTGGAGAGTTTCGTTTAAAAAGAAGACCATGATGAAGAGTGCCATGTAAGTAACGAAGCAATCTTTTCAAGGCTTCCAAATGGGTATTAGTGGGTTTGTGCATGAATTGCGAAAGCTTGTTAACAGTATATGCAATGTCCGGCCTGGTTAAGGCTAAGTATTGTAAAGCTCCTACAAAAGCACGATATTCAGTAGGTGATGATAAAGGTTCTCCATCCAATATTGTGATAGTGGAGGAACTTGACATAGGTGTGGTTGATGGCTTGCAATTACTCATGTTAGCTTTAGTAAGAATATCAAGAATATATTTAGATTGAGATAAGAAAAGACCATTGTGATGGGGAATAACCTCAATACCAAGGAAATAAGAAAGATCCCCGAGATCTTTAAGGGAAAAACGAGAGGCAAGAGATGTAATGAAGGAGTGAATGATAGAAGAGTTAGCACCGGTGACAATGATATCATCAACGTATACTAGAATAAAGATAGGAGATGAGGTGGTCCGATTAATAAACAGTGAGGGATCCGAAACTGTGGGAGTAAAGTGAACCGAAAGGAGATATTTTTTGAGCTCATCATACCAAGCGCGTGAGGCTTGGCGAAGGCCGTATATAGCTTTGTTAAGTTTGCAAACGTGGTTGGGAAGAGAGGGGTCAATAAAACCGGGTGGTTGGGTCATGTAGACTGACTCGGTTAACGTACCTTGGAGAAAGGCGTTGTTAATGTCGAGTTGGCGAAGAGACCAGTTAAGAGAGGTAGCGATGGCTAGAATAAGGCGAAGGGTGGCAGGTTTGATGACCGGGCTAAAGGTTTCAACATAGTCTAACCCGGGACGCTGATGAAAACCTTTAGCAACAAGCCGTGCTTTTAGGCGATCAACGGATCCATCGGGTTTAAATTTGGTGCGATAGACCCATTTGCACCCAACAAGGTTGGGAGCATGATCACGAGGAACAAGTGTCCAAGTTTGATTTCGTTGGAGAGCATCAAACTCAGCTTGCATAGCATCACGCCATAGCGGTTGCTTGAGGGCTTGAGTGATTGTAGAGGGATCGGGTAGAGAGTGAACTGTAGAATGAAACAAAACATAGTCCGAATTATGATATTTAGGGTTCGGCTTTCTGGAAGTGCGGGTTTGATAAGGGTGAGGAGGAGTATCAGGAGGTGTGGATGATGAGTCCGAGGAAGTGGGAGTGGGAGAAGAAGGAATGGGCAGCGGAAATGTGGAAGATTGAGAAGTGGGATGTTCGGGTGTTGATGTGGGAAGTAAGTGAGTGGTGAGGGGAAGCCACTCATCAGGTGGAGGTGTCGGGGAGGTGGTGGTTTTAACAAGTGATTCATACGGAAAAAGGTGATCAACAAAGCGGACATGTCGAGAGGTATAGATCCGATTAGTAATAGGGTCAAGGAGATGAAAAGCACTTTGTGAGGATGAATAACCGATAAAAACACACGGTTTTGAACGAGACTCAAGTTTATGGTGGGTGTAGGGACGAAGCCATGGATAAGCTAGGCAACCAAAGCTGTGAAGTTTCGCATAATTCGATTGAATTTTGAATAGGCGAAAAAAGGGTGAGTCATTATTGAGAGTGGCGGTAGGAAGGCGATTAATGAGATAAGTGGCGGTGGTAAAGGCAGAAGGCCAAAATGTAAGAGGCATCTTGGCGTAGGAAAGTAATGCTAGGCCTGTTTCGACAATATGGCGATGTCGACGTTCGGCATAACCATTATGTTCGGGTGTGTGAGGAGGGGAGGTTAGATGAGTAATACCACAAGAGGCAAGATGAGAAGAGAGTTTAACATATTCTCCACCATTGTCGGAGAATAATTGTTTTATTTTGGTTTTGAAGAAATTTTCAACAAGGGTTTGAAAGCGAATAAAAATGTGAAGAGAATCCGATTTACGTTTTAATGGATAAATCCAAATATATTTGGTGAAATGATCAACAAAAATAATGTAATATTTGTAATCATCAAAAGAAGTTATCGGAGATGACCAAACATCAGAATATAATAGTTCTAAAGGAGCATTTGAGGTCATAGAAGAAACATAAAAAGGGAGTTTGTGACTTTTATTAATGCAACAAGAATTACATGATTCATGTTTGCTAGAAATGAAAGGAACAAAAGAAGATAAATGTTGCAAAACTTTCGAATGTGGGTGTCCTAGGCGATGATGCCAAGAAGACGCCTTATTAGTTTGCAAGTGAAAAGCATGAGGAGACTTGGTAGAGGATAGCTCATAGAGGCCATGATTAGCAATTCCCCGAAGAATAGTTTGGCGAGTGTGGAAGTCCTTGATGATGAAATAAGAGGAAAAAAATAAGATTAGTATATTATTATCAAGGCATAAACGAGAAATGGAAATAATGTTGCGAGATATGGAAGGAACACAAAGAACATTTTTTAGAACAATGGGGACGTTAGAAAAATAAAGAGTGATTGTGCCAACATGAGTAATTTTAAGAGACGAACCATCACCAATGATAAGATCCTCGGTACCATCATAAGGAGTGTGCATGGAGAGGGCATTTAGATCGTTGGTAATATGGTGAGAAGCGCCACTATCTTTGAGCCACGATAAATCAGACTCCACATTGTTGTGCATGGCTTGCATGGCTGCCATATTGACGTGCGGCTTATTGTTGGAGCGATTGTAGGTAGGGAGAGGAATGTTTGGATGGTTCTTCTTGAAGCTTGGGCATGAAGTGAGGGAGTGTCCCTTTTGAAAGCACCACTGACATTTGCCAAGAAATGGACGAGGGTTGTTACCAGGTGCCGAAGTGGGGGTGGGAAGAATACCAGGGTTGTTATTTGGTGACCGAGTAGCATTCCAAGGTTTGAAGGGGGGACGGGTGTGAGCAGCAAATGCCGTGACGGGTTGGTGAATGGAGGCCGATTCAGTGGTGGTTTGGGATAGAGTGAGTTCATGATTAATGAGTTTTTCATGAAGTTCATGGAAGGAAATGGGGTTATCACGAGCGTGAACGGATTCGATAACAGGTTTGTAAGTGGTTTGATCTAAACCTTGAAGAACAATGTCCGTGACGTCTTCGGAATCCATGGGTTTGCCGAGAATAGCCAATTCGTCGACTAGGATTTTTATGGATTGCATGAAGGTAGTGATGGATTGGGTATTGGTTTTAGTGGATTTTTTTAAGCGATGGTGAAGTTGTTTGATATGGCCGCGAGAGGGAGAAGCATATGTAGAGGTTAAGATGTTACATGCTTCAAGTGAAGTTTTGGCATTGGTGATGAGTGGAACAATCTCGGGTGAGAGGCTACCAACGATGGCACCAAATAGGAGACGATCTTGACGGTACCAATTGGTATAACCGGGGCTAGGAGTAGTGGAACCATCGGCATTTTGGATGGGGGTAGGTGCAAGGTAAGTGCCGTCAATGAATTTGTATAAATCGAGGCCTTGGAGTATTGCTTCAAGTTGGGTTTTCCAGCTGAGATAGTTGGTAGATGTAAGTTTGAGAGAAGAGGGAAAATTAACCATAGTAATGGTTTGGTTGGCTGCTGGAGCAGCAGGAATGGCTGTGGTTAGTGAGTTTTCGTCTGTGGACATGGTGGGCAGGAAGGAAGTAGTTTTGGGGAAGAGAGGTGGGTGATATCAATCCTGGCTGATACCATATAAAGTATTGAACTTGAATGAATTTTATTAATGAAATACATGAGATATATATACAAAAGTATTGACAACAAAGTAGGTAACTGATCCTAGAGACTAGGAGATAAATGTGCATCAGGAAGACTAGGTACAAGAGAAAATACAACAACTTTAGTATTTGAATTCAAATTATTTGGTGGGAACCGTAGTGGGTTTGATACCCACGGTGCAAACCAAAGTAAATTAAAAATTAAAAAGTAATATTAAACTAATAGTTTTATGCTTTGAAGTTGAGTGTGCATAAAAGCAATGAATATATGTAAGATTATATTAACATGCAATTCCAAACCAAAATAACATCTTATCGACTAAATAAAATTAAACGACTTTTATAAGGGTTCAACTAAAAGATCCAATTATTTCTTCTTGTTAAGTTGATGGTGTTTCTCCAGATATGCAACTTAAAAGTAGTAGCAAGTAGTTGTAGATGAGGTTATGCGAAGAAATTTTAAGTCATTAAGCTATGTTTGGTAATCTAATCATAAGTAAATAAGAATAATAATAATATTATTTGTGATTATTATTAATGTTAATCACTAAACACTCAAATCTTATGTTGCGTAAAGGTTATTATATGTCATCAAGCTATGTTTAAAAACCTGTGTATTATTGATTTTTACATAAGGTATAGATAATATCAATTCACCGACTATTGTCTAAAAGAAAATCTATATCATCATGTAGAAAGATAAAAAACCATATACGTGCATGCTGGGCCTTAGGTTCATGGTTTCTTTTTTAGTAAAGACAGTTAGTGCAAATACACTGGCCTAAAACTTCATGACAATTGTTAGAGCTTGTCAAAAGCCTGCCTTAGAACTGTTTAAAATTGTCAAAAAGGTGCCCTGTCGTGTTTAAGCATATACCACCCGACCTGCTTTTTGTATGTTGGTCCAACCTCTTCAAAAAAGTATAGTTAACGAATATTTTGAAGTTCATGCATCTCTATAACTAATATGTTTCCCTTGGCACCACACCTAATTTAATCAAAACACAAAAGAAAATCCTAGAAATAAAAGCTTACATGATACCTTGCAGTTGCTACTCTCCATCGACTCCTCTTTCATAGCTTTCTTTCGATTAGAATTCCTCCCCACTTCATCGCCATCCCTTTTCCTTAACTTCAATGTTTTTTTTTGTGCCTTTCATCCAAATTGTAAATGTTAAATATAAATCGAGTCATTGTTAACCATATGCAATAGAAGTATAACCCATCCGAAAATGACAACTTAGTTAAGTAGTTTACACATACAGAAATGTGAGATCTATCATTTGATTATTTGGATCTTATACATCAAAAGAACTAAGAATCCCAATTTCAAGTGAATAAGTTTAGGAAATACCATAAAAATTCCATTAAAGTTACCGACTATTACTGAAATGCAAAATTTTACCGGGGCCGGTTTGGTAAGTTATCGGTTTATCGAAATCGTACATTGTAAAAAAGAATGAGGGTACCGGTATAAGCGGAGATAACAAACAACTTAAACACCACATAACGACACCGATTGTGTTCATGTTAAAATAGTTGGTAATTAAATATTTATTCATCCATTTTTTAAAAACCGTAGATCGTAACCCAAATATTCATTATTCATCAATTTGACTTGTGTAACTTTATATTATAAAATAACCAAAACTAAAGAAAAATGAATTGAATTTTGAACACACTACCATTAAAATCAAGATTTGAAATCCCCCACTTGCATAGCATTAGCAGTGGTGTATAAAACAAATTTCCCAACAAAACATCAGTTTCCAATAAAAAAATCAAACATAGAGGCATCAACTGTTTGCAATAGAAGGCATAACCTTACCTTGCACACCGGCGCCTCGTCTCCATCGACTACGATGATGTCGCAACGTCACAGGAAACTGTATGCCTACCGTGCCAAAGTCCTGCTAGATGACTGGATAAATCAATATCGGCTTAAGTAAATTATTTAAACACGTGTAACCAAAACTAAACAATAAAGATCAGTTAACTATTAATACTAACCACGAGTTATCAAAGGTGCGAGCGATTATCAAAAGATGAGTAATGAAACGTTTGTTGAAATCCCCAAAAGATGAATACAATTTGTTCTAACAAATTTTAAGCATACCATACAATTTTAATAATAAAAAAAAATATTTTTTTTCGAAAATAGAAATAATTGAACATAGGAACGATAATCGATGGAGGCAGTATACACAAATAAAAAATTGATGCACCAGATTATTATGAACCAAGATAATCAGATATCTAAGTTATGAAAAACTATACTAACCTTGATTTGGGCGATACCGAGATTAGGATAACAAAAACGCTAATAAAATCAACACGTTTAACATGAAATCGATGAAAGAAAAGTAAAATGAAGCAAAGAATTTGTAACATAAACTCAGATTTGACCAGAGGAAGTGAAAAGAATACCAATTACTTACAAAAGCATCCTCTAATAACAAATTAGCCAAGAAATTATTGATTACATGATTGAAGAATCGAAGGGTTAGGCAGATTATTAAATCTCAATAATCACTATGAAAAACTAAAGACCTAAATAATCACCAGATGCACAAAACAAAACCTATCAACAAATCCAATAAGTTGATTACTATGGGAGAATCACTGAGATAGGGCATGCGTAATTCAAGAACAATGAGCAAGTACCGCTTATCCCACACTAAGATAAAATTGGTTTATACAACTTTTTTTTATTATCCATAATCAATAAACTTCCAGGATAAACTTACTTTGATTTATACGACTTTTTTTTATTACGATTAGAATTTTTATTATGCTAAATCAAGAACAATGAGCAAGTACCGCTTATCCCAAACTAAGATAAGTTTGGTCCTTTTTTTACTTTTCTTCATCAAAAGCGAAGTGAGTTGGGGATAAATAATAACTTTTTTTTTTTTATTTTTTTATTTTAAAGAGTTAATTTATTCATTCCATGACAAAGAAAATTACATTAAGATAGCGGGCAGGCGGGCAACAAGCTGCGCCGCCACCCCTTTCTGGATAGCAAATCTTTGGGGTCCTAATAACTGACCAAAAAATATTAGCGCTTTCTAAAGTTCAAAACTTCAAATTACTTTTCAGTAAAAAAAAGAACCAATTGTTCAGGTTATTGTTAAGGATGTCGAAAAGAATGTAGAGATGGAAGCTACATCTACTTAAAAAAACTGATGAATATGATGAAGTGGTTATTGAAGAATCTGATAAAATGCTTATCTAACTCTAGATTTTGGTTTGATTCCTACTCTATCTGATGTATTTCAGGTTGACAAAGAAAAACTGCAAAATGTGAAATGGTACCCAATGAACATTAAGATATAGATATAGATATACCTATACGGCTATACCTATAAGTCTATAACAGATGATGCGTTACAGATACTGAAACAAAACACACACTGAAATCGCACAGGAGAATGTTCTCAAAGACTAAATACACTACAATAAAAATAGCTTTTAAGGACCTTTTGTGTAGGACGCTTGTAAAATAGGGTCCTAAAAACTATTTAACAGGACGAATGAACTTTTGGGGTCCTTTTATAATATACGCTACTAAATCGGTGTCCTAAAAAGCTATTTAATAGGATGGATGATTCTTTGGGGTCCTATTATCATATAACTTAATAAGACACTTAAAATGTAGATCTTAATAATGTAATTTATAAGACATTTAGTTGTTGGTGTCCCGTTATGTGGTAATATAATACGACACTTGATCACCGGGGGTCCTATTATAACATAACTTAATACGACACTTTGTAATTAAGTCATAAATGGTCGATGTTATAGGACCCTTTCTAGTCGAAGTCATATTAAAACATAACTTAATAGGATACTTGACACATGGGTCTTATACCTTTAACCTTTATAAGACGCTTATTCATTGTGGTGTTATTATAATACACCGTAATAAAACACATGATGAGTTATAAAACATCAGTTTTATATGTATATAAATATATACAATTATGTGAAACCCTATTATCGGTTCGGGATCAGCAAGAAAGTAGCTCAAATCATATATACAATTAGAGGTAATTCCATACTCAAAATTTTAATTTCCCTCTACACACTCTCAAACTCGTATAATCTGGGATTAGCGGCAACAATATCTTCAAAGTTTTAGTTTCCCTCTATCAATCTTAAACCGCATAACCAATTAACCCTTAAACCTTATATCAGACCTAATTTCTGGTGGTGGCTGGTATGTGGTTTAAACGTATAAGGGTTCAATCGCCGCCGGTGATCTACGGTTCAATAGCCAGATGTTGATCGGGTTCAATCGCGGGGCAAGACTGGTTCGATTATCTGGCTTTATTATTGTTCTTCAGTCAGTTAAGCTTGCAAACACATGCAGGTTTTGAAATTCCCTTTTCTGACACATTATTTAATGGAAAGATAAATTATGCTTAAATCAAAATAAGAAGACAAACACATGATGGTTCAATGGTTGTTTTATTATTCTTCGATCATTATTTATATATAAAAAGTGGAATTATGTGTCACGTGTTAATACATAATGAGTTTTAATGTGTTGTTAATATTTAGCTTTGAGTTATATATTTGTGGTCACTATCTGTTATAATATCAAGTGGATCTTAGATGTAGATTGCTACACTTTTTGATGAAATTGTGGCAATTGGCTTTAATGTCAGCAAGTTTTAAGTGTCATGAAGAATTTGTTTCAAGTTCTTTCACTCAATGAGTTTTAGCTATGCGTTTTGGTGGACATTACTCAATGATAATTGACATGTATAGCAGTAAATTTTATTAAAGTTATCCATACATAATTGGTTTCGGTTAATTCATGACTGTAATTCATTATTAGTTTCAGTTAATCCATGACTGTAATTAAACCTAAGCATTGATAATGAAAAACAAAGTAGAAGTGACAAAATGAGTGGGTTGGATAATGGGTCAATATGGATTTCAGTCATACGGATTGGGTCGACCTTGTGTTTGGTTCAACCCGTTTTGTTTTAAACAGGATGTCAACTTTATTATTCTTATAGGTGCTTGCTCAGGCATACCAAGCTGAACTGGAATCTTTAAGTAGTGAAATAATTCAGTCCAAAATATCAAACATGTAACACCTCGGAGTGTTACGGGTCTCTTAAACGGGTCGGATCGTACCCGACCACCCAATTACTTATTAAATTATTTAAGTTCGAATCCCGCGTCTAACCGTTTTAATTGATTTTATAAATAATAATTATTGGATTTTTATTATCTCGATAAAACGCTCCTTATCTTATATTAAAACGTTTCTTATTTTATTGTTATACCTGTTACCAAACACCCGCGTCTCAGTTATTATCCCTATAGCCAAACACCCCTTGTTATAATTATCTTCTATAAACCTTGTTGTTCCTTCCTTGTCTGCGTACCATTTACAATTCACACACATATGTGTGTGTATTAGAGCAGAGAGCAACCACAACCATCTCCACCTCCGGCCAGCGCCGCCGCCGCCGCTGCCGGACCCGCCTTCCTCTCCGGCAATCAACCCGCCTCATCTCCTCTGTTTCACTAAACTACCCAGCTGTGAACTATACTCTCTCTGTTCCTGTTCTGAACGCAAACCCGGTACCCAACCCGTAAACCATATTATAAACCACCCTGTTCGTCCTCCCCTGTCCTGCTCTAAATCAATAACCATCATTAAACCCAACCCGATACAACCCCCGGTTCATCCCTCTGTTCCAGTAAAGGGCCGGACAGTCACCGGTCTTGGTGACTGTCGTATATAACCATCATCGTTCTCACCTTCGGCTATCCTTATAATCTTTACAACCACCTCCTTTATCCCGATAATAATAATAATAAACCGGTAACTCACCTTATTCCGACCTCAGTTTATGTTAAGCGAAGACCAACAGTCACCAGTCATGGTGACTGTTATCAGTAAGCCCTAACCTTCACTCGTCTATGACGATCAGCGGCCCTGGTAACCCTTTTCCGATCCATCTGATTAGCCGAACCCAACCTGTTAACCTGCTGTTACTGTTTAACCAGCCAGACAGTCACCAGATATGGTGACTGTCATCAGATCTGATGTGCGTATCTGTTCGGGAATCATAACTGGAGTGTTCGTATATTATAACCGGGTAGTTTGAGGCCTTCGGTTGAGTCCCGTTATATTCTGATTGGTGTCATATTCTCTGTCGAGCCTCCGGCTAGCTTCCGGTCAGTCTCCGGGAAGGTCCGGTTGACCTCCGGTTCCATACCAACGATTATTCGAAAGGTATAATCTAACAGTTATTATATATATTGGTATTAATCATTGATACCCGATTATAATACTGTTTCTGCGATTATTGCGAGGTACCGTTAATCCAATCGGAGAGTTAAACTGATACCGAGTCGACTCGGTGACTCGGTCAACACCCGGAATAGAACCCGGTTCATTGACTAGACGAGGATTATTAGAATTATACGATTATATATATATAATACGAATAACGTACGGACTTGATAATAATAATAAGAGAATAATAATCATATATAGAATATATACGTTTATATATATATAAGATTCGATATATAGAAAGATATACTAGACTCGGGTTAATGATAATATGATCAGCCGAACCAGCATCCGGGTAAGTACGTGTCTAGAGTCCTATAGGTTCGTGTGCCAAGCTGTAATGGCCAGCTTTATTAGCTACGAGTGCTAAGCTGTAATAGCCAGCTAGATTCTAGGATGTCCGTGTCGTGTCAATAATAAACCCCGAGTTTAGGACTATCTAATATATACCGAACTCTATATATACATAAATTGTATATGTGATATATATCCTAAATAATACAATCTAACGAGTCCCACGCGTAAAACGTATCAATATATATATTTGACATATAATTGTAATAAAAGAGACTATAGAAGACTATACGCAAACCGGTGAGTATCGTGAACTCCCCTCTTTTATTGTTTTATTAAACGTTTTAGGGGAAACACATGTCGTTTATTAGAAAATATAGAAATGCTTTACATAATAGAATTAATAAAGGAATATAACAGAAAAGGGGATAATAGAAACAACGAGGACAGTACTGGACGGTATCCGCCATTTCCTTTCTTGCACCAACTAGAGGGCAGGAACCAGTCGGTACAAGTATTTATCACAAACAGAGTGGTACAATCGATAGGAATGGCAACTATTAGAATATAATAGATTGACATATAATCGGTACAATTTAATCGAATTGATATAATAGAATATATTCCCCCACCAGAATTAGAATAGTAAAGCATGTTTTATTAAAAGAATTATAAACAAATGAACTGGCCATTCAATTTATAAAATACACGACCTCACCAACTTTATGTTGACAGAAACTATTTTTGGCATGTGTTCAGGTAACCCAACAGATATGATGACGTGGATCCTGGAAGAGTCAAGACTGTCAATATCCTAAAGTCCGCTGCGTAACTCCGATAACCCGACCCGACAACCCGGCCACGTCAGGCTGGGGCGTTACAAAACAGATGGACTTGGGAGTTGGGATGTGAAGTCGTTATGATGCTTGGAGCCTATTTTATATGTAAAGGTCCTATTTTATAAGTAAAGGTAAACCGCATCTTGAACTTGTGATTTAAATCTTTTTATTGACATACTAGCTGATGAGTTTTTTTTGTGTGTATAAGAAGACATGCCTTTTGACGGGACTTTATTAAAACGACTTAAACTTTTCATGTGTTTATGGAAGCTTTTAAGGGTCTTTGATGTTGGATTACTTATGCATCTTTGAGTTGGCCTGCTTTTGTGAATGCATTTCTATTTTTCTCATCATAAATTGATTTACCTGTCTTTCAGCAGCAAATCGTTCTTACACAACGCCAATGGCATATAAGGAATCAAGGAACCTTATTAACAAATTAAGAATTATGTCCTATTCCAGTTCATAGGCTTGGTAGAGGCATGTCAGGTAACATATTTTTAATAATTATGCTGTGTTCCAGTCTATGATTTTGGTAATTAAGACGAGTAAACTAAAGTTCATGGAAGTTAGGTGAATTCAAATTGACTCGCACGTTGTCCGTAACATTTATGTATCATTAATTTTTTTCCAAATTATTCAGGGTTTTATAATCTTGATAGTTTATGAGCATTCGGCTTTGTTCCTTCTCTGACGGGAATATTACTTTTTGCAAAAAACAAAGCTTGATAAAACTCGCCTTACAGCTCTTTTTGTTGTCAAAACATCAGCAGTTTCTGAAAACAGGTTTGGAAAGAAAATCCTTTATTCTGATTTTTATGCATTGTAATTTTGTGTATTTGGTAAATTCCAAGCTTTGAGTTCATAATTTGTTGGCATTAGCGACCTTGGTTTTATAAAGCGATAGGCGCACAAAAGAGACGAGGTCTAAGCGCAAGGCGTGAAGCGCCAAGCGCAAAAGCGGTGGGCTTTTCATATCCGAGGCGCGTAGTAAATATATATATATATATATATATATATATATATATATATATATATATATATATATATATATATATCCCATAGGTTTTTAGCTTCATTGACCCGAAATGTAGCCACAAATAAGGATTGTATATGATTTTACCTATATGTACATGCCAAAAAAACCCAAGGCTCAACATGTTTTAGCGTAAAATCTCCCGGGTACAAGAGGCGCACACCTCAGGGCCGAAAAAAACCAAAAAACAAATTCAAAATAATGCGCTTTTTCTGCACCTCTTGGAATTACTCTAGGCGCAGTTACATAAGGTGCAAGGCAGTGAGTGTTGATGCGCCTCGCGCCTATGCGCGCTTTTTAAAATTTAGTGACTTATTTGTTATATCAGGTGGAGTTGCTGTAACTTGTTTTGTTTCTTGGGTCCAGCCACTTGCTGTTGTTAAAAAAAGGTTAGGAGAGAAGTGAAATGTTTTCACTTAGTGATATTCTTCTTAATTGCATACCAAATCACCAATCAGCTTGCACATTTCCCTTATAAATAGATTTGACGTTTAATTTTCAAAAAAGCTACCAATTTTATTGAGTTCCTATTTTGGGTGGCATTAGCGACTTATTTGTTATAGACTTGTATGAGTTTTTTTCTCTCATTTAGGGTTCATGAGCATAATTCCTTTTCTTTACATGACGTACATGTAGTTGTTTTCTCTTGTTTAGGGTTCATGAACATAATTCCTATCTTTACTTGACTGGACTTGTTTTCTCTTGTTTAATGGTTCATGAGCATAATTCCTTTCTTCACATCAGAATTTATGTTATAAAAATAGGTACGTGAATACGTCACTATATCGCACAAAGCATGGTAAAAAAAATTGTTCAACTAGATTACCTTTGGCTCGAACCATACTAGTTCTGCTTGATCTTTCTTGGCAATGAACCACTTTGCCTGACTTTAATTGTTTTGTAGATACTATCTAATTACTCGGTACTAATGTATTTTGCTAGCTGATGTATCTAATTTCTAGCTGATTTTAAAAAAGTGTTTGTTAAGCCGAGTTACCAGGTAATCTTTTTTTCATTCTGGAACTAGATAAGTATAACTGAAAATAGTTATTCTTGTTGGGTTATACTTCTGCTCGGTACTTATTTGCTTCTAATTTTACATTAGTTTTATTTGTTATCTGCTTCTGTTTTTACATTAGTTTTATTTGTATGAAGTCACTAGCACGATTTTGCTAATTAATTGAAAATATGAGTTCTGTTTGGCTGAGTTCGGTTGTAACTTGAAAATATGGGTTATTTTTCAGAATTCAAGATTGTATTGGTGCATCCATTGCATAGCCTTGTTGTTCATCTCGGTATGTATTTTTTAAACTTGTGATACGAATAATTTTAATAATCCAGAACTTAATGCTTATACATGGATAGTTTATTTGTAGGTAGTATGGATGGTTTATTTGTTAAACTTATGATACGAATAATTTTAATATTCTGGAACTTAATGCTTATATATGAATGGTTTATTTGTAGGTAGTCCATGCGGATTAAGGATGCATGATGATTCAGGATTCTATGCTGCTTGTTTCTTTCATTACTTTTAATTTCTTTGTTAAATGTTACAAGACTTTATGTTGGATAATGCTGTAACTTATTTATGTTTAGTGTTTTTGTTATGAATATGCTTATTTGAAAGATAATAAAGTTTTATTTTTTTCATTAGTTAATGTTATATACATAATAACTATTAGGATTTTATATGTATATGGCCTTTTTATTGTACAATAAAAACCATAATTTGGATGTCTATAACCATATTATATGGGTTATTCATAGACCTATTATGCAACCATAAAATTGGTTTTATAATCTTATTTGGGATATTAGGACTCTTTTCTTGGTACTAAAGTACCTATAATGTTAGATCATAAGGGTCCTATAAATTAATTTTTAAGGACGCTTGTATGTGTATCAAAATTAAAAATAGGTAAACACATGTTAGAACATTTTAAAAGTGTCCTAATATGTTTTTATTAAGAGTGTTTTTGGGTTGTTCATATACATATTATGCGACCATAAAATTGGTTTCATAATCTTATTTGAGATATTGGGACGTTTTTTAAGTTTTGGGACTTATTACGACCCCTTTACATGAAACGCTTTTACCGTTGGTCCTATTAAATAAAAGGTCCTATAAAATAACATTTTAGGACGCTTTTGTGCGTACTAAAAACCCATTTTTGTTGTAGTGATATAAGATTGTAAAATGTGTTTTACCTGGCAGTTGGAAGTTGGCAGCCTTCATTCTTCCCTTCTATGTCACTGAAACCAATGGAGATTTATAAACACATAAAACTAAAAATAAAAATTTTACATAAAATCAAAGAAAACGAATGGAGATCTAGGAATTGTTATTCAAAAAAAATAAAATAAAAAGTGGAATCAACAACATACAAAAATGGAAAACACAGGAGAAGAATTTAGGGATAATAACTCTTATTTTCAAGAAAACCTAATGAAATGTAGTAATGTGTTATAGACAAGAGGAGAACCCAATGAAAATAAATCTTCTCATGTGTGAACTAAGTGATTACCATAAGAATATCTCCACAGTTGCTTCACCCTCTGAAATGCTTTCATCATTGTTGAAGAAAATGTTTCAAACATAAAGCTCCGTTTATACGCGTAGATCCAGGTATGTTCATCCACACTCCATGAAGTGTTTCCTTTTCGAATCAAACAACTCAACTCTCCATTTAACCCCTAACATGTATCAAGTATAATTGTGTAAATGCTCTGTTATAGTGAAAACGGGGGGATGATATTAAAAAAAAAATGGACGGAAACTAATTGTCACACCACGACAATGGCGGAAACACGTGGCGCGACGGTTCAAAGCATAAAGTCAAGGTTATTGCTAAACACAAGTAATTTAAGAAAATGGGTCATTTATTAAGGCGTCAAATCTTGTTCCAAACATTACATAAAAGTAAATTGTTTTTAAGACAACATAGAGGTTTCTCAAATATATCCCAAAGCCTTGGGAAATAAAGGTGAAACCCCGCAAAATGTTTAACGCCATATCGGAGGATTCCTCGACCCAGCTTGCCCCGGTTCGTCTTCATCTAATTACCTGAAAGATATGTTTAAAAGTTTCGTCAATATAAATATATTGGTGAGTTCACAGGTTTTTAGTTTCCAAAACTTGAATACTTGGGAAATACCATGTTATGACAATATATAGGAGTTGCAAATTCCTATAAATCTACTTGAGACTATAATCAAACCAAGACGTATAATAATAATGCCCCGCTCCAAGTCGTTACTCGGTTTCCCACGACTTAAGTGCAGAATATATGCACCCCAGGCATAACCTAATGCATAATCGACGCTATCGATTAGGGGTGGGCCTTGTCAGGCACCAATAGTACTATTCAATATTCCTCCGGTTTCATTTCCCTGAATAAATGATTATAGAGGCGAGGACTCAACCCCGAGTGGCGGTCACACCTCAAGTAATAAATCCGTCAAACATTTTCCCTAACATATCTTTCCCCCGGAAAACGTAAAAATAGTTTAAAATGGGGCCGTGAAACTCACCTGAAACCCTGTCTGGCTTACTAGGCGGATAGCAAAGAGGGTCTCGCACCTACAAACGTCCTAGACGTATAAGTCACTATTCCTATAGTGCATGTGCCTTGGCAAGTTGTACACCCAACTCCCGACCACAAGTTATTCCAAATCCCGTTTAATTAAGCGCGTATCCTAGGTTTCGTTGGCGTTAGATTACCCTTTGTGTTACAAGTTATATATTACTCTTGTTAATATTTCCTTAACTTGTACTTTATTATCATCGACTTGACTTCACTTAACATATAATTATTTTCCCATTTAAATAATTATACTTAAGATCGCATCGCTCGATATAATATATATTTCAACACTCGACCCGACTCACTTTGCCGCACATTTGTTTTCCCATTTAAACAAATATACTAAGATCTTGTCGTTCGATTGTATATTCTTAACGCCCGATTCAACTAACCATACCGTATATTTATTTTCCCATTCAAATAATTATACTAGGTTCTTGTCGGTATGGCATACACATATATATATCTTTGTCTACTCGTCGCGGCTTTCCTTCCCACATATCTACTTGCCCATTAAGTAGATATACTAGAATTTTGCCGAGACGAGCGTACATATATATAAATGTGTAATTTTTCTTGTCAAGTATATACGTTTGTTCAACGTCTTACTTGTTTACGTTATATTTTTCTCCCACGAATAATTCCTTCAACACTTAGGAAAGTGTTTATTAGTTTTCACCCATGATGTATATATATTTTACTTCCTAAAAATATATATATTTTCTCATCTTGCCGCAATGGCATTTTTCTCATGTTTTGTCCGTGTACGGTTCGTTAACGCGTCTTAGTTCGATATCTTAGCTCGAATAGTTAATTTCTCCAAGTTTTCCCAACATGTGTTTTATAGAAATATTATTCATATTTCTTCCTCCTAACACAAGTTACTTGGAAGGTTTTAAAATACTTATGTATTTCTAACCCAACTTGTTAACTTAACTACAAAAATGTTTCCAATACTTTTATATTCCCATTTATATAAAAGTATTCATTTTTGTATAAGTTTCTCAAGTTTGTTTAATATTTTATAAAATCTCTATTTTATAAAAATCCTTATGTTAATACCATCCATATTTTATGACTTTCAAAAATATACTTTTATACAAAAATACCCAAGTTTATCTACTAGTATTTACCAAAATCATCCTTAGAGATTTATTTCTTACACTTTTGACACCAAACTTTCCATCCTTGCATTTTTGGACTAATAGTTTCTAAAATATCCATTTTAGTCCTCTAACTTTCAAAGTTACAATATTAGTCCCTTAACTTTCAAATGTTGCATTTTTCCACTCTAACTTCCAAAGTTAACATTTTTCACTCAAAATAGTAGACTTTGAAGATTCAACTTTTTATTGGTAAGTTATTTTTGTATCAAAACACTTTTGTTAGTCTTGTATTCCATATGTAAGACTACTTGTATGTGTGTTTTATGTATTTGCTCATTTTAACAAAATATCATCCTTCTAAGTAAGTAACTTTAATTTTTCATCTTCTTTATTCTTGAACTTCTAACATGTTCCACCATATATTATAACTTAGATGATCATTTTAAGATGATTAACACTACTTTTTAATACATTCAAGTTTATTCCACAAATCTTAACCAAATCATCATCCTACTTAGTTTAAGTGTAAACTTTATATATTTTCAAGATCATTACTTTATCATCATCAAACCCATGATTTATTTACATATCTTTAATCATCTATTTTACACAAGTAAAACTTATTAAAGATTATGTTCAAACCATCCTTTAAACCCTTCATGTACAACTTGCTTCTAAGAACACATACATGAATAATAATAATCAAAAACAAGGTTAAGAAGCTTACTACTAGCACAAGGCTAGGGAAGACAAAACCTTGGATTTTGAGAGGGGTTTAGTGTGTTCTTCCTTAATGGTTAAGCTCCAAGCTTGAAACACACAATAGGGGTTTGGATGATGGATTGTTTTGAGTGATTTGGAGATGTAAAAACTTGAAAGAAGAATGTGTATGGGTGGGGTAAAACTCACGGCCACAAGAGAAGGAAAAAGGAAAGAAGAAAGCTTGAATGTGTAAGTATCTAACACATGTTTATATAATGCTATCACATGTAATCTTCCATGGATTGCACATAATCTTCCCAAAGATATAAGAGATTGTGTTGTACAAAAATGATCTTGGAAGATTATGTAAGTGTGTGTGTGCCGTAGGATTAGAGAGAGGGAGAGGTGTTGCTTGTGAATCTTGTTAAAATGTTTGCAATCTATCATGATCCTTCACTTGATCTTATACATGCATGTGTGTACTAGAGCATCATTAGATTGATTTTGGTCTTGGATTTTATGGCCTTATGGCCGAAATTTCTTACAAGGAGAAAGGCAAGTGGAGCATGCTTGTACTTGCCATGTCTTACACATTTGCCTTTTGTCCATGCATGCTTTTATCATAGGTTTGTAGGGTATAATTATAACAACCATGCAAGAGGATTTTCTTGGCCATTAGGCCGGCCCCTTTTTGGGTTTAGGTGGGGTCCACAACTTCAAATATTTACCCAATATTTGTTATGTTTAATCCCTCGTCGTTCGGGTGTCGTTCGGGTATTTTTCGGGTTTTAATCACGCGTTATTCGGACATTAAAAATACCTTTAATAACCCTTAAATATAGTCTAATTTAAGCGTTGATTGGTTATTTAGGCCTTTGCCGGGTGAAATTATGAGTTATACGCGTATCGGGTGCGGTACGCGCATTTTATTCGTTACCGGGAGATTTGTACAAGACGTTTCCACTCATGGTTTTGGAGTTCCAAAACTCATTATATTTTATGAAAATACCCTTTATTTTATATCCTGGGTGTCCGGGATCCTTTTCGTTTATTTAATTATTACCGGGTAATTGCCAACGTCCATACCGGATAGTTTATTCGCACATGATCCAATCATGTTTTACCATTAAACGTATGCATTCCTATGCACTATTTGGAAATTGCTATCTCCTAAGGCCTCGATAATTAAATCACACATAATTGCATTTAATTACGTTAATCATATATTAATTAATTTGTACGGAATTACCTTATTTTTGCCGGTTGTTACACTAATGTACCTCTGTGAATAAACTTGAATCAAAATCAGTTGTAAGCAATCCAGCAGTCAAGATCAAACCATTCTACACAAATTTACAGACTTATTAGTGACAATTGTTCCACACAACAGAGATATAGATTGACTTGGGTTACACTATCTCTACAGTGTCAAATGCGTAAAATGAATTAAATATATTGGCGGGCCAAAATTCTCTCAAAGTGTATTCTTATTGCACTAAACTTGTAAATATCATTTAACTTAATAATATGATTTTGTAATCGTATTTGATAAAACAGGGGAAGAATTTAGGGATAATAACTCTTATTTGCAAGAATTTAAGTAGATATTCAATGATTTAACAAAATGCTTTGAAGAAAAGTGGATCAAGAGACACATACCCTTTGAAGTCGAGATCTGGCTTCCCCTTCTTCACCGTCGCATTAACCATCTCCGACGCAAGCCAACAGAAGATAATTAAGTCATCATTGTTACAGCCACTGGACCCCTAACAATTTGATTTGCAATCTCTAAAAATTTACCCAGCTTTTAAAGTTCAAAAAATCTGTTTCTCAAAAACCAGAAAGTGTATTACAACTAATAACAATTGCTATAAAATATGTACCCTACCATGATTCTAATAATAACACGAGCAACTCAAGATAACCAAAGTATAAGCAAAACAACTCAAATCAACTGTCAACAATAACTGAGTTAGATATAATGAATTAGTGATTACCTTTTCGAGAAGTTACTTTTGGTGGTATCAGAGATCTTGTTCTTTTCACAAGAACTAGTAGCAGAATCCCCAAGATTACCAGCTCTAAAGCTGACGCTAACTTCTTCAGCTCCGGCTGGTCATCACCTCATCTTGATTTAAAATCATTTACTACAAATTAGACCAATGGAATCAACAATTAACAACAAAATTAGTAGGAACTGAAGATGCATATCTTAATATTGTTAGAAATCTAAATAAATGTCAAACATTATTCCAAAAACGGGGTTTCACTCTATATTTATAGGATATAAGAAAAATATATAACAAAATAAAAACTCATATGATAAAAGATCAAATTAGAAGCATGTATTCTGGCAAATATAACCTGAACTTGAAAACAATTCAGAATTTATTAAATGGAGCAAAATTTGCCATATGAAAGCAAATTCCCTCATGATCAAGCACATATTATAGTTCAAAAACTGAAACCTCCCAAATTTAAAGCAAACTAAAAACAAATATATGATTCAAGTTTTTTCAATTTATTTAAATTAGCAAAGCAACTAAAACCCTAAGCTCCTACATCACTAATCTGTTTTACGAAAATTAAACATATAAAAAAGCTTCATACAAGTTCTTATAACAATATTGATTAACAAAGTTTTCGCTACAAAAATTAAAACTAAGCAATGACTTATACCTAATTTAACCTTATTACATTCGTTTGGAACATTATTCCAATATAATTACCTCATGAACTCCAATGTTAGGGCGATAGACGAAAGAGTAGAAGTCTGATCCTGTCTCATTAGTTGCAGGTGTTGTTATTACTATCACCATGCCCAGATCCCCTTTGGTATTAGGAAACCGTGGCTTGAAATCTATAACATCTTCTGCTACGGGAAGCACCACCTTCAAGAATCCAATGAAGAAAATACTAAAAATAAAAACATAGACATAATATTTCGATTGAGCGAAAACCAAACTTTTACCTGCAAGATGAAGATCAACGGTTTCTCACTAGGAGAGATTGTTGCTGTCTGGGATGGAAAATGAGGATGAAGATTGAAAACACAAAACGGTTTTAGTTCAGTAACAAACAAACATAGACAATCTTGCCACTCGCATAAAATATTCAATACACGAAAATGGCTATCTAGCATTTCTACCACAACATTCAAAACAAATTCAACCATTAAATGAATAAATAGTTTAAAGCAAAAACGAAGTGTTTAATTAGCGAATTTCATTTTTTGCTTGATTGTATCAACTTTAGCAAGGGTAGCCATCGATTATGTTGATGAACCCTCGACCCATAGGTATTAGTTATTACACATTAAAATTAGCATCATTAATATAAATTAGAATTAGTACAATGTCGATTCTATAAAAAAGTTTAAAAACCCCAAATCACAAACCCTAAGTTCTGTATCAAAACAGATTTTACAGATCATTGATTTTTTCCATCACTTGTAATCAAAACAGGAAATTTTAATGTACCCAAAACCAAACATATAACCCTACAAAACAAAGAGCTCTAAACATACCTTCAAACTCTAAACAACACCAGGAAACTCCTTTGATTATACAACTAAAAATTCGAAATAAAGAAGAATCACTAAAACCTAAATCAAAATCAAATATTAGGGTTTCAAAAATAAAAAAGGGATCGATATAATCAAGATGTATAGAATACTTAACTGTTAAGACCGATGGAAACACATGCGAGTTTAGAAGATCCATCGTCTGGAAAAAGAAGAAGAGAGAGCTTGAGAATGATGAATAACATGCATCGCAAATCAGGGAAAAACATACAAACGAACCAGAGACAGATGGTACCTTAAAGATGTAAATCTGGTGTTGGAAATATGGATTCTTGAACAAACAGATCCAATGTGTAAGAAGATGGATTGTTAGGGTTTCACAGCGGCGATGAGAGTTTGTTGAGGAAAGATATGTGTTATCTGTGGGTTACAGAAATACGAATCGGGT
Organism: Ambrosia trifida; assembly: GCA_028751855.1. Classification (NCBI taxonomy): domain Eukaryota; kingdom Viridiplantae; phylum Streptophyta; class Magnoliopsida; order Asterales; family Asteraceae; genus Ambrosia; species Ambrosia trifida. Next base: position 169,005,492 of record CM054123.1, on the reverse strand, counting down.
CCGTGGATTGGATTTAGGGTACCCGGGTTACTAACCAGCTGCTTGACACGTGTACAATTGTAATGAGGAGCTCTAGGATGAGGACAAGTGTCCCCCTAACTACTCCTTTATTAGAAGAGGGAGATGATTCCCACCTATAAATTGGGATGTAGGGTTTTATTGTTATTCAGTTTTTGATTGAATTTTAATTGAAAAGAACTTTGTTCTTGACACATATGATTCGTTTATCGTCTTTAATTACTATTTGTTCTTGAGCCATTTGATTGCGCTTCCAAACTGCATCACTTTCTATTTGTTATTATGGTCAATCTTTGATATCTATTGTGTAATGTTCAAAATCCAAGTGGCAAGAACCGGTTAGATCAAAAGATTTGAGGTGTCAATGTCACTTTGGATTTTTGCGTTGTAATATTAATATTAGCCAGAAAAATCAGTTAGTAACCGAACATGGAGCATGATAAACCACACCATCATATTCTCCATCTATAAATTATAGATGTTCGATGTATGTATGTGTACATTAACCAAGCATGGAGCATGGCACTTACGGTAGACATACATCATCATCATACTCAGTTAATCTCACCAATAACAAAAGCTAAGGTAGGGTCCGAGGAGGATAAGATGTAGACAACTTTACCTCTACCCCGCGGGAATAGAGGGGCTGCTTCCAGTGAGACCCCAGGCTCAATAGTGGTTTTGTATCAAACCTTAGATAATAAGGCACATAAAACTTAGCAATCGGGACAAAACCGATTGGTGCATGTACCCCCTTGTCTTTTGGCTATCAACGTCACCACCTGATGCATGATTAACCGTCCGTCATTTTTAACGTTATTTTCGGTACTGGTACTCACTTTTTTCCTTTTTCATTACCTGAATTTATTCATTTTTTAAATGCAAATACAGGTACTGATCCTGTTGTTTTTGGTACCGGTACCTGTCCCGTTTTAAGGATTTTCAACACCGGTACCAATTCGGTACGATACAAGTACCATGCTCATCCCTATCTGATCGTTTTATCCACATTACATGTTCCGTGGCTTCCCCGAACCCCATCTTGACTTGGCAAAAGGCGTGTGTGTCCGTGCACGCATATATATATATATATATATATATATATATATATATATATAGGCCAATTCTAATTTGAAAGCCACTCTCACTTGAGCAAACCAAGAAAACCCATTTGTATGGCTCTGGTTGATCCACATAAACATCTTTGAAATTGATCAGAAGGTTAATTTGGGTATTTTCATTTTGTTACTGTGAACACTGACAAAAAAGAAAAAACACTCATGCTTCACCTCTTTAGATTCCATCCCTCTCTCTCTAAAACACTCATGCTTCACCTCTCTCAACTCTCTCACCCTCATCTCTCTCTCTCTCTCTCTCTCTCTCTCTCTCTCTCTCTATACACACAAATACCTCACGCAACTTCAAAAGTTGTAATAATATTCACAAGAGCTTTGGAAAAAATGAGGCAGATCGACAGATCCGATGAACACGGTGGTATTTAGTCATGTTAAAGCTCAATTAAATGTTTCAGATCTCAAAAACGTCTTTAATAGCTATCTTGTTCAGTTATCGGATCATGATGCTTGAGGTCGGGTTCATGGGAGTGGACGGCGGCGGTGTTGGTGAACGCTGTTGAAGATGTGGACAGCGGAGTGAGTGGAAGATGGGATGTTGGCGAACCATCCTTTTTATTCCAGATCCGGACGACGATGGCGGTTCGTGATGATGCCAGTGGTTGAACAGGGGAGCATCGTCTGTTATTGTCCTTCTGCTCCTGATCTCGATTCTGTTCTTTATCAGTTTAATGTTGCGTGTTAAGCCTATGGTTCGTCTGTTTGGTGATGGTGGTTTAACAGGTTACTGTTAAAGGATTTTGTTAATGTATTTTGGCACAACGAATCATGAACATGATAATTCATAACTAGCTGTTCAAAATGTGCTTTATATATTCTCACTTGTTTTGACACAAATTTATTATAGTATTGTCTACAAAATTGATTTGATGAATGCTTTATGTTGAAGATTCTGGTGAGTAATTTTTTAAAAAAAATCTTGGTTGACTAATTTTTTAAAAAAAATCCTGGCCAAAACAGGAGGGTGAAGTAATTTTTTTAAAAAAAATCTTGGTTGACTAATTCTATGGCTGATTGAATCGCATAGCCTTAATTAACTCATTGTTTATTTGATGGTGACGAGACGATGATGATGGTGAAGACGGTACTGGTTTTGTGAAGAAACTGATTTGTTTTTTTTTTTTTTAAATATATGTTTTCGCTGTTTGGGATCATAACTTATCATATGTTTTTGTGTTTGTGTTATATTTTTCATATGTTTCTTGTTGTTTGGGGGTATAATTTCTTATATGTTTTTGTGAGATTATGTGAAAACATATATTTTTGCTGTTGGGGTAATAATTTATTATACGTTTTTTTGTGAGATAAGTCGTGAAAACATATGTTTTTGTTGCTGGGTTATAATTTATTTATATGTTTTTTGGTGAAATAATTGCAAAAATATGTAATTGTTAAAAAAACTTACGTTTCCCCCTCTAAAAGAGTGAATTGATGATTTTAGAGAGAGGAGAGAGGAGAGAGAATAATGAAAAGTAAGAAAGAGACCAATTACATAGACCATTTTACCCTTTCATGACTAAATAAACATCTTTATGGTTGATCAAAAAGCAAAACAACCACCATAGATCAAGATGAATGAGTGGTTAAGACGGAGGTTTCATGGGTTTTCACAAGTGGGAAGGGTTTCCAAAATATCATTTCCCTATATATATATATATATATATATATATATATAGAAGCTTCAAAGAGGAAGCTTAAAAATATGGAAGAAGAGAAAAAAGCTAACATTTAATCGATACAAAATTTGGTCCACTTCCTATGCCTCACACATCATGGTTTTGAAAGTGTAAAAGGAAGCTAACCAACACATTTAGCCATCACATTCAGTGGCGGATTTAGAAACATTTTTCAGTAGTAATGTTTTTCATTTTTTTCATTTTAGTAGCAACGTTTTTCAAATTTCGTAAAAAAAAACCAAATTTTTCACTACACGCGCGAAGTTGAGCCGCAACGTCCGCACCCTCTCCCCATAAACTAAATCCGCCCCTGATCACATTCCTATGATGATGATGATGATGATGGGAAGGTAAATGTACCATGACCTTAGTGAGACAGTGTAAACTTCAATTTAGATGTCGACATATCTAAAGAATAGTTGAAACCTCAGTTTCTTTGAATATATGAAGCACGTCCATTTCCTCTTTAATTATCCGTTCCATGATAAAACTATTAATATAAATTTATTACTTTCTTGCTTAAATCAATCAATGTAGATTGGAACAATTTCTTTTATACCTTTTACTAGCTGATTACCCCGGGAAGGTCCCGGGGTTGAAAAATTTAATATGATTTAATAAAAAATGATAAAAGAAGAAAACTCAAATCACGAAAAGAGTAAATAACTTAAACATAATCAATCTTAGTTAAAAAAACATTTATTTAAAAAGTTAAAAAAATAAAAAGCATAAACCATATTAAACATAATACATTATTAAAAGGATAATCTTCAACATATAATCATCTTCACGTAATTTAAAATATGTTACAATTTGACTTTAAGTTATATAGATGTAAAATTCATGAAGGGGGTTGAAAAATATAACCATTCTAATAATACTAATACTAATAGTAATAATTATTACTCTTGTAATTAAATAAATAAAAAAATAACCTTGTTATAAGGTGACACCATGTGTTGTAGTGTTGCGCAATTCTTTCTCCTAGCTTCTCTTGATGAAGTATACCTATCCATTTTTAGAAGAGTAAAATTCCAATGATAGCATGACGACTGAGCTGAATTTCAACATCGTAGATAAGAACCTGGTTTAAAAGAAAAATCATGATTAATGAATAACCTGAACACTTTGTGTTTTTTTTTTCTGTACGAACATAACCCCACAAAAAATAGTCGTTTTTTTCTCCGTTTTTTATATAACACTATGGTACTCGTTGGAAAGATAATAAAACGCTCGTTAATTTGGTGTAATTTTTTTATTTAAAAAATCTCGAATATAAAAGATATTAACGTTTAAAAATTATGGGAGGAACATAAGAGAGAAAAATCTAAATTTATTTTTAATTTTTTTTCCTAAAATAACTCAATTTAATTTTAGTAATTGAGAATTGAGAGATAGAGAGATAGAGAGATAAATTTAGGGTTTTATGTTTATATTTTTTTTAATTAAAAAAGGAAATAATTTAAAAACACTAAAATCTTTCAATTATGATGTCACGTGACAGTTTCATGGAGAGGTTGAAAGCACCATTGCACGCCACGTCAGCAATGTTCAATTCTTTTATATATATTAATAGATAATAGATTACACTTGGGTATCTTTCATTGACATACACATTGGTCCATTTAACTGATGGGTCATTCATATTCCGGGTATGGATGATATGTGACTACATATTAAATTCCATCCATTTTCAAACAAATAAAAAGCTAAGGTTTCAACCACTTCATTTGGACACAAGTATACTGGCATTGAATGTTTTGTAAACAAGCAATATGCATGCTGCTTATCAACAAAACATTTTACTATACATACAAACAATCAATTACGTTGCTTATATAGTTGTTTATATGCCACTTAGGTTATAGCCTAGTGGTAGAGAGAAAATTCTCTCTTAGGTGAGATTAGGGGTTCAAAACCTAGGGTGTGCAAAAAAAGGTGTAAAAACAGGGTGTAAGAAATTATCCGTTCAAAAAAAAAAATATATAGCTGTTTATATTTATAGAAACTCAAGCAATGTTTCAAAGAAGGTTCAAACTATAGGTTTTGTATCCAACTCAAATCAAAATGTAGATCTTACTAGAAGGGTTACAAAATTTTTTAATCTAAACCTTAAGTGTACAGATTGTAATAAAATTGGGCATTCTACTGAAAAACGTTTTGAGTTGATTACTTATCCTCCTTGGACTAAACTAAGTGGAATACAAGGGAAAAAAGTACTTGCTAACAATGTATGATCTGAAAACCTGATGTTCTATAACTGGTTTGACTAGTGATCAACTATCTAAACTATTAAGTCTAATTTCAAATAAAATAGTTTATCCCCTCAAAGTCTTAATGTTTCAGGTAATTTATTTTCTCCTTTTTGTGCTAATGTTTTTGCTAAACCTATATTTTGTTTTAATGTGGGAGGGCAAAAAGTTAAGTTGGGATGGATAATAGATTAAGGAGCTAATCAGCGCATGGTCACTAGTGAGCATGATTTGTTTGCTTATATTAATGTATCTTATTTGAATATACAAGTAAAACATCCAAATGTAACTAATGCTTTGGTGACCAAAATTGGGTCTTTAAAACTTAATGATAAGGTTACATTGCATGATGTCTTTGTTGTACCTGATTATTGTATGAATCTTATGTTTGTTCATAAGTTAGTTAATGACAACTATTTGTATGTTGGTTTTGATGAAATAATTGCTATATTCAGGACTGTCAACAAAGAAAGTCCTTGTGACTGGTAATCAACTTGAATGATTGTATTTATGTGGTGGATCTTTTGTTAGTAACAAGGTAGGTATCACTAATAAAGATTATGATTTGTGGCATAGTAGATTAGGATATCCTTTAGATATAGTTTTGAAAAAAAATTGAAGATGTTTTAGGAGTAAAGGTGTCAAAGAGTGATGACTTACCTTATGATGTGTGTCACAAGGCTAAACAACATAGAGAATCTTTCCCTTTTAGTGATCATAAGACTACCAGCTTAGGTGAACTCATTCACCTAGATGTTTGGAGAACTTATAGAGTTCAAATTAGGGAAGGTTTTAAATATTTCCTAACGATTCTTGATGCTTATTTTAGGGTTGTTTAGGTATGTTTAATGAAAACTAAAAGTGAAGTGTTTAAACATGTTCAAGATTTTGTTAACATTTTAAAAACTCAGTTTTCTAAAATTGTGACACCCAGCATGTTCGGCTTAAACATTTTAGTAAAACATAAGTCTACCTTAGCGAAAAACATTTATAAACAACCTTAAATGGGTTAGTTGAGTCGGGTCATGATAGCATTGTCCAGGGTTCAATGATTTGGAGGATCATTGGGAGTCGTTTTGGTAATCAACATGAATTGAATTAAGTAGGATACGTAGATTTATACATACGTGTGATACTATGTGCAAATACGTGTTTCAAAGGTGTAAACATGATTGTATATGCTAAACATATGTTAGGATTGCATGTTCATGTGTTAGAATGTGCTAAAACGCGTTTAAACGACAAAACTGGAAAATCTGGAAAACACAAGGATAGGTTCGACCTGTAAGGGGGTCGAACCAGGGAAAGGAAATCAACAAAAGGCTCATTCGACCCAGCACCTTCTCATTCGACCTAGGAAGGGGGTTGAAGGTAGCTTATTATAAATACCACACTTTGTCATTTTCATCATTTTACAAACCCTAGTCGCCTCTAAACACTCTCTATCGATTTTAATCACTGAGGAAGGAGTTTTTGCTCTTGTTTTTCATAATCTAACCTACAAACAACATCTAATCAAGAATCTAAGGTTTGTTCTTAATCCTAAACCCTTTTTAAAGTATTTTGATTCGTTTTCATCTAACCCTAAAAGTCCAGATCTGTCCTAAGGGTGCTTTTATTAAAAACCTTTCAAACATCTTTATAAACAAAACCTTATCATTAACTATGGGTTTTCATATCAATAAACATATGTTAATGATGTGTTATGTGATATTATGTGTTGTTTAATGATTTGCTGCAATACTAATAATAGAAACATGATCTAGGGCTGCTATTGGTATTGGTTTATGATTGTTTAAGGTTACAATTAGATGGATGATGATATCATTTCTAATTTGGGAATTTTGATAAATCTAGGGCTTATTGCATGTTAGTATTATTGATAAAACCACTGGGGGTTTTCATACACACATTTAACTGAGCATTTTGAAATGATTATGAAAGGATTTCAAAAAGTTTCCAAATTAGGTAAAGTTTTCATGCATGATGTGACGTTTCCATAATTTTGCCATTTTGGGAAAGTGTTAAAATGAACTGGTTTTGGGGCAAAATTGGTAAGGTTTCATAGGGATATGTTATTCATGGTTAACTGCAGTGTTTCATGATGTTTCGTGGTGTTTTCGGATAGTTTTGATGCGTTTTAGGAAAAACAATACTGCAGGGGTCGAACTTGGCCACATTCGAACCCACGTGGGGTCGAAGGTGGGGGGCCAGGGGGTCGAACCTGTAGTCTGTCACACAGTTAGGTCAAACGAACTTGATTTAGGTCGAATTAACACATGTTAAGGTCGAAGGAACATGTGTTAACGTCGAAGGAACTTGTATTAGGTTGTATGAACTTGTATGAGGGTCAAAGGAGCCTCATGGGGGTCGAACCAAGGGTTCTTGGGGTCGAAGGAGCCTCCAAAAACATTGATTCGACCCTACCTATTCGTGTGTGTGATTTTTGATGCAAACTAAGTGTTATATGCTTGAATCTTATGTGTAATCTATGTATGCTTGATTAGTTTATGTAATGGGTCACCAACAGGATATCGGGTCAGTCTAGTGTGTCGGGTGAACAGTCAAACACATTTTAAAACATACTTGGTCACGATCTGGACAATCGGGAACTAGATAACCTTATGGTTATTAGTCTGAACACTTATGTGAACATTTTGATAGATCTCCGGTAGTTGGGATTATCAAGAGCTTGGCTTTTCTTATTTTATTGAAGAACACAACTTAAGGTGAGTTCACGGCCCCACTTTTACTGCTTTTTCTTTGGGGGAGAAAGTATGCACTAAACTTATCTTTTGGTAACATATCTTTTGGTAACATATGTCATACTATGATCTACTTTTGCGTTGCTATACGATCTTTGAAAGTCCTGGGGGAAACCATGAATGTGCGGGGATGCACAACGGGAGAAATGTGGATAGATCTATTGGGCGTGACAAGCCCCACTCGACGGCTTGGAGGGCCGGGCGGGTGCATATTGTCTCGAAATTTCTAAACATTGCTGAACACTCAGGCCAAACATTGGTAACAGTCTAGTAATGGTTTTCCAATCGCAGTAGTAACAGAACATACGCCTAGCTAGCGTACTTTGGTAACATTGATATAGTATTGACAAGTTTTAAACTTGGTAACATTTCGTAACACTTGGTAATACTTGGTAACATTTTGAACAAACCCGTGAACTCACCAGCATTATATGTTGACATCGTTTTGGCATGTTTTTCTCAGGTCACTAAGGTAGCAACAGTTGGACTAGGCGCACGAGTCTGCATGGCGTCTAGGCTTAGTTTCATGTTTTTGAACTAAATATTTTGAACACGTTGGTACATGGTTTTGTAACTGGTTAAATGCTTCTGCTACGGTTTTATGTTATGAGAACTATGTTTTGAGTTTACGTATTTCATATAGTGTTGTTTATTGTGACCGTTGACTTGGATCCTGGTTTGTCATGCGCCTCGCGGTAAAACTCCGCAAGTGGAAATTTGAGGGTGTGACAAAAGTTGTTAAATATTTTAGAAGTGACAATGAGTCGGAGTTTGTAAATAATCAAATAACTAACTATTGTAGATCATTAGGGATTATTCACTAAACTACTTATGCTTATACCCCACAGCAAAATGGAATAGTTAAGAGGAAACATAGACACTTGTTAAATGTAACTAGATCTTTGTTATTCCAGAGTAATTTATGTGTTAAGTTTTGGAGTGAATGTGTGTTAACTGCTTCTTATTTAATCAACAGGACACCCTCATCAGTGTTGAATGGAAGAACACCCTATGAACTCACTTATGGTTTTAAACCCTTCCTAGGTCATTTAAAACTATTTGGATGTTTATGTTTTGATAATATATCAAATGAGTCTGATAAACTAAATGAAAAGGCAGAAAAATGTGTTTTCATAGGATATTCAAATGAGAAAAAAGGTTATAAAGTTTATAGTTTAGAAAATAAAATCATCTGTTATTCAAGAGATGTGAAGTTTTATGAAACAATCTTTCCTTTTAAAGATAAACTTGTATTTGAAAATTTTAATGATAATACATTACAAGAATTAGACTCATTAAACTTTTTTGACTTGTATGATAATGAAACATCCATTCAGAATGAAGAGCCTGATGATGAGGGAAGGGGTTTAGGTAATATTGAGATAGAGACACATGGGTCTCAGCAATCCCAATCTGATCATCATAAACTGGATGAACAAGCATGTTCTCAGTCTACTGATGATATCGAAAATGATGATAGGGCTGAGCATGTGACACCCAGCGAAGGAAAAAAACAGTGTATTTGAGGGTCACGACCAAAACACTCAAACCATAAGGAGTACTAGGAGTTCAGTTCTTCCTAGGACACTTGATGACTTTATTGTTGAAGGGAAAGTTAAATTTGGGATAGAAAAGGTAGTTAACTATGCAAATTTAACTAGTGATAATAAAGTGTTTTCTAGTGTTCTAAATAATAGTGTAGAACCTAGGAACTATAATGAGGTTTCTCATGATCCTAATTAGATCAAGGCCATGAATGAGGAAATAGAGACTCTCAATAGAAATAACACTTGGATACTTGTACACTTACTAAAGGGTAGAAGTCTTGTAGGATACAAGTGCATTTACAAAATAAAATACAAATCTAGTGAAAAAATTGATAGATTCAAAGCTAGGCTTGTAGCCAAAGGATATAGGAAAAAACAAGGAATATGCATTGATGAAACTTTCTCTCTAGTTGTTAAATTTGTAACTCTCAAGTGTGTTATGTCGGTTACTGTTCAGAATGGTTGGAAATTATTCCAATAGATGTGAATAATGCTTTTTTGTATGGAGATTTGAATGAGGATGTTTATATGTCTTTGCCTGAAGGCTACTATTCTTAAAGTGAGTCTAAAGTGTGTAAATTAAATAAATCACTTTATGGTTTATAACAAGTTCCTAGAATGTGAAATGAGAAGCTTGTTGGTGTTTTATGTGAATTAGAATTTGTTCAAAGTAAAGGTGATTACTCATTATTTGTCAAGGTATCTAATGATGTAACTGTTTTCTTGTTAGTATATATGAATGATATAGTCTTAACTGGTTTTTATTGTGGAATGAAAAAAGAAATTGGTTTATATAAAAAAAAATCTAGATGAGTTCCGTGTTTGTGAGAGATTTGTAGTGAGAGCTCTTTGTGAGTTCTCTTTTGTATTAGTTTAGCTTTCTTGTTTATAAGGTTTTAAACTTTTGGTTTGGGAATCAATTAGTGTAAAGTTTGTTATATTCTGATATCACAGATGTGTTATTACATATTAACACTTTATTTTTATTCATTTTTAGGTTTAGGGTATTATGTACCAAAACCATCCTCCATACATGTGTGTAGAATGTTTGTGAACTACCGACCCAATTTAGAACTAATTTTGACATTTTGTGTTGTTACTTGTCTAATCTCTTAGTCTGTGTAGTGGGCATCGTTATGTGGCGTTATCACCCCCATAGCGCCGGGGAACACCGCCTCCCCGGGAGCTATGGGGCGTTTTAGGGTGGGGGGGGGGGGGGGGGTTATGCACATGGCGGGCGTTGTGCAAGTAAAAGAGACGTTGGAGATTTAAATTTTGACCGTTGGAAGGAGCTTTGGGGGAGGCAACAGATTTTTTTAATTTTTTATTTTTACAAACTCTTTTCCTATATATATATATATACACATACACAACACAAACATAAACACATTTACTTAAACAAACACAAACCCAAATACAAACTCAAACTCAAACACAAACCAAAAGCATGACGGTGTGGATCAACACTAACGAGAACCCGCCAAACAATAGGGCGGCGTTTTGGCACAATGTCTTGTACGAGTACAACCGAATTAGCGAAACGAACAACCGTAATGTCGATCAGATCTATAGTAAGTGGTCTGCCATACAAATTAACTGTAGGAGATGGCACACCGTCTATGAAGCGACGATGGAGGCGTACCCTTGCGTTAGCGAACAGATGGGAATTCAACTTACACACGACACTTATCGGCAGCGCTACGAAAGCGACTTCCAAATCACCAATCTCTTGTCGTGGTCTATGATGCGTTTTTACTTTGTTTAATGTTTAATGTTTATGCTTTAATGTTTAGTGTTTTAATTTGTAATGTTTAATGTTATGCCTTAATGTTTAATGTTTAGTGTTTTAATTTGTAATGTTTAATGTTAAGCTTTAATGTTTTATGTTTAATTACTAGTTTACATAAATATATTATATAGAATTTAAATTTAAACCATTACATAAACACATTAATACATAAACACATAATACATAAACATATAATATAATCCTAAATTACTTATTACAAACACATTACCTAATCCTAAACTACTTATTAAAACGTTACATAAACACACTACATAAACACATAATATTAAAACCTAAACCCCCCATTACGGAGAGTAATTGTCACAGTCCTCCAGTGTATACTCTGGAGGTGACACATCACGGTCGCTATCGCGACCATCGGACCTCGCATCCGAGCGGATGCGACAATACTCAGGAGTTGATCCCGAGTAGTAGTAGAAGCGTTCTTCTTCCATAGCAGCTGTCAACATATCCCATAACACATGCCTTGGAATCCTCTCTTCTCCTTGATACCATCCTAGTCAATCTTGACTCCATCCAAGTCAATCTCCCACTTTACTACCATTTAGTGTGATTTGTATATTTTTAGTAAAGAGAGATATTCTCTCCTCATTTGTTGTAACATCTTCATGTATTTATACTTGTACAATGATCAATAGAAATCATCAAGGTTTTACCATTATCACATGGTATCAGCCAGCCAAGATCAAACCTTTTTTCTTCTTTAAATTTCGCTGACCTTCTGTCCATTTCTGCTTCTGTTTTTAACCGAGACCTCTTTCTTTTGTTCCTTTTTTTTTCTAGACATCCTCTTTTTCTTGTTTCTTATTCTGCAACCGGTTAATCCAAATAGCTACAAACAATCCATCCAACCTCTCCTCCATCCCTCTCCATTCCCTTAGCCATCTCATTAACATTAAGTTGAACTCCACCAACTATCTCCCATGGGAGAAACAAATTACACCGGTTTTGGCCAATCTCAATTTACTCGAACATGTAAATGGTTCGACCCCTTCCCCACCAGAAAAAATAACTACTGAAAATCAAACCTCGGACAATCCCGCATACCTTTCTCGGAAAACTAATGATCAAAAGGTCCTTCTTTTGATAAATTCCACATTAACCGAAGAGGCCATGGTTGAAACCATCGGCCACACCACGGCTGCTACTGTTTGGAAAGCATTAACCGATGCCTATAGCCATTGTTCGATCAAACGTATTCACAATCTAAAGGATACCCTTCGAACCCTTCAAAAAGGAGACTCATCCGTGTCCGAATTTGGTCGAAAATTCAAGTCCCTATCCGACCAACTAGCCGCTATTGGGCATCCCATAAGTGATGAGGATAAGCGTCATTGGTTCCTTTGTGGACTAGGCGCATCCTTTGAAAACTTCTCCACATCTCAACAAACCATCCATCCCGCACCTTCTTTTCGTGACCTCTTAGCCAATGCCGAAAACTAAGAAATGTTTGTCCAAAAACTCCACGGGTCTCAACCTTCCCAAGCCGCTTTCTACGTGAATCAAACCAAAAATCATACCGGCTCATCTCGTGGAAGAGGACGACACTCAAACAATAATCGTGGTCGCATCAGTTCTTACAACAAACGACCACCCTTATGTCAATTATGCCGAAAAGAGGGCCACTTCGCCATTACTTGTCCAAACCTTGGTTCTTTTGCTAAAAAATCTCTAGATGCTAATCTAGCCGATGCCTTCCTTGCTCAATGCAACGTTGCAACGGACACCCCGGATTGGACTGCCGATTCAGGTACTACCACACATATGCTTCCTACTACTTTTGGTCTAACTTGTTCAAAACCTCAAACCAAAAACATTCGAGTCACATTTGGTAATGGGGAATCATTACCCGTAACCCACATTGGAAAAACTAATTTAAATAATTCCATTTCATTAAAAAATGTGTTAGTTGTTCCAAATCTCACAAAAAATCTACTTTCAATTAGTAGATTAACAAATGACTCACCGGTTGAGGTTTGGTTTTCTAATGATTATTTTCATATTCAGGACCGAAAAACATCGGAAGTTCTAGCTAGAGGCACGTGTGAAAACGGCTTCTATGTTCAGACTCAAAGTCACAAATCCCTTGTTGTCGCGCTTTCTGCTACGCACCTTCGTGCTTCTTTCAATAAATGGCTCAGTCGCCTTGGCCATGTTTCTTTTGATACAAGTTCTAATTTAAATAGACCTGGACATGTTTTCGTTACATCTTTGTTACCCAAATCAGGTCTATGCAATTCTTGCGAATTATCAAAAGCTAAGCATTTACCATTTATTGAAAATTCTAAACGCGCACAACATGTTTTAGATCTCATTCATTGCGATCTATGGGGACCCGCCCCGTCCCATCTACCGATGGTTACTGATACCATGTCATATTTATAGATGATTATTCTCGGTTCACTTGGTTTTATCCATTAAAGGCAAAATCAGATTTCTACAATGTTCTCACAACTTTTTTGCCTTTTGTACAAAACCAATTTTCAACAACCATCAAAGTTTTTCAAAGCGATGGTGGAACCGAATTTACAAATAATCAAGTGAAAAATTTCTTTAAACAAAATTGCATACATCATCGGTTATCATGTCCCCACACACCCGAACAAAATGGGTGTGCGGAGCGCAAACACCGTCACATAACCGAAACTGGGCTAGCCATGATGTTCAATGCTCATGCTCCACCTAATCTTTGGTTTGATGCTTTTGCATCCGCGACCTTCATCATAAATCGTCTCCCCACACCCATTTTAAACAACAAATCTCATTTTGAAATCCTTTTTCATCAACCACCCACCTATTAAAATCTTCGTGTTTTTGGTTGTCACGTATACCCATATCTTCGTGACTATACAAAAAATAAACTACTTCCTAGAAGTACACCTTGCATATTCATCGGTTATAGTCCACGTTACAAAGGATTTCGTTGTCTTGACACCACAACCGAACGGGTATACGCCACACGACATGCTAGATTTGATGAGGAAAATTTACCATTACAAACCCCCTCAACATCTTCGAATGTTACAAACTTACCTATTACCAACTTTGATGACCATTTACCCTCACCCACACAAAACAACCCACAACACCAAGACAAACCCAACTCTCCTAGCCCATCATCACCACCTCTCGACCCATCTCCCAAAAACAAAAATAACACAACCTCACCAGCAAGTCATCCACACCCTTCTGTTTACGATGAACCCTCTTTTTTCCCAACCCAAAACGAACCCTCCTCACCAACCCAACACCACCTTTCAAATCAAACCGAACCTTCCTCACCAGCCCACTACTCCAGCCCAACTCCATCCGCCCCTCATAGCCCACCCACACCACCCCATTCAAGCCAAATACAATCCCCAAGCCCGTCTACCACTCTTCCGCATTAACCCGACACCTCTAGTTCGGATTCTTCCAACTCATCTTCATCCCAACCGCCTCATAACACTCATCCTATGGTCACTCGAGCAAAAAATGGCATTTTCAAACCAAAAACCTTTGAAAATCACAATTGCTTTTTCTCGTCGCATGTTCCCAAGGGAATAGAAACGTCTCTTAAACACCCCAAATGGATTCAAGCCATGAACGAGGAATTACATGCCTTGCGTACAAACAACACATGGCATCTCGTTGTTCGCCCGTCACACACCAAGATCATTGGCTCCAAATGGATTTATAGGATCAAATATAAATCCGACGGCTCTCTTGATCGCTACAAAGCCCGTCTTGTAGCTCAAGGCTTCACTCAAATACCCGGACTCGATTTCTCACATACCTTTAGTCCGGTAGTCAAATCCGCTACCATCCGTGTTGTTCTAAGTCTTGCCACAATCAACAAGTGGAAACTACGTCAATTAGATGTAAACAATGCTTTCCTAAATGGCCACTTAACCGAAACAGTTTTTATGGAACAACCTCCTGTTTTTGAAGATCCAAATAAACCCAATCATGTGTGCAAACTCAATCGTGCTCTCTATGGTCTAAAACAAGCACCTCGTGCTTGGTTTCAACGCCTAAGAAACTTCTTGCTTACTCTCGGATTTGAAAATAGTAGATCCGACCCTTCTCTATTCACCTACCAATGCCATGGTATTTTAATTTACCTCCTTGTTTATGTAGACGACATCATTATCACCGGTAATAATGACACCTTTATTACAAATTTCACCACACGTCTTGACAAGGAATTCAAAATTAAAGGCCTTGGATTGCTTCAATTTTTTCTCGGCTTGGAGGTGACGCACACTGACTCGGGTTTATTCCTAAATCAATCCAAATATACCCATGACATATTAACTAGAGCCGGACTTCTTGATTCCAAACCCGTTGCTACCCCTCTCACATCTAAAGATGTGTTCCATTCAAAGGGTCATCCCTTTCATGATCCTACTCTTTATCGCTCTCTTGTCGGTGCCCTTTAATACCTCACTATCACTCGACCCGATCTTTCCTATGCCGTCAACCAAGCCAGTCAATTCCTTCAACAACCCACCACCACCCATTTTCAGTTGGTCAAGCGAATTCTTGGATATGTTAAAGGGACTTTGACTCATGGTTTACATTTTGATAGACCTCCTAACACTACTTTGCTAGGTTTTTCAGATGCAGATTGGGCTCGATGTATCGACACTAGAAGATCCACCTATGGTTACTGGATCTACTTAGGTGGAAACTTGGTATCTTGGAGTGCAAAGAAGCAACCTACAGTCTTCGGATCCAGTTGTGAATCCGAATATAGAGCTATGGCAAACACGGCAGCAGAAATCATTTGGCTAACAAATCTCCTATGGGAACTTAAAGTTTTACCACCAGGACGTCCGACATTACTGTGCGATAATAAAAGTGCTTTGTTCCTAACTAAAAATCCGATCTCTCACAAAAGAGCAAAGCACATTTGTGATACCCTGCAATTTCAGGTTCTCACTTTAACTAAACTCTAGTTACATTCCTTGCATTCTACCTAACTAGGGTTAGCTAGATAGGACACACGTTGCACAGTTATAGGTTAATAACTGCATGAAGTGGTAATTCGAGGAATTACCATACTGTATACATGATTAGTGAACCTCGGACGTTGGTGAACAATGAAGTTAAATAATTGTGAATTAATTGATTGAGATTAATTGCGATTACGTGCTTTTATGATACTCTGTGAAACTATGTGCAAACTATATGTGATTACGTGAACTTAAACCGAATACGTTAATAAAAACCATAATGGATGCTGTGAGCCGGGGAGCTGTGAGCGGCTGCTCACGGAGGTCTGACGAGCCCAAACCGCCTTAAACTACTATTTAAGCAACCTTAACCCTCTTGTATCTCCAAAACTCAAACCCTAATCACCCTCACTGCCCTATTACGAAATATTAACCCCTAAACACCTGCTAAGGCGCAAGAACATCGATCGGGAAACTTCAAGAGCAATCGGTTGATTGTTTTGAAGAGCTTGCGGTATAATCTTCAATCTCTTGTGTTTTAATCTTCTTTAATATGTTATAAAACCTTATAACTAAGTTTGTCCAGGTCTGAAACCTTTTCATAAAGATTAAAACTTGAAGTTTATAAAGATTGAATGGGTTAAACATAATCCTAAGCGATTAGAAATTGATAGGTTGCATGATTATGCATGTTCTTGATGTTTTAGACTCCTAGGGTTTATGAATGATGATGTTTATGATGTATCATTAGGGTTTTGATCAGATGTGGCTCTTATTGATGTTGTGTGATGATTATTAGGTGCTACTGATTGATTATATGCAACTAGGGTTTGATATAATTGATAATATTGCATGATTCGAATCTGGACAGAATCTGAATGTCGAATTCTAGGGTCTGTTATGTGACCTTAAATTGTTGATTTTGATCGATTCTTTGCATGAATGGATTGTACATGGTCTTAGCTTTTTAAATGGGTAAAATCATCTGATTTGGATGTCGTTTGATATGTTTTTGTAATTTTCTTTGATTAAAGGTCATATCCGATTTTCGGATTAACGAACTGAGTCAACTTTAAACAATCATAACTCGAGTTTTACAAGGAATTAAGTTATGAAATTTGGACAGTAGGTTAACATTCGAATAACTCGGCTTTTCCAAGTGGATTCATCCTGTTTGGATGAATACACGAGTTTTGGGAATTTTTCTACTAAACTGATCTGTTGTGTGTATTTTCTGAACATAGCTGTGTTTCGTGAATTTTTATAATTTTTGTAGAAGGTTTTATCACAAACTAAAAATATGAATTTGTCCAGTAGACCCCCTAAAGTATTTAATCAAATTTTGGGTGTCTAACTCACTGGATAAGTATTTTTAATAAATTAGTTTTCATGGCGTATAATCTGTCCTGAAAACACAGATTGTGTATTGTGAGTTTATTTGACTAATTGGAGTCCTATGTGGTATGTATATGACATGTACTTAAATAGGCACTTATATGAGATGCATATGAAGTGTAAAACTAATGATAACCAACATATTCACCAACGGGTCCGTAGGGTTTACTTATGCATGTAGAATCACTAGGTGTCACTTACACGATTTTGAACATTTAAACATCTTGGACAAACAGGTTATAGGGTGTAATGGTATTACACGTATACTTACTTAGTGAGACATGTACTAGGGAGTCGGTAGCACACCCTACTTTGGAGTTTGGATTCATTTGCTTGCATACTAAGGTGAGTTTCACTACCTTTTCTCAAATGCATGCGTCTCAGGGTGAGACAACTTTGATAAACGTTTTCTAGTCCGGTTTGGGACTACTTGAACATTGACTCTTTATGAGAGTCCGCTAAGAATCCTCGGGGAGGATTGCGCTTTGATCAGTTTAAAACTTATTGGTCCTTTGTGAACTAAACACTCTATCACTTGAAAAGTCCTTGCACATTATTGGGTTAATCGCTGGGAGCGAGCGGGGTATTAGTTGATAGCGCTATTAGGTTGTGCAGCAACCTCATGTTTGCGATGCTGGGAGCATGGGCATGAACTTCTGACCACAATTGAGAACTAGTGTTGATAGACACTAGTTATCGAGGCAAATTATTATACTACTGAAGGTGTCCCAATAATACTGTTTAGTTGCAATGGGTGGGTTAGCTACCCCTGACACGCTTAAACTGATAACACTTGAACATTTTGGTGTGGAGGACCTACGCTTTTACTTGGTTACGTGGTTTTGGAAACCAACGCATTTACTTACTCATTTTCTTTACTTAGTGAACTCACCAACATTGTTTGTTGACCCACGATATACATGCTTTTGCAGGTAGTTAGCTTCCGGTGCCACGATTAGAACGCACTGCACACTTCACTACATTTGGGGTCTTGGGCATACACCTAACTTACATATCATGCTTTTACGTTTCCTTTCATTTGGTTTTAATTTGGACGCGTTGTTTTGCGCATGGTTTTAAATGGTTTATATTTGGTTTACGCTTCCGCAGCTTAACTAAACTTGGTTTTTGAAAACGAACTAAATGGTTTGGGCATTTACACTTCGTTCATATGACTTATGGCTATGGATCCTGGTATGTCATGCGCCTCGCGGTATAAACCCCGTAGTGGAAATTTGAGGGTGTGACAGATTGGTATCAGAGCCATTGGTTATAGTGAACTAGGACTGGATGTTGAGTCTAGTCTATAATCATCATAGCATAAGTACACTCACAACTTAAGTGCACAACTAGCTTCTAGCTACCTATATCTACAAATTATGATTTCAGGAGATATGTTATCTTCTAGTTCTAGACCTAATTATGAACACGTCAATGGTGGGAACCCAGGGTTACACCAGGTGGCGCATTACTGGGAGTACTATCCTAACAAACCTCATGGATGAGGAAACCAAAATTGTACCGGGGAGAAAGCCCTTGTGAGCGTTGTGGCGCGCGTACACAGGAAAGCTGCACGATGCGCATGACGTGGTATCATTAAACCGAATCAAATTTGAAGAAAGTTAAATACTGAGACTTATCCTTTTTCACTGAGCAAGGAGACAATTAGTTTCTGTTCCTTGTTATCTGACCTATCTTACTCTCATTTGAAACACAGACGAAACTGGGTTACTTATATAGAATTTATTTCTTACTTTAGTACCTTACGCCTAGTACGAGCGCGCGAACATATGACTGCATATCCCTGTTTCTTATAAGTATATGGTAGATTCATGGGAACACATTAGATCTGGGCTTTTACACACACTCTTGGGGAGTTATGTAAAGCCTGCGACGTAGTGCAACATCTCAAGGGAAGACGAAACCTACTAATGGCTGATAGCCACGATCGGAGGAACGAGTGGTACAACTTACAACTAAAACTGGTTTACATAGGACTGGAGAAGGAGACTGTATGTGATGAGATCCATATGACACTGGCACCGCGAAAGAGGAGGAAGAAGGGATGGAAGGAGAACCTAAGCAGGACGAACACACGGAAAGTGAGGATGAAGGCTCTACTATCTAGACGGAGCGTGACGACGATTGACTCTCACCTTTTTCTTACCTGTCTTTTCTTTTCTTTTCCCTTGTTAACTTAGATAAGACTGGGCTCTTATGATCAACGATAGGGTGGTTAATGCCCTCGCATCTTTCCAAGCTAGTAAAGATCCATTTTGCTAAATCATTCGTTTCCCCTGACTTCAACGTTTGAACTTTCTTATACCTTGAACATACATGCCACAACAACAACCTGCCATCGTATTATCAAGGCTTTTATTGATTGTAAACCTCTATAACTCCAACGGAACTGAAGGAGACCGTCTGATTGCTTTGATAGTATAAGTCATTGCCATGTGCATTTACCCCTGGCAGGATGGGGTAATGTATGCTACATGCACACTCGATAAGTTACAGATACTTGGACGGAGAACATAACACCTTGTGATGAAACCTAAAAATTTGTTATATAAAGACGGATGGGTCTGGGATCGACGCCTACACTACCAAGCTACAGGAGTTAGATACTATATGCTCGAATCTAATTAACCAACTTTACCAGCGGATCGAATTTCATACTAAAAGGGTGGGTCCCTCAGATTCGTGGCTTAGCCACTGCAGCTCACCTACAAATCTTTCACCTAGCTAGTAAACTCACTGATGAGGCTGTTAAGCATGGTACTTTTCCGAAGCATGGTGCTTTATCTTCTACTTTTGGTGATAGCAAGAGAACGTGGAATAGTATGAGGTATAAGTCCTTCAACTACGACAACCACAATGGTAACAACAACAACGGGGCTCGGGGAAGAGCATTTATGATGGGATCTAGGGAAGCTAGGACTGATAACAATGTCGTGACGGGTACGTGCTCCTTGAACAACACTCTTGCTTCTATTATATATGATACTGGTGCGGACTATAGTTTTGTGTCATCAAAACTTAACAAACAACTAGGGATGGTTCCTACTCTTCTTGATACCCCGTACTCTATAGAGTTAGCTGATGGGAAGCCTGTTGAGGTAACCCATATTCATCGTGACTGTAAGCTCGAGCTAGATGGGCAATTTTTTGCCATTGACCTTTTACCTATCACCCTAGGAAGCTTTGATCTCATAGTTGGCATGGACTGGTTGTCCAAGCAACACGCTAAAATTCTCTGTCAGGAGAAGATTGATCGTGTCCCCCTCCCAAGTGGAGAACCTTTATCTATACAGGGTGATCGTGGTGGTGCCATGGTGGGCATCATCTCCTTTTTGAAAGCCCAGAAGTGTATTCGTAAGGGCAGTCCAGCCATTTTGGCTAACATATCTGACACTCGAGCTGAAACTGATACTAAGATTGAGGACATCCCAGTAGTCCGAGATTTCCCAGAGGAACTACCTGGACTTCCACCTGTTCGTCAAGTGGAGTTCCAAATTGATCTTGTACCTGGAGCAACTCCAGTTGCACGCGCACCATACTGCCTAGCACCAGGTGAACTTCAAGAACTGTCTACCCAACTCCAAGAGCTATTGGATAGGGGCTTTATTAGACCTAGTTCTTCACCTTGGGGAGCCCCAGTTCTTTTTGTCAAGAAGAAGGATGGGAGTTTCCGCATGTGTATTGATTATCGGAAGTTGAACAAAGTGACGGTTAAGAACCGCTACCCTTTACCTCGTATTGATGACCTGTTCGGCCAGCTGCAAGAGTCGAGTTTCTATTCTAAGATTGACTTGAGGTCAGGATACCATCAGCTGAGAGTCCGAGAGGAGGATGTGGCAAAGACAGCCTTTCGAACTCGTTATGGGCATTATGAGTTTTTGGTAATGCCATTTGGGCTAACTAATGCACCGGCTGTGTTCATGGATCTAATGAACCAGGTGTGCAAGCCCTATTTGGACAAATTCGTCATAATGTTCATAGATGACATACTGATTTATTCCAAGAGCAGGGAAGAGCACGAGCAACACCTGCAGCTGATCTTGGAACTGTTGAGAAATGAGCAGTTGTATGAAAAATTCTCTAAATGTGACTTTTGGATTCGAGAAGTCCAATTTTTAGGACATGTGGTTAACAAGGCAGGAATACATGTCGATCCCGCCAAGGTTGATGAAATCAAAAAGTGGGAGGCTCCTAAAACTCCTACAGAGGTGCGCCAGTTTCTTGGTCTTGCGGGATACTATCACAGGTTCATTGAGGGACTCTTTAAGATCGCTCAACCCCTCACTGCTTGGACACAGAAGGAGATTACTTACAAGTGGGGAGATGCCCAAGAGTCTGCTTTTCAATTGTGGAAAGGAAAGCTTTGCAGCGCACCCATACTATCACTACCTGAGGGTATAGAGGACTTTGTGGTGTACTGTGATGCGTCTATCCAAGGGTTAGGGTGTGTGTTGATGCAACACGATAAGGTGATCGCGTATGCCTCACGTCAATTAAAGGTTCATAAGAAGAATTACACCACCCACGACTTGGAACTGGGAGCAGTGGTTTTTGCTCTAAAGATCTGGAGGCATTATCTCTATGGGACGAAGTGTACGATCTTCACTGACCACAAGAGCCTCCATGTAACAACCGGCAAAAATGAGGTAATTCCGTACTGAAGGGGTAGGGTACCGCTTTTTAGGCGCACCCTACTCCCCGCCGGAAATATTACTTCCAAAGGCACACCAGCGCCAAAGGCGCGGAGGCACCAGTTGGCGGCACCCGAGAACATCCCCCTTGGAATCCAACTTGCTTCCTCCCGTCAGGTGTCAGCTGCCAAGTGGTCAGCCGCCTGACAACTGACACCCCTGTCGACCATCCACAACACGCCACGTGTGTGGAGGGCAAAGCACCTCCCGGCCAACCAACCACGAGGCGACATGTGGTCCAATCGAAAGAAGCCCTCCTCAACTTGGATCACTTTATCTAACTAAAGGTTAGAATCCAACTAGGTGGGCCTGTTAACCGGCCGGCCCGATCCTCAAAGCCCGGCCCATTAATGATGGATGGGCTCGACGATCCTTAGCCCGTACATCTCCTATAAAAGGAGGACTTGACCTCCTTTCTAGACAGGTTGAAAACCAGCCAATAAGAACGAATACACTTGTATCTCCACTTGTATTGTTATTTACATTATTCATCAATAAAGATCACCTTTTTCAGTGGACGTAGATCTTACAAGATCGAACCACTTATACCCTTGTCTATTGTGTATGATTGCTCGCCATTTGTGTATACAACCATAGACCAATCATCGTTGTGAGCTAAGGATTATACCCTGCTGCGAACACGAGTCGTTACCCCATATATCACCCTGCCCTATACTACCTGTTATACTCGTTGTTTCTTCATTGGCGCCATCCGTACCGGCTGAAAGACCCACAAAACTTTCAAAACCACATCCTATACTCACACAATGGCTGATCTAACCCCTGTCGGAAGCAAGGGAGCAACCCCCTCTAAGGTTGTTCAGACCGCCAGAGCGGCAACGCTCCAAACTCCGGACAAGGACACGCAACCAGCAACCATAAGGGAACAAACACCGCCCCGCGCGGTTTCGGCCTCAGAATCCTCTGAATCTGACGCACCCGACACACCCATGGACCCCGACGAGTGGCTCTTCCGAAAACAACTCAAAAACACCAAGATCTATCAAAATATGCTGGCAAAAATCCAAACCAGTAAGTCTAAAGGTAAGGCTTCCCCCTCCGCCAAGCATAGCCGGAAGGGGAAGGAAAAACAAGCCACACGCCCGAAGTCTCATGGTGTAGGTCGCAGTAAGAACACACGCGACCAGGACCTAGTAGACTCCGCGTCAGAATCCGACGGATACCAACCCACCAGTGATTCAGACACAACAGCCTCAAGGGCCAAAAAGCGGAAGGTAACAAAAACTCACTCGGCGACATCACACCACAAAGAGGACGATGACTTAAACAGACCGTACAGGCCTAAGTCGTTCGCCTTAAGTTCGAAATTCTGTCAACGAATAGCCACCGCACCTATAGAAAAACAAGCGAAACTCCCCAGCAGCATCGGCAGATACGATGGCCTGCGAGACCCCACAGATCATCTACATGATTTCGAGTGCGCCGGAACCACAGTCCTTTGGCCTGTACAGGTTTGGTGTCACCTATTTGCACAAACCCTTACTGGCGCAGCCAGAGTTTGGTTCGACAACCTCCCCATAGGAGGCATCTTAGACTTTGATGACCTCATCCAAAAGTTCAAAGATCACTTCTCCCATCTCAGGCGGCATAAAAGAGACAAGGCCCACATCCTCCTGTGCCAGCGCACAGACAACGAATCAATAGACGACTACATCGTGCGCTACAACAAGGAGGCGCTGCAAATCGGTTGCGGAGAAGAACTAACCCACGCAGGCTTTATTCACGGAGTACGCAGCGAGGATCTGATGAAGACCCTATCCGGAAAAACAGGAGTCCCCGATTCTTGGGAAGAAGTCATCAAGGCTTCAAAAATATACGCATCTTCGGAGCGCTCCATCAAACAACAGCGCGGATATAACCAAACCAACAACTCTAACAGAAACAAGGGCAAGCAATCCGTTTGGTCGCGCATTTCAGGACCAACGGACGAAGGCAAATACTCGCCCTCCAATGACGCCCGCCAGACAATCACAAACAAACAATCAAGGGACCACAAAGCCCAACCCAAGAAGAACACCGACTGGACGCCGCTCACAAAAACTTCGTCACAGGTACTCAAAACAGAGCAGGTCACTTTCAAAGAGCCTAAGGTGTTGGGCAAAAGAAAGAACGTCGACCACACCAAATACTGCGAATACCATAATGATTATGGTCACCTGACGGACAACTGTTACAGCCTAAAGCTGGAAATAGAGGCGGCGCTAAAAACAGGCCAGCTCGGTCACCTCGTCAAAAACGTCAACAAGGGCGGGCGCAACAACTATGACGACAAGCATGAAGAGCCTGGAAAGAAACAAATCCGGAATTTACAAACAAGCTACATCAGGCATACACCACACCATCATTGTAACATGATCTCCGCCACGAGTAAACGCCAGAACAAAGGAAAACGCCCGAGAGAGACAGACGACTCTTGGAAGGAGGTGGACGTCCTCCTCCCCAGGGTACGAGGCGGACCCTCTGCCACAGCGCCATTAATCGTCACTGGCGTCTTAGGACATTACCGAACACAATCAATGTTCCTAGACGGCAGAAGTAGCACTGACATCATCTATGATCAGTGTTTTCAACAACTGGACGAGGACGACAAAGCCCGCCTCGTTCCAGTCAACGCACCAATCTCAGGCTTTATTGACGAAGTCATCATGCCGCGCGGCATAATCACCTTCCCAGTCACTCTAACAGATGGTACCCACGAACGCACAGAAATCTGTGACTTCATGGTCTTACCAGCCACATCTCGCCACGATGTCCTACTAGGGCGGGAAGGCTTGGCGAAGTTCAACGCCAACGCCTCTACCCCCCACCAAATGGTAGGCTTCCCAACCCGAACTGGCGTTGCAATAATCCGCGGCAACAAGCAATGCCACGCGATCGACGTCGCAAAACCACAAAAAACACAAACCCGATCGGAACCGGAAAACTGGGTTCTAAACCCTAAATTTCCGGACCAAACGGTCATCATCGGCCATGAAATCTCCAACACCATACGGGCGCACCTTAAGCAACTACTAGTCAAAAACATAGACATATTCGCCTGGCAACCATCTGACATGATCGGCGTTCCACGAGAAATCGCGGAACACAAACTCAACACGTACAGATCAGTGGAGCCAGTTGCTCAAAAGATGCGCAAAATGGGGCCGGAGAAAACAAAGGCGATGAACGATCAGGTCAACGAGCTACTACACGCAGGCATTATCCGCCCAATACGCTACCAAACCTGGGTAGCCAACCCAGTCATGGTAGGAAAAGCGACGGGCGGATGGCGCATGTGCGTCGACTACAAAGATCTAAACAAAGCCTGTCCAAAGGATTGCTACCCTCTCCCAGAAATTGACCTAAAGGTAGACTTCCTAGCGCCATTCCGCTTCAAATGCTTCCTCGACGCCTACAAAGGCTACCACCAGATCCAAATGGCAAAGGAAGATGAAGACAAAACCGCCTTCCGCACTGACACAGGCATCTTCTGTTACACCAAAATGCCCTTCGGTCTAAAAAACGCGGGAGCTACATACCAACGTCTCATGGACAGCGCTTTCATCCACGAGATAGGGGTACGCTTGGAAGTATACGTTGATGACCTCGTCATCAAAAGCAAAGACGAAGCCAACATGCTGGAAGACATCCAAAAGACATTTAATCAACTGCGAAAGGTACGCATGAAGCTCAACCCCAGCAAATGTTCCTTCGGCATGGAAGAAGGAAAATTCCTAGGCGTTATAGTCACGCGGGACGGTTTCCGCGCAAATCCAGACAAAGTCCTCGCCATCGAAAGAATGCCTTCACCAACATCCATCAAGGAAGTCCAAACCTTAATGGGACGCCTAGTCGCCCTCAATCGCTTCCTTTCAAATTATGCTTCCAAGTCTTTTCCGTTTGTAGACACTCTAAAAAATTGTCTTAAAAAAAGTAATTTCCGCTGGACCCCTGAGGCGGAAAAAGCTTTTCAAGAAATGAAAGAATGTCTTATCAATTTACCTACTCTCACAGCACCATTACCTAAAGAGCCGCTAACCCTATACCTCTCTGTAACAGAGCGGGCAATCGGCGCAGTACTCCTAGTAGATCGGAAAACCGTTCAAACACCCATCTACTACATCAGTAGAACCCTGCTAGACGCAGAGACTAGATACTCCACAATGGAAAAATTAGTGCTAGCTCTCATCCACGCTTCGCGCAGATTGCGCAGGTATTTTCACGGCCATCCAATAAACGTCCTAACAGACTACAGAATCAGCGACGTTTTACGCAAGCCAGAAACCTCAGGACGCTTGGCAAAATGGGCAATCGAACTCGGCGAACACACTATCAACTACAAACCTAGACCCGCAGTTAAGGGACAGGTACTCGCAGACTTCGCCACCGAAATACCAACAGACAAAATCGGGAGTGCCTAGCAGAGCAAGACCCTGCACAACCAACGCCGGAAAATGAAAGCTGGAAGCTTTACACCGACGGCGCATCCAACTCCGATGGCGCAGGCGCAGGTTTGCGGCTAATCAGCCCAAACAAAAAAGAATACACGTACGCCATTCGATTAGATTTTGCCGCAACAAACAATGAGGAGGAATATGAAGCACTACTAGCAGGGCTACGCATCGCGCACCAAATGGGAGCCTCCCACATCAAAGCGCATGTCGATTCACTGCTAGTAGCCGGACACATCAATGGCACATACGACGCAAGGGACGCCACGATGGCATTATACTTGCAGCAGGCCAAACTACTCATGCGCAAATTCGCTTCTTGCACAGTCATCCACATCAACCGAAGCGAGAACAAACCCGCCGACGCGCTAAGCAAAATGGCTTCCACAGTCTTTGACCACATGGCCAAAAACGTCCGGGTTGAACTACAAGAAAGCCCATCCGTCCCTACAAGGCAAGTCAACGTCATCCAAACAGGAAACACTTCTTGGATGGCACCACTGAAGGCATACTTCACATCCGGAACGTTACCCGATAACAAAGCGGAAGCACAAAAACTTCAGCACAAAGCCTTGCACTATCAGTTAACGGATGGAATCCTCTATCGACGATCATACCTGGGTCCACTACTGCGATGCGTCGACAAGAGGACGCCTCTTTCCTCATCAGAGATATCCACGAGGGTACATGCGGACTACATGCAGGACCTAGAATGGTGGTGGCCAAGCTAATGAACGCAGGCTATTATTGGCCAGGCATGCACCCAGACGCAGTGGCTGAACTGCGCAAGTGCGATTCATGCCAGCGCCACGCGCCAAACACCCTGCGCCCTAAAAACGACTTAATTCCCGTCACAGCGGCATGGCCGTTCCAGAAATGGGCAACAGACCTTGTTGGCCCATTTCCCACAGCACCAGGAAACGTCAAGTTCTTAATAGTGGCAATCGACTATTTCACAAAATGGATCGAAGCAAAGCCACTAGCAAAAATTGACGGCGCACACACCAAAAAGTTCATATGGGAATTTATCATTTGCAGGTTCGGCTTGCCATATCAAATTGTAAGCGACAATGGAACCCAATTCACTGACCAACACTTGCAACAATGGTTGGCGCAAATGGGCGTCCAACAGATCTTCACCTCAGTAGCTCACCCCCAAGGGAATGGCCAAGTCGAAAGAGCAAATCGAAGCATCATTGAAGGCATTAAAAAGCGGCTGGGGACGAAACGAACAGGATGAGTGGACGAACTTCCGCACGTCCTATGGGCAAATCGCATACTCACCAAAACCAGCAATGGCGAAACCCCCTTCAGCCTAACCTATGGCTCCGAGGCCGTCATTCCCGCCGAAATAGGATGCCCCTCCGCAAGAGTACTCATGGCGGAAAAAGGGCAAAATGACAAAGTGCTACGACTAAACCTCGACTTACTTGAAGAACGACGGGAGCTCGCCGCCATCAAAGAGGCCAGATACAAAAATCAGCTGGAGCGCTACTACAATCAAAGAGTTAAGCTACATAACTTTAACATTGAAGAATATGTTCTCAGAAACAATAGCGCTTCAAACACAGAAAAGCAAGGCAAACTAGCCCCAACATGGGAGGGACCCTACAAAGTACAAGAAATTTTGGGCAAGGGCGCCTACGCGCTAGAGAAAATTGATGGCACGCCTATTCCGCGCTCTTGGAACGCGGCACAATTACGTTTCTGTTACATGTAATCCTTGTAAAGACTTAGGCTACACATGCCTAAGCCACTTTTTTTTTTTGGGGGGGAATTCTAAGAAAATTCTATCGCTTAACTTAAGGTGTGCACTACTGGAACTTGGGTCTTCAAGGCATAGATACCATGTATCACTATCGCCGGACTCAATAATCAATCCAAAAACAACACAAAGTTAAAACCGAAAATTACTTCATATATATAACCCATCAAAAAGGAGGCGTTCAAGCTGCCTCAAGCTTTACAAGACTTGACATAAAAAACAAACACAAAACATACTAAAACCGCCTATTCCTCGCCGGACTCATCAAAGTCCACCAACTGTTCATCAGGGTCCTCCGGACGCGTTCCAGGCGGACCTTCACCACCACTCGCCGCTTGCTTCCCCTTCTGTTGCGCCTCCGCACCCAAACGGTCAGATTCTTCTATGAAGTAACGGAGGGCGCCCGCTGGATCAGCATACTGGTTACAGTCTGCCACTGTCTTCAGTACGGGGAACTCGACTTGCTCAAACTTGAGGAGTTCAGCTTCATACTCCTTCTCCCTGGGTTTACCATCATGCGCACCCTCAGTGATACGCCCTCCATTCAGCGCATGGTAAAACCCAGTGTCAAATCCCTCAGCCTTCCCAGCAGCACGCGCAGCAGCGGCAATAGCAGCAACCTGATCGCCGAGATTGGGTTCATTCCAGAACCGTTTGAAAATCTGTACAAAAAACAAACATCAGAAGGAGAATACACAAGGACAGTAAAAAAGAGAGAAAAGTACTTACCCCGGCGATACCCTCGGTCATCACCCAGCGGATGGACTCTTGGGACTTCTCCTGCGCAACATTGGCCTCATCCAAGAGAACCTTGGCATTTTCAGCCTCTGTCTGCGATACGGTCAGGGATTCCTCCAACGAAGCCCGCTCCTCCATCAACGCCGCCCTCTCCTTCAACCACGCCTCCCTTCTCACCCGCCAACTCAGAAAGCTGAGAAGAGGCGCCAACAAGCTCATCATCCTTGTTGCGCAAATCAGACCGAAGACCCGCCACCATAGAGTCCTTATCAGCCAAAACCTTGGCATGGCCTTCCGCGGTCTGTTGCAGCTTGGCGTTCTCATTCTTCAGCGCTTGGATTTGATCCTTCAACCTCATCGTCTCTTGGTTCGTAACCTGACAGGCATCAATCCAGCTTTTGTGAGCCAGTGCATGCTCCCTCTCCAGCTCCTTCACCCGGTCCTCAGCTTTATAGGCCCTATCGCGGTACCTATCCACCTCTGACTTTAGCTTTTCCTCGCTCTGTGCCTGGCTAGCCCGCCGAGCATTAAACTCCGCGATATCCCGGGCATACTTTTCATCACGCCGCTTTAAAGATTCAATAGCAGCAACTTGAAGCGCCTGCCCAACACAGATATCAGTGATCAACTGCGACCGGGACAAGCTATCTTGATACTCCCTTTCCTTGGGAGGAACAACTTGGGAAACAAATTCCTCAGCCGTCAGAGGATTGGCAAAGCGGGAGTTCTCCCGGATACTCCAGTGCGGACGCCAAATTACATCGCCCGCGAAGTAACTCGGGTCACTCCGATCCACACTTGACCTCCCACCAGAAGGTCCACCACCACCACCCCCAGGAGAACCACCAGAAAGCGCCTGAACACTGGCGAGCCTGGCGGCCTCCTCCTCCGCCCTAGCCTTGGCGGCCGCCTCCTCAGCCCGCGCTCTCGCCTCCTCCTCCGCTTTCTCCTTCTCAACACGCAGCTTCTCAGCTGCCAACCTCTCAGATTCTGCCTTCTTCTCCAACTCCACCAGACGCAGCTTCCCCGCTGCCACTCTCTCCTCCTCGGCCTTCTTGGCGACAGCCTCATTGGCCCGCTTCTCGGCCTCGGCTACCTCTTTGTCCGCCCGAGCTCTCGCCGCCTCCTCCTCCTCCTCCTCCCGCTTTTTCTTGGCAGCTTCAGCCTCACTCGGTTCAGGGGAGGAAGTCGGACCTCGCGGAGAGACAACTACAACAGAATACAAAACACTTAGAAATATGCATCAATATACAAACGAGAAAGGAAAAAGGCAGAACACTTACTAGTAACCTTCTTCAGCGTCTTCTGGATTAGAGGACGACGCTCAGGCGGAGGACTAATCTCTAGAGAAAAAGGCGCGGGCCCGGCCCCGCCTGACTTCGAAGTCCCAGACTTCCCAACCTTGCCTATCTTCCGCTTTTTCTTCAGCGGACTCTCAGCAGCATCATCTTCTGGGGCGGAGGAAGAAGACTCCGTACGCCTTTCGCGCTGACCAAAAACAGGCCCTTCACCACCTGCACTCAAAGGCGCAGATTTAGCTTGGGATAACACCTTATGCTTATGAAAGCGCGGCACACTCTTCTTACGACCACGCGGAGGCAACGAATCCACCGTTTCTACAGAAGACCCCGTGGATTC
This sequence comes from Ambrosia trifida, assembly GCA_028751855.1. Classification (NCBI taxonomy): domain Eukaryota; kingdom Viridiplantae; phylum Streptophyta; class Magnoliopsida; order Asterales; family Asteraceae; genus Ambrosia; species Ambrosia trifida. The sequence continues at coordinate 168,974,655 of CM054123.1, read as the reverse complement.
CTCATCAGAGGAAACAACAAAAAAAGGGTTTACCCTTGCATGCGGAATAGAGGTTAAAGGATCAGGATTTATAGGATGCTCACGTGAAAAAAGAAGGACGGTAGGCTTGAATTCCAGGTAGGGAAAATAAAAACGATCCACCATCTCGTCAATCACGGACATCCTACCCGCCGCAGGATCTCTCCATTCTAGCAGCGCCTTGTCTCTCAGCAAGAACGCATCAAACTTTGACATCCCTGAGTCAAAAAAGATAAATCAGTTACTAGGCATCAAAAGACGAAACGGTTAAAAGACCCATAAAAAGCTTACCAGGGGTTGTAATCACCGGCTCTTTCCCTTGAACGATCTGCACCCTGCTCATACCCAGTAAAGCCAACATGGCTTCAGAACACATACCCGTATCAAACGGGGAAGCACGGGCCACCAACTCTTTAAACCACTCCTGGTCCCTAAAACCCTCCATCACAGGGTGATCACCCACCTTTTGACGCTCAGCAACAACTTTCCACGGCATGTCCACCGGAATCACCCCCCTCTTGACATAGAAAAACTTCTCTTTCCAGTCATGAAGGGACTTCGGAGCAGTGGTCCCACAGGGAGACACTTGAGGACGAGGGACAAAATTGAACCAGGAACCCTCCATGTTCAACACATAAAAGACATTGAACCGTTCAAACGACGGTTCAATATCCAAAGCACGGCAACAGGCTTCAAAGTGCACCAGACGAAGCATCCCAAACCCACTAACCTGGGTAACATGGACGCCATACTTCACCAGGGTATCCACCTGGAACTTCGTAGCAGGTAGCCGAAACCCACAAAGGGCAAGATGGGCCCCATACAGGCTCATCTTTCCGGTAGGAGGAGCCAAAGCAGTACCTTTGTTGGACGGCAACTCAACCTCCCATGAAGGATCAAACTCCATGGCCTTCACAAACTTAGCAAAACTCTTCTCACCCCACTTACAGGTGGTATTGTGAATCAGCTTCTTGGCCTTTTCGGTGGCCTTACCAGGGTTGCCCCCAACATCAGAACCCTCGGACATAATGACAAGTATTTGAGAAAGAAAAAAGAAATTTTTTAAGAAGACACCGGAAAACTTGAAGCTTCACCGGAGAAGATGAAGATTTTTCAGAGAAGAGAAGAAGAAAACGGTTCGAGAGAATGATACGAAGAAACTCCAAAAGGCTCCTCGGGTATTTATACCCATCGCATTTAATGCGAACAGGAACAGCTGACAGAAGACCTTTCATCTTGCCAGGGAAGGACACATCTGGACGCTACACGTGGCACAACAGCTGGATGAGCAGTTACTCATCAGCACGTGATGACACGCGTCTGCCAAAAGGACGATTTCCCACCTGCCCAACGTCAGCAATCAGACAGACAACTGCACCACTCGCGCGAGTGGGCGGCCACTCGCCTGACACACGGTGGATAACTTCCCACCCACATGCTGACGTGACGGCCAACTGTGCAGACATCCTTTCTGCACTCTGACACGTCCACCAAACCGTCTCATCTTCCGAAGCACGTTTCCTAAATCCAAGGAAACCCTTCAAATTTCAAAATTAATCACAAAGGGAACATATTTAATACACCATCAATGCCACATCATTATGACTGCCACGTCATCACTTGGCGATGGTCATTACTCGGCGATTGGTTGACATAAAATCCAAAAGACGTTCTCCGCCGGATTTTACTTTCCAACACCCAGACTGCCACGTCATCACTTGGCGCTGGGTTGACGTAAAATCCAAAAGACGTTCTCCGCCGGATTTTACTTTCCAACACCCAGACTGCCATGTCATCACTTGGCGCTGGGTTGACGTAAAATCCAAAAGACGTTCTCCGCCGGATTTTACTTTCCAACACTCAGACTGCCACGTCATCACTTGGCGCTGGGTTGACGTAAAATTCAAAAGACGTTCTCCGCCGGATTTTACTTTCCAACACCCAGACTGCCACGTCATCACTTGGCGCTGGGTTGACGTAAAATTCAAAAGACGTTCTCTGCCGGATTTTACTTTCCAACACCCAGACCGCCACGTCATCACTTGGCGCTGGGACAACGCAAAACGTTGAAAAAACGTACACTTTGCAAAAAATATTTTCACTCGCGCCAACTCTCAACTTGGCAACACTTTTATAAAAAAAGAGCCGTGTACAAAGATAATGGGACGCCAATATCTTTCCACATGCCACAAGAGTTGCAACGCGCACTCTTTCGCTCAAAATAAAAGTTTCAAACACCACAAAAGACACATTTTAGTCCAGCGCCCCACCAGCTCTCTAAGCAAGATTAGGAGACACCCTGGACTTGGGGGACTTGAAGGGGTAGGGTATCGCTTTTTAGGCGCACCCTACTCCCCGCCGGAAATATTACTTCCAAAGGCACACCAGCGCCAAAGGCGCGGAGGCACCAGTTGGCGGCACCCGAGAACATCCCGCTTGGAATCCAACTTGCTTCCTCCCGTCAGGTGTCAGCTGCCAAGTGGTCAGCCGCCTGACAACTGACACCCCTGCCGACCATCCACAACACGCCACGTGTGTGGAGGGCAAAGCACCTCCCGGCCAACCAACCACGAGGCGACACGTGGTCCAATCGAAAGAAGCCCTCCTCAACTTGGATCACTTTATCTAACTAAAGGTTAGAATCCAACTAGGTGTGCCTGTTAACCGGCCGGCCCGATCCTCAAAGCCCGGCCCATTAATGATGGATGGGCTCGACGATCCTTAGCCCGTACATCTCCTATAAAAGGAGGACTTGACCTCCTTTCTAGACAGGTTGAAAACCAGCCAATAAGAACGAATACACTTGTATCTCCACTTGTATTGTTATTTACATTATTCATCAATAAAGATCACCTTTTTCAGTGGACGTAGATCTTACAAGATCGAACCACTTATACCCTTGTCTATTGTGTATGATTGCTCGCCATTTGTGTATACAACCATAGACCAATCATCGTTGTGAGCTAAGGATTATACCCTGCTGCGAACACGAGTCGTTACCCCATATATCACCCTGCCCTATACTACCTGTTATACTCGTTGTTTCTTCACGTACTAATTGACTATACGCGATTAACGTAATTAAATGCAATTATGTGTTGATTATTTAACTGAGGCCTTAGAAAGATAGCAATTCCCAAATAATGCATAGGAATGCATATGTTTAATGACAAAACATGATAGGATCATGTGCAAGTAAATTTATCCGGTATGGACACTGGCGATTACCCGGTAAAAATTAAATATGCGAAAAGAATCACGGACACCCGGGATGTAAAATAAAGTGTAATTTCACAAAATATAATGGGTTTTGGAACTCCAAAGCCATAAGTGAGAGCTTGTTATACAAATCTCCCGGTAACGAATAAAGTGCGTGTACCGCACCCGATACGCGCATAACTTATAATTTCACCCGGCAAAAGCCTAAATAACTTATCAACGCTTAAACTGGACTAGGTTTAAGGGTTATTAAAGGTATTTTTAATATCCGGATAACACGCGGTTAAAACCCGAAAAATACCCGGACGATACCCGAACGAGAGGGAATTAAACATAACAAATAATGGGTAATATTTAGTAAAGTGGACCCCACCCAAACACCCCAAAGGGGCCGGCCTAGGGCCCTTTCCAAATGATTAATATCTTTTTTTTGTTATCTAATTAACCCACAAAGATTACTAGTAATCATGAGGATAATATGCATGGATTAACATTGGCCAAAAATCACCAAATCTCCTCCATTCTCTCTCTAAAATCCACGGCCAAACACCCTCTTAATATGATCTCCAAAGATTTTTATTATCTCTCATAATCTTACTAAGATATTACACAATCTAGATAAGATACAACTAATCTTTGAGAGATATGGAGAATATCATATAAGGATACATACATGCATACTTAAATCAAAAAGCCAAAATCTTCTTCTTCTCTTCCCCTTTGGCCGTAACATATACCCACCCCATATACATTTTCTTTTCAAGTTCAACACTTCCAAATCATCTCTAAATCTTCACCTTTCAAAACCCCATTATGTGTTTCAAGAGCTTGGAGCTTAATCACTTGGAAGAACACACTAAACCCCACTCAAATTCAAGGTTTTTGTCTTCCCTAGCCTTGAGCTAGTAGTAAGTTTTTAACCTTGCTTTGATTATTAATGTTCATGTTATGTGTTCTTAAGAGCAAGTTGTACATTAATGGGTAAAATGTGGTTTTTGAAACATAAGTCTTAATATGTTTTACAAGAGTAAAATGGAAGAGTAATAATATGTAGATGGATCATGGATTTAATACTAGTAATGTGGTATTTCAAAAAATTATAAAAACATGTACATACAATTATGAAGGATAATGATTTGGGCATGATTTATGAAAGAAACTTGAATATGTTAAAGGATAGTTTTAATCATCATAAAATGACTATCTAAAGTATAAAATAAGATGGAATATGTTAGAAAATCACAAATGAAGAAGTTACAAAATTAAAGTCTACTCACTTAGAAGGGTGAAACTTGGATATGATGGACAAATACACCAAACACACATATTAGTAGCCTTATTTATGAAATATAAGACTATTAGAATTGGAATAATGTAAAAATAACCAAACATGAAAAAGATGGTTCTTTAAAGTCCACTAGTTTGGAAGAAAAATGCTAACTTTGGAAGTTAGGATGGAAAATGCAACATTTATAAGTTAAGGGACTAATGTTGTAACTTTGAAAGTTGATGGACTAAAATAGATATTTTAGAAACTTTGGTCCAAAAATGCATTGACGGAAAGTTTGGTGTCAAAAGCATAAATAATGATTTTTCCAAGGATAGTTTTGGTAGACACTAGTAAACTACTTGGGTATTTTATAAAAAGTGCATTTTTATAAAAATGGAAGTTTATAAAAATATGGAATTATATTAAGGATTTTATAAAAATAAAGGTTTTTATAAAATATTGGACAAAAGTAGAAACTTGAGAAAACTATTACAAAAATGGATACTTTTATATAAATGGGAATATAAAAGTGTCGGAAACATTTTTGGAATATAAGTTAACAAGTTGGACTAAAAATACAAAAGTATATCTTTCCAAGTAATATGTGTTTGGAAATTAGAGGTATAAATAATATTTCTATAGAACGCATATTGGAAGAAACGTGGAAAAATTTAACTATCGGACTTAGTTACATAAACTAACTATAGCGAATAAACGGACAAACAAGAGAAAAATGCCAATGCGGCAAAACGTGAAAATATATATATATTTTAAGAAGTAAAATATATATAACATGGGTGAAAATTATATAACACTTTCCTAAGTGTTAGAGAAAATATTCGTGGGAGAAAGCATAACGTAAAGAATTAAAGACGTTAAACAACGTATGGACTTAACAAGAAAAATTCACACGTTTATATATGTATATATATATGCTCGTCTCGACGAAATTCTAGTATACCTATTTGAATGGGAAAGTAGATATGCGAGAAGGAAAACCGAGACGAGTAGGCAAAATATACCTATATATATGTGAATGCCGACAAGATCCTAGTATATTTATTTAGATGGGAAAATAAATGTACGGATTGGTAAGTCGAGTCGGGCGTTAAGAATATGCTACCGAACGACAAGACCTTAGCATATTTATTTAAATGGGAAAATAAATATGCGGCAAAGTGAGTCGGGTCGGGTATTAAGAATACATTATATCGGACGATACGATCCTAAGTATAATTATTTAAATGGGAAAATAATTATACGTTAGGTAGAGTCGTGTCGAGAATAATAGTATACAAGTTACAAAGAGTATTAACGAGAATAATACATAACTCGTAAGAAAGGGGAAATCCATCGCCAATGAACCTAGGATACGCGTTTAATTAAACGGGAATTGGAACAACACGTGGTCGGGGAGTTGGGTGTACAACTTGCCAAGGCACATACACTATAGGTGTAGTGACTTATACGCCTAGGACATTTGTAGGTGCGAGACCACAAATTGCTATCTTCCTTTTTGAGCCAAGCACAGATTCAGGTGAGTCTCACGGCCCAATTTTAAACTATTTTATGTTTTTCGGGGGAAAGATATGTTAGGGAAATGTTTGACGGGTTAAGTACTTGAGTTGTGATCGCCACTCGGGGTTGAGACCTCTCTACTATAATCATTAATTTAGGGAAATGAAACCGAAGGAATATTTGAATAGTACTATTGGTGCCTGACAAGGCCCACCCCTAATCGATAGCGTCGATTATGCATCGGCGTATGCCTGGGGTGCGCGTATTCTGAAATCAAGTCGTAGGATACCGAGTAACGACTTGGAGCGGGGCATTATTATTATTGTCTTGGTTTGGTTATAGGCTCAAGTAGAATTGTAGGACCTTGCAACTCCTATAAATTGTCATAACATGGTAATTCCCAAGAGATAAAGTTTTGATAAACTAAAACCTGTGAACTCACCAATATTTATATATTGACGACTTTTTAAACATATCTTTCAGGTAATTGATAGATGATGGACAACGTGGCAAGCTGGGTCGGGGGAATCTCTCATATGGGCGTCGGGTGTCTCGAAAGGGTTTCATCTTTATTTCCCAAGGATTTGGGATATATTGAGAAGCCTCCTTAATGTATTAAAAACAACTTTTGTTTATGTATGAACATCAAACATGGTTTTTGACGTCTTAAATAAATGACCCATTTTTTTAATTACTTATGATTTGCGTTAACCTTGACTTTATGCTCTTGAACCGTCGCGCCACGTGTTTCCGCCATAGGCGTGGTGTGACACTCCAGCACATATTCAATCAAAAGGAGCTGAACATGCGACAACGTCGATGGGTCGAGCCTCTGAATGATTATGACTGTGCCATCAAATATCATCCAGGGAAAGCTAATGTAGTAGCTGATGCCCTTAATCGTAAGGAAATGAAACCCAAACGGGTGTGAGCTTTACAACTTACCATACATTCTAATCTTCCTGATAAGATACGTAAAGCCCAGGGCGAGGCTTTGAAAGAAGAAAGCATCGGGCTTGAAACTTTACATAGTGCGGATAAGCACTTGGAACTAAAGACGGATGGTCTTCAATACTTTATGAATTGAGTCTGGATACCACGTTTTGGGGATCGCAGACAACTAGTGCTCGATGAAGGTCACACCTCTCGATATTCGATACATCCTGGTTCGGACAAGATGTACAAAGATCTTAAAACTCTTTACTGGTGGCCAAACATGAAAGCTGAACTAGCCACTTATGTTAGTAAGTGCTTGACTTGTGCGAAGGTTAAGATTGAATATCAGAAACCTTCAGGCCTACTCTAGCAACCAGAAATCCCTATGTGGAAATGGGACGGGATTTCTATGGATTTTATCACAAAGCTTCCTAGAACGCTAACTGGCCATAACATGATTTGGGTTATCGTGGATCGTTTAATCAAATTGGCACACTTTCTGGCAATAAAGGAAACGGACTCGCTGGAGAAATTAGCTAATCTCTACATCAAGGAGGTAGTCTCTAGGCATGGGGTGCCTACTTCTATCATACCTGATCGCGATGCGCGATTCACTTCTCATTTTTGGAGTACTACTCTCCAAAACGCTTTGGGGACTCGCTTAGATATGAGCACAGCCTATCACCCACAGATGGATGGTCAGAGTTAACGAACCATCCAAACATTGGAAGATCTGCTACGAACGTGCGTGGTGGATTTTGGCAACAGTTGGGATAAGCACTTGCCTTTGATTGAATTCTCGTATAACAACAGTTACCACACTTCGATACAGTGTGTGCCTTTAGAGGCACTTTATGGACGCAAGTGTAGGTCTCCCATCTCCTGGACTGAAGTTGGGGATAGCCAGCTAACAGGTCCCGAACTCGTGCATGAAACTTCCGAGAAGATAGTGCAAACCAAAAACTGGATGGCTGCTGCTTGTGATCGACAGAAAAGCTACGCTGATAAGCGTAGGAAACCTTTGGAGTTCTATGTTAAGGACAAGGTTCTATTGAAGGTGTCACCTTGGAAGGGGGTGATACGCTTTGGAAAATGGGGAAAGTTGAACCCACGATACGTTGGACCATTCGAGATTGTCGAAACGATTGGTCCAGTAACTTACAGGTTGAACCTGCCTAATGAACTTAATAGGGTACACGATGTACACCACATATCGAATATAAAGAACTGCTTATCGGATACAAAACTGGTGGTGCCACTGGAGGAGATCCAGGTAGACGATCAGCTACGGTTCGTGGAAGAACCGGTGGAGATTCTTGAGCGAGGCGTCAAGAAACTCAGACAGAGCATCATACCGACTGTTAAGGTGCGATGGAATTCCCGTCTAGGACCGGAATACACGTGGGAACGCAGGGATCAAATGCGGCTTAAATACCCACACCTCTTTTCTGAACTTGAACCTGAACATAGATCGAACGCTAAACATAAAGCAGCTCTTTCAAAGTGAATTTCGGGGCGAAATTCCTTTCAACTTGGGGATGATGTGACATCCGAGAACCAAGCACACACTTTTCTAGCTGGCTTTATTGTTTACTTGCTGAATTTCGGGACGAAATTCTTTTCAACATGGGGATGATGTGATACCCCGCAATTTCAGGTTCTCACTTTAACTAAACTCTAGTTACATGCCTTGCATTCTACTTAACTAGGGTTAGCTAGATAGGACACACGTTGCACAGGTATAGGTTAATAACTGCATGAAGTGGTAATTCGGGGAATTACCATACTGTATATATGATTAGTGAACCTCGGACGTTGGTGAACAATGAAGTTAAATAATTGTGAATTAATTGACTGAGATTGATTGCGATTACGTAATTTTATGATACTCTGTGAAACTATGTGCAAACTATATGTGATTACATGAACTTAAACCGAATACGTTAATAAAAACCATAATGGATGAACCATTAGGATGGTTGGGGTCTTAACACATGGGGTTACACTTGTTATGGTCCAACATAGCGAAAACATCGAAGGAAACAGGCTGGGAAACGAAGCAGGTCACCCGGAGCGAGCCGGGGAGCTGTGAGCGGCCGCTCACAGGCTCCGCGCGGCCGCTCACGGAGGTCTGACGAGCCCAAACCGCCTTAAACTACTATTTAAGCAACCTTAAGCCTCTTGTATCTCCAAAACTCAAACCCTAATCGCCCTCACTGCCCTATTACGAAATATTAACCCTAAACACCTGCTAAGGCGCAAGAACATCGATCGGGAAACTTCAAGAGCAATCGGTTGATTGTTTTGAAGAGCTTGCGGTATAATCTTCAATCTCTTGTGTTTTAATCTTCTTTAATATGTTATAAAACCTTATAACTAAGTTTGTCCAGGTCTGAAACCTTTTCATAAAGATTAAAACTTGAAGTTTATAAAGATTGAATGGGTTAAACATAATCCTAAGCGATTAGAAATTGATAGGTTGCATGATTATGCATGTTCTTGATGTTTTAGACTCCTAGGGTTTATGAATGATGATGTTTATGATGTATCATTAGGGTTTTGATCAGATGTGGCTCTTATTGATGTTGTGTGATGATTATTAGGTGCTACTGATTGATTATATGCAACTAGGGTTTGATATAATTGATAATATTGCATGATTCGAATCTGGACAGAATCTGAATGTCGAATTCTAGGGTCTGTTACGTGACCTTAAATTGTTGATTTTGATCGATTCTTTGCATGAATGGATTGTACATGGTCTTAGCTTTTTAAATGGGTAAAATCATCTGATTTGGATGTCGTTTGATATGTTTTTGTAATTTTCTTTGATTAAAGGTCATATCCGATTTTCGGATTAACGAACTGAGTCAACTTTAAACAATCATAACTCGAGTTTTACAAGGAATTAAGTTATGAAATTTGGACAGTAGGTTAACATTCGAATACGTTAATAAAAACCATGTGCAAACTATATGTGATTACGTGAACTTAAACCGAATACGTTAATAAAAACCATAATGGATGCTGTGAGCCGGGGAGCTGTGAGCGGCTGCTCACGGAGGTCTGACGAGCCCAAACCGCCTTAAACTACTATTTAAGCAACCTTAACCCTCTTGTATCTCCAAAACTCAAACCCTAATCACCCTCACTGCCCTATTACGAAATATTAACCCCTAAACACCTGCTAAGGCGCAAGAACATCGATCGGGAAACTTCAAGAGCAATCGGTTGATTGTTTTGAAGAGCTTGCGGTATAATCTTCAATCTCTTGTGTTTTAATCTTCTTTAATATGTTATAAAACCTTATAACTAAGTTTGTCCAGGTCTGAAACCTTTTCATAAAGATTAAAACTTGAAGTTTATAAAGATTGAATGGGTTAAACATAATCCTAAGCGATTAGAAATTGATAGGTTGCATGATTATGCATGTTCTTGATGTTTTAGACTCCTAGGGTTTATGAATGATGATGTTTATGATGTATCATTAGGGTTTTGATCAGATGTGGCTCTTATTGATGTTGTGTGATGATTATTAGGTGCTACTGATTGATTATATGCAACTAGGGTTTGATATAATTGATAATATTGCATGATTCGAATCTGGACAGAATCTGAATGTCGAATTCTAGGGTCTGTTACGTGACCTTAAATTGTTGATTTTGATCGATTCTTTGCATGAATGGATTGTACATGGTCTTAGCTTTTTAAATGGGTAAAATCATCTGATTTGGATGTCGTTTGATATGTTTTTGTAATTTTCTTTGATTAAAGGTCATATCCGATTTTCGGATTAACGAACTGAGTCAACTTTAAACAATCATAACTCGAGTTTTACAAGGAATTAAGTTATGAAATTTGGACAGTAGGTTAACATTCGAATAACTTGGCTTTTCCAAGTGGATTCATCCTGTTTGGATGAATACACGAGTTTTGGGAATTTTTCTACTAAACTGATCTGTTGTGTGTATTTTCTGAACATAGCTGTGTTTCGTGAATTTTTATAATTTTTGTAGAAGGTTTTATCACAAACTAAAAATATGGATTTTTTCAGTAGACCCCCTAAAGTATTTAGTAAAATTTTGGGAGTCTAACTCACTGGATAAGTATTTTTAATAAATTAGTTTTCATGGCGCATAATCTGTCCTGAAAACGCAGATTATGTATTATGAGTTTATGTGACTAATTGGAGTCCTATGTGGTATGTATATGACATGTACTTGAATAGGCACTTATATGAGATGCATATGAAGTGTAAAATTAATTATAACCAACATATTCACCAACGGGTCCGTAGGGTGTACTTATGCATGTAGAATCACTAGGTGTCACTTACACGATTTTGAACATTTAAACGTCTTGGACAAACGGGTTATATGGTGTAATGGTATTACACGTATACTTACTTAGTGAGACATGTACTAGGGAGTCGGTAGCACACCCTACTTTGGAGTTTGGATTCATTTGCTAGCATACTAAGGTGAGTTTCACTACCTTTTCTCAAAAGCATGCGTCTCAGGGTGAGACAACTTTGATAAACGTTTTCTAGTCCGGTATGAGACTACTTGAACATTGACTCTTTAGGAGAGTCCGTTACGAATCCTCGGGGAGGATTGCGCTTTGATCAGTTTAAAACTTATTGGTCCTTTGTGAACTAAACACTCTATCACTTGAAAAGTCCTTGCACATTATTGGGTTAATCGCTGGGAGCGAGCGGGGTATTAGTTGATAGCGCTATTAGGTTGTGCAGCAACCTCATGTTTGCGATGCTGGGAGCATGGGCATGAACTTCTGACCACAATTGAGAACTAGTGTTGATAGACACTAGTTATCGAGGCAAATTATTATACTACTGAAGGTGTCCCAATAATACCGTTTAGTTGCAATGAGTGGGTTAGCTACCCCTGACACGCTTAAACTGATAACACTTGAACATTTTGGTCTGGAGGACCTACGCTTTTACTTGGTTACGTGGTTTTGGAAACCAGCGCATTTACTTACTCATTTTCTTTACTTAGTGAACTCACCAACATTGTTTGTTGACCCACGATATACATTCTTTTGCGGGTAGTTAGCTTCCGATGCCACGATTAGAACGCACTGCACACTTCACTGCATTTGGGGTCTTGGGCATACACCTAACTTACATATCATGCTTTTACGTTTTCTTTCATATGGTTTTAATTTGGGTGCGTTGTTTTGCACATGGTTTTAAAAGGTTTAAATTTGGTTTACGCTTCTGCAGCTTAACTAAACTTGGTTTTTGAAAACGAACTAAATGGTTTGGGAATTTAGAGTTCGTTCATATGACTTATGGCTATAGGATCCTGGTATGTCAAGCGCCTCGCGATATAAACCCCGCAGTGGAAATTTGAGGGTGTGACAACATTGACATAGACTATCATTTCGTTCGGGTACTAGTTGCCGCGGGTCGTCTTCGCGCCAAGTTTATCTCCACCGACAAGCAAGTTGCGTTTATCTTCACAAAAAGTCTTTCAAAACCTTTATTTGAGCGGTTTCGCACAATGCTTCGTCTAGGCAAACCGCCATCTCGCATTGACGGGGAGGGGGGGTGTCAACATATCCCATAACACATGCCTTGGAATCCTCTCTTCTCCTTAATTCCATCCTAGTCAATCTTGACTCCATCCTAGTCAATCTCCCACTTTACTGCCATTTAGTGTGATTTGTATGTTTTTAGTAAAGAGAGATATCCCTCCTCATTTGTTGTAACATCTTCATGTATTTATACTTGTACAATTATCAATAGAAATCATCAAGGTTTTACCATTATCACAGCAGATCTAGCTACTTCTAACTCCTCCTCATATGGCTCACGAGGAGGAGGGGTGGGTGTAGCCTGGTAATGGGTGTAGCCTGGTAGTGAGGGGTGATTGTGCCCTGGTGGGGGGGGGGGGGGTGAGTGTACCCTGGTGGTGGGGGGGTGATTGTGCCCTGGTAAGGGGGTGAGTGTACTCTGGCTACATCGGAGTGTGGGTGCCGCCAACCTTAGACGGTCAAATTCCAGCTGAGCCATGGTATAATCCAAAGCCCACAGGAGGAGGAGGAGATGAAAACTTTGGTTGTGCAGGAGGAGGAGGAGATGAAAAGGTTGGTTGTGGAGGAGGAGGAGGAGATGAAAACGTTGGTTGTGCAGGAGGAGATGAGAAGGTTGTTTGTGTAGGAGGAAGAGGAGATGAAAATGGTAGTCGTCGTCCCCGGCGAGAGTACCGCCGGATATTAGAAGGTCCGACAGCTTCGTATGCATAACCGCCACCCATATCTTTCATTGGTTTGAGGAGGAGGAGTTGTGACTGAGAATGGGTTTTGGTCTTGTATTTATAGGGTTAGAAATTCAAACGTTTAGGGGGGGGGGGACCGTTTGAAATTCAAACGTTTGGGGGGGGGGGGGGGGAATTTGAATTTCAAACGTTTGAAGGGGGGGGGGCGTTTGGAACAGTAACCGTTTGAAATTCAAATGTTTGAATATTATTTTTTATTATTATATTTTATTTTAATAAATATTATTTTTAAATATTAAATATTTTTTATTATTATTTTATAATTTACTAAATTTTCGGTTAAATTTTTTATTATTATTTTTATTACTATTATTAATATTATTATTTAAATAAGAAAACAATAATTAACCAATGATTACCCAATCATTTATAAAGCCCCATAATGCCCTTCCCACTACACCCTCTTTATCCATAATGCCCCATAACCCCCCTTCTATTACTTTATAATATTTTAATCCACATAACGCCCCATAATGTCCCTCTACTATACGTGCTCTTAAAAGGATGGTAGAGCTTAAAATTAATTTAATTTTGTGTTCATCAAATTACAAAAGAGAAAAGTACATCTAGCTTTAGGCTAGCTTCAAACAGAAACCTAAAAATGGGACTGAAAGCCATCGCTATTGAGAGGCCCTTTACTAGAACTAGAGATAATGCTAGTAATTACAAAGATAGTGACAATAATAATTGCTCTAATAGTTTATACATCTAGTATGTCTATTTTAAAAATGTTTAATATGCATAAAAAAAGGTATAGAAGTACGTCTAAAGGAAACTGAGCTTCAAGGTCTAATATGGCTTGAATGTATCTAAACTTTAAGGCTAAACGGTATGGAATAACCCCCCCCCCCCCCCCCCCCCCCCCATAATAATAATAATAATAATAATAATAATAATAATAATAATAATAAAAATATTATTCCCCCTAATCACCATTGGAGGGGGCACAATTGAACGAATGTTAACACAATAATAATGGTTAACAAGAAATCTAGTGAGGCCAACATGTCGCAACCAATCAATTTTTTTTTTCTTTTTCCATCTTTTTGTTAAAGTAGTTATTGAATGACACATTGCTCTGCCTACGTGACGATGACAAGGGCTTCATTCTATACCTATAGCATAAGTCAGCGATTTAACTAAATCGAAAGTGAGATTAAGACCTATGATAAACGAAAAATAAAATAACAAAAACACATAAAGGAGACATACAAGGATGGAGTCATGGAGAATATGACTGTATCACACATGGCAACAGGAGGGTGGTACTGTGGGTCCCTAACTCACAAGCTATATTACATATAAAAGGCATACATATGGAGATGAGATCCACTGTCACAACATTTGTTTTCCCTAAAGGTTAAAACTAATATGCCAGGGCCCACCAATTGAAGGAGACACATCATTCTTCGTCATGGCCCTTGATTGAAAGCTTTAACGATATTATATATTGATCGGGTATGTGGGCCATGGTTCCACCGGCCTACAAAACTATCATGTTCATATTCAACCTTCTTTTCATATCATGGCCAACCTTTATATCTCTTTTTCAAGTAGATATGATTTTAATGTTTGATATAACCATTGTACCTTATTCTTATTATATTTTAGAGTGTTGTGTCAAAAATGTTTGATTGATTCGGTAAAACACAATGTATGTTGAAGATACAAATATATAAACATATGATACAACGGTTGGATTGTACTATTTTTATAGTGGTTAGATAGAACTATTTATGATTTCATATGATATATTTTTAACATCATTAGTCAGATTTTCTATAAGATCCCAAAAGAATTCGTTATAACAACGAAAGGCATACGTATAAATGGATATCTCAATAGTTGATGGGGATATAATGAACTGAGCAACAAAACAACCACAATCCATGGATGGATCGGTCATTACCACGTCTAGCTTTATGCTTTTTGTGGTTATCTAAAATTTTGTATTTTGTCCTTAATTTTTTAAAAGTATTAGGATGGTCCTTATGATTTGCATTTTGTAATATATTTAGTCCAAGTTAGAGACTAAACATTTTACAAAATGCAAATCATATTCATGTACTTTCGAAACCTCAAAAGATACCATTCTTTTCTAAAAGTCAAGTGATGGTGGGACTGTGGAAGGACCATGACTTGTGTGTGCATGTCTCGTGGCTGATCAAAAAGCTTCGTTATTTAGAAACCATTCTCTTTACACTTGAACCAATAAGTCTAGAGTTTTTTTCATTTTTAATTCATCTATTTATATGTTTAAACACGTACCACATTAGAAACAAAAATGTCATAGATCTGAAAGAGAAGTAATTTGGCAAGCCTTACTGTAATATTCAAATCCGTGCACTTTGTATGTGAGTGTTGAATGTTGATCCCTAATCCCTACCATGACAACCATAGATTTTGTAAAAGAAAGGGAAAATGGCCAAAATAACCTGTTGACCGGGCGTTTTGCATAAATAGCCCTCTCCACCCTCTTTGGAGAGAGGGGTCACGGTTCCCAACATGCCTGAACCCTCTCCCGAGAGGCTTCCCATTTCAGCCAACAGAGGACCGCCACGTGTCGTTGTTGATCCCGAGACAGACCTGAGACGTGAGACAGACCTGAGACGTCTCCGGTGACGTCTCAGAGACGCCTCCGGTGACGTCTCGGAAGACGTCTCCGGTGAAGACGAAGAACAAGAAAAAAACAGTAAACTTCGTCGGAGAAGACGGAGAACTCATCGGAGAAGACGAAGAAACAAGAATCAGTACACCAGCAGGGTCACCGGACCGGTGACCGGCCCTTCTGTTTCCGGCGAACCCTCAGTCCGTCTTCCTCCCTCTCTGTCCGTCTTTCTCTCTCTCTACTCTCTGGTCTCACCATCTCTCTCGCAGATCTCTCTCTAACGTGGATGTGTTGGTTTATTAGGGAAGAAAGGGTGGGGGTTTAGGGTTGATTCGCTGGTTCCGGTGGCCGGAGGGTGGCCGGAGCTCCGCCTTGGAGACGATGGCCGGCGAAGTTTACTGTGAACACTAAATATAATCGTTGGCGCTTATAAACTGAATAATCGATTGGTTTTATTGTTGTTTTCATCATAAATGGTTTGAAGATTTTATTTTGTGTTTTTTCCTTCATCATAAAGAGGGTGTAGGATAAGAAAATGCAGCTAAAAGAGGGTTCAGGAGAGAGAAAGAGGGTTCAGGAGAGAGAAAGGTCTGTCTCGGGATCAACAACGACACGTGGCAGTCCTCTGTTGGCTGAAATGGGAAGCCTCTCGGGAGACGGTTCAGGCATGTTGGGAACCGTGACCCCTCTCTCCAAAGAGGGTGGAAAGGGCTATTTGTGCAAAACGCCCGGTCAACGAGCTATTTTGGTCATTTTCCCTAAAAGAAATATAGACTTTGACTAGAGATAGGTTGTTAGTGGCCCCCACCAAAGAGCAATAAAAAAGATGCTCTTCATGATCCCTATGAAGGTTAATGAGATAATAAAAGGTGATCGAAACATTGTTGGTGAAAACTTTCACCATTAAATTTACCGACATTGAAAATAGATTTTGATGAAAGCAAATTCTGGGTAAAAAAATAACGCGAGTTACTAAGATGCGGATAGTTGATAACTTGATATATGTACACTTCAGTCACTATGGGTCTGTTTGGTATGAGGTAATGGAATGAAAGAGGGAATGGAATGGACGAGGTAATGGAATGGACAAGGTAATGGAATGGATCATTACCATTCCATGTCTTGTTTGGTTGCCATATGGGAATGAAACAAAACATTATTATGTGTTGTTGGATAGACATGAAAAGACGAAGGAATTAAATCGGTGGTTAGTGGCGGTGGTGGGTGGTGGTGGGGTGGCGGTGATGGTGGTGGTGATATGTGGCGGGTAGCGGTGGTGGTGGGTGGCGGGTAGCGGTGGTGACGATAGTGGAAGGTGGAGGTGGATGGTCGTGATGGTGTGTGGCGGTAGCGTGGTGGTGGGAGGCGGCAACGGTGGCGATGGGTGGAGGTGGATGGCGGTGTTGGTGGGTGGGTAACGATAGTGAGTAGTGGCGGTGGTGGGTAGTGGTGGTGATGGTAGGTGGTGGTGTGTGGCGGTAGCGTGGTGGTGGGAGGCGGCAACGGTGGCGATGGGTGGAGGTGGATGGCGGTGATGGTGGGTGGGTGACGATAGTGAGTAGTGGCGGTGGTGGGTGGCGGTGGTAGTGGTGGATAAAGGAAATTGTGGTGAGTGGCGGGTGGTGGAGGCGGCGGTGGGTGGGTGATGGTGGTGGGCGGCGGTGGGTGGTATTGGGTGACGGTGGTGGGTAGGTGGGTGAAGGTAGCGGGTGGCGGTGGTTTGTGGCGGCGACGACGATGGTGGGTGGTGGCGGCTGCGGTGGTGGGCGACAGTGGTAGGTGGTGGTGACAGCGGTGGCGGGTGGTTTATGACGGTGGTGGGTGGTGGCGACAGCGGTGGTGGGTGGTGACGATGGTGGTGAGTGGTGGGTTATGGTGGTGTTAGTAAAGGGTGAATGAGGGGTGGAATGAAAAAAAAAACATAGGGGGTGGATGGAATGGTTTTGAGGGAATGGAATGCCTTGTGGAATGGGTGATTCCATTCCTTTAACCAACCAAACACGCTATTTTTCATTACCTCGTAATGGTCCATTCCATTCCCCTTTCCATTCCACCATACCAAACGCTACCTATGAATTATTGCGTTCATATATTTTTAACGGCAAAAGTATAACACCTTAACTCTATCTCACCTTATATTTGCAATGATTTGAACCCATAAACTCACATTTATAAAGGAGAGACACCATACCAGTAGAACAAGATGTAATGGGTCATCATTGCGTTCATATGATGATCTATTTTTTCCTATAAACAATTTACTTATTCATTTTTTATCTACAAGTTGTATATGAGATAGAAAAATTTCCTTAAGTTTAAAAGGAGATCATTAATAAAAAAAAATGACATATTTACATCTTTCTAAGTTCATGCAAATGATAATAAATAAATAAACGGATATTGGAGCTTAGGCTCAAGTGATTCTGCCCAACGTATAAAAAATAAGAAAGATGAGAATGATACAAGAAGCACAATAAATTATAAAATATAACACAATATGTCAAAAAATATAACATAGCATTAATAAATAAAACACAAAATATATACTTTGACTATAAATACGTAGTTAGTGGCCCTACCAAAGAGCAATAAGGAAGAAGCTCTTCGTGATCATTATGATGGTTAATGAGATAATAAGAGGTTATCAAGACATTGTTGTGAAAATTTTAACCATTATCTTTACCGACATTGAAAATAGATTTTAGTGAAGCCAGACTCTGGGTTAAAAAGGAATGCAGGTTACTAAGATGTGGATTAGTTGATATAAGTACACTTCAACCACTATGAATTATTGCTTTCATATTTTTTTAACCTCACATTAACTCCATCTTACCATGTACTTGCAATGATTTAACCCCATAAATTCACAATTATAAAGGAGAGACACCATACCAATAGAACAAAAGGTAATGGGTAATCATTGCGTTCATATGATAATCTATTTTTCTCCTATAAACAATTTAAATATTGGTTTTCGATCTACAAGTTGTATATAAGAGAGAAAATTTTCATTAAGTTTAAAATGTGACCATTAATAAAAAATGACATATTTACCCTTTCTAAGTTCATGCAAATGATAGTAAATAAATAAATAAAGGGACATTGGATTTTTTTGTCAAGTTATTTTACCTAGTGTAAATAAAAAAAAAAGAAATGTTAGAATGATAAAAAAATAATGAATTCCAAAATATAACACAATGGGTTATAAAATATAACACAAGGTCAATAAATATAACACAAAATATATACTTTGACTATAGATAGTTAGTTAATGGCCCTTACCAAAGAGCAATAAAGAAGAAGCTCTTCGTGATCACCATGAAGGTTAATGAGATAATAATAGGTGATCAAAACGTTGTTAGTGAACACTTTAACCATTATCTTTATTGACATTGAAAATAGATTTTAATGAAGGCAAACTCTAGGTTAAAAAACAACGCGAGTTACTAAGACGTGGATTAGTTGATATAAGTACACTTCAGCCACTATAAATTATTGTGTTCATATTTTTTATTGGCCAATTTATAACACCTTAAATCCATCTCACCTTATACTTGCAATGATTTGAACCAACAAGCTCACATTTATAATAGGGAGTCACCATGCCACAAAAAGTAGAGGTCATGGACAATCATTGTGTTCATATGATCTATTTTCTCCTATAAACAATTTACTTATTCGGTTTTCGATCTACAAGTTGTATGTGAGATAGAAAATTTTCCTTAAGTTTAAAAAGTGATCACTAATAAAAAAAATGACATATATACCTCTTTCTAAGTTCATACAAATGATAATAAATAAATAAAGGGATGTTGGAGTTAGGGTCAAGTTATTCTGCTGAGTGTAAAAAAAATATAAAAAGTGAGAATTATACAAAAAAACAATGAATTACGGAATATAATACAACGGGTCACAAAATATAACACAAAATACATACGTTGACTATAGATAGGTAGTTAATAGTCCCTACCAAAGAGCAATAAGGAAGAAGCTTTTTGTGATCTATTAATGAGATAATAGGAGGTGATCAAAACATTGTTAATGAAAACTTTAACCATTATCTTTACCGACATTATGAATAGATTTTAGTGAGGCAAACTCTAGGTTAAAAAACAACGCGAGTTACTAAGATATGGATTTGTTGTATAGGTGCACTTCAGCCACTATGAAATATTGCATTCATAGTTTTTTAACTGCAAATTTATAACACCTTAACTCCATACCACTAAAACAAGAGGTCATGGGTAATCAGTGCGTTCATATGATGATTTATTTTCTCTTACAAACAATTTACTTATTTGTTTTCGATCTACAAGTTGTATATAAGATAGAAAATTTTCCTTAAGTTTAAAAGATGATCATTAATAAAAAATGACATATTTACCTCTTTCTAAGTTCATGCAATGATAATAAATAAATAAAGGGATATTGGAGTTTAGGGTCAAGTTATGTTGTCTAGTGTATAAAAAAGAAGAAAGGTGAGAATTATACAAAAAAACAAAAGGAATTACAATAAATGACACAATAGATCACAAAATATAACACAAGGTCAATAAATATAACACAAAATATATACCTTGACAATAGGTAGATAGTTAGTGGCCCTTACCAAAGAACAATAAGGAAGAAGCTCTTCGTGCTAAGTTAATGAGATAATAAAAGGTGATAAAAACTTAGTTTGTGAAAATGTTGGACCAGTTAGCTCTTTTAACAGTTGTTTGCTTATGAACACTTATGTGTTTGCAAGTTAATCAAAGCAGTTTGCATAGTGGAATAAGTTATAAAGTTTCACTTCAACAGGAGTTATTACTCCCCCTGGATGTAATGAACTAAAGACAGTTAATGAGAATCTAAGCAATTGAATGTATATGATAATAAGTATGCAAAGAGATTCTCAGATTTTGAAATGGTATTTCAAGTAAAAGCTCTGAAGGATTTTAGTTTCAATTAAAATCAATGTCTAAAATAGTGGGATTAACCCATCTATTTATAGACAAACAGATACATGAACCTTGTTACAAAAGCAAGACTGCAACAGGCTGTAGTCTTGAAACTTGTACAAAAGATAAAGTAATGTTATAATAATAAACTACTGAAACATAAGGGCGGTGGAAAGATTCTATTACAAATGCTGATGAGTGACAAACTACTGATGAGTAGTTTATCTTCAGTAGTTCTTCAGTTGACTTGTCTGGTTTGACTTCAGAACTTCTTATACTCTTCAGTACTTGTTGAATCCTTCTTCAGCAGTTTCTTCTTCTTTCTTTAGTTGTTTCATACTTAGAATGTTTTGGCAGAAATAGGAAATAGACTAAGGTTAGCAAAAGAGGTTTCTTCAATCCTTTTTGTCCTTACAATCTCCCCCTGGATTGATGAAGCCAAAACCTTATCTAATTCTTTATTTTCTTCTTCTGTCATCAAGTATCTTCCAGATTTCTCTGAACATGGAAGACTTGAGTTGGTACAGTTGTTCTTTGGTGAGAGATCCTTGTTCAGGTTCAAGATTTTGAATTGTGAGCAAGTCTTGTGTAGATATCTTTTTCAGTTCTTTCATAGATTTGAAGGCCTTGCTTGAACGACCTCTACTTATGACCAATACGGAGTTGGAAACAGTAAATGACCATTTCATTATCAGAACTTTAGATTGGTCAAAGTCTAAAGTGTAAGGGACCATGCTGGATCCCTGGGATGTTCCTGAGTGAGGGATGTTTTCTACTTCAGTGACCCTCAGGTGGGATTCTCTTCCTTCTTCTGTTTGCACCACATTAGGTATATCAAAGGTAGGTAAATGATGTTTAGTGATTACCTTTGTGTGCAATTTATTAGTTATTGTCTTCTGTACTTGGTAAGCAAATGTTGAAGGATCCCTGAATTGTGTCAGCAGAGGCTTCTCTTCAATCACAAAATCTCATTGTACTATTGTATTGCCTTCAAGCAATACCATCTTGAAATCAGTCTTTGTGATCTCCTCTTGCTTCTTCTTGGTAGCAGGCTTTGATGTTGATTGTTTAGTACCAGAAGTTCTAACTACTGAAGTTGACACTTCAGAAGTTTTGTACTTCTCTGGATTTGTAGCCTTATCAGCTTTGAATCTTTTGTATGTGTCAAATAATTTGTCTTCTCTCCATTTTGACACTAAGGCTTTTGAACCAAATCCATTGGCTACCAATTCATCTATCACTTCAGCTCTTTGCCTTTCCGTCTTTTTCAGTGGCAATCTTGTCAGCAACAAGTTGAGCTCTTCTTGTAAGCTCATCCATAGAGAGCCCTGTTAGGATCTGAGTTTGATTGTTTTTATTGTTTAAGTAAATGAATGATGAAAGAAGTAAAGTATAAATGGAAAGTGCAGCGGAATGATAAACTATAAATCAAAACAAGAGAATAATTGTTTTAGAATCGAAAGCTTTCATATATGATTGAATGATTACAAACGATTTACAATTACTCCCCCTCAGCCTGATCACACGTGTAAGTTTGTCTAAGAGAATGTTTTGAGTGATGAATAGAACAGTACATGCATTGTTCTATTATAGACAATCTAAACTACTGATGACCTATGCTGACGTCACCTAAGACAGTGACCTCTAACAGAATAACAACATAAAACATCTTATGATACAATCACTGTTACATTGGAAACTACTGAAAGGTAAACAGCTGATAGATAACCTCTGATGGCCTTGAATCATCTGTTGGAGCCTAAGTGTTGTTGGCTCCAACAGACCTGTAGTCTTCAGTACTTTGATCAGCAGTTTTTCTTCATTGGACCTTTGATCAGCAGTTGTTCACTAGTAGTTTTTCTCTATCAGACCTTTGTAAGCAGCAGTTGTTAGGGTACAGCAAATGTTAGAGTCAACAATCTTTTGGGAGAAGTAACCTGTAAATGCTGTTTTTATTAAGGATCAATATGTAGTATATTTTAGCTTTCCAAACATCTGTTCTTCTCCAGGTCAGCAGACCCAACAAGCCCTTTGAGTGAATAAGCCTTGGTTTTGCTGTTCTTGATAATGTAAGACATCAGTTGTTGTCTTTTGTCTTCCTCAGCAACTCTTTCAAGTGCAGCTTGTTTATTCAACTCTTCTTCATATACTTTGAGTTTGTCATTGTAGCTCAAATCATCCCTTGCTTCTAGGCTATTCCAGATCTCATCTTCCTTGGCTTTCTTCTGTGCTGCAAGTAGACTCTTCTCCAGTAATTCTTTTGACATTGAGATGGGAGAAGGGTTTAATACAGGCATTTGAGTGGTTGCAGGCCTTGGAATAGGAGTTGAAATGTTGGAAGTGTTAACTACTGAAGGGTTGATAGAAGTATCAACTACTGAAGGATTGTCTTCAGTACTTTAAGAATCTTCAGAAGTTTCTTCATTGAGGCCTTGGGATGTGTCAGCTTCAACTTCAGTTTCAGAAAGGAGCCTATCTTGATCTTCTTATTCTTTTTGGGCTTCTTCTTCCTCTTGTTGTTGTTGTAGAGCCACTTTTGCCTTTATCCTGGCTTCCAGTGACTCTCTTGGTTCCTTAATTTTCTCCTCCTTTTTGGCTTCATCTACTTCTGGAAGCCTAATAGGTAGAGAAGTTTTACTAGATAACTTTGCAAGCTGTCTTGTATTTTTGTCAATTTTGTTGGACAGCTCACTTAGTTTGTTGTTGATCACCTCAAATTGATTTTTGGTCTTCAACTCCCAAGAAGTTGTGAAGGATTTGAGGTGATTGGATATGAGGGTGTTCAGCATCTGGTATAGGGGACCATCTGGGCTGCATAGGTGGTTCAAGTCTATGCTAGATGACCCAGGGAATTGGGTAGGCATTTTTAGTGTAGGGGGTGTTTTTGGGTGATCTTTAGAGTGTACTGAAGATGGCACTTTAGGGGAATCAGGGTTCAAGTGGTCTTTAACCTGATCTGTTGTGACCAGCTCTTTGAGCTTAGAGACATCAGATTCAGGACCTTCACTAGTAGCCGTCAATTCATGTTTTGTGGAGTGTGAATCATCATCCAAATCAATGGAATCATCTGAATCCCTGATGATATCCTCAATGAGGACATTATCAGTTGTATCATGAGCTGGGCCCAACCAAGTTGTCTCATGAACCTATGTTTCTTGGTTCTGAGGATTTCCTACCTCAGGCATAAAGCCTTCATCAGTAGTTACTACAAAGACAAATGAGGTCTTAGCAATGTTACTTCTGTCCTCAGATCCACCACTGGATCGTAAATGAGTAGTAGCAGCCTCAAATGTACCTAAAGTCTCAAAGTTTGGGCTTAGAAACCTTGATTCATCCTCATCTCTTGGGATAGGGCTAATGACATCCACATCCATGTCAAGTTCTGATGGTATTTCCCCTGTTTGATGTGGTTGTTGGGGAATGACATGTTCTGATGGGATTGTCTCTTTTAGCCCAGAGAGAAGTTTGGCAATTTCAATGGTTGTGTGAGATGTTTCAGGTTCAGTAGTTTGTGGTAAAGGGTCAGCAGTTTCAAAGGATGGATTAGTAGTTATGGTCTTTTTAAATTTCTTCCTTTGAAAAATGATGGTTATTAGTGCTCTTTTGGGGGTTTGAGATGGATGAGACTGAGAGGATGTTTCAGTCACATCTTTGACAAATGCAGATTGCACAGCAGCAGTTTCAGGCATCTCAATTTCCTGAACTGCCTTTCTTTTAGGGTTGGTGGGTTTGGGTTTTTGTTGTTTGGTTTTCTTGGCCTTTTTGGGTGAGGGTTTGGAAGATGGTGGTTCCATGGGGACTGTTTGTTGTTCCCCTTAGTCATCTTCTGGACAGGCAGCCGGTTTGTTATGCCTTGAGTATGCTTGTGAGGTTAATGGTTTTAAAACAGTTGTTTTTCCCACAAGCACCTTATCTCCAAGTTCTTTAATCATGCATTGCATTATGAACCTTGGATACAACAAAAACTTCTTTTTAGAATTTTGGTGATGCAACACCAACTCATTAAAGAAAAGTGTTGATGCCCTGAATTTTGTTTCATTCATAATGGAATGAAAATAGGTTGAAAAGTAGAGGGCATATGATCATAAGATCCAGTTTTTGGACTCAAGCACATGATTATGTAATGAAACAAAAGTTTATATTTTGGTTCAAAAAATTTCTTACAAATGGTTGCATGTGAGAGAGTACCTTGGAAACCACACTCTGTCATGGTTAAATGGATTGCCGAGTTGGGAAAATGATCCGGTGCATCCGCTTCATCCAGACCCAGTCTTATTCCAAATGTAACCGGTGTGATTGCCATTACTTTCCCTTGGATGGTTGATTTTAGGGAAATAATTTGGTCATTCACTGTCACCGTCTCGTTGTTTGCCTAGAACTCATTAAGAGTTTCAGTATGAAGTGGAGGATCAATGGTAAAAGCAGTGAAGTATTCGGATTTGATGACTAAATCAATGATTTCGTCGTATTGGGACCAGGCTTCATCTTTCTCAAAGTAGCCTCTTTAATTGTGTCCCTGTTTTAGTATGAGAGCCATGTGGTTTGTGTGTGTGTGGATCGAACAGTGTTCTTTGTTTGTTTGCAGGGGAGGGTTTGAGAGTGTTTATGAGAGAGAAGGAGGGAATTTTGCTTTTTGAAAGGATAAGTGATGGAAAAGGTGTTTATCAGAAGTTTATAACCGCCTTAGGTCAAACTTCTGAAGTGGGAAATGTCTGATTTACCCTTATTGACAAAACTGCTGATGAAGAACAATTTTCATCAGTAGTTCCCATTTTCTCTTCAGTAGTTTGTTAACAACTGATGAGAATGTTTATAAACACTTTATTCATAACTTCTGAAGTTTATTTTATCAGGAGTTAATCATTTTTCAGAAAATATCCCCATACTGATGTTTTGTACATCAGTAGTTCTGTAAGTGAAAGTAAAAATATTTATAGGAAAATAAAAGAAACACTTACAAATTTAGCATCCCAAGCATGGATACTAACTTCTGAAATGTTGATGTGTCTAAGGGTTTAGTGAATATGTTAGCTATTTGATTAGTTGTTGTCACATGCTTCACTTCAATCTTTCCTTTTTCATAGCAATCCCTTATGAAATGATATCTGATTTCAATATGTTTAGTTTTTGAAAACTGAACAGGATTTTGAATGATGCTAATGGCAGATTTACTGTCTACTAAGAGTGGAGTCTTGGTCTGTTTGATTCCATAATCAAGAAGTTGATATTGGAGCCATTGTATCTGTGATGTACAACTTGCAGCTGCAATGTATTCAGCTTCAGCGGTTGAAGTTGCCACAGATGTTTGCTTCTTTGATTGCCAGGACACTAGAAAGTTTCCCAAGAATTGACAACCACCAGATGTTGATTTCCTTGACATTTTGCACCTCGCATAGTCACTATCTTAAAAAGCTGTTAACCATGTATTGCTACAAGCAGGATACCAAATTCCAAGTGTAGGAGTTCCTTTCAGATATCTGAAAATTCTTTTGACTGCAATGAGGTGTGATTCCCTAGGAGCTGATTGATATCTAGCACAAACACATGTTGAAAACATAATATCTGGTCTAGAAGCAGTTAGATACAGAAGGGAACCTATCATACATCTATAGAAGGTTTGATCAACCTGTTTTCCTTGATCATCTGGTTCAACTTGTGTGGTTGGTGTCATAGGAGTGGAACATGATTTAAAGTCTTGTAAAGAAAATTTGTTTAATAATTCTTTAACATATTTAGATTGATGTATAAAAGTTCCATTTGTTTGTTGTTTAATCTGCAGTCCCAAAAAGTACTGCAGTTCTCCTATTGTACTCATCTCAAATTTTGATTGCATGAGTTTCTTGAATTCATCACACAATTTTGTGTTAGTTGAACGAAATATGATATCATCAACATAAATTTGAACAAGTAAGACATGATTTCCAACATGTTTTATGAAGAGAGTTTTATCAATGGAGTCTCTTGTAAAGTTATTTTTGAGTAAAAAGTTTGAAAGTGTTTCATACCAAGCTCTAGGAGCCTGTTTTAGCCCATAAAGAGCCTTGTCAAGTTTGTACACCCACTCATGATGAGAAGGATCCTCAAATCCAGGTGGCTGACAGACATACACTTCCTTTTTACTTTTTCCATACAAAAATGCACTCTTAACATCCATTTGAAAAACTTTAATTTTGTTGGAAATTGCATAAGCCAAAAATAACCTGATGGTTTCAAGTCTTGCAACTTGGAGCAAAGGTTTCATCATAGTCAATTCCCTCTTCTTGAGAATAACCTTGTACCACCAGTCTTGCCTTTTCTTGATAATCATACCAGCTTCATCTTTTTTATTTCTAAAAACCAATCTTGTGCCAATTGGTAGCTTGTTTGGTGGAAAGGGACAGATTTCCCAGACCTGTTGTAACATTTCGTGTTTATTAATTGTACGTTACGGTTAAAAACGACAAGTCCTATTGTTTACATCTAATTATTTTATAGCATTTTTTAACCCCAATACTATGATATTTATTCATCATATAATAATAATAATAATATTAATAATAATAATAATAATAATAATAAGTCTAAAAAAATCAGTTTTGTTTGTCAAAACCAAGCCCACAAAGCCAGTCCAAACACCCGGCCCAGGTCTGAGCCCAGCAACCAGACCGGCCCACCAAGAGCCCACGACCCACCCTTTTCAGCTTTATAAAAAAATATGTTAGGGACGGGAATCGAACCCGGGTCCCTAACCGGTTCAAACAAACACACACACACTAACCAGTTGATCTAGCATACATCATTGATTCAAACCCGACTTATTATAATTATATCTCGTTTTCAAAACACCTCAGTTGACCTGGGAAGTCAACTGAGAATCTAAGACTTACCATAATCACACCTTTTGACTCGAAATTGATTGGGATAATATTGGCAACATGATTTCCGGCCTGGAACAAGCCACGAACACGTCAATTACTTACCAATTCATACCCAATTAATTGATTATACGCGTAGACCATTATAAGCGAGTCAAAACTTTCCAATTATACAGCCTGGACATCATTACTATAAATTGGACACCAGAGGACATCCTCACATCGCCGAACATCCTATTCCAATCCCCAATTCTTCACAAACAAACCTCTGTTCTTGATAATTGTAGCGTGTTTGACTTTTAATCTGACCGAGCAATCGTATTCGTATCAACTTTGTAAGTATAATTATTGTAGTGGGTTTTGATCTTCGGCATTCACACATCAATAGCCCTAAAGTTAATTGGGTTATTGATGTGTGAATCAAACAATTGCAGAATTAGGGCTCGTGATGTTTAATTTGGGGATAAACTTGATTTTGTATAATATATTTATTTTAAATCAAACGAAACTAATCACAACCACTGGTCTGGACCAAGTGGTTGTGACTGGTGCTTTCATCCTAAGCCACCCGGGTTCGAGTCCCGGCAGTGGCATCTTTTTTTGTTTCCTTTTTCCTTTTTACAAATAAATATATATTATACATATAATCTTATAAATTCGTTTTTAATTATTAAAACCCTTTTATAAATCCTAAAAAAATTATTTTTAACTAATACGATGTAAAAGTTTTACCCACAATTTTTAGTTTTCAAAAATTAATTTATTTAATAGATATAATAATTAAATCATTTTTATTCTATTATATTTATAAAATTCCATTAAAATATCAAAACAATTTTATAAATTCTCACAAAAATTATTCTGAGTTTATTTAATGATAAACTTTTCTGAAATGATTTTTAATTCTGAAAAATCATTTATTTAATATTTTTAATCAATTTTTGTTAGTTTTAATCATAATTAAATCATAATAAATTCAATTTTTAATATTTTTGCACCAAAATTTTATACAAATTATTTCTGATTATTTAGAACAGAAATATGAATTTTAAACTTATAATTCTTTAATTTTAACATTTTTAAATATTAAAGTTAAATTTTGACAATTTGTTATAAATAGAATTAATATTCTATTTTAAAGAAAATAATTTTGTAAAAATTATTTTTACACTTTAAACACATTATTGTGACCATCTTAAATTTAAATTTCATAAAAAGAAATTTTGTTTATTTATTTACAAAAATTCTCTCAATTATCAAACAAAATTAATATTAATCTAATGAGCATTTATCCCCAAATTCGAAGCCCTAGAACTTATACATTCGTAGACTTGATAGACTTAGACATATTTATTACCTTATTATAGGGTGATACTTGATACATTTGGGCAACACCATATTTCAATTTTTCAACCGATATAACATTTTGCTAAGGTGAGTTTTACATAGCCCCTTTTTCTATTTATCACCATTTTTTGGGTGAAACATGTTACAACATTATTTATGCAATTCAATCATCAATGTGTCTATGTGTATTTCTATGTTGCATTATGTCTTGAACATGACTAGGGTAAGCACAATTCTAGCATAAACATTCATCAACAAACGGTATACATTGATAGATCTATTGGACTGACAATCCCACCCGGATACGTGACTCCTACAAAGGTAGCGTGGGTATTTGTTACTGCAATATAAACGAGTGAACCATGAGCGTATGGGATGTACCACAATACAACAGTCACAATGGTTGATTATGCACTCGATTTACTTCTAGTATGTTTTCACATCAACTTATGTAATTTGAGTTAATGCTTGAAGATTTGAGTTAATGCTTGAAGATGTGTGCATAGTTTTATTCAATTTGATGTATGAATTCTTGTAGAACAATTGTATGTAATTTATCTAAATCATATAATGAGAATTATTATTTACCATGAGCTACTGAACAATCATCAATACGTGACATCCCGATGTTTCCGCCATCGGTTGGGGTGTTACACCTGTTGCTTCCTGAATTGGAGCAACTCTTCTTGCATAGCTGGAACCCAATTGTTGTCTTTGAGGGCTTCTTAATACTTCTTAGGTTCCAACTGAGAAATGAATGCTGAGAAGAAGCAAAAGTTGGAAAGCTAGTTTCTTGTGAGAACCCCTGATGCATTATCACCCATGATTTGATCCAATGGATGATCCTTGTGTTCAATCAGTTGTTGTAAACCACTAACAGGTGTAGGTGGCTCTTGTACTTCTTCAAACAAACCACTGAGGTTTATAATATCTGGTTCAGCTGTTTGAACATTATCAGTAGTTGTAAGAGCTGAAACAGATGTTTAAGTTTATGCATCAGCAGTTTTTGAATCAGAAGTTTGTGAAACTTCTGATGGTTTAAAAGTTGACTTAATGACTGTATTAGGAGTCCATGGTGCAGGATCCTCATCATCAAACCCTTGATCACCATAATAAACAGGTTTAGATGAAGTGACGGTCTTTTCAGGTCCGAAATGGAAACTGTAAAGGTCAAAGAGTTCAGCAGGATGTGCTGGAATGAGAGTGTGTTTTGACTCATTGAACTTGACATTCAGTGTTTCTTCTACTATCTTGGTTCTTGAATTAAAAACCTTGTAGGCTTTTCTAGTGGAAGAATAACAAAGAAATAAACCTTAATCAACTTTTGCGGGAAACTTTGAAATAGAGTCTTTAATGTTTAGAATGAAACATTGACATCCAAAAGCCCTGAAAAAGGAGATAAGGGGCTTAATGCCATGAAGAACTTCATAGGAAGTTTTGAAGTGTCTCTTGTTGACAAGGACTCTATTCTGAACATAACATGCAGTGTTGACTACTTCAGCCCAGAAATACAATGGTGGGCCTGAATCAGCTAACATGGTTCTTGCTACTTCAATTAGTGTTCTATTCTTCCTTTCTATCACACCATTTTGTTCAGGAGTTCTGGGAACAATGAATTGTCTAACAATCCCTTTAGACAAGCAGAATTCATCCAGAGTTTTGTTCCTGAACTCTGTCCCATTGTCACTTCTAATGGTTTTGACAGAGAGAGAATATTGTTTCTCTACTTGTAGAATGAAGAACTTAATGATTTCAGCTGTCTCATCCTTGGAAAATAAGAAGAAGACCCATGTGAATCTTCAATAATCATCAATGATGACTAAGCAGTACTTCTTCTTACCAAGGCTCATGATTTTGACTGGCCCAAATAAGTCCATATAGTGTAGTTGAAGACATGCAGTTGTTTTTTATTCTTCAATAGACTTATAGGAGGACTTATGTTGTTTTCCCTTTAGACAGGATACACAGTGTTCTTGACACTGGTATACTTTCAAGGGTAGACCTCTGACCAAGCCCATTTTTGTGACTTTATTTATGGTTTTAAAGTTCGCATGGCCAAGTCTCTTGTGCCAGAGATCAGTCTCTGAAGTTGATGCCATTGAGAAGAAACAGGCAGTGTTGTTCAGTACTTTGTCTTTCTCAATGTCCACTGCATAGACATTGTCACATCTTTTGGCTATCAACAAAGTATGATCTTCAATGATCTTCTCTATCAACTTCTGGCTTTCAGGTGATATGATCTTGCATGCTGTCTTTGTGAAAAAGAAAGAATATCCTTTATCACACATTTGTGACACACTTAGCAAGTTGTACTCAAGGTTTTCAACCAGATTGACCTTGTCAAACCGTATTTTGCCAAAAGAGAAATTGACATGTCCTAGCACATATCCCTTGGCATTGTTCCCAAAGGATACAGATCCTTCTCTTTGACTGATAAAATTGTTTATCAGGTATCTGCATCCTGTCATGTGCATTGAGCCTCCACTGTCAACATACCAAATGCTATTTAAGCCTCTAGAGACCCTCTGCACAAAGTAGAAAATTAGTTAGATTTAGGAACCCAAGCCAATTTGGTTTTGGGTTTGCTCTTGAGAACATTAACAGTTTGTTCTTGACCAGTTTGAGGAATCCATGTCTTTTTGGCAATGGATTTTTCTTTAAGAGCAATGGTGGTATCCTTTTGAGGACCATCATCAACTTTGTTCATCAGTAGTTTTACCATATTCATGAGATCTTTAATCTCAGCAGTTTGTGAAACTGCTGATGATGTAGGTCTAACTACTGAAAGAGAATTTTGAGAAAAAGACTTTTGTTGAGATTTCATCTTTTTCTGAGAAAAGGTGTTGCCTGGTTGTTGTTTGTTGGGAAAGAAAGTTTCTTCAAAATCATTATTGAGTTGTTTTCCCACAATCAGCTGTGAAATCTTCTTGTTATACTGATTTCCTTTTCTATATCTACAAAATTCAGCTTTGTGGTTAAGCAAACCACAAACTTCACATTCTTTTGCCTTCTCTTTTTCATTTTGAGATGTTGAAGGCAAATTTCTGACAATTTCGATATGATTTAGGTCATCAGTAGTTCTCAGGTCCTCAACTTCTGATGTAGATGAAACTACTGATGGCTTAAAGTCAGATTTGTTCAGTACTTATGAAGAACTTTCTTTTTCAATTTTGAGAAAGTTTTCATGAAAAGATGTGAATTCTTTCACTTCAGAAGTTTGATTTTGAAGTATTCTACTCCCATCATCAGTGGTTTTGGGAGTAAAATCAGTTGGTGTTTCAGTGTGATTGTACCCTATGCCAAACCAAACATTTGATGCACTTTGTTTGTTAAGCAGCCGTTGGTACTCTTTACATGACTCAACCCATTTCTCACATTCAACCTTGGTGTCAGCAAGCTCTTTTCTAACAATTCCTAGGTCTTCTATCATGATTATAAGTTGTGCTTGGGTTTCAATAGCATTATTTGTTAATTTAGAATTTTCCTTTGATTTTGCAGCAAGTTTTCTTTCTAAATCACATTTAACTTGAGTATATTTTCTTTCTAAGTCATTGGCTTTGCCCTGTAAATGCACATTGGTCTCTCTTATGAGAGCAAAAAATACTTTGCATGAATTGGAACACAGTTTTGTCAAAGATTCTTTTGATACCTGAGATAAGGCAGATTTAGAGGTGCAGCCCTCAAAGGCCATCAAGGCAAAATTCTTTCTGCCATTATCAGGTTCTCCCCAGTTGATGTCAAACATTTTGTTGTCTGCATCAAGATTGCACTCAGTTGTGTCAAAAGGAAGACTGCTCCAGTCAACATACCCTGAAGTAAAAAGACTTTGTTGTGAGGGTAGTTGAGTTTGTTGAGGTTGTTGAGCAACTGGAATGGAAGGCATTGGTTGTTGGCTCTGCATTTGTTGAGCAGGCATCTGTACATATTGTATTTGTGGCACATATTGGATTTGTGGAGCTTGTGCCTGTACAAAGTGTGCACTTCCCTGTGTTCCATTATTCCTATTATAACTAAGGTTAAACTGATTTCCAGACTGTGGTTGGTTATAGCTAGAGCTTCTACACTCTCTAGCAAAGTGTCCCAACTTCTGACACTTGTGACATCTAAGTTTAGATTTGTCAAAACCAACTTTTGTTGAACTGTTCAGTCCTGAAAATTTCCTTCCTGACCTTTTGTAAAATTTGTTAGTTTTTATACTTAACATGGCCAGTTGGTGTAAAATGTCCATTTCTTCTAAGTCATCACTGCTAAAAAATTTTAAGTCATCCATGATAAAACACATGTTATCAGCAGTTTGACTATTTTCATCATTGTCATAAGCTGGATATGATCTTTCTGATGAGATCCCAGCAGTTATGTCAATGTTGTGAAAAGATCCAAAATTATTTGAACAAGAAGGTGAGTCTTGTCCTAAAAGTGTTGTACTACCTGGTACATAGTCATCAGCTGTTTTGCCAAAAATTTTGCAACATTTTCTTTTGATCGATTTCTCTTTCAAAAGTTAGCTATCTCCCATGTAATTTTGTAAGAATGAGGGAGTTAAAATCTGGTGAAGATATGAGGACTATAGAGTAAGTTTTCCATTTTTTTGGTAAAGACCTTAAAAATCTATGAAGCATAGATACATTTGTGTAGGTCTAACCATTTAATTTTAACTCGGAAATTAATGAGGAGAATCTTTCAAACTGTTGTGTCAAAGTTTTCCCATTAATATGAGTAAATGTTTCATATTGCTGAGCAAGGATTTCTCTGGTGTTGGCAATCACCTCTTCAGTTCCTCCAAACTGCTCTTTTAGGCAATCCCAAAGCTCTTTGGCACTTTCACAATGTAAAAGTCCATAGTAGATTTCATTTGGGAGGGCCATTGCCAACATTGAAAAAGCCTTGGAATCAAGCTCAAGTTTAAGGAAATCTTCATCTGTGTAGTCTTTTGGGTCTTTTGGTATTTAAACTTTAATTTCAAGGTTTATATTTACTGGTTTGTGGGGACCATACATCACAGATCTCCAACAACCAGTGTTGGCCTGAGACAGAGTATGGGCCAGCCTCTTTTGCCATATGTTATATTCTGAACGAACAAGCATAGGAGGCTTATTGGCAGAACCAGTATTGTGAGGATCCATTTTTGAGAGTATTGATTTGTCAAGTTTCTCTTAAAGTGATGGATGCTGAAAAAAGTGAACTTTTATCCTATATTGAATATCAATAAGAGCCTATGTCTGATTCTCAATTTGTTAGATTGATATTTGATCAGATAAACCAGTGCTCTGATACCAATTGTTGGATCAGTTAGCTCTTTTAACAGTTGTTTGCTTATGAACACTTATGTGTTTGCACAGCGGAATAAGTTATAAAGTTTCACATCAACAAGAGCTATTACTCCCCCTGGATGTAATGAACTAAAGACAGTTAATGAGAATCTAAGAAATTGAATGTATATGATAGTAAATATGCAAAGAGATTCTCAGATTATGAAATGGTATTTCAAGTAAAAGCTCTGAAGGATTTCAGTTTCAATTAAAATCAATGTCTAAAATAGTGGGATTAACCCTCTATTTATAGACAAACAGATACATGAACCTTGTTACAAAAGCCAGACTGCAACAGGCTGTAGTCTTGGAACTTGTACAAAAGATAAAGTAATGTTATAATAATAAACTACTGAAACATAAGGGCGGTGGAAAGATTCCATTACAAATGCTGATGAGTGACAAACTACTGATGAGTAGTTTGTCTTCAGTAGTTCTTCAGTTGACTTGTCTGGTTTGACTTCAGAACTTCGTTTACTCTTCAGTGCTTGTTGAATCCTTCTTCAGCAGTTTCTTCTTCTTTCTTTAGTAGTTTCATACTTAGAATGTTTTGGCAGAAATAGGAATTAGACTAAGGTTAGCAAAAGAGGTTTCTTCAATCCTTTTTGTCCTTACAGAAAATTTGAACCATTATCTTTACAGACATTGAAATTAGATTTTAAAGAAGGCAAACTCTGGATTAAAAAAACAACGCGAGTTACTAAGATCTGGATTAGTTGATATAAGTACACTTCAACCACTATCAATTATTGAGTTCATATATTTTTAACGGAAAATTTATAAGACCTTAACTCCATCTCATCTTGTACTTGTAATGATTTGAACCCACAAACTCACATTTATAAAGAGGAGACACCATACCACTAAAACAAGATGTCATAGGTAATCAATGCGTTCATATGATGATCTATTTTCTCCTACAAACAGTTTACTTATTCGTTTTCAATCTAGTTGTATATGAGATAGAAAATTTTCCTTAAGTTTAAAAGGTGATCATTAATAAAAAAAATGACATATTTACCTCTGTCTAAGTTCATGCAAATGATAATAAATAAATAGGGGATATTGGATTTTAGGGTTAAGTTATTCTATCAAGTGTAAAAAAATAAGAAATGTGAGAATGATGCAAAAAAAAAAAAAAAAACACAATGAATTACAAAATATAACACAAGGTCAATAAATATAACACAAAATATATACAGTGACTATAGATAGGTAGTTAGTGGCTCCTACCAAAGAGCAATAAGGAAGAAGCTCTTCGTGATCACCATGAAGGTGAATGAGATAATAAGAGGTGATCAAAACATTGTCAGTGAAAACTTTAACAATGATCTTTACCGACATTGAGAATAGATTTTAATGAAGGCAAACTATGATTAAAAAACAGCGCGAGTTACTAAGATGTGGATTAGTTGATATAGGTACAGTTCAGCCACTATGACGTATTGCGTTCATATTTTTTAACGGCAAATTTATAACATCTTAACTGTATTTCACCTTGTACTTGCAATGATTCGAACCTACAAACTCACATTTATAAGGGGGAGACACCATACCACGAGAACAAGAAGTCATGGGTAATCATTATGCTCATATGATGATCTATTTTCTCCTATAAACAATTTACTTATTCGTTTTCGATCTACAAGTTGCATATGAGATAGAAAAATTTCCTTAATTTTAAAAAATGACCCTTAATAAAAAATGACATATTTACCTCTTTCTAAGTTCATGCAAATGATAATAAATAAATAAAGGAATATTGGATTTTAGGGTCAAGTTATTTTACCCAGTTACCTTTCAAAAATAAATTTATTTTACCCTATATACAAAAAATAAGAAGGTGATAATGATAAAAAACAATGAATTACGAAATATAAAACAATGGTTCACAAAATATAACACAAGATCAATAAATATAACATAAAATATATACTTTGACTGTAAATAAGTAGTTAGTGGCCCCTACTAAAGAGCAATAAGGAAGAAACTCTTCGTGATCACTATGAATGTTAATGAAATAATAAGAGGTAATCAAAACATTGTTGGCGAAAACTTTAAGATTATCTTTTCGGACATTGAGATTACATTTTAATGAAGGCAAACTCGATCTGTGTTAAAAAAACAACACGAGTTATTAAAATGTGGATTAGTTGATATAAGTACACTTCAGCCGCTATGAATTATTGTGTTCATATTTTTTTCAACTGAAAATTTATAACTCCTTAATTCTATCTAACCTTGATTTGAACCTACAAACTCACATTTATAAGGGGGAGATACCATACCATTGAAATTATTCGTTTTCGAACTACAAGTTGTATATGAGATAGAAAATTTCCTAAAGTTTAAAAGGTGATCATTAATAAAAAAAAAATGACATATTTTCCTCTTTCTAAGTTCATACAAATGATAATAAATAAATACATAAAGAGATATCGGATTTTAGCGTCAAGTTATCTTACCCAGTGTATAAAAAATAAGAAATGTGAGAATGATACAAAAAACACAATGAATTACGAAATGTAACACAATGAGTCACAAAATATAATACAATGTCCATATATATAACACAATGCCAAAGAAAAAAGACACAATTAATCACAAAAATGACACAACGACGAAAATAAAGAAAATACACAATGCAGACACAATGATATAACACAAACTTTAAAACTACAAGCTAAAAATCCAAAAAAGATCGAAAACTTGTAAACTAAGATCATAGGGTTCGATGAAATGGTTCCAACGCCAATTGAAGGGGTTCAATCGGACTTCATATGATACACTTCCTGCGACTAACTATTTTTTTTCACTGTGTGTTTGATCCTAGCCCTTGGATTTTATTAATCCAAACTTTGATGAATTGGCTGGCAATAATCCAACATAAGAAATTCCCTCTATCATTATCTACTTAATTTCAAATTATATTCCTTGACGAAGCATTTACTAACTGGGTTATAAACCAGTTAGTTCATGATGACCTGGTAGCGGACGTGGCCAATGACATGGCACAAAATACATTAATATTTTTCTAAAACACTCTTTTATATATAAATCAAACTGAAGGTACCATTTTTATAAATTAATCATCTTCATTTCTCTTACTACTATCATAACCACACCATTGCCACCACCACACTAGATTGCCTCCATCACCAATACACCACCTAACTCTGGTAACCCCATTGTCTCCTTACCACCACCGTCACACTTTGATTACATCTCAGACCATCAATCAAGCCAAACTCCACCATCGGTATCTTGATATAAAAACCCTATCCATGTTATGAAGCCCTAACCATCGTTCAAGCATCATTGCCATCTTCTGTGTTAACCAAAACCAACCCCGTGTGATACGACATAACCTTAACCATCGCCCACTTCCCCTGCCACCACTACTGGGCGTGGTAATGGCCGGTGTGGTGGTGGTGGTGATATTTTAGCGTTTTCACTTGGTTTTCAGTGGATATGAGGTGTTTTTTGACTTATGACTTTTTAAAAAGAGTTTTAAAAAAATGTTTGGATTTCCTTTTATGATAGGAAAAACCAATAAGTCCATAAGTTACTTTTTAAAAGTGTTTGGCTTGGCTTATTTACGAAAAATGATAAACAAAATGCATATGGGCTGTAGTGATTGCAAAGAGTGGGTGGGTAGATTTGTAATTTGTATTACTAAAGCCAAAAGCAAAAACAAAAAGCCCGAATTTTTTACTTTTTCAAATCAACTTCTCAACCTATATAGAAAAACAAAACAGAAAGTGCTTCTACTAAATACAAACAACTTATTGACTTATTAAAGAAGCCAATAAGGCAATAAGTTGTTTTTAAACTCAATCCCAAACATGCTCTTACTATCACATATACCTTAATAGGATGTATGGGTGGTGTTTCTACCGCCGGGCCTTCCCCTTTTCAACTTTGAGAATTTCACCCGTCTTTTTTTAAACACCCGTAAATTCACCTCTAACTTTGAAAATTAACACTTTTATCCATTTGTCACTCCACGCCTAAATCGCAAGTCGTTCCACCAAAATTCTAGAACTTTCCAGTCTCGCTAAAATCAATCAGAACTCTCTGAATGTTACTAACAAATGTTGGAACATAAAACCATCTTTCAAGAGCTTGAAACACTCTAGAAAGAGCTGGAAATTCTGCACAAAAGCTCACTTGTAATCACAACATTGTACTCTTTGTTCTAGTAATACCAATCATCTTTTTCTTTTCAGACTTGTGATCAAAGATCTACAAAACAAAGACTTCCATTGCTAAACACAACCAAGCCAGAAACTAAGTCTTAACTTAGAAACAATATTCTAAGTGCCGCACGTGTGTCAGAAACTTTACTCCGTGATACTTTACTCCATTTTACAAGTTATACAAACTATCAACTCTAGTTTCCATAATTTAAACTTTACTTTTGTACTATATAAACTATACGTTTTTTATCTATTTATAAGTTTTTACTAATTTAATTTTTCTTCAATAATTTTCGTTCTCCAATTTTTTGTAAAATCTCATTTGATCCCTTCGAGTTTCCAAAATTCGAGTTTACCATTATTTAAAATATATATATATATATATATATATATATATATTCCTACATGTGTATTTTTATATACTTGTCAGGTCAAGTATAATACGTTTGCGTAGTTATTTTATGCACGTTTCTAGTTGTTCCGCGTGTTCACGTACATTTTGTTCAGAACCGAGTGAGATCAAATATAATCCATTTCTGTTCGACAATATAAATTAAAGTTACTCTCATTTTGATCCCTTCGAGTTTCTGAATTTGAGTTTACCCATTTTTGTACTTTTATTTAAAAAAAAAGTTGTTATACGTGCGTAGTTTTATATACATGTCGGGTCAAGTATAATACGTTTTCATGCTTATTTTATGTACGTTTCTAGTCGCTCCGCATTTCCATGTACATTTTGTTCAGAACTGAGTGTGGTCAAATATAATACGTTCTATTCTACAATATAAATTAGAGTTATTCTACTTTTCGTCGCAAAGTTGATACTATATATATATATATATATATATATATATATATATATAGGATTTGGATCATTTGAGAACCACCATTTAGGGAGAGAACCAAAGAACCAGTGTGAACAGGTGGCATTTTTGTAAATATGAAGGGTGTCTACAAAAACCCCTCCATCAAAAAATAAAATATATATATATAATCTAAATAAATAAAAAAATAAAAAAAGTAAAAACACCAAAATGATTATTTTTCATTATTAATTCGAAAAAAATAAAAAAAAAACGGCTGTTGTGACGTCATATGACGTCATCCCTGATGCACATGTGCATTTCGCTGTTATATATACAGAAATACACCGTATGCACATGTGCATTTCACTATTAAATCACACTTTTGAATGAATTGTCAATTACCATACTTAAATGATTATAAAATGGACGAGATACAGATATATAAGGGGTCACAAATTCTATTCAATGGTCATTAAATGAACGCAAAGTGAGATATAAAGTACACTCGAACTCGTCAAGTGTTTAGTCATGTATATTATAACATAAATTGAAAATAAAACATGTGTATGACAACAAACATGAATAAACTTGAAACACCTCTATATAATACCTATAAAATAAGAAACACGTACTGCATGCACATGTGCATTTCACTAATATTGTTAGATTTTTTAGTGGTTTAACTTTCGGGCATACATATATGCATGCATCATTCTTCAAATAACAAAGTTTTTATACCAATTTGTCTTTATCATACAACTACCTGTAGTCTCTACCAAACGTATTAACTCAATAAAACAAACGATAACAAAAAAAAATATCCATATTACAAACCAACTATGTTAACCACCTACATACAAAATTCTAATTATCTCACAACCTCACGTTCACCAACATAACAAAATGTTAAACCAAACATACATTACACAAAATGTTATACAAACTTCTTTGTTTGTTTGACAATTTCCTTATACCCAACCAAAGATGACGTGGTGTAATGCGTGTTCGTATCGGGCGCCAATTTGCTTCTATCATAACATTCTTTTGATTTGTCTTCACTGCCACCGTTTTAACCGTCATTTTTCACCGTCACAATATGTTTCCGCTTATTTGACCTCGTTTGAACCTTTCTTCTTAAATCTATATCTACATATAGGATAATTTGTGTGTTTAAACAATCAACATTTAATATTTCACAAGAAAAACTGCACATATGCACATGTGCATCTCTATATAAATGTATTAAAAAAATAATACCAACCTGATTCAACTCCTTGATAAACATTCGTGACATTATCAGCTTCCGCTTCTGGGATATCAAATGGATCTCGATTATAAAAATACATAAAGAACATAACAAATACATGGAACAAGTGAATACCAATTACATCTGGACTAAATAAATAATGCCAACCTGATTCAACTTTCTGATCAACAATCGTGTCATCATCTTCACTTAAATCCGGTAACCTTTTTGTTCCTTTATCCCTCGCTTGTAATACAAATGTTACTTTCTTTGATTTTTTTCTCCATCTCTTAGCTACAATTAATAAAAACGCATAAGAAAACCGATATTTCAACCTGAATGCACATGTGCAACAACATTATTTTGTTAAATACAACACAACAAATGCACACGTGCATTATTGTTAATGGCCTAATTATAACAGTATGTGCTTTAACATTACTTTTAACATTAGAAACTACGTTTTGCACATGTGCATTAACAATCTTAATGCACATGTGCATATCAGAAAATGGCACCTCGTCCAAAACACAAATTATCCTCCTAACCGAGTGCGTGCAGGACCATTTAATTCATTTAATAAACCTGAACATACCTTCCTAACCTATCTCAATAACAAACAACCCTACCTAGATAAGTAAATGGGTCGAAATTGACCTTTGTCAAGAATTCTTTCAATGTACTACCTCATTATTTTCGGGTTTTATCTCTGCAATTATATCCTTCACCAAGTCCTCACGGTTACCAATCACCCATTCACTGCAAATGAAAAAACAAACAAACAAACAAACATTGAACTTAGGTTAGGGTGCACTAATGGAGATGTTGCATACATCAAGGTCAAGTGTTTAGAAATTATTTAAAGACATCAACTAAAGGTTTATACAGATATGTACATTTGAGTGTGTTCACAAAGATACTGCATCCTTAACTTCTCAATTTTTCAAAGTTAATAACCAGTTAGCCACATCTTTGCAACAATCACATATCATTTTCCTTCATTTCTTAGTGCACTCCAAACTCAATAACAGTCCCTAATACCCCTTGTTGGATGCAACAGAATGAAAACGTAACTAAAAGAATATTGTTGTTACCTTGTGCAATATATTAGTGTATGAGGGCGAAGGAACCCTGGTACTTTGAGAAAAGCCTCAAAATTATTTGGTGCAAGAGGTGCATCACTTGGACCTGAATAAAACTAGAAACTAGTCTTAGATCATCCCTAGTATCTATCCATTTCATAATCATCACTATATTTTTAAAAGTACTTTTGCACAATAACCAAACTCAAATGCATACATGCCCTGTTTCTTCCATAAGAAAATGGCAACTCAACAATAAAACAACTTTTTTGGAGTTTCAAACCCTAACCTTCACACACAGAGTAATGTGTGAATCATTCTATGATAATTTCATAAACAGGTATAATTTGATTAAATCGAGATCTGGATCGTGTTGATTAGATTGATTCGATTGTGTAACAAATATTGAAAGGCTTAAACACGTGACAGACTATGATTCCAAATTTTTAACTGATGCTAACCCTCTTGATTGATCGATTGATTTACTGAATGGTTGATTTTGTGTGTGTGTGTGTGTGAGAAAGAGAGGGAGAGAGAAAAGGAATGTATTGAAGGATTTGTGAGGAAGGAAGACAACTGGAAATAATGGGTTTCTTAAATCACACTACATATTAAAAATTGCCCCATGTTCACATTGGTTCTCATGGTTCTCACAATAAAGTTGGTTCTCGTATGATCCCTACCCTATATATATATATATATATATATATATATAATTTGGTTCAAATGAGAACCTTTTCCCAAATTGAGAACTGAGAGAACCATTCTGGACCACAAATTTTTCTCTAAAGCAAAAAAAATTGCTTTAATCGTTGCTTTATATGCAGGAAAAAAAAAATTATTTTTTTTCAATATACACATATGTATAACTGACATATACACATATGTATAGCTAAAAAATGCTATATGCACATATGTATAACTGCTATATACATATATGTATAAATGAAAAAAAAATCGAAAAAAAAATTCTTGCATAAAAATGTGCGATTAATGAAAAAAAAAAAATTTTTTTGCCTTTATATGAAATGTGTGGCCCAGAATGACTCTTTCAGTTCTCAAATAGGGGTTGGTTCTCTTAAGATCCCTACCCTATATATATATATATATATATATATATATATATATATATATATATAGGCTAAGTATCCACAAGAAACCCAAAATTTGAAGAAACTCCCGCAAACCCATCTTGTGGCCCTCATTGTTACACATCACCCATTAAAGAATATATTATTTTATGTCTTGAGGGGTGTATTAGTAATTTTATCTTTCCCCCCATTTAAAAGTTTAAATCTTTTTATTCCCCCTCCTATATAAACAAGATCTCTCTCACACACACACACACACTCTCTCTTTTCTCTCTATCCAACAATCAGAATTTAGAAATCCAGAATTGTTTCACCTACATCTCCTTCATAGATCCACCACCGTCTCCATCCTCCATCCACCGTCATCTACCACCGTCTCCATGGATCTAACCAGATCCACCACCACCAATACTCCGTGCATCATCTTCTTCAAGAAAAAGCCCTAAATCAACCGGGTAACCCATGAAAGGAAAATTAATAACTTGATGCCAGACATGCTCAGAGGTTAGTGTTCTATGACCCCATTTCTAGATCAAAAAAATAGTTCATAAGAATAAGTTTCTGAAACAGAGGTTAGTTTATTAAAAGATATATATTAATGTCAACCCAGATGACACGGTTTCTTGTAAACAAATAAGGAAAAGTAAACGAAAGAAAATGGTTGAAATGTTCAAGTTTGATAACATTAATTATTATATCAAATTATCTAATACGTATCAGTAGGTTGATATTTTTCAACATCTTGAGAAATGATACTTCGTAGAGATTTACATGATGTAATTAACTAATGATACTGCTGAGAGGTTCGAAAAAAGAAAAACATAAGTTGATTTTAAATTTAATCCGAT
Source organism: Ambrosia trifida (assembly GCA_028751855.1). Classification (NCBI taxonomy): domain Eukaryota; kingdom Viridiplantae; phylum Streptophyta; class Magnoliopsida; order Asterales; family Asteraceae; genus Ambrosia; species Ambrosia trifida. Next base: position 168,931,062 of record CM054123.1, on the reverse strand, counting down.
CACTTTCTCCATGTGGTAGAAAAAAGAAATTGCAGTGATAAAATTTTAATAGGGAGAATTAGCGATGAAATTTTATTAGCGATGAAATTATCAATTTAGATAATTTGTTTTCAAGTGGCTTGATTTATATTTTATTTTATTTTGGTTGTTTAATGACAATTTTTTGTTTGTTTAATGACAATTTAGTCAATTTTTTGGTTGTTTAGCGATGAAAAGACGCAACAAATCAATTTTTTGTTTGTTTAATGACAAATTTTTTTTGTTTGTTTAATGACAGTTTAGTTTTTTTTTATTTGTAATAATAATAATATTGGTTTGGAGATGGATTGTTTAGTTTTTTTAATATATATTAATTAAACAAAAGTCACTAATCATTAAATGAAATCTATGTTGCGTCTGTTTCGTATGTAACAGCAGAACTAAGTTGGTATAAATTAGTTTCTGCTTTTTTACAAGATACAAACGTTTGATTTTTTGAGTTTCATGAAAAAGTGTGTTATTTATTGGTGTTGGATTACACGTAGGTAGCATACGTTAACACGTAGGTTTACATATTAATTAACCTTTTTTATATATTAATTAAACAAAACTCAATAATTATGAGATGAAACCTATGTTGCGTCTGTTTCGTATGTAACGGCAGAACTAAGTTGGTATAAATTAGTTTCTGATTTTTTTTTACCAGATACAAAGGTTTGATTTTTTGACTTTCATGAGTTACACATGGGATCAAATCTATGCTGTGTCTATTTCGTATGTAACAGTAGAATTAGGTTGGTATAAATTAGCTTCTGTTTTTTTAACAATATATTAATTAAAACAAAAGTCACTAATCATAGGATTAAATCTATGTTTGCGTCTGTTTCGTATGTAACAGGAGAATTAAGTTGCGTATCAGTTTCGTATGTTTGATAATCTTGATAACTAAATGGATAAAACAATGTTTTGTTTTATCAGTTTCGTATGTTTTTTTTTGTAATCCAGATGGTTAACATACGTTAAGACGGGGGGGGGGGTCATGTAAATTGATGATTTTGTTTTCTTTTTGCAGGTGAACATATTTTTTTGCATTAAAGATGAAGATGGTCATCAAGAATGAAGTGTAGACAATTTTTTTTTATTTATGATATGGATTTGCCGGATTCGCCAGATTCGCTTCTAGCACTGGAAGGACACTCTGTGTTGCCAACCGCTTTATGGGAAGATGTGGAAGCAGTTCAAATTAGTGGCGGTCCAGCTGGTTTAGAAAACGAATTTCAACAACTTCGTGATTTAAGTAGGGTTAACCATGAACTGTTAGTTCAGACCGAGGAACTTATTCAAAAAGAAGCAGCGGAAGATGCACAGTTTAGAAGCCAATTTGGGACGAGGTGGACCAGGCCTTAGTCTAGCACTCTCACGAAAAACTTACAGGATCGACTAAATAGGTTTGCAGCAAATTTAAAGCAAGCTGCAGAGAGTGATGGTAAAATTGTTGATTTGTAGCATTTGTTGATTTGTAATGACCGTTTTGTTTGTTTTTAGCACTTTGTAAGAAACAATTCTTGTGTACATTTGAATGTTTTTTGATCTATAAAGTTTTTAATTGATTATATACAATCTGTGCATTCTTAACGTATGCAACACTGCATATGTTACATATGTAACATGACGTGCTGACAGATTTAGGACCATGGTCACAAAAGTATGAGAGAGATGATGTGACATGTGTGAGGTCCACACTGTCATATCTGCTTTTCAGAAAATGGCATTTGACCATTGTGCCTTTTTTTTGTCATCTATCTTAATTAATTTATTAAAATAATGTAGAATCAATCTAGGTCATTGATCACACTAGGTTTCTTCAATTTGAGTGAGTTTTTATTTAATCCTTCCCCTATATATATATATATATATATATCAATACTAGAAATCATGATCCGACGACAATGCTATTGAGTTAAATCGAATAAGTCAAAACGTACTTTTTGTATGTTCAATGCATCACTTAAAGCTTGCAATAATCCGTTCGATATTTGCAATATGCATGTGTCGCAACGTGTTCGAGTCTAATTACTGGTTGCAGATATATTTTCAATGTTCGGTCACTCGTATTTTTGTCAAAATATTAAATGGCGAAAACAATTTTCTATATTTTGATATTTCAATATTTCTTTTACTTTTTTTGGAAGGTGTGTTTCAGTGAAGAATCCAAACGACGCACAACCCCTCAACCCCAGTTCGAATCCAGGCCAAACACGGGTGTTGAATTTCTCACCCCTTGTTGCGAGTGGAGGGACTCGAACCTGAGACCAAGCGCGGGCAGAAACCTCTCTAAGAAATAAACCCTCCCACCTCCAACCAGCTGGGCTGGATATTATTGGCAATATTTCTTTTACTTACAATAAAGAAATGTATGTGTAAAACTTTTAAAATTTTGTTTTTGAAAACTATCTGCGTCATCTAATGTATTTTTTTCTCTTCTCAAACAGTATTAAAAGAAATTACTGAATCCAGACGATTTAATAAAAAAGTACTAATAAAAAAGTACTAAAATTTTGAAAACGATATAAAAAAGCATGAACATGAAAACATGATTGTCCCAATTCCTACAACATGGATTCCACTCAATAAATATGAAATCAAACCCATAATTCACTACCCCTTTTACCATGTGAACTTCCTCATCCAACGTCTACGCTTTACAACCTAAAAACATCGAAATATAGTATTTTGAAAACATCATATATCATTGAATAAGTATGCCAATTATTATGATCTAATAAAGATTAATTAATTTATTTTCTTATGAAAAAAAAAATCTACGTTTAAATAACACAAATCATAAGTTTTGGATGACAATGGAACATATATGAGATGGTGTTGGTAATCTCGATCTTTGTTACAGAACCGTCTTCTATGCCCATCGGGTATCTGTTACTAATTGTCTATCATGTGCACGTCAAACCTACCCGGTACCAAAAATACACATTTATTGTTGTACTAGATTAAACCCCGGGAGCGTCTCGGGTTGAGAAATTTAATATGATACATCAATTTTACATATAAAATAGACTGATGTATAACTCTAATATTAATATCTAACCTAAAACAAATTAACAATGTACAACTCCAATGATAACACCTAACTTAAAAGAATGTAGAACTTTAATGTAACTCTAATATTAACACATATCCTAATGACTAAACAAATGTACAACTCTAACATACTAATATTGATACCTAACTTAAAACAATGTATAACTCTATTAACCTATTCGGCTCTGGTTGAATTTTTTTTTTTTTTCATATTTACTTATTTGAACATAATTAGTGACTTGCCTATACATGATTAATGATTTACATGAACACTTTGTGTTTTTTTCTTGTATAACAAAACCCCACAAAAAAATTTATCCGTTTTTTATATAGCACTATGGTACTCGTTGGAAAGATAATAAAACGTTCGTTAATTTGGTGTATTTTTTTTTTAAATCTCGTATATTAAAGATATTAACGTTTAAAAATTATGGGAGGAAACATGAGGGTTAAAAATCCAATTTTGTTTTTAAATTATTTTTTACCTAAAATATCTCAATGCCACATGTGATGACACATGGCACACTCAATGAAGAGAATGCATCTTTGAGTACCATGTCATTAAAATGGCTTTGGTTTATTATATGTATAGATGTGCCTAAAATTTACCTTTTGGATATTGGCGGACCCAGCCAAGCCAAATAGGGTGTGCGCCTACCTTGAATTTTTTTTAGCATTATATATAAGTGTTAATCTCGTCTGCACCCCATAAAATTTTTTAATCATACGTTTTGAACCTTTGAAACTGATCCCCAAGAAAAATATATATAATTTTGTGTTTAGAGATAGCCCATTTTAACGGTTAGTAGCCAACTTTCGTGTTTAGACTTTAGAGTTAGCCCAATTCTAATAGTTACTAGGCCAGTAGCCCAATTTAAAAAATAACCCATAATTTTTAATAAATTTTAATTCTGATTAAAAGGAGAAATAAACCAACATAGCACCTAAAACATTAAAGACACGGAGTAGTCCACTAGTCATTTCCTCTCCCAACCGAAAACCTCAATTGAATGGTATATCAAGTCTTGTATAATTGACGGTTGAAACAAATAAACACCTTAACTTTATATTGGTGTATTGTTTATTGAAGCTATCTGACACATTACCCGTGACAATCGTGTAGTTGAAAGAAGCTTTTCAGCAATGAACTTTGTGAAGAACGATTTGCGCAATAGAATTGGTGATGAGAACTTGGACGATAGTTATATTGCTTTTATTGGAAAGGACATGCATAGAAACGTGGAGATTGAAGATTTATAGATAGACTATAAAAAATGAAGACTCGAAGAGAACAACTTTAGATTTTTTAATTTTATTATGCATATGAAAGGATGTTTAAATTACTTTTGTTGATTATATAATTTTAGTATTATTAATTTTGGTATACGAGTCAATTCGACCCGATCCTACCCGGATCATCTGATGAATAAACGACCTATATAAACTCTATGATTCCCCACCACATGAAAAAAATTCATGGGTCCGCAACTTTTGAATGTTGAAAGTAGAATTTTAAATCCACCTAAAACTGACTTGAAATACTCTATACTAGGTTTGAGACCCGTGGGGACCCACGGTGCAAACCATAGTAAATAAAAAAAATATATTAAACTAAGAGTTGTATTATTCAAGTTTAGTGGCTACAACGTAAAGTGTTAAGAATAATGGTTAGCCTGATATTTTTTTTCTTATATAAACGTCATGCGTTGATATGAAATGGGTATTAAAATTAAAACTAATATATAACTATGGTTTTCATGTCAAAGTGGATATTTTTTGTAAACTATAAGTAACGTTAGTAATGAACACCGATTACCTATTATGATCAGTACTCAACCAAAGTATAAACTTTAACAAAAAATAACAAAAGGTATGAATACATTGTGTTTTTATAAATGACTTTTTATCATATTTTTATTTTTAAGGTAATTGTAATTAGTACATAACTTGTTTTATTGACAAATGGCAACGCACTGTTCAAAGCACACAAAAAAAGTTTAAAATAATACTTTATTATTGAAGTTGTATATACATAACGTCAATAAAGGTAAGTAAAAAATTGCATCAAAATTACTCACATTATTCATAAATCCTGAAAGACTTCTTTGTACACAACGTTTGATGTTTTGTTCGTCAATTCACCATTTTCATCTACTATAACTATCTTCAGTCCATCTTGACTTCTGACTCTTGAAAGCGCAACATACAACTGCCCGTGTGAAAAAACTGGATCCTTCAAATACAATCCAACTCTGGATAAGGATTGTCCTTGACTTTTGTTTATTGTCATTGCGAAAGAAACAGCAAGTGGAAATTGCCTTCTGTTAAATTTAAAAGGAATTTTCTTATCTGAGGGGGATAAAGTAATTCTTGGAATAAAAGTTCGCATTCCAATGTTACTTCCTGATACGATTTTCGCTTCAATGACACGTTTTCTCATTTTAACAACTTGTAACCTTGTCCCATTGCACAAACCGCTTTTCTGATCAATGTTTCTGAGTAACATTACGGGAACGCCAACTTTCAAAACCAAACGATGGTTTGGTATTCCAGAAAACTTAAGACCATTCAGGACATCAGGAGAAACTAATCTTTCATCAACCTGTTTGTTAACATCTTCAGACTGGCAAACACTATCCGAACTTAGATACTCAACTTCGTCACCGGGAAACATTGAAAGTAATATATCATTAATTTCATGAACAACTTCATTCTTCGATGCCAATATAGCTCGAGCTTGAAAATAAGTCGGAATGTGGATGTTATCCAAAAGTGAAGGATAAACAAAGGCTATCAAATCAGAAACAGGATCCGAAGATTGAGAAATAAGTAAGTCATCAGGTATCAAAATAACATCCTGATCATCGCTTATTGTATCAACCTTTCCTTCTCCTATGTCCAGAAGCCAAGATGCAAACTTTTTAGTTTCCTCAATATCAGAACTGCAGCTTCCAGAAAGCAACCTCATATTTTTTGTTAACTCTAAAACAGTGCATTTGTGCCAAATGTATGATGAAGTTAAAGAGGCATTAACAATGTCATGCCTAGTTCCATTTGGTACAACTGGTAGAATTTGCCTAAAGTCACCCCCAAACACAACAACCTTTCCACCAAATAACAAATCAAACGACTCATCAGCATGTACACCAAATACATCTTTTAAACTTCGATCTAGTGCTTCAAAAGCATGTTTATGAGTCATGGGTGCTTCATCCCATATAATCAAGTCAGTTTGTTTAACCAGCTGTGCAACATCACTATTAGGTGGTATGTAGCACATAGAATCTTCAGTTAGGTTTATAGGAATACGAAACCTGGAATGTGCTGTCCTACCACCGGCCAATAGCAAAGAAGCGATACCACTCGAAGCAACATTCAAAACAATCTTTCTTTTACATCTTATAGATGAAGATAGAGTCTTCCATAGGAATGTTTTACCCGTACCACCGTAACCATAAAAAAAACCCCTCCTTTTTTTTCCTCAACAGATTTAATTACACAATTATAAATATTTTTTTGTTCATCTGTTAAAGAAGAGAACTGAGAATCAAATTCTTCAACCAAACTGTTTGAGTCATAGCCCAACTCCTCACAAATAAGACGATTGTCTAATAATGATAGAAACTCATTCTCAGGATATGGCATACCTACGAAATGTCGTAGACTGCAACTATTACGCAATAAGAACTTCTCAATATCAAGCAAAGCTAAATTCTTAAGTTCGTCGTCTGAAAGGATCAAATCTGGGAAAAAAAATGTGTTAGAATGGAATATATAGAATAAAATTAACATATAAAATGAATAATTGAATATGTGGAACCATTAAAAATAGTATAATTTACATTCCTAATAATTATGAATCATTACAATTTAGTATATGTCCAAAAAATTCTAGAAAATCTATTTTAAAGTAATAATATATTAAAAAAAGTTAAAAACCTGGGCAGTTTGAATCTATTCTTCTCTTGCGTAAAATGTCATCAGACAAATAATTCCATGTTTCCTCCCACACAATGTCAGGTCTTGACAAACTGTTGGACGCTAAAAGAGTTGCAAATAAGTTTCTTAGATAAGGGCCAGAACCTGCAAAAGCCGCTTCCTTTATTGCTTCAACATATTCTGTATCATCATCCAGGAGTCCCATTGCGTAGCATGCATCCCTAAAAGATGATTGTACTTTCCCATCAACTTTAAGAATATCTTGAAATGATGTTAGTCCTTTAACCTTATTCAAAAGCATTCTCAAAAAATAAGCTTCGCCAACAGAAACAGGAACTGAATGAATTCGACCAATTGACTTTATTCTTTGCCTAACCTCCCATTTTCGTTCTTGTGCTTTCCAAACATATTGTGAAGGGAATTGGATGTAAGTTAGTTGCCTTGCATTGGCATCAATTTTGTTGCGTTCCATCCAACCCAAAAACATAGAGGAAGCACAAGAGGGTTTATTGAGAACGTCATCAATGTCCTGCGTAGGATCGAAAACAATTCTTTGTTCACCAGGTAGATGAAAAGGTAGTCTCATTACAGGAGGTGACCTGTAATGAATATCATATGAGAATATTCTCCATGAAGCCTCACACGCAGAAATATAACGACAATCATAAAATCCTTTGACTTCATCAACAACTTTGTCTTCACCGGGTACTTTCTTGCTTTCCACAAAATTAAGAGTAACTCTATCTGGACCCTTGTTAATGTATTTAAATAAATACTTAATGGATCCAGCTTGGTTACACCATTCAACGTTGATATGAGCCTGGTATCTTTTAAGAAGTGTCTTGTTATATGGAACAACATATCTGTTATCTAATTGCTCACCAGACTTTTCTACCAACGAACCATTATCTCTGCGTCTATACACTGCATAACCTTCAGTATCAATAGAAGTCTCATTCTGGAAATTTTTTGGGAAGTTTTTTGAACATTTGTCATTGACCATACACGGACAACTCATGTTCAAAGGACCACAAGGACCGTGAATCATAAATTCACGTACAAGTTCATACAATTCTGGCTCTTCATCTTTATTCGGTATCTCTGCTGAAATGAACTTGTCAATATGGTCAACTGTAGGAAGCTTATAACCAGCAGCCATAAACAAACAAATGTGTGCGTGTGGTAATCCACGTTTTTGAAACTCAACGGTATATACAGCTGCAAAGTATTGAGACCAACCAAAAGAAAATAAGTTAGAAATGTTATAAAAATAAATAAATATTGTTGTAATAAAAATTAACTTCATGTGTTCGCACCAGCTTCAACAGTCCCAAATAAGTGTTTATCTTTCAGGTCTTTAATGATGGAATCAAGTTTAATCTTAAACAACCTGCATAAAATGTCTGGCCTATCTTCGGGTCTAAGAGTGGTATCTTGAAGATATCTTCTCATCTCTAGCCATTTAGGATTACAAGTGATTGTAATAAAATAGTCAGGGTATCCGTACCACTTACATATTGCCACTGCGTCTAGATAATTTTGCATCATATATCTAGCGCCATCTATGAAGGAAGATGGAATAATAACTCGTTGACCCATGGATGATGTTTCTGTTTGTCCTTCTTCTCTTTGTTTGCTTAGGACATTATGCTTCTCACTCCTAAGAACGGTTTGCTTACCCCTAATGTAATTTAGTCTTTCCATCTCAATCATTGTATACGAATCAACTATAAATTGATGCAAAAGCCTTCGTGCATTAAGAATTAGCGAGTATTCATTACTCCTATCTTGAAGTCTATAAGCAAAAAACTCCCTCATTGTTACACTTTCACGTTTTTTGTTTTTTGTGTTTGAAGATGAGCCCCCATCTGGTAAGGAAACATTTTTTTGACGGTCATCTTTTTTGTTTTTTGAACTTGAAGACGAGCTTTCATTTGGTAAGGGAACATCTTTGTGAAGGATGTCAATTCTATATCCATCGTCACCATAAGGAAGCAACAATGGATACTGAAGAGCAAGATACGAAGGATGTAACTCACTAACTCTTTTTAGCTTTCCATCAGTGGTCTGCACAATAATATCACGTTTATCTGTTTCTTCATTAAGGTCACCAATTATCAATCCAGCAACTTCAGAAACCGTGGGTAGGTTGTAGGTTCTACCATCTTCTTTCCTCATTCCGTTTAATCGAAGCTTGACTTGTGCATCAGGATTCTTCTGAAAACAATCTCTCGCCATTCTATAAGATTTCACCAAGGAGTTTGTGGCATCCAACATTTTTTTCAATTCCTTTACAATTTGAAATTCAAGCGCCTTTTCTGATGAGTATTCCTCATCTGCATCACTATAAATAAAATGAATATATTAGAATTGAAAGTACTTAAAAATCCTTAAAGTTTTCTACAAAAGACAATAAAAAAAATAACATACCCAACGACATTGATTCTATTCGAAACTTCATTTTCAGTATCATATATGTATAGCTGAGAGAATACTGGATTTTGTCCACGTGATGGTAAAAGATTTCCCAAAGCATGGTAGTTCTCACCACTTATACGATAGATGAATGGAGCATTACCATGATTTATAGACCTATCAATTTTTCCACCCATGGACGTAAATGCAAACATAGAGTTGAATCGTCTTATGTTCTTTAAAAAGAATTTGCTTTTAGAATCAACTCTATTAAAATACTCTTTATAACTGTGTGGGGCCTCCTTAAAAGGAGGAAGCATAACTTTTCCATAACTACAACACAGAGAGAAATTTTTTTTAGTATTACTTCTATTAAGCCCTCTAGTAGATTCACATCTTCACAGTCTAGCATTACAATCTTCACAAGTAACATTCTGATCACCATGGTCCAAGTAAGCTAAAAAAAGATATTCAAATTTATTAAATGTACCATATTTCTAAACTAATGTTGAATTAATATTAAAAATATTTTTTATTAGTAGTTATTAGCGAAAAAAGACTACCTGGAGATATGCCTTGTATTACATTGTTTGTCGTTACTCCATGCGGGTTTTCTAAGCATTCTTCCAAGTCAGCCATCGGTATGGGAGTAATACTGGGGCGTTTTCGTTTTAAATTCGATGTTGACCGCGTGTTGCATACGTTAGAAAGCGGCCAACTTACACCCGAAGATCCTAACAAATTAAAATAATATAAGTTTAATAAATGTTGATTTATTATAATATACTTTGTAAACATGACTAAACTAAACATACCAACAATGTCAATTGGGTGTGTTTGAGTGTTAGGTGTTATATTTAGTTTTCCTTTGTTAGTCCGCTTAGAATCCAAGATACGCTTTCTTTCTGTACGCCTTTGTTTATAAAACTCAGATAGATTGCTATGTTGCGATTCGTGACAAACTGCGTAAAAATTAAATAAATAAATGGAATGCTTTGAAAAAGAAGACAAACACAAAACGGGACTACACAATTCTATAATATACTAACATAAATAGATACGCTAACAAATGATGACATAAAAATAAAATAAATAATACCATTAGAGATGTCTGACAAAGGTGTTCTCTGCGTGTTAACTATAAAATAAAAAGAAATAAGTAAAAAAACAACAATGGAAATCATTAAGAAATAGGATATTTGGGCAATGTATAAAATAAATTTTACCTTCGATTCCTAAAGGATTATTTGTTTGTGTCGAAGCAAAATTAGATTTTTTTTCTCTTTGTAGATTCACAACGTTCATTAGAGATGCCTGACAGAGGCGTTCTCTGCGTGTTATCTATAAAATAAAGACAAATAAGTTAACAAAAAAAAAAGACAATGGAAAGTAGTAAGCATAACACATATTTGAAATGTAGAAAAAACATTTACCTTGTATTGTTACTAATGGCGGTGTGAAAGAGTTTGTAGAGGTTTCTATGTTTTCAACATTAGAAAGTGAACAACCGACATTTGAACTTATACTATCCAAATATGCATTCATCCGTTTACGTCTTTCAGAGATATTAAGACTCACTAAACAATAAAGTACAATAAAAACTATTATTTCTTAATCAAAAATTAAGAATTAAAGGTATAAGATGAAACATAATAAATTACGTACCATTTGATATGTCGGATAACGGTGTTGCGGTATTGATATCTCCAAACATGTTTATAATATTTGTTAGTGTAAAAAAAAAAAAAAAGCTAACAATGTAACCAAATGTAAAAGAAAAAAACAAAGATTAATCATTACCGTTAGATTTACGCCTCAGATCACCAACTTTAGATTTCGGTAAACAAAAATCAAATTTTGGGGGATCGGACATTGTAAAATATATGTTTTTCTTGAATACAATAAGTATATACCTGAAAAATTAAAGAAAAATATACTAAAAATTATTGAAAAATAAGGAAACTTTCTACTGCCCCTGGTTTATAAAAGAAATGTGCTTTCAATTTGTGATTTGGGTTTTTTTTTTTTAAATTTTAATATAATCAACCGACGGGCTCTTACAGTCATCCGTTTAAATGATGGATGTTAAACTAAAAAAAATGTTACTAACGGAAGATATACTTTGTGTGCAAATGGCCTTTTAACAACTTTTATTTAAACATTAAGAAACTATTGGTTTGTTAGGATTTTGTATGTTTATAATATGTGTTAGAGTTTTGGGCCGTAAGTTTTATAGGGCCTGCATTTTTTCAGTTATTGCATATGGAATTGGGCTGAATGTTGATGGACTTATGGTTTGTATTAACATACACCGATTCTAATTATGGATCCACCTGAAAAACAGATAACAAAGTTGCTTCTTATTTTCTTTTCAGATCTAGGGTTAGTTATATTGAGAAAACCAGCCGCACCAAATTGTAAACATGACAGAGACTGAGAGAGGAACAGAAATAATGACACGAGCATGAAGGATCGGACGACAACGACTCTGTTAGGTAATTATTAAACCGTTCGATTGTTATTATTTCCATTAAATAACAGAAAGTTCGATGATGTGTTTATGTTTGAAATCGTGTTGGATTTTATAACTTTGTTAGCGACAAATCCGAATCATTTTGCACAAATACAGACTTTGGTTGCTGTTTTATAAGTATTGAAAATAACTAATTCTGCATTATTCTAAATACCTAAATGTCTAATTGAAATCTATGTTGTCTTGAGTATAATCTCTGTTTTTCTAATTTGTAGATTTAAATTTTGAGATTTGAAAATACTTTTCATGGCACATATGTTGCTTTTATAAATAGATACATAGCATACAGAGAAGTTAGTGGGCTTGTGTTTTAATGATTCAATTTATAATTCCGAGTTTGAAATATTTAATAATAAGAAAATTTAGAAGTTAGAACTTAATTTATAATGCAAAATATAATGTAGCTATAAATATAAATATAACTACATATATTTATTAACATCATTATAAAACTTCAAACGGCCAAACTGCATTATTATTATAAATTCTTTCTCTGTTTGATAAAAAATAAATACACAATTTATAAAGCTACGTAATTTTTTTTGTATATAAAATGCAAACAAAAAAATAAATAAATAAAGAATACATACTCGATATCTTGAATTTCCATTGTTAACCTCTTTTTATCAGCGACAACCTTTTTATCTTTATCATCATTGCTGAAGAACTTGTTAACATGTCCTATAACATCTAAGATCAAGTATAAAATAAACATTAATGAAACATAACTTATAAAACTATTATTATGGTTTGGTTGTGATGAAAAAAAGACTATTAGAACGAAATATACCTATTGTAACATATTCATCAACCTCCCTATCCAGAATTTTTTGAAAGGGCACAAAAGAGAAACCAAAATCTGGACCTTGAAAACCATCATATTCGGAAACTTGAGTATTCATATTCAAGCAGAGTTTGTTTGGGTTTGGAGCATACTTGTATTTAGAGGAATTGACCCCAACTCCTGGATTTCTTATAATAAGAGAAGAATTTTCAGTCAGAAACATCTCAAATCTAAAAAACAACCGCTTAAATACATTCGCTTGAATCCTGTCACCCTGTTAATTATAAAAAAAAAAAATAAGAAAACACTATAAATATGTATCTACGTAATTGATGTATTTTAACGTACGCAAATAAGAAAATTCATATACATTAAAATTAAAAACATCACAACTAAAAAAAAAAAGTTATGAAATTTAAAAATAATAGGATATAAAAAAAAACGTGTTGTTGAGATTTAAATTTTCATCACATAGGATCATTTCAATTGAGTACACATCATTAGGATTGCGACGATCGGGTAGACGCCAAACCCGAATAATCTTTAGCTTTAACGCCACACCGTTTCGGTTTACATGAATTTGGTTAACCATTGTAAACTCATTTGCATCTACAGTAGCCATTGATCATGTTAACTGGAAAAAAATAATGTAAAAACCAATAGATGACTTCAATAACACAACAAATCAAAATTGGACTAAATAATGTTTATGTATTTAAAGATGAGAAACAGAAATTAACCTAATAATATATCTTTGCGATTACTCAAAGTGCATTCAACGTGTCTTATTACAATCGTATGTGAATTGGTTTGACTTGTTTATATAGTTATTCAATCAATTCAATAATAAGAAATGGATGAAATAGTGGAGGTTAATTAGCATTGTTATTATTGTTATAACATTATGTATTGATTGAATTTAGTCAACGTCAAGCATTCCTTGATTAACTGGCGTATGTCAAGCATTATATAGGTATTCATATATTGATATAGGTATTCAATCAATTCAATAATAACAAATGGATGAAAGAGTGGAGGGTAATTAGCATCCGAATTAGCATTGTTATTATTGTTATAACATTATGTATTGATTGAATTTAGTCAAAGTCAAGCATTCAAACCATAACTGCCGCATGTCAAGCATTATAGTTAGTTGTGATTTTTTTTATCTATTCAATGTTATTTAACTAAATGTTCTTTATATGTTATGTCAAACATTATATAGGTATTCAATCAATTCAATAATAAGAAATGGATGAAATAGTGGAGGTTAATTAGCATTCGAATTAGCATTGTTATTATTGTTATAACATTATGTATTGATTGAATTTAGTCAACGTCAAGCATTCCTTGATTAACTGGCGTATGTCAAGCATTATATAAGTATTCATATATTCATATAGGTATTTAATCAATTCAATAATAACAAATGGAAGAAAGAGTGGAGGGTAATTAGCATCCGAATTAGCATTGTTATTATTGTTATAACATTATGTATTGATTGAATTTAGTCAAAGTCAAGCATTCAAACCATAAATGCCGCATGTCAAGCATTATAGTTAGTTGTGATTTTTTTTGATCTATTCAATGTTATTTAACTAAATGTTCTTTATATGTTATGTCAATCATTATATAGGTATTCAATCAATTCAATAATAAGAAATGGATGAAATAGTGGAGGTTAATTAGCATTCGAATTAGCATTGTTATTATTGTTATAACATTATGTATTGATTGAATTTAGTCAACGTCAAGCATTCCTTGATTAACTGGCGTATGTCAAGCACTATATAGGTATTCATATATTCATATAGGTATTCAATCAATTCAATAATAACAAATGGATGAAAGAGTGGAGGGTAATTAGCATCCGAATTAGCATTTTTATTATTGTTATAACATTATGTATTGATTGAATTTAGTCAAAGTCAAGCATTCAAACCATAACTGCCGCATTTCAAGCATTATAGTTAGTTGTGATTTTTTTTTATCTATTCAATGTTATTTAACTAAATGTTCTTTATATGTTATGTCAAGCATTATATAGGTATTCAATCAATTCAATAATAAGAAATGGATAAATAGTGGAGGTTAATTAGCATTCGAATTAGCATTGTTATTATTGTTATAACATTATGTATTGATTGAATTTAGTCAACGTCAAGCATTCCTTGATTAACTGGCGTATGTCAAGCATTATATAGGTATTCATATATTCATATATGTATTCAATCAATTCAATAATAACAAATGGATGAAAGAGTTGAGGGTAATTAGCATCCGAATTAGCATTGTTATTATTGTTATAACATTATGTATTGATTGAATTTAGTCAAAGTCAAGCATTCAAACCATAACTGCCGCATGTCAAGCATTATAGTTAGTTGTGATTTTTTTTGATCTATTCAATGTTATTTAACTAAATGTTCTTTATATGTTATGTCAAGCATTATATAGGTATTCAATCAATTCAATAATAAGAAATGGATGAAATAGTGGAGGTTAATTAGCATTCGAATTAGCATTGTTATTATTGTTATAACATTATGTATTGATTGAATTTAGTCAACGTCAAGCATTCCTTGATTAACTGGCGTATGTCAAGCATTATATAGGTATTCATATATTGATATAGGTATTCAATCAATTCAATAATAACAAATGGATGAAAGAGTGGAGGGTAATTAGCATCCGAATTAGCATTGTTATTATTGTTATAACATTATGTATTGATTGAATTTAGTCAAAGTCAAGCATTCAAACCATAACTGCCGCATGTCAAGCATTATAGTTAGTTGTGACTTTTTTTTGATCTATTCAATGTTATTTAACTAAATGTTCTGTATATGTTATGTCAAGCATTATATAGGTATTCAATCAATTCAATAATAAGAAATGGATGAAATAGTGGAGGTTAATTAGCATTCGAATTAGCATTGTTATTATTGTTATAACATTATGTATTGATTGAATTTAGTCAACGTCAAGCATTCCTTGATTAACTGGCGTATGTCAAGCATTATATAAGTATATATATATTCATATAGGTATTTAATCAATTCAATAATAAAAAATGGATGAAAGAGTGGAGGGTAATTAGCATCCGAATTAGCATTGTTATTATTGTTATAACATTATGTATTGATTGAATTTAGTCAAAGTCAAGCATTCAAACCATAACTGCCGCATGTCAAGCATTATAGTTAGTTGTGATTTTTTTTGATCTATTCAATGTTATTTAACTAAATGTTCTTTATATGTTATGTCAAGCATTATATAGGTATTCAATCAATTCAATAATAAGAAATGGATGAAATAGTGGAGGTTAATTAGCATTCGAATTAGCATTGTTATTATTGTTATAACATTATGTATTGATTGAATTTAGTCAACGTCAAGCATTCCTTGATTAACTGGCGTATGTCAAGCATTATATAGGTATTCATATATTCATATAGGTATTCAATCAATTCAATAATAACAAATGGATGAAAGAGTGGAGGGTAATTAGCATCCGAATTAGCATTGTTATTATTGTTATAACATTATGTATTGATTGAATTTAGTCAAAGTCAAGCATTCAAACCATAACTGCCGCATGTCAAGCATTATAGTTAGTTGTGAATTTTTTTTATCTATTCAATGTTATTTAACTAAATGTTCTTTATATGTTATGTCAAGCATTATATAGGTATTCAATCAATTCAATAATAAGAAATGGATGAAATAGTGGAGGTTAATTAGCATTCGAATTAGCATTGTTATTATTGTTATAACATTATGTATTGATTTAATTTAGTCAACGTCAAGCGTTCCTTGATTAACTGGCGTATGTCAAGCATTATATAGGTATTCATATATTCATATAGGTATTCAATCAATTCAATAATAACAAATGGATGAAAGAGTGGAGGGTAATTAGCATCCGAATTAGCATTGTTATTATTGTTATAACATTATGTATTGATTGAATTTAGTCAAACTCAAGCATTCAAACCATAACTGCCGCATGTCAAGCATTATAGTTAGTTGTGATTTTTTTTGATCTATTCAATGTTATTTAACTAAATGTTCTTTATATGTTATGTCAAGCATTATATAGGTATTCAATCAATTCAATAATAAGAAATGGATGAAAGAGTGGAGGGTAATTAGCATCCGAATTAGCATTGTTATTATTGTTATAACATTATGTATTGATTGAATTTAGTCAAAGTCAAGCATTGAAACCATAAATGCCGCATGTCAAGCATTATACCTAGTCAAAACTTTGAATAATTTCATTTGGCGACCATTCTTGTTGAAAGTTGTAACATTAAACACGCCAATTTCTTTTTTTTTTCTAAACAAAGTAGTTCACCAACCTGGAGACGAAGATCACTTATGAAATTCAGCCAACCATTACAAAAATAATAATCACGACCAATCCTTTCTATTGCAACGTTCCATTGATGTAAATCATCTACATACATAGTGATTGGAACATTAGGGACACCATCGGGATAATGCTTATTAATAAAGGAGTAAGGTATAACCTGAAAGCAAAATTTGTGATCAAATAATATGGACAAATTAAGATACTAAAAACATGTAATATAAAGTATCGAACTTAATGGCACTTACCATAGGTGTCGTCAATTCATGTTCAATCATTTTGCAGAATGACACATCCAATTGCATGGATGGAGAATGATTGTAATGCTCCATCATGAAAGTATTCGGAGCAATAAAGTCGAATATGACGTAAAACATAGAGAAGCATAAATCATGTACAACTTTTGACCATCCATTTGTTAAGCAGAATTCATCATCTATAAATTCTAACAAAACAAACCAAGATTGACCATGGTATATCGAAACTTTAATGTTGTTGTTTCGTAAGTTTTTAGATAACAAAAACCTGTTCATGGATTTCGGCAATGTCTGGACAAACACGTAAAAAACAACATTATAATAACGAATAAGCTTTTTTTACTTAAAAAAAATTAGAAACGTCATACCAAAACTCGTGCGGAAGGGTCATGAATAACCTTGAAGAATTTGTCACCCTTGTGATAAGCCATAATGAAGTTCTTTGTCCTAATGAAATCCTGTTCTTCGTCTGCAAAACAAACTTTTGTTAAAGTATCCATAAAGTCACTAATACTCGAAACTGATTTCAATTATCTTTTTTTATGAAATCCTGTATTTTGTTTTTTTTATAATCTTTTTTTATATTCACACATACTCGAAACTGATTTCAATTGCAATCTGTTATTAAAACCACAATCATATCATCAATGATTAAACCTGATCAGAATTACTTGTGTGTCGATTTCATCCAAAGCAGAGACTTGATCCTAAACAGATTATCAAATGGTGTTAATAAAAAAAAGATTCTGATCATTACAAATAAATCCGAAATAAAACGATTGTATTTCTGTTTGGTTTAATATGTTAGTAAACCGCTATGTATGGATTTCATACAGTGTCAGAAACATAATCGAAAACAGATTAGATAGTTATTTTAATAAGAAAACGTGTTGATAATTACATATTTTGTAGAAGGTTGATAGCTATACGATTGTGATTTATCTTTGTAGAAAAATAATGATAGAAACCGATTGTGTTTATCTTTTATGTAAGATGATTGCAAACATTATGTATCAATCTAATCAAAATGCAGAAAATTTATCAAAAACATTTCGAGATTCATGTTAGATTGATAAACAACATACCTTGCAAAAGAATAATGAAAGAGGAATGAGGAATGAGAAAGAAATTATTAGGATAGGAAGGAGGAAGATGTTGTAACATACAAATGGATGTTGACAAAACAAAAAAAAAGAGGTTTATATAATACTTTTTCATGGAGCCCCATTTAGGATTTGGATCCTTGAAGACCCTCTCAAAATCTAGGATTCAACCCTAGTGTTTTCATTTATTATATAGATAGACTTGGTCATTCTTCATGTAATTATAAATTTGTTAGAGCAGTAGGTTATGCATATTTATGTGAGAGAAACCTTCATATTTTGATATGCGGTAGTAAATGCATGCAAAATGATACATCCAAGATTAATGATATCCATGGGTATCTTATGCAATCGATCGATGATGATTACGTAATCTTCAATGGCTAGTAAAGATTTTTTTTTTTTTTTGGTGTCACCGTTATTAGACAATAATATTATTAGTGATAAATTAGAGTTACATAAGGTGGGTTTATATAGACCATCATATTACATGTTTAGTCCCTAATTTATCACTAATAATATTATTGTCTAATAACCGTGTCTTGATTTTTTAAGTCCGAGAAAACGTTTTACCTCGACCTCCTTGCTCGGGGCTTAAAATTCGCGAAAAATGAACCAATTTTCAGTAACAATATACCTATTCGGATCAAGTAATACACACAATGTTATTCAAATAAACAATATCCTTATTTATTCTAAAACAAGAGTTGTCACGTCCTTTTCTTTTAGGCCTACTCTGACACTTTCGGAAAACATTAAATTGTCATTGTCCGAAAATATAACGTCACTTGAATATTAGAGGTATACACAACGTATGATTTTTTTCAAGTGTTATGTGACGACAGTAATTACCATGTAGATCCGTTCCTTTTCATTTTAATTTTGGTTTGAACATTGGTAGTTACTAGTTGGACCTTTTTTTTTTCTATTAACTTTTACTTTATAAATAACTAGGTTTTTATCCAGCCGCGCGTTGCGGCGACGTCAATATGATTTAAAATTAATTAAGTGATGACATAGGGTTGCGATATTTCAAATTCCAAATCAAACCTAAATCAATTTTCATTGTGTTTGTGATATTAGTTTATCATACATAAACTTTCCACCTAAATTATTGTGTATGCTCGTGAAATTTCTATGGTAAGCATCCCTAATAATAGCATCATTTTACCAGGAATCTCCCGCGGTACGCGGCACATGGTGGAGATGGCGCACGGTAGATGTGGTCGGTGATACGTGCGTTGCGCGTTTTTCACTTGACGTGTTAATGCGGATTTTGGTAACCGACAAAGGCATTGAGACTAACCGTGGACAATGAGAAAATACAAAAGTGGTAGTGGCTACGCGGAGAATACCAGGAATCTCCCGCGGTCCGCGGCACATGGTGGATATGGCGCACGGTAGATGTGGTCGGTAGCCGGCTGCGTACATTAGAGTGAAGCAGCTATTCATTTCGTGGTCGTTAAATATATAGATAATGAACGAACAAAAACCAAACCCGTGTGAAATCGGGTAAAAAAACGCATTATGTCGGGGGCCAAAATGAGAAAAAAAACTTAATAAAAAAGTTGGTGGTCAAAACGGGAAAAAAAACTTAAACAAAAAGTAAAAAAACATTGTGTGGCTAAAATGAGGAAAAAAAAACTTAAAAAAATTGGTGGTCAAAATGGGAAAAAAAAGTTAATAAAAAAAGCAAAAAAAAAATGTGGCTAAAATAGAAATATGAAAACATAACTATTTGTTAGCTTGTATTATTAATATTATGTAATATAAATCTTGGATACAAATATAAATGTTCGAAAATCTATAACAACTAATAAATAAAACCTATTTGGTACACATGACACTCCCTCGTTAAATCTTAAATATTTTTTTCCCTCATTTAATACACATGGTAGCCTCTCATTCTTTCTCACCTTTTCCTCCATTCTAAAGCATTCCTATGGCTTTTTTAATTTTTGTAACCCCTAATTAATTACTCTTTACAGTGATTATTGTTTTATAACAAAAAAAAAAAAACACACACACACACAAATTCACTTTCCTTTCCTTTAATTTTGATGAACCTTCACCAAAACATAACAAATCCTAAGATAATCCTTTTTCTTCAACATCTACCGAATCTTCAAATCCATTGAAGCAATCCCCAGTAATCTTCATTATAGTTTTGTTGCTCTCTGTCGATTATATATTGATTAAGATTCTTATCACAAATTCATTGAATATTTTTTTATTACCTTTCGATTATCAGTACATCGTGCCTGATTTTGGTAGTATTCGAAAGTATCTGTTATTATCTTTCTTAAACTTTTAAGTTAATAATAAAGCTGTAAACTAATAAACATGGAATTACTAATTATTTACTTTAAGATTTCTTAACAAGTTACTGTTTACATATATATGTTGCAATCTATTTACTTGGTTTGATTTGATATTATTGATATTTGTATATAACAACCCTATTTTATGGTTTATTTTTTTTCCTTATTTGTGGTTTGTTTAGGGTTTCAATATGTTTATTATGTTCAATATCACTTTATTATTTCTTTTTCATGTTTTGTGGTTATTATTTGTTTTAAATGTGTCACCAGTACTCAAGGTATGTTTAAATTGTAAACCTATATTTGATCTAGCAACTTTATAGCATAAAATTAATAATGAAATTGGTTCACTATAGATTATGTTTATACGAACGACTTTACTTTGTAGAGCATGTGGAAGAGTCAATACGAACCATCAGAAACATTTTAAATGGTTAGTTATTATTCATAAAATCATTCACTATTCTACGAATATCTCTTTTATTATATTCAAAAGTATGATTTATTTGTTTTGATGGATGTTATGCAAGGGTTTTGATTTGTGCAAATATTTATTATATTCAAAAGTATGATTTATTTGTTTTGATGGATGTTATGCAAGGGTTTTGATTTGTGCAAATATATTTGATACAACATGCAAACCATTTTGCTTCAAAATGCATAATTATGTTATAAATGCACAATGTAATTGTACGAAAACGATTATTGCATATGAATTTGAATTGTTAGCAAAACATAATTTTAGAAAAAAAAATGTTATGAAACTATAAAGAAATAAATAATTACAATTGTTTTAAAACTAAAATGTAAATCAAAATTTACTTTATTTACTTTCATTTTATATTTAGGTTCAATAATTTTGGTAACAATTTAGAATTATGTGTCAACTGAAAAACTTACGGTTTTAGCTTTTAAAATTAAATACATAATTTTGATGTTATTTCGACATGTTTAAAAAAATGATTTATAATCGTAACTTTTAAAAATAAGTTATTATGATTAAAAATTTTAATTAAATACAAATCTTTATTATCATTATTAAACTATTGTATTGCATCTATATGGAAATATTCAACATTATTTATAGAAACATAATTCTTAAATATGTAATTTTTATGTTCTGGTTCAAAATTTAAATAAAGAAAATTTGAATTTTAAATTTTCATATTGTCATTTTAAAAATTCAAAAATTTAAAATCAAGTTAATAAAGGTAATTGATTAACCTATTTAATACCTTAGTTTTAGAAATTTCCTAAATAGGTTTAAAGACTAGTCAATAATAAAATTTCTTTATATAACATGACCCTAATTTCCCTAATTATAATTAATACATTATTTATTTCCTATTATAAATTATTGGAGTCAATATATATAATCCTCATTTCTAGACAAAATCTATCTATATAATAATTCAATACACTCGGGTCGAATGGAGGCCTTAAAGAGTGTCTACTTGGATCCAAATTAGAAATGGGGTTCCGACTTTTACACTATATAAACCGTTTTTATATTTTTTTTTCATTCTCCAAAACACATCTCTCCAATTCTTCCTAAGAAAGTTTTCTATCCTCCTCCTTCATTTTGCATAATCTTTGATCCTCCAAAACCGATTTAACATCTTCAATCGGATTTAATCATTCAATTTTATCAAGGTAATGGTTGATCCTACTTTTTCTAACGTTGATTCATATTATTATGATTCACTTCATTTTTATTCTTAACTTTATTAGTGTTATGTCAACATCCGATTGAATCCATAATACTTTCTATTTGGCCGAAGATAAACAACAATTCTGGGTTAGTATCATCGTGACAAATAAAAAAAGGGAGTAATAATCCTAATTTCTTTCCAATGATAATTATTTAATATTCGATTAAAAAACAATCAGATGTTGATCGATTTT
Source organism: Ambrosia trifida (assembly GCA_028751855.1). Taxonomy (NCBI): domain Eukaryota; kingdom Viridiplantae; phylum Streptophyta; class Magnoliopsida; order Asterales; family Asteraceae; genus Ambrosia; species Ambrosia trifida. The sequence goes on along the minus strand of CM054123.1, from coordinate 168,908,352 downwards.
AAGTATCGATTGATCATGTTTCAAGTTTATCAACTTTTACAATAGTTGATGAAGATTTCAACTCATTTATAATCATATTGTGTTTTAACATTTCTAGAAAAATACATAACTTTATTTTGACATTTGAATAGTTTTATGCTTCTTATTTGAAAAAAAAACAAAGAAACAGGATTTGATCCAAACACACAAACGCTATTATGTCTTATCACAATGGATCTCAATTCTTCAAGGTTTTGCATGACCCTTCGTCAACAGTTTTGGTATGTTTGATTTTTTTATGTTCATATGCCTATTTAATTTAACAAATGGTTCTTTCATTTTTAATGTTGTTTTTTACATGCCTTTCCAGACTGTGCCGATGGCCATGAACAAATTTCTATTGTCTAAAAACATGCACAATGGTTACGCTTGGTCTGTGCCAGTTCGTGTAGAAATTGCTTCACAAGTCGTTAGGTTTGTTATTTGCGTATTCATAATTTTATGGAAATTCTATTATTGACATTAATAAGAATTTTTAAATTCTGATTGTATTTATTGGCATTGACCCTCATTAAATTTTAAATAAATGCTAACCAAATCAATCATTAAATTTGCAATAATATAGTGAATTTTTTTAATTTAACATTTGTCAACAATTTCCTAATATAAACACGATAATTAAGTTAAAAGTTAATATAAAGAAAAAGCTGACTATAATTTTCATTTAACATATTTTACGAATTTGGGCTATAATCCAAAGCTGTTACAATATTCTCGAATTTAAATTCTCATTAATTTTCAATAAATGGTAGTTTATAGAGATTAATCTATTCATACACATTGATTCTCAGTCTAATGTCAATAAATGCTAACAAAATAATTCATTCATTTAGTCAATAAATTAGTAAATGATTGAATTTCTTAATTTAAGTTATTCATTTAAATACCTTTAAATGAAAATTCACGTTTTGTGGATGTAATTCAATATACGAACCGTATGTGTTATGCAAGACATATTATTATTACCAAGACTATCATTTTATATTAGTGTAATATTTACATATACTTATTTAATAAAAATATTTCCCAAAAATATATATAGATTAACAATAGTTTTGTTTAATATACTTTGTCTATATATTTTAAATTTTCGTAATGACCAAATTATATCATATAATTATTACTAAATGGTAACCAATTTAATAATTTAAATAGGATATTTAATTATATGAAAGCCAATTAATTATTACATAATAATTTTAATAAATAAAAATTTTAAAAGATGAATATATTCATTTAAATTGAATCTCATTCAAATGTTAATAAATGGTAACCAATTTAATAATTTAAATAAGATATTTAATTTAATAATAAATATAATTTAAAGGTATTTAACAGTTTTCTAAAATATATACTATATTCAAAATACTATCCAATAATAATAATAATATTTTGTCTTTCATTTAAATATCGTTGACAGATAAACGTTATTTATTTTTAATTTTTTGAATCTTTGATGGAGATCAATTCTTTGAATTTATTTATTTTTCGTGTCTTATAATACATTTATTAGTAATTAGTAAATGATTGAATTTTTTAATTTAAATTTTGTCAATAATTTCATATGATATAGACGATGTTTTTTTAATAATTAATATTAATTAAATTTGATTAACAGTTTCCAAAAACTTATACGATGTTTAAAATAATACTAAGTGTAAATTTACATATATTTATTTAATAAAAGTATTTCACAAAAATATATATAGATTAACAATAGTTTTGTTTAATATACCTTGTCTCTATATTTAAAATTTTCGTAATAACCAAATTATATCATATACTTATTACAAAAATTACTTGAAAGTCAATTAATTATTACATAATCAATCATGCAATAATTTTGGTAAAATAAAATTCAAAAGATGAATCTATTCATTTAAATTGAATCTCATTCAAATTTTAATAAATGATAACCAATTTAATAATTTAAATACGATATTTAATTTAATAATAAATATAATTTAAAGGTATTTGACAGTTTCCTAATATATATATATATACATATAGATACTATATTCAAAATACTATCCCAATGATAATAATAATATTCCGTCTTTCATTTAATAATAAATATAATTAAATTTGATTAACAGTTTCCAAAAACTTATACGATGTTCAAATTAATAAAAGTGTAATACTTACATATATTTATTTAATAAAAATATTTCCCAAAATATATATAGATTAACAATAGTTTTGTTTAATATACTTTTTCTCTATCAAATATATCATATAAGTATATCATATAAATATTACCTAAATTATATGAAAGTCAATTAGTTATTACATAATCAATCATGCAATAATTTTGGTAAATAAAAATTTGAAAACATGCATCTATTCGTTTAAATTAAATCTCATTCAAATGTTAATAAATGGTAACTAATTTAATAAATAAAAACGATTTATAATTTAATAATAAATATAATTAAAAGATATTTAATAGTTTTCTAAAATATTTACTATATTCAAATGTTGTAAATGATAATAATAATAATATTACATCTTTAGTTTAAATATCGTTGACAGATAAACGATATGTTTACAAAAAAATTTCCCTTATTCAACGTTTTAATATAAGTTTGGTCAACAATTTACAAACATAAACACATATATTTAAATTAATAATAAATATAATTTATTATTGATTAACAGTTTCCTATAATATATACGATATTTAAATAAATAATTAATAATAATAATGTTACTATTTTCATTTAAATATATTTAATAAACTTTAAGATATTTTTTTTATCCAATGTTTATATAAATAAAAAATAACATTAAACCCATAATACAATCTAAATGATCATTGACCCTACCAGAAAAACCTTATCTGTTTTGATTTATGGAACTTTGTTGTAAGTAAATTGTTTGACTTTATTTATCTTTCATTGTCTAACACTAGACTTATCAGTAATGACATATCATTTTATGTGTTTTTATTTATATGTTAATACCTTATTATATTATAATATATACTATTATAGTTTATTAAAAGTAACAATATGAACTAAAAACCAATTCACTACCACAAATGGTTTTCATTTTAAAACTAACATTATCATATTATGTTTACAATAAATAGAACCTCATTCAATTGTCCATAAATGCTTACGAATTCAATAATGCACTAATTAAGCATGGTGCTAATTTTAAGATATTAATGTATTAATTAGCATTTACCCTCCTTCAACTGATAATAAATGATAACGAAATCAATTATTTAATTATAATAAATTAAAAAATTATAAACGTTTTAATGAAAGTTTTGTCAGCCATTTACATAGATAAACACATATATTTAAATTAATAATAAATATAATTTATTATTGATTAAATGTTTCCTACAATATATATAATATTTAAATAAATAATTAATAATAATAATAATGTTACTATTTTCATTTAAATATATTTAATAAAATTTAAGACATTTTCTTTATCCAATATTTATATAAATAAAAAAATAGCATTAACAGAAAAACCTTATCTGTTTTAAATTGTTAAGTACTATATTTACACAGTTTAAATAATGACGTTTTTTTGGCGGCATTTTGTAACATGTCAAAAGTTGCCTAAAGTGTGTGTACAATGGGTCCCCTTTTGGCTACATGTTGAAATAGGTCGGGGGTTGATCCTTTTAGTGTCTATTTTTTAATAAAATATATGAAATTTATATTACAGCATGTGACATTGGACCCATTTTCTTATTAGTTGTTTTTTAGCTATCTAATCGGTTTGAACCATTAGAGAGATATAACATGTAAAATTTAAGCGACCCATTCAAGTAAATGGGTTAAGGATTGCTTCTTGATTTACTTATCACCGTATCCATATCTTTACAACAACTATATTTTATGTCTAACATAAATATGGAAAACAATGTTGGAGGTTTTCATAAATTATTGAAAACGAGTCGCACTCCGAGGATCATGATGACAATGATAACAACTTCGAATGTGAAAAATCAGCTATCAATGAGCAAGACGTGAAAGATTTTGATTGAAGTAATGAAAATGGACCATTGGTTGAAGTTCGTTAAGCCCCAACTAAATGATAAGTGTTATGCTTAAGCTTAGTTATGATTAGAATATAGATATTACCCAAATGATGTAATGTGTGATATTGTGATAGCATGCCATGTAGTTTGCAGTTGTCTGAATGTTTAAATATAGCGCTTAATCATTCTAAATTAAACTTTTGCTCAAAATCAAGTGAGTTGGCAAAATGTTCTGTTTGGTATTAGATCATAAGCTTTCATTTGAATTTAATTACGATAAAATGAAATTTTAATTTTGGCAATAACTGAGATTTATGTAGTGTGTTTATAGCTAGGTTTGTGATTTATAACTATAAGTTATGTGATATGTTACTTTGTTTCTATTTATTTTATTTAAACAGCTTATGATCTATGTATTGTGTTTATAGCATTGAAAACCTTAAATTATTTCCTTATGTATATATTTTTAATTATTCTTATTTCCCAAATTATAAATTTAATACATTTACTTTGTCCCAGTAATGTTACTAAAAAACATTAATCAGAAACTGTTTGTGTAACGGAACAAGATTACAAGTTGTTAAAAAGGTGAAACGTGTAATAGCAGCTAAAAATCATTTCAAGAAGTAACATTAGAATTCGAACCTTTATCCTAAGAATTAGTCTGTCCTCTTCTAATAAAAAATTTCTTTTAAATTTAACAGAAGACAATTCTCACTTGCTTTGTGTTTCGCAATGACAATAAATAAGAATCAAGGACAATCCTTATCTAGAGTTGAGTTGTTGAAGGATCCTGTTTTTTTCAAATGGCCAATTGTATGTTGCGCTATTAAAAGTCAAGAGTCAAGACGGACTGAAGATGTTAATATTAGACAAAGATGAAAGCCTAACGAACAAAAGAACTAATGTTGTGTACAAATAAATATTTAGAGCTTCATGAATAACCTTATAAGATCTTAAATGAAAAGTAAATTTTATTTCAATTAAACCAAAGACAACCAAATTACAAGTGATACGTAGGTAAACGGGCCACAAGTTGCGCCGCTACCCCTTTTTGTATGGCAAAACCTATTCTATTGAAAATAAAACATTGGCCCTTAGCCGCTGGAGAATTACTTTGCACAACTTTCTCCACGCGTTCAAGGAGCTTGATTGCTTGCGGGGCCAGCGCTCCGAATGTATCAAAAGCGAAGGGTACAAACACATGCTGGTTCTCTAGACAAGCCGCTTCATGTTTATCCATTTTTTTGCTCTCGGCTTTCAAAACTGCTTGCCCAGCTACAAACCCCGAATCCCGGAGTCCCACCAATGGGGATACCCCGGTAAGGTCAACGCACGCGTGCTTGCCTTGCGCCCATCCGAACACAAGAATGTCCGCTGGCCTCAAGGTGGACCGCCCGTCAAGTGGGTCTGTCAAAAAATTCACGGGAGCCTCTTTTTTGGCTGAAATCCCGGCCCTTCGTAACACATCCCATAAAACATCTCTAACCAGGTCATGTCTGTATTTAAAGCCTGGCAACTCCTTACAATGTAGGGCGTGTTCTCCAAACTTGTCTAAGCGTGTTTTTTTATAGATCGGACACGGTTCGTCGACGGGGAACATGGGAATCATAAGTCGGTATTTGAGGACCGCCCGATATTCGATAGCCGACATATGTTGCCCGAGTCCGTCAATTGGGAGTGTAGTGAGGAAATCTTGAGCATGGGCCTCCTTGAGGCATTCAAACACCGCTTTCTGGCGCGAAGACATGTTAAACTCCTCCTCCATATTCTGCATGGCTTTACAGTTAAACGCACTCGCCAAAATTTTTTGAGGCTTTTTTGGGGCGGTGTCTTTATCCGTAAAGCCGCCCACATCTACATTGGGGAGAGAGCTGCAAATGTTGTCCAGTGCGAGCTTATAATCTTCGTCCATCCCAACCACCCCGCTGTTCCTTAGTATGTGTTCCTGTAGCTCCCAGGACTGCGCCCTAGAAGCCACATACGCATAAGCGGACACATCTTCCGCCGAGCACAGGCCCAAGCCCCCCGAGCGGATCGGTAAAGACGCCAATCGCCATTGAAGATCCCCAAAAAATGCGCCCCCACAAACAACGATATCCTCAACAGCACCTCGGAGACCTTTGTCAAAAATGGATACGGCCTCCCCAACAAAGGTCGGTTGGCACGTTCGAAGCCCAAACAACAGTTTGGCCACACCCATACATGAGCGAAGCAATAAGAGCTCACTTTGGGGGTCCCGTAACTTCTGCAAAACGCCCATCAGGCCAACCGCACGCTGAGCCCTCTTGACTGCCATTGAGCTAATGTAATCCCCATCACGACTAACAACCCCCTAGAAGCTTTACCCCTGTCTGTGGTCTTCCGATCTCCTCAGGAAAAATACCAGGCTTCGCTTTCATACCATTGCATGTTGGCCAAAAGATCTCCGACTTCTTGATATTAAGCATAAGCCCAAACTGGGGACCTTCTGCTCGAATGATGTCAAGGGCTTTAGCTACTTCTTCGGCCCTGCCTATAATCGTGCCATCATCCAAATACCACGCATGAAAGGGTAAGGAACAGTGTTCTTCCACCTGTAGCACGAGCGGATGTAAGACAAGGGCAAAAAGAAGTGGTCCTAAAGGATCCCCTTGCTGGACCCCCGTGTAGGCCCCGATACAAGTATCTCCTACATATAGCCTGGCAGGTTGGGCGTATAAGAACTGAACCCATTGGTAGATAGATGGGCAGCGGATGCTGACTTCGCGCAGAAGGATTGTCCGGTCGACCATGTTGAAAGCGTTTGAAAAATCCACAGTGAGCATGGCCAGTGATCCGTCGTCACGGAACGCATTCAAGAATCTATTCGCACTGTGGAGAATAGCCTCTGCGCCATTGGGGACCCCGACCCCATATTGAAAGTCCCCTAAGTAAGCCGACATCTCCTTCCCAATTTTACGCATTGCAACTTTAGAAACTAACCTCCGCCAGATACCCCCGACAGCAATGGGCCGAATTCCGTTATCGGGCTTTAATAAGGGGGTTAGGGGGCAGAGGCAATGAATTCCGCCAGAATTTTCGGGCACAGCCCTCGCAGCCAGATGTTAACTACCTCAGTGATGGCCACAAGAAGAGCAGATGGCGGAGAGGACCCCTGTCCGCACAATGCATCCGAAATATGTTGTGCTCTCAAGCCATCCCTTCCGCAAGAAGTTCCTTTGGGGAAGGAGCGGATATTCTCCAACACACAATCAGTGTTAACCTGAAGAGCATCTTTATTGGGCAAGACATGAGGCAAGTGGGGGGGATCCCTAACCGGATGCTTATCAACCAAGGCTTTTAAGATGGACTCTCCAAATGGTGCAACTCCAGAAGAGCACAAAACCTTAACCGCGGCTGTGAAGTGACCATCAGCAACCTTCCTCAGACATTGTTTGATATTAGCCCCATTCTCCGATTCATTTTGTCTGACTGTCCCTATAGACGACTCTTCATTCGATTGGGAAAGGAGGGGGAGAACAAGCTCCTCCATGCCCTCGCCATCTTTCCAAATTGCTAAGGAGCGCATGATGCTACTGCATTGCAAGGATTTACGATTCCCAGACCTCCGTTCCTGCCTGGAAGACGGTCGGATAGTGCGTAACGTGCAACGAGGCAGCAACAACAATCTTAAATTATCTGTTTTTTTTATGTAAGGTTTTTAATGTTGCTTCAAAAGCTTTAACGGTATTATTATTTTGTATGTTCTGGAAAACTGTATTTAGTCACATTGAATGTTCATGTTCATTTGGCTTCCATTAGAATAAATTCGGTATTATTCATTTGATTCCATTCTTTGTTTATAATTTTCGTCAAATCAAACTTTACTTAGTTGATATATCCCTCATTGCGTTACACTAAAAGCCTTATATGATATTTTGCATTTAACAACAAAATCCATACCAATTGAACCACCAAACATTTAGTAAGCAAAACAACTTGCATACTACAATTGATTCCAATCTTTGTTTATATTTTTTGTCAAATCAAACTTTACTTAGTCGATATATCCATCACATGGGCAGTTTTATGTTGCGCCATCATTGGTCAAAAGTCGAGATGGGCTGAAGATACTAATACTAGATCAAGATGGCAACCTTACGAACAAAACATCAAACGTTGTGTATAAAGAAATATTTGAAGCTTTATGAATAACTTTATTGAATTTTTTATTAATATTTTCAATGTTATGAAAACTATATTTAGTCACTTTGAATGTTCATGTTGATAATAAATCCATTAGAATAAATACAATATTTTTCATTTTGTATATTTTTTGTCAAATTAAACTTTATTTAGTTGATATATCCATCATTTCGTTACATTAGACTGTTAGATGACATTTTGCATTTAACATCAAAATTCATACATATTGCATTATCAAACATTTAGTAACCAAATAACTTGCATAATACAATTCTTATTTTCTTACTTTTTTCATTTTACTTTTGGGTGAATCGTGGGTCCCCACGGGACTCTAACCTAGTACAATTTTATATAATTACACACATTGTAACACAAAATTAGAACACATACATCTCCAGCATAATATTTTGAAAGTTTTGCTTTTACAAGATCTACACATTATCCGTATGTTTCGTATGTTTCGCAATTACCATCAACAAAAGCCAAAGACACTCTATTGCTGGTTGGATTCATTTGAGAGACCTCGTTTTTACATAGGGCAACTTTATGTGTCATTATCAATAGTTAGGTGCAGGGTAGGGGTGAAGTTACTTATACTTGATAGTGATGAGAATGTTACAAATAAAACAAAGACAATAGTCTATAAGGAAATATTTAGTGCTATTTGAATTACATGTTTATTTCTTAATTTTACATTTAAACTTAAGTATTTCACTGTATTTTATGTTTAATAAAGTTCAGCCCTCAAAGCACTAATATTTATTGAACCACGTGTCTACACGGGCAATAATCTAGTGTATTATAAAGTAAACTGATGTATAAGTTAATCAATTAGTATATGTATTTGACCTTTTTAGCATGTTTAATACTTTTTTTAACCGCTAAATATTTGTTACCAATGAGATTTGAACTCTTATCACTTGAAAAAGCAAAGTCTTATTCAATATCTTGATACTGTTTGATTGATTATGTGCTGAATCTTTAAGAGGTCTGAATGGTTAAGAGGCTTTGAATGAGTAAGTGCTGAATGGTTCAGCTATGTACCAAGTCTGAATGTTTCAGCTCTTAACCATTCAATTCAGAGGTTTTTTTTAGGATAAAACAAACAGTCTGAATGTTGAACCATTCATAGCTGAATGATTCAGAGCCTTATTAAGAGGCTACCAAACAACCCCTAACCCAAAGTCTCTATGGTATCCCGTTTGATTTTGCTGTAGTTTTGTTTAAAGGTAAGAAAATTGTCCTACTAAAAGGGTGTTTGGGATTGAGTTTGGAGATGCAAAAGTGCTTTTGGTCAAAAGTGCTTATTGGCTTATGACTTTTTGAAAAGGAGTTTTAAAAAAAGTGTTTGGATTAGCTTTTGGGATGAGAAACGTTAAAAAGTCAATAAATTGTTGTTTTTTTAAGTGTTTCGCTTAAATTATTGTGAATATTGGTTGTATGGTTGGTATATTTGTAATTTTTTCCCAAAAGTCAAAAGCCAAAAGCCAAGATTTCTAACTTTTCAAAAACAGTTTTTACACCCTTAAAAGCCAAAAGTCAAAAGTCAAAACAGAAAGTGCTTTTGGGTTACACAAATAGGTTACTGACTTATTGGCTTTTTCAAAAAGCCAATAAGTCAATAAGTTATTTTGAAACTCAATCCCAAACACCCTCTAAGTTGATTTGGTATCATTATTAATATTTTTAAATAGTGATTCATGTGACTAGAAGACACCACGATTCATACATCTAGCAAATTTTAGCATTTATTAAATTATTTATATTTATTTTTAAGTACCACGTATAGTAGTATAAATAGGTCTCACATCCCTCTTATTCCATTCACCCCACACTCATTGTTTTCTTTTCTTCTCTTCTCTTCTTTTCTCATCATATTCATATCCTCCACGAAATCCCAATGGCAAGTGTTGAGGTAATTTTTACTCTTTGTTTCTTCCATTTATTATTTTTAGCATTCAAAACTTATCATTTAACTATAAATAATTTGAAGGTTGATACCCCACGGGTTTTAATCTATGGTAAATCAAATTTAGTGTCGTATATGTATATGTACATAACACATTACCAAGTTTTTTTTTACCTGTGTCGTCATGCGACAAATAGATCTGCTTAATAGTTCATGCTGCTGGTTTTCTATACATTATGTTATCTATATATATTTCTCTTCCATTTATTATATATAGCATTCAAAACTTGTATCATTATAAGGCTGTCGGTTGTGGACACGCGAACAAGCTGGCGCAAGCCATGTGGCTTGCGAACACCACAACAGCCCCACACCAAGCCCCGCGTGAGCAAGCCACCGCGAGCACAAACGACCACGGTCACGGAACTGTTGTCTTGGATTTTAAGTGGGATGTGAGCGATGGTCTGGAGCGAGCCATAACACCCCACGCTAGCGATTGCATTGTTTGGAGGTGGTCGCTCACGCAAGCACCACAACTGACAACACACAGTCTAAGTACCTATATAAAATAAATTAAAAGACACATAATACCAACTTTTTTTAAAATGTGTCACTACAAATGTAGATCCACCCTAAGAGTGCCCGGAGTGGGGCGGGAATGGGGGCGGGAAGGGGGGAATACCGCCGCCATCGATGGCGTGGAAGGGGCGGGAGGCTGGGGGCGGGGCAGCTTCACCGGCGTGGGGCATTTTGTGGGGTGATGTGTCACCTTTTGATTGGTCGGTTTTTTTTTTAACTTTAACACAATATAATATTATTTCCTTCCCCCTATTCCCCCTTTCCACTCCCCACAATTTTTCCCTCTCACATGGGTCCCACAAGTGCCACATGGCGCTTCATCTCCCTCTTTCCCCCTCACCACTCCGAGTAGTCTAACGGTAGATCATGTTGATATTTCAGGTTGAATCAGTTGCGAACACCGTGCCAGAGACGGTGGAAAGCACCCAAGAAACACCAAAAGAGGTGGAGCCAGTAGTTGCTACACCACCTGCACCCGAGCCAGAGGCGGAGGAGCCAACAAAAGAGCCACAAACCGTTGATGCTCCACCACCAGTGGAAGAGCCATCTGCGGTCGAAACTGAGACTAAAGTGGAGGAGGAGCCTAAAAATGATGTAGAAGAAGTTAAGGCTGAGGCGACTCAAGAAGAGGTGAAGGAAAGTAAGCTGGAAGCCGAGGAAACTCCAGCCACTACAGAGGTGGTGGCCGAAGAAACTCCGGCCACCACCGAGGTAGTGGCAGAAGAAACACCGAAGACGACAACAGAGGAGGATGAAAAAATTGTTGTGGAAGATGAGAAACCAGCTGAGGTTGTTGACACCACTGAAGTTGCAAAAGAGGAATAAAGTGTGAGCTTTTCATTTGGTTGCCAAGTTATGTTACTTTCGACCTTTTATTTATTGTGGTTAATGTGTTTGATTTCTATTGTGTAATGTTCAAAATCCAAGTGGCAGGAATAGAATAGATCAAAAGATGTGGGGTGCCACTGCGGTTTTTTCATGAGTTTTAATACCAAGTTCTGTTATAATATTTGTTTTTTCTTTCTCTAAGTGATTAAAAGATGCAAAGGTGTACAAGCTATAGCTGAAGCATATTGTAAAAGATATATGGTTTTCTTGCATAAAATCATCTAAATTATTTATTCAAAATTCAAATATTATTTCAAATATAAATATATAAAATTAGCTAATAAAAAACCTTCACATCACCCTCAATCTCCCCCCACACCCGTCTCCTTTCCCACACCAAAAGTGCAACACCCAAACCCATCCACCATGATGGTGGTGTTCCTTGGGTGAAATGGCTTCCTACGCCATTTCTCCCGCCCCACTCCCTTCACTCGAAGGCTGGGTGGTGCAGCCACGTATGCGCCACATCAAAAAGTGTTAGAATAAAGGAAAATGCATTGGGTTGGTTGGAATATGGTCGCGGCTCCTAAGAATCTCGGTGGTTTAGGTCTTATTAAGCTGTCGTGGAGCAATTTAGCACTGCTGTCCAAGTGGGTTTGGCGTTTTCGTACAGAAGAAAGTGGGCTCTGGAAAAGAGTCGTTGAGGCGATTCATTACTCTAAGCGGAATTGGGATCCTATTCCTCAGAACTCTCGTTATGCGGGCACTTGGAATAACTTGGCGGGATCTTTTTCCTCATTTGTTTCGGTTGGAAAATAAGAAGAAATGTTGCGTTTTTGATAGGTTTAAAGGCGATGTGGGTATGGCTTGGAGCTGGCGAAGACAACCTTCAACTGTTGCAGAGATACAGTAGCTCATGAACTGTCACGATTTATTGTTCAACGTTCGGTTGTCGAACCGTAATGATGGTTGGCGTTGGCCTCTTGATGCTTCAAGCAGATTCACGATTGCATCAGTGAAAAAGTTGATCATTAAAGGCGACGTTCATCGACAGGAGTTTGTGTTCGGCTAGTGTAAATGGGTCCCGCTTAAGTGTAATATCTTCGCATGGCGAGCAGAGATGGATAGACTCCCCACAAAGACGGCTCTTGTTAGAAGAAATGTGCACGAGGAGGATGTTCGCTGTGTGTTTTGCAGCGATGTTGAAGAAAGCTCGGAGCATTTGTTTTGTGCTTGTGGGGTCGCCGCGGGGGTTTGGTGGCTACTTTCTACGTAGTGCTTCGTTCCTTCGATTTTTGCGTTCAAGGTGCATGACTTATTCAAGATTCATAAGCAGCTAGATATCCCACTAGTCAAGAAAGAGGTGCTACATGGTCTTATAATTATGACCTGCTGGAGGATGTAGAAATCACGGAACGAGATCATTTTTGAAAATAAGAAGATTAATGTGATGGATATCATTACGGATGTGAAGGCTTTAGGTTTTTTGTTGCTTAAAAATTGGCATAAAAATAAGCATGTAGATTGGAGGATGTGGTATCGTTTTGACATATTGTAATGGTTTTTGGGTTGCGGCTCTGTCTCGCCTTGAGACAGTGTGTGCCTGTTTTTTGGTGTGTGAATGAAATTAACCTTTAAAAAAACACTAAAACAAAAATACAAAACATTAAAGATAAAATTTCTAAATATTTCATTTTAATCACCAGGGACGTCGACTTTAAGTTCCCAAAGTGCTAACTTAATATACAACATCCCATTAACGCGTACGTATACAGCACAAGATTCTTCAACAACATGGTCATTATTTTCATCTTCTCCCAAGTTGTCTATCTGTCTATTGTATATAATGTCAAATTTTTCAAACACTGCCGATATAGTGATATACAAGCCCACCGTGACGACATTCCATCGCTTGTACGTTGGTTGCATAACCCCTTTTCTCGTCAAATTTACGCTTAACCAAATGCTAAAATTCAGTACCAAATCTGTGTGTTGTAAAAAACGTCCGACTTCCTAGCGTGTAACACCAAAACAGTCAACGCGAACTCCTCGTCTCGAGTCCAAACATAAACGCCTGGAGGCATCTTTTAGTAGTGGAGAGTCATCGTAAAAGAGAAGAAATGGAGGATTGTATGTTAAAATAAATGAGGGGTAAAAGGGTTTATTTAGAGTAGAATAGGTAAAAAAAATTAAAAACAAATTGTTGTCGGTGTAAACAGCCAACCTGCCCATCCCTTGGTCTCCGTTATTTGCAGTGGCGAGGGGAGAATATCGCCCCCATGGCGCCGGGGAATGGGAGGCGCTATACTTTGATTTTTGGCTGAGGTGGCACAAGCATGGTGCCTAGCACCGGGTAGCCTAAACGTAGACAACAGTATATCAAATAAGCCTATCCATTTCAAAACAATCATTAACAGAATAAAAAACAATAAACCAAATGTCCTCGGATGATCATGCCAAAATTTAGGTCAACTGTTCGCAGAATTTGCATACAAGTTCCAACCCTAGAATCAAATGACCTTTTAGTACAAAATATAAAGTTAAGATATGGCAACCTATTCATCATCTTCAGATGAACTATCTTCCTGTCTTCCAAAATCGTCCGTTGCTTCAGGTTCATCCTAAACACATCCATTCGAGTTCACATTTAGTATATACTCAAATAAACATCAGCAGGCGGCATTTTTTACCCTTTTACTTATAAAAAGCCAAATCAGTCATTAATCAATGTATTAAGAAAAAAATGGCCCGTACAGGATGAAAGCTACCCAAAATGTTCCTTTTTTTGGTTAAAAAACATACTGAATTATTTTATTCAAAAGATTACGTTACTAGATAAAAACATATCATTTTTTGTAAACTATTTGACATTCTTATTATATATACAAAAAATCTTTGAAAGAGTATTTTGGGTAAACTCATGCGTTGACTCGTACCGAAAAGGTATGCATTTAGCATTTTAACCTGCTACTAAACCCTCCATTTTCTCACCTCCAACTCTTAATCTTTTCCCGACCGATTATAACTAATAATATTGTTACTGATTAACAAATGACTTTCAATTAGGCCTAAAATAAACGAAGAAAAATGCTTACAGCTGCTTTATCCCAATCCTTTAATTTAGACGTTGTCAGCATATAGTTATCACGTAAAGGAGCCCAAGCAGGACCATCTTCATCACCTGCTTTTCCACTTGTGCCAGCCTGTATCACATATTAAAGTAAGCAACTATGTATGCGTGTGTGTGTGTGTATGTGTAGAGAGAGAGAGAGAGAGAGAGAACCTTAGCATCTGATCCAGATTGGGTTTTGCCCAGCTCAGAAAAGAAAGCTTCTTTCCTCCGCTTCTGAATAACTGAAAGTCATAGAACAAAGTCAACCATCTTTCAATTTGTAAATTTCTATAAATACTTTATTTGTTATTTATTTAAACTACAAAATTCTTAACTTTGTGCAAATCTTATAGAAAGATACAACCCAGGTCAACAAAAGTCAACCCAAAACTATGATCTATTTCATATAGATATTAGTTATAAGAAGATAAAGTAAACATTTAGTTGCATACCTTTAGCATCTTTAGACCTTGATGGATTTAAACCTTTTTGTGAAGTTTGAGCCTTGTTAACCTATATACAGCCAGTAACATAAGGTCACATTCAAGATATAGCTCACAGGCGTATAGCTGTGACAAAAACAGAGAAACTATAATATTCATGAATCATTAACTTACAGCATTAAATAACTTCACCACTGCAAATTCCACCAACACATGAAAACGTGTAAATAAGTTTGAAAATGCTAATAATGCGAAAGTTAATATATTTTTAAACGAAACTAAACAAATTAAGAAAATATATATAGTTTACCTCCTTTTGTAGCAACTCCTATAAGTAGTTTTTCATGTGAGACTGAAAAAGCATCCGGCTTTACATGTCCTTTCTCTCTTAACTATATACCCAAATGAATTTCATTGCAGGTGGTTGGTAAAAAAAAAAAATATATAATCACATTTCATTAAAAAATATAAATTATAACCATGTTGAAATTTATTACCAATGCTTTTTCTTTTTTTGCATCGCTCTTAACTTTCTTTTCAACAGCTTCTTCAGCAAGCTTTTTAACTACAAAATTCTTGTGAGCAGACAATACAGGACCCTATAGAAAAATCAAAAATCATAAATAATATATCCAACTTATATAACTAATTAAATAAATATGGTGTTTATCGATATACTTACCAGTACATCATCTGTTCCACTTCTCTTTACTATTTTCTTAAATGCTTTTTTAAAAGATGTGCTTCCTTCAGAAAATTTCATAATCCCGTGTTCAGTTATGGCCACTTCATCATCATCAGAAACGTCGTCACCCACATCATCATTGTCATTGTCATCATCATCTTCATCATTCATATCTTCATCTGAAGATTTTTCATCGCCGTCCTTATTTTCAAAACGCGACTGCTTCTTTTCAAACTTCACTGGCTTTTCATCTATATCCTCATTATCATTATCGTCATCACTATCATCTGAATTATAATCTCTTGCCTTTTTCCTGAAAAGCTTTTTCATTTTTCCGTCCATTTTGACCTTCTGTCCACTGCCCTGAAACACTTTCATTTTCTTCTTTCCTTTACCCTTCTTGTGCCCTATTTTTCTCTTCCTTGGGCCTTGTCCAGCTTCTTGCATTTGAAGCACTTCAGCCATTACACTAATCTCCTTTGCTTAGCTGAAAATCTAAAATTTTAAATTTAGTGAAGTTTGAATATAGTACTTCATATCATAAACTGATTATATAAATTATAAAAAAAAATGATCTGATGCAGATAGAAGCAGAACTTTGTCCCTAGTATGTCTACACACTAACATGGTTTATATAGAATCTCGATTATAAGTGGATGTTTAGGCAAAAGATCTGCTATTGATATTGGCCATACAGAAAATCAATCAAATAAGCATCAATGAAATGCAGGGCTGTTCACGAGCTTAGCTAAGCCAGTAAGCCGAGCCATGCCAAGGCCAGGTCAGGCTCGGCTCGAATTCTAAACCAAGCTGAACTGTTGAGCACAAGCTCCACTCAGCTCGGTTTTAAAACTTTTAACCATATATGAAAACAGAACCCGATAAGTGATTACAATCCTCAAGAATTGGTCAACAGACGCTCTAATTATATATTTAAATGAAAACAGAACCCGATAAGTGATTACAATCCTCAAGTCATTTGACTCAAACACAGTAGTGTGAACCATAGTCACATAAATCGCTGATGTTGCCACGATTTTCGATCTGGTTCGTTCGTACCAGTTCGCGGTACGTTCGTGTTCCTGGTTCGTACGGGTTCGCGTTTTCAAGCATAAAATTGATGTTCCCAAATGAAAGAAAAACAGAAACGAGAAGATACCTGACGAGGATCTAATTCTCCGATTGATGTGGCTGCTACTTTGCTTCAAACTTTTATTAGGGTTTTTTAGATGATGAAGATGAAGAGGGACATAAAGATGTGGGCGATGGGTTTGTTAATTTTTAAAGAGTGAAGGGCTATTAATTTTCTTACTTACCTGGGCTATTGTTTTTTAGAGTTTTGTAGGTGGCCCAATTCAAAAGCAAACAAACTAATATTTATTGCAAATTATGCTATGAACTTATTTAATAAAACCAAATAAAAAAAAATACTCATATTATTAATAAATTGAAATTTGTAAAGTCCTTCCAAATTCAGAAGACGTATTCAAGCCTTTATTAAGCTTCTCTCCATTCTCAATTTCTAATACATTATCTATTCTTGATTTTATATAGTACCCAATTTCAAATTCTGAATACGTATCTAAGTTAAACGGGTATATCGTACCACATTATATGTTACATCGTACCAGAGCGATCCGAAATGAGCCTACCCCCTCTCGTACCGAATTTTAGGAACCTAGCGAATTGCGATCCCGTTCCACGTTTCCGTACCGGGCGTACCGCGAACCATGTGACTATGGTGTGAACAAACAGGCACAAAACCTCTCCTATAGAGGATCCGACTCAAAACACGGTGGTGAACTGTAATGACAGTTAAAGAGAGTTATTAGGGTTATTGTTTTGGTATATTAGGTTATTGAAGAGATGAATAAATAAAAGTAAATTGAGTGTGCGGTGACATGAGCCTTGAGGGTTAGATATAAAAAGGCTGGATGAAAAAAATGAATAAAAGAAAAAAGCGCTGGATAGAGTTGACAGGCTTGTGGCTTAAAAAATTAAACTGTGCCTAATATGAACGAAAAAACGAGCCAACGAGCAAGTTCACCTTGGCTTGAGCTCGGCTTGTTTACAAACCGAGCCGGCTTGGATAGGCAGTTTCAAGTGCAGAAGCACAAATTCCAGCCAAATATCGTCTTATAAAGATTGAACACGTCTGAACGACTGAAACAATTCTACTAGCGCTTGACAAGCCTGGAATCAACCTAAAACAGCATAAACTAGCCCTAAACAAGCCTGCCTAAAACATGTCCAAAATACCTAAAAATGGCAACTATAGCTATGCATTTCGCTTAAGAAAGCCCTTGCTATTGATATGTTTTGACAACTATAAAGTTTTGTATGTTACTTGTTTAAAAATGGTTTCATACTGTAATGGGTCGGGTCAACTAGGTAGTTAGTTCTCTGCTTACATGTTTGATCATGATCTTTGTCCTATTATATGGAGAGAAAAAAAAACACACATATGCTACTTGTTTAAAATTAGCATTATATGACATTAGGCAGTTTCCATTAACAAATCGAACCAAAACAACTAACTTTTACAACTAATCAAAACTTAAACATTCACCAAATCAAGATAAAGAGATCAAAATCAAACAATCATGATTCATTAGCAAATAACAGACATTTAGGTATACTTAATAATAATAATAATAATAATAATAAAGAAACAAAATCAAACATACCAGAATCCTTTAATCCCAAAACAAAGACCTTGAGTGGAATTTAATTTTGACAACTGAAGAGCTCGGTTTACTCAGTTCGGTTATCAGTTTAGGAATTTAATTTGGTTAAAAACTGAAAACTAAAATTAAACAAGAAAAAGAGATGCTTTAAACAATAAAAATTGGCTTCTGCGAAGAAATAGCTTTGAATGGATGAAATCAATATATGAAGTTTCTCAGTTATGGTGCTTTAGGGTTTAGAGTTGGGCTGCAAATAAGGAGACACAAACATAACACATGGGCTTAAAATAAGTGGTGGGCTTGTATTAACCATAGTTGTCAAAGGCGTAAAGCGCACTCAAGGCGCTTTGGTACCGCCTGTGGCCTAGGCGAGAAGCGCAAAAAAAGCGTGGGCCTGAGAAAATAAAAGCGCAAATAAAAAAAATGGGGAAAAATCACCAAAATCACTAAAAAATAACAACTATCAGCAGCACCATGATTAAAAACCACCAAAATATCCAAATAGCAAGTTGTTTATGCTTGAAAACCAAAAAATAGTTCAAAATGTAAAAAATAATAAAACTTCAAATCCAAAAGGGCATAGGGTTAGAGGTTGTTTATATAGATTAGAATGCATAACTTGTTTAAAAAATAAAAGATATGATTAGATATTACTAGTTTTAAAAAATCTGCTATAAAATGGTAAAGGGATAAAACTTTTAAAAAAAAAATCATTGCTTTATTTATCTAGGAGAGAAAAGCGACCTAGGGTCGCTTCTAGGAAATTCATCGCCTAGGCGCCCTAGGCGCTCGCTTTTAACAACTGTGGTATTAACACAAACATTATAGTCTAGAATGTAGATACCAGTTATTCGATTTTAACTGAACCGAAAAACTGATTCGGTTTCAGTTTTAAGCTATTTTGGTTTTTTTAGGTTATGTGGTTTAGCTACACGTATCCATACTGTTAAGGTCTAAGTTTATAAAATTACATGTTCAATTTACATTTTATTTTTTAACCGTATATAAATAATAATATAACACTTACCCTTGGTTTTAAAAAGCGTGAAGCGCACAAAAGCGACGATGTCTAAAACTGAGGCGCAAAGCGCAAATCGCAAAAGCAGTGGGCTTTTAGTACACAAGGCGCAAGACGAATATATATATTTTTTATATATGTTATAGGTTTTTAGCATCATTTACCCAAAATATAGATACAAATAAGGTTTATATTTGATTTAACTTAAATGTACAACATTTTTAGCAACATGTATAACAATTTTTAGCACAAAAACACCCCGTGTACGAAAAGCGCGCTTTTATTGCGCTTTTTTGGCAAAAAAGCGCGCTTTTCATGCGCTTTTCGTACAATGCTCTCCTAGTGTTACATAAGGCACACAGATTGACGCCTAGATGCGCTTCGCGCTTTTTAAAACCAAGCACTTACCAAACCAATAGGGTTGGTGACCCATTGGCAAAGAAAATCTTAAGAAAAAAAACCTAAGTTTTATGGTTTTGGATTCAAGTCCCAAAAGTCTTGGGAATTGAAACCGGTAAGACCGACCCCAACCAAAATCCAGACAAACTGTTTTCAACTGAAACCGGTACTAAAAAATTCCTAAACTGAACCGAAAACTGGGCTAAAGCCAACACTAAAACCGGACAAACGAACCGAAACCGGCACACAAACCAGAGTTGGTTCCGCTAAAAAAAAAAAAAAAAAAAAAAAAAAAACAGGTTCAGGAAAAAAATGATTTTTGGTCATAATCACAAATAAAATTATGTTTTTGTATTGATTTTCAATTTTCTTGTTTAAAAACGCTTAAAGTTAATAAAAGTTAAATTGTATGGGGTTTATATGATTTTAAAAAGGTGCATACATGAACAAAAGGCAAACTGGAACCGAACTGAAAACGGGTGGTAAAAAAACCAATTCGCAACCGACTAACCGAAACGGCTTGACTAGGAACCGACCAAAGTCAAAACCGGTTTTAAAGCGAAACCGATATGTTCACCTCTACCTACTGAGATTAACATGAAAACAAGAGAAATCAACCAAATTTTTACACGTAACTATACCGTATCCACTCAATTACTCAACAAACCCTAACAATCATATAACACAATAATAATAATAATAATAATAATAATAATAATAATAATAATAATAATAATAATAATAATAATAATAATAATAAAATAATACTTAATAAAGCAACGTCAACAAGCCCCTGAAAACTTAATTAACTCTAACCAATTTCTACAAAACATGCCAAACAAATGTAACGCAGATGAGGGCAGGAGATCGCCGGTACTAGAACTCAGAAATTAATTCTATAATAAAATATAAATACTTCAATAAATAAATGTATATTTATATACCAAATTCAAGTTTCAACACTAGAAGTTGACATAGATAATCAACTAACTATATTACTGAAACAAAACAAATTGAATGATAAATTGATGACATCAACAGTAATATTATTTTCAAACAAAAAAGATAAAATAAAAAGGATATTAAGAAATAAGGGTCTTATTAACCTGAGACGGCGGCAGAGGTAGGTGGAGGCTGGATGGTCGAATACTGCTGCCTGGTGGAGTCGGACGAGGGGTTAAGGGAAGGAGTGGAATGTGGAGGCTGGACTGGATGGATGATTTTGTTTTGTTCACAACCCTAACTCACTAACTTGGTTTTACTTTAAACAGAAAAAAGGAAAAAAAAAAAAAATAGCCGGTCTCTTTTGCGTGGTTTTTTTTGTCAAACCGTTAGTAACATTTTGTTTTTAACAAATCAAAATCAACCCGTAAAACTCTTAAACCCAATCAAACCGTGTCTCATTGCGCCTATAAAAAATATTTCCAAAATAAGGTATTTGATAATTGATATATAGAATAAACCGTGTCTCTCTCCATTCATTCTCATAATATTTATAATACATTGGTGATCTCTATTTTTGGATAGAGATAATTACATAATCAATACAGAATCAATATATACAATCATACTATATTTACGACTCTATTATACTCCCGCAGTCGAAGCGGGAGGAGACTGTATGATGAGAATGTCCATGAAATCTTCAAACAAAATGCGAGGTTAGCCCCTTTGTAAAGATATCCGCGACCTGGTACCTTGATGGAACATGGAGAACCAGAACGTGACCTCGTTGAACTTACTCATGAACAAAGTGTATGTCCAACTCAATATGTTTTGTGCGTTGATGTTGGACAGGTTCCCAGACAAATATATAGCACTGACACTGTCACAATAGACCAAAGTGGTACGGTTGCGCAGATGACGAAGTTCCAGTAGTATGTAACACCCCAACCGATGGCGGAAACATCGAGGTGTCACGTATGAATGATTGTTCAGTAGCTCATGGTAATACATAAGTTTAAATAATCCTTTATTTCATTACAGTATTGAATTACATTAAATGTCTTGAATGAAATCTAATACATCCAATAATTAAACAAAGCTTAAAACTTCAAATATCTTCTCATGCTAGCTCTAGACTTCAAGCATCAGTATTTCCTGTGGAGTTTGGAAAATATGGGGGGGGGGGTCAACTAGAAGTTGGTGAGAATACATAAGTCAAGTCAAGCAATTAAGTTTTATAAAAGTTTAGCAATTCATATGTCTAATGTAAGTTTAAGTCTACATGAATAAACATGAAGTGTAGTATGCACATAATCAATCCTCCGACAAAGTTTAGGTCCATCCCGCATCCACGGTTCTCCTTATAAAGTTTAGGTTCATCCCGCATTCACGGTTCTCCTTATAAAGTTTAGGTCCATCCCGCATTCACGGTTCTCCTTATAAAGTTTAGGTCCATCCCGCATTCACGGTTCTCCTTATAAAGTTTGGAACGATAACAATCACCCGCGCTCCCCATAAAAGATGGTCAACGAATCTAGGTGGGATTGTCAATCCAATAGATCTATCACTGTATATCGCCGGCTTGGCCACAGCTAATGATTATGTAAGTTTAAGTTTAAGTCTAATAGTCTTTGTCTAAGTCATGAGGCATTAAAGTTTACAACTAGACATGTATGTAGAATTGCTTAAGTATAAAGTTTCAAGTATAAAGAACTGCATAAACAAGGTTATGTAAACTCACCTTAGCAAAGTGTTAAGTCTTGTGAAATAGAATAAATGTAGTCCAACGTTGCCAAGTATTACCCTATGTTTAAGGCAATAAATAAGTCCTTCTAGTCTACAAGTATTTCTACGGTTCCTAATTTATTTGAAACGTAATAAAAGGAGTGTAACATAAATCATAAAAAAAAACTAATCATAAAAAGTTTTAGTTAATTGTTTGATAAAACAAGTTCTAATGGAAATTGTTCAAAATATATAATCTATTGTATACGTTTATAGAAAAAAAATAATAATTAGATTTTAGTCCTTTAAGGGCTTAGAATAATTATTTCAATTACAATGATTATCTAAAATGAGTTCCATATTAAGAGATTTACATGCTACGTAAATTGCAATGACCCATTTATAACAGTATGTTTTTTTTTTATTTCATAGATTAAAATAATTTAATAAAATTAGTTTGAACAAAAACTTATAAGTATTAAACTAGTACTAAAAAAATAGTTAATTGGATGACAAACATTAAATAATTTGATATGGGTTTATCATTTTAAATAATTATTAGAAAAAGAAAATATTTTAAACTTCAAATAAGATGCAAAAGAAAAGTTGAGATATGAAGTTTATTTAGTATAAAGGATATGATAGTCCATGTGCCCCAATTATTAGTTTCTTAAAGAACAACTTCCCAAACTTGACCAAATTAGGAACAAGGGCACCTCAAACACACCTTCATATGTGTGTTTGGCAGGAAGCTCGAGATCGAGAAAAAAGAATATAAGACTCACAGTGCCGGAGGAAGAGGCGGTGATGGCGAGCGCCAGAGATTAAGACCATTAAGGGACGGTGGTCTGGAGTTGACAGTTGTCGGTTACCAGTGGCTTGTCGGGAGGACGGAGCGGCGTCCGTTTGACACAAGCAGAAGGGAGGAGACCAAGAAGGTATGGAATGTGGTTCACGACGGTGGTGGATGTTGCGAAACCGCTAGTTCAATACGGGTTTGTAGACGGATTTATCCAGCACACGCCAACCCACAAGAGATCGATAGAGAGTTGGGTCAGGAAATGGTTGATATAAACTTTATGGTTCAACTTGTTTGTTTCATTTCTATACAAGACTATATATACACATACAAACACAAAAAAGATGGAGATAAAAGCTCCTCTAGACTTTGACTCAATAATTATACTTTGACTCAATAATTACACATAATTCTTTGACTCAAGGCTTTGACTCTAAGAATTATGTTGTCAAGACTTTGACTCTTGACTCAAGGCTTTGATATATATATATATATATATATATATATATATATATATATTTATTTTGAAACGAATTTATATCTTCCTTGTTTGAGATTATAAATGTAATTGGAAAAATGATTAGCTTTAAATAAGAAATAAAAAAAATCATTAGTTTGAATTAGAAAATAAAAACACCGTCTTATAAAATGACGATTTTATAAATAGAATTAGGATAGGACATATGTCATGATTGAAGATTTTTTTTTAAGTACAATGATAAAAGGAACTTAGAAAAATAGAGTGCATGGATAAAGATAAGAATACTTAGAAATAAATTAGACTTTATATCATGGATCGGGAAATACTTTAATGCAAAATAAATGGGAAAATTCGTGAGGTTACAGTCTCCCCTACTTTTAGAAACTTCATCCCGAAGTTATAAAAAAAACACCGGGTTGAGGGTGATTGGGTAGAAATTAGGGCAACTGTGGTTTGGAAAATTTGTGTTAAGGCATGACATGAATTTATAGGTAACAGAATAAACTGTTTCGAATAATTTGGTAAGAGGTTTGATAGGTGTGGGTTTTAAGGGTTGGATTAGGTTCGTCTAAAATAGCAAGGAGAATAAGAATCTAGCAAAACACTAAACTTTAAGTTTTAGGAATCTTAAAAAGAAATGCATGAGTTAATTGACTATAGAAATACTAAACAGGTAACTAGAGTTTATAATTGGTTATCTACCAAAAACCTTGATAGAATTTCACACTACCTTAACGTACCTGTAAATTCATGATTACGTTCCGGACCGTAATCACCAATTTACCTTACATTAGGGTTTTGTGTCCTTCTATGACTCTAAACACACATGTAAGTAATGCAAAATAACCTTGTGATTGAATCGTATACAATGTATCCAAAAATGAGTCCAACTGTTGAGCAGGAAAAAGACTTCTACCAGTCAGTGAATAAGAACCTCTACCGATTGTTGAGCAGGTGCGATAGCCTCTACCAGTCGTTGAGCAGGTTGTAGGGCTTCTACCGACTGTTGAGCAGGCATGATGACCTCTACCAATCGTTGAGTAGGTTATTGGTACTCTACTAACTGTTGAGCAAGTACTTCATCCTCTATCAGTTGTTTGATTAAGTGTACCAGTTATTACACACATGAATGGCAAATTGATAATATGTACATGTAAGCAATCAAGTATCAAGTATAGCATGCGAGTTGTAATAGAGTTGCCCTAGACAAGGTTAATGACTCTAGGTGTGTCTATAGCAAATAGTTTATATTCCATGACTTCTAGTATCAAATGTTCAAATATGGTAGATAATCGAATCCTCATGTATAACTAAGGATTAAGTTTGATGCAACACACAATCAAGTTTCAATAGTTTGGTTATCATAGGGATCAAGTTCATGTTCAAGAAGGTAAAGAATATGAATTTAGTTCTTGAGAGGATGATGAATAATCTCGAAGCAGAATCAAGGTTGTGAGAGATAGTGTAACATTTCGTGTTTAACTATTTATACGTTACGGATTAAAACGGCAAGCCCTATTATTTTTGGTGATATTTTGAACCCCTATACAATGATAATTACTCATACATATATATATATATATAAATTTATAATAATAATAATAATAATAATAATAATAATAATAATAATAATAAGTCATAACATTAATCTAGATGCTAATCTATTTAATTGTTTAACTCAAACCCAAGAACCCCTTAAGCCCTATACAAATTTCTGGAGTCCAGCCAAGAGCCCAAGAACTCAGCCCATTAATTGGTCCGGCCCAACTACCCCTCTACTGCTTTTAAAAAAAAAAAAAAACAAAATGTGTCCCTCGCGTGTATCGAACCGGGACCAACTCAAACCCACACACATGTAATCACCACTCGGGCTATGCCTTTTAGTTGGTATTAAGCCAACTTCAAATATATTTATAGTCACTTTCATTTTTCCTTTTTCTTTCTCCTTGTGTCACGAAGCAGCAGCAGTAACAGATATGGTTTTGGTTTAATAAGTTGACCAATCAATTGCCTTTTAGCTCGAAATATTATCATAATTGAATTAAGAAACGTAATTATCGGCCTCGTTTGACTTATATACCCATTGATTTCGGACCAATTATCCATCAATTAACCATAACTCGCGTGAAGACTTCAATTCTTGGTCAACTATACCAATTTGATCACTGATGCACCCACACTATAAATTGATCTACTGAGAACGATCACAACTCGCTCATAATCATTTCTCCACCTCCAAATCTCCACAATAATCACTCTGTTCTTATCCTTGGTCGTTGTTTGACTTTTTAACTTGACCATTCAATCGAACACGATACTACACTGTAAGTACAATGTTTTTGTTGGGTTTTGATCTTCGGGATACACACAATGATAACCCTAAGGTTAATTGGGTTATCATTGTGTAATCTGTCCGATTGATTAAGCTAGGGTTCGTAATTGTTGATTTGGGGATAAACTAGGTTTGCATAGCATATTTATATAATTAAAAACAAAAACAATCACAACCACTGGTCTAGACCAGGTGGTTGTGACTGTTGCTTGGCCCTAATCCACCCGGGTTCGATTCCTGTCCATGGCGTCCCATACCTTTCTTTTTCATTAAACTTTTTTTTTATCAATTAATAATATATAAATTACATTTAAACTTATAAATTCATTTTTAATTATTAAAACCTTGTTATAAATTCTAAAAAAATTATTTTTAACAAATCTGATGTCAAAGTTTCATCTACCATTTTTAGTTTTCTGAAATTTATTTATTTAATATTTATAATAATTAAATCAAGTTTATTCTATTTTATTTATAAAAATCTATAAAAATATCAAAACGATCTTATTAATTTCCACAAAAATTATCCTAAGTTTTTATAACATTAAACTATTCAGAAATGATTTTTATTTCTGAAAAATCATTTATTTAATATTTTTAAGCAATTTTTGTTAGTTTTAATCATAATTAAATCATAATAAATTCAATTTTCATTATTTTTGCACCAAAATTTTATACAATTTATTTTTAAATATTTAGAACAGAATTATGATTTTTAAAATTGAAATTCTTTAATTTTAGTATTTTTGAATATTAAAGTTAATTGTTGGCAATTTGTAATAAATAGATTTAAAAATCTATTTTAAATAAAATAATTTTATAAAAATTATTTTTATACTCCAAACACTTTAATGTGTACATTCAAAATTCAAATTTTATAAAAAGACTTTCTTTTATTAATTATCAAATTTCCCTTTTATTTAATTAACATTTTATTTTTAATTCAACAATTGGTTATCCCCAAATTGAAACCCTAGGATACACATATAAATTAATTAGACTTAGACTTATTATTTATTACCTAATTATAGGGTAATATTTGGCAACACCATCATTTCATCTTTTCAAGAAGTTTAACACTTGCCAAGGTGAGTTTACATAGCCCCTTTTCTCTATTTTCACTATTTTTGGGGTGAAACATGTTTAAACATTTTATACTATCATTTACTCATATTTACCTGTGATTCAATTACAACATCATTCTATCATTTGACTGTAACAAAAAGACACAGTACAATCATTAACAATGATCAAGCCGCCTGTTTAGATTATAGCGCTATAGGTCTGACAAACCCATCCCCCCGCGTAGACTCAGGGATGATCGATAACAGTAATAACATTTAACTAACTTGCGAGTTAGTCATCAGTCGACACAAGGTTTGGTTGTACAAAGACGCATTGCTACATGTCGGTATCATACTCTATCATCATACAACTTTGAATGTTGTACAAACTATCGTTACCATTTATTTTCACAAACCTATGTATTCTCACCAACAATTGTTGACCCAAAATATTTTCAACTTAACATGTTTCAGGTTCTACTTGTTTGAAGATTTGCTTGAAGATACGTGCATAGTTTCATTCAATTTGATGTATGAAGTCTTGTAGAATCATTGTATGTAAATTAATTAAATCATTTAATGAAATCTGATATTCACCATGAGCTACTGAACAATCATCAATACGTGACATCCCGATGTTTCCGCCATCGGTTGGGGTGTTACAGATTGGTATCAGAGCCATGGTTATAGGGAATTAGGTTATTAGGAAAATAATCTAGTCTATAACCATAGGATTTAACCAGTACTTGCTTCTTTTTGCTATACTCTATCTCTCTCCTAACTCTTATCCCTACTTTCATTCCTACAAGAAAGTTGCTCTCCATCAGTGGATCTACTCTTAGACTAATAGGACGAATTCCTCAGGTTGAACCTGAACCCCATGGAGATCTCGTCGAAGTTCTAGATTTTAATAACGAACACGTGCAATCTGGAAGGGTGAACGCCTGTATTCTGAGTCTTCTGTCTAGGCTGGCATTGCGCATATATCCCAATCAGACGAGGGACCCGGATGCCTACCTGGGAATTCTCGGGATGAGTGTTCACTTATAGGCTAAAGCATGTCTTCATATGTTATTAGAATCGAGAATCTTTGGTAAGTCAACGTTTTCGTTTATTCGTTTTAATTAATGAATAAATGATTACATTCCTTATATAAACTCTCATTCATTTCATTGTGTCTATTACAGATCATGCCTCCACGTCGCAGCACTCGCAACAGCAATGGTGAGAACCACGAAGAAGGTGGTGACAACCATAACCATGACCAAGTTCCTAACCACAACAACAACGGTGTCGATGCTCAACTGGCTGCGATCATTTCTCAACAAATGGCGCAGCAAATCGCAACTCTGGTTCCCAATTTACTCGCTCAGGTCATCCAATTGAACGGCAACGGGAATGGTCACAACAACGGGAACGGGAACGGCAATGGCAATGGAAATGGACCCCAAGCCTGCACCCTTAAACATTTCAACTCTTGTAACCCTCCAAAGTTTAGTGGTGAAGAAGGAGCTACAGGACTCCTCCAATGGTTTGAGGGTATTGAAAATACCTTCATCAACAGTGAGTGCCCCAACAACTTCAAGGTTCGTTACGCCATGAGTGTCCTCCATAAACGAGCACTCACATGGTGGAATGAAGAAAAGCGTACTCGTGGGGCCGAGGTTGCTCTTGCTATGACATGGGACCAAGTCAAGGAGGTCATGAAGGAAGAGTTTTGTCCTCGCAATGAAGTTAAGAAGCTTAAGGATGAGTTCCACACCTTAACTCAAGATAGTGGAGAAAACCTTGCCTACAACACCCGCTTTCATGAGCTTAGCTTATTGTTGCCTCACAAAGTCACTCCCCTGCCGGTAGCCATCGAGAAGTACATCGGTGGTCTGCCCATGCAAATCCAGGATACGGTGTGGGGAAGGAATCCTGCCACCTTGGAGGAAGCCAAACGTTTAGCGGCTACCTTGACTGATAATCACGTAAAGAACGGGACCTTAGTTCGGAAAGGCAATAAAACAAGTATAGTAGCCGCGGTAACCACTGAGAACCAGAAACGTAAAACCAGGGATCCTGCTGCAAACCTCACCCCACAAGCTTCTAACAAGAAACCTTATACAGGAAACCATCCGTTGTGTAACACATGCAACCGACATCATCCCACTACTTCAGCGTGTCGCTTGTGCACCAATTGTGGTAGGTATGGCCATCTCGTCAACACGTGTCGTGAGACCCCAAATCCAAATGCCAACCAACCCACCAACCCTGCTCAAGCTGCTAACCTTAATCAATACAACTATGGTCAATGCTATGAATGTGGAGACCCAAATCACTTCCGTAACCGATGCCCTAAACTGAACAGAGATCAAGACCCTCCAGCTACCTAACCGCAAGTCTCACCATTTGACTATTGATTGCTTTTATTCTATGTATTGACGCTATTTGATTCAAGTAATAAAATTCAAGTATTATCATAACATCTGTGTGCATGTTTGTCTGAATGTGAACTAATTGCTACATCTATAATCATACTTGCTTGTACAACAATTAGTTAACTACCAAACAACCAGCTTAACGACTAGTAGAGGTCATCATGTCATTCCAACAGTCGGGAGAGGCCCTACCACCTGAACGACTGGCGGAGACTATCAGACCTGCTTAACAATCGGTAAAGTCATAAAAGGACACAAAACCCTAATGTAAGGTAAATTGGTAATTACGGTCCGGAACGTAATCATGAATTTACAGGTACGTTAAGGTAGTGTGAAATTTTATCAAGGTTTTCGGTAGTTGACCAATTGTAACCCTGGTTTTCCCTTAACTTCGGGACGAAGTTCCTAAAAGTAGGGGAGACTGTAACATTTCGTGTTTAACTATTTATACGTTACGGATTAAAACGGCAAGCCCTATTATTTTTGGTGATATTTTGAACCCCTATACAATGATAATTACTCATACATATATATATATATATATATATATAAATTTATAATAATAATAATAATAATAATAATAATAATAATAATAATAATAAGTCATAACATTAATCTAGATGCTAATCTATTTAATTGTTTAACTCAAACCCAAGAACCCCTTAAGCCCTATACAAATTTCTGGAGTCCAGCCAAGAGCCCAAGAACTCAGCCCATTAATTGGTCCGGCCCAACTACCCCTCTACTGCTTTTAAAAAAAAAAAAAAACAAAATGTGTCCCTCGCGTGTATCGAACCGGGACCAACTCAAACCCACACACATGTAATCACCACTCGGGCTATGCCTTTTAGTTGGTATTAAGCCAACTTCAAATATATTTATAGTCACTTTCATTTTTCCTTTTTCTTTCTCCTTGTGTCACGAAGCAGCAGCAGTAACAGATATGGTTTTGGTTTAATAAGTTGACCAATCAATTGCCTTTTAGCTCGAAATATTATCATAATTGAATTAAGAAACGTAATTATCGGCCTCGTTTGACTTATATACCCATTGATTTCGGACCAATTATCCATCAATTAACCATAACTCGCGTGAAGACTTCAATTCTTGGTCAACTATACCAATTTGATCACTGATGCACCCACACTATAAATTGATCTACTGAGAACGATCACAACTCGCTCATAATCATTTCTCCACCTCCAAATCTCCACAATAATCACTCTGTTCTTATCCTTGGTCGTTGTTTGACTTTTTAACTTGACCATTCAATCGAACACGATACTACACTGTAAGTACAATGTTTTTGTTGGGTTTTGATCTTCGGGATACACACAATGATAACCCTAAGGTTAATTGGGTTATCATTGTGTAATCTGTCCGATTGATTAAGCTAGGGTTCGTAATTGTTGATTTGGGGATAAACTAGGTTTGCATAGCATATTTATATAATTAAAAACAAAAACAATCACAACCACTGGTCTAGACCAAGTGGTTGTGACTGTTGCTTGGCCCTAATCCACCCGGGTTCGATTCCTGTCCATGGCGTCCCATACCTTTCTTTTTCATTAAACTTTTTTTTTATCAATTAATAATATATAAATTACATTTAAACTTATAAATTCATTTTTAATTATTAAAACCTTGTTATAAATTCTAAAAAAATTATTTTTAACAAATCTGATGTCAAAGTTTCATCTACCATTTTTAGTTTTCTGAAATTTATTTATTTAATATTTATAATAATTAAATCAAGTTTATTCTATTTTATTTATAAAAATCTATAAAAATATCAAAACGATCTTATTAATTTCCACAAAAATTATCCTAAGTTTTTATAACATTAAACTATTCAGAAATGATTTTTATTTCTGAAAAATCATTTATTTAATATTTTTAAGCAATTTTTGTTAGTTTTAATCATAATTAAATCATAATAAATTCAATTTTCATTATTTTTGCACCAAAATTTTATACAATTTATTTTTAAATATTTAGAACAGAATTATGATTTTTAAAATTGAAATTCTTTAATTTTAGTATTTTTGAATATTAAAGTTAATTGTTGGCAATTTGTAATAAATAGATTTAAAAATCTATTTTAAATAAAATAATTTTATAAAAATTATTTTTATACTCCAAACACTTTAATGTGTACATTCAAAATTCAAATTTTATAAAAAGACTTTCTTTTATTAATTATCAAATTTCCCTTTTATTTAATTAACATTTTATTTTTAATTCAACAATTGGTTATCCCCAAATTGAAACCCTAGGATACACATATAAATTAATTAGACTTAGACTTATTATTTATTACCTAATTATAGGGTAATATTTGGCAACACCATCATTTCATCTTTTCAAGAAGTTTAACACTTGCCAAGGTGAGTTTACATAGCCCCTTTTCTCTATTTTCACTATTTTTGGGGTGAAACATGTTTAAACATTTTATACTATCATTTACTCATATTTACCTGTGATTCAATTACAACATCATTCTATCATTTGACTGTAACAAAAAGACACAGTACAATCATTAACAATGATCAAGCCGCCTGTTTAGATTATAGCGCTATAGGTCTGACAAACCCATCCCCCCGCGTAGACTCAGGGATGATCGATAACAGTAATAACATTTAACTAACTTGCGAGTTAGTCATCAGTCGACACAAGGTTTGGTTGTACAAAGACGCATTGCTACATGTCGGTATCATACTCTATCATCATACAACTTTGAATGTTGTACAAACTATCGTTACCATTTATTTTCACAAACCTATGTATTCTCACCAACAATTGTTGACCCAAAATATTTTCAACTTAACATGTTTCAGGTTCTACTTGTTTGAAGATTTGCTTGAAGATACGTGCATAGTTTCATTCAATTTGATGTATGAAGTCTTGTAGAATCATTGTATGTAAATTAATTAAATCATTTAATGAAATCTGATATTCACCATGAGCTACTGAACAATCATCAATACGTGACATCCCGATGTTTCCGCCATCGGTTGGGGTGTTACAGATAGTGAATGTGAAGATAGTTGATAAAGAGTTTATTTTATAGTAAAGAGATTATGTAGCAGTGTAAATTGTGGGGCTTGAATAAAAGGTTAGAATCAAGTGTATGAGAAAACATGATTGTGGTATATGCCAAATATTGTAAAAATTTCGAACTAGTTGAAAATAAGTAGGGGTCCATGGGGAGTTGGAGATTAAATTTTTTGTTCATGAGGATGGAAGGATTTAAAAATTGGTTTAGTACATAAAAAAAGTCATTAAATAGTACAAACTAAATGAGCTTTGATTATAATATTCTCATTAGTTGGAGATTTTAAACATGACATTAGGTTTTGAAGATCAAGGTTCTATTAAGTGATTTTTAATAGATTAAAGCATTATATAGAAAATCGTTTGTTATGCTAATAAATAGACATTTGAATTTAGAAATTAAGTTTAAGGACATTTTTTGACAAAAACCTGTATTTTTTTTTCCGTAGTTTATAGGTGATAAAAATTTTGAAAAATATTTAGAAATCTTTAGTGTTGTACTAGGTGATGAAAATTTTGAAAATGTTGAAAAAGCTTTTTTTTTTTTTTTTTTTTTGAACCCCTCGTCAAGATCAGGCTATGAGGTTATAGTTTTAAAATATATAATATGTTGAGAAAGGAAATAACATGATTTGGGTAGGGTGTTGAAAGTATTTAAACAAGTGGCTAAGATGGTAAGGTGAGGTGTGATTGTGAAATCCATTTATGATTATGAAGTGAGATTGATTTAGGCTGTAAAATTTTAGGATTTTAGAGCTTAGTTTTAAGGGAAGTGAGTGTAATCATTTATTCATTAATTAGAACGAATAAACGAAAACATTGACATATCAAAGCTTCTAAATTCTAATAACATAGTGAAGACATGCTTTAGCCTATAAGTGAACACTCATCTCGAGAATTCCTAGGTAGGCATCCGGGTCCCTCGTCTGATTGGGATTTATGCGCAATGCCATTCCTAGACAGAAAACTCAGAATACAGGCGTTCACCCTTCCAGATTGCACGTGTTCGTTATTAAAATCTAGAACTTCGACGGGGTCTTCAAGGTAGTTCAGGTTAGGACTTGAGAATTCGTCCTATTAGTCTAAGGGTGAATCCAGTGATGGAGAATAATCGTCTTGTAGGGACTAAAGTAGAGATAAGAAGTAGGAGGGAGATAGAGAATAGAAACAAGTAGGGTTGCAAGTAAAAGGAGCAAGTTCTGGTTAAAATCCTATGGTTATAGACTAGATTATTTTTTTTTCTAATAACCTAATTCCCTATAACCATGGCTCTGATACCAATCTGTAACACCCCAACCGATGGTGGAAACATCGAGGTGTTACGTATGAATGATTGTTCAGTAGCTCATGGTAATACATAAGTTTAAATAATCCTTTATTTCATTACAGTATTGAATTACATTAAATGTCTTGAATGAAATCTAATACATCCAATAATTAAACAAAGCTTAAAACTTCAAATATCTTCTCATGCTAGCTCTAGACTTCAAGCATCAGTATTTCCTGTTGAGTTTGGAAAATATGGGGGGGGGGGGGGGGTCAACTAGAAGTTGGTGAGAATACATAAGCCAAGTCAAGCAATTAAGTTTTATAAAAGTTTAGCAATTCATATGTCTAATGTAAGTTTAAGTCTACATGAATAAACATGAAGTGTAGTATGCACATAATCAATCCTCCGACAAAGTTTAGGTCCAACCCGCATCCACGGTTCTCCTTATAAAGTTTAGGTTCATCCCGCATTCACGGTTCTCCTTATAAAGTTTAGGTCCATCCCGCATTCACGGTTCTCCTTATAAAGTTTAGGTCCATCCCGCATTCACGGTTCTCCTTATAAAGTTTGGAACGATAACAATCACCCGCGCTCCCCATAAAAGATGGTCAACGAATCTAGGTGGGATTGTCAATCCAATAGATCTATCACTGTATATCGCCGGCTTGGCCACAGCTAATGATTATGTAAGTTTAAGTTTAAGTCTAATAGTCTTTGTCTAAGTCATGAGGCATTAAAGTTTACAACTAGACATGTATGTAGAATTGCTTAAGTATAAAGTTTCAAGTATAAAGAACTGCATAAACAAGGTTATGTAAACTCACCTTAGCAAAGTGTTAAGTCTTGTGAAATAGAATAAATGTAGTCCAACGTTGCCAAGTATTACCCTATGTTTAAGGCAATAAATAAGTCCTTCTAGTCTACAAGTATTTCTACGGTTCCTAATTTATTTGAAACGTAATAAAAGGAGTGTAACATAAATCATAAAAAAACTAATCATAAAAAGTTTTAGTTAATTGTTTGATAAAACAATTGTTCAAAATATATAATCAATTGTATACGTTTATAGAAAAAAATAATAATTAGATTTTAATCCTTTAAGGGCTTAGGATAATTATTTCAATTACAATGATTATCTAAAATGAGTTTCATATTAAGAGATTTACATGCTACGTAAATTGCAATGACCCATTTATAACAGTATGTTTTTTATTTATTTCATAGATTAAAATAATTTAATAAAATTAGTTTGAACAAAAACTTATAAGTATTAAACTAGTACTAAAAAAAATAGTTAATTGGATGACAAACATTAAATAATTTGATATGGGTTTATCATTTTAAATAATTATTAGAAAAAGAAAATGTTTTAAACTTCAAATAAGATGCAAAAGAAAAGTTGAGATATGAAGTTTATTTAGTATAAAGGATATGATAGTCCATGTGCCCCAATTATTAGTTTCTTAAAGAACAACTTCCCAAACTTGACCAAGTTAGGAACAAAGGGCACCTCAAACACATCTTCATATGTGTGTTTGGCAGGAAGCTCGAGATCGAGAAAAAAGAATATAAGACTCACAGTGCCGGAGGAAGAGGCGGTGTCACACCCCAACCGATGGCGGAAAACATCGGGGCGAGACTTAGTGGTAGATTGTTCAAAGACTTCATGAAACTAGATTTTGTGACAATATAGTTTAAAGATAGAATTTCATTTATTGTCTAAAAATAGAAACACAAGTAGTTCAAATAACGAAAAATACAACAACAAGAATATGATAACTTGAACTAGAGTGAGTTTCTATGTCCAATCCTAAGTAGTTTTCTTGAATGTCCTGCAATAAATATTTCCTGCAACATGTATAAAATATTCGTCAACACATAAAGCATTGGTGAGCATACTAGTTTTGACATACATACATAGTATAATAAAGTTTTGCTTATAGGCATATGCAAGAGAACCATACAAACGACGACTAGCCACGAAGAATTTTGCTTAACATGACCCATGTAGGGGGCGGATAGCCAATCCTATAGCGCTATACATGCAAGGTGGGTTGTCAACTATATGAACATTTGTATGTTAGAGTAAATAATCTACATAGCATAGCGTCCAAGCATATAATAGACTTTAGATTGCGCATGATAGAATTTAGAATATGATAGACTTTAGACTAAGCATAATAGATTGTAGAGTTTAAAATCGTTTGAGTTTTGATAGTGATACATGTTGAGCCCCAAAGAATAAAGAATAAAAGGGGGACAAGTATGAACTCACCTTTGGGTGCGTTTTAGCAAGGTTCCAAAAGAATGAGTCTTGGGGGATTAGTTGTGACATCCGTCACTTTTATTTTATTTTAATTTATTTTTGTAATAATAATAATAATAATAATAAAAAAAAGGAGAAAAGCTCGCCCCAGCCGAGAATCGAACCGGAGCAGCCTCAGGGATCCCACACGCTATTAACCAGTTGAGCAATTGCTCAATGTTGAATGAATCCCACTCCTGTTACTATTTAAACCCTTTTTCGCGTGGGTCTTCTTCTTCCCCCTCTGCTGTTGGATCGCTGCAGCCAAGAACACCAAGGAGCCACAAATATGATCCAATAATCACGCGTATGAACAAACAACCCCGATTATTACGCACGTTCATCATCATTTCTTTCTAAAAACATCAACACGCGTGATTAACGCGTTTGACTTGACCAATAACGCGATTAAATGCATTCCAAAATAACCCGGATCGAATTCGTATATATACGTGATTATTATTCAATCAAGCCTGCACACACATACACATATATGCGATTATCATAACCCCTATAACACTTTTCATGATCAAACACCAAATCGTCCAGAATCGAAGCTTTTACACTCGCGTTGACCGCTTCTTTGACCGAGCAAATCATAATCAATTCGTGTTTGTAAGTAGCATTTTTCTTGTGGGTTTTGTCATACGGCATTCACACAACAATAACCCTATGATTAATTAGGTTATTGTTGTGTGAATCACTCAATTGTTAAGCTAGGGCTCGACTTTGATAATTGGGGAAGAACACAAAAAAATCAGTTTGCATATTTAATTATTTCGAAACCAAGTCTGATAACAAACGTGATACAGAGCAGTTGGTCATGCTGTTGTTCGATAACCTGAACCGCTCAGGTTCGAATCCCATTAGCAGCATCTTTGTTTCTTTTTTTTCTTCTTTCTTTTTGCTTACAAAACCTTACATATATATGTATCATTATGTCTTATAAATTCATTTAAAAATACTAAAACATTTTTATAAATTCTACAAAAATTATCTTGTATTAATCTGATGATAAAGTTCATCACTCAATTTTTAGTTTTTCAAAAATAATTTATTTAATATATATAATAAATATTACAAGTTTATTCATTTATAATTGTAAAATTCAATAAAAATATCTAAACGACTTTGTTAAATTCCACAAAAATTATCCTAAACTTGTATATTCTAAAACATTCCAGAAAATATTTTTATTTCAGAAAAACCGTTTATTTTATATTTTTAATTAATTTTTGTTAGTTTTAATCATAAATAATTCATAATAAATTCATTTTACAATATTTTTGTACCAAAATTTTACATAAATTATTTCTATTCATTTGGAACAGAATTACAATTTTTAATTCAAGAATTCTTTAATTTTAATATTTTTAGATATTAAAGCCATATTTTGGCAATTTGAAATAAATATATTAAATATTCTATTTTCAAGAAAATAATTTTATAAAAATTATTTTCATACTAAAGACTTTATCTTGTGACCATCTTTACCTTAAAATTTACAAAAAGACTTTTATTCATTTATTTATTAAATTTCTTATATTTAATAAACAATTTGTTCATTAATCAAATAAACGTTTATCCCCAATTCGAAGCCCTAGAAATACATATATCCTAGAGTTATTTCCCTTACACATTATCAAATACTTTAGGTTGATCATTTGGGAGTAATCTCAATTCATATCTCGTTGTCCAGTTAAATCTCAAACTACTACGTGAACTGTGAGTATTACTTATCCCCTTTTTCCGCTTTTACAACTTTTGGGGTGATTCATGCACAAGTATACAAAAGTTTCATATTCATTTACACATACATTTTTATTTACAATTCATATACGTGTCTTAATTATCTTTGTGCTTATGCTTGAACATGAACGTAGCTTACATACAAAATCATACATACAGACATAACTTGGTGTTATGGTGCTCTTTACATACAGACATAACTTTGTGTTATGGTGCTCTTTACATACAGACATAACTTATGTTATGGTGCTCTTTACATACAGACATAACTTATGTTATGGTGCTCTTTACATACAGACATAACTTTGTGTTATGGTGCTCTTTACATACAGACATAACTTATGTTATGGTGCTCATTACATACAGACATAACTTGGTGTTATGGTGCTCATTATCAAATTCATTGTACAACTTTACATGTGATCTTTGTCTTGTTTGGTTACTTGCGTGTTTACATAATGCTTTGGTGATGCTAGACACATAAATTGTACTACCTTTTCAAACTTATACTATATGTACAAAACTAAGTAGTACTCACCAACATCATATGTTGACAAAATTATTTTCGTGCATGTTTCAGGATAAGCTGCTTGACACTTCACATAGGACCTTGGACTTAGACTAAATCAATCAATTATCTTCATTTTTGTTGTATTGTACTTCATTTCACATGTTGTAAAACAATACTCAATAATCATATATTTACATTTTAGTACCATGAGCTTTTGAACAATCGTCACTACGTGGCACCTCGATGATTCCGCCATCGGTTGGGGTGTTACAGATTGGTATCAGAGCCATGGTTATAGGGAACTAGGTTACTAGATGAAATAGGCCTAGACTATAACCTGACTTCAACTTTCATGCATTATACTTCCTAAATTGCCTTACCCCTCATTTCCCTCTACTTTCCTTCCTCTATCTTTTCTTCTTCTCCATTCTTCTCATCTTTCATCATGGTGCATAGAGATGGTGTCCTACAAGGGAGTGGAAAGTCTACATCATCATGGAACAAAGCAGTACCTTTCATGAAGACACTCCTAGGCATAATGCCTACTCTTATTTTTGCTCCTTCAAAGATGTTGAACTTTAATGAGTGTGATAAGGACACGTGCAATCTGGAAGGGTGGATGCCTGTACACTGGGTTTTCTGGCATAGGCAAGCATAGCGCATAAATCCATTTACGGACCTGTTATGGTTACCTGGGGATTCCTGGAGTGAGTGTCCACTTATAGGCTAAAGCATGTCTTCTTTGATCACCATTGGGTTCAACTCCTTTGAAAAGTCAACGTTCTTGTTGGGCTTTACAGCTAGACAAGGGCACTCCAAACATTTATGCAAGTTTTTCAATAATACTCTCTCGATTCATATACAATATCATGTATATCATGATTTTCATATATTGCTTACAAGTCATACTTTCATAATCATCTGTATAGTTATACATTTACATTTTCTAACCTCATGATTATTCATTGACTACCTCATAGATGTCTGCTCGCCGCATGCCCCGTGATGTCCGCCGACGCCCTGTTCATGCTTCTGGACAACGTTCTGATCGTCGGCTCGCATCTTTAGTCGCTAAGGAAATTGCTGCAGTAATCCCAAACCTTGTCAGTGAGTTAACCCAGAATAGTAACAGTGCCAACACAGGGAGTACGACTCAATTTCGGTGCACTTTCAAACACTTTAACTCCTGCAACCCTACAAAATTCACTGGTGAGGAGGGTGCTACTGGCCTCCTCCAATGGTTTGAAAGCATGGAGAGTACTTTTGTGAACAGTGAATGTCCTGATGAACTCCGCGTTCGCTATGCTACTAGTGTCCTTCAAAAGGGGACGCTAACGTGGTGGAATGGCGAAAAACGCAATCGAGGAGCTGATGTTGCCTTATCTTTATCTTGGGCTGAAGTTAAGGAACTCATGATCGCCAAATTCTGCCCGAGGAACGAAATCAGAAAACTGGAGGATGAATTTCGTGAGCTCAAACAAGACAGTGGTGAGAATCTTGCGTACAATACTCGATATCATGAACTTAGCATATTGGTCCCACACATGGTCACCCCGGTCTCTCGAGCAATCGAGAAATATATCGAGGGATTACCTGACCTGATACAAGACGTAGTCACTGGGAGCAAATCTACTACGGTGGAAGAAGCCATCCAGCTTGCAGCCACTTTGACGGACAAACACGTAAGGAAAGGAAACTTGGTTAGGAAGGGCACCAAGACGTCTGCTGAGAGAACCACCCATGTTGTTGAACAATCTAAGACTGTTTTAGCAAAGGCCGCCACTACTGCTTCGAACTCTAAGAGACGAATGGGCAATAATCAGAATCGTGCCGTTGTGGATCCTGTAACTCAGCCTCCTATCAAGAAAGCCTACACGGGAGTCCATCCTCAATGCAACACTTGCAAGTATCATCACCCTGCAAATCTTCCATGTCGTCAATGCACTAGATGTGGAAGGTTTGGACACTTTGTCACTACTTGTCGAGTAATGGTTGGGACACAGGGTAATCATCAAACAGCTGCCCAGGAACCACTACAGATTTCTAACGGTCGGGCATGTTATCATTGTAGAGACCCTAACCACATGCGACCTCAATGCCCTAAATTGAATAATGTAAACCTGGTGGCACATGGACGAGCTTTCAATAACAATACCAACAAAACAACTGATCAGGATGACGTTAATCCCACTGGTTAAGCCATGGATGAAATCTTCCCAAGACTCGAGAATCCAATACTCGTGTTTTCATTTTCTTGATCCTATTATCATCTTGTACCCAATTTCGTCGCACTTATTAGCATACAACATCTAGAAATTTCCTTGCATACTATTACGTACGAACACAGATTGGAAATTTATCAAATTCGGTTACGTTTATTTTATATCATATAAGTTTCAGACCCTACTTTACATTTCATTGTTTGTCATATGAAACTTGATTTTTCCCTTAGTTTGACTATCCATTGAACATTTAATTATTCATGATACTCGTAAACTATTCCTATAGGCCACTAAGATAACACTTACACTTAATGGTTGTAGTACTTACAAACTTGTTTGCATGTGTGTATTATCCACGCAACTCAGATAAACATTTCATCTAAAGGGCTCCTCGGACGAGTGGTAGCCCATACTTAAATACTATTATGCTTACAAGTCATTGCAAACCCATGCAATTGACCTCATTATTACATGGCCTCATAACATCTCATTGTAACTCAACGTGCTTGATGTGACATATTCTTGTGAAATTTATTTGCTTTAATGTGTGTTAGATTAGGATCATAGAAAGACATAAAACCCTAATGTAAGGTAAATTGATGATTCCGGTCCGGAACGTAATCATGAATTTACAGGTGCGTTAGGGTAGTGTGAAATTCTATTAGAGTTTTTGGGAAGACGTCCAGTACGATTTCAAGGTATCAAAGGTGTGGTGGGTTAGCTGCGGTACACCCTGTATACAAACACTAATGATGCATTGAAAGTGAGACTGGAAGTCGGACCAGGAACAAACTCTGTTACTTGGTAGTTCATTAGTTTTTCTATAATCAATCAATTCATACATTTATTTTAGAATGCTTAGCGTTTTACTAGATTCTTATCCTCCTTGTTATTCGAGACGAACCTAATCCAAATCCTTAACTCACACCTATCAAACCTCATGTCCAAATCATTCAAATTTTTCCAAACCACAGTTATTTTAATTTTTACCCAAGCATCCATAACCCTATGCTTCTAATAACTTCGGGACGAAGTTTCTAAAAGTAGGGGATGCTGTGACATCCGTCACTTTTATTTTATTTTAATTTATTTTTGTAATAATAATAATAATAATAAAAAAAAGAGGATAAAAGCTCGCCCCAGCCGAGAATCGAACCGGAGCAGCCTCAGGGATCCCACACGCTATTAACCAGTTGAGCAATTGCTCAATGTTGAATGAATCCCACTCCTGTTACTATATAAACCCTTTTTCGCGTGGGTCTTCTTCTTCCCCCTCTGCTGTTGGATCGTTGCAGCCAAGAACACCAAGGAGCCACAAATATGATCCAATAATCACGCGTATGAACAAACAACCCCGATTATTACGCACGTTCATCATCATTTCTTTCTAAAAACATCAACACGCGTGATTAACGCGTTTGACTTGACCAATAACGCGATTAAATGCATTCCAAAATAACCCGGATCGAATTCGTATATATACGTGATTATTATTCAATCAAGCCTGCACACACATACACATATATGCGATTATCATAACCCCTATAACACTTTTCATTATCAAACACCAAATCGTCCAGAATCGAAGCTTTTACACTCGCGTTGACCGCTTCTTTGACCGAGCAAATCATAATCAATTCGTGTTTGTAGGTAGCATTTTTCTTGTGGGTTTTGTCATACGGCATTCACACAACAATAACCCTATGATTAATTAGGTTATTGTTGTGTGAATCACTCAATTGTTAAGCTAGGGCTCGACTTTGATAATTGGGGAAGAACACAAAAAAATCAGTATGCATATTTAATTATTTTGAAACCAAGTCTGATAACAAACGTGATACAGAGCAGTTGGTCATGCTGTTGTTCGATAACCTGAACCGCTCAGGTTCGAATCCCATCAGCAGCATCTTTGTTTCTTTTTTTCTTCTTTCTTTTTGCTTACAAAACCTTACATATATATGTATCATTATGTCTTATAAATTCATTTAAAAATACTAAAACATTTTTATAAATTCTACAAAAATTATCTTGTATTAATCTGATGATAAAGTTCATCACTCAATTTTTAGTTTTTCAAAAATAATTTATTTAATATATATAATAAATATTACAAGTTTATTCATTTATAATTGTAAAATTCAATAAAAATATCTAAACGACTTTGTTAAATTCCACAAAAATTATCCTAAACTTGTATATTCTAAAACATTCCAGAAAATATTTTTATTTCAGAAAAACCGTTTATTTTATATTTTTAATTAATTTTTGTTAGTTTTAATCATAAATAATTCATAATAAATTCATTTTACAATATTTTTGTACCAAAATTTTACATAAATTATTTCTATTCATTTGGAACAGAATTACAATTTTTAATTCAAGAATTCTTTAATTTTAATATTTTTAGATATTAAAGTCATATTTTGGCAATTTGAAATAAATATATTAAATATTCTATTTTCAAGAAAATAATTTTATAAAAATTATTTTCATACTAAAGACTTTATCTTGTGACCATCTTTACCTTAAAATTTACAAAAAGACTTTTATTCATTTATTTATTAAATTTCTTATATTTAATAAACAATTTGTTCATTAATCAAATAAACGTTTATCCCCAATTCGAAGCCCTAGAAATACATATATCCTAGAGTTATTTCCCTTACACATTATCAAATACTTTAGGTTGATCATTTGGGAGTAATCTCAATTCATATCTCGTTGTCCAGTTAAATCTCAAACTACTACGTGAACTGTGAGTATTACTTATCCCCTTTTTCCGCTTTTACAACTTTTGGGGTGATTCATGCACAAGTATACAAAAGTTTCATATTCATTTACACATACATTTTTATTTACAATTCATATACGTGTCTTAATTATCTTTGTGCTTATGCTTGAACATGAACGTAGCTTACATACAAAATCATACATACAGACATAACTTGGTGTTATGGTGCTCTTTACATACAGACATAACTTTGTGTTATGGTGCTCTTTACATACAGACATAACTTATGTTATGGTGCTCTTTACATACAGACATAACTTATGTTATGGTGCTCTTTACATACAGACATAACTTTGTGTTATGGTGCTCTTTACATACAGACATAACTTATGTTATGGTGCTCATTACATACAGACATAACTTGGTGTTATGGTGCTCATTATCAAATTCATTGTACAACTTTACATGTGATCTTTGTCTTGTTTGGTTACTTGCGTGTTTACATAATGCTTTGGTGATGCTAGACACATAAATTGTACTACCTTTTCAAACTTATACTATATGTACAAAACTAAGTAGTACTCACCAACATCATATGTTGACAAAATTATTTTCGTGCATGTTTCAGGATAAGCTGCTTGACGCTTCACATAGGACCTTGGACTTAGACTA
Organism: Ambrosia trifida; assembly: GCA_028751855.1. Taxonomy (NCBI): domain Eukaryota; kingdom Viridiplantae; phylum Streptophyta; class Magnoliopsida; order Asterales; family Asteraceae; genus Ambrosia; species Ambrosia trifida. The sequence continues at coordinate 168,864,197 of CM054123.1, read as the reverse complement.
AATCAATCAATTATCTTCATTTTTGTTGTATTGTACTTCATTTCACATGTTGTAAAACAATACTCAATAATCATATATTTACATTTTAGTACCATGAGCTTTTGAACAATCGTCACTACGTGGCACCTCGATGATTCCGCCATCGGTTGGGGTGTTACATTAGTTCCTTAACCTTGGTTAACTAGAATTAAAAAAAAAATAAAGAGTCTTTGGTTCGAGTTTAGATTATAGATTTAAGAGAGTCAAGCAAGCCTTTTAGGCAAACCAAGCACAAATTGCCTTTAGGGCAATCCGGATGGTCATGAGAGTCAAGTAGTGCCTTTAAGGCTAACCAAAACACAAACCACCATAAAGGTGATTCGGATGGTCAAGAGAGTCAAGTATTGGTAAGGTAGGGATGTATCCACAAACCTTCCAAGTTATTAGATTAGTAGAGTTTTGAATGTATATATTTTAGTATTTACATAATATAACTATAGGGTTAAAGTAGTGTATGGTGACTTAGTTTGGAAGAGCCTTGGCTTTCCTTTGTCAACCATTAACTATAGCACAAGTCCATTAAGTTGTTGGTGAACTTGGTTGGTATCACTTCAACTAACCTTCTAGTACATAAAAACAATAGAAGATGAACCACCTTTGAGGCCTCATTTTGGTGTCCTACTCATATTTATTTGCCATAGCAAACAAGAGCAAGGTCCTAGAGGTTTCCCCAAGGGGTTAGAAGAAGAGGAGAAATGAAGAAAGAAAAGGGAAGTGAGAGTTTAAAATGAGAAAACTCACTTAGAAGTGGGCTTCCATCACTTAGGATTTCTTGAAGAATTTAGATGTTTAGAGAGGATTTGAGATTGAGCAAGTGTTAGGATGGATAGGGAGTGGTGTATTTATAGGTGGAGTAAAGTGGTTGGGTAATTAAGAGAGTTAAGAAGTGGTTAAGAGTCAATTAGGTGGGGGTTGAATTTAGTTATAATTGTTGATATCTTAAAAGAAAATAAAAAAAATAATAATAAAAGTAACTAAAAAAAAAACGAACGGTTTGTTGAAATAATATGTATGTTGTTGTCTTTTTTTTTTGTCAAAAGTCAAAACAAGAAGATTCACGTTTTCTTCTTTTTTTTTATTTAAAAGTATTATTATTATTATAACTATTAGTTTATAAATATATATTAAGATATTAACTAAATGAGTTTCTTGTTATAACGCCTAAATTGAATAGAATAAATTATAATGACGACACGTCAAGAATTGGTAGGAGTAACATAAAAGAAGCGAATAAAGGCGAACTTGGAATTTGTTAAGTATAGAATTTTAAAATACATGAAACGTAGAAATCACGCGATGTTACAGTCTCCCCTACTTTAGGAAATTTCGTCTCGAAATTTAGTTAAGAGTCAACCTTTTGAAAAAAAAATAGGTAAGTGGTTTGATATGGGTTTAATAAGAACAAAAACTTGTTTGTTTATTATGTTTAAATCAAATACGGTATGTAGTCATTTGTGCAATAATTATGCTCGTACGAAAAGTACTTTTAAAGTTTTAATCCAAGGTTGTACGTAGAAATTTGAAAACTTAACCGATTAAAACATTTTTGTAAATAGAGAAATAGAGGAGTTCATATAAGTAGGTTTGTGTATGGAGTTAATGCAGCAAATTTTGGAAAAATAAGTAGATATACGGTATGACATACATGAAATAGTAACGATCTTGGGAAAATAAGTATTTATATTGTATAATATATATGAAGTAGCAATGGTTTTGAATGATAAGTAAGTATACGGTACAAAATAGTAAAAATCTTGTGAAGATAGGTAAATATACTATGTATAAGAAATAGTTAGAATTTTAGAAAAATTAGTATTTATACGTTATGAAATTGTGAAAATTGAAGATTGGTAAGTATATTTGTATAATATATGGAAATTTTGGGAAAATAAGTAATTATACGGTATATCATATATGAAATAGTAGAAATTGTTGGCTTGTAAAAGAGGTGTCATTGGGTAATTTGGGTGGAATAGTAAATATGTGAGCATAATAAGTGACTAGATGTGGGAATGAGTAGTTTTTAGTAAAAGATATTTCGTTTGCACAAGGTCGATAATTTTACTAGAGATTTTTTTTAAGGCGACTAAAATAAACGGGAAATTGGAGTATTTGAAAATAGCTTTTTGGTGACATAAATAGTATTTATTTAGTTTTGAATTCTAGTACATAAGTAGTAAAAAAAATATGAAAGCGAGGAATAAATCTTGTTTTAAATGTATAAATGCTTTTAGAGGTTAATGCTAGAGCTTACGGGATTTAGAAATACATTCTTGATAGCGAGGGGATTGCTGATTAAGCAAGAAAAGGCAAAAGGAAAGAAACGAAGTTGATGGAGATTACAAGTATAGATTATTCACGGCAAGAATGATGTTGCATAGTAGAGAGTGTGGTTCAAAACAAGTTTATAATATGCATATGAGATAAATAATGCAAGCATAATTAGACTAACAACTAGAGCATAAACGGGTTCATAAAGGACAAATAACGTAAGTGTTGGTCAAAATTTAAAGTCGACACCTCAAAACTTCTCATAGCACGAATAACTCTACTTTTGGTAGTATGACAGGACATTTATGTATAGGATGTACCGGCGGCGTATCCACCATGCCGTTATCATACCTCATCCGTGTTGTTATTCAAGTCATGATAGGTTACACATACCGGGACTTGTTATGTTTTTCATGCGCCCAATTTTTGTAATTACGTGTGCACCCGTAATTAGTTCAATTGTCGTATGGTCCACATAATTTGTCTTAGTTATGTGTGGGTCGCTAGTGAACACAAAATACTTATGCATAAAGGAAAAGACATTAGGCTAAGGCATTAAACAGTTTTGATGTTGTAAACATAGCAAGCAACGTGACATGCAAGCACATAATGTGAAAAGGCATTAAGTAAGTTTTTGATGGTGTTAACCGGGCGTGTTCTTGGCGTAGATGTATGGTTTCATGACATAATGGTGTAGACTTGTGTATACGTGGTTACGTTTAGTTGTATAAAATCAAGCAAAAGTATGGCAATTGGATTCTTAATGAAAACGTTCACGCGTGAAAAAAAAAAGAATGTTTTGACTAAGAGTAACATAAAATTCGAGTTCATTACAAATTTAGTTTATGAGTATGCGAGCGATTTTAGCTTTTTGAGGCTAAGGGTCAAGTTTGATGGTAGAAGAATTTAGTCTGTTGGATGTTAAAGAAAAACATCTTTAGTTGAAGTGAGGAAAATTTAGTGTAAAAGTCTTATCGAAGATGGTCGTTTGATTTATGAAAAATCCATTTTATTAAGCGAGAAAAATAGTTTATTGACAATTTTAGTTTGGCGTTGATGAATATTTTTGACTCGTGATACGATTTCAAGAGAAAAGGTTTTGGGATTATAAAGAAATAGATTATTTAATTTAGCGTGTCTTTGCTCACAAGTCCTGTTTACAAAAGAATTTTTTTAAACACTTTTAGCATTTAGAATCTTGTTTGTCATAAAGACTTTGACGCACACATTTGTTAGTGGTTTGAAAGTGAGGATTTTATAGAAGAATAGGCACCCTCTTAGAAATAGTAGGAAGAATTTTGTTCAAAAACTTTGAAAAATATTGTGCGCGAGGAGAAAAGGGTTTTGCGATGTTTGAATTTTGACGATAAATTATGATTGTAAACTAGGATAACGATGGTATTTCATCAAAAGAAAATTTCACATCCGTACAATTTCTTGAAAACATTACATAAGGAAATTCTCATTTTTTTTTAAGAAAAGAAAAGTCAATCTTCTTTAGTGTGGTGAGTGGGTATTCCAGCATCGTAGATCACCATGGCAAGTCTTGGGTACTGGTTGCGTCCATGGGTTAGGTCGTTACACTCGGAGCATATACATCCATTGGCTTTAGTGAATGAGGTAGCGCTAGTAGGTTTTTCGGGTCGTGGTTTAGTGGTGTGGCGACATGTTTTGGCTAAATGACCATATGCATCACAGTTGGTGCATATGCGACATTGTGTGTGAGTGGGATGGTGATATTTACAACTGTCGCATAGCAGAAAGGTTCCACGGTACTGCTTTTTGTTAGAATTCGGAGTCCTAGGAGTTGTCGAAGTGTGGTTTCGTTTGAGGTTTTTGCGTTTTCGGTTATCCTTTTTTGTTTGTTTGGTAGGGGTATGGGTAGTAGGTTTAGTATCTACATGGTTTGTGCTGTCTTGGATGGTATCGCAGGGGTTCGGAATTGGGTTTGTTGGCGTCTCTCGGTTAGGGAGAATCTTGACTAATTCTTGGGTAATAAGACTTGCCAGTTGGTTGAGATCGATGCTGTTGAGACGGGAAGACATCTACGAGAATCATACATAGGAAAATTTGCATAAGTGTTTTTTTTTTTTTTTTTTTTTTTTTTTAACAAGGTGATTTTTGAATTTAGGAAATAAGTTACTAGAATTTTGGTTAACAATGGAAAGCTTGCGAGTAAGATTAGATCGGTGAAATTGATGCAAATTTAGATAAACCAAATACATAAGCTCAAGTTGCTCTCATAGATTTAGTATGCAAGTTCAAGTTACACGTATAGGACGCAAGTTTTACATTGTTCAAATAGCGTAACACGTATGTATAAGCAAGTATAGTGCACTTAGTTAACATAAAGGAGTTTTGATTTATGTTGGTTGCGATTATTAATTTTGTTTGGAGATCGCGAGAGTAGATTGTAAATGCGAGTCTTGAGATTGTATGCGAGTGAAATAAATCGAATATATAATGAAAACATAGCATGTAAACATAATTGAAAGTAGTATTAGCATAAAAAGAAAGGCTTGTCTTAAACAAAACAATTGGAGTGTTCCGGAACGGAACTAAGACTAACCAAAGTGATTCGAATTTACCTTTGAGTTTGGAAACATGCTTTGGCCTAATAGGTGGAAATACTCTCGCCGAAACTTTCGGTTAACGGTATTCACCCTTCCAGTTACTACATGTTCCTTGTCATTAGTAAATTTGAGACTTTGGTGAGATTGAAAGAAAAAAAAATCAAGGATTGAAACTAGTCGCCAAGTTACGGATTTCACTCCTATCTTAGCGATGTCGTTTCTTGAGTGTGGTTTGTACACTTTGCCCAACGTGGCAAGAAAATTAATTCTAACCTTCAATTGGTAAGTGTCCACTAGAACGAGAATTGTGAAATTTCCACCAAGGTGAGGATATCACTCCTATCTTGGTGTAGTTTCAAAAAAACACAAAGAATTTACGTGGATTGAAAGTTATCACCAAAGTGAGGGTTTCACGCCTATTTTGGTGATTTTCTTTCATTTGTGGTATACGAGTGTCTTCGAGTGTAGAATAATCCACCAACTAGGAAGGTAAAATTTAAAGACCAAAAGAATAAAGTAGGAGCAAGATAGGGAGAACAAGTATATTAAGCATGATAAAAGGAATGGTCAAAAAGGTTCTTAACTATAGTCTAGGTCAAACATGGAATTTTTTCCTAGATCCCTATAGTCATGTCTCTGATACCAATCTGTCACACCCCAACCGATGGCGGAAAACATCGGGGCGAGACTTAGTGGTAGATTGTTCAAAGACTTCATGACACTAGATTTTGTGACAATATAGTTTAAAGATAGAATTTCATTTATTGTCTAAAAATAGAAACACAAGTAGTTCAAATAACGAAAAATACAACAACAAGAATATGATAACTTGAACTAGAGTGAGTTTCTATGTCCAATCCTAAGTAGTTTTCTTGAATGTCCTGCAATAAATATTTCCTGCAACATGTATAAAATATTAGTCAACACATAAAGCATTGGTGAGCATACTAGTTTTGACATACATACATAGTATAATAAAGTTTTGCTTATAGGCATATTCAAGAGAACCATACAAACGGCGACTAGCCACGAAGAATTTTGCTTAACATGACCCATGTAGGGGGCAGATAGCCAATCCTATAGCGCTATACATGCAAGGTGGGTTGTCAACTATATGAACATTTGTATGTTAGAGTAAATAATTCTACATAGCATAGCGTCCAAGCATATAATAGACTTTAGATTGCGCATGATAGAATTTAGAATATGATAGACTTTAGACTAAGCATAATAGATTGTAGAGTTTAAAATCGTTTGAGTTTTGATAGTGATACATGTTGAGCCCCAAAGAATAAAGAATAAAAGGGGGACAAGTATGAACTTACCTTTGGGTGCGTTTTAGCAAGGTTCCAAAAGAATGAGTCTTGGGGGATTAGTTCCTTAACCTTGGTTAACTAGAATTAAAAAAAAAAATAAAGAGTCTTAGGTTCGAGTTTAGATTATAGATTTAAGAGAGTCAAGCAAGCCTTTTAGGCAAACCAAGCACAAATTGCCTTTAGGGCAATCCGGATGGTCATGAGAGTCAAGTAGTGCCTTTAAGGCTAACCAAAACACAAACCACCATAAAGGTGATTCGGATGGTCAAGGGAGTCAAGTATTGGTAAGGTAGGGATGTATCCACAAACCTTCCAACTTATTAGATTAGTAGAGTTTTGAATGTATATATTTTAGTATTTACATAATATAACTATAGGGTTAAAGTAGTGTATGGTGACTTAGTTTGGAAGAGCCTTGGCTTTCCTTTGTCAACCATTAACCATAACACAAGTCCATTAAGTTGTTGGTGAACTTGGTTGGTATCACTTCAACTAACCTTCTAGTACATAAAAACAATAGAAGATGAACCACCTTTGAGGCCTCATTTTGGTGTCCTACTCATATTTATTTGCCATAGCAAATAAGAGCAAGGTCCTAGAGGTTTCCCCAAGGGGTTAGAAGAAGAGGAGAAATGAAGAAAGAAAAGGGAAGTGAGAGTTTAAAATGAGAAAACTCACTTAGAAGTGGGCTTCCATCACTTAGGATTTCTTGAAGAATTTAGATGTTTAGAGAGGATTTGAGATTGAGCAAGTGTTAGGATGGATAGGGAGTGGTGTATTTATAGGTGGAGTAAAGTGGTTGGGTAATTAAGAGAGTTAAGAAGTGGTTAAGAGTCAATTAGGTGGGGGTTGAATTTAGTTATAATTGTTGATATCTTAAAAAAAAATAAAAAAAATAATAATAAAAGTAACAAAAAAAAAAACGAACGGTTTGTTGAAATAATATGTATGTTGTTGTCTTTTTTTTTGTCAAAAGTCAAAACAAGAAGATTCACGTTTTCTTCTTTTTTTTTTATTTAAAAGTATTATTATTATAACTATTAGTTTATAAATATATATTAAGATATTAACTAAATGAGTTTCTTGTTATAACGCCTAAATTGAATAGAATAAATTATAATGACGACTCGTCAAGAATTGGTAGGAATAACATAAAAGAAGCGAATAAAGGCGAACTTGGAATTTGTTAAGTATAGAATTTTAAAATACATGAAACGTAGAAATCACGCGATGTTACAGGCGGTGATGGCGAGCGCCAGAGATTAAGACCATTAAGGGACGGTGGTCTGGAGTTGACGGTTGTCGGTTACCGGTGGCTTGTCGGGAGGACGGAGCGGCGTCCGTTTGACACAAGCAGAAGGGAGGAGACCAAGAAGGTATGGAATGTGGTTCACAACGGTGGTGGATGTTGCGAAACCGCTAGTTCAATACGGGTTTGTAGACGGATTTATCCAGCACACGCCAACCCACAAGAGATCGATAGAGAGTTGGGTCAGGAAATGGTTGATATAAACTTTATGGTTCAACTTGTTTGTTTCATTTCTATACAAGACTATATATACACATACAAACACAACAAAGATGGAGATAAAAGCTCCTCTAGACTTTGACTCAATAATTATACTTTGACTCAATAATTACACATAATTCTCTGACTCAAGACTTTGACTCCAAGAATTATGTTGTCAAGACTTTGACTCTTGACTCAAGGCTTATATATATATATCTTGAAACAAATTTATATCTTCCTTATTTGAGATTATAAATGTAATTGGAAAAATGATTAGCTTTAAATAAGAAATAAAAAAAATCATTAGTTTGAATTAGAAAATAAAAACACCGTCTTATAAAATGACGATTTTATAAATAGAATTAGGATAGGACATATGTCATGATTGAAGATTTTTTTTAAGTACAATGATAAAAGGAACTTAGAAAAATAGAGTGCACGGATAAAGATAAGAATACTTAGAAATAAATTAGACTTTATATCATGATCGGGAAATACTTTAATGCAAAATAAATGGGAAAATTCGTGAGGTTACATAGTAGGTTGCGTAGCCAACAAATTTCAGCAACTACGTTTGCAACCCCACGATATTCACCTTCGGCACTAGAGCGTGATACGATGCTCTATCATTTAGACGACCAAGAAATAAGGATCTCGCCAAAATAAATGCAGTAGCCGCTGGTTGATCTCCTCGTGTCTAGACACCCAGCCCAATCCGCGTCCGTATACGAGATTAGGGAAGGATTAGAGCTGCGTGATTAGGTTAAGCCGAGTGACACATTGCCTTTATTGTAACGTATGATGTGTTTAAGAGCAAGCCATTGATAAGTATGAGGAGAGTGCATGTGCATACAAATCTGTTGTACCGCATAAGAAATATCAGGTCGTGTGAAGGTAAGGTACTGAAGAGCACCTGCCAGGCTGCGGTATAATGTGGGGTCATGAAATGGCTTAGAGGCCGTTGCACTGAGTTTTTGATTTGTGTCAACTGGAGTAGCTACATGATTGCACGCTTGCATCCCTCCATGTGCAATAATGTCAGTCGCATAGGACTACTGAGAAAGAAACATGGTGTCTTTGACCCTAGAGACAGAGATACCCAGAACGTAGCTGAGAGGGCCTCGATCTTTCATGGCAAACTCATTAGAAAGTCTGGACATAAGTGAGTGCCGAAGATCATCAGATGAAGTGACAAGAAGAATATCATCAACATAAAGAAGTAGGTAAGCCTCTGATGAAGTGTGAACAGGGATGCTTCACATTTGCTATGTTCAAAACCCAAAGTGAGAACAAACTCCGTGAACCGCGGATACCATGCCCGTGGTGCCTGCTTGAGCCCGTATAGTGATTTCTTAAGAGAGCAAACATGATTTAGAAATTGTTTATTATGAAACCTCATTGGCTGATACATGTAGACTGTTTCATGAAGATTCCCATGAAGAAAAGCATTGGTTACGTCTAACCAGTGTTGTAGAACTCGCTAGGCGCTAGTCGGACGGTGGGGTGGGGACTAACGATTAATCGGGATTAATCGGATTGGGGTTTTTATATGTAATTTTCAGTTTTTTTATACATATACACACATTTTTATAGGCAACTATTTTAAATAGACATGTTTTAACCCTTCATCGACCCATTTTTTTAAGTATACATGACTAATCGCAAGAATATACATCGTTTGATTAAAAACTTGCCGGAATTTTACAAGTTTTGGCCAGAATTTCTCCGGAAGTTAGCCGGAATTACAGATTTTTGCCAAAATCTTGCTAAAATTGTCTATTTTTGGCTGGCCGACTAGGGCCGATTAGGTCGACTAGGTCCGACTAATCCCGACTAGGCCGACTACCGATTAATGGACTGATTAACAAAAAATTACTCAGTAACCTACCGACTAGCGATTAATCGCCGATTAATCACTGATTAATCTTGATTTTTACAACACTGCGTCTAGCTGATGGACATACCAATGCTTAGACAGTGCAATAGAAACTTGGTTTAAAAAAGTGCGAGGCGCTCTGAGGCGTTTTGGTTCCAAAATCCGGGGCGTGGGGCTTAAAGCGCGAGGCGAGAGCTTCACGTATGCGAGGCGTCATGGATAAAAAAAATTATAAAAAATATTTATATCTGTCAATATGACATATTTTACCTTGTAATCAATTATAAACACAACATGATTATAAATATTAATTATGCTTTGAAAAATAATAGTATTTAACAAATATATTAAGAGGTTATTGTAGTTAGCATTTAAAAGAATAGTATTTGGAGTAACACAAATTGGAGGCTATATAATCAAGTCTTTGGAGTAATCTTTATTATCTTTTCATCATTCTTTACTCTTCACAAACTAATTCCATTATCAGAATTGAAGATGGCAAACCAAAATTGAAGATTTGAAGATGCAATTTATGAAGATGGAAGGCTAATTCTCTTTGTATCACACTTGGGTGTAGACAATTGAGGTTCTAGGGTTTAACATTTGGGTATTTCTTTAAACTCCTAATTGTGTTGATTGTGTGTTTGAACAATTGTGTTAAATCATGATTAATCTTATGTTGAAGTCATTTTAGTTAATTGATCTTGTGCCAATTTTTAGTGTCATGAATCCGATTTCTTGCTTTAACACAAACCTACGGTTGTATGTTCTAGTGTAATGAAGTATATTCTTGTCCATCTTAGATGTTGATGATTATTGATACCTAAGCCTATTGAACAATCAATCCGTTAATACCAATTGCATCATAGTTGTTTGACCCATTTGTGAAAACCTTAGACTTCATTTGTTCTAACCCGGGTGTGGTCTTTTTAATCAATTGTTTAGACTCCAAATTGTTTTCTACTATTTTTATTATAATCCAAATTCAATTTTTATTAAAATAAACAAAACTCTTTCAAACCAAATTTCTTAAATGAACAAATTAAAATCTTCATAATTAATCTAGCACCTTCATAAACAATATTTTCCAATCAACTAAACAACATTCACCAACCACAAACTCTTCGTGTTTCGACACCCTTATTGCCACTACTACATAGCTTAGGACTTATAAATAATATTTTTGACTGGACTGCGGCATCCGATCATTAGGGCGGAAGAGGGTAGTGCTTCTTCCACCCTTAGTCGTGTATGAATCCATCGATAGCATGTAGGAAAGACACTTATGGACGACACTAAGAAAGTAGTTCATAATTTGCTGTAAAGTCTGTCAGCAGTTTGTTCATATTAGGTTACACATGGCCATATTATTCGACCGAGTGTCACAAGTAGTCCAACGGATTTCTGTCTATAACCACCTTCACTAATAGATTGCCGATGAAGTGGGTCGACGACTATATTACTTCGTTTTGTAATGCTAGTAGTGTCACATATCGAGCAAGCTTTTTTTATATCAGTCTTGACATTTTCCTAAAAAAATAGAAATAACATCAACTTGAGTGTGATTGATAGCAACTTCAAACCCACTAATGACATTAAGATCTTTCGTGGAGCACAGAAAACATGATCTTAACAAACAGTTTCAATTCGTCTATTGACATTTAGTGTGAACTATTTTGAAGAATTCTTACGCCAAACACCATATATAAACGTGTATAACAAATACAAACAGGAATATACATACGGAATAAGAAAGGTCTTAAACTCACCACATCAATGTGGGTATAGCCCCCGAACAATATAGTGCATCACCATTTTACGAATCCTAAAAACATCTAAAGAATGTAACAAAAAAAAAAAAAAAAAAAAAAAAATCATATAAATGCTTTAAAAAATATGGCAGACGGATTACAATTATCAAAGCTACGACTATTTGGTCCATAATAATTCATACCGACAATCTCACTTGCATAATTATCATATATTTACACTTGATTCTTATTTGGTTTCGCTTACAGGGATGATTATAAGAAAAAAAGGTGAAACCTAAAGTCCTTGTGAGTGAAATCAAATGAAACCATGTACATCAAGTGTAAATATATAATTATTATGTGAGTGGAATTGTCGCTAATAACGAAACTTACATTACAAGTATGGATTATTATAGACCAATATGTCATAGTTTAGATTATTTAAATCAATTTGCCATAAAGTAATAAAAAGGTCGACCGATGTCAACCAAAAATGATCATCGAGTCAACCTCGACCATTAGTTGCGACACCATATCCATTATGGCCATTGCTACCATTACCCATCTTCTCCAATTTTGAAGCATTCTTCTTCCTCTTTAACACCACAAACCATGTGTAAGCTTCTAAAACCACTGCTACAACGGCTAACACTATGATAATGCCACTATAAGATCTCTTCCATTTCCTTTCAGGCTGTAGAATATCAAAACCTTTGAATATGTTGATGATTCCGAGTACGATGATACCGTAACCGAGTGAATGGTGGTAGATGTTCCAATAAATTCGGTATTTGTGATCCTTCCTTGGCCTTACAAGCAAAGCAACTACCTACGTATGTAAAACCCACCAAATCTTGAAACTAGTTTTGTTTTAAGGATGTCACAAAAAATGCAACTTTAACCAATAATGATCATTAACTTTTTATTTTTAACGGCCAACTAAATATCACCTCAACTGGCAATGGGTTAGCACTAGACAAATAGTTGTTCACTGGACAGCCCAAGTCCACCAAGCCATCAATTCAGAATAAAATCCGCAGCCAGAAGGCTCACAACGGTTAAACCCTCTAGATCGAATTCGAACTTAAGACCAAAATTGCCTTAAGCTCCTATCTTTATTTCCCTTCACCACTAGGGCTGTAAACGAACCAAACGAACACGAACAAGGCATTGTTCATGTTTGTTTGTTAAGGAAATCATGTGTTCATGAACTGTTCATGAATACTTACCGAATGAGATTTCGTGTTTGTGTTTGTTTGTTAAGGAAATAACGTGTTCCTGAACTGTTCATGAACACTTATCGAATGAGATTTTCAGTTCGTGTTCTTTTATGTTTAGTTGTTAAATTTAGGTATCGGGAAAAAAAGAAAACAAACAAACACAAATGAATGTAACCAGCACAGACAAGCATTCATGAACAAAACCGGGGACAAACTATCACATATTAAATTTCGGGTAAAATTATCATTTATATCACATACATCGTCACCAAAATATACTAACCAAAATACCCAAAAATACTTGATATAATCTTGCTCACATAATTACCATAACATAATGTCTCATAAATATATAAACATATAAAATTATCCTATTTAACTTGAAAACCTTATTTAATCTACCCAAAATAATGGTTAATCAAAATAGGTGAATTAATATTATTATGTGATACACTAATATATATTAAATAATTTATAATGAGAAATATGAAGTACTTAAATTAAAAATAAAAATTTAGAAACCCTAATGAACTATCAAACACAAACAAAACATAAACGAACACATTACCAAACGTTCACGAACATAAACAAACGAACGCGACCTTTGTTCATGTTTGTTTGTGTTCGTTCATTTATTAAATGAACGAACACAAACAAACTTTCTGTTAAATAATTCACAAACCGTTTGCCGAACATTTGGTTTGTTTACAACCATATTCACCACGCTAGAATTCTACCAAATGGTGGGTGATATTGACTTTTTTGTTTATCAAAAACTTATTGAATAACACACACGTGTTCATTTTTGTCCGATATTATGTCACATCGGTTTAGGTTTATGAGGAAGTCTTGATCCCCTAATCAAGTCACCACAAGATACCTCTAATTTTTTTTTTTTAAGTAAAAAAGGGGTAAAACTAAAAAAATGCATTTATTTATTTATACTAATACCCCATTTTCAAGTTGGCGCATACTTCTGCGGTTTTGCACACAGGTAGCGCAAAGTCACTATGTCAATGGTTGATTTGGTAAAAAAATAGAAAAGGTAACGGCCATTTGGTAAAAATAAAATAAAATGGTTTTCTTAGCTGGTTTGTTTTCTACTTTTGGTAATTTGACTTGTCAAACATTATTTTGCTAATTTCCTTTGTTTTATTTAGTGGTACTTTTGACCATTTTCCAACAAAAGTGACTTTTTTCGGTATTTTATCACTAAAATTTTCTCAATTATGTTTGGTATATGGTCGGAATGTTCATAATTTCTGACCCCTTTTTTTTCTGGGAATTTTTTTGTAGGAAAGTTGTGACCATTTCTAGTGGTGCATGACATAAAATTTTGTAAGGACGTTTTCACCATTGTCAATGGTAACTTCTAGAGATATTAACACTGCCAATGGCTACCTCATCGGGCATCCCACTAGCTACCTTTTGAGAGATCGCCGTTTACCTTTTGAGAGATCGCCGTTGCCAATGGCGACACCCACCCTCATGAGGCATGGTCAAGATTTTACGCCTTATGACACGAATATTTTGATACCGTAGAGAAATATCTAGACATATTATACCTGGAGAGTCGCCATACAGAAGAGGATGATGCCGATGATTCTGTGAGAGGTGAACTGGATGCCTGGAGACTGACTGCCTAGCTGGATTCCGGTGGCCCAACCGGCCACTCCGAAGATATATGCACAAGTTTGACAAGTCACATGTAGGTAGAACCATGCAGGGTCTAGTGATTCGAACACCCTAACATATCTTGCCATTATAGCGCCAAGAGGCATCATGATCCCCCAACTGATTGCATTTAGGATACCATGAATCTGTATGATAACTTCCAAATCAAGTTAATGAACCATAATCATGTCATAAAGATTTGAATATTTGTTATATCTCAATTATCATGGTTTTAAAAAATTAAATAAGTTCAATCAGAAATCGTTTAATACCTATTTACAACTTTCTATTTTTCTGTAACTTTGTATTTGATCCTAACCCTATAAGTGTAACACTTATAAACGTAGAAAAGAGAGTTGAAACCATAAAGATCAAATGTTTATATTTCATCTCTTTTCCCTTCAATTTTATTACACGTAAATTTCTTATACCCATTAGTTTGTTAAATTACTCTTGAATGATCATGACACTTGCCAAAAATCAAAATTCTTGATCAATGGAGGAACAACATCTACCATTTTTGTTCAATAAGATACCAATGTGGATGATTGATTCATTCCATACTAGAATGAATCGCAGGAAATTCTTTGATTCTGATTTCAAAATACATGCCTTACTATTAAAACTTTTATATAGTTTTATTATCGTGGGAAGCTAAAAACATAAAACCTAAATTAATTTAGTGAATTGTAAATTAATCTATTACTAAAAAAACAAATGTAAAATATTTACGGTTAGTTGCTCAAATAAACGGGTATATATGCATGTTTTGGATAACCAAACCGAGTATCACCTAATGACATACCACGAAATTTTTTAAAATCAATCCTATACCCGGAGACAAATAGCTATCCAATTTTTTAGGGTTTAGGTTTACCCGTTAGGCTTGAATTGTTTTACTTGCATCCCTAGTTACATCATATATATTTTTTATAAATAATATATGTGAATAAACATATACCCAAGAGACAAACATAAAATCTTTTTAGAACTCACATTTCTTTTCTTGGTTTTTGTGCTTCCTACTCCTTGTGCACTCCCAGATTGGCCTTTGAGAACATCTAGTGTACCCATAGACTTAACATTATCACCAGATGTAGCATGGGCCATAGGTACATTTGAAACATGACCATCTTGCCAAACTTGATTAAGTTTGGTGCTCAAATTTTGTAAACCCAAAGTGGCAAAAATAGTAATCTCATTATTCGAATACGTAGCGGACAAGTCGGTAACGGAGAAACTTAGATCGCCTTCCAGCAACTGAGTGGTACTTCCTGTAATAGGTGAAGTGTAAACCTTCATTTTGCCACTTGATTGCTGGAATGCCACAATTGCTTGTGAGCCAGCCATGCCATGAGAAGTTGGATTGATAGCCCACGCAACCCATCGAGACGAATCCACATTCTTGTGGCGGTACGCGATTTTGAGGGTTTTGGAAGATTGGTTATAAGTGTAATGTAGAAAAGAGTTCAACACTGGGAGGTCATTGCAAGAAGTGAACATTTTGTTGCTTGCAAATGCATAGTTAGAGCAAGTTTTAGCAAATGATAATGAAAACAAAGTTGTTGCCATTATAGTAAATGACAAAAGTACCCCTCTTAACCCAAACTTCATCGAAATTTGGTTCATTTTTTTTTTTTGGATCTAAGAACAAATGCAACCACACCCACAACAGAAACCTTTGATTATGAGGAAATTATGAAGGAGAAATGAGAGTAATTATAGGCTAGTGAGGTGAAGTTGGTGGGGTAATGTGTTAGGTTAGTTTGGTAAGGAAGGTTCTATTTATGTGACATTTGTTTATTTGGTGGGAATTTGATAGTTTGATTGATGAGTACAAAAAGAGTTTGTTTGCTTGTATTTTAAAAACAATCACAACAACCGTATCAACTCCAACCTAAGTTACTCATTAAACCATTTCTAATTAGAGCACACAATGGTGAGGGTGGTTTAGAATTTCAAAGTCACATCATCATGCCCTACTATTTCAAACCATTCTAAGTCACAATTTTTGTAAACCCATTTTTTTCTTACAACCATAAACTATTGTAAACCTTCGCCTCATACCTACTTAATTAGGTACTTCAAAATTCCTAGTAAGAGATTATTTATTGATTATTAGTTTATTACAGATTAGTATCACTTCATTTATTTTGATTAACTATTATTTAGAGGATTAAATCAAAAATTCAATTTTTTTTTACCTTTTTGATCAAATGAGTAAGTTAACTTTAATATGATAATTTTGTGTTATTTTGGAACATTATTTTATGGTAAATAGTATTACGTTATTAATATTATGTAAGGTATGGTTGGATTATTGTGTTAATATGTTTTGGGCGGATCCACGTGATGTCTATGATGAAAGATACCGATTTAATTCGAAATTCGATATATGTTAGTTTATGTTCATTTCAATTCTTGAATGCTTGTTTGTGTTCAAGAACGTTCGTTTGTGTTCGCCTGTGTTCATAAACGTTCATTTGTGTTTGTTTACGCTTACTTTTGTCCGGCACCTAAAATTAACAAATAAACACAAATGAACACGAACACATTCTTTTCCTTAACAAACGGACACAAACAAAAAATCTCGTTCGATTAGTGTCCAGGAAGCGTTCGTGAACAAATTATTTTCTTAACAAACAAAGACAAAAAAGGCATTGTTCGTGTTCGTTTACAGCCTATACTCATTCATTTTTCAACCATTCTCTACCCATACACACTCTAATTTTATAAAAATACTCTCACAAAATACAATCTTCAAGTTTGTCGGATTCGTATGACCTATTTGTTTTGGAGTCGTCATCTAACGACGACGCGAAAATGATAATATCAAGTGTTCAGAAAGTAAATGAAGCTATAGTCGAGGATGAAGATGAAGGGACTTCCGAACCCAAACGGAGAAAATATATACTTCGTGAACGGCAAGCCACACATGATTTATTGGTACGTGATTACTTCTCACTCGAACCAACATATGATGCAAATAGTTTTAGGTGGCGTTTTCGTATGAGTTGTAATTTATTTTTGAAAATATCAAACGACTTTGAAATTAAATATGAATATTCCCAACAACTTGATGTGCGTGGTAGTATAGGATTTAGCCCGTTGCAAAAGGTCACAGTCGCGCGTTGACAGTTGGCTTATGAACGAAGTTCCGACATAATTGACGACTATCTAAAGATGTCGGCATGGACAACTAGGGAAAATCTTCACAGTTTTTGTGAGTATGTCATTGAATTATATTTACAAAAATATTTGAGAAAACCTACGTTTAGTGACATACAACAAATTTTGAAGTTTCATGAAGAAAGACATGGTTTTCTCGGGATGCTCGGTAGTTTAGATTATCTGAAATGGGAGTAGGAACTTTGTCCAACCGTATGGCAAGGCAAACACACGAGTGGATATCATAAAAAACCGTCGATGATGCTTGAAGCGGTTGCATCACAAGATCTTTGGATTTGGCATGCATTGTTTGGTGTGCCCGGTGCATTGAACAATTTAAATATTCTTAATCAATCACCAATTTTCAACGATCTTATAAATGGTGTTGCACCAAAAGGAACTTTTTTTTTTTTTTTTTTTTTTTGTAAACGGGTTGAATATAAGTAGGGGTATTATCTAATGGATGGAATTTACCCTGAGTATGTTGTGTTCGTAAAATCTTTTACATGGAATACTACGTTAGACGATAAGAGATCAAAGTTTAACAAAGCTCAAATGGCGGCACGGAAAGATATCGAGCGTGCTTTTGGTGTTTTGCAAAAAAGATGGCGCATTTTCGCCATCCCATGTCAATTATGGGAAAAAAACAACAAAGAAATGTGACGTACGTGTGCGTTATTTTACACCACATAATTTTAGAAGACGAAGGACGTGCAGTATGCTAGTACTTTGGTGAGGAGACGTAATTAAATAATGCAGGCACTACTGATTAAGAGAGAACATTAAACACATATGAAGTCAAGAATAACCAAACACATCACAACCTTCGAGCGGATTTGGTTGAACATATTTGGAGGGTTCCAAGGTATAACCGATGACGATGATGATAACTAAAAATATGTGATGTAGTAGTTTTAGTTTTAATTTTAGTTGATGTTTTTTATGTCATGTAGAATTGTCATTGTCTTTTTATAAATTTAATAAAATATAAGTTTCTTTTTAATAAAGTTAATACACTTGTTTAAAAAAAATGTCACATGACAACTCAAGCCTCAAACCCAAGCACTCCCACTCCCTACCTTTTTGGGGGCTGGAAAAGTGGAGTCCACACATGTGCCACGTGGCAACTGATGCCCCCAACTCCACATAGTCTAAATAGAAGTTTCAAGACAAGCTTAATTATACAGTCTCGACTCTTATACATTCCTACTTGCGGGGTTTTATCACGAGGCGCGTGACACATCAGGATCCAAGTCAACGGTCACAACAAACGACAACTATATGATTTAAAATAACGTTTAAAACCAAAGCAAACCAGAGTTTCATGTTTAAAATTACAGTGGAAGCATAAAACGATACACCATAAAATCCAATACACAGTTTAAAAGGAGTTTGATAACAATAGTTCAAAATAATGAGTAGTATGATAGAATGCAGTGAGACCCTGTGCCTCCTATCCAGTGTCTGTTACCTTAGCGACGTGAGAAAACATACTAAATGTGTCAACTAATAATGCCTGTGAGTTCACCGGTTTTAGATAAAAATGTGTCTTTGCAAGATCAAATATGTTTTACTATTTTTATTGAATGTTAGCTAGACGTTAAGTATGTTACTATGCGATTTGAAACCATTGCTGACTGTGTTGTTGCTCAGTGTGTGCCCCCTTTTCAGATTACCATCATCACTGGTAAGCCATGTGTAGTTTGAGACAATATACACCCGTCCAACCCCAGTTGACCCGGATAGGGTTTGTCACGCCCAATAGATCTATTCATATTTCCCCGCTATATACCTATATTAGAGGTTCCCATGGGACTTAGATGAGTCGCAAAGTAAATAAATGATAACAATAGTAATAAATGATTTTTAAGTAAAACCGAGTATGTAGCATGTTTCTCCCCCATTAGAAAGTATGTAAAAATGGGGTCGTGAAACTCACCTCAGGTTGCGTCTTCAATTAATAATAGGCCAGGTGTGTGTGATAGTCTTCAACTACTGAAAACCTATCATAAGATGCCTATAAGCGTGTTGACCGATAACGCGTTGGTCAAATAACCCTTAGTTGTCCAAACCATTACTTTGTATGTTTGTATAAGTGTTTTGACTTTGACACGACCACATAAGACTCGACATCCCGTTGGTTACCAACAATATAAAGTTAACAGTTACATATAAGTTTTCAGGTTCGAGCCGGGGGTCTCTCTGGAAGCAGCCTCTCTATCTGCAAGGATAGGGGTAAGGTATGCCTACATCTCACCCTCCCCAGACCCTACTCCTAGCTTTGCTAAGTGTGGGATTTACTGGGTAAGGTTGTTGTTGTTATATAAGTTTTCAAGTAACCGTTGTAACGATTTGAATTTTTCCGTTGTAATCGTTTCGTTTTAGTATTATTAATAATGAAGATATCAATAGCGTTTTAACTTTTGATCAAATTCTTTTCCTCATTATATATATATATATATATATATATATATATATATATATATATATTTGTGTTTTTATAAAATAATAAATATTATTATTAACTTTATAAAATTTCAACTGTTGAAATTTATAAAATTTTTAACATTTAATGGAGTGTTTGGATATCTATTTATATAAGTTTGTAAAGTTAACAATAATATTACTAATAATAATGATAATATAAGTTTTATGCCATTTTGTAAACGATTAAAACAATAGGGGTTATTATTGAAAAAAAATATATAAGCGTTTGAAAACTCTTCTTCCTGCCTTTCTCCTTCGTTCCACTCACCGGAATTCCGGATTTTCCGGCGAAGTCAAACATGGTGAAACCGGGGTTATCTCGCAAATTCAAACTACAAACTCATTTTAATCCTTATCACAAACCTATTTGACATAAAAATCCAGACTTTTGAAGCATGTTTGACTGGCTAAAATCGATCCCCATATCTCGGCATTTTAGTTCCAACCGTAAACAGGCCTTTACGACTCCCTCCTTATAAATATAATCCATACTTCGACTCTGAAACCATCCGCAAACAAACCCATACGTTAATATTTAGTCTCTGAGCCGTATTCTGTGGTCGCCGGAGCTTAACCGGAGTGTTCAACGCCGACCGCCTCTCCTCGTCTCTAAGTTTCGACTTCGTTACCGGTAACCATTATGCGCTTTCTTTACGTTTTAGTGTAAATTATAATATCGTTCGATCTATTCTGTAAATCGTTATTATCATTATTTTTTTATCGGGCATAATCGGTTGGTTATAGGAGCTGGGTTCTTGTTGGTTTGGGAATACATGGATGCTTGTGTTGGGGCTTATACTCAAACTCAGGTCCCGGGTTCGAAATGGTTATAATTGATTTTATATAATAGCTAATAAAAAGAATATGTAAGCATTCTAAACTACTAGACACAGACACAGATATGGCGAGTGGTTTAAAAAAAAGGAATTTTTGATGTCATAAGAATAATGGTTTAAAATTTCTCTTGATTAATTATTAATTTTCATAACACATTTGAACTTTTGAAATCTAATCAGTTATTACGACTTCGAGTTTTATGAACAAATTTTGGAAACTAAAACCCCTAGGGCCTATAACCCTAGATTGCCTTAGACTTGATTTGGTTTTCCTCATTTTTATGAGGTTATATTTTTGTAAACTGTTTAGGATAATCCTTTGGGATTCTCTCAGTCTTATTTGCACTAACTAGAAAATTCGCTTGCTTTGCTAAGGTGAGTTTTACATAGCCCCGCTTTCTTAATGTTTTTATATTTTTTTAGGGGTGAAACATGTTTACTTTTTGTCTGGCTTATATCTTTACGCATTTGTTTTTATTATTGGTTGGTGAACCCACCTCAGTGTAATCATTAACTTTGATCAAGCCAACTGTAGTAGATTATAGCGCTATAGGTTCGACAAGCCCATCCCCGCATAAATTCAGGGATGATTGAAACAACTTTTTACTAGCTGATTGAGTTACGTCATTGTCATTAGGGTTGACTATACAACACCATGGTTTCCAATTATTATTATTACAAATTGTTTTGATATATAGACATGACTTACAAAACTTTGCTAACTAAGTTTTTTTTAACAAATGTATTACTCACCAACTATTTATAGTTGACCCCCACATTTTCCAACTTAAACATGTTTTAGGAAATAATGCAGCTTGAAGTTCTACGTGCTTTGGACGTTAGAAGTTGAAGTCTAGTTTTATTTTTATTTGGTTATTGGCTTAGTTTGATGTTGAACATTTAGTATTGTTTCCTTTTCGTCGTAATAAATTCCATTATTAGAATATTTATTTAATGGAACTTGAATTTTAAATACCATGTGCTTTTGGACAATCGTCACTACGTGACACCCCGATGTTTCCGCCATCGGTTGGGGTGTTACAACCGTACACGTAAAACACATAAATTTGCATGTTATTAGTCATATCGGCATGTTTCACATGAACGGGACAAGATATACACGAAGAGGTCACATTCTAGGCGAAGGGGTCTACAGTCTGTGAGAAGAAGACTACTTATTTGTTAACATCTGCAGCGTAACTCAAAACCATAACCCACCATAAACGAGACCCTCCACCGTGAACCAAGGCCCTCTATTGTCACCCGAAACCATAACTCATCACAACCCACCATAACCCACCAAAACCCACAATAACTATAACCAACCATAACCATAACTAACCACAACCCGTAATAACCATACCCCACAGGACATTACATCGAACATACGAGGCGTATCCAAAACAACACTACAAACCCAGATTTCTTTTGGTCTCTGTAATATTTCCCAAAAAAAAAAAAAAACATAACAGGGTTGATGGCGGCAGTGGGGAAGTAGGAGTAGGGGGCGGTGACGGGTGAGGAAGGAGGATCAGGGGTGACGGCAACGGTGGGGGTAGGAGGAGTAGGGGGCGGCGACGGGTAAGGAAGGAGGAGCAGGGGTGACGATGGAAGTGGGGAAGGAGAAGCAGGGTGGTGGAGGGGAAAGGAGGAGAGGAAAGAAGAAGGAGGAGGAGAGATGATGAGAGGAGGGAAGAAGGAATGGGAGGAGATGGAGAAATAAATTGTTAAAGTCATAAAAAAATGTTTATATATAACTACGTATATGAAAAATGCTTAAAAGAAAAATTGGCCCAAAATTGTTGATCCCCAAATTCGAACCCGACGCCTTTTCTTGGATCACAGGTGACTCCACCAACTGATCCACAACAGTTTTAGCATTCTGATTGATATCAAAATGGTTTTAAATAAATATCAAGTTATGTCATCTTCTCCAAACGAAACCCTAGGAAGCCCTAAAATCTAATCGAAATAAACAAGCACATCTAGACTAATCAACCGCAAGACTATTGACAGACAACGTATAACAAACATAAACGAGGGAAAAGATCAAACTCACGGGTTATGAAGCTATCCAGGAAGTTGGTCAACAAAAAGTCAAACTAAGTTCCAATTCGAAAAGCAGAGAGGTGTAACACCCCAACCGATGGCGGAAACATCGAGGTGTCACGAGGTAACGATTGTTCAATAGCTCATGGACTAGAAATGTAAATATTGATACATTAACTAAGTAATTTATTACATTGAAATGAAATTACAAGAATACAACGTTTAAGAACTAACAATCTAAAATAAAATTTAGTAAATCTCAAGTCTAAGTCTAAGTTCCAAAAGCTTAACAATGATCTCATAACAACCTGAAACATGTACGAAAATAATTTTGTCAATACAAAATGTATTGGTGAGTATACCCTGTTTGAATTAATATAGTAGGAAAAGAGTTTCGCAATTCACGTGTTATACTGTCTACAATTTAGTGTTCAAGCTATGTACAAATGTCACCTAAAATCAAGCTTTAGTAGAAATGATATCTAAGAATAATGGGATATCTAATATATATGTATAGTAGTCGCACAATAGTATGATTATATATAGTATGCGACAAAGCAAGTAGTTTACACATAACAATAGTCAAGTACTATTTATTACTATGCTAGGCCCACACCGGGTTAATGATTAAGGTCATAAGTACACACTATCAACGATCAACAAGTAAAACACATACAAGAATTGCGATTGTGAATATAGACTAAAGCATGATTAAGTGAGTGAAGTAATAAGCGTACATGAGTCACTCCAAAAGTGTAAACATTAAAAGGGGGAAAGATATACTCACATTCGCCAAGCTGAATTATCCTCTAAGTGTTGTGAATGTATGTGAGGCGAATCCCAAAGACTCAACATCGTAGCTAGTTCAATTTGAAGAAATAAAAACCGAAAAAAGAAAGAATATCAAGCTTCCAATTCGCCAATTACAAGAGCTTATAATCAAAGCTTCAATTGTAGAAGTAATAGACTATAGAAGAAAGGTATGAGGGAAAGTTTAATCGGATTGAAACAATCGATTTAGAGGTGCCTAGTGTAATGAGTCATAGGTGGGTTTTTATACTAGTTTTGGATTCAATTAGCCATTAAAATTGGTCAACACCATAAAGTAAGGTTTTATGATGCATTGACTATTTGACTATGACTTTGACTGTTTGATTAAGACTTTGACTATGACTTTGACTAGGACTTTGACTGTCTTCGCGGACCGCGAGAACTAAAAAAAATCAAATTTTCTAATTTAATCAATTTTAAGTTCCGAACTTGTTTCTTCGGTTTCTAAGTTGTTTTAGGACCGAAAATTAAGGGTTTTGAGTATCAAGGTCTGAAACATACGTGCTCGGGTGTAGATGTGAGTATAAAACGTGCAATACTTTTACTTATAAAAATTATAAGTTTTATTAAATTGTGACTTTTTGTCCTATTAAAATAGGAGGGTTAAAAATGAAAATTTTGAAATAGTTGAGGGACCAATTATGCACATTTATGATAAGTGAAGGGTGCAGGTTGTCACAGTCTCCCCTACTTTAGAAAATTTCGTCCCGAAATTAGTTTCAAGTGAAAGTTTCCATGAAACAATAGAGTTTAAAAAAAGTAAGTAAGTTTTAAGGAATACATCAGTTATAAATCTGACAAAGTTTAAAGTAGTTATTCAAAGCGAAATGTTTAAGATCTTTGACATTTGACCCGAGACTAGGAAATTGAGAGTTTACAAGTTTGGGAGAGTATGTAACTGGTGAGGACAGAGCGCTGATATAGCAGTCTCCCCTACTTTAGAAAAGTTTCTGACCGAACTTTGCTAAGGACATGCAACAAGATTCCAAGTAACAGAGAGTGTAAGTGTATGCAAAAATGTGTGGTTAAGTTTAAAGGATGAAAAGAGCTTAGGATAATAGAACAAACTGTTTTTCAAAAGAAATGTTATGTATGAGATTTAAGATGAGGTTGAAGGTAGAATGTTGTTCAGGATTATTAGGAGTGATCAACGTTCATAGTAACACAACCACTAAGTTTATAATGACGATGTTCGGAATACTTTTGGGGCGATTATGTTGTAGACTATGAAAGGACTTATTGAAACTACTACTACACTGACTAGGACTATCGCTTGGTTCGATTCCCAGTCTCACTTCCGTCGCACCTTCAGTGTTTATATATAGGGTGTACCGCAGCTAACCCACCACACCTTGAGTTTTTTGAAAACGCACTGATCATCTGCCCGAGCGCTTGGTTCGATCCCCAGTCTCACTTTCGACTCACCATCAGTGTTTATATATAGGGTGTACCGCAGCTAACCCACCACACCTTTGGTATTTCGAAAGTGTACTGAACATCTAACCGGTTATCCTAAATAGATTTTCACACCACCTTAATGTACCTGTAAATACATGATTACATTCCAGGCCGCAATCACCAATTAACCTTACGTTAGGGTGTTATGTCCTTCAATAACACTAACTCGGAATATTTAAGAAATAAGGGGGTATGTGTTATGACAAGGTTGTAAGTACATGGTATGGTTAGGACTTTCCCCTTTTGTGTTCGCCTTTATGTTAACCCATCAAGTACTATTGGGATCACAGGACAAAAGATACACTAATCGAAAGAAATTTCATAGCTCTCTCGAGTTTAAAAGAATGCTTCAACCCGAGATGTTGAATAGAATACTTCAACATAAGTACCAAAAATGTTTCGAGTTAAAAAGAATACTTTAACTCAAGATGTTGAAAAGAATACTTCAACATAAAACTAACAATGCTTCGAGTTAAAAAGAATAGTTTAACTCAAGATGTTGAAAAGAATACTTCAAAATAAGTACCAACAATGTTTCGAGTTAAAAAGAATACTTTAACTCATGATGTTGAAAAGAATACTTCAACATAAAACCCACAATGCTTCGAGTTAAAAAGAATACTTTAACTCAAGATGTTGAAAAGAATACTTCAACATAAGTACCAACAATGTTTCGAGTTAAAAAGAATACTTTAACTCATGATGTTGAAAAGAATACTTCAACATAAAACCAACAATGTTTCGAGTTAAAAAGAATACTTTAACTCAAGATGTTGAAAAGAATACTTCAACATAAAACCAACAATGTTTCGAGTTAAAAAGAATACTTTAACTCATGATGTTGAAAAGAATACTTATACATGAATCCGACTAGTTTGTAAGCGAATATCGATTGGTGTATCTGATGTCCATCGATTGAGATAGTGTGAAGTTTTATATTTGAAGATACTTTTTAGAAATATGCAGGGAAGAGGCTTTTTTTTTTGAATAACGACAAGAAAAACACAGAAAGTGATGAAGTTATGAAGTATAGGTATTTATTTGTTAAGATTTTGAGCATGTAATTGGAAAAAGTTAAGGCTGTGTGAAATAATGTATCACTAAAAGATGAAAGTTTTTTTTTTTAACCATAGAGCAAATTATTATGATTTCAAGAAATCAATAATAAAACATTAGAGTGTTCTTATCTAGTCATAAGACCCGACAAAAACTTTGACTGTTCAAAGAATTAAACTCAGTTAGAGATTAACGAAGACGTGCTTTAGCCTATAAGTGGACACTCACTCCAGGAATCCCCAGGTAAGCATAACAGGTCCGCTTTTGGATTTATGCGCTATGCTTGCCTATGCCAGAAACCCAGTGTACAGGCATCCACCCTTCCAGATTGCACGTGTTCTCTCACTTAGAGTTCAACACTTTGAAGGATGAAAAATTTATAAAAAACAAAAGTAGGCAATTAAGCCAAGAATATCCAGCATGCTCCAAAGTGTAGACGTGTCCTCCAAGTAAAGTCACTCCTCAAAACCCATGATGAAGAAATAAAGAAAGAAATAGAGAGAAATAGAGGGAAGTATGAGAGGTGACAAAAGAGAAAGGTTAGTGGAGCAAATAAACAAATAAACACAAGTAAGGTCATGTATAGGTTCTTAGTTATAGTCTAGGTCATTTACTACTAACCTAATTCCCTATAACCAAGGCTCTGATACCAATCTGTAACACCCCAACCGATGGCGGAAACATCGAGGTGTCACGAGGTAACGATTGTTCAATAGCTCATGGACTAGAAATGTAAATATTGATACATTAACTAAGTAATTTATTACATTGAAATGAAATTACAAGAATACAACGTTTAAGAACTAACAATCTAAAATAAAATTTAGTAAATCTCAAGTCTAAGTCTAAGTTCCAAAAGCTTAACAATGATCTCATAACAACCTGAAACATGTACGAAAATAATTTTGTCAATACAAAATGTATTGGTGAGTATACCCTGTTTGAATTAATATAGTAGGAAAAGAGTTTCGCAATTCACGTGTTATACTGTCTACAATTTAGTGTTCAAGCTATGTACAAATGTCACCTAAAATCAAGCTTTAGTAGAAATGATATCTAAGAATAATGGGATATCTAATATATATGTATAGTAGTCGCACAATAGTATGATTATATATAGTATGCGACAAAGCAAGTAGTTTACACATAACAATAGTCAAGTACTATTTATTACTATGCTAGGCCCACACCGGGTTAATGATTAAGGTCATAAGTACACACTATCAACGATCAACAAGTAAAACACATACAAGAATTGCGATTGTGAATATAGACTAAAGCATGATTAAGTGAGTGAAGTAATAAGCGTACATGAGTCACTCCAAAAGTGTAAACATTAAAAGGGGGAAAGATATACTCACATTCGCCAAGCTGAATTATCCTCTAAGTGTTGTGAATGTATGTGAGGCGAATCCCAAAGACTCAACATCGTAGCTAGTTCAATTTGAAGAAATAAAAACCGAAAAAAGAAAGAATATCAAGCTTCCAATTCGCCAATTACAAGAGCTTATAATCAAAGCTTCAATTGTAGAAGTAATAGACTATAGAAGAAAGGTATGAGGGAAAGTTTAATCGGATTGAAACAATCGATTTAGAGGTGCCTAGTGTAATGAGTCATAGGTGGGTTTTTATACTAGTTTTGGATTCAATTAGCCATTAAAATTGGTCAACACCATAAAGTAAGGTTTTATGATGCATTGACTATTTGACTATGACTTTGACTGTTTGATTAAGACTTTGACTATGACTTTGACTGGGACTTTGACTAGGACTTTGACTGTCTTCGCGGACCGCGAGAACTAAAAAAAATCAAATTTTCTAATTTAATCAATTTTAAGTTCCGAACTTGTTTCTTCGGTTTCTAAGTTGTTTTAGGACCGAAAATTAAGGGTTTTGAGTATCAAGGTCTGAAACATACGTGCTCGGGTGTAGATGTGAGTATAAAACGTGCAATACTTTTACTTATAAAAATTATAAGTTTTATTAAATTGTGACTTTTTGTCCTATTAAAATAGGAGGGTTAAAAATGAAAATTTTGAAATAGTTGAGGGACCAATTATGCACATTTATGAAAAGTGAAGGGTGCAGGTTGTCACAAGAGGTTCTACGTGTTTGAGTGTATGTTTATGTGTTCATCGTAGTTTCTGAGTTTATATAAAGTTTTATTTAATAATATCATTGTATTATTGGAAGGCTTTGAAGGTTGACCCGATATTGGTCAAAACGAGTTTGATTGAGCTATAAACACGTGAATTATGGACGGGATTGGTGCAGAAAGATGTTTTGGTCATTAAAGGTCAAAAATGGTTGCCAAATGTGGAGTTTAGGTGCGTCAATTGAATATGGGTGTCGGTGGGTCTTGTAGTCGGGTCAGGTCGGGGACAGGGGTGCTGGAGTGAGAACCAAGCTGCATTTTGGTTACACTGCCTGTGCTTCCGAGGAATTTGGATATGCACGGTCGTGCACTTGGTCCGCTCGGGAGTGCTGATTGGTGTGTCGGATTTAGTAATATAAAAGATATCATTTTTTCCGGTGCTAAAACCATGGTGTTTAAACCATCAAAATATTGGTTTTTGGGAAAAAGATGATTTGTTACTAAACCATTACCTAGTTTTAAATTTATAAGTAAACGATAATTACTTACTTAGAAACTAAAACAAACACACAAGAAAATAAAACGAAGGGGTTCTAAAAGATAATTAGTTTTGAAAAGGTTTTTCGTTTTAAAATAAAAGATAAATAGTAGGGATAATGAACGTGAAATTCGGGGGAACCCTCCGATAAGTAGATTAATTAAAGTAATAGTATTAATAGTTTTAATTATTGATGAAGAAAACGGGTTTTGAATGATCCCTTCAGAGTTAAGAGATGGGAAAATAAATAAACAAGGGATGACTTTCTGGCAACTAAAAGGGTCACGTGTAGGGGAACTGCAACGAGTCCCCATAAAGGTGTCTTCAGACTGCTGACCCATAGGGCGATCTTCTCCTGGTTGATAAGTGCCGTTGAGCATAACGCACACAAGTCTTGTAGCTTATTGGAAAGTTTGAGTCCTTGCTTTAGGCACTTCCCAAATCACCGCAAAACCATTCGGTTAAGCACTCGGTTTTCTAATTCATCTTCCTAAATTAATGTAGAGGCTTAATTCCTACATGGAATCTCTTCCACCTCTCTCAACTCTCTTTTTCCGTACCGAAAAATTTCACATGCCATCACCATTTTGTGACGGGGAATTCCCTAAAAAGTAAACGGCTTTGTATTAATGAGAGCTAGATAAAGTATCCTTGTTTTATTTATCTTTATAAGTAACAACTTAAATATTTAGTGTTCAAGTAAATATAAGTTTGGTTTAGTGATTAAATGACTTAACAATTTCAACCCTTTGTAGGTCAAGGAATGGTTCGGTGACATGATTTGTCAGATCTATTGTTACACCCCAACCCGGACAGGTTGAAATGTCACTATTACGAATATCAAAACCAAACACAATCCATTTAAAAAGAAAAAAATAGATTTGAAAAGACAAACGAGAGTCTCAAAACAATCTAAACAAAATCCTAAATCTTAATCTATTTATTACTGAATTTAAACGAAAATGAAAAGTCTTGAAACTTCATTACTCTCTCACTCATCCCTGATTCCCCAAATTACCTGCGAACACATAAGACAAACACAACAAAAAAAATACGGCTGAGCCAAAAATTGCCTAGTAACGGAGAAATCAACAGTTCATGAAAAGAACGAACAAAAGGAAAGAAATACGAAATCCCAATCAACTAAATTTTAAACTCAAATCCAAAACCCATACCGAAACAAATGTTGAACACAATCTATAAAGTAAGCCGACACCCATTCATGAGAATTTCAGACGTAAGGGAGCATATCGAAACAAAATCCAAAGCATATCAGAACACATACGAATATCAAACTGCGTGACTATACATAACAATAAATTAAGTCACATCAAACGGAAACCACCCATGAGCCAAAACAAACTGACACACTGGTACACAGATAGCTAGTCTATGCACCTATGAGATGGTGATTGTGGCATACACCCATTATTCCAATCTCCACATACAAACACAAACTCAAACTCAAAGCTAAGATCGATCTATATGCCTCTAGGGGCCAAGTGTTACACTAACACAATCTAGAAATGCCGTGAACTTTTATTACGCACTGTCACGATAAGTGCCATGTCATTGACGCCCAAACGACAAGTCAAAACAAACTGCTCGGGTGATAGAGTACAAGGCTAAGGTCATGCAAATAACTCACTAACAACAAATATAATACTAATGGGAACACGCAACTGTGAGAGAATGTAATCTCTTGAATATTATTGATAAAACATGTACAATATATACTACAATAGGAATCACCAAATAAGGAAACATAATAAATACATTTAATACAATTAACAACAATAATAATAATGATCCCAAAATCACACCATGATTATCGGTTAACACGCCCCCGCAGTTTCAGCCGTAGGAAGCCGAAGGCATAAACTGGATCGAAAACGCTCAAATAGATGATTTGGTAAACCTTTAGGGAAAATATCTGCGTACTGATAATCAGGAGGGACGTGAAGGACTTTGACCGTGCCAAGCCGAACTTTTTCTCGGACGAAATGGATATCCAGTTCGATGTGCTTAGTGCGTTGATGGTTGACCGGATTCTCCGTGAGATAAACAACTGAGACAAGTAACTCAAGAAGCAGATTACGAACCCAACTCAGTTCGGCAACGGTGTTGGCGACGGCATGGTATTCGGCTTCGGCGCTGGATCTCGAAATAGTGGGCTGCCTTTTAGAAGACCAGGAGACTAAGTTTGTGCCCAAAAAGACACAATAGCCAGAGGTGGATCTTCTAGAGTCAGGGCACCCGCCCCAATCAGCATCAGAGTAGGCCGTTAAGGATGTAGAGGCGGATGGTGTGAGAAGTAAACCCTGGTTAAGAGTACCCTTGATGTAGCGAAGGATGCATTTCAGAAATTGAAAATGAGGTTCTCGCGGTGCATGTATGAATAGACAAACTTGTTGAACGGCATAAGCAATGTCTGGTCTAGTTATTGTAAGATACTGAAGTGCTTCAGCCAGACTACGATAGAGAGAACCGTTTTCAAAAATAGAACCAGAGTCAGCACTGAGTTTAGAGCTGGGGTCAACCGGTGTGCTAGCAGGCTTGCAATTGGACATGTTAGCACGAGACAAGATGCCAGCAGCATATGTGGACTGTGAAAGAAGTAACCCGTTCCTTTGTTTGCTGACTGCGATGCCCAAAAAATGATGTAGAGTCCCTAAGTCAGTCATTTTAAACTTGGCAGTGAGGGACTTGATGATTTGCTGTAAGAGGCTATCGCTTGAGGCAGTTAAGATGATATCATCTACGTATAGTATGAGATATTCCATTTGATTCCCATGATGATATATAAAAAGTGATGTGTCACAAACACTGCCCTTGAATCCACACTTAAGCAAATAACCTACAAAACGTTGATACCAAGCTCTTGGAGCTTGTTTTAGACCATAAAGTGACTTATTAAGTTTGCAAACATATTTAGGGTGTGTGTCAGAGGTGAAACCGGGAGGCTGGAACATGTAAACGGTTTTCTTTAAGTGACCATGTAGGAAAGCGTTTTGACATCTAGTTGGTGCATCGACCAGCCTCGTGAAGTGGCAAGGCTAAGGACTGTGCGAATGGTGGTGGGTTTTACCACCGGACTGAAGGTCTCGTCACAGTCAATGCCAACAGTTTGACTTTTCCCATTTACTACCAAGCTAGCCTTATGACGCTCTAGGGAGCCGTTAGAGTGGAACTTGTGTTTGAAAAGCCACATACATCGTATGACAGGTGCATCGGGAGGGCGCGACATAAGTTCCCACGTGTTGTTGGCCAATAGAGCTTCATATTCGTCAACTGTAACATTCGCAAATTTCTAATAAATTTGGAATAACATTTAGGAAAAAAATTGTAATACCCGAATTTTAATTTGGTAAAATAGTTAAATTGTTTTAAGTGTCAAAACTAATAACTAATTTTGCTACATTGAAAATTGAATGCATAACTAAAACGTAAAGCTCAAACCAATAAAAAAAAAAGAACTAAATAGAAAGTTGTTAAGTTTTGATGTTAAATGGATTTTTTTTATAAACTCAACGGTTTATGAAACAAACAAAGTCAACATGCCAACCTTATGTATTATTTTCCTACACTACTCAAATCGGGTTCAACATGTTTCAACAAGTTTTTATTAGTAATAATTAGGAGCATTTATATATTGAAACAACATTTTTTTTATTGATACTTATGTTTGTTTGAAATTGTTTTTATGTCACCATAAATTCCATTTATTAACCTTGATCATTTGAAATATATATATAGACACACATGGGGGCATTATATTGGAAAAAAAAAATCATTTCTTCACTATATTCCTGTCGCGGATTTCACCAATTTCTATTTGCATCTATATTTCTTCTTTGAGTTCCCAAATTTCTGAACAAGATTAGTAGTTATCCTACGCGTTTAAGGTCCAAGCATAATCCATTAGTTCTTGTTTTCTGACGAATTTGGAAGCTTAATCTTGGGTTCTATTTCGGTTTTATTTCTACAAATTGGATTAGCTACGTTGTGAGTTTTTCCGATTATTTTTGCATGATACATTATTCTTATTTATAGATCAATAGCCCTCTATTTAGTTTGTTAATTATAGTGTCTAAGGGTTTCAATTGGATAATCTATGGTTTAGGGTGTTCTAGATTATTTGGGGATTTTGATTTAAAAGTTTATAGAACTTTATAAATTCATAACTCACTCATTTCTTATACAAAAATTATGAAACTTGGTAGACTTGCTCCTATAACTGATTAGAAGTTTTAGAAATTATTTCGGAATTTATTGAGGCTGTTTAGTATTTTTAATTATTTTTATGATGCTTTAATCATGTTTAATTCATATAAAATCGTATTAAATGTATTTTAACACAAAAATTGGTAGAAACATATCTCATTATGTTAGAATAATTTTCATGTCATTTTTCCTCTATTTTGATACGGTTATATGTGTAATCTCATTTTATTTGTTAAATTAGTTTTAAAACAAATAATATTCATGTTAAATAGGTTTTTGTCACAAAAACTCTATAAAATTTATTGTGAGCCTTTTTAATTAAGTAGATTGAGTTTTCATAGAAACTTTTACCTTTAAGAGTGTTTTGTGTTTTATTTTGATTTTATGTGGTTTTAATGATATTTAAATCATATAAAATTGAAATTTAATTATTTTAATATGAAAATTTGTCATAAATTATTTCTAATCATTAAGAACTGAAATAAAAATTATTGGCTCAGAAAACATTTATTTGTATTGATTTTCCTATTTTTAATCATTTAAACATGATTTAATACCATTAAATCAGTTTTAAATATAAATAAGTTTATAAAAATTATGGGAAAATTATTTTCATTACTTTACATCAGAAAGTATCCATTTTCTATGAAAATAGTATTTTTGGATTGTGTCTTGTATTATTAGTCTTATTATGTTTAATTAGACATAATAAAACATTTATTTATTTGTACAATTTAAACATCTATTTTATAAATATTTTTTTTTATAAAATAGAAATACTCTTATGGTTGAATGTCTTTATTAGCATTTGTTGGATCGATGTGTAACTCCTAGCCAATTATTTCAATATTTATGATTACTGTTTACAATAATTAATTTAAGTAATTAACTATATTATTTTGTCTTAATTAGTCAAAACATATGTTTACCTAAATATTCAATTGGGAATAATTATATTACCTAAACAGCATTTACAAACTTTTATATATTATTTTTGACGTACAACTTTTACATTAACGCGATTTATCATAAAAACTTTAATTCCCCAAATCGACTTAGCAAACCCTAATGCCTTAGACCCTAGATACTTTAGACTCTTAGACATTTCCTTATTAGTATTCTTATACATTATAGGTTGAATTCCTCAGAATTCCCATTACTTAGCTCACGATCGCTTAAGTTGGATTTTGATCACTTTCGCAAACTGTGAGTATATCTTTCCCCTTTTTACCGTTTTACTACTTTGGGGTGACTCATGTACTTATATATTAATCAAGTTTCAATTTCTTATACTTAATGCAATTCTCATGTGTGTTTGCTTTATGATAATTGGTGTGTCTATGACTTGTCAAAATCATTAACCGCTGGGCGGCCTAGCTTTTCAATGAATAGTACTATGGTATACCCCCTTGAGACTCTGTTGAGAGAATCTTGGTCATTGTCTTGTTAATTCATTATTCAGTTGGTTAGTCATGTGTTAGTCATTATTCTCAGGTTTGGTTTTGAACGGATATTACTTATTACATAATTGCAAATTGTACCACACATGAATTGCTAAACACTTTTCTACTATATATATATTTAAACAGGGTATGCTCACCAATACAATTTTTGTATTGACCAAATTATTTTGTACATGTTTCAGGTTGTTTTGAGATGCATCCTTTAAGCTTTCGGATTTATATTTAGATTTTGATTCATTGTTTTACAATTTAGTTGGCAGTTAGAATCGTTGTATTTCATTTCAATGTAATAAATTATTTAATCAATGTATTCAAATTTACACTTTTAGTCCATGAGCTATTGAACAATCGTCACTACGTGACACCTCGATGTTTCCGCCATCGGTTGGGGTGTTACAGATTGGTATCAGAGCCATGGTTATAGGGAATTAGGTTATTAGAATGCCTTTTAGCCTAGACTATAACTAAGCTTACTTTCACGAGTCCTCTCGTTTATATTTCTCTTATTTCCTATTATTTTCTTTCAAGATATTTTCGTTACGATTATTTCTCGTTATTCTTTCGATATTTTGTTTGGCGAAGAAGACGCTCGTATTTCACAAACGAAATGATATCACCAAGTTAGGAGTGACATCCATACCTTGGTGATTAGTTTTACTCCTCTATATGTTATTTATCTTAGGAATATGCCTTTGAGATAGGAGTGACATCCACACCTCAAAGAGTATTTCCTTCAAAAAGAAACTTAACCACTAAGCTGGGAGTG
The DNA here is from genome assembly GCA_028751855.1 of Ambrosia trifida. Lineage (NCBI taxonomy): Eukaryota > Viridiplantae > Streptophyta > Magnoliopsida > Asterales > Asteraceae > Ambrosia > Ambrosia trifida. The sequence goes on along the minus strand of CM054123.1, from coordinate 168,828,996 downwards.
ATATCCTTAACTTAGTGATTGGTTTCATTCCACAATCGTTTTCAATTTCGAAACACATCTTTGAGTTAGGAGTGAAATCCACATCTCAAGGATCTATTTCTACAACTCGTTGATTATGAATTTTCTTAAATATTGGTAATCTATTACATACGTTAATTTTATCATTCACGTCTGATGTGTTGCAAAACACATCTAATTTCCTTTGTATTTTGTAGTCATTTTCAAGTCCTTTTATTAATATTTTATTAGTTTTAGGCTTGTAACTGTCTATTTTATTTATTTTAGCGTTTAATTAGATTTTTATTAGTCTTGAGTCGTTTTTATTATTTATCTATTTATTTTATTATTTTATAGGTGTTCGTGGAAAATGAGCTCAAAACGAAAGAACTTTAATCGAGACACCGACACTTGGGAGCAGTGTTCATGGAAATTGAAGCATAGACGAGAAACTTTAGTCGAGTCATGAACACCCGAGTCTAAACCACCGAGTATAATACTATCTATTATAATAATAATAATAATAAATTTAATAAGTGTAAAGATTCACATGGACTTAAGTCCATACGTGAACTTTGGCAAAAGGCCCACAAAGAAAAACCTAGAGCCACAAAGGAATATAAAATTGAACACAAAGTGAAACAGAAGGGAGATACCGCAAAAAAAGACGAAAGAAGGAGGACACGAGCGGCACCTGCATTCTTGAGCAGTAGACAAATCAAAGTCAAACACATTCAATTGATTCAGCCGCTAAAAGACGAAAGCGGACATTCATTGAAGAGCAGACAATCTGCACGTGAAGTTTTGAAGAAATCAATATTATTTTTGAAGGGGTTGAAGGACAGGGAGGCTTGGTACAAGATTAAAGGCTCGGGTTTGATCACTAAACGTTATAGTTTTTATATTTATTTACTCCGTGTTCATAAATATTTAGACCATGAGTTTGTTTTATTTTGAACCTTTGTTTTTATATTTTTCCATGACCATGAGTGGCTAAACTTTTAGTGCTACCTAGGTATTGATGACGGGTGACAATTGACTAATAATTTTCGGGTTGGATTTATATAATATTTTGGATAATGTTTTGGTAAAGGTTTTTCTAATAAGGTTTCTTTTGTATATGCGTGCTTAATATCTAAATATTAATTTTTGTTTCGCTTAATTCTAGTTTAATTGATTTCGTATCTTTTGATCTAGGATTTTGTTAGTATCTTAGACTTAGTGTTTTTGATATATTTTGAGGTTGCTAGACGTAGTAAACCCTAGAAACAATTTAATTAATTATTCGGTAATTTAGCATTCTACCACCTTTGAGACCGAGAGGAGATTAGGTGTCAGTGTGTCTAGCTTGGTAGGTATTCGGGACCGTGGTCTGCACGAGAGTGAGTCACCCCTAGCGTGCCTATTTCGTTAGCACCCTGTGTTAGAAACCTGTTAGAATAACTATCCCTTGCATCCCTTACACTTCCCGGATGTATTGTTTCTGAGGGGGCCGAGAGGACATTCAGATTTAGGATACCTTAGCATAGTTTGGAGAGACCGAGAGGTGATCCGAACCCGAGACCGGTGAGTTTACACACTTCCCTAGATTCAGTATTGCGACATGTTGGAGAATGATTCGCGTTCCAGTGTTGGTCTAGTTTAGTGTATCTTAAGATCCCGGTAGCCAAAACCCATTTATCCAATCCCGAGAGCTATACGTCAGTCACCTTGATTCTTACCTAGGTAGCCATTTTCTCATTATTTGATCTCTTCCAGTTCTACTTGTCGTTTGCTTTGTTTGCATTTTATTTAATTTAATTTTATATTTTTTTTAGTGGTTAATTAAATCAACGTCACTTTAATTTATTAGACTAGGACTCGACGAAAGCTTAGTACCGAGAGCCGCTATTACAGTGTCCACGGTTCGATACTCGGACTTATTTACTTTACTACTTACGACCGGTACACTTGCCGGTAGTGTGTGGTTTAGTGGGTATTTCCCATTTAAAACTTGTCTTGAAAGTAATTGGACTTAAAATATATTTATCACACATTTCACGCATCAAGTTTTTGGCGCCGTTGCCGGGGACACTATTGCGATTTCGAGGACGGCCCGAGTCGGGGATTTAGTCACTTTTACTGCTTTTATTTTTAATTTTTAATTTTTAATTTTTTTTTTTACTTAAATTTATAAAAAAAAAAAAAAATCAATATTTATATATATATATTTTGTTTTGCTTTGTGTGCTTGCTTGCTTATTAGTTTGTGAGCTTAGTCTTTCTTTCGGCGTGTGTGTGATTAGTGCTCTTTCCACTTCCTTTTTCAGTGTATGCACACACGTTCCTCGGGCCCACCTGATATTACACCATTCTCTGAGCCCGAACGAGAGTTCCACCGTCGCTTACGCCAGCCACAGGTACCTCTTTCTGATCTTGATTCTGTTTTAGTTATGGCTGACACTAGGACTGTTCATGAGCACATTAGTGATTCACCCACCACCGTTCGCTCTAGCATCACTCTTCCCACTGTCGAGGCGAACAACTGGACCATCCCACCTACTCTGATTAACACCATTTCCCATTCGGTTCAGTTTCATGGATTGCGTGATGAGGATCCGCATGCTCATCTGACTAGGTTTGGTAGGGTCTGTAGCACCTTCCAGCTGAATGGCGTTACTGAGGACGCCATTAATCTTCGGTTGTTCCCATTTTCTCTCGCTGATCAGGCCGCTGTTTGGTTAGACTCCCTCCCACAGGGAGCCATTACCACCTGGACTGATCTTCAGACCAAATTCCTTCAGAAGTACTTCTCCCCAGCTAAGACTGCTCGTCTTAGGAACCTCATTTATGCTTTCACTGAGCAGCCGGGGGAGTCTTTTTACGAGACCTGGGACCGCTTCAAGGGACTTCTGAATAAGTGCCCTAGTCATGGTCTTGAGGAATGGAGGGTCATTGAGAAGTTCTATAACGGAGTTTCTAATGCGACTAAGAGACTCCTTGACTCCACAACAGGCGGTAACATGATGAAAACTAAAACCGCTGCTGCTTGTCTCGAGATGATAGAGGATCTTGCCTCTAGCACTTATATTGAGCCTGGCTCTGGGGGCGTTACTGCTGCCCCCGCTGGTATTCATTCCGTAGATTCTAGCATAGCCTTGTCTGCCCAGGTAGAGTCCTTAGCGAAAATGATGAAGGACATTCAAGTTAAGATTTCTGCTAAGTGTGAGGTGTGTAGAGGTGGGCATGATACGATTGATTGCCCTGTCGGATCTGAGGAGGAGTTGAGTTTCATGCAGAACCAGGGACGAGGTTGGCAGCCACGCCAGTCCTCAAACTGGAGGAGCGGGGGTCCTCCTGGATTCCAGCCCCGCCAGAGTCTGTTTCAGGCCCCTGCTAATGGGCAGAGTAGTGGTGAGTCTAAGTCTGAGATGAGTGAGTTTCTTAAGAAAAGTGAGGAGAGTCAGAGTAGAACCAATAAGCTCTTAGAGACTCTAGTTATGCAGGGTGAAGCTAGGCATCAGGAGCAGCAGAAAAAGAACCAGGAGTTTGAGTTAATGTTTAGGAATCAGGGTTCCACCATTCAGAGTCTAGAGAGGACAGTAGGAGAGATGGCTAGTAGGATGACTGAGAGGCCTGCAGGATCATTCCCTAGTAGTACCCAGGTTAACCCAAATGCCACTGCTAAGGCAGTGACTACTAGGAGTGGTAAAAGGAAGGAAGTTGAGAAACCAGTTGAGGTAGAGGAACTGGTTGATGAGGAGATTGAGATGGAGACTCCTGCTGGCGATGTGCACCCTAGGCTGCGCCCAGCAAGTACAGCACAGACAGAGGAGCCTCCTAAGGAGAAGGTAGTTGAGAGGAAGTTTGGTAGAATTCCTTATCCCACTAGGTTGATTGAGCAGAAGTATGAGAAGGAGTATGGTCACTTCCTTGATTTGTTTAAGCAACTCAAGGTGAATCTTCCATTTGTTGAGGCATTACAGCATATGCCTAAGTATGCTAAATTCTTGAAGGACCTCCTGTCCAACAAGAAGAAGCTTGAGGAGATTTCTACAGTGACTTTGAGTGAGAAGTGTTCTGCGGTGGTTCAGAACAAACTGCCCCAGAAGATGACAGATCCGGGTAGTTTTACTATTCCTTGCTTGTTTGGTAGTTCGTCTGTGAGTCATGCATTGGCTGACCTTGGTGCTAGCATTAATTTGATGCCTTATTCGATTTACTGTAGACTAGGCCTTGGTGATCCGGTCCCTACCCGCATGAGCATCCAGTTAGCTGATAGGTCAGTCAAGTTTCCTAGGGGGATCGTAGAGAATGTCTTGGTGAAGGTGGATAAGTTCGTATTTCCAGTTGATTTTGTGATCCTTGACATGAAGGAGGATGAGAGAGTTCCATTGATTCTAGGACGCCCATTTCTTGCTACCGCTAAGGCATTGATCGATGTCTGTGACGGTAAGCTTACGCTTCGTGTAGGGACTGACACCGTGACTTTCGGTGTGAAGGAGTCTATGCAGCACACCGGTGCTCAGGATGATACTTTGTACTTCCTAGACTCTTTTATGTCTCATGTTGGTCAGAGTTTGAGTGATTTTTGTAGGGGTAGTTCTGAGATAGATTCTGTTGATGAGAGTTGGGAGGACCACGGGATAGAGATGATGACTTATCCGTTAGGACAGAACCCTAGGTCTAGTGATAGCCCCATTGAGTCTGTGGAGAGCGTAGCTATTGAGAGAGATGAGCCCATCGAGAGGCCATCAGTAGAGACCCCACCGTCCTTAGAGCTTAAGGAGTTGCCCGATCATATCGAGTATGCGTTTCTGGATGAGGAGTCACGTTTGCCCGTCATCATTTCATCAGATTTGACGGCGGAGGAGAAGAAGAAGTTGTTAGATGTGCTTAAGGAACACAAGCATGCCATCGCTTGGAAGCTTGTGGACATTGAGGGTATCCACCCTTCCTTTTGCACGCATAGGATTCTGTTAGAGGATGGCTCTAAGCCCGTGGTGCAACCTCAGCGGAGGTTGAACCCGAACATGCAGGAGGTGGTGAAGAAGGAGGTGTTGAAGCTACTTGACGCCGGCCTTATTTACCCCATTTCTGATTCACCATGGGTTAGTCCAGTCCATGTTGTCCCTAAGAAGGGAGGGATGACAGTTGTGACTAATGAGAGATGTGAGTTGATTCCTATGCGTACTGTCACAGGTTGGAGGGTGTGTATAGATTATAGGAGGCTGAATGAGTCCACCAGGAAGGACCACTTTCCCCTTCCATTCATTGATCAGATGCTCGAGCGTTTGTCAGGACAGCAATTTTATTGCTTCCTTGATGGTTTCTCAGGTTATTTCCAGATCCCCATTGCACCAGAGGATCAGGAGAAAACCACGTTCACATGCCCCTATGGGACTTTTGCGTATCGCCGCATGCCCTTTGGACTGTGCAACGCTCCTGCTACTTTTCAGAGATGTATGGTGGCTATTTTCCATGATATGATAGAGAGCTCCATGGAGGTGTTTATGGATGACTTTTCAGTTTTTGGGAGCTCTTTTGATCACTGTTTAGGGAATCTTGAGAGGATGTTAGCCAGATGTGAGGAGACGAAGTTGAAGTTGAACTGGGAGAAGTGCCACTTCATGGTGAAGGAGGGCATAGTGTTAGGCCATAAGATTTCACGAGCGGGGATAGAGGTTGATAGAGCTAAGGTAGAGACCATTACGCGTTTACCCCCGCCGACTTCTGTGAAGTCTGTTAGGAGTTTTCTAGGTCATGCAGGCTTTTATCGTAGGTTCATTAAGGATTTTTCTAAGATTGCTAGACCGATGACTCAGCTCCTAGAAAAGGATAGGCCTTTTGAGTTTAGTGAGGAGTGTGTGAGAGCATTTGAGACTCTGAAGGAGAGGTTAGTTAGCGCCCCGATTCTGGTGGCCCCCGATTGGAGCTTGCCGTTCGAGCTCATGTGTGACGCGAGCGATTTCGCGGTTGGGGCCGTTTTAGGACAGAGACACAATAAGCATTTCCACCCGATTTATTATGCTAGTAAGACACTTAATGATGCACAGGAGCACTACACTACCACTGAGAAAGAGCTCCTGGCGGTGGTTTATGCTTTTGATAAGTTTAGGTCCTATCTTGTTTTGTCTAAGACCATCGTTTACTCTGATCACGCGGCTTTGAAGTTTTTGTTTAGTAAGAAAGATGCTAAACCGCGTTTGATTCGGTGGGTCTTGTTGCTTTCTGAGTTTGACATAGAGTTGAGGCAGAAGAGTGGCGCCGAGAACGTGGCGGCCGATCATTTGTCTCGTTTAGAGCACCCGGAGAGTAGGTCGAGTGAGGAGAGAGATATTGGGGATGCCTTTCCCCATGAGTTCCTGTGTGTGTTGACAGCTAAGGAGGATGAGTTGCCTTGGTTCGCCGATTTTGCGAACTATCTTGCTGATGGATTCCTGAGGGGGGACCTAACGTACCAGCAAAAGAAGAAATTCTTTGCGGACGTTAAGCATTACCTTTGGGATGATCCTTATCTTTTTAGGATAGGCTCGGACCAAGTGGTCCGTAGGTGTGTTGATGGTAGGGAGTTGAAAGATGTGTTGAGGCATTGTCACGAGGGCCCTACGGGAGGCCATCATGGAGTTTTGTTGACCGCGAGGAAGGTGTTTGACGCGGGTTTCTATTGGCCGACCATCTTTAAGGATGCGGCCACATTTGTGAGGAGTTGTGATAGGTGCCAAAGGGTTGGCAACATCTCGTCCCGGGATGAGATGCCCCAGAATATTATGCATCCATGTGAGGTTTTCGATCTTTGGGGTATTGATTTCATGGGACCATTCCCTATGTCTCGTGGGAATAGGTACATTCTGGTCGCTGTAGACTACGTTTCTAAGTGGGTGGAGGCACTTCCTACCCCCACTAATAGCGCGAGAGTTGTAGTGGGATTCCTACGAAAGTTGTTTGCTCGTTTCGGTACTCCAAAAGCCTTAGTTAGTGATAGAGGCACCCACTTCTGTAATTCATTGATGGAGAAGGCTTTGCAACGCTATGGGGTCACCCATCGGCTTGCTACAGCCTATCACCCGCAAACAAGTGGGCAAGTGGAGGTGAGTAATAGAGGGATCAAGAGGATCTTAGAGAAAACCGTAGGAGCAAGTAGGATTGATTGGGCTGAGAAGCTAGATGATGCACTCTGGGCCTTCCGCACGGCTTATAAGACACCGACTGGTTCTACACCATTTCGGATGATCTATGGGAAGGCGTGTCATCTCCCGGTAGAGTTAGAGCACCGTGCATATTGGGCATTACGATCCGTTAATCTTGACATGTCTTTGGCCAAGAGAAAACGGTTTCTGGAGTTGCACGAGTTAGAGGAGTTGAGAGATCATGCATACGAGCACACTCATGACTATAAGGCTCGTACGAAGGCATTGCATGATAGGAAGTTGAAGGGGAACAAGGATTTTAAGTGTGGGGATCAAGTACTCCTGTACAATTCCCGTTTGAGATTGTTCCCAGGTAAGTTGAAGTCCCGGTGGTCAGGACCGTTTGTGGTGAAGGAAGTTTTCCCCTATGGCACAGTTACTATTAAGGGGAAGGATGGAGAGATGTTCAAAGTGAATGGACATAGGTTGAAGCTCTACATAGGAAGAGCTAATGAGGAGGAGGATGAGGTCGAGGTTATCCGCCTCGAACCTCATCTCGAGTGATTGTAGAGGTTAGGTTCTCCGAGTAAGAACCCAAGTGTAGAGTTTTGTATCATGATTCGCCAGGTATGTTCTTTTTCTTTTATTTTATTTTCATTCTTCTTTATTTTAATTTTTTTATTTTTATTTATTTATTTATTTTTTTGTTTATCGAGTCTTGTGAGATTGCCTTGGCCTTTTTCACTAATGGATCTCCCCCGCCCGTACTCAATCTCCATTCGGGTAGGGGTCGATCTTAAAATTATTTTCTGTAAACAGGCATCTCACTTGTTATTGAGTCATTTTACTTTCACTTTCTTTTTAGTTTATTTTTGCAGGATTCTGACTATGGCCGCGAAGGAAATGCTATACGGCTGTAGATGATGGACGGACATAACACTTTCTGCGAGCTATCGCCACATATTTCAGGGGAGTTCGTTCCATTTATTTTGTTATATATTTTATTTTTACATTTTTTTTTTAGTTCACGTTGTATCCTGGAGCACATTGAGGACATTGTGCCTTTCTAAGTGTGGGGATGGGAGACTTCGTCTTTATTTTGCTTAGTTGTAGGTTGAGTCGAAAAAAAAAAAAATCGAAAAATTGAAAAAAAAAAAAAAAAAAAAAAAAAAAAAGTCCCTGATTTTTTGTGCAATTTTATATGGAAAATGATAGTAAAATTGGGATTTTTGGTTTTCAAAATATTATATATATGAGAATATAAACAGATTGAAAGCGTGTCTGCTTAAGATGTGTCGGTAGGCCCAGCTGGCTTTGAAAGGTTCCCATGATTGTCTTAATATACCTTAATAAATCATGATATCTTGTGGGTTCTCATCTTAGGAGAAACGGTAGAACTGAAACCGCTGATAGTAATTAGAGGTACCACTGTAGGTTGAAAGCCCATATGTATTATTAATTAAATGGCACACTTGATCCTTTTTATGAGAATAAATCCGGTGAAAAGTGGCGCCCAAAAAAAAATAAAAAAAAAATATCCATATGTCCATCAATTGAGCTAGACCAAAAAAAAAAAAAAAAAAAAAAAAAAAAAAAACTGAAGCCTCTGATCGAAACTTCCTCGAGGTCAAGTTGAAAAAAAAAAAATACCGAAGCTCATGCTGTCGCTCTTGGGGATAGTGACTCTGATTGAGACAACCTCTGGGTTAGGTATGAAAAAAATAAATGTGTCTAAGCTCATACACTTCATCCATCATCCATCATAAATTTAATTTCTAATACATTAGGGAGTTTAGTTTGCAGTGGTTGGTAAATCTATATGGTTTAACCTTTGCATCGAAAGCTTGAGGTGGGATTAGGTGAAGCTGGATATCTTGAGTGTGAGACCCACAGATTGATTGAAATAACATGAACTTAATTGCTTTACATGATTGGGGCCAGATTAGCTGGTGGTTGGGTTTAGGTGGACAACAATACCGGCAGTTTTGGTTGATGCGTAATTAAATCTTAATTAATAAACCTAAAAGTTTTTGAAACCAAGAGTCCTGGTTATGATTCCATTGCAGTCTTTTTCAGGGACGAAAAAGGTTTAAGTGTGGGGATGTTTGATGTGTTGCAAAACACATCTAATTTCCTTTGTATTTTGTAGTCATTTTCAAGTCCTTTTATTAATATTTTATTAGTTTTAGGCTTGTAACTATCTATTTTATTTATTTTAGCGTTTAATTAGATTTTTATTAGTCTTGAGTCGTTTTTATTATTTATCTATTTATTTTATTATTTTATAGGTGTTCGTGGAAAATGAGCTCAAAACGAAAGAACTTTAATCGAGACACCGACACTTGGGAGCAGTGTTCATGGACATTGAAGCATAGACGAGAAACTTTAGTCGAGTCATGAACACCCGAGTCTAAACCACCGAGTATAATACTATCTATTATAATAATAATAATAATAAATTTAATAAGTGTAAAGATTCACATGGACTTAAGTCCATACGTGAACTTTGGCAAAAGGCCCACAAAGAAAAACCTAGAGCCACAAAGGAATATAAAATTGAACACAAAGTGAAACAGAAGGGAGATACCGCAAAAAAAGACGAAAGAAGGAGGACACGAGCGGCACCTGCATTCTTGAGCAGTAGACAAATCAAAGTCAAACACATTCAATTGATTCAGCCGCTAAAAGACGAAAGCGGGCATTCATTGAAGAGCAGACAATCTGCACGTGAAGTTTTGAAGAAATCAATATTATTTTTGAAGGGGTTGAAGGACAGGGAGGCTTGGTACAAGATTAAAGGCTCGGGTTTGATCACTAAACGTTATAGTTTTTATATTTATTTACTCCGTGTTCATAAATATTTAGACCATGAGTTTGTTTTATTTTGAACCTTTGTTTTTATATTTTTCCATGACCATGAGTGGCTAAACTTTTAGTGCTACCTAGGTATTGATGACGGGTGACAATTGACTAATAATTTTCGGGTTGGATTTATATAATATTTTGGATAATGTTTTGGTAAAGGTTTTTCTAATAAGGTTTCTTTTGTATATGCGTGCTTAATATCTAAATATTAATTTTTGTTTCGCTTAATTCTAGTTTAATTGATTTCGTATCTTTTGATCTAGGATTTTGTTAGTATCTTAGACTTAGTGTTTTTGATATATTTTGAGGTTGCTAGACGTAGTAAACCCTAGAAACAATTTAATTAATTATTCGGTAATTTAGCATTCTACCACCTTTGAGACCGAGAGGAGATTAGGTGTCAGTGTGTCTAGCTTGGTAGGTATTCGGGACCGTGGTCTGCACGAGAGTGAGTCACCCCTAGCGTGCCTATTTCGTTAGCACCCTGTGTTAGAAACCTGTTAGAATAACTATCCCTTGCATCCCTTACACTTCCCGGATGTATTGTTTCTGAGGGGGCCGAGAGGACATTCAGATTTAGGATACCTTAGCATAGTTTGGAGAGACCGAGAGGTGATCCGAACCCGAGACCGGTGAGTTTACACACTTCCCTAGATTCAGTATTGCGACATGTTGGAGAATGATTCGCGTTCCAGTGTTGGTCTAGTTTAGTGTATCTTAAGATCCCGGTAGCCAAAACCCATTTATCCAATCCCGAGAGCTATACGTCAGTCACCTTGATTCTTACCTAGGTAGCCATTTTCTCATTATTTGATCTCTTCCAGTTCTACTTGTCGTTTGCTTTGTTTGCATTTTATTTAATTTAATTTTATATTTTTTTTAGTGGTTAATTAAATCAACGTCACTTTAATTTATTAGACTAGGACTCGACGAAAGCTTAGTACCGAGAGCCGCTATTACAGTGTCCACGGTTCGATACTCGGACTTATTTACTTTACTACTTACGACCGGTACACTTGCCGGTAGTGTGTGGTTTAGTGGGTATTTCCCATTTAAAACTTGTCTTGAAAGTAATTGGACTTAAAATATATTTATCACACATTTCACGCATCAACGTCATTTTACATCCTGTCTTTTAAAACACATTCGATATACACATACTTCATGAAATGGTTTCATTTTGCATTTTTACAAACTTGTATTGCATATTTTAAAGACCAAATGTAAATCTTTTGTTGTCATATGACGTATCCAATATATATTTCCGGGAGAAATTTACAACTAATAATATACCTTATAACATTTTTTTAAAACTCGACTTTTCATAAACACATGAAAATGTGTAATTACGAAGATTTTGCAAAATGAACCTGTTTTGAATCTAAAACACACTTCGATTTCTAAAAATTTATTCTCATGCATCACTACTATTCTTTCGACAATATCACAAAGTTGAGTAAACTGCGAAAATTTACCTTTTACACTTATACTTTTTCAGTTGCAAAACTTTTGGTTTAACAAAACAATGGACATATCTTTTTATCAGAATATTGCTAAATGCCTTTTATAGTATAACGCATATATGTAAAATTACTAGATTTTAACTCGCATGGCCAGTTGACTATACGTATGTTCCGTCCACTCTCAATTGTGGTAAATATCATTATCTTATTCTTACATCATTTTATTTTGTTATATTCGCGTACTATCTTATTTATGATTATTCTCGTATTATTATTTTATTGGTGGCTATCCCCACGCGTTATTTACAATTATTCTCGCACTAATTATTAGTAGTCATTCTTACAACACTAGTTTTGAGCATTAATTTAACTCGTTTACTTTCATTCTGGGAAAATTGTGCGATTTACTTGATTTATATTATACCATTCTTTCAGTCGAAGTTTTATGCTATACTTATGTACTTGACGCACATTTGGTATGCATTTTTTCCTGTTTTTGAGCAAAACCCTGTTATACTTTACATTATTTTGTTCATCATCATGGCCAATGAACATACTAGTTGATAACTCATATGAGATCTAAGCCGGTGCCCATGTACGACTCGGATTATAGTATTTCTTTAATCCGATGGGAACGGTGTAAATCTCAAAGTTCATCAATATGGGTGTTTAAAGTCAATGATGTGAACAGAAGTTACCGGTTAAGGGTGAACCCGAAAGGGAAGAACCTCTAACCATGTCTATTACTTACATGTTATTCTCATTTCGGTTAAAGGGAGAACCCGGAAGGGAAGGACCTCTAACCATGTCATGATTGAACATTATTTCATTACTGTGGCTATTACATATTGATTGCACGCATTTGTTTCCGGTATTACTTAGGATAGGGTTATGGAAAAGCATAACACCCAAGTGTAAGGTAAATCGATGATTACGGTCCGGAACGCAATCATGGGTTTACAGGTACATGAGGGTGGTGTGTAATTCTAATTAGACTGTTGGTAGACAATCAATACGAATCCAAAGTATCGGGAGTGTGGTGGGTCAGCTGCGGTACACCCTATATATAAGCATAAACGATACTGCGGGAACGGACTAGGAGTTTGACCAAGAACCTACCCATTACTTTATAGTTACCTCTTCATTAGATAGTTGACTAATAGCTAACATTTTCTATAAGAGAATTCTTACACGAGTTTCAATCCGTCTTCCTAGAGTTTTTCTCTTGACCACCCACACAGAAAACACGAACCTTGTATACTCTTACACACTCGATTACTTGGATACTTGCTGCACTCTAACCAACATTTAGTCAAAAACTTTTCTAAAGTAGGGGAGACTGCTTCATTAGTACGTCTGCTCTCACCCGTTACACATTCCCAAAACTTTTCTCATTTAAACTCTTAACTTTCTAACTTTGGGTTAACTGTCAAGGATTTTGGAACTCTTACTTCGAATATTAGACAACTACTTTAAATTTTGTCAAACCATGATTGATGCATTTTTTTTAAAAGCCACTTGGCTTTTGCAACGTTTTTTGTTTCATAGAAACCTCGACTTGGAAGGAATTTCGGGACGAAATTTTCTAAAGTAGGGGAGACTGTAACATTCGCAAATTTCTAATAAATTTGGAATAACATTTAGGAAAAAAATTGTAATACCCGAATTTTAATTTGGTAAAATAGTTAAATTGTTTTAAGTGTCAAAACTAATAACTAATTTTGCTACATTGAAAATTGAATGCATAACTAAAACGTAAAGCTCAAACCAATAAAAAAAAAGAACTAAATAGAAAGTTGTTAAGTTTTGATGTTGCATGGATTTTTTTTATAAACTCAACGGTTTATGAAACAAACAAAGTCAACATGCCAACCTTATGTATTATTTTCCTACACTACTCAAATCGGGTTCAACATGTTTCAACAAGTTTTTATTAGTAATAATTAGGAGCATTTATATATTGAAACAACATTTTTTTTTATTGATACTTATGTTTGTTTGAAATTGTTTTTATGTCACCATAAATTCCATTTATTAACCTTGATCATTTGAAATATATATATAGACACACATGGGGGCATTATATTGGGAAAAAAAAATCATTTGTTCACTATATTCCTGTCGCGGATTTCACCAATTTCTATTTGCATCTATATTTCTTCTTTGAGTTCCCAAATTTCTGAACAAGATTAGTAGTTATCCTACGCGTTTAAGGTCCAAGCATAATCCATTAGTTCTTGTTTTCTGACGAATTTGGAAGCTTAATCTTGGGTTCTATTTCGGTTTTATTTCTACAAATTGGATTAGCTACGTTGTGAGTTTTTCCGATTATTTTTGCATGATACATTATTCATATTTATAGATCAATAGCCCTCTATTTAGTTTGTTAATTATAGTGTCTAAGGGTTTCAATTGGATAATCTATGGTTTAGGGTGTTCTAGATTATTTGGGGATTTTGATTTAAAAGTTTATAGAACTTTATAAATTCATAACTCACTCATTTCTTATACAAAAATTATGAAACTTGGTAGACTTGCTCCTATAACTGATTAGAAGTTTTAGAAATTATTTCGGAATTTATTGAGGCTGTTTAGTATTTTTAATTATTTTTATGATGCTTTAATCATGTTTAATTCATATAAAATCGTATTAAATGTATTTTAACACAAAAATTGGTAGAAACATATCTCATTATGTTAGAATAATTTTCATGTCATTTTTCCTCTATTTTGATACGGTTATATGTGTAATCTCATTTTATTTGTTAAATTAGTTTTAAAACAAATAATATTCATGTTAAATAGGTTTTTGTCACAAAAACTCTATAAAATTTATTGTGAGCCTTTTTAATTAAGTAGATTGAGTTTTCATAGAAACTTTTACCTTTAAGAGTGTTTTGTGTTTTATTTTGATTTTATGTGGTTTTAATGATATTTAAATCATATAAAATTGAAATTTAATTATTTTAATATGAAAATTTGTCATAAATTATTTCTAATCATTAAGAACTGAAATAAAAATTATTGGCTCAGAAAACATTTATTTGTATTGATTTTCCTATTTTTAATCATTTAAACATGATTTAATACCATTAAATCAGTTTTAAATATAAATAAGTTTATAAAAATTATGGGAAAATTATTTTCATTACTTTACATCAGAAAGTATCCATTTTCTATGAAAATAGTATTTTTGGATTGTGTCTTGTATTATTAGTCTTATTATGTTTAATTAGACATAATAAAACATTTATTTATTTGTACAATTTAAACATCTATTTTATAAATATTTTTTTTTATAAAAAAGAAATACTCTTATGGTTGAATGTCTTTATTAGCATTTGTTGGATCGATGTGTAACTCCTAGCCAATTATTTCAATATTTATGATTACTGTTTACAATAATTAATTTAAGTAATTAACTATATTATTTTGTCTTAATTAGTCAAAACATATGTTTACCTAAATATTCAATTGGGAATAATTATATTACCTAAACAGCATTTACAAACTTTTATATATTATTTTTGACGTACAACTTTTACATTAACGCGATTTATCATAAAAACTTTAATTCCCCAAATCGACTTAGCAAACCCTAATGCCTTAGACCCTAGATACTTTAGACTCTTAGACATTTCCTTATTAGTATTCTTATACATTATAGGTTGAATTCCTCAGAATTCCCATTACTTAGCTCACGATCGCTTAAGTTGGATTTTGATCACTTTCGCAAACTGTGAGTATATCTTTCCCCTTTTTACCGTTTTACTACTTTGGGGTGACTCATGTACTTATATATTAATCAAGTTTCAATTTCTTATACTTAATGCAATTCTCATGTGTGTTTGCTTTATGATAATTGATGTGTCTATGACTTGTCAAAATCATTAACCGCTGGGCGGCCTAGCTTTTCAATGAATAGTACTATGGTATACCCCCTTGAGACTCTGTTGAGAGAATCTTGGTCATTGTCTTGTTAATTCATTATTCAGTTGGTTAGTCATGTGTTAGTCATTATTCTCAGGTTTGGTTTTGAACGGATATTACTTATTACATAATTGCAAATGGTACCGCACATGAATTGCTAAACACTTTTCTACTATATATATTTAAACAGGGTATGCTCACCAATACAATTTTTGTATTGACCAAATTATTTTGTACATGTTTCAGGTTGTTTTGAGATGCATCCTTTAAGCTTTCGGATTTATATTTAGATTTTGATTCATTGTTTTACAATTTAGTTGGCAGTTAGAATCGTTGTATTTCATTTCAATGTAATAAATTATTTAATCAATGTATTCAAATTTACACTTTTAGTCCATGAGCTATTGAACAATCGTCACTACGTGACACCTCGATGTTTCCGCCATCGGTTGGGGTGTTACATCAACCATGGCATGCTTCCAGTTTGGGTCAGTAAGGGCAGCTAGGTGAGATTTGGGTAAGGGGGAGGGTGTTGGTGAGGTTTGAGTATGTAGGTTAAATGGTAGTTTAGGTTTAAAAATGCCGGCTCGTGACCGAGTTTGCATCGGGTGAGGTGTCGGGTTGGTGGCGGGTAGAGCAGTGTTGGTGTTTGTGGGTGCGGGTGGTGCGCCGAGAGATGAGGAGGTGGCGTGGGATGTATTTGGAGCTGGGTCAGATGAGTTTGGTGAGAGTGAATGGGCTGGGACGGTAGTGGATGAGTGGGCCGGTTGGGTTTGTGTGTGGGCCGGGAAGGGTTGGTGAGATTGAGGTGGTGAGTGGACAGTGGGTTGGTCTGGGTAGGTGCCCGGTTGTGTGGACGAGTGATTGGTATTGGAGGAAGGCAGTGGTGGGGCGGATGTGGGGTGGTTTGTTGTAGAGAAGTAGGTTGGATCGAATAGAAGGGGAGATGGATCAAGGAAGGAGTGGTCAAGTGGTGGCGAGGTGGGATTGGATAACGGGAAGACCTCTTCGTCAAAGGTGACGTGTCGAGAGAAAATAGTTTTGTCTAGGGAGAGGTCAAGACATCGGTAACCACGGTAGTTTGCCGGGTAGCCGAGAAAGAGACATGGTAATAAGTGATGGGTGAGTTTATTAGGACGGGTGGCAGACGTGTTTGGGTAGCATAGAGTGCCAAACACGCGAAGGTGGTCATAGGAGGGTTCACGAAGGTAGAGAAGTGATAAGGGGGGGGGGTGCGGTTTTGGAGTAGTTTGGTGGGGAGGATGTTGTGGAGATAGGAAGCAGTATGAAGTGCCTCAACCCAATAGGTGGAAGGTAAAGAGGCATGGGTAAGGAGGGTGAACATGATCTCGTTGATGCAACGGATCATGCGTTCAGCCTTGCCATTTTGTTGAGAGGTGTGAGGGCAAGAAAACCGAAGTTGGATGCCATTTTGTGTGGTGAAGGTGTGGAAATTGGTGTTGTCAAATTCGCCTCCCATGTCACATTGGATAGCTTGTATGGGAAGTCAAAATTGGGTGGTAACAAATTGATGGAAATGTGTGAGCTTGGAAAAGGATTCGGATTTGAACTTGAGTGGGTAGACCCATGTATAATTAGTGAAATCATCAATAATCACCAAATAATATTTATAACCTAAGTGACTTAAAATGGGTGAGGTCCATAAATCACAATGCAATAAAGAAAAAGGACACAATGTATTAGAAACGGAATCATTAAATGGCAAACGTTTATGCTTGGATAACTGACAAGCATGACAAAGGGACGAAGTTTTATGTTTATTACAAAAAATAAAATTATTCAAACGAAGAAAATCCAAAACAGGTTGACCCGGATGACCAAGTCGATTATGCCAAAATGGAGAGTCTTGGGTTGAAGCAAAACATGCTGTGGCGGAAGCATTTGGGGTGAGCGAGTACATATCACTCGTACTGTTGTGACGGCTCAGGATCGTGCCATCCTTGAAATCCTTCACAGAAATGCCATATGGGTCAAATTCAATAGATGTGTAATTATCAATATTAAATTGACGAACAGAAATAAGGTTTTTGACGATGTTTGGGTTAAAAAGGATGTTTTTAAGGTATAGTGGTTTAGAGGCAAAGTTTAGGGTGGAGTTTCCTGAACCCAAAACTTGAAGTTTATTGCCATTGCCAACAATTATTGACACTATTGGTGCAAACGTAGGAAATGTGTCAATATTATTTTGATCTAAAGAAATATGAGAAGATGCACCTGTGTCGAAGTTCCATTGATCATTTTCATCACCTGAATCAATAGAAAGAGCATGAACCGTGTCTGCAAGTTGTGTCGGTTCCAACGGATCTACCTCAGTAAGATGAGCCTGTGCTGCCCTGTTATTGCCAGTATTGCCATTATTGCCACGAGGACCAGGGGGACCCAAGGATGCCGGTGGGTACCATGGTTGTGACCAACTTTGGGTGGGGTAGGGACAAGGCGGGGGAGTCCAATAGGGTGGGGCCCAAAAAGGCGGGTAATAGGGTTGTTGTTGGGGGTTGTTCGGGTAGGGTGGTTGTGCCGCATAGGAGCGGTTATAAGAGTTTTGGGGTGGGACAGAGGAGTTGCAGTTTCGGTTATAGGGACGGTTAGGTGGGTTGCGGTTATTGGGCTGGTTAGTGGGCTGGTGATATGGGCTAGAGGTGTTGCGGTTGTGTTGGTTGGAGGGGTAAGATGAGGGTGCGTTTGGGCCTGGGCTGGGGTTGCGACTAGGCTAAGGTTGGGAAGGATGTGGGGATGGGTTGTTGGTTTGGGCCGAGGAGGGTATAGTGGCCACTAAGGCAGAAGGGTTGGTCACGGCATCGCGAGTTTTCATTTGGCCAGTTTCGGACACAAGTTGTTCTACCGCGTCCTCCCATGTGGGCAAGGAATTGTTCAAAATAGAGGCAATGGTGTCATATTCCTTGGGTAGCCCTTTAACAAGATGGAGGACACGTTGTTGGTCATTCATGGGAAAATCTAAGGCTTGGAGTTGGTCAGTAAGGTCTTGGATTTTCTGGCAATAGGCTTCTACGGTGGGCATGGAGGCAAGGGTAGTGTTGGCTAGGTCATGTTGAAGGGCTTGAGACCGTGGTCCGCGGTTAGTATTGAAGTGACGTTTAACATGAAGCCATGCTTCAAGTGCGGTGGAGTCATCCACGATTATTTTGAGAATGAGGGCATCTGAAAGAGTCCCGTAGATCCATTGTAAAACAATGGAGTCTATGCTCTCCAATGTGGTATACTCGGGAGAGTCCTTGGCAAGAGGCGGCGTACCGTCAATATGGTCAAGAACATTGTAACCCTTTGCGTGGAGCGTAAAAAGCTTAACCCACAAAGGATAAGACACTTTCGTGCCATCTAGAACACGAACTTTGTGTTGAATATTGCTAACCGTATACACTGGGTGAAGGGATTTGGTTGGGCTGTGCTCCGAAGAGGCGGCAACAGAGGTTGGTTTCTCAGCCATGATTCGAAGATTATGGCTGAACGACGGCGGCAATAGGTTGGACGGCTAGGGGTGTTTCGAAAAACTAACCCTACAATGATACCATGTGAGAGAATGTAATCTCTTGAATATTATTGATAAAACATGTACAATATATACTACAATAGGAATCACCAAATAAGGAAACATAATAAATACATTTAATACAATTAACAACAATAATAATAATGATCCTGAAATCACTCTATGATTATCGGTTAACAGCAACAATGATTACAAATTCTAAGGTATATTGCATGCTACAACGAATTTGACAAGCTTATAATACGAATCTAAGACAACGAACGAACAAACAAAATCCGCACTACAAAGTGAAGGACATGATGAAAGAAAATACTATGATGTTAAGATCGAGAATCCTTACCTTAGTTGAGCAAAGCAATAGCAAACAAAATTTGTCTTCAATGAGGATGCGAACCTAAATCTCCTTATTTCCATATTAGTTCTATGATAGATTAACTACATTAATTGGCTTGTTCGTTGTAATCTCCCAGCGACCAAAAACCCGAATCAACCTCTTTTTACTTTAATAATCAACAAAAATTTACATAAATATATATGGTTTACAAAATTAATTATGAAAACTTTTGAAAACACTTTGGTACCTTTGTTGTATATACGAAATTTATTCCCGTTTTTTATGAATGTTATTAAGGTTTAATTTATATTAGTGTACTTATAAATAAAACATGTGAGTGTAAAATACCGATTTTTTTAAACATCTAAATCACAAGTTAAAATAAATTAAATAAAACAAGTTGCAAAATACATAGGTTTATACTCAATAACATTTGTTTTAAATATCAAGTCAAACACCCACAAATCTAAAATACATAGAAAAACACAAATCAAATACAAAATACAAACACACACAAGACACCCATGACACCCACACACACAAAGAAATAAACAACGCACCACACATGCACTAACACACACACATCTATCTATCTATCTATATATATAAAAGAAAACGTATATGCTGACGTGGCATGCAATGGAGGCCTCAACCTCCCCTTGAGAGTATCACGTGGCATCATAATTGAAAGATTTTAGTATTTTTGAACTATTTCCTTTTTTAATTAAAAAAAAAAGATAAACATAAAACCCTAAATTAAATTGAGTTATTTTAGGAAAAAAATAAATTTAAATTGAGTTATAAGTGATTCTTTAGATGATTACTGATTAGGTTTTAGATTAGGGAATATGAGTTATTACTGATTAGAATACTATGAACATGCAATGATTGAGAGATTTTGTGGTTAGTTAACTTGAGCCATTTGCAATAGGTTATCACGTAAAATTAGATTTTTCAACCCCGGGACCCTCCCGGGGTAATCAGCTAGTACCTAATATATGTATATATATATATAACCTACACACACCACAACTCACACCAACACCATCATGAACACAACATACACCCCTTGAAAAAAAACAATATTCATACCTACTGTAAGTACACACATCTATATATACACACACACCCTAAACTCATATATATATATATATATATATATATACATTAAAACTCCTACCTTAACACACACACACAATAACGCAGACACGCATGTATATGTATTCGAACCGCGGGTCGCTGGAGAAATTGAAACGATACCAAGTCGATGTCTAAGTTCTAATAGAAAGTTTTGGTTTGCTTACTTGGATCAAAAGCTAAATTGGCGAGGCAAAGCTAGAACCACGGCGGAGTACGACGGTAACGATCTGAAAAAATAGTTGATTGCGGATTGGGGGTTCGAACGACGGAATGTTGGCGACAATTATCGGAGGCGTGGCGGTGTACTTACGGTGGTAGAGAAGGTTTAGATTAGAGGAATGGTATGAGGGTTCTAACTAAGAGATGTAGGTTTTAAAAGAGTTTAGAGGTATGCTAACAACTAATCGGTTCCATGAGATTCGACACGTTTGTTAAATTTTGAAACATGGATCCTGTGTCTCATTATCTAAACGAGAAATATGGGTTGACGAAAACCGAATTGACGAGTCAGGATTTGGAAATCAAAAGAAATATTACTTTCTATGATTTAATTATTTTTGTTTTCTCCTTTTAGCCATCCAAGTATATTAGGAACACTAGCAGGGAACCCGCGCATTACGGCGGAGTCGACAATACAGTACGGAAACGTAATTCAAACCTTTAAACGATTAAAAGAATCAATATGTAAGGTGTAGGTTTGTGTGTGTAAGCACATGTGCTTCGCAGTGGGGTAATTTTTTAAAAGCCATAAGGAGACATGATAGTATGCGACGTTCTATATACCATATTTAATTTGACCTATATGCCGGTAAAAAATGAAAGTAACGGTTTGACTCATTAGCAACTATTATTATACTAATAGTTCTACTCAATATGTTGAAAGTGCCAAATCAGGAGAAATTGTTGAGGAGAAGAAAGCATATGGACATTTATAAGATCCACATTAAGAGGAGGTTGGAACGGCTCATATGTAATCAACCTGCAAAGAAGCATACCCATAATTTTTTTCTACATGATAAAAGCAATGCAATATAACTACTAATGAAGTGCACCATAAATTTCTATCAGTGACATCAGAAAGTGAAATGAGAAGTTAGGTTAGTTAAAAATATTTCACATACGACATCTCAACCTGAGAACTTTATAGACGTGCACAGATCGTTTTTTTTCTAGGGACCGAAACGGTTTGTGTTTGGTGTCAGTTTGTGTCTAAATCGGTTTCGGTTCGGTTTGGGTTCGTGAACTAATTAATGTGTACACTTTTTTAAGATCAAAAGGCATCAAAAAAATATTTTTTTACGTAAAGTTCAACTTTTATTGATTCTTACAATCTTTTTAAAGTGTCTAGGTATATATTTGTATGCGTAGAAACCCTGTTTTTTTATGATTTTGTTACATAAAAGTTTTATATAAAATTGTAATTTTTTTTAATAACATGTAGTAATCACTTAACTTTATTTGATACATTTCTCAAATGCTTTATAATATAATATAGATTATAGATATAGATTAATGGTAATTGAAGGTTATGATAAAAAAAATGTGTACAAATAGGTTTTGTATTTTTGGTTTTGTATGAAAAATAAAAGGAAAAATGGTTCATTTGAAATTCTACTCATATATAAAGAAACACATATCATGACTACTTGAAGTTGTAGACTCACAATACAATTAATTTAAAGGTTTTGGACATTTGCATGATCTTAAAATAGCCAAGAATGTGGAAAAACATGATTCTATATTTTTGTCTTCTATGAGTTGCTACAACAAAGTATTTATTTATTAAGTGTTATAATTAAATACTTACTAATTATTTGCTAGATAGAAAAAAATAATGAAACAATTTGTTTTCTACAAAACTACAAACTATGTTTCAAGATACACATATTTAAATTTGATTGTTTGACTTGTAAGTATTACTATTTTTTATCCCGGGAACGTCCCGGATTGAAATATCTAATATAACATAATAAAATATATTATTATTATTATTATTATTATTATTTTAAACAAATCTCTGCCATAAGTTATCATATTCAAATATAAAAAAAACGAATCTCTACGTCGAGGTATAAATCTAGTGCCATTACAAATGAATTCGAAAGTTTGTAATCGATCATTCTAAAAAGAACTAACATGAAATAAGAAAAAAAAAAGTTAATTATTGAAATATCGAACGCATTAGTCTAAGGGTTATGTGATGCGTTAAAAGATTCATGGGTATATGATCGGGTATGTAGTTCAGCTATTTTGGGTATGTTGTTTCGGGTAATCGGGTCAGGTATCACCAGACCCGACTCAAACCCACAATTTTTTTAAACTAATCCCAAACCCAACACAATACCTGTCGGGTTACAAAAAATAGTCATTTTTTCTACGATTTTTATATAGCACTATGGTACTCGTTGGAAATATAATAAAACACTCGTTAATTTGGTGTAATTTTTTTCTTTAAAAAATCTCGTATATAAAAGATATTAACGTCTAAAAGTTATGGGAGGAAACACAAGAAATAAAATAATAAAGGTTTAATATTTAGATTTAGTAGATTAGGTATTTAATAAATTAAGTTAAAGATTATAATAGATTAGGTTAAATCATATTTATTTCTTTTTTTTAATTGGTTTATAATTGCCACATCACATCCTATGTGGCATCTCTCAAAGGAGAGATTGCATAAGAGTATTACATGTAGGATTAATCCCTTTGCAATATATATATATATATATATATATATATATATATATATATATATATTTCGAAAAATAATTACAAGGTCAACATCACGCCCCACTTACGGTGTGCGCATATAATGTATATATGTGTGGCCCTTAGGGGGCAAAAGTAAAGTTGCACTAGTTTTAAGGTTATTTTACTAATTTCATGAAAATAACGTTAAAAACGACGGACGGTTAATCATGCATCATGTGGTGGCGTGGATAGCCAAAAGACAAAGGGGTACATGCACCGATCGGGTATGTCCTGATTGCTAAGTGTTCTGTGCCTTATGTCCAAGGCTTGATACAAAACCACATCGAGCCGGGGGTCTCACTGGAAGCAGTCTCTCTATTCTTAGGGGTAGAGGTAAGGCTGTCTACATCTTACCCTTCTCAGACTCTACCTTAGCTTTGCTATAGGTGGGATTAATTGAGTATGATGATAATGATGAATTACAAGGTCGACATAAGCTTCCTAAAATTCAATCCAAGTGATTAAGATATTTGAATCATAATTTAAGCATTTGATTTTTCATTTGTCTTTTTTTTTTTTTTAACGGGAATTTTCATTTATCTTGATTTCCTTTTAATGTAAATTGAAATTTATGTTCAACAAAGTCCAAATATGATAAAAGTTATTGTGTCATCAGTCATGCACTCTTCATTCTTCACTTGCATCTTTTGTCTAAGACCCCTTTTAAGTTTGACATATGCAAAGGAAACAACCTTTCACTTTTGCAAACTTACAACTTTAATCCCTCAACTTTGGTACAACCATGTTCAAAGGTCCCATTCAACTTTATGAGTAACTAAAAAGAATACAAAGCTAAAAAGAACATCTCAAACCCTATACTTCAAAAGAAACCTTATCACATCCCCTCCATTCACTTAGAATTAAGAGAGTACTTTTCAATTGGATTGCTCTGTGAAAGTGCCTATATCTTTAGGAGACTTGAGGTTATTTTCTCTGTCTTACAACTTGAATGTTTCTGAAATAGCTAGCTTTCTCAAATCCTTCTTCCGCGAACCGCCCGTTGGCCATTTGAGTTGACGTGTTCCGCCCGTCAGGCTCTGAGTTGACCACCTCACCTCCCCATTCGATCATCGACGAACTGTCGGCCAAATATGAAAACAAGAAAGATGGCCAGTAGCCCAACACATAACCATTCCCAAATTGCATCGACCAATTTCCCTCCTTTTGATCCTAAGAAAACATCAACAAAATTGTAAAACAAAAAATTCAAAGGAAAAAAAAGTTTGCGGGTCAAATCCAACCGACCCGTTTTGAAACGTGAAAAAACAACCCGTTTCAACCCGACCCGTTGTCCAACTGTTAGACTCAAACATGCAAAATTTTGCCATTTTAAATGCATATGTTCCTGGTAGCAGATTCAATAAATCACAAACACACCACTAATTCTGTCAGTAGTGGGGAAACCAAAGAAGATGCCAAAGATTCACAGCATTTGTTCCAAGATAATATTTTTTATCTACTTATTAAATAAGTTTTATTTTAAAAATCAAGAAAGAAAGGAACCCTATAAAAGGTGCCACTTTTTTCAAGTAGAATGAATATAAAATAATGATTGATATCAAGAATTCAAGATAAGTGAGCCATTTCTCAGATAGTGCTATGTTCAACTAATAAACAAATATCAGTGGCCCATTGAGGCCCAGACCGAAGTCAGTGGATTGAATTTGGATGTTACCTTCCAGGCAAGGATACTGATATCCTATTGTGCATTCCTATATGCAGAAATAGGGAAGATGCTTGCACCCATTGCAATGTTGTTGATTTGGATGAAACCAGAACATAGTAGATTGTAGCAGCCCGTTGCTTGATACGCGTCACTCTATAAAACAAACAAATTGTTAAAACACATAAACGAAAGAACGTGTTCCCATTTAAGTTTGTCACAAGATGGTGGTACTTACAGTCCAATAAGTGAACAATCTTGTGTTATTATCGCCATAAAGATCCGGGCTCACTTGAAAATTATCAACATTTTCAACAGTTAAAAATTCGCACATGCGACACACAAAAAGGAAATGACATTTTTCTTAACAAGTTGTGTGTGTGTGTGTGTGTGGTGACTACCTGCCAATCAGCCTCAATGCTATTGAGATCTTCACCAAAGGAACCCAGGAGACCCATTTAAATGTTCGGCCAGAATATGTACCTGTAGGAACTTGTAACAGCTTCCGGATATCCTTTATAGAAGGCTGTTGATTGGTGTTCGAATTCCAAACCCATCTGTCTGATTGATTTGCACGTCTCAACCTTTCTATCAGACCACTAACTTCGTCAAACTCTGATCTGTAGGTTCCAGACATTGGCTGCACAAAATGTTCCAATTTTAAATTCCATATTTTCGCTTGGTAACTTAATCTGTCCGCGACTAACATAACTTTTTTCTTTTCCAAAGAGAAAAGATTAGGGTATTTAGTATATAAAGAGAAATCAGTTAACCAAGTGTCCATCCAGAATCAAACATTCCTACCATCGCCTATCCTCGCCTTATAATTAAAATAAACCTTCCCATTTTCCCCCGATAAAGCATCAATATTTTTTACAATAGCCTTCCAGTTTCCGTTGATTTGAGAGCTTACCGGCAAGAAAAAAATGCGAGTTCGACTAACCATGTGATAATTACTAAACTAAAATATTGCATTCAAACACAAAAAAAGGCATATTCATTGAATAATCAGCGCAAATAAAAAATATGGATATTTTTTATTTTCTCCAAAAGATGCTAAATTCTGTTTTTTTTTTAACTTCTTACATAATTTTCACCAACTTTTTTTCTAACAATTTTGGTTTAGCTCACCTGATGACCACTAACACTTTTGTGTTACTTCTTTTCATATCTTTTAACAGAAGTTGCTCTCAATACATGCAAATACCTCACAATCAAGAACTGTGTAAAGTATGCAATTATATACAACTTATCGAGGGTATAAGCAGTGAATAAAACAAACAAAACAAAGATATGGTCAATCTTTTCTTTCATTTATGTACTAAAAATCAATGAAAAACATACTTTGTTTTGTTAGCTCCTCCACATAGTTTCTTCAAATTCTTACTGCAGCAGTAGCTGTTCTTTATCTTTCTGCAACTCAGTCAACCGTCTTTTAGCATAGTCGCAATGGTTAAAAGAAACCCGAAAACTGTACAGATAATCTGAGGCGCTGAAAGCGACTGATGATCGTTAGAGGCGTCTGCCAATGTTCGGATCATTATACCCCTGTAATAATCAAATTCAAAATTGATAACCACAACAAACTTTCATACTTAACAAATTAGTAATGAGTGTGAATCTTATTCTTACGTGTATATCGCAACGAATATCTCGGCTATCATTCCCAACAAATAGGGACCAAATTTAACATCGGTCGCTACAGCGCAGTAATTATAAACAATGTACGGAAAAGGTGAAATCCTTAATAATGTGATAGCTCTAAATTTATTAAACCAGTTTCCTTCACCTGCTAATTTCAAGATAGATGCTTTCTTTTGGTACCTTTCTAACCACCCCTACACAAGCAAAGTAATTAATGGTCAGAGATATTATTTATGTAGGGGAGTTTCAAGTTTGCTGTGGTAAAGATAATCAAATAGCTTATACAAGTTTTATCATATCGCGTATGAAATGTTTTTGTCTACCAATTCAATATAGGAATCACCTCCTGAAACAAAACATACAGTGGATATTAAATCCAATAAAATCTAACTACATCAAATTACATATTAGTATTTTTTAAGGCAAATTAGAGTTAGTTAAAAGTTAACAATTATTTAACAAAACTTGCTAATATAATACTCAAATTCTAAATAACTGTAATCAACTGTCAACATACCTTATTCATTAAAATAAACAATGATCTTAATTTCAATTAAATCAAACATATCAAGTTGCAAATTAGGGATTTTTAAATAAAACCTCAATATTGATGAGTTTAAACACTTTTCTTTCCAAACAAATCCTCCACACACACTAAAACCATACACAAACAACAAATTGAACAAAAATAACGTGAAGCAGTACCAACATATATCACTACAATGTATGTAAACCACATAAAAAATGTAGCACTAATCAAAGAATTAATAAAATAAATAATGAATCAGAACATTACCTTTCAATTTTCTTGTAAAGCAAGACAATACAAAAAGATTAGACAAACAACTGGGTATAACAATGATGTGAGCTTCAACAGATCATATTTATGTGTAATAATTGGTAACGGAAGTATTAAAGTTGTCTGAGTAGAAGGGGGGATTCAAGGGGGTTACCAATTGAATGATTACTAACTGGTAATGAAAGAATTGAAGTTCCCTGCATATCCTAACTGTCGGTTGAGGGGTTGAGGGGTTACGAAGGCGGTATGATTTAGGAGAGGGCGTGGATTACAGGGACAGTAATGGAAACATTTTTCTTCTTCTAACTAAAATCTCATTGTAAATTTACTAATTTACCCTTACAAGGTCCTTCTTGCTGATTGTGTTGCTGCTCCTCTTGGCCTTGCTCATTCTCATGTTATGGGTCTCTTGAGAAATGTTTTAAAAAAATACTAAAGCCTCTTGAGTTGTTTTACTTAAAAAAGGTTAGACTGTTCTAATTTTATTTTACTTTTTAGTTAAAAATTTCTATGCTCTTATTGTGATTATGCAAGTTCAAAACAAGATATGGCATGTTCGAGCTCTGAACAACAACTAAGTAAAGCACGTGATAATGTTCTTATTGTCTTTACCCATTTTTTTTTTTACTCTAATTGGTTAATTAAGGTGGGCAGGTACTAACCCACATAAATTAGTTTATTAATAATCAATAATGGAGCTGCTTTTTATGCAGGGGTACGTAATCGACCTGATCTTTGGCCTTCATCTTGTTGTAGATAACCTCTGGATGTTTCAAAGAAGTTACTTTTGTGGTGGTTTATGGAATTTTACAAGGTTAAACTCTACTAATTGCTCACCATTTCTGTATGTATTTTAGTCCTTAGTTTGACTTTTAACAATCAAGTTGCTAATCATTCTCAAATTCAAAACTGATACAAATCTACGTAGTTTATACACATGCATGTGTACTGGATCAAAATGCAACAATTTTTTATGATTATGAATTTCGTAAGTACTAGATTTGACCACAAATATCTTTTAATGTTGTTTAATTTGACTTTTTTAAGGAAGACCGGAGGTGAGAGGCATGCCTCGGATTCTAATGGCCCAGTCAAGGGAAGGTTAGTTCTTTAAGCTTCAAAGTTAGAATTTTTATTCTTTATTGTTGTATAAATTGAATTTGTGCTGAATAATTAATTTTTATAATTAGGTTTCATGCCGAAATGGAGAATCATATACTTAGTTACATAATTTGGGCTATAATAGTATATATTGTGTAGATAGCCTATTCCAATTAGATGTTAGATAACTAGGAACATGGGTTCTATTTGGATAGCAGTTGAAAATATTGTAGCCATGTTCTGCGTTTAAACTGGATATATCTGGGTAAAAATTCAACTGAAAAAATTAAGGCAAGTTTGTCTGATGATTTATGTTGAGCCGAATAAAAGGAGACAAAAAAGACTTTTTTGTTCCATTTTGACCGAAAAGTCAAGGAAGCAAAAGGGCAGTTTGGGAAGATGAACATCTGAAGAATTTTTTAAATATGGTGCAAGCCTGCGAATTTGGCAATGGTTGTATTAAGAATACTTTGATTTCTTTAGTTGGATACTTGGCCAATTTTTGAAGCACTCTATATGTTACTTAATGAGAATCATGCTGGAATTATTGGAATATGTTGGAACGAGCATCTATGCAATTAGGTGGCCAATTAAATCAAATCACAAGTGATAATATGCATAGGTTTATATCAATGTCTTAGAAGCATATATTCATATGATAATGTGCAGGTGTTATTCTCATCCTGATCTTCCACGACAATTTTGTTACATCAAGATATATTAATATATTTAGTGGAGTGTATCATCAATCTTTTTATCTATTCCAACTTCATGGTGAATACTACTAAATCTTCGAACAATTTTATAATTTATATCATGCGTTAAATATTTATTCACACCATTTTGCCATCTCTACTTCTATGTACTACCTTTGAGTTGCCTGGTATGCTCAAACATATTTGGTTTTGTTGTGTGCAGATACGCCAGCACATGTTACAGTCCATTTCGAGAATCATGGGAGCTATGGGTACGATGTTTGCTGCATTTTTTAGGTATTTTCTTGATTTATTCCTTTTTCTTCATGTTGAGGTAACAGGATCCACCTACAACTTATATATTTTAAGTTGGACGAAAATGGTGGACTGAATCCAGCTTTTTTATATCTTCATGCCAATGCAACTTCACACATATATGTGGGTTGTAAATCATGAACTGTACATGTTGTTTGAATTTTATAACTATTAAGTTCTAATGATTTAGAGTGTTTACTATAAAAACTTAAGTTTAGTAATTTATAGGCTTACAAAACATTATTTCCTGTATCTATTTGAATTCTCACTAATTCGAAGAATAGAATAAACTAATGATACGCTTTGTTGTTCTATTTGATGCACAAGGAGAGCTTTCTGTTTGCCCGTTGTTTTTCCCATTGTGATGCACCAAGAGAGCTTTCTATTTGTGCCTTTGTTGTCAGGAGTATTGTTTTTTGTCTAAACATTCTCCACATTCTCTTTAAGGTGCACCAATTGCCTTTTTGTTCGTAAATGTAGACCGAAATGATATCAGCTGAAAAGGGCTTAACGAGCATACCAATTTTTAATGGAATCGGATTCAAGAAAGTGGACAGGAAGTTGAACCGCATTTCCATTACTCGGGCATACAGGACTACTAGTTTTGGTAACAAGTTTCTATAACTGATTTTTGTTGTTTAAGCTTCTCTCAAGGTATGTTTACAGATCTAATTTTAACCTTCATCTTCAAGTTTCATCGCAGAGCCGTTCACCTTTCTAAAATCACCCATCTTCATCTCTGAGGTACAACCTTATGTCTTTATTGGTTGTATTGATTTTGTTTTCTGTATATAAAAGATGCCTTGAAGTGATTCTAAACTCTTTATTCATTTCGTTTAGTTATCAAATTGATTGTATTTGTTCACTATTACATCTTTGACTATAGAGGAATAGAGGTGGTCGTTAAGGTTGGTTGGGGTGCACATTTAGATTACCAAATTATGGAATTCGAATATGATTTAGGTTAGTTTAATTGTCTCACATCAGTTGTAACAATCTCGGTTGTTTCAAACCCCTAATAGTGTTCACTTTCTTTTTCTACACTCACGTATTCCCCTGTTTTTTTTTAGAGATATACCAACATTTCCCCTTTGTGCTCTTTACCATCAAAGCTAGACCGTTATCATAGCTTTAATAATTGTATATTATATTCATTAACATTATTTTTTAATTTTTTTTATTCAGATTTTTGGGTTTCAAGAAGGCAATGCAGGACAGGAGGGCTTTGGTCGAATTAATATACAAATTATACAAGTGGATTGTTGAGTAAGGATGAATTCTCGAGTGCTCTTAAGGATACACATGCGCAGCGGACGAATTCCTAGGTTAATTATCATCTTTTTTTTTCTTTTCTCAGGCTAATTTTTAAATGGACATCGATACAAATTTTTAACAACAAATTGAATTGGTGGATTCACTAGCTATTCACACCGATTTATATGAAAAATCATGGCTCATTCGTTATATGGTTGCAAATATCTTTCATGGTTGATTAATTTTTTCATGATTATATCAGGATAAAGGGATTCAACTATTGATCAACTTCTGCCTAATATTTCTGCCACTTCTAAAAGATAAGTTTCCAGATGTGTGTTTGAATATTATAAGTAAGCTGCAGCCTGGAAGCAAATATCAAGTACGTGAACTGTCTTGGGAAGTTACATTGAACTGTCTTGGGAAATTACATTGTTGTCGTCTTGTCGATAATCTCTCGGTTCTATTAAAAACGTCCACACGGGGTTGGTCTAAAGTGCTCTTAACTGGATTAAGCAGGTAGAGTTATAGATTGCTTAGATGGAAGTGTTCCTGTGATACCCCGCAATTTCGGGTTCCCGTTTTAACTAAACTCTAGTAACTTGCACTTAGATTTCCTTGCATTCTACTTGACTAGAGTTCACTAGATAAGTTACACATGCACACACTAACCATATATGTATCTATGGGATATCATAGATTGACAAAAATATAATTAAACTCATGAGAGTTTATAAATATCAATCTAAATGTGCACATGAGTCTTTTATACTTCTAAATATGCTTGTATATATATATATATATGTGCATATACACTAGACTTTGTATATACATTAGGATTGATAAGGAAAACTATGATTAATTAAATACCTTCTAGAAACATACATACATACATACATACATATATAAACCCACGCATACATACATACACACACATATGGAAGTTTTCTTTTGTCTCTAGTAAGCCACCCTAAGCTATCCTAACTTACTCTAAATAGGCCTTAACACCTAAGCTATGATATTATCTTACAAGAACACCATCCAATTTAGGAATCACACATCTTCTTGTCCCATATTGCAGCCACACACACACACACATGCTCCCTCTTATGTCACTTTCAAATCAAAACACTAACTCACATGCTAGACATTCTTGGAACTTGCATCAACAACTAAATCCATGATCCATCACTTTCACTAGCTAATTATCCTACAATTCTACATACTAATCGGCTATGTCTACACACACACTCTAGTGCACTTTCAAGCTCTTTCCTAATTGGTATAACATCTAAATTTAAATCGGCCCTAGTCTATTACAAGACAAAGCCATAGAGTCTAAGGCAAATCCCTTTCCCCCTAAGCATGCTTCGGCCGAAACAAACAAACATGAGGAAACTAATGAGTGGTTAGCAAGTTTCAACAAATTAGTAATAAAACAAACCTTCTATGACACACCCTATGAGACAAACCATTACCACTTTAGACTTCTTGCAAACCTACGGCTAAGGATATGTAGAAGGCATGGCACATGCTTACATAAAAGTGAAGTTAGGACAAGAATGATTACCCCATTCCCAAGATAAAAGACATGCCCCTTTAAGAGTAACCACAATCAGCCCAAAGGAAGAGGGGACAAGAGCTTGGTGTCTAGTTTTCTACTTATACCAAAATAGATAATAATCTAAGCTAGGAACTCCATGCACAAGGTTGGACAACTCCCTCATTTGTTTAGGCCACTAATATCGACCCTAACCTAATGACAAGACAAAACCATGAAGTCTAAGACTATTCTCTTTCACCCTAAGCATAATTCGGCCGCAACCCCTATCTTATACCAAGAGATGATACAATTTCCAATCATAAACTTAATCCAAGATAGTTCAAGTTGCCAAATTTGTTCTTGTCATCTTATGAGTCGACCCCTATATAAAGGGAGACTCTTGATCATTTCAATTCACACCAACACAAACACAATCACTCTTGCTTTTCTCTCTCTCTCTCTCTCTCTCTCTCTCTCTCTCTCTCTCTTGATCTCCCACGGCCCAAACAAGGCACTCCCAAGAAGCCAAGGATCGAGTAAGGGAACCATCTAGACAATCCAACTTCTCTTTGATCCACTAGGGAGATCTTTGTTGGAACGATAGTTACTTTCTCTGCTTTGCTAGACCTCTTGCACAAATACCAGGTGAGTTTCACTACTCTTTTTCTCAAAAGCATACGTCTCGGATGAGACAACTTTCTAAACTTTTTCATAGTCCGGTTGGGACTACTTTTACACATCCAGGATTTGGGGTGCTTTGATTCACTAGGTGTATCTGCTTTCACTAATTCATGCTTTATGTCCTTGATGAACTAAACCAACTCTATCATTGAAGTCCTTCTAAATACCGAATGAATTGCCGGTTGGGCAAGCGGGTTACTAGTTGATAGCGCTATTAGGTCTCACAAACCTCACATCGTGTGCTGGATAGCATGGGTGTGAACTATAACTCAACATATTATCGTTGTTGATAGACAATGATGAAGGCACTTTGCTCACTATTGTGGGATCTCGTTGTTTAGCAGTTCGGTATTACCGGTTTTAGTTATCATGAGTGGGCTAGCTACCCTTGGCATGTGAATTAGCATTTACTCAAAACATGGTCTGGAGGACCTACGTATTTACCAAACTTTGTGAACTCACCAACTTTATGTTGACCCACGATTATTATACCTTTTTGCAGGGCACTAGTTCGAAGAACGAGTAGGGCATGCATCATATGGCATCATGGGGATATGAATAATTATCTATTTTCAAATGTTTAATTATCTATTATGATCTCGAACATGTTGTTTACTCTGACTATTTGAATAACTATCATCCTTATAAATTCGCTTCCGCGACTGTTGAAAACAATTGATTATCTATGAAACTTGTTTTACAATAACGAACTAAATGGTTTGGGCATTTAGAGTCGTTCATGTGACTTATGGCTATGGAGATCCTGGAACGTCACACGCCTCGCGGTATAAACCCCGCAGTGGAAATTGAGGGTGTGACAGATTGGTATCAGAGCCATTGGTTATAGTGAACTAGGATTGCATTCTAGTCTATAATTATCATAGCATAAGTATTAGTTACACTCACTACCTTAAGTGCACAACTTGTAAATTTCTGGAATACGTGTACTGATCTAGCGTATTGCAGGAAAGACCATGACTAACCCTACTCATAACTATTCCTCTCGTGCTATCGAGGGACAACAAACTCCATCAGTGGATCCCTACCTACGTTCAGCTTCATTTTGGGATTCACATTGGGATACCAATCATTGGCATTGGTTTACTGATATGTTGCACTCTTGGGTTGTAGGTTATGGAGTTCTAGCTAGAGTTCCTCCTGTTATAGATTCATGGGAAAGATCTTTTGCAGGTATGGTGAGGCACGTTCATACTGAGTTGGACAATGCTTTCACTGCTGTGCAACAGTTTAGGTTTTGGAGAAGGAATACCGATGAGACAATCAGGCACATGGAAGGTCAGATAGGCCACTTGATGACTGAGATGGCAGTCGTCAAGCGGGAAGCTGCTGAAACTAGGCAGGAGTTGGCTGCCACTAGAAAGAGTTTAGCAAATACTATGCAAGAATTGAATACTGTTCGTAATAGGCTTATAGCAACCTTAGGGATAGATGTAGAGGATCTTGAGGAAGATCCCGAAGAGGAACCTATGGAGGAAGAAGATGATGCTATTGGAGCAGCCATTGAGGCAGCATTTGAAGAAGAACTCGAACCAGAAGAGGAAGACGATCAATATGAGGTCGAGATCCAAGACGAGAGCGATGATGAGGGCTCGTGTGTGGATTATGCGGACGATTGATTTCTACTATCTTAAGTATCATATATATATATATATACGTATAATAACTGTTATTTTGTCGTGTGAGATCTGAAAATCGTTTATCGTATGTTATTATTAAGATCATCAATCTACTACTTTATCTTATTCTCGCTTTCATAATAGTTGTTACATTCTAGTTTACTTATACTGCATGAACGATGGTATGCGAAACATATTATTGTTTACTCATGAGTATAATGTAAATGTAGAATTGCTATGACGGGTAGAGGAAATGGTAGAGGCAACATCAGCATGACGCAAGAAGAATTGAGCGCACTAATCAATGATCGTGTTGTAGCAGCTTTGGCGGCTTTTCAGGCTGGCCAACCTGCTCATCACCCTCCGACTTGTACCTACAAGTCTTTCATGGATTGTAAGCCTCATAACTTCGGAGGATCTGAAGTAGCGATCAGACTACTTAGGTGGTTCGAAAAGGTGGAATCGTGCTTTGCTATATGCAATTGCCCGTTAGCTGATAGGGTGAAGTATGCCACCGCTACCCTTGAGAAGGCGGCATTATCGTGGTGGAATGCCTAAGTGCAGCTGCTGGGAGTTGATGTGGCGAACGCTACCTCGTGGGAGGATTTCAAGGAACTCATAAAGGAGGAGTACTGTCCTCGAGATGAGATTCAGAAATTGGAGACTGAGTACCTCAATCTGAAGATGGTGGGGTCAGATATTGAGAACTATACTACCAGGTCGCATAAACTGGCGACGATGTGTCCTAACTACTCCACTCCGCTTTACAAACGAATTGAGTTATATATCCATGGCCTAGTACCTCAAATTAAGGGAATAGTCACTGCTGCTAACTTCAATAACCTCCAACAGGTGATTCGTTTGGCTCACCAGCTGACTGATCAGAAGGTGGAAGAGGGACTCCTACCCCCTCGTGGAGCTCCATCTTCTAACACCAATGATAACAAGAGGAAGTGAGAGAATGCATCTGGCAAACTCTCGACTAACGGTAATCAGAAGCAGCAGCAGAACAAGAAACATGACAACGGTAGTAACCATAATCAGTCACAGTGTGGTTATCAGGGACACCGTCCCAAGTGCAATAAGTGCAACTATCACCACTCAGGACCCTGTAATAGGATCAAGTGTGATCGCTGTGGTAAGATGGGTCATGTGCAAAAGGACTGTAGAGTCAATATTCCAGGAAGTCAGCCAGCACCTTAGCAAGGACAGCAAGAAAGGAACAATAAGGGTTGTTACCAGTGTGGGAATGAGGGTCACTTCAAGAAGGACTGTCCACAGCTGAACGGGAATGGTAACAACAACAACGGTGGGAACAATAACAACGGTGGTGGTAACAGGAATGGGAACAACCACAACAACGCTCCCAACAACAACAACCACAACAATAACAACAACAACAACGGGGCTCGTGGGAGAGCCTTCGTGATTGGTTCCAGGAGAAGCTAGGAATGATAACAATGTCGTGACGGGTACGTGTTCCTTGAACGACAACCTTGCTTCTGTTTTGTACGATACTAGTGCGGACTTTAGTTTTGCAAACAAATAGGGATAGTTCCTACTGTTCTTGATACCCCACATTCTATAGATTTAGCCGATGGGAAGCCTGTCAAGGTAACCCACATCTAGCATGACTGTAAGCTCGAACTAGATGGGCAGTTGTTTGCCATCGATCTTCTACCTATCACCCTCGGAAGCTTTGATCTTGTGGTTGGCATGGACTGGTTGTCCAGGCAACACGCTGAAATTATCTGTCAAGAGAAGATTGTTCGTATTCCTCTCTCTGACGTAGAACTGCTAACTATTCGGGGTGATAGTAGTGGTGCCATGGTGGGCATCATCTCATTCCTGAAAGCCCAGATGTGTATTCGAATCCGGCCATTCTGGCAAATATTTCTGATACTCGAGCGGAAGTCAAAACGGGGATTGAGGATATCCCAGTAGTCCGTGATTTTCCAGACGTATTTCCTGAAGAATTGCCTGGACTTCCACCTATTCGTCAAGTGGAGTTTCAGATAGATCTTGCACCAGGAGCAGCCCCAGTTGCACGCGCACCATATCGCCTAGCGCCAGGTGAACTTCAAGAACTGTCTACCCAACTCCAAGAGCTATTGGATAAGGGATTTATTAGACCTAGTTCTTCGCCATGGGGAGCCCCAGTCCTATTCGTTAAGAAAAAGGATGGAAGCTTCCGTATGTGCATTGATTATCGAGAATTGAACAAGGTGACGGTAAAGAACCGCTACCCTTTACCTCGTATCGATGACTTGTTCGATCAACTTCAAGGGTCAAGTTTCTAATCCAAGATTGACCTGAGGTCAGGATATCATCAACCGAGAGTCCGAGAAGAGGATGTGGCGAAAACAGCCTTTCGAACTCATTATGGGCATTATGAGTTTTTGGTAATGCCATTTGGGCTAACTAATGCACCGGCTATGTTCATGGACCTCATGAACCGCGTGTGTAAGCCTTATTTGGACAAATTCGTCATAGTGTTCATAGATGATATATTGATCTATTCCAAGAGCAGGGTAGAGCACGAGCAACACCTGCGGTTGATGTTGGAACTCCTGAGAAACGAGCAGCTGTATGCGAAACTCTCAAAATGCAGCTTTTGGATTCGAGAAGTCCAATTTCTAGGACATGTAGTCAACGAGGCCGGAATACATGTCGATCCCGCCAAGATTGAAGCTATTAAGCAGTGGGAGGCACCTAGGACTCCTACGGAAGTGCGTCAATTCCTTGGTCTTGCAGGATATTATCGCAGATTCATTGAGGGATTCTCTAAGATCGCTCAACCCCTCACTGCCTTGACGCAAAAAGGTTTTACCTACAAGTGGG
Organism: Ambrosia trifida; assembly: GCA_028751855.1. Classification (NCBI taxonomy): domain Eukaryota; kingdom Viridiplantae; phylum Streptophyta; class Magnoliopsida; order Asterales; family Asteraceae; genus Ambrosia; species Ambrosia trifida. The sequence goes on along the minus strand of CM054123.1, from coordinate 168,791,706 downwards.
GAGATGCCCAGGAGTCTGCTTTTCAACTGTTAAAGGCAAAACTTTGCAGTGCACCAATCCTATCATTACCGGAGGGTACATATGATTTTGTGGTGTACTGTGATGCGTCTATCCAAGGATTAGGGTGTGTACTGATGCAGCGTGATAAGGTAATCGCGTATGCTTCACGTCAATTGAAGGTTCATGAGAAGAACTACACAACCCATGACTTGGAACTAGGAGCAATGGTTTTTGCCCTGAAGATGTGGAGGTACTATCTCTATGGAACGAGGTGTACGATCTTCACTGATCATAAGCGTCTTCAACACATATTCGATCAGAAAGAGCTGAACATGCGACAGCGTCGATGGGTCGAGCTATTGAACGATTATGACTGTGCCATCAAATACCATCCAGGGAAAGCTAATGTAGTAGCAGATTCCCTCAGTCGTAAGGAGACGAAGCCGAAGCAAGTACGAGCGTTACAACTCACTATCCATTCCAATCTTCCTGACAAGATACGTGAAGCCCAGGGCGAGGCTCTGAAGGAAGAAAACGTCAGACTGGAGACACTGCATGGTGCGGATAAACATCTGGAATTGAGAACAGATGGTCTTCAGTACTTCATGAGTCGAGTCTGGATCCCACGTTTTGGAGATCTCAAACAACTTGTGCTCAACGAGGCTCACACCTCTCGTTATTCGGCACATCCTGGTTCGGATAAAATGTATCAAGATCTCAAAACCCTTTACTGGTGGCCAAACATGAAAGCCGAAAGAGCCACTTATGTTAGTAAGTGTTTGACTTGTGCGAAGGTTAAGATTGAATATCAGAAACCTTCAGGCTTACTCCATGATGCGCGGTTGCATGCATCATGTTTATTTGTCAGTTTTGTATATTTTTGAGTCGTTTAGATAGTATTTTTATTAGTTTTATGTTTGTACTCTATTATTTTAGTATTGTATATATTTTATTACTTTTTCGTTGTTTTTACTATTAATTTATTTATTTTATATTTTTGGTAGGTGATCGCATGGAGCGGGGCTAAAACAGTAAAATTATATTCGAGACCCGAACACCCGAGTCGAGAGCACGGGGTCATAATACCATTAATAATAATAATAATAATAATAATAATAATAATAATAATAATAATAAAAAACAATGGACTTAAGTCCATGTTTAGTTTAGGTCCAAGAAAAGAACAAAAAAAAAGGCTAAAAGCCCATGGCACTTGGAGGGTTTTGATGATTTATTTTTGAACGGCGTTTTAATTGGTGGAGACATATAGAGAGGTCGCAGACATTAAGGCTTTCTTGGGGGGAAAAAGAATTATTATTTTTGAGTAGATCGCAGATTTATCTAGGGGACAAGGGGTTTTTGACGCAAGCAAGAAGACAAGAAGAGGATCCAACTTTTGAAGACTCAAGCTCTATCGCCATGAGTGGCTAATTCCTTTGTATTACATTGGGGATGTAGGCTTTTGATATCTAGGGTTAAAACACATTAGGTATTGTTCTTAAAACTTTGTTTATGTTTTTGTGTGTTTGAATTAAATGTGTTGAATTGTGATTAATCTTATGCTAAACTCATTTTAGTTAATTGATCTTGTGCGAATTTCTAATGAGATGAGCATGATTCCTTGCTTTAACACAACTATAGGATTGTATGTTCTAGGTAATGAAGTATAGTTTAATGTATCTTTGATATTGATAAAACTTGATACCTAAGCCTATTGAACAATCACTCTGTTAACACCAATCGCATTATTATTTTTTACCCAGTTGTTGAAACCCTAGTGTTCAATTGTTGAATCCCTGGTGTAATCTTTTTAATCCCATTGTTTACAAATATCATTGTTTTCTTTATTTTTATAATTTAAATTAAATTCTTAGTATAATAAACAACAACTTTTCAATCAAACTCTTAAATGATAAACTACAATCTTCATAATTAATTTAGCATCTTCATAAGCAACATTTTCTAATCAACTGAATAATATTCACTAACCACACGCTCCTTGGATTCGATACCCTACTTACCCTAACTACCTAGGTTAATTAGGTTTTGTATGACCCGTGACGACCGGCTCATCAAATGGCGCCATTGCCGGGGAGCTAGTGCGCTTACACTACGCCAAAATGTGGCTTTAGCCACACATTTCCTAAAATCGCCCTGCCACACTTTTGATTGAATGTGTGGCTAAAGGTCATTTCTAGCATTTGAAAAACTTCCAGCCCACCTTTCGCCACACATCTTATGTATTCATATGACCATTATATAACAGCTCAAAACCTTTAGCCACACTTAAGAAAAAAAATGTGACATTTATTAGTCACACCAAGAAAGTGTGGCCAATTGTGATCTAAGGCAACGATATTTATTTCATGTGACAAAAAACTATAACTTCTCGAATCCTTTAGCCACACTTCAAGAAAAAATTGTGACATTTAGTAGCCACACTAGAAAAGTGTGGCCAAATGTGATTTACAGCCACAATATTTTTTTGATGTATGGCTAAAAGCTAATACATTTATGGCCACATATATTATTGTGTGACCAGAGACTAATCAATAGCCACACTTAAAATTAAAAATTTTCATGTGGCTTTATATAAACATTCATCACACCATCGACCCTTTAATTATTTTTGTATGACGGAATGATAATATATGTCATGGAAAAATATATGTGACCAAAGTTAGACAATAGTCACAATTAAAGTTACAAAAAAAATCATGTGTCTTTAACTATTAGCCACACTAATGTCATTGTTTATTTTCATGTGACAAAATGATAGCAAATGTTATTTAAAAATATGTGTAACCAAAGTTTAGACAATAATCATAGTTAAAATTATAAAATTTCATGTGGCTTTATATAACTATTAGCCACACCATCTTCACTTAGTTTTTTTGTGACGTAATAATAGCAAATGTCATGAAAAAATATGTATGGCCAAAGGTAAAACAATAGTCACACTTATAATTACAAAATCTAATGTAACTATACATACTACAACTTCCTTTTCAAAATATTTCTCTCTTAAAATTACAAAATTTCAATATCCCTCCAAAAACTCCCCCCAAAATATTTCATCCTCTTAAGATTACAAAATTTTAATCTCCCTCCAAAAACTCCCCTCAAAATATTTAATCCTAAAAATTCCCTCTCAAATGCTACTCTCATTAAAAAATTACTTTATTTAGTATAAATATACAAAAGATATAAAATTGTAAGTTTCATTTTATCATTTTAATAATTTCTTTTCAAACTTTTATATATTTGTCTTTGTGACTAATTTAGGTAAGAATATACATAACAAATGCATCATTTTGAAGTTTATGCGTTTCATCATGTCATGAATGTACTAAAGGCTTATTGCGTTGTAATGAGTATAGATGACCTTGCTGGAACCGAACCGGTACCGGTAATGGAAGTACCGGTCCTAAAAATGGAAGAAATAAGTACCAGTACAAGTAGAAAACAAGTATTATGATATAAGAATTTGAAGGTAAATTAACCCAAAATATCGGATTGTATTAAACTGGTACCGCTACCAAAAGTACCGTTGTTGAGAACACAAAAAACGGGTACCGGTACCAAAAATGGTCGTACATGTCGTAATAGACCATATTGGGCCTTAATGGATCACAATGGACACGAGTAGATCATATATGACCATATTGGGCCTTTATGGATCACAATGGACATTAATAGATCATATATGTCATTATGGGCCATATTGGGCATTAATGGATCATAATGGACAATAGTATAGCATATATGCCTTAATGGGACAAATTGGGCCTTAATGAATCATAGTGTCTTAATATGCCATTTTGGGTCTTTGTGGATCACAATGGACAATCGTAGATAATACATGTCTTAATGGACCAAACTGGCCTTAATGGATCACAATGGACAATAGTAGATAACACATGTCTTAATGAACCATATTGGGCTTAGCGGATCAGAATGAAAAAAAATACATCACATATGTTTTATTGGGCCATATTGGGACTTAATGGACCACAATGAACAATAGTAAATCATGTATATCTTGATGGACCGTATTAGGCCTTAAAGGACCAAAATGGACAATAATAGATAATATATGTCTTAATGGACCGTATTGGTCTTTAATGATCATAATGGAAAATAGTAAATCATACATGTCTTAATGAATCATATTGGGCCTTAATGTATCACAATGGATAATAGTAGATCATACATGTCTTAATGGACCATATTGGGCCTTAATGGATCAAAATAGACAATAGTGGATTATATATGTCTTAATGGGCCATATTGGGCCTTAATGGATCAGAATGGACAATAGTGGATTATATATGTCTTAATGGGCCATATTGGACCTTAATGTATCACAATGGATAATAGTAGATCATACATGTCTTAATGGACCATATTGCACCTTAATGGATCAGAATGGACAATAGTGGATTATATATGTCTTAATGGGCCTTAATGTATCACATTGGATAATAGTATGTAATAAATGTCTTAATGGACCATATTGGGCCTTAAAGGATCACAAAGGACAATAATATAACATACATGTCTTAATGGACCATAGTGGCCTTAATGGATCACAAATGAAAATAATAAATCAAAAATGTCTTAATGGACCATAGTGGCCTTAATGGATCACAAATGAAAATAATAAATCAAAAATGTCTTAATGGACGGTATTGGGCTTTGATGGATCACAATTGATAATAATAGATAAAAAAAAAGTCTTAATGAACGGTATTGGGCTTTGATGGATCACAATTGATAATAATAGATAAAAAATGTCTTAATGGACGGTATTGGGCTTTGATGGATCACAATTGATAATAATAAATAAAAAATGTCTTAATAGATGGTATTGGGCTTTGATTGATCACAATTGACAATAATAAATCAAAAATGTGTCAATGGACGGTATTGGGCTTTGATGGATCACAATTTACAACTAGTATAACATCGTTCAACATGGTATATACCCGTACAAGTTACTTATGCTGTGTTCTCTCTCTTTTTATCCTCTCTTCTTTCTCTCTCACCAGATTTTCCCCACCCTCATTTTTTTGATACGATCTCTCTTTTGATCTTCTCTATTCTTACTCTTTTCGGATGCGGGGTGTGGTGTTTGGATGGTTGCCGGTTGGTTTTAGCCCAGCTACGGTGGCGCCGCCGGTTGGTTTCAACCAAGTCATTAACCATTAACCAACTATACGGATGTCAACCGAAGTCGTGTTTGTTCCCCCGGCACATGTTAGCTTCCTTGCGACGTGTTTATCCGTTCATCGGTAAGATTACATCATTCACGTTTACCTTATCTACTGTGTTGTAAACGTTTATTTCCAGAGTCGCTGACCTACCTCCCCTTTGGATAATCGTTGTCGCTTGCCGATTAGGTATTCTGCTGCCGTAAATTTAGGGTTCCTTTACCGTCTATACGCCTAATAATATGATGCCCTACCTCTATTTTAAGGTCTGTACTTTTATTTCTTCGTCGCCTAAAGGTCGTGGCCGTGTATTAATAATTAGGTCATTACTCATGTTAATTTCTAATTATGTAAAGAAATTTGATGTACAAGTGGGGTTCTCGCTAAGAGATGTTGGCATTCAGTTGTTTTCTACTCAATTTGTTGTATATGGAGTAGTATTATGATTGCTTTGTGGTTCAAGTGGGTTAGCCAGTTGATTAATTAGAAATAAGAAAGAAAAATTTCGTGCACTGTATTAGACATACAAAAAGCATATGCTTATAGTGTTTACTATGATTGCAGGCTTGCAGCTAAATGAGCTTGAAGTTCATCAACGAGGTATGCTTTTACATTTTATCTCAGTTTGCTTTTTCCAACATTTATCACTAGAAATAGGGGTGTTTCCTTCTGGATTGGTGGTTGGCTATGATGTTAGCGTTGATGTGGAAGTCGATCGTGATGGCGGCGTCTAAAGGCCGTTCAATTCTGATTGTCCCGCTACCTAAAGCAGCCAAAAAAACCGTCGGTCCAGGCAGAGGAGGCCGTCGAACCAGAGCCGCGGCCAACGTAGTGCCGCCGTCTGATCCGGTTCAGGAGGAACCCGTTAACCCGGTGAAAGAGGCGGATCCGTTGCTGTTAAAATACTGGATAAGGTTGAGGAGAGAGATGTCGCGGATGTTCATAGTGGAATAGATCGTGCAAAGGGTAACCTTTTTCTTTTTGCTGTTCGTGTTGTTAAGTTTTTCCTGTTTTAATTTGATTAATTTTATTCAGTTATTGCTGCTGCTGTAGATTGCTGCAAAACACGCTGCAACATTTTCTTATCAGCTGTCCTAAACATCAATAGGTACCACTAAAATAGAAGGTACACGGTTAACATAACATGATTTGCTATTCAACTTACAACCGCCTACTAAAATTTATGTCGATGCAGGTACCATCGTATTCAAACCGGTGGCCACACTAACACCGACGGCCACTGCCACGCCTATACAAATAAAAGCGAGGAAAAAATGGATCCCGCACAACATGCTACGTATTTGTCGACGAGCAGGTAAGTAAACAAACATATTTTTCCTCCTACACCTTAATAAATCGATTTGCAGGCGCTTACTTTAGGCAACCACACGCCCCACAATCACATGAACTCTTGCCAGAACTAGCAACGCGCGCGCGCGCCGTTGTTCCAGTTTTACTTTTTAACACCGTTGTCCGTAAGACCTGGTTCTACTAATCTTACAACTAGCATCTATACTACTGATATAGAACCCAAACAAGTAACTAACCAAAAACTTATCTCTATTCTTTGGTTATGTATTCAGATATGTATATGCTGGTTTGGTTATTGATATATGCTGAATCAGGTTAAGCTGACTAACTCGATTACCGGGGTCCAAAAATTAAATGCATTCTTATGTATGTTATCTTCTGTAGTTTCCGTTTGTATTCATTATGTATGCTTTCTATTTTTTGTTGCTATGTACTTAGGTATCATTTATTGTATTCTATCTCTTTTTCTTTTATAATCCTGACAATAAAACCATGCATGTACCGTAACAAAAGTTCTGGAATAGCAATACATACATTAAGGATAGTAGCATATCCATACAATATATAATCCACTCGTGGTCCCTAATTTGACAACCGATCCCTCCTGCATTTGTGTCAGTTGTTTTGAGCAGCCCATTTTTCATCTAGCATCCCTCCAAAAGCAGAAATCCAGCCCGAACCCGATTACCGAACAGCCCATTGCCATGTGTACTACAATTTTTCTTTTTAGTTTTACATGACATATATTGCCATATGTACTTTATTCTTTATTTATTTTTAGTTTGACATGGAATATATTGCCATATTTACCTTAACCTTAAGGCATGATTTTTTAAATGTAACGAGGTCCTAATTTTCAATACCATGTGTGCAGATTCATGCTTTTTAACCCAACTAGCAACATACGAAAGACTATGTGTGTATCGCGTTGTCAATGGTCGTTGTCGCCGCATCGTGCGGGTTTCCTACTTGTATATATATATACAAACACACATACATACATATATGTGTGTGTGTGTGTTTTCCACTGTTTTAAGAACTGATTTTATATCGTACCTGTGGCGCTCTATTTAATTTGTTGTTGCTAAAATAAGCAAATGAATATATGAGTAACGGGTCAAATGGATAAATATTCTCTCATATTTTCATTGAACTATTTGATCATTAACTCTAATACTTGATATGTTTTGAAGCAGGTTATAGATCAATCTCAGGCGCTGCAGTTAGTGTTCTAGCTACACAATTGCTAAGGTTGACATGATTACTAGGCTTTATTAAACAAGATGATATTTATGTGTTCAAAAGAATCTTATCCCTGTATTTTTTTAATCATGCGATACATGAGACAATGATGAATGTTAGTGCATATTAGTTTGGAGAATACAACCACATTTTGGCCCGACGAACTGCATATTGTAGTCCAAAGGTTTGTTTTTTTAATTAATCTTGAATTAAGTATACCTAAATTAGGAATTTTTATATATGTTTTCTTGTTTTTGGTTCTCCAGCTACCAAATTCACCATCCAATCAAACACAAAACACCACAAAGTTCGCCAAGAAGCAAAAGAATAGTTTTACAACTCTAGATGGATTAAAAAAATTGCAGGAAAAGAACAAGAAGAAGAAAACCGGCTGAGAATTATATTTTTAGTATTTACTTGAAACTTATGTATGGAAATTGGTTTATTATTTTTATAATATCATTTGGTTTTCTCATTTTTAATGGCCATATAGAATCATAGAAAATATGTGTCACCAAATGTTAGAAAATAGCTACACATAAAAGTATAATAGTTTATGTGGCTTTATATAACTATTATGTGTGACCAAAGGTTAAACAATAGTCCTACTAAAAATTATAGTGGCTTTACATAACAATTAGTCACACAATCTTAATTTTGTTTATTTTTGTGTGACGGAATGATAACAATTGACATGGGTAAAATGAAATACGTGTGACCAAATATTGGACAATAGTCGCAAATAAAATTACAGTATTTCAAGTGGCTTTATATAATCATTAGTCACACTATCCTCCATTTGTTTTTTTTTTTGTGTGACGGAATGATACCAAATGCCATGGACAAAACGAATTATGTGTCACCAAAGTTAGGCAATAGCCACACCATTGTCACTTTTTTATGTGACAGAATAATAGCAAATGTCATAGGAAAAAAAATGTGTGACCGAAAGTTATAATATAGTCACACATATAATTACAAAATTGTTTCATGTGTCTATAAATAGTTTTTGACCACACTTACAGTAAATTCATGTGACTATATACTAGTAACGGCCACACTTACAGTGAATTTATGTTGTCATTCCTACCCTTTAGCCACAGTTAATAGATGGAAAGCTTATTGAAACAATTATTTTTGCCACATATTTTTTTAATTGATGTGGCTAAAACAAAACTTTTAGTGACTATATAACTAAAATGGTCACACTTAGAGTAATTTCATGTGGCCGTTACTACCCTTTAGTCACATTTAATAGACAGAATGCTTTATTTAAAAAAGAAATACTGGTATCCTTTAGCCACACTTTTTAAGTGCTACGGCCACTAAATGTGAATGTGGCCGTATGATACCTACAATGACTCGACCTATGGTCACACTTGAGCTGGAAAAAAAAAGTGTGGCGAAAGGCATATGGTCACACTTTTTTTGTGTGGCCGTAGGCATATTTTGGCGTAGTGTTAGTGCTTAGTTTTTAGTTGATTATTGTGATTAAATGTTTAATTTGTCTTTGTTATTTCTTTTTGTTCGTTTTTACGCGTGGTGTGTTAAGTGTGCAGGTGACAGATAATGCATGCATGCCACTTGTGTAAAATTTGAAGATTGGGAAATTAGCAAGACTTGATCGTCATCATCACAATGTATTGGGAAGATGATGATAATACTTGTCCTTGTTGTGGGAGCCCATATCATTTGTGGCGAGATTGTCCAGTGGCCCGTAAGAAAATGGAAGCATTTAAAGAACGACAAGATCGTATTATTTTTGGGCTCGAAAAACATGGAGGTTCACATTTATCTTCTTCACATCGTCAGCCACGCTATTCAAACTCCCAAGGCTATTATCAGTTAAATAACAGATATCAAGGGTGTTCATTTAGCCAAAGGACACAACAATATCGAAACCATGAGGAATATGATGACTACTATACCAATAGCCCTCAACCGGCATATGAAGAACCTCAAAACTCACTAGATTCCAAGTTTGATGCTATCATAAATATGATAAAAGAGTCGCAACAGCGAAATGAAGTGAGAGACAGAGCTCATGAAGCTTTGGTCATGCAGGTTCATCAACTAGCCGAGGAATTTGCCCAATTTAAACGTGAGCGTGATGAGTTGGCTAGTGGTGTAGTGGTTTATCCTGATATAGATGAAGATACTGCAAGTCTTTCTGAATGGTTAACCCCAACTGAAGACTTAGTATCTCATGAAGATCTAGTGGCTGAGGTGAAAGTTCCTCATGAATCTCATCCCGTGTTGATTATAGCACCCAACAAAGTGGAGGATGAAGGTTCAAAGATGAAGAGGAGGAAGGTGAGTTGGGAGGATATTGGGCAATTTATTGTAAAATGGCCCCGCAACAAACATCACCCAATTCTCATGCCAATTGGGAATCGATTGTGGATTTGGCATGTAGACTACCGGGTGTACGTTGGAAACTCGGTAGGAAAATGTGGGATAAAACTTTCATGCATATATTTGATGGATAAGTGGAAGGAGAAGGAGCAGATTGGGGAACAGAAAGTAAACTACCGAGCATACATTGGAAACTCGGTAGGCAAATGTTCTTTGAGACCACCATGAATGAACAACAGGTACGATTCTTGTACATTTTGTATATTTATTTATTTTGTTTTATTTTTCTTTTATTTTTAGTTAGTATTTTGAGTCTCTTTTGATTTCTGGGAATGCTTGGAGTTTAACTTGCAATCAGATAACTTGCCTGTACTCAATCTCCATTCAGACAAGGTAAATTTGTACACCATCGGTGTATCAGGCATCCCAGAATCTTTGAGTCTTAGTTTCAGGTTTGTCTATCGGGCGCGAATGAAATGCTATACGGTTCGATTGTGAGGAATTCCAGAGACTCATACGTGCACTGCCTATATCCAGGGGAGTCTATTCCTTTTACTGTTGTATTTTATTTTTATTTCTGCTTTATTTTATTCCTAGCTCACATTGAGGACAATGTGTCGTTCAAGTGTGGGGGTGGGGAAACTTCATTTTTATTTATTTTTGTGTCTTAAAAAAAATTTAAGAAAAAAAACAAATTGAAAATGTCTTGAAAACTGTTCCTAAAAAAAAATCTAATCAGGCATAAAGCAGCTCTTTCGGTACCTACCAGTTGTTTCTTGATTGTTTTGGCAGTAGATCCTTAGTCATGGTCTAATTTGTGGAAAAGTAGTATGAACCGTTTTCAGCAGGTGTTTTTAAGAAAAAAGTTTAGAATTGTCTGACTAGATTTAACAAGCTATTGGTAATAAATGCATGCACACATCGGTAACCCATTTCCCCACTTTTGTGAGATCTTGAGCCTACTAGTTGATAGATTGAATTATATATTTTCATTTGTGAGAGTAGGCCAGATGTTTCTCTGTTGCAGAACTTGTGTGATTTGATACATGTCGAGGTTGTAGACTAGATATGCATATTATGATAAAGGCAATTTAGGATTACCCTTTTCATTTGATACCCGTGTATTTGTCTACATGATTAACCTGTTTACAAACAATATTACCCTTAGTAGCCATGTTGAGCCTTTACCTATTCGTTTGTTAAACCCAAATCAGTTTCTTAAACCGACATTTTGTGTCACCAGTGTTACTTGACAATCTAAGTGTAGTTATTATGATGTTTAGTATTTATACGCTGAAAAAAAAATCAGTCAATTCATGAGGCCGATATACCAAAGTAGGTGATTGAAAAAAAAGAAAGAAAGAAAGAAAAAAAAAGAAAAGAAAAAAAAAGAAAAAAAAATTGTGAGTATTATGTAATACGGGTTGAAAATAACCCGCAGTTTTAGTTATTGTGTTTAGTATGAATAAAAGATTGTCATGGGTCGGTACGTGTCTTCGTTTTAGCCACTTGTTAGCCAAATGTTTCCTACCTTTACCCTAAGCCCAAAACCCATAAGTCCTTTAGATATGTGCATTGCCTACAGTTGAGGTGTGATTGTCATACAAGCCTATGATAACAGAGTTGCATACTTGGTTTTTGAGTGATTAATACTAGCGCATTACATGCTAGTCTAGATATTAAACCGAGTGGAGTGAAAAACTGTGAGGGATGTGTTGCATGAAAATAAAAACCGGAAGCATGTTAGATTTAGTCGGGTAAATTCTGTTTTTAAATGGAAATCAATTTGACTTGTTGAATTAACACATCTAATGCTGATCTGTAAATGGGGTATGACTTTGGACCTTAGTGAAGGTATAGGGCGACTGGGGTGCTAGTCTGTGATAATGTCTTGAGTAGAGTGTATATAATTTTTTCGAGACGAAAAAAGATAAGTGTGGGGGTGTGATGCGCGGTTGCAGGCATCATGTTTATTTGTCAGTTTTGTATATTTTTGAGTCGTTTAGATAGTATTTTTATTAGTTTTATGTTTGTACTCAATTATTTTAGTATTGTATATATTTTATTACTTTTTGTTTGTTTTTACTATTAATTTATTTATTTTATATTTTTGGTAGGTGATCGCATGAAGCGGGCTAAAACAGTACAAATTATATTCGAGACCCGAACACCCGAGTCGAGAGCACGGGGTCATAATACCATTAATAATAATAATAATAATAATAATAATAATAATAATAATAATAATAATAATAATAAAAACAATGGACTTAAGTCCATGTTTAGTTTAGGTCCAAGAAAACAAAAAAGAAAAAGGCTAAAAGCCCATGGCACTTGGAGGGTTTTGATGATTTATTTTTGAACGGCGTTTTAATTGGTGGAGACATATAGAGAGGTTGCAGACATCAAGGCTATCTTGGGGGGAAAAAGAATTATTATTTTTGAGTAGATCGCAGATTTATCTAGGGGACAAGGGGTTTTTGACGCAAGCAAGAAGACAAGAAGAGGATCCAACTTTTGAAGACTCAAGCTCTATGGCCATGAGTGGCTAATCCCTTTGTATTACATTGGGGATGTAGGCTTTTGATATCTAGGGTTAAAACACATTGGGTATTGTTCTTAAAACTTTGTTTATGTTTTTGTGTGTTTGAATTAAATGTGTTGAATTGTGATTAATCTTATGCTAAACTCATTTTAGTTAATTGATCTTGTGCGAATTTCTAATGAGATGAGCATGATTCCTTGCTTTAACACAACCATAGGATTGTATGTTCTAGGTAATGAAGTATAGTTTAATCTATCTTTGATATTGATAAAACTTGATACCTAAGCCTATTGAACAATCACTCCGTTAACACCAATCGCATTATTATTGTTTACCCAGTTGTTGAAACCCTAGTGTTCAGTTGTTGAATCCCTGGTGTAATCTTTTTAATCCCATTGTTTACAAATATCATTGTTTTCTTTATTTTTATAATTTCAATTAAATTCTTAGTATAATAAACAACAACTTTTCAATCAAACTCTTAAATGATAAACTACAATCTTCATAATTAATTTAGCATCTTCATAAGCAACATTTTCTAATCAACTGAATAATATTCACTAACCACACGCTCCTTGGATTCGATACCCTACTTACCCTAGCTACCTAGGTTAATTAGGTTTTGCATGACCCTAGCTACCTAGGTTAATTATGTAATACGGGTTGAAAATAACCCGCGGTTTTATTTATTGTGTTTAGTATGAATAAACGATTGTCATGGGTCGGTACGTGTCTTCGTTTTAGCCACTTGTTAGCCAAATGTTTCCTACCTTTACCCTAAGCCCAAAACCCATAAGTTCTTTAAATATGTGCATTTCCTACAGTTGAGGTGTGATTGTCATACAAGCCTATGATAACAGATTTGCATACTTGGTTTTTGAGTGATTAATACTAGCGCATTACATGCTAGTCTAGATATTAAACCGAGTGGAGTGAAAAATTGTGAGGGGTGTGTTGCATGAAAATAAAAACCGGAAGCATGTTAGATTTAGTCGGGTAAATTCTGTTTTTAAATGGAAATCAATTTGACTTGTTGAATAAACACATCTAATGCTGATCTGTAAATGGGGTATGACTTTGGACCTTAGCTAAGGTATGATAGGGCGACTGGGGTGCTAGTCTGTGATAATGTCTTGAGCAGAGTGTATATAATTTTTTCGAGACGAAAAAAGATAAGTGTGGGGGTGTGATGCGCGGTTGCAGGCATCATGTTTATTTGTCAGTTTTGTATATTTTTGAGTCGTTTAGATAGTATTTTTATTAGTTTTATGTTTGTACTCTATTATTTTAGTATTGTATATATTTTATTACTTTTTGGTTGTTAAAACTATTAATTTATTTATTTTATATTTTTGGTAGGTGATCGCATGGAGCGGGGCTAAAACAGTACAAATTTTATTCGAGACCCAAACACCCGAGTCGAGAGCACGGGGTCATAATACCATTAATAATAATAATAATAATAATAATAATAATAATAATAATAATAATAATAATAATAATAATAATAATAATAATAATAATAATAATAATAATGGACTTAAGTCCATGTTTAGTTTAGGTCCAAGAAAAGAACAAAAAAAAAGGCTAAAAAGCCCGTAACACTTGGAGGGTTTTGATGATTTATTTTTGAACGGCGTTTTAATTGGTGGAGACATATAAAGAGGTCGCAGACGTCAAGGCTTTCTTGGGGGAAAAAGAATTATTATTTTTGAGTAGATCGCAGATTTATCTAGGGGACAAGGGGTTTTTGACGCAAGCAAGAAGACAAGAAGAGGATCCAACTTTTGAAGACTCAAGCTCTATGGCCATGAGTGTCTAATCCCTTTGTATTACATTGGGGATGTAGGCTTTTGATATCTAGGGTTAAAACACATTGGGTATTGTTCTTAAAACTTTGTTTATGTTTTTGTGTGTTTGAATTAAATGTGTTGAATTGTGATTAATCTTATGCTAAACTCATTTTAGTTAATTGATCTTGTGCGAATTTCTAATGAGATGAGCATGATTCCTTGCTTTAACACAACCATAGGATTGTATGTTCTAGGTAATGAAGTATAGTTTAATCTATCTTTGATATTGATAAAACTTGATACCTAAGCCTATTGAACAATCACTCCGTTAACACCAATCGCATTATTATTGTTTACCCAGTTGTTGAAACCCTAGTGTTCAATTGTTGAATCCCTGGTGTAATCTTTTTAATCCCATTGTTTACAAATATCATTGTTTTCTTTATTTTTATAATTTCAATTAAATTCTTAGTATAATAAACAACAACTTTTCAATCAAACTCTTAAATGATAAACTACAATCTTCATAATTAATTTAGCATCTTCATAAGCAACATTTTCTAATCAACTGAATAATATTCACTAACCACACGCTCCTTGGATTTGATACCCTACTTACCCTAGCTACCTAGGTTAATTAGGTTTTGTATGACCCGTGACGACCGGCTCATCACTCCAGCAACCAGAAATCCCTATGTGGAAATGGGATGGAATTTCCATGGACTTCACCACGAAGCTCCCTAAAACGCCAAGTGGGCATAATACGATTTGGGTTATCGTCGATCGCTTAACCAAATCAGCACACTTTCTGGCAATAAAGGAAACTGACACGCTGGAGAGACTGGCCAACCTCTATCTCAAGAAGATCGTCTCTAGGCATGGGGTGCCTACTTACATCATATCCGATCGTGACTCACAATTTACTTCTCGTTTTTGGACTACTCTCCAAGATGGTTTAGGAACTCGCTTAGATATGAGCATCGCTTATCACCCACAAACGGATGGACAGAGTGAGCGTACCATCCAAACGTTGGAAGATCTACTACAAGCGTGCGTGGTAGACTTTGGCAACAGTTGGGATAAGCACTTGCCGTTAATCGAATTCTCGTATAACAATAGTTACCACACTTCCATTCAGTGTGCACCTTTTGAGGCGTTATACGGACGCAAATGTAGGTCTCCCATTTGCTGGACTGAAGTTGGGGATAGCCAACTGACAGGTCCCGAACTAGTGCACGAGACTTCTGAGAAAATCGTGCAAATCAAAAACTGGATGGCTGCGGCACGTGACCGACAGAAAAGTTACACTGATAAGCGTAGGAAACCTTTGGAGTTCCAGGTTGGAGACAAGGTACTACTAAAGGTGTCACCTTGGAAAGGTGTGATACGCTTCGGGAAACGGGGAAAGTTGAACCCGCGGTACGTTGGACCATTCGAGATCGTCGAAAGGATTGGTCTAGTAGCGTATAGGTTAAACCTGCCTGAGGAACTCAGTGGAGTTCACAACGTGTTTCACGTCTCAAATCTAAAGAAGTGTCTTGCGGACACGAAACTGGTAGTGCCACTGGAAGAGATCCAGATGGACGACCAGCTGCGGTTCGTGGAGGAACCGGTGGAGATTCTTGAACAGGGCGTCAAGAAACCCAGACAAAGTACTATACCTATTGTTAAGGTACGATGGAATTCCCGTCTAGGACCGAAATATACGTGGGAACGCAGGGATCAAATGCGGCTTAAATACCCACATCTCTTTACTGAACCTGAACCTGTACATAGATCAAACGCTAAACATAAAGCAGCTACCTCAAAGTGAATTTCGAGACGAAATTCCTTTCAACTTGGGGATGATATAACATCCGGGAACCAAGCATATATTTTTCTAGATAGCTTTATTGTTTACTTGCCGAATTTTGAGACGAAATTCTTTTCAACTTGGGGATGATGTGATACCCCGCAATTTCAGGTTCCCGTTTTAACTAAACTCTAGTAACTTGCACTTAGATTTCCTTGCATTCTACTTGACTAGAGTTCACTAGATAAGTTACACATGCACACACTAACCATATATGTATCTATGGGATATCATAGATTGACAAAAATATAATTAAACTCATGAGAGTTTATAAATATCAACCTAAATGTGCACATGAATCTTTTATACTGCTAAATATGCTTGTATATATATGTGCATATACACTAGACTTTGTACATACATTAGGATTGATAAGGAAAACTATGATTAATTAAATACCTTATAGGAACATACATACATACATATATAAACCCACGCATACATACCCACACACACATGGAAGTTTTCTTTTGTCTCTAGTAAGCCACCCTAAGCTATCATAACTTACTCTAAATAGGCCTTAACACCTAAGCTATGATATTATCTTACAAGAACACCATCCAATTTAGGAATCACCCATCTTCTTGTCCCGTATTGCGGCCACATACACACACACACATGCTCCCTCTTATGTCACTTTCAAATCAAAACACTAACTCACATGCTAGACATTCTTGGAACTTTCATCAACAACTAAATCCATGATCCATCACTTTCACTAGCTAATTATCCTACAATTCTACATACTAATGGGCTATGTCTACACACACACACACACACTCTAGTGCACTTTCAAGCTCTTTCCTAATTGGTATAACATCTATATTTAAATTGGCGCTAGTCTATTACAAGACAAAGCCATAGAATCTAAGACAAATACCTTTCCCCCTAAGCATGCTTCGGCCAAAACAAATAAACATGAGGAAACTAATGAGTTGTTAGCAAGTTTCACCAAATTAGTAATAAAACAAACCTTCTATGACACACCCTATGAGACAAACCATTACCACTTTAGACTTCTTGCAAACCTACGGCTAAGGATAGGTAGAAGGCATGGTACATGCTTACATAAAAGTGAAGTTAGGACAAGAATGATTACCCCATTCCCAAGATAAAAGGCATGCCCCTTTGAGACTAACCACAATCAGCCCAAAGGAAGAGGGGACAAGAGCTTGAGGTCTAGTTGTCTACTTATACCAAATAGATAATAATCTAAGCTAGGAACTCCATGCACAAGGTTGGACAACTCTCTCATTTGTCTAGGCCACTAATATCAACCCTAACCTATTGACAAGACAAAACCATGAAGTCTAAGACTAATCTCTTTCACCCTAAGCATACTTCAGTCGCAACCCCTATCTTATACCAAGAGATGATACAATTTCCAATCATGAACTTAATCCAATATAGTTCAAGTTGCCAAATTTGTTCTTGTCATCTTATGAGTCGACCCCTATATAAAGGGAGACTCTTGATCATTTCAATTCACACCAACACCAACACAAACACAATCACTCTTGCTTTCTCTCTCTCTCTCTCTCTCTTGATCGCCCACGGCCCAAACAAGGCACTCCCAAGAAGCCAAGGATCGAGTAAGGGAACCATCTAGACAATCCAACTTCTCTTTGATCCACTAGGGAGATCTTTGTTGGAACGATAGTTACTTTCTCTGCTTTGCTAGATCTCTTGCACAAATACCATGTGAGTTTCACTACTCTTTTTTCTCAAAAGCATACGTCTCGGATGAGACAACTTTCTAAGCTTTTTCATAGTCCGGTTGGGACTACTTTTACACATCCCGGGTTTGGGGTGCTTTGATTCACTAAGTGAATCTGCTTTCACTAATTCATGCTTTATGTCCTTGATGAACTAAACCAACTCTATCATTGAAGTCTTTCTAAATACCGAATGAATTGCCAGTTGGGCAAGCGGGTTACTAGTTGATAGCGCTATTAGGTCTCACAAACCTCACATCATGTGCTGGATAGCATGGGTGTGAACTATAACTCAACATATTATCGTTGTTGATAGACAATGATGCAAGGCACTTTGCTCACTATTGTGGGATCTCGTTGTTTAGCAGTTCGGTATTACCGGTTTTAGTTATCATGAGTGGGCTAGCTACCCCTGGCATGTGAATTAGCATTTACTCAAAACATGGTCTGGAGGACCTACGTATTTACCAAACTTTGTGAACTCACCAACTTTATGTTGACCCACGATTATTATACCTTTTTGCAGGGCACTAATTCGAAGCACGAGTAGGGAATGCATCATATGGCATCATGGGGATATGAATAATTATCTATTTTCAAATGTTTAATTATCTATTATGATCTCGAACATGTTGTTTACTCTGACTATTTGAATAACTATCATCCTTATAAATTCGCTTCCGCAACTGTTGAAAACAATTGATTATCTTTGAAACTTGTTTTACAATAATGAACTAAATGGCTTGGGTATTTAGAGTCGTTCATGTGACTTATGGCTATGGAGATCCTGGAACGTCACACGCCTTACGGTATAAACCCCGCAGTGGAAATTGAGGGTGTGATAGTTCCCCCTATCATTTTTAGAAGTGTTATGGATCTGGCTATATGCATTGTAAAAAAATAATTGTTAATGAATGTTAGGCTTTTGATTTAATGGTAATACAATACTTTTGTCTTCATATATAGCAGCTTAAGGTTTTGATGATTTTCTTGATTTTATAAAGGTACACATTTGGGTGTTAATATCTTGGAAAAAGGAAGTTGAATGATGCAATTTAGCTGTAACTTTGCACTTCTGTTATTATTGTATATATTTTGATTTACTTGTGTTCCTAATAATCAAATGAAAGTTACTATAATTGGATTTAGTCTTATGGATATACATGTGTTTGATTACTTGAATAGTCATATGAATTATGAAAGCTATATTCAGGCAGCCAATTTACAGTCTTTTGATCACCATTTAGCAATTTATCTTTCAATAGTTACTAATTAGAAACTTATATATTCAGGTCAAGTTTTTATCTAATGTGGATGCAAGGAATCTGAATAGAGGATCATAGGTGTTGATGTGAATAGAGGATCATAGGTGTTGATGTGAACCGGTGCAAGTACAAAATAGATAATTTTTAATTTGGATCTTTATATGAATATGTTAATTATCTATTTATAAGTGTCATAAGTTATTATATGCATAGATGGAGAAGACATACTAGAATTCATTGACAGCCCAGGTTTTGAACCCGAAATGCCTTTTATATACTAAGAACTCGAAATCCCAAATGGATCTCCTACTGGAATGGATGGGATGACTATAAACTATCCAGATGGTAACTGGGGGGTTATTCTACACTTGCATGTTCATTAACTAATCATTTTTGTTTCTTATTTGTTTATTTATTATCTTTATTGTTTACTAAATACTTCCCATATGGAGAAGATGCGATGTCTGCACCTTCTATATATTATTTTTCATACATAGGGTCTCTTAGCTAGCAAGTCATCGTTGTGAAGTCGTGAAGTTCATTTTCATATAAAGATTTTTTTTTTCATTTTTATCAACCGTGAAGTTCACGGGTCTGGAAGCTAGCAAGTCATCTTTGTGAAAATTGTACTTCCTCATCGTCTATCGGTTCAGCCCTTGCTGATTCGCCTCCAATATCTCCATCGGCATCGGCATCGTCTAATGCAAGTCAGCAAGTTTTTGAGGGACAACATCGTCGACCCATGAGTGAAGATTCACGTTGTTGGTTAGTTCTACGATTGATTTTGGGTTTTTGTTTTGTTTTGTATAGGTAGTTTGCAGTTTATAAAATTTTCAAATTTTATCAGCGTTAAGTAAGTTCATTTATCAACATTGATGTTAAATTAGGTCAACCTGGATTCAATTTCAGATATTCAATTTTTTTATTAGGCATTGATTATGTATTCGATTGTTTCTGTTTAATCTTATATCCATGAGATACGGAAATTGAGACTGTGTATGCTTATTATTATTTTTTGGGAATCAAGCCTTTTTTTGGCAAAAGAACAAATGTTGTGGTTGCCAATCTAAGTAAGCTAATGTAGCAAACATGATCCACTTACCAGATCTTGCCCCAAAACCCCATTCCCAAACGTGTGGTCAGAGGCAGTTGTCATTTGGTGGTGCTCGGCATGGGTTGTCACCATTTGCATTAAGCATGCTATTGTGTATTGGTGTATGAATGGTTATTGATATTATATCTTTTGGTATGAGAAGCAAATTTGTTGATGTTTAGTTAATGGGTTAGATGTACTAAGCTGAATGACTTAAATAGAGGAAGTCAAAGATTGGATACTGTTTGCTGAACTTATTTGATCCAACAGGACAGCAGCAAAGCATTTTTGCTATAATTATTTACACTAAAGGCATAAAGAAGTCAAAGTGAAAGGGTATGTTTGACTTTTTTTCAGTCATATACAGAAGTGTGTGTGGGCCGTTGGTTGTTCCTTCACAGATTACAAACATAGCGGCAAAGAGCAGATTCTTTTGTCATATTGTTTGATCTTTGTGCAAAAGTTTCCAAAATAAAGGACCGTGTTTTAGTTAAAATCGAAGACAAAGAATCGTGTGTCTATTTATCGTTCTTCTTGCTCTCTGATCAGAGAAATAAGGAACACGGACCTATCCTGCTTTGTTCCATCAGTTTGTAAAATGCAGATTAAAGAATCCGTTTGTTTTTTTTTAACATGCAGAGTTATCAAAGAGCTATTTGTTTTATCTCTAAAGAAGAAATTCCCGATGTTAAGGACGGTGATATAGGATATGACCGCTTTCAAAAGATGATGGCTAAATTAAATGCTAAACAATATCATGACTTCACTATTATTGCTAGGGATCGCATTGTGCGTATTTTATTTCCTCTTTATATTAACATCCTTACTAATTTATTGTTTCATTAGGGTCTGCCAAAGGAAGTTGTTAAGATGGCGGAACTTAAACAAGGCAATCTGCTTATAACTGTAAGGAATCTTGACGCTATTAAACTTCGGATGTCGCTTCGTATGGAAAAGTCAAAAGAAGATTTTTGGTTTGCTATTGAAAATTGGGGTGGATTGTTGAAGGCAAATGGAATAGAAAATGGTAATTTTGCCACATTTAGGTGCATCAAGACTGAAGGTGTGCTTAGTCTAACTTCAGTTTCCAAATTGGAAAAAAGAGAAATTAAGAAGCACAAGGCGCAAAGACAAATTTGATAATGTTTGATTTTTACGTCATATTGTCTTTTTCCATGTTTTTTAGTAATCTTTCTTTTTAATGGTGGCTAATATGTGAACTTACCAATGCAACTATGACATTTTGCATGATAGTTGATTGTTTGTTTTGGTATTGCATGTTAATATTATGTTGGATATATTGACTGCCTTTATACACACTCAACTTGAATAATACAATTCTTAGTTTAATATTTTTTTTAATTTACTTTGGTTTGCACCGTGGGTCCCCACTCAAAACAAGTAATAATAATAAATAAAATGAAAGATACGGAAAGAAACTAATGTTTGCATATCAATCTTTAATTAAATGCCATAGAGAGAAAAAAAAAGAAAATGATAAATAAAGTGAAAGATACGGTAAGGAACCTGTGATGATAGAAAGGTTTTGAGGCGAGAAACCAAAGAATTGCATTTGGTGATTTATGTGGTGATTCTTGTTGTTGTTGACCCCATATACATAATATATAGATATATAAGAGAAAGAAGTTACTAATGAATTGATGATAATGATGACGAAAAGGTTGATGATTATGAGGGGTTGAAAGGTCTCACATTTAAGATGCATCATATGTTGTATTTTGTGTTCTAAAAGTTAGACATGAGGGTAGAATTGGGATAAGTTTTTGGATGTGAGGTATTGGATTATACTAAATTTACTATTCTACCCTTCTAAGAGTCTTAAATGTATATAAAGTTCCAATTATACCCTCATTATATAAGCATAATTCAATTGTACATGTTGCTTTAATAGTTGGATGCTTGACAAAATTACAATCTTGGCCATCACTTATCCTTTATAATGTATTATAGATAGATATAGATAGATATATCACATACATATTTAACTAAGTTATCATATTTCAAGAAACATATTTTATTTTGTTTTATTATTATTATACATAAAATTTATGAATATTACAACTCTATCCCCCTAAAAAAAATTTTGTCTTCAAAATTGTTATGTACGAGTAACATGCAGATTCATATATAACAAACAAAAGTGTTACCACATAATGGGTGCACGAGTATCAAATAGAGCGCATATATCATGTCTATCAAAATATGCACTTAACCAAAACCATACCTGGGGCGTTAGTGGCGTTTCCCCTTATAGTAGCTCTAGGATTGACCTGACGGCACTCCCTAACCATATGTCCTACTTCTCCACAATTGAAACAAAGTCCTGCAGCTCTACGACAAACCCCTTTATGAGGTTTCGCACAAGTGGCACAAGGAGGGTCGCGGTTTGGTGGCGGGTTCTGCTGGTTCTGAGGCTGACCTTGATTGGGAACCTGATTTTGTGGCGCTGGCCTCTGATTTTGATTATTGTAATTCCTGTCAAAACGGTGCCGACGACCTCGGAATTGATCATCGCTATCACGAGTAGAAGAATGACATTGGTTGTTTTCCCTTGGCCGTTTGCGACTATCATCAAAAGCCTTTTCCCGATGTTTCTTATCATTATCCAAATTCTTGACCGCATCCACAATTTCATTAATTTCAGCAAAACGAAGGTTCAAGATAAATTTCCTATCCCGATCACACACAACCCACTTGAAACGATTGGTTTCCTGCTCATGAGTACCAGCGGTTGGGCCCAGAAAACTCACCAGGCGACAGAAACGAGCTTTAAATTCCATGATTGGTTCGTTGTCATCCTGCATGATCGTAGAATACTCCCTCAAATACTTGCTGCGATCAGCATCAGTAAAGTATTGCTGGTAGAACAGTGTACGAAAGTCATTCCATGGAAATGTAGCAGCATAGTTATCACCTCCCCGAGCATTCTTCAGAGTCTTCCACCAACGATGAGCATCATCCTCCAACTTATAGCTAGCAAGCCTAACTTTGAAAACGATGTCTACTCCCAAAACCTCAAATAACTTCTCAATGTGGGAAATCCAATTCTCTGCTTCAACCAGAGTATCGACAGTACTAAAAGACTTTGGATTTTGCTTTTGAAAACGCTCCAGCCAGACATGAATGCCATCAGGAGGATTGGCATTAGCATTAGCATTCTCATTAGCATTAGCGGTAGCATTGGCATTGGCATTCAAATTAGCATTGGCATTGGCATTGCCCTGCTGCAGCTGTTGGATCAAATTAGGAACCAAACCCGCAATCGCCGTGTTTATAGCTTCAGCGAAGAGGGTCTCAAGGGGAACGTTGCCAGAAGTCTCAGCATCATTTTTAGAGTTATTCGTACGTCTAGGAGCCATTCTGAAAGGAAGTTATATGTGTGAGTAGAGAAAAGCATTTATATTATGCGGAAAATGACAAGGATGAACACTAACCCAACGTCTGCCCATTACCTCACAGGTTTATTTATTTAAGTTTAGGTTTTCTACAGGAAAGAGCCTGGGCTCTGATACCATAATTGTCACACCCCAACCCGGATAGGTTGAAATGTCACTATTACGAATATCAGAACCAAACACAATCCATTTAAAAAGAAAAATAGAATCGAAAAGACAAACAAGAGTCTCAAAACAATCCGAACAAAATCCTAAATCTTAATCTATGTATTACTGAATTTAAAAAAAATGAAGAGTCTTGAAACTCCATTACTCTCTCACTCATTCCTGATTCCCTAGATTACCTGCGAACACATAAGACAAACACAACAAGAAAAATATGGTTGAGCCAAAAAATGCCCAGTAACGGAGAAATCAACAGTTCATGAAAATAACGGACAAAAGGAAAGAAATACGAAATCCCAATCAACTAAATTTTAAACTCAAATCCAAAACCCATATCGAAACAAATGTTGAACACAATCTATGAAGTAAGCCGACACCCATTCATGAGAATTTCAAACGTAACAGAGCATATCGAAACAAAATCCAAAACACATCAGAACACATACGAATATCAAATTGCGTGACTATACATAACAATAAATTAAGTCACATCAAACGAAAACCACCCATTAGCCAAAACAAACTGACACACTGGTACACAGATAGCTAGTCTATGCACCTATGAGATGGTGAGTGTGGCGTACACACATTATTCCAATCTCCACATACAAACTCAAACTCAAACTCAAAGCTAAGATCGATCTATACACCTCTAGGGGCCAAGTGTTACACTAACACAATCTAGAAACACCGTGAACTTTTATTACGAACTGTCACGATAAGTGCCATGTCGTTGACGCCCAAACGACAAGTCAAAACAAACTGCTTCGGTGATAGAGTACAAGGCTAAGGTCATGCAAATAACTCACTAACAACGAATATAATACTAATGGGAACATGCAACAATGATAACAAATTCTAAGGTATATTGCATGCTACAACGAATTTGACAAGCTTATAATACGAATCTAAGACAACGAATGAACGGACAAAATCCGCACTACAAAGTGATGGACATGATGAAAGAAAATACTATGATGTCAAGATCGAGAATCCATACATTAGTTGAGCAAAGCAAAAGCAAACACAATTTGTCTTCAATGAGTACGCGAACCTAAATCCCGTTATTTCCATATTAGTTCTATGATAGATTAACTACATTAACAGGCTTGTTTGTTGCAATCTCCCAGCGACCAAAAACCCGAATCAAACTCTTTTTACTTTAATAATCAATAAAAATTTACATACATATATATGGTTTACAAAATTAATTATGAAAACTTTTGAAAACACTTTGGTACCTTTATTGTATATACAAAATTTATTCCCATTTTTATGAATGTTATTAAGGTTTAATTTATATTAGTGTACTTATCAATAAAACATGTGAGTGTAAAATACCGATTTTTTAAACATCTAAATCACAAGTTAAAATAAATTAAATAAAACAAGTTGCGAAAGAAGGTTTAGATTAGAAGAATGGTATGAGGGTTCTAACTAAGAGATGGAGGTTTTAAAAGAGTTTAGAGGTATGCTAACAACTAATCGATTCCATGAGATTCGGCACGTTCATTAAATTTTGAAACATGGATCCTGTGACTCATTATCTAAACGAGAAATATGGGTTGACAAATACCGAATTGACGAGTCAGGATTTGAAAGTCAAAAGAAATATTACTTTGTATGATTTGATTATTTTCGTTTTCTCCTTTTAGCCATCCAAGTATATTAGGAACATATATCACATGCATATTTAACTAAGTTATCATATTTCAAGTAACATATTTTATGTAGTTCTATTATTATTATTATTATTATTATTATTATTATTATACATAAAATTTATGAATATTACATCTATCAAGGCGCGGAATCCCTTGATAGACGTTAATGCACGGAACAAGTAATAGGAATGCACACGGAATACTTCAAAACTCGTATTCCGTTGATTATAAACAGATTACAATCAATTCCAGACACACATGAACTTAGTGGCTGCAAACTTTCTCTAGAATGGCTAACCCTATTGACCAACCCAAAGCCTTGTATTTATAAAAATACAAGTTCATGGGCCAAAACAAATAGTGAACTTAGCCTAATTTTGAACTTACATGTATGTTCGCTAGTTGCTAAGTTCACTATTTAACTATCTTCACTAATCACTGTGTTTGCTAATTCACTGACTTCGCCTGCCACTAGTTTGCAAAATAAAATAAAGACAATTACACGTTATACAAAACGATCTATCTACTAACCTATTCTATTTAGTAAGATGTTATCACACAGAAATGCACCAATAGACTCCCCCTTGACAATAGCTTCTAGATATCTTCTTCTTTATCCAACTTGATGACTCTAAGTGTGACAACAGTCAACGAACCAGCTCAACATCCGTACGCATTTCGTTTGCTATTGTCATTATATGTGCATATTTAAACGTTTTGCATACACGATACCCCCCAGCCTAGTGAAGCATTAGTTGTTCAAAGAACTCAACAAGGAACACTTGTTTAGTCATACGACACCCGCACAAATCTATATAAGTTTCCATAAGACATCAAAGGCTTCTTAACACATGGTAAAACCTTCCTTAACATATGTACGCACAACAAGCATGAATGATGCACCATCAACACAAGGCAAATACATGTTGATATCATCATCAATTCCTATCCAACCCTAAGCCTTACCTAGATGTTCCTACACCTAAGGTTACTAGAGGCTTAATCGGATGAATACACTCAACTTAACCCTACGACTAATCCATCACACAATGACTAGGAAAAGGTCTACATTACATGATAAATCCTCTAAGCTTATCTTGGATTGAAGCACATGACTAAGAACACACGCATAAGTACACACACGCGTATGCAACTCTATATGCACTCGACTATGCTAGTACACACACTAGATATGTCTTGGTATTACAAGAACCTAGAAATTTTCCTTGTGCACCCACCCTCGGCCGAAACCTCACAAACAAACAACACCTCGCATGCATTTAGTATCACAAAACAAGCAAGACACTATCTTACACAAAATCCTCTTGGAATGGAACAAACCTTAAGTAGGAAACCTTTCTCCTTGCCTCTTTCTCGGCCGAAACACAAGAACCAAAGCAACATGTTTCTTTCAAACTTGGTTGTCACCAACTTACAATAAAGTAGCAATAACATACAAGCCTCTAAACCTCCCTATGTCAACCCTTTTCCCTTTTTATCATGAACCAATCAAAACATGAAGAATGTAAGGACTATCACCATCAACATGTGCCTAAAACATCAAGCTTCTATCACCCTACCTCTTCCACGGCCACCTACCTCCCTAGATACAAGCATGATAGTGATGGAACAAAGACCTATGGATTCCACAAGAAGACAATCGGCCATGGTGACTAGGAGGTGAGTAACTTACACTCTTATGGTTAAAAGCTAGATTACACTTATCCATCCTACAAAGTCAACCTATCCTCCTTTTGAAGCTTCTTATAATCGGCCAACATTTATTAGACAAGGCATGTTTGTCTTGCACTTACACTAATTAGTGAATCCAAGACACCACACTTAGCATTTCACCTTTGAACTTACCTCTTATAGCTTTGTCCTTACCCTCCCTCAACCACTCTATAAGAAGATCCCTTGATCATTCCTAACCTCACAGCCTCTGGTCCTAAACACTACACCCGACCCATTTCCCATTAACCATAAATCGGCCCTCGCCACACACTCACTAAGCACAAGTATGATTCATATATAATGGTTCACATATACTGAGATTTATCATCCAATTTCATTAAATAACTAATGTTAATCGGCCCTACCTAAGCATTTATCGTTTAAATGATGTTTTGAGGCTAAATAATGATATAATTAACCATGTTATGGATCAGTTTTATAAACAAACTAGTATTAACACACTCTTGAAACTAAAGACTCCTTTTTAGTATAAAAACAATCGAGTTCCACTTAAAACAACCCCAAGCCGATTGCAAAACATCAATGGTCGTTCTACGAACATAGATCGGCCTAGTTGAACCATTAAAGAGTTAGTTCCGAGGCCCATGTTATTAAAATATTTCGGCTATCAACCATTAACATGTGTTTGTATAGGTCGAAACGTGTGTTAGATCTATATTAGATCTAAAAGGGGTCTAAACGTGTGATAAACTATGTTTTCCTTCAAAAACCAACCACGCATGATAAATTAGTACCAAACTACGATTCATGACAAGATGAGAGATCCATTCCAATGGATCCTATCTTTCAAATAAACGACAAAGTTTCATAACTTCACACACATACACAAAACAAGGTCCAAGTACACTTCACAAAGGCCCATGGAAATCAGGTGAACAACTTGTATGATAAACAACCAACTTACCATGTCCATAATGATCATAGGGCATCATTTGTCAAGATAGTGACTATCTATGATTTCACTAGACCACACGTGACACTAGCAGGTGAGTTTCTCACGGCCCCATTTTACTATTTTACATTTTGGGGGATAAACATGCTTCAATACTAGTGTCATCTACAAGTGTGTGCATGTACATTCTATCGTGACTGCTATGTGGAACATGAGACATTTTGGTTCATGAGCTCATTAGTCCTCATACAACGTTTACTATAACCATTAGCTATCAAAAGCCATGGAACACTTTAATAGATCTATTGGGTTGACACCCCCACTCTTGGTTAGTCGCTTTAACCAGTTACATACAAAAGAGTGTTAGTATTCTACTATACATACATTGTCTTTAGTGTACAATGCGCGAGGCACCACAGTCAAGAGGTTTGGTTAAGGGACTCATGGTTCGCACAGAAATCATTCGCTTAGCTAGCCTATGATTGGTCATACACGAATTACATGATTGTTTTATTTGTTACACCCAAACCCGTGAACTCACCAACATTATTGTTGACAAATCTTTCATGCATGTTTTTCAGGTAACTATTGGAGGGCAACGGGGATTTGAGAGAGGGGTCCAAGCAGGCACTGGGTGGTATCATCATGGGTTGGATTTTTATTTTTCCATAATCTTGTGGTTCATGGTTATTCAGACAATGCACTTGTTTTCAGACTATGTTTCTCTGCTCTATTAAGATCTATGACAATAACCATCCTCTGATGGTACCTTTTAAATAAAACTATTTGTGTTTCTTATACCCTGTGCTTGAAAACCTTTCGATGTCGCATTACCGTGTTTCCGCCTTGGCGGGGTGTGACATATTGGTATTAGAGCATAAGGTTATAGCGAACTAAGATTCTTTCGAGTCAACTATAACCTAAAACTATTTTTGAAACGTTTTCACAAGAATACCACACTTCCTCGTCATGCACCTCTCAATTCTCGAGCTACTCCACAATGATATACGGGTATGATAGTTTATTTTGTTTACATACATTTTTATTTATTTGTGTACATGCATATGAAAAGATCATGGCTATTACTGTTGACCTCACCATACTGTCTTACTCTGAGCCTGACTATTTGGTCGACTACACACCTGAGGAGGATCTCCCACTTACCCAGCCGCCCCCTGTCCCCTCTGAGACTCCTGACTTCCACCATCACGAAGGAGGTTGGATCTCAGATTCCGAGATGGACATAGACCCGACACCCCTAGTTAGGCATACCTTAGATGATGACACCGATGATGACATCCCACTTGCTGACCCGAATGTCCATCATTCAGTGATTCCTTCCACTACCCCCACTGCCTCGAGCCAGGCCCCGTCCTTCCACCTTGACTGTACGGGTAGTACCCTTCAGTGGTATACTCCCCGTAAGAGAGTGCGATGGACCGTGGTCATAGTCTTCCGTGCTTGCACTCCGGTTGTTACCCGACCCACTGACACTATCCCTACTAGCGAGCCTGTCTTGCCCGTTGTTCATGTACTGGAGTCACGCATAACGAAGGCACCTGTACCAGTGGTCAAGCCACCACCGAGACTGAGGAGGCGCTCACAGGCCCGCAAGCGGCCTTAACTTCCCAGCCTCATCAGCGACCTAGCCCATCTGGATGAGGAGGATGACCATGAGGCCATGACGTTGGGAGGATCATCCGGTAGGCTACTCTACATGGAGCGTGGCGTCATCTTGTCCCACGACACGCAGCTTGTTGAGTTGGGGTTTCGTGTTCGGGAGTTGGAGACTCGTGCGGAGGAGGCTGAGCGGGGGAGATTGTCGATAGCCTTGGGGAGAGCAGAAGAGGATAGACGCATCGAGGCTTTGGAGAGGAGACTGATCGAGATGACGTAGGGGATGCGAGACACGATTTCTGCTTTGGCTGCTGCATTCCCATCCTCATCTTCTTCTCAGCTTATTATGTGGTTGTGTTATGATGACATTTTATGATGCTTAGTATTGTACTGTGACTGTTATGTTATGTTGCTATGTTTAGTATTGTAACTTAAAACTAATGCGGTTCATCCGCCCATCTTTTGTATTGACTCTTATGTATCTGACCTTATGGTAGTTGTTATCTATGATGTATTATGTGTGGTTATTTTATGTTGCCTATTCTTTTGCCTTGTGGTTGTGATCGTTCTGCTATGCGTGGTTACATTGGATTGTTACAATTGTATGAACGACAATATTTACAGAATATGTGTCTCATACATTTGATATGTGTCATATCAGAAGGATATCATGCACACTCGACAATCTGCATGAACCAACGATGGCGAACCACTACCCGCTACTCCCGCTGAGCTAGCGAGAGTGATTGCTGAGGCAATTGCTCGACATGACGCTGCTCGAGTTGATTCTAGCGGAGGTTCCGGAGGTACTGGTCGTCGACGGGGGAGCGATATGGATAACGGTAGAACTTTTTTTTCTAAATTCTCTACTTAATACTCCTACGCAAACCTTTGTGTTAATAGTGATACTCACTATTGTATACACAGAAGTTGAAAACCCTGTGCGAGGATGTTCGTACAAAACTTTTATGGCCTGTAAGCCATGGAATTTTCGTGGTTAGGAAGGTGCTGTAGGAATTGTCCGTTGGATTGAGAAGACCGAATCAGTCCTAGACATAAGTGATTGCTCTGAGCATCAAAAGGTGAAGTAATCCACTTGTACCTTTCAGGATGAAGCCCTTACCTAGTGGAACCTACAAGTGCAAATCCTGGGCAGAGATGCGGCATACAACCATGCTTGGGCCGATCTCAAAACTCTGCTCATGGAAAAGTACTGCCCGAGGAGTGAGCTACGGAAGCTAGAGGCAGAATTCTGGAATCTTGCCATGGTGGATGCCAACGTGACTGCATATACCACTCGTTTTCACGAACTCTCTCGACTTGTCCCTCACATGGTCACGCCCGAATACAAGAGAATCGAGCGGTATATCTGGGGTCTATCTCCAAAGATCCGTAGAATGGTCACAGCATCGGAACCCTCCGCCATCCAAGGTGTTGTTACTCTAGCCCACAGTCTGACTGACGACGCTGTTCACATGGGTTCGCTGAACCAAAAGGTTGCAGTTGCTAGTGAGAGTTCGGGGAACAAACCTGAAAGTTCCGACTCCAGGAAAGGTAAGAACTCCCCTAAGAAGCAACAAGATTCCGTGAAGGTCTTTGCTGCCACTGCTGCTGAGGAGCCCAAACGCAAATACAACGGGCCCCGCCCTTACTGCAGCAAATGCAACTACCACCACGTGGGCACCTATGGAAGCATCTTGTGCAAAAACTATATCCGACGTGGTCATTCAACCACTAACTGCAAGGCCAAAGCCACAAACACCCCTCCTGCCAAAAACGAGTGTTTCGAATGTGGTGCGACTGGACATTTCCATAAGGACTATCCCAAGCCCAAGGATCAAGCCCGTGGTAGAGCGTTCGTGCTGGGAGCCAACGAAGCATGAGATGATCCTAACGTAGTTATGGGTACGTTTCTCCTTAACAACCTTTTTGCATTGGTACTATTTGATTCAGGCGCTGATTTTAGCTTTGTGTTCACCAACTTTATGAAATCCCTTAGATTAGAATCTAGTAGGTTGGAAACACGTTATACCATAGAGTTGGCCAATGGTAAGTTAATCTCGTCTGAAGAAGTTGTTAGGGACTGTATTCTGGTACTTGGTGACTATGATTTCATATCGATCTGCTACCTATTCGATTGGGTAGTTTCGATGTTGTCATTGGCATGGATTGGCTATCCAAGCATCGTGCATAGATTGTCTGTCACGAGAAGTTGGTTCGAATCCCCTTGTCCAATGGTGAAACCTTCTCGATTCAAGGAGACCAGGGTGGACCTACTCTTCGAACCATATCCTGCATCAAGGCACAAAAATGTTTGAGGAAAGGTTGTGTCGCATTCTTGGCACATGTCGTTGAACAGGAAGCTAAAGATTGGAAACTCGAGGACATACCGGTAGTGCGAGACTATCCCGAAGTCTTTCCAGGAGATTTTACAGGGCTTCCACCGCCACGGCAAGTCGAGTTTCGCATCGATCTTGTCCCGGGAGCTACTCCAGTAGTCCGCACTCTGTATCGTTTGGCACCGTCAGAAATGCAGGAATTGTCTAATCAACTTCAGGAGTTGTTGGACAAAGGTTTCATTCGTCCGAGATTTTCTCCGTGGGGAGCACCTATGTTGTTTGAGAAGAAGAAGGACGGAAGTTTCCGCATGTGCATCGATTATTGTGAACTGAACAAGCTGACAATCAAGAAAAAGTATCAACTACCGAGAATTGACGATCTATTCAACCAATTGCAGGGTTCCAGCTACTACTCGAAGATCGACCTGCGCTCGGGATACCATCAGTTGCAGATCCAGGAAGATGACATACCGAAGACGGCGTTTCAAACTCGTTATGGACACTATGAGTTTTTGGTTATGCCTTTTGACCTGACAAATGCTCCTGCTGTCTTTTTGGATCTTATGAATCGAGTCTGCAAACCCTGTCTAGACAAATTCGTAATTGTCATCATAGATGACATCTTAATCTACTCGCAAACCAAAGAAGAGCACGAACATCATCTTCTCTTGATTTTGGAGTTGCTCAAAAACGAGAAGTTGTTGGCCGAATTCTCAAAATTCAAGTTTTAGATTCGAGAGGTTCATATTCTCGGACACGTTGTGAATGAGAAAGGTATACAAGTTGACCCCACCAAGATTGAAGCTATCAAGGATTGGGAGGCACCCAAAACTCCTACCGAAGTGCGACGGTTCATTGAAAATTTCTCTAAGATTGCCCAGCCACTGACTGACTTGACACAAAAAGACAAGAAGTTCGATTGGGGAGTCAAGCAAGAGGAAGCATTTCAAGTCTTGAACAACCGTCTATGCAGTGCCCCGATTCTATCTCTTCCCGAAGGTACCGATGATTTTGTTGTTTATTGCGATGCTTCTCATCAAGGTCTTGGATGTGTACTCATGCAAAGGGACAAGGTCATTGCCTACGCATCTCGACAACTCAAAGTCCATGAGAAGAACTACGCCACTCATGACCTAGAGTTAGGCGCAGTGATCTTTCCCTCAAGATTTGGAGGCACTACCTTTATGGCACTAAGTGCATGATTTTCACTAATCACAAGAGATTGCAACACATCTTCAATCAGAAGGATCTGAACATGCAGCAACGAAGATGGGTTGAGCTGTTAAACGATTACGATTGCGAGATTAAATACCATCCGGGAAAAGCCAATGTTGTGGCGGATGCCTTAAGCCGGAATGAACGAGTCAAGACCCTGCGTGTGTGTGCGCTAGGTTTGACCATTCATACAAATCTCACTACCTGTATTTGTGACACTCAGCAGGAAGCTTTGAACGGTGAGAACCTGAAAAGTGCATCGTTATTCAAGATGGTCAATCTGTTGGAACAAAGGTCTGATGACACGGTTTACTTTGCCAACCGAATCTGGGTACCACATTTTGGTGACTTACGCGATTTAATCCTTGAAGAGGCCCACAAGTCTAAGTACTCGGTTCACCCCGGAGCCAACAAAATGTAGAAGGATGTGAAGGAATTATATTGGTGGCTCAACCTTAAAGGTGAAATTGCAACATATGTCAGCCGATGCCTTACCTGTTCGAAGGTTAAAGCTAGATACCAGATGTGATACCCCGCAATTTTAGGTTCTTACTTTAACTAAACTCTAGTTACAATCCTTGCTTTCTACTTAACTAGGGTTAGCAAGATAGGACACACGTCGCATAGTTATAGGTAAATGACTGCATAAAGTGGTAATTCGGGGAATTACCAGACTGTATACATGAGTAGTGAACCTCAGACGTTGGTGAACAATGAAATTAAATAATTGTGAATTAATTGATTGGGATTGATTGCAATTATGTTCTTCTATGATAATCTTTGAAACTATGTGCAAACCGTATGTGATTTCGTGAACTTAAACCGAATACGTTAATAAAAATCATAATAGGTGGACCAATAGGTTGATTGTGGTCTTAACGCATGGGGTTACACTTATTATGGTCCAAAATAGTGAAAACATCGATAAAAACACGTTGTACGACGAAGCAGGCCACCCTACGCGGGCCGAGGAGCTGTGAGCGGCCGCTCACAGGCTCCAAGCGGCCGCGCGCGGGTGTTAGTCTTCACTAAACCGCCTCAATGCACTATTTAAGCAACCTTAAGCCTCTTGTATCCCCTAAACTCAAATCCTAATCGCCCCCTACTGCCCTTTTACGAAAATATCAACCCCTAACACCTACTATGGCGCAAGAACATCGATCGAGAAGCTTGGAGATCTTTCGGTTGATTGTTTTTAAGAGCTTGCGGTATAACATTCAATATCTTGTGTTTTAATCTTCCTTAATGTGTTATAAAACCTTATAACTAAGTTTCTCCAGGTCTGAAATGTTTTCATAAAGATTAAAACTTGAGGTTTATAAAGATTGAATGGGTTAAACCTAATCTTACGCGATTAGAAATTGATAGGTTGCATGTTACACAGGTTTATGATGTTTATGATCTTTAGGGTTTGTGGTTTTGCATGTGTTATGATAGGTTCTGATCATGTTAGGTCTTATGAATGTTTTATGATGTTTTTTTTTATTATTATTGATTGATAATATGCAACTAGGGTTGATATAATTGATGGTATTGCATGATTAAATTCTGGACATAATCTGAATGTTGACTTGTAGGGTCTGTTACGTGGCTTGAAAATAATTGTTTTGATTGATTCTTTGCATGACTGGATTATACATAGTCTTAGCTTTTTAGAATGGGCAAAATCATCTGATTGGATGTCGTTTGATATGTTTTTGGAATTTTCTTTGATTAAAGGTCATATCAGATTTTCATATTAACAAACTAAGTCAACTTTAAACAATCATAACTCGAGTTTTACAAGGAATTAAGTTATGAAATTTGGACAGTAGGTTAAAATTGGAATAACTTGTCTTTTCCAAGTGGATTCATACCTTTTGGATGAATACACGATTTTTGGGAATTTTGTTACTAAAATAATCTGTTGCGTGTATTTTCTGAACATAGCTGTGTTGCGTGATTTTTCATAATTTTTGTACAAGGTTTTATCACAAACTAAAAATATTGATTTGTCCAGTAGACCCCCTAGAATATTTAGTAAAAGTTTGGGAGTCTAACTCACTAGATAAGTATTTTTAATAAATTAGTTTTCATGGTGCATAATCTGTCCAAAAAACGCAGATTGTGTATTTTGAGTTTATGTTACTAATTGGAGTCCTATGTGGTATGTATTTGACATGTACTTGAATGGACACTAATATGAGATGCATATGAAATGTAAAACTAATGATAACCAACATATTCACCAACGGGTCCGTAGGGTTTACTTATGCATGTAGAATCACTAGGTGTCACTTACACGGTTTTAAACTTTTGAGTGTCTTGGACAAACGGGTTATATGGTGTAATGGTATTACTCATATACTCACTTAGTGACACATGTATTAGAGAGTCGGTAGCACACCCTACTTTGGAGTTTGGATTTACTTACTTGCATAACAAGGTGAGTTTCACTACTTTTTCTCAAAAGCATCTGTCTCAGGTTGAGACAACTTTGGTAAACGTTTTCTAGTTCGGTTCGGGACTACTTAGACATTGACTCTTTGGGAGTGTCTGATACAAATCCTTGCATGGATTGCGCTTTAATCAGTTTAAAACTTATTGGTCCTTTGTGAACTAAACACTCTATCACTGAAAAGTCCTTACATATTATTGGGTTAATCGCTGGAGGCGAACGGGGTATTAGTTGATAGCGCTATTAGGTTGTGCAGCAACCTCATGTTTGCAATGCTGGAGGCATGGGCATGAACTTCTGACCACATCTGTTATGCTAGTGTTGATAGACACTAGTTCCTAAGGCAGTTTAACTTATGTTAACACATTAATGAAGGTTCCCAATAATCTCCTGTTTAGTTGCAATGAGTGGGTTAGCTACCCCTGACATGATTAAACTGATAACAATTGAACTTTTGGGGTCTTAGGGACCTACACTTTTACTTGGTTACGTGGTTTTGGAAACCAGCGCATTTACTTACTCGCCTTCTTTGCTTTGTGAACTCACCAACATTGTTTGTTGACCCACAATATACATGCTTTTGCAGGTAGTTAGCTTCTGGTGCCAAAATTAGAAAGCACTGCACACTTCACTGCATTTGGGGTCTTGGGCATACACCTAAATTACATATTATGCTTTTACATTTTCCTTCATATGGTTTTAATTTGGGCGCATTGTTTTGCGCATGGTTTTAAAAGGTTTAAATTTGGTTTACACTTCCGCAGCTTAACTAAACTTGATTTTTGAAAACGAACTAAATGGGTTGGGCATTTATAGTTCATTCATATGACTTATGGCTATGGGATCCTGGTTTGTCATGCGCCTCGCGGTATAAACCCCGCAAGTGGAAATTTGAGGGTGTTACACCAGAAGTCGTCCAGACTGCTGCAGCAACCAGAGATTCCCATTTGGAAATGGGAACAGATCTCCATGGATTTCATCACCAAACTACTTAAGAAGTCCAGTGGTCACGACACGATTTGTGTAATAGTTGACAGGTTGACTAAATCCGCGCATTTTCTGCCGATCAAGGAAACCGACAAGCTAGAGAAACTCGCCAAGTTGTACATCAAAGAGATTGTAACTAGGCACCGTGTGCCTATTTCAATCATTTCCGACCGAGACAGTCGATTTACTTCCCGATTCTGGCAGACATTGATGGACGCGTTAGGCTCTCGCTTAGACATGAGCACAACCTATCATCCGCAAACCGATGGCTAGAGTGAACGTATGATCCAGACATTGGAAGACATGCTTCGGGCATGTGTAATCGATTTCGGTGGAAACTGGGATTCTCATTTACCGTTGGTTGAGTTCTCTTACAATAACAGTTACCACACCAGCATCAAGGCTACCCCATTTGAAGCCTTATATGGACGTAAGTGTAGATCTCCTTTGTGTTGGGTAGAAGTTGGAGACAAGTATTTGACTGGCCCCAAGCTAATTCAAGAGACTACCGATAAGATCTTTCAGATCCGTGATCATTTGAAAGCCGCTCGAGATTGTCAAAAGAGCTACGCTGATCGCTGTTGCAAACCACTTGAATTTCAGGTTGGCGATAAGGTACTCTTGAAAGTCTCTCTCTGGAAGGGTGTACCACGGTTTGGCAAACGTTGAAAACTTAATCCCCGATACATAGGTCCATTCAAAATACTTTCTAGGGTTGGTCCTGTGGCATACAAGCTCAAGTTACTAGAACAGCTTAGTTGTGTTCATGACACTTTTCACGTATCCAACCTGAAGAAGTGTTTGTCCGACGAATCTTTGATCATTCATCATGAAGAGATTCACATCGATGATCAACTCCACTTTGTTGAGGAGCCAATCGAGGTGACTGATTGGAAAGTCCATAAATTGAGAAGGAACCGCATCAAACTTGTGAAAGTCAGATGGAATGCAAAGCGTGGTCCCGAATTTACATGGGAAAGCAAAGACCAAATGAGACGCAAGTATCCAGCTCTTTTTCCTACGACTACTAAAATTAGTAGGAAAACTCGATTTCGTGGACGAAATTCCAAAAACAAGGGGAGAATGTGACAACAGTCAACGAACCAGGCCAACATCCGTACGCATTTTATTAATTATTGTCATTATATGTGCATATTTAAACATTTTGCATACATGCTACCCCCCAGTCTAGTGAAGCATGAGTTGTTCAGAGAACTCAACAAGGAACACTTGTTTAGTCATACGAAACCTGCACAAATCTATATAAGTTGCCATAAGACATCAAAGGATTTTTAACACATGGTAAAACCTTCCTTAACATATGTATGCACAACAAGCATGAATGATGCACCATTAACACAAGGAAAATACATGTTGATATCTTCATCAATTCCCATCCAACCCTGAGCCTTACCTAGATGTTCCTACACCTAAGGTTACTAGAGGCTTAATCAGATGAATACACCCAACTTAACCCCACGACTAAATCCATCACACAATGACTAGGAAAAGCTCTACATTACATGATAAATCCTCTAAACTTATCTTGGATTGAAGAACATGACTATGAACACACCCATACAAGTACACACGCGCGTATGCATCTCTTTATGCACTCGGCTTTGCTAGTATACACACTAGATATGTCTTGGTATTACAAGAACCTAGAACTATTCCTTGTGCACCCTCGGCCGAAACCTCACAAACAAACAAAACCTCACATGCATTTAGTATCACAAAACAAGCAAGACGTTATCTTACATAAACTCCTCTTGGAATGGAACAAACCTTAAGTAGGAAACCTTTCCCCTTGTCTCTTTCTCGGCCGAAACACAAGAACCAAAGCAACATGTTTCTTTCAAACTTGGTTGTCACCAACTTACACTAAAGTAGCAACAACATACAAGCCTCTAAACCTCCCTAGGTAACCCTTTTCCTATTGTATCATGAACCAATCAAAACATGAAGAATGTAAGGACTATCACCATCACCATGTGCCTAAAACATCAAGCTTCTATCAACCTACCTCTTCCACATGATCGGCTGCCTACCTCCCTAGATACAAGCATGATAGTGATGGAACAAAGACCTATGGATTCCACAAGAAGACAATCGACCATTGTGACTAGGAGGTGAGTAACGTACACTCTTATGGTTAAAAGCTAGATTACACTTATCCATCCTACAAAGTCAACCTATCCTCCTTTTGAAGCTTCTTATAATCGACCAACATTGATTAGACAAGGCATGTTTGTCTTGCACTTACACTAATTAGTGAATCCAAGACTCCACACTTAGCATTTCACCTTTGAACTTACCTCTTATAGCTTTGTCCTTACCCTCCCTCAACCACTATATAAGAAGACCCCTTGATCATTCCAAATTGCACCAACACAACTCTCACACTACCACTCACATCACTCGGCTCCAAAGAGGCCATAAGCCGAAGGGAAGCAAGCTCGAAGGAAGGAACAAGGAGCAAGCATTCTACCAACCTCACATTACTTATAATAGGTAAAACTCTTGGTCATTCGATTCTTTTATGACCTCACACCCTCCGATCCTAAACTCTACACCCGACCCATTGCCCATTAACCATAAATCGGCCCTCTCCACACACACATTAAGAACAAGTATGATTCATATGTAATGATTCAATTATACTAAGATTTATCATCCAATTTCATTAAACAACTAATGTTAATCGGCCTTACCTAAGCATTTGTCATTTAAATGATGCTTTGAGGCTAAGTCATGATATAATTAAACATGTTATGGATCGGTTTTATAAACAAACTAGTATTAACACTCTTGAAACTAAAGGCTCCTTTTTAGTATAAAAACAATCGAGTTCAACTTAAAACGACCCCAAGCCGATTGCAAAACATCAATGGTCCTTCTACGAACATAGATCGGCCTAGTTGAACCATTAAAGAGTCAATTCCGAGGCCCATGTTATTAAAATATTTCGGCTATCAACCATTAACATGTGTTAGTATAGGCCGAAACTTGTGTTAGATCTATATTAGATCTAAAAGGGGTCTAAACGTGTGATAAACTATGTTTTCCTTCAAAAACAAACCACACATGATAAATTAGTACCAAACTACGATTCATGACGAGATGAGAGATCTATTCCAACGGATCCTATCTTTCAAATAAACAACAAAGTTTCATAACTTCACACACATACACAAAACATGGTCCAAGTATACTTCACAAAGGCCCATGGAAGTCGGGTGAACAACTTGTATGATAAACAACCAATTTACCATGTCCATAATGATCATAAGGCATCATTTGTCAATTGTCTAGATAGTGACTATCTACGACTTCACTAGACCACACGTGACACTATCAGGTGGGTTTCTCACGGCCCCATTTTACTATTTTACATTTAGGGGGATAAACATGCTTCAATACTAGTGTCATTTACAAGTGTGTGCATGTACATTCTATCGTGACTGCCATGTGAAACATGAGACATTTTGGTTCATGAGCTCATTAGTCCTCGTACAACGTTTACTGTAACCATTAGCTATCAAAAGCTATGGAACACTTTAATAGATCTATTGGGTTGACACCCCCACTCTTGGTTAGTCGCTCTAACCAGTTACATACAAAAGAGTGTTAGTATTCTACTATACATACATTGTCTTTAGTGTACAATGCGCGAGGCACCACAGTCAAGATATTTGGTTACGGGACTAATGGTTCGCACAGAAATCATTCGCTTAGCTATCCTATGATTGGTCATACACGAATTATACGATTGTTTTATTTGTTACACGCAAACCCGTGAACTCACCAACATTATTGTTGACAAATCTTTTATGCATGTTTTTTAGGTAACTAATGGAGGGCAGCAGGGATTTAAGAGAGGGGTCCAAGCAGGCACTGGGTGGTATCATCATGGGTTGGATTTTTATTTTTCCATAATGTTGTCGTTCATGGTTATTCAGACAATGCACTTGTTTTCAGACTACGTTTCTCTACTCTATTAAGATCTATGACAATAGCCATTCTATGATGGTACCTTTTAAATAAAATTATGTGTGTTGTGTAACATCCCGTTTTTTCTATATATAACAAAATGTGTTGATTCGTATTTATTTGTGAATAAAACGGGTGATTAACCATCAAAACGAACTAATAACATGTGAGATGGATATTTGTGTATTTAAAATTAGTTAACGAGTGAGTGGCGAATAACATGATTATTTAAAATACGAGATCTAGGCGACTAATTAGTATAATAGGAGACCGGTTAGTAATAATGTAATGTAACATATATGTTAGATTTGAACCCTACTCTGTTTTTAATGAAACTTAGGTTGGTGCGTAGATAAAAATTAGCTCGTCTTAAGAGTATGTTCGAAAGTTTGTAAAACACTATAGTTTAAAAGTTATACGAGAAAAACGAGTGAAGCAGCTGAATTAATTATAATGATTTATTATAATAATATAAGATATAAGATATGAATCATAAAAATTAAATCGGACGTAAAGAATGATAGAATTTGAATATTATAGTATGAGGTTGAGGAATCTTTGTATTATCCCACATCGATGCAAAGAAGAAAATGAATATAGACATTGTGAAGCATGCAATCAGGCATGTCAATTCAGTCTCACATCGACCCAGCCATTCTAAGCCACCGTCCAATTGCATATATAAGTAGAAGGCTCTGTACAATTTTAGTTACACTAAATTTTAGAGGAAGCTCTAGTATATAGAGTATCCCTAACCTACAATACCTAATTAGGTATTGTTAATAGTCATTTTTGAAGCACTAGTAGGAGCCCGAGTAGAAAAACTCTACATCAACGTGCCGTAAATAGTTTCGAGGTATGTTCTTATTTAAGTTGTATTTAGTATTTTTTATATTAGCGTTATTAGTAGTAGTTTAGTATTAGTATTATTATTTTTAGGTATTAGGATTATTATTAGGGGTGGGGATTGGATAGCTTAGCCTTAGTTAGGCATGGACTGATCATCTATGCTTAAATAAGGTAACACTAACCAATATCCAACTGTAATAATAATTAGTTAGGTGTACTGTTACCTAACCTAGGGATGGTATAATTGTATCAAGACCCTGAGATATTACCTGGTTGTATTAGCGTTGTCAATTACAAAAAGGGATGATAAAGAGGTGAGTTACTTAAACTATTTTCAAAACATGATACTTGCTCATAAAATGGTTTTGGTGGTGATTGATCATGTATATGCATCGAACCATAGGTGTGGCATCCAGGGTGTTATATATATTATAATTACCATTATATTTTTCCAGGCGTGGACATACACTTACAGCCTCATAGGGTGTATCTAGGCTGTATGTGTGAATATATAATGTTTAGTCCGGATTATGATTATGGTGACATGCATGGAGCTCATACTTGATCAATAAAATTGTTTACGTGGTTGTTTTACTGATGAGTCAGTTTATGTGGCTCACCAGCTGTGTGCTGATGTATTTTTATTACTCGAGCATGTATCACAGGTTGATGATGTAAGGACTAGGAGTTTCTAGCTGAGTGGGGGATGACTCTAGATGTTTTATCATATTATAGTTGAGCTTCGTTAAGCTGGATGTACTTGGATCGCTCAGGCTTGTAATAAATACTTAAGTTATGTAATGAGATTACGTTTCCGCTTTAAATTTACGCCAACTGGTCACTGTAAGTGCCCCGGCCTGGGCGGGGTGTGACATGTTGCTTGTACCATGTGCTTGAAAACCTTTCGAGGTCGCATTCCCGTGTTTCTGCCTTGGCGGGGTGTGACACTAAGTCTTTAGATTGCTTTAGCTTCAATGTACTAACACTTTGTTATTGATGATTTCTATCCAAGATCTTATTAATACATTAACACCCATTCCTCTAACTCTTATGAATAAAGAGAGAAAGTATAAGCATAAGAAAGAAGGACCTAAGGAACAACCATAGTTTATATTTTATTTTTCACCGTTTTTCCGATGACAAACGACAAATGACTGGTTTTCTATTGCAAAGAATAAGATACATATAATTTTAGAAAGAGAAATACTAAAAAGCATCACTTTTAATGAAAGATACCAAGTGATAGAAAGCCTTTAGGTATACTTTAACCCCATTGACTCTATCTAGATGGCACATTATCTATTTTCCCTATTTTACTCCACCTCAATCTAAGAAAATGGTTTATTCCCATTAATTTCACCTGGCCATATATTTTTAGTGGTTTTTTTATTATAAAAGGAAAATAACTTAATACAGACTTTTAAAATTCGGTTAACATGTTAACAAGTAACTCCTTTAACTCTCCTTAACACAAGGAGATAGTGGTATGTGTCACACCCTCAAATTTCCACTGCGAGGTTTATACCGCGAGGCGCATGACAAACCAGAATCCCATAGCCATAAGTCACATGAACAACTCAAAATGCCCAAACCATTTAGTTCGTTATTGAAAACCCAAGTTTAAAAGTTAACCAAACCAATTAACTAATAGCGGAAGCGAAATAGAAAAGAGTTAAGTAATAGTATGCGCAAAGCACCGCGCCCAAAACCAAAAGTGAATAATTAAAAAGTAATAAAGAGTTCATATCCCAATGACACTATATGATGCATGCCCTACTCGTGCTCCATACCTAACGACCTGCAAAAGCATGCTAGCGTGTGTCAACATAAAGTCGGTAAGTTTACAAAGTAAAGTAGGTGAGTAAATAAACGTGTAGGTTTTCCCAAAACCAAGTATCCACAAATAAAAGCGTAAGCCTCCCAGACCAAGCAATAGCTAATTCACATGTCAGGGGTAGCTAGCCCACTCATGATAACTAACACCGGTAGTACCAAACTACTAAACTACGAGCTCCCAAAATAGGGAACTGAATGTGCCTTGCATCATTGCCCATCAACAATGACAATAAAAGTTAAGTTATAGTTCACACCCATGCTCCCAGCACGATGTGAGGTTTGTGAGACCTAATAGGGCTATCAACTAGTAACCCGCTTGCCCACTGGCAATTCATTCGGTATTTAGAAGGACTTCAACGATAGGGTTGGTTTAGTTCATCAAGGACATAAAGCATGAATTAGTAAAAGTAGATTCACCCCGTGAACCTAGCATCCCAAAACCCGGGATGTGTAAAAGTAGTCCCAAACTGGACTAGAAAATAGTAGTCCCAAACCGGACTAGAAAACTTAAGTAAGTTGTCTCCCCGAGACACATGCTTTTGAGAAAAAGTAGTGAAACTCACCTTTGGTTGCAAGCAATTTATCCAAACTCCACAAACAATAATGTGCTACCGACTCCCTATTACAAGTGTCACTAAGTGAGTATATGTGTAATATCATTACACCATATGACCCGTTTGTCCAAGACGTTTAAAAGTTCAAAACCGTATAAGTGACACCTAATGATTATACATGCACAAGTAAACCCTATGGACCCGTTGGTGAACATGTTGATAATCATCAGTTTTACACTTCATATACATCTCATATAAGTGTCCATTCAAGTTCATGTCAAATACGTACCATATAAGACTCCAAATAGTCACATAAACGTACATTACACAATCTGCGTTTTAGGACAGATTATGCGCCGTGAAAACTAATTTATTAAAAATATTTATCCAGTGAATTAGACTCCCAAAATTTTAGTAAATATTCTAGGGGGTCTACCGAACAGTCCTTATTTTTAGTTCGTGATAAAACCATGCACAAAAATTATAAAAAATCACACAATACAACTATGTCCAGAAAATACTCACAACAGATCATATTAGTAGAAAAATTCCCAAAAATTGTGTATTCATCCAAACGGGATGAATCCACTTGGAAAAGGAAAGTTATTCCAATATTGACCTACTGTCCAAATTTCACAATTTAATTTTTTGTAAAACGCAAGTTATGATTGTTTAAAGTCGACTCAGTTTACTAATCCGAAAATTTGAT
Organism: Ambrosia trifida; assembly: GCA_028751855.1. Lineage (NCBI taxonomy): Eukaryota > Viridiplantae > Streptophyta > Magnoliopsida > Asterales > Asteraceae > Ambrosia > Ambrosia trifida. Next base: position 168,746,894 of record CM054123.1, on the reverse strand, counting down.
ATGACCTTTAATCAAAGAAATTTCCTAAAACTTATCAAACGACGTCCAAATCAAATAATTTTACCCATTATGAAAATCTAAGACCATGTATAACACAACCATGCAAGGAAATCATCAAAACTAATACCTTTAAGTCACGTAACAGACCCTACAATTTGACCCAAACATTATGTCCAGATTTTAATCATGCATAAACTCCTTTAAAAACTACTTATATACGCATATAATCCATCAACAATACTCAAAAACCATCATATAACATTCATAAGACATAACATGATCAGAACCTTACAAAATACATGCTAAACATCATCAACCATAAACACTAGAAGTCTAAAACATCACAAACATGCATATCATGCAACCTATCAAATAATAATCTGATAAGATTATGTTTAGCCCATTCAATCTTTATAAACATCAAGTTTTAATCTTTATGAAAACGTTTCAGACCTGGACAAACTTGGTTATGATGTTTTAAAAACATATTAAAGTAGATCAAAACACAAGAGATTGAATATTATACCGCAAGCACTTCAAAACTACCAACCGATTGCTCTCCAAGCTTCCCGATTGGTGTTCTTGAGCCTTAGCAGGTGTTTGAGGTTAATATTCTCGTAAATAGGCAGTAGGGGGCGATTAGGGTTGAGTTTAAGGGATATTTGGGGCTTAAGGTTTTTTAAATAAGAGTTTAAGACGGCTATGTTTCGTCAGGCGCTCGCGAGCGGCCGCGCGGCCTGAGTGAGCGGCCGCTCACTCTGCCCGGCTCACTCCGGGTGGTCTGGTTCGTTGTACCGCGTGTTTTCTTTGATGTTTTCGCTATTTTGGACTCTAACAAGTGTAACCCCATGTGCTAAGACCCTAACCATCCTAACAGTCCACCCATTACGATTTTTATTAACGCTTTCGGTTTAAGTTCACGTAATCACATACAGTTTGCACATAGTTTCACAAAGGCACGTAATTGCAACCAACTTCAATCAATTAATTCACAATTATCTAATTTCACAATTCACCAACGTCCAGGGTTCACTACTCATGTATATAGTTTGGTAATTCCCCGAATTACCACTTCATTCAGTTATTAACCTATAACTGTGCCACGTATGACTTATCTAGCTAACCCTAATTAAGTAGAATGCAAGGAATGTAACTACAAGTAACTAGAGTTTAGTTAAAGTGAGAACCTGTAACTACAAGTAACTAGAGCTTACAGTTGAAAAGAATTTTGTCCCGAAATTTAGTAAGTAAACAGTAAAGCCAGCTTAACAATGTGTGCTTGGTTCCCGGATGTCACATCATCCCCAAGTTGAAAGGAATTTTGCCCTGAAATTCACTTTGAGCGAGTTGCTTTTTGTTCAGCGTTTGATCTATGCACAGGTTCAGGTTCAGTAAAGAGTGTAGGTATTTGAGCCGCATTTGATCTCTGCGTTCCCACGTATATTCCGGTCCTAGTCGGGACTTCCATCTCACCTTAACAATAGGTATAGTGCTATGTCTGAGTTTCTTGACGCCCTGCTCAAGAATCTCCATTGGTTCTTCCACGAACCGTAGCTGGTCGTCCACCTGGATCTCCTCCAGTGGCACTACCATTGTCGTATCTGATAAGCATTTCTTTAGATTTGATATGTGGAATACATTGTGCACCCCACTGAGTTCATCAGGCAGGTTTAACCTGTGAGCTACTAGACCAATCCTTTCAACAATCTTGAATGGTCCAACGTATCGCGGGTTCAACTTTCCCCGTTTTCCAAAGCGTATCACACCCTTCCAAGGTGACACCTTTAATAGTACCTTGTCCCCGATCTGGAACTCCAAAGGTTTCCTACGCTTATCAGCGTAGCTTTTCTGTCGATCACGAGCAGCAGCCATCCGGTTTCTGATTTGCACTATCTTATCTGAAGTTTCATGCACGAGTTCGGGACCTGTCAGCTAGCTATCCCCAACTTCAGTCCAGCAGATGGGAGACCTACACTTGTGTCCATATAGTGCCTCAAAAGGTGCACACTGAATGGAAGTGTGGTAACTGTTCTTATACGAGAATTTGATTAACGGCAAGTGCTTATCCCAACTGTTGCCAAAGTCCACCACACACGCTCGTAGCAGATCTTACAATGTTTGGATGGTACATTCACTTTGTCCATCTGTTTGTGGGTGATAGGTTGTGCTCATATCTAAGCGAGTCCCCAAAGCATCTTGGAGAATAGTCCAAAATCGAGAAGTAAATCGCGCATCGTAATCAGATATGATGGAAGTAGGCACCCCGTGCCTAGAGATGACCTCTTTGATGTAGATGTTGGCCAGTTTCTCCAGCGTGTCAGTTTCCTTTATTGCCAGAAAATGTGCCGATTTGGTTAAACGATCGATGATAACCAAAATCATGTTATGCCCACTTGGCGTTCTAGAGAGCTTTGTGATAAAGTCCATCGAAATTCCGTCCCATTTCCACATGGGGATTTCTGGTTGCTGGAGTAAGCCTGAAGGTTTCTGATATTCAATCTTAACCTTTGCACAAGTCAAGCACTTACTAATATAAGTGGCTATCTCAGCTTTCATGTTTGGCCACCAGTAAAGAGTTTTGAGATCTTGGTACATCTTATCCGAACCAGGATGTACCGAATATCGAGAGGTATGAGCTTCATCGAGCACTAGTTGTCTGAGATCCCCAAAACGTGGTATCCAGACTCGACTCATGAAGTATTGAAGACTATCTGTCCTTAGTTCCAGGTGCTTATCAGCACCATTTAAAGTTTCAAGCCCGATGTTTTCTTCTTTCAAAGCCTCGCCCTGGGCTTCACGTATCTTATCAGGAAGATTAGAATGTACGGTAAGTTGTAAAGATCGCACTCGTTTGGGTTTCGTTTCCTTACGACTAAGGGCATCTGCTATTACATTAGCTTTACCTGGATGATATTTGATGGCACGGTCATAATCATTCATAAGCTCGACCCATCGACGCTGTCGCATGTTCAGCTCCTTCTGATCGAATATGTGTTGGAGGCTCTTGTGATCAGTGAAGATCGTGCACTTCGTCCCAAAGAGATAATGCCTCCAAATCTTTAGAGCAAAAACCACCACTCCTAGTTCCAAGTCATTGGTGGTGTAATTTTTCTCATGAACCTTTAATTGGCGTGAAGCATATGTGATCACCTTATCACGCTGCATCAGCATACACCTTAACCCTTGGATAGATGCATCATAGTACACCACAAAGTCCTCTGTTCCCTGAAGTAATGATAATATGGGTACACTGCAGCGTTTTGCCTTTAATAATTGAAAAGTAGATTCTTGGGCATCTCGCCATTTGTAAGTAATACCCTTTTGTGTCAAAGCAGTGACGGGTTAAGCGATCTTAGAGAATCCCTCAATGAATCTGCGATAATATCCCGTAAGACCAAGGAACTGGCGCACCTTTGTAGGATTCTTAGGAGCCTCCCACTTTTTAATGGCATCAATCTTGGCGGGATCGACATGTATTCCTGCCTCGTTAACCATATGTCCTAGAAATTGGACTTCTCGAATCTAGAATTCACATTTAGAGAATTTCGCATACAACTGCTCATTTCTCAAGAGTTCCAAGATCAGCTGCAGGTGTTGCTCATCTCTTCCCTGCTCTTGGAATAAATCTATATGTCATCTATGAACACTATGACGAATTTGTCCAAATAAGACTTACACATGCGGTTCATAAGATCCATGAACACAACCGGTGCATTGGTCAGCCCAAATGGCATTACCAAAAACTCATAATGTACATAACGAGTTCAAAAGACTGTCTTCGTGACATCCTTCTCTCGGACCCTCAGCTGATGATATCCTGACCTCAAGTCAATCTAAGAATAGAAACTCGATCCCTGAAGCTGGTCGAACAAGTCATCAATACGAGGCAAAGGGTAGCGGTTTTTAACCGTCACTTTATTCAACTCTCGATAATCAATACACATGCGGAAACTCCCATCCTTCTTCTTAACAAACAGAACTCGGGCTCCCCAAGGTGAAGAACTAGGTCTAATAAAGCCCCTATCCAATAGCTCTTGGATTTGGGTAGATAGTTCTTGAAGTTCGCCTGGTGCTAGGCGGTATGGTGCGTGTGCAACTAGGGCCGCCCCAGGTGCAAGATCAATTTGAAACTCCACTTGACGAACAGGTGGAAGTCCAGGTAGTTCCTCCGAGAATACATCTGGGAAATCTCGAACTACTGGGATGTCCTCAATCTTTGTTTCAACTTCAGCTCGATTATTAGAAATGTTAGCTAGGATAGCTGGATAGCCCTTTCGAATACACTTCTGGGCTTTCAAGAAGGAGATGATGCCCACCATGGCACCACCACGATCACCCTGAATAGATAATAGTTCTCCACTAGGGAGGGGGATACGAACAATCTTCTCCTGACAGAGAATTTCAGCGTGTTGTTTGGACAACCAATCCATGCCAACCACAAGGTCAAAGCTTCCTAGGGTGATAGGTAGAAGATCGATAGAAATAATTGCCCATCTAGCTCGAGCTTACAGTCGCGATGGATGTGGGTTACCTCAACAGGCTTCCCATCAGCTAATTCTATAGAATGCGGGGTATCAAGAAGAGTAGGAACCATCCCTAGTTGTTTAATAAGTTTCGATAACACAAAACTATAGTCTGCACCAGTATCATATAAAACAGAAGTGAGAGTGTCGTTTAAGGAACACGTACCCGTCACGACATTGTTATCGGTCCTAGCTTCTCCAGAGCCAATCACAAATGCTCTTCCGCGAGCCCCATCGCCGTTGTTATTGTTGTTGCCAGTGTTGGTAGTGTTGTTGTTCCCAGTCCTGTTACCGCCACCGTTGTTATTGTTACCCCCATTATTATTGTTACCATTACCATTTAGCTATGGACAGTCCCTCCTGAAGTAACCCTCACTCCCACACTGAAAACAGCCCTTTCCATTTTTTTTGTTGTTGGGCCTGCTGCGGTGCTGGTGGATTACCCTGAACATTGGCCCTACATTCTTTCTGCGTATGCCCTAACTTACCACAACGATCACACTTAACCCTATTACATGGCCCTGAGTACTGGTAGTTGCACCTAGCGCACTTGGGATGTTGTCCCTGATTACCACCATGCGGTTGATTGCGATTGCGGCCGCTGTAGTGACTGCCGTGCCTCTTATTCTGCTGCTGTTGTTGCTTACCATTACCTGAGGGTTTGCCAGATGCATTCTCCCACTTCCTCTTATTGTCATTGGTACCAGAAGATGAAGCACCACGAGGGGGTAACAGTCCCTCTTCCACTTTCTAATCAGTCAACTTGTGTGCCATACGAATAACCTGATGAATGTTATTAAGGTTAGCAGCAGTGACCATACTCTTATTTTGGGGTACCAAACCATTGATGTAAAACTCGATCTGTTTGTAGGGCAGGTTAGAATAATTTGGGCACATTGCCGCCAACTCATGCGACCTAGTAGTATAGTTCTCAATCTCCGACCCCACCATCTTTAAGTTGAGATACTCTGTCTCCAACTTCTGCATCTCATCCCGAGGACAGTACTCCTCTTTCATCAGTTCCTTAAAATACGCCCAAGGTATAGCATTGGCCACATCAACACCTAGCATCTGCACCTGAGAGTTCCACCAGGATAATGCCACATTCTCAAGTGTAGCAGTGTCATATTTAACCATGTCAGCTGGTGGACAGTTACACATAGAGAAACATGATTCCAACTTTTCGAACCACCTCAGTAGCCTGACTGCCCCTTCAGATCCTCCAAAATCCTGAGGCTTGCAGTCCATGAATGACTTGTAGGTACAAACTGGAGGGTTATGAGCAGGTTGGCCTAAGTACAAAAAGCGAAAGTCACAAATGAGAAAAAGAGCTTGACGCTGGAGTCTAAGGAAAAAGATTAGAGCGAAATGGCGTTACCAGCTTAAAAAGCTGCTAGGGCTTCAACCACCGTGTCGTTGATGGGCGCGTTCAGCTCTGCTTGGGTCATGTTAATCTTTCATCTTCGGTGACCTCTTCCCGTCATAGCAATTCTACATTTACACTATACTCATGAGAAAACAATAATATGTCCCACATACAATCGTTCACATAGTACTAGTAAACTAGAATATAATATAGATGATATACGCGAGAATAAGGTAAAGTAGTCGATCGATAGCAATAATAATAATAATCCAAAAATAAGCCAAACGATTCTCAAGTCTCACAACGATAAAATAAAAGTCATTATAGGAATATATATGAAATATTAGGGTAATAATAATAAAACAAAATCAATCGTCCTCGCGGTCCATGGAGACGTACGAGCCTTCATCCTCTCTCTCGTCCTGAATCTCGATCTACAATGTCTCTTCTTCCTCCTCTGGCTCGGGCTCATCCTCGAGTGCTGCATCAAGTGCTGCTCCAAGAGCATCGAATCCTCCTTCCAAAGGTTCCTCCTCTGGTTCCTCTCCATTTTGCCCCAGAGCTTCTATAAGTCTGTTGCGAACCAAAGTTAACTCCTCTCTAGTAGCTGCTAGCTCCTGTTTAGTAGCTGACATTTCGTGCCTGGCTTCATCAGCTTCCTTCTTAACCCTTCCTAGTTCACCAAACAAGTGATCAATCTGTCCTTCCATGTGCTTAAGGGTTTCATCAGCATTCCTCCTCCAAAACTGAAATTGCTTGACAGCGGTATAGGCATTTTCCAACTCAGTATGCACATGCCTTACCATTCCTGCAAGTGACCTCTCCCACGAGTCAACAATGGGAGGTACCCGAGCTGGCACTCTGTATCATATAACCCATGAGTGCAGCATGTCAGTGAACCACAGCCATCGATTGGTATCCTCATATGGATCCCGTGACGAAGCTGGATGCTCATAAGGATCCAGATATGGGGCTTGTGGCCCCTGGATAGCACGATAAGAATAGTTTCTAAGAGTAGGGTTAGTCATGGTTTCCTGCAATACGTTAGATCAGTACACGTATTTAAGAAAATAATAAGTCGTGCACTTAAAGTAGTGAGTGTACTAATACTTATTCTATGATGATTATAGACTACAATGCAATCCTAGTTCACTATAATCAATGGCTCTGATACCAATCTGCCACACCCTCAAATTTCCACTGCGGGGTTTATACCGCGAGACGTATGACAAACCAGGATCCCATAACTCACATGAACGACTCTAAATGCCCAAACCATTTAGTTTGTTATTGAAAAACCAAGTTTAAAAGTTAACCAAACCAATTAAGTAATAGCGGAAGCGAAATAGAAAACAATTAAGTAATAGTATGCGCAAAACACCGCGCCCAAAACCCAAAGTGAATAATTAAAAAGTAATAAAGTGTTCATATCCCAATGACACTATATGATGCATGCCCTACTCGTGCTCCATACCTAACGCCCTGCAAAAGCATGCTAGCGTGTGTCAACATAAAGTCGGTGAGTTCACAAAGTAAAGTAGGTGAGTAAATAAACGTGTAGGTTTTCCCAAAACCAAGTATCCACAAATAAAAGCGTAGGCCTTCCAGACCAAGTAATAGCTAATTCACATGTCAGGGGTAGCTAGCCCACTCATGATAACTAACACCGGTAATACCGAACTGCTAAACTACAAGCTCCCACAATAGGGAACTGAATGTGCCTTGCATCATTGCCTATCAACAATGATAATAAAAGTTAAGTTATAGTTCACACCCATGCTCCCAGAATGATGTGAGGTTTGTGATACCTAATAGCGCTATCAACTCATAACCCGCTTGCCCACGGGCAATTCATTCGGTATTTAGAAGGACTTCAACGATAGGGTTGGTTTAGTTCATCAAGGACATAAAGCATGAATTAGTAAAAGTAGATTCACCCCGTGAACCTAGCATCCCAAAACCCGAGATGTGTAAAAGTAGTCCCAAACTGGACTAGAAAATAGTAGTCTCAAACCGGACTAGAAAAGTTAAGTAAGTTGTCTCCCCGAGACGCATGCTTTTGAGAAAAAGTAGTGAAACTCACCTTTGGTTGCAAGCAATTTATCCAAACTCCACAAACAATAATGTGCTGCCGACTCCCTATTACAAGTGTCACTAGGTGAGTATATGTGTAATATCATTACACCATATGACCCGTTTGTCCAAGACGTTTAAAAGTTCAAAACCGTGTAAATGACACCTAATGATTCTACATGCACAAGTAAAACCTATAGACCCGTTAGCGAACATGTTGATTATCATCAGTTTTACACTTCATATACATCTCATATAAGTGTCCATTCAAGTTCATGTCAAATACGTACCATTTAAGACTCCAAATAGTCACATAAACGTACATTACACAATCTGCGTTTTAGGACAGATTATGCGCCGTGAAAACTAATTTATTAAAAATACTTATCCAGTGAATTAGACTCCCAAAATTTTACTAAATATTCTAGGGGGTCTACCGGACAGTCCTTATTTTTAGTTCGTGATAAAACCATGCACAAAAATTATGAAAAATCACACAATACAGCTATGTCCAGAAAATATTCACAACAGATAAGATTAGTAGAACAATTCCCAAAACTTGTGTATTCATCCAAACGGGATGAATCCACTTGGAAAAGCCAATTTATTCCAATATTGACCTACTGTCCAAATTTCACAATTTAAGTATTTGTAAAACGCAAGTTATGATTGTTTAAAGTCGACTCAGTTTACTAATCCGAAAATCTGATATGACCTTTAATCAAAGAAAATTCCTAAATCCTATCAAACGACGTCCAAATCAAATGATTTTACCCATTATGAAACGCTAAGACCATGTATAACACAACCATGCAAGGAAATCATCAAAACTAATACTTTTAAGTCACGTAACAGACCCTACAAGTCGACCCAAACATTCTGTCCAGATTTTAATCATGCATAAACTCCTATTAAAACTACTTATATATGCATATAATCGATCAAAAATACTCAAAAACCATCATATAACATTCATATGACATAACATGATCAGAACCTTACAAAATACATGCTAAACATCATCAACCATAAACCCTAGAAGTCTAAAACATCATAAACATGCATATCATGCAACCTATCCAATAATAATCACATAAGATTATGTTTAGCCCATTCAATCTTTGTAAACAAAAAGTTTTAATCTTTATGAAAACGTTTCAGACCTGGACAAACTCGGTTATGATGTTTTAAAAACATATTAAAGAAGATCAAAACACAAGAGATTGAATATTATACCGCAAGCACTTCAAAACTACCAACCGGTTGCTCTCCAAGCTTCCCGATCGGTGTTCTTGAGCCTTCGCAGGTATTTGAGGTTAATATTTTCGTAAATAGGCAGTAGGGGGCGATTAGGGTTGAGTTTAGGGGAAATTTGGGGCTTAAGATTCTTTAAATAAGAGTTTAAGGCGGTTATGTTTCGTCGAATGCCCGCAAGCGGCCGCGCGGCCCGAGTGAGCGGCCGCTCAGTCTGCCCGGCTCACTCCGAGTGGTCTGGTTCGTTGTACCGCGTGTTTTCTTCGATTTTTTCGCTATTTTGGACCTTAACAAGTGTAACCCCATGTGTTAAGACCCCAACCATCCTAACGGTCCACCCATTACGATTTTTATTAACGCTTTCCGTTTAAGTTCACGTAATCATATACAGTTTGCACGTAGTTTCACAGAGGCACGTAATTGCAATCAACTTCAATCAATTAATTCACAATTATCTAATTTCACAATTCACCAACGTTCGGGGTTCACTACTCATGTATATAGTTTGGTAATTCCCCGAATTACCACTTCATTCAGTTATTAACCTATAACTGTGCCACGTGTGACTTATCTAGCTAACCCTAGTTAAGTAGAATGCAAGGAATGTAACTACAAGTAACTAGAGTTTAGTTAAAGTGAGAACCTGAAATTGCGGGGTATCACAGTATGCAATGCAAGTTAACATGTCATGTCACCTTTAACGCCATTGAAGGGATAAAGTCCTAATTCCTAGCGCAAAAACGGACCCTACCCCACAACATCGTTGACAACTCAGAAGACCTTCGCGGACAACATACTAGTCAAAAGACTATGTATGTGAAGACAACAGTCATTCGCAGAGCCTCCTCCGTGAAACCTCAACCTCCGTGGAGCTCAAGACCAGCAAGGACACATATGGAGTGCAATCCATCTGTGCAAGGCCCATCGCCCAAATCGGCGTTTGTACGTCATAGACAAATCACAACCTAACGTGTGTTAGGGCTGGCCCGCCAAGTCTACGCGTCAGCAGGGAAGGTGCAGTCCTCCTCATCCCCACTTGTTGCACTGTTCCCCTTGGTGTCTGGCGTCACCTCATCCCCACTTGTTGCACCAGGCCAAACACCATTTTTGTGTCTGCTATCACGAGTCCTTGTGAATCTAGGCGGTCGCCTCCTTTCATACAGCCCATTGGTTCTTATAGGTTTCGGATCAAGCCAAGGTGTGGAGCGAAGGATTATATCCTGCAACAACACGGGTTTATCACCCCACGTACTTCTTGTGAGGTAAGTACCATCTAATCATACTTGTTGTTTCTTCAGCCATACATGTTAGAGTACACCCCACGACCTTATATCATATTTCCTTTTCCTTCAAGCTATTTTAATAATTGCCTAATTTATTTAACGATATTTTATAACCTATTTTATTTCATAAGCGTTTTGCATTATCTATATATATAATAAACGAAAATGGTTGTAACTATTATTTTAAAATTTCAAATATGTTAATTAATATTTTTATCTTTATCTTCCCCTACAACTTTTAAACATTTTTATATATGACATTTAAAAAATATTACATAAAATTAACGAGCGTTTTATTATTTTTCTAATGAGCACCACAGTGCTATACAAAAAAAAATGACTTTTTAGTGGGTTTTGTTCATGCAAAAAAATAATATGTTTAGGTAATTCATTAATCATGTTAAGATAATATATATGCTTTTGACCCTACTATTACATATAAGAACCCGCTAACTACATATATATTCACAGATGTAGTCAGTTTGGTAAGAATTTTTTATTTTTTTTTGTATTTTAATTGGTGTTGATAGGACATTGATTACAAAGGTTGCTAGACTGGTTAGATATAACCTATGATTGTTTATGACCAAGTAAATCTTTAGCTGATAAGTGATAATTAATCACCCCACCGTGCACACCTCTTAAATCAATCATTGTCATGAAATATCATTTGATGCCAATTTAGTTGTTTTTTTTTTTCAGGTTCACATAACAGCTTTAGAATGTCTTGAGAAAATGACAAAGTTGTACAGAGACTTCACTCGAGTAAGATGTGCACACGTAGAATTAGAAATAGGTTTTTTGAGTTATCGAGTGTTGATCCTTAAAAAAAACTTGAAAAATGACCCATTCCTTGTACGATACACATATTTTATCACTTCTTATTAGATTTGTCTATCCTAAAAAGAAGCATTCAGGGAATAATCTAGTGTTATTATATGAATGATGATTATTTACTTATCAATTTATTAGATTTAGAGTTATTACTTTGCATAACTTTTCTATTAGACCATTAGGTGTGGAGAGGAGAGGCATCTTGATGATGGGCCGCCACGTAGGAGTGGGAGGAGAGGCATCTTGATGATGGGCCTCCAAGGGGGTGGTGTGCACCATGATGACGGGCCTCCTCATTGGTCAGAATTATTAAAAATAAAAAAAAATCAATTAAAACCCAACTATTGGCACGGCATCAGCGGCAAAAATATGCCTCCCATGCCGCCCCTCCACCTATGCCGGCCCTGGGGGTGGTGTAGAGAGGCCCGGCATCCGCTTGATGCTCCTATGCCGCCCCCCACACCCACTGGTCTTAAATTTAACACATATATACAACTAGATATATTTTCATCTTGTATTAATATTTTGGTATAAAACTGAAACAAACACTAAACTTTCCTTAAATACAAACTTTAATTTAATTTAATTAACTGGGAAATAGAAATTTCAAAATATTTAATTTATTATGTAATTATGACGGTTCAATATTGCATGTACCAAATAATGATTATTTATAAGGGTGGACAGGGTAGTCCGTCGTGATGGTCACCCCATAATCGTCGTGATACCGTGATACACCGGCTGGCCCAATTAATCACGGCCGTGATTTAATTTTTTCGTGACATACATCACGTTCTATTTTCTTCTTTTTTGTGTTTTGACCGTTGGCCAACGGTCAAATGGCCGTTTGGCTTTAAAAAAAATACTTTTCATAATCTCTCTCTCTCTCTCTATATATATATATATATATATATATATATATATATATCATTTTCAACCAAAATCAATACCACCAACAATCAAAACATAAATCCAACAATTAAACGAGCAAATATATATATATATATATATATATATATATATATATATATATCAAATGGAAGGCCCCTCGTGTCCACTGGACTCATCTAATTCTTCCGACTCGTCGGGTTCTTCAATGGATTTTTTTGCAATGGTTTGCGAGGCGGCGCAACGTGAAGATACAGAACGTCCAAAGAAAAGAATTGTGCAACGTGATCGGTGGGGGGCATGAAGTTTTGATGAACGATTACTTTGTAGAAAACCCAAAGTACAACGACGAGATGTTTAAAAATCGATTTCGTTTATCAAAGGAATTATTTTTAAAGATTGTCGGGGACTTCGAAGCTAAGTTCGAATGGTTTCAAGTAGGGTATGATGCTAGGGGAAAAAGAGCTTTACGGCGATACAAAAACGCACATCCGCGATTCGTCAACTTGTTACCGGTAACGTTCCTGGCGAATTTGATGAATATTCTAATATGTCAAGTAGAATTTAAAGCGAGTCTCTTCACTATTTTTTGCAATGCTATTATTGATTTATATGGTTAAGTGTATCTCCGAAGACTGACAAGACACGACATAACACATTTGTACGCCGCACATGAAGCTAGATGGCATTTTCCCGGGATGGTCGATAGCATCGACTGTACCCACATCGGATGGAGAAGTTACCCGACGGCTTTGCAAGGTCAGTTTATGAGAGGTGACGATAAAAAAACCGACAATAATGCTCAAAGCCGCTGCGTCGAACGATTTATGGATTTAGCATGCATATTTTGGTCCTCAGGGCTCAAACAACGACATCAATGTTCTACATCAATCACCGCATTTCAATATAGAGATACAAGGCACCGCCCCGACGTGTCCGTTTACGGTGAACGAACGACAATATAGACGTGGCTTCTATCTTGTTGATGACATCATCCCTGCTTGGTCAGTTTTTGTGAAAGCTTACTCGTTTCCGAAAATAGGAAAAGAAATATTGTTTAAGAAGCTATAGGAATTTGCGAGAAAAGACGTTGAATGGGCATTTGGTGTATTGAAAGGTAAATGGCACATAATAGATCGCTCGGTGTGCTTGATTAATCAAGCGAAAATAAGGAGTGTTGTGTACGTGTGTGTCATATTGCACAATATGATCATAAAGGAGGAGGGGCGCGCAATATCTCCGGATTACGTTATGGATCCGGAGACACCAGCAAACGTTACCGATGATATTCTTTTGGAGCTGCGGAATGAACAAACCCACTATCAGCTTCGATTTGAATGTGATGAAGTGAGGTAGCAAAATTTGATTTGGTGTGATAGTGTGATGGTGTGATGACCTCCCCATCCACCCTAAGTAGAAGGAACTAACCGAAAAGAACTAACTAATCTGCACTTGTGAAAGTAAAACATTATTGTGACCCTCGAAATGAAAAGTTCTTGTTCCGCCGCTGCACAATAGGGTCTTCACTCTTCACCAATAATGTGTGATGGCATGAAGACACACCGCTAGAAAATTAAATATCACTAACATACTAACATGGGGATATTTGTGATTAGGAAATACCGATAATTGTCCACGCTAATTAATCCATTGAAAATTATTTACAGATTAGTGTTGAATACTAACAATGGAACGATCTCTAGGTAACTCTCGACGGATTATCTAGAGACCACCGATACAAGATTTGGGATGAGACTTTTGTTTGTCAATTTATCGTTGTCAATGGGTATAAATTCGGACCAATAGTTATTAAGTCGCTACTCGCGATAAATTTTAAATAAGATTCCAACCCCTGCTTGTTAGGCGTTTGTTGGTGGGAATCATTTTCCGACAAATAGTCCTTCAGTAATCCATTGCTAGTTTTAAAGACAAGGTTCTCATATAAGCTTGATTTTCAAATGAACTTGCATGATTTTCATTTGAATTTGTGTGATTTTCTTTTGTACTTTCGTGATTTTTCATTTGAAATTGCGTGATTTCTGAAGAAGCATGCTCTGTTTTTGTTTACAAGCACAGGGCGTGTTCCAAATGTTCTGAATTACCTGTAAAACACTAATGATGTTTAACAGAGTATGGTTTCGGGAGTGGTGGTACGTTTGCCAGTTACGTGATTGTTTTCCAACTATAAAAACTAATTAACAAGAACATGGTGACAAATTTCAATTCATTAATTGAAATTTGATTTTGTAATTGGACAAAAATACCATTTCCTATGTTAAACGGTTATTAATAACACTTCAAAATTACTCATGACCTCTTGGTTTAGTGGTATGGTGTCCCCCTTACAAATATGAAGTTGTTGGTTCAAAACTTGCAAATGCAAGGTTGGATGGAATTAAGGTGGTATAAAAAATTTGCCGTTCAAAAAAATAATAACACTTCAAAATTACAATGGTGCTACTGCTTACTTTACCTAATCTAATGGCATAAATTATTTCTTACTATTTTTACATTAAAATCCCTCTCACGTTATCTTCACCCAGCATTGTAAGGACTTGAGCATAACACAAATAAAAAAAAACTGAAGAAACTAAATTGAAATATGTTGAAGACCTTGGATCATACAATATCGATCGTGTCAAGAAAGACTAATAAAAGTGGATCAAACAATATCGTGTCAAGAAAGACTAATAAAAGACTAAAATAAAAACATTGTTAAAACGTAATAACATAAGTTGATCATATATATGGAAACTTAACCATATAAACTTAAGAAGCAGACTTCATTTCCTTATCTTCACTGCACCATAATCTCGGTCGATATCCTCTTTCTAGCATCTTCTCAACCTCCTCAAACTGCATCCCTTTCGTCTCCGGGACGAGAAAAAATATAGCCACGAGTCCTACCGTCGAGAACCCAGCGAAAAGCAGAAATGTACCAGAAGACCCTAACGTCTCAGTTAACGTTAGGAAAGTTTCGCTTATAACTAGATTTGAAACCCAGTTTGAAACCGCTGCAATCCCCCCTCCAGTGCCCCGGTATCTTAATGGGTATATCTCTGAATTTACGATCCAAGGCACTGTCCCGATCCCAGGGGCGTAGCACAAAATGTACAACCCGAGGAATAAGACTGTGAAAATCCCGAACTTGCTTGGGCAACCGTAGGTGTACCATGTACGATGTTGTGCTCGACAAGCGCCTCGTGTTATGGTGTCAACAGCCAAACATGCCCCAGGATAATGCTGTTTGGTTAACGAGATAATCAGCACCGTATACAAACGAAATATATACAAGTCAAACATGCACCAACATTTTGAAATACATATCCTTCATGTAACTTATACATAACATAAGTTTATATAGGTACACATTACCAAATCAAAATCAAAACACATGTACAAATTAATTTAATGGTTTCCATGTATGTAAGAAGCAACATTTAAAAAGTCATCATCATCATCATCATCATCATACTCAGTTAATCCCACCTATAGCAAAGCTAAGGTAGGGTCTGAGGAGGGTAAGATGTAGACAGCCTTACCTCTACCCCTAAGAATAGAGAGGCTGCTTCCAGTGAGACCCCCGGCTCGATGTGGTTTGGTATCAAGCCTTGGACATGAGGCACATAACACTTAGCAATCGGGACAAACCCGATCGGTGCATGGTACCCCTTTGTCTTTTGGCTATCCACGCCACCACATGATGCATGATTAACCGTCCGTCGTTTTTAACGTTATTTTCACTAAATTAGTAAAATAACGTTAAAACTAGTGCAACTTTACTTTTGCCCCCCAAGGGCAACACATATATACATTATATGCGCACACCGTAGATGGGGCGTAAACATTTAAAAAGTATAACAGATAAATAACTTAATGAGTGAATAGTTAAAATCATCACTGAAGTTTTCTTACTTTTGCTAGATCCATCCAAAGAAGTTTGTTTTCTCACCTGGACCATTGAGGTTTCTCAAACATTGCCAGATCCATCCAAATGTCTAGCTCTGTTAAAAACTAACAATAAAAGAAGGTCATTTTGGTCATTTTATTTACGTTCATCCTCACCCGTTATCACTTAACATAGTTACATGTTTAGTACCCTCTTCACTCTCATCACTTCCACTACCTTATAACTCTCATAATTATCGAGGCTGCAAGTATTAAACGGGGCTATAATACACGAGTCTATAACTAAACACTCAAACACCATTGAAGGTGATTATTACAAGTATTACACGAGTCTAAGGAGGTTAGTGAATCAGATATAATTAAGGCCGCAAAAGCGAGAGGGCGACTAGAGCTTACTACTACTTGTTAGTCTTCAGAAGCCTACTTCTACTAACCATACGATTAGTTAAGTCTCTATTGGTGGATCGGGTCGGATTTGAGGATCGAAGTGTTGATATCGAACAATTTTGATTCGGGTTTCAAAGCGTTCTGTGATGTTAAACTTGACTAGTAATTGTTTCAAAAGTGAATCAAAACACAACACCAACAACTTGATCTTGAATCCTTGATCGACACACAAATAACAAACCGAATACAGCACACCAACAACCTGTTCTGCCCTGTTATTGTATTACCCGGTCACTCTCTACCTTGGTAAAATGTTTGTTCTCATGACTTAAGTGCCGCTATCGAGATGGCCTGGTGTCTGCTTTTTTTGTCTAAGACTCAACAGAATTTCACATGATAAATTTCATTAAAACCCATGTTGTTAATGTAGGTAGCTGCTATGTTTCAGATTATCCAACGTTAGTTGGTCGTTTACTTGAAAATGGCTTGAGCTAATGTAATACTAGAATGTCTTACATTATTCATAGTGATTTTTTTTTATGAAATCTCATTTCAAATTGTTAAGTTTCATGTATTCTGTTGCTGTTACTTTCCTTGATCTAGACAAATATTAAGAACTAATAAGGGACAAGGATCATGATAAATAAAATGACCAAAATGCCCCTCTTTTAGTGTTAGTTTTTAACAAAGTTAGATATTTGGATGGATCTGGAAATGTTTGGCAAACCTCAGTGGTCCATGTGAGAAAAAAAACTTTTTCGGATGGATCTAACAAAAGTGAGAAAACCCCAGGGACGATTTTGGCTATTCACTCTAACTTAATGGATTAGACTTGTTTTTCCTTTTTTTTTTAATAATAGTTTAATGTTAATGTAATATCTACTACATTTTCGAAAAAAGCATATTGAAGTGGATAAATAATCAAAATTGATCAAACACGAATAGTAAATTATCTAGTTATCAAAACTTAACTAAATCAATTTCCATTAATTACAATAGCTTTTTCTATGAGGCGACTCTTTTTATTTATTTATTTATTTATTTTTTCAGAATGACTGGGTGATTGCAGGCGGCTTGTAAGACCGTCCCTGTTTCAAGAACCCATAGGGTTTCTTCATAGACGGCATAACACCAACTTAACGGCCTAAACCGCGTCCTCGGAGAAACCATAACCCCTAATACCACTTGATACTAGTTGCACCACCACAAGAGTGGAAACTCTCAGCCGTAACACAAGTCGGACAAAATCCATGTTTGGCTAGGATCCAAACATGCGACCTCCAAATGGTTCTTATTACAATACATATCATGCAAATCACTTTCAGAAACAAAGTCCAAAGGTTTAAAACTTACTATATTTTCGTTGCTGGCACAGAAAGCACACCCGGATGATGCTCTCAAGCAAGTCATGCAGTTCCATGATGACGGATTTGTTGATCTTTTGAAATCCGAACACGTATAATTAACCCCAAAACGATTCGACTCGCTAATACCAACACGAGGAGCGTGAACCGAAGCTTGAAAGAACAAGAACGATAAAACCACAAGGCAAGTAATGATCCCAACCATTGAGATGATCATCAACCTCCTCCTTCCAAACCTATCAACAAACAACATACTTAACACGGTACCAAACGAGTTGAGGCCCGTGGTAACCAGCGAAAGCGCTAATGCCGTTCTATTGGAGGCAAATCCCGCGAGTTGCACAATGGTGGGACTATAGTACATGACTGTATTGATTCCTACAAACTGTTGGGCAACTTGGACAGTGACACCTGCATATAGTCCTCTTCTAACAACCTTATTTCCCCATGCACTTTTCAGCTTTGAAAAGACACCGTCTCCCAGGGATCCTTCGGCTTCCTTTTCGGTTTCAACCGATGATTTCAAGGCTTTCATTTCTTCGTCCACTTCGTTAGTTGGATAAATCTTTTCAAGTATATTGCGTGCTTCGATTATCTTATTCTAATCAAAAGCATGTTATATTAGTACATAAACATATATAGCTAATCAAAAACCAATTATATGAAGCGTATAGGGTAGAGGTGACAATTTAGACCAGTTTAAATAGGTACAACTAGCATGTTGAATATCATGTGACTAACTGTTATAGGTGGTTCGCCTAAAACCATATACCTAAATTGGAGTCGCGATTTTAACTCTGTGGTTTTCCTCAATTGCAACGACAGAGGAGTCTCGTGTTACCTGCCGATACAACCATCTAGGAGACTCGGGCAGAAAGCACATCAATATAAACTGCATCAACGGTGGAACTCCCGCAATCCCAAGCATCCAACGCCAATTTCCACGTGTCTAAAACAAAATTACATCAACAAACATTAATCCAGCAAGAAAAGGAAATACTTCTCTTAAAAAACTTAGCATTGTGCTAAATGTACCTTGGAAAATGCTAAATTGATGAGGTATGATAAGAACTGTCCTCCTGTAAGGAGTAAACCATTGGTGCTAACAAGTGCACCTCTTATTCGAGCCGGAGAAGCTTCCGAGATGTATAATGGCGATGTCATGGAGACGAGTCCAACACCCAAACCGACGAAAGCCTACCAACTATGATGACCCATGGGTTTGGAGCTAGAGCCATGGTTAATGAACCAACACAGAATAAGAAGTCAGCACATAGTATGGACTTTTTCCTCCCAAATCTATCATTCATCCATCCACCGATTGCTGCACCAACAATAGCTCCAGCTACAGCCGTGCTAACAATAGTTTCCTTCAAGTTCAAAATAGTTTTATCATATGAAAAAGAATTTTTTAACTCAGTTTTTCCATCATAATATGTGATTAATACAAAATAAATAAATAAAAGGAAAATCACGAATATAGCCTTTGACTGTCTAAAAAGCCAAAATAGCCACGCGGAGACACCTCACTGAATTCCACGTCGCTCAAGTGACTCTTAAGACCTTTCAACTATTAGCGAATCAAAACAAGACACGTGACAAAGTTTACTTGAGACTATTCAAAGAGACGAGAGGAGACGGCTTTGTCTCTTTGTGGCGTTGAGGCATCTCCTCTCGTCTCTTTGAGCCGTCTCAGGTAAACTTTGCCACTTGTCGTGTTTTGATTCGCTAATAGTTGAAAGGTCTTAAGAGTTGCCCAAGCGACGTGAAATTCAGTTCACATGGCTGTTTTTGTTGGTCAAAGACTAAAATCGTGATTTTCCCATAAACAAATCATAAGGTGACATCACCAAGTTCAAACAGGGAAACTGTTAAACAATAACACCAAAGAAATAGAATTAACAAGAACAATCAAACAACAATCAACCACCGATTCTTTATTAACAAACTAATTCGTCATCACAGATTAAACGAATACAAACGAATTGAAATTAGAAAGAAAAACGAAAGAAAATTATGAGTGAATCGAATGGAATGATTGAGAGAAGTGATCAGAATATAAAGCCCCAATTCCTGAGCCCTAACAGCTTCTAACTACTGAAGTTTTCTTTTGGCAACTTTAGTCCTTCCACTTCTGCTTATTATTATCACTAGAACAAAATAGAGTATGAGAAATGACCAACAGGTCCCTCAACTACCCTGCACCCCATATTATGACTTTAAAACCCAAGAATCTCCACCTTAAAGTCATAACTATCATCAAGTCACACCAAGCAAACCTTTAAACAAATCAAACTTCGAACCAGGCAGCACCTTAGTCATCATATCTGCTGGATTATTTTGAGTACTAATCCACTTGACTTCCAACTCCCTGTCACTAACCAAATCTCTAAGGAAAAACAACTTTACCTTGATATGCTTGGTCCTCTCATGGAATACACTGTTTTTAGACAATTGAATAGCTCCTGAATTGTCACAGAAAACATCAACACTATCTAAAACAATGCCCAAATCAGTCACCAGCCCTTTTAACCATAATGACTCTTTTGCCCCTTCTGTCAAAGCTATAAACTCTGCTTCTGTACTTGACAGTGCAACCACATGTTGCAGTTGAGCCTTCCAACTAACAAGATTACCCAAAACCATGAATGAATAACCTGTTATTGACCTCCCCTTGTCTAAATCTTTGGCATAGTCTGAATCAACAAAACCAATGACTGTTTTACCCTTATCACTGATTTTATCTTCAAACACTAAACCAACTTCTTGTGTGCCTTTTAAGTATCTTAATACCCATTTTACAGCTGCCCAGTGCTCCTTTCCAGGATTAGCCATAAACCTGCTAACTACACTGACAGCATAAGCAATGTCTGGTCTTGTACGTATCATCAAATACATCAAGCTGCCCACAATATTTGCATATGGAACCTTTTCCATATATTTCTTCTGATCTTCTGACTTAGGACAATCTTCATTTGACAACTTAAAATGTGCACCAAGAGGAGTAACAACTGCTTTACAATCTGCCATACCAGCATTTATCAACACCTTTTTCAAATAAGAATTTTGACTTAACTTGAGTTGTCTCTTACTTCTGTCTCTTTTAATCTCCATACCAAGAATCTTTTTGGCTTCTCCCAACTCCTTCATGTCAAACTCTTTCATCAACAATTGTTTTGTCTTTTCTATTTCAGCTTTATCTTTGCATGCCAATAGCATATCATCAACATAGAGTAGTAAATAGACAAAACTACCCTTTGCATATTCTTTGTGGTAAACACAGCTATCATATTGACTTCTGTTAAACTCATTGCTAACCATGTATTCATCAAATCTTTTGTACCATTGTCTGGGTGATTGTTTTAGCCCATACAATGATTTCTTCAATAAACACACCTTCTCCTCCTGTCCTTGTACCTCATACCCTTTAGGCTGTGCCATGTATATCTTTTCTTCCAAGTTTCCATGGAGAAAAGCAGTCTTTACATCAAGCTGCTCTAGCTCCAAATCAAGAGCAGCTACAATAGACAACATCACTCTTATAGAAGTATGTTTAACTACAGGGGAGAAGATCTCATTATAGTCAACACCTGCTTTCTGTGTAAAACCTTTTGCCACCAATCTGGCTTTAAATCTTGGACATTCACCCTCTTTAATACCCTCTTTTAACTTGTATATCCACTTACAAGTCACTAGTTTCTTTTCTTTAGGCTTGTCCACCAGCTGCCATGTATCATTCTTGTACAAAGAATCCATTTCATCATCCATAGCAGCTTTCCACTTATCACTTTGATCAAACATTATGGCCTCATCATAAGTGATAGGCTCATACATAATATCGTTCTCTGCAGCCATGAAGACAACTGCAGAGAGATCTTCATTTTCTCTGTACTTGATTGGCTTAACAATCTGTCTCCTTGTTCTGTCCCTTGCCAAACAATAATCCTGATTAACTTGACTACCCTCAGGACTTGAATTACAATTTTCATTTCCCACAGATTGTTCAACACTTGACTGTTCTTCATCAGGCACCACCTTAATCAGAATACTCTTATCAACACACTTAGTCTTTACAGCCTTCTCACCAATCAAATCTTTGTATAGAATATCTTCCCTGAAAGCTACAATGTCTCTACTCAAGAACACCTTTGAGCCTTCACCATCCATCTTCCAAACTCTGTACCCTTTTGTACCATCTAGATACCCCAGTATAACACATCTCACAGCTCTTGGTTCCAACTTTCCTTGGCTTATATGAGCATAAGCCAAAGAACCAAAAACTTTTATATTACTATAATCAGTCTTTTCACCTGTCCACACTTCCATAGGTGTTTTCTTTCCTATGGCAATAGATGGTAACCTGTTAATGAGATAGGCTGCAGTAGTGACAGCTTCTGCCCAAAAGTTCTTGGGCATTCCAGAGCTTATTAACATACACCTCACCTTGTTTAACAAGGTCCTGTTCATTCTTTCAACAAGCCCATTTTGCTGAGGTGTACCTGGAACAGTTAAGTGCCTACCAATTCCATGTTTATCACAAAACTCTTTAAAATCATTTGAACAGAATTCCAATCCATTATTTGTTCTTAACCTTTTAATTTTCTTCCCTGTATGATTTTCAATAAGGTTTTTCCAGGTTTTAAAACTTGCAAAAGCCTCATGTTTATGTTTCAAAACATAAACCCATACCCTTCTTGAATAATCATCAACCAAGGACAGAAAATACCTGGCACCTCCAAGAGATAGAGTTTTTGTTGGCCCCCACAGGTCTGCATGAATGTAATCAAGAATTGCCCTTGTCTTGTGTTTACCTTTTGAGAACTTGACCCTGTGAGCCTTTCCCATTATGCAATTTTCACAGAAACCTGCACCTTTATCATCAAAACTGATAACTTGTTGCTTCTTCAACTCTTGCAGCCCCTGATCACTGATGTGACCCATTCTTCTGCGCTATAATGTTGCTCCACTTAGATCTTCACTTTCAACACTACAATTCTCTCCTTTCATGACTGTACCATCTAAGAGATAAATGTTGTTATCCTTTCTTGAACCAGATAACACCACCATTGATCCCTTTATAACTCTTGCTTTGCCATTCTTGAGACTTACATGATAACCTTCTTTTTCAAATGTTCCCAATGATAACAGGCTTCTTTTCAAATCAGGAATATATCTTACACCCTTCAACTCAAATTCCATGCCATTTGCCATCTTGAATACAACTGATCTTATGCCTTTGATTGCACATGACCTGTCATCTCCAAGCTTAACATATCCAAAATCACCATACTCAATCTTTCTGAAAAAAACTCTTTACAGGAGTCATGTGGAATGATCCTCCTGAATCCATCACCCATTTACCTGTGACTTCATCACATGATAGCACCATTAAAACGTCTGCACTATCATAGCCATCAGAGGAGTAAGCATCTTCTTGAGCAATATTACTGTTTTGCCCTTTTGAATTATTAAACTCCTGTTTCTTTTTCTTCCACTCTGGACAATCTCTTTTGAAGTGACTTTCAGAATTGCACACAAAACATCTTTTCTTGAATTTGGACTTTCATCTTGATGAGTTCCTAGACTGCTTCTTGAATCTCTTTTCTGTTCTTCCTCTGACCATTAACCCTTCTCCACCTTCTTCTTTATGGTCTGATCTTTTCTTTAACTCCTTAGAGTTTAATGCAGCCAACACTTCCTCCATTTACAAAGTGTCTCTACCATACATTAAGGTGTCAACAAAATGTTCAAAGGAAGATGGTAAAGAGGTCAAGAAGATAATAGCCTGATCTTCATCATCCAATGTTACTTCTATATTTTCAAGATCCAGAATGAGTTTGTTAAACTCATCTGTGTGATCAGTTATTGAATTTCCTGAACCCATCTGAAATGTGTACAATTTCTTCTTCAAATAGAGCTTGTTTGCCAATGACTTAGTCATGTACAAACTTTCTAGTTTTGCCCATACACCTGCTGCTGTATTTTCTTTTGAGACTTCTCTTAAGACTCTATCACCAAGACTGAGTATGATAGTACTATGTGCTTTTTCCATCATCTCCTTCTTTTCTTTATCAGTTAAACCAGTAGGCATATTCTCTTCACCCCTTAATGCATCAACTACTCCATTATGAACCAACAGAGCCCTCATCTTCAGTCTCCAAAGACTGAAATCATTCTTTCCATCAAATTTTTCTAACTCAAACTTAGTTAACACCATGACTGTCTTCTTCTTCGATCACACACCTTGATCGATTAAACAACTTCTTTGATTGAGCCAAGAACCTGGCTCTGATACCAATTGTTAAACAATAACACCAAAGAAATAGAATTAACAAGAACAATCAAACAACAATCAACCACCGATTCTTTATTAACAAACTAATTCGTCATCACAAATTAAACGAATACAAACGAATTGAAATTAGAAAGAAAAACGAAAGAAAATTATGAGTGAATCGAATGGAATGATTGAGAGAAGTGATCAGAATATAAAGCCCCAATTCCTGAGCCCTAACAGCTTCTAACGACTGAAGTTTTCTTTTGGCAACTTTAGTCCTTCCACTTCTGCTTATTATTATCACTAGAACAAAATAGAGTATGAGAAATGACCAACAGGTCCCTCAACTACCCTACACCCCATATTATGACTTTATAACCCAACTGAAACATTTAGTAACTTACATTCCAATCACTTGACACGCTTATTATTTTACAAAATTTTCTTTTTGGACATAAACCGTTTCAGTTACCCTTTTTCAATAACCAAACTATCTTTACCAACCCGAATACAAGGAACTAGCTACCTGCAACCAAGTATGCCTTTCGACATCTTTAAAATCGTCTCGAATATATAGAGAGGCACCCGAAATAACCCCTGACAGTGAATATTTATATAAGTAACCAACCATTGATAGATTTAAAAAAAACACATACGTACTCAAAGAACAAATTATAAATATACCTGTATCATAACCAAACAAGAACCCTCCAATTCCGGCAGAAAAAGCAAGCAGCATTATATATGGAGTACGCCAAATGGTCTTAAAACACTCCGAAAACTCGGTTTTATTTGGCTTGACAACGCCTCCTTCCATTTTCCGGTTTCTTCAACAAACTATCTGTAATGGTATTTTTATTGCTATAACATTAATCAACATTTAAAAAAACAATGTATATAATTTGTTAGGTTCAAGGGCCTTTTTTCGGCTCATATGAGCCACTTAAATCACTTGCATGCATCACTACTAGAAAACTGTGCATTTCCCACCAAAATTGTTTTATTTTTTTTTCATAGAAAACTGCAATTTCTAATGATTATTTCGTCGGACAATGGTCAAAAGTTTTATTTTTTTTTCATTTTTTTAGAGCATGTTTGGGATTGAGTTTGGAAACAACTTATTAACTTTTTGAAAAAGCCAATAAGTGAATAAGTCATTTTGAAAAGCTAGGATTTAGTGCTTTTTCAAATAACTTATTGAGTTTTCAAAAAATTAATAACTCAATAAGTTGTTTCTAAACTCAATCCCAAACTCCCCCTTAATATCTTCTGAAATTTTCTAGATAAACAAAGAACATATATGATCTGCAAGAGAACATTATTAACAATCTTCAAATCTACAATATTTTTGATGATTTCAAAATTCGATGGTCAATGTATGAAGTGAGTGATCACATACCTGATTGGGTTGTTGATCTTTTTTTGCTTCTCCTGTGAGTGATTATAGGACAGTGATCTAGTTATGGCCCTTTGATGATGAGTCATCAGAATTTATAGCACTATTATTAGTTGAATGATAGGAGTTGGATAACACTTGTTTTGAATTTGCTTGCTTTAAATGTTCTGCAATGTATTATATGCTTGAGACTCCAATGTAAAGTTCTAGTACACGTCCTTTCACTTCTAAATATTGTTATATCTAACCCTTGATACTCGAAATGTCTGGAGATAAATCCAAACCCCCCCCCCCCCCCCCCCCCCCCCCCCCCCCCCCCTTGTTTACGCGGATTACCAATACATAACCATTTTTAAACGGAAAATCAATACAAATAAATAATTAAGTATTTTCCATACTTAGATATGAAAAGAGGAACAGAGAGACTTTTTGTGTTACAAAACTCCCGAATTAATATATACACGTGCATTTAGTTTTTTAGCTTTGTACTTTTTTTTTTTTATCGGCGAACAACTGTGTGGCAACCACCATTGCGGGGCGCCGTGCCCAAGAATCAACTACTCGACCTCCAGCAGCCCCCGCCTTCTCCCGATGCGCGGAAACCCGAGCCCCACCCGCCCGAAGGCACGACAGTGTTATAGAAATCGGTAAAACCTCGCCGCCCGTCAGATTCGAACCGGCGCCACCCGTATTCGATCTTCACCCGGATACCAAACCATAATGTTGGAAGTGGGAATTGAACCCTTGATCACCTAAGTGAACATAAGGCCTCTCCATCACTCCACCACTATGGATGGATTAGCTCTGTACTTATATCAGGCCCATCTTCAAGAATTTAAAATTTTGTTTGGGCTTTTGGCGAGAAATTATTTTGGGCCTCTTATATAGTTTTTTATAAAAATATAAAATAAAAGACTTAAAAAAAATTAGTCCTTTTAGATAGGTTTTTATAAAAAAAAATGGCTATTTTATATAATACATATAAATAATTGTAAATTTTTCAGGCCTACATAAAGGTCGGGTTCGAAGCCGAAGACCACCCGGCCCACCCTCATGGCCGGCCATACTTATGATTAGGTAATGAACATTTATCACGAATCCATGAGCCATTCAAACATTTAACTTCGATTTAGTCAAGATCACAGTCATGTCATCTATCTATAACTTATAATAAAAGAATTGAGTTTGTATGAGGTGGCATTCAATAGAAACGTCAACCCCCCATTGAATGTGTCATGTGGCATCATGTGAAGCTTTCTTTTAAATTTATTTATTTTGTATTTTTAAATAAAATCTATATCTATATTATCTTAAAATTTTAAATATGTTAATTAATATATTTTCTTTATTTTCCTCTCACATTTTTTAAATGTTAGTGAACTATTAATTATTTTAAAATTTCAAATATGTTAATTAATATTTTTATCTTAATTTTTTTCTTATTTTCCGCTCACAATTTTTAAACGTTAATAACTTTTATGTATGACATTTTTTTGAAAAAAAAATTACACCAAATTAACGATCGCTTTATTATCTTTCAACGAGCACCATATATAGTGCTATACAAAAACGAAAAAAATGTTTTTTTAGTGAGTTTTTGTTCATGCAGAAAAAAACACAATGTATTTAGGTAATTTCTTAATCATATATAGGCAAGTCACTAATCATGTTATGATAGTATATATGTTTTTGAACCTACTATTACATATATGAATTGCCCATGTTCATGTGCTATAACGATATGCTTAGCATTAAAAGAGGTTGAGATTTTTTAATCTGCTGGGAACGTAGCATGAGAACCTTTTTTGATTGTATAAACATTAGAACAATTTTCTTTAACATTAAAAGAGGTTGAGACTGTTTACTTCTTTTATCCTTTTTTATTAAGTAATATTAGGTTTTTCAACCCCGGGACACTCCCGGGGTAATCAGCTACTGTATACATATAAGTGAATAGCAGTATGTCCTAAAAGGACAGGTTACACCAGACCTTAACATTGCATAAGGAAAAACTAAGATTTTCTGATAACCACCCTGACCCATAGATATATGATCCATTCAAATATTTAACTTTGATTTTGTCAAGATTACATAGGTATCTACGTCATGTCAAATATTTAACTTCGATTTCATCAAGATTCTATAGGTTACACAAGACCTAAACATTGCATAAGGGGAAACTAAGATTTCCTAGTAACCATCACTGTTCATAGACCTTTGGGACTGATAAATAGGTTGGATGATTTCTGGATACATTTGAAGGTGAAGGTTTTCAAATCCTTAGGTTTTGGTTTTACTCCATGAATCTTCATTTAAAAAAAGTGAATAAAACAAAAACATATCAATTACCAAAATACATTATTACATGAAACCAATAATTATAACAACCAATAAACAAAACCTTCCTTGTGACACTTGTCCTTCCACTGTTGAGATTTCAATTTTTGGCTCCTCATCCTTGTGACAGTTGGCATCATCTCTTTTACTTTTCAATTTCCCTCCCTTTCTCACATAAAACACATTAATTGAGAAAATGAATAACAAAACCTTTTTTCTTCTTGAATAACAAGTATAAAGCTTATTTTTTCTAAAGGAATGTCTCATATATTTCCTTTTCTTCTTGAATAACAAAACCCTAACACAACAATGTTCCTTCTTATACTCTCTATATATACCCTACAACCCCAATTTATCTTCTCCAGCTTCAAGCAATCGTTGGTATGTTATCTAATCTGTTTTTTTTTAACATAATGTTCTTCTTCATGTTTTATAAAATCCTTCAGATCTATAATCGAATATTGCATTCATCTTCGTTTGGGGTTAATGGGTCTATCCCAATTAAAATCGTTTGGCTCTGTATACTTGGGTTAATTGCTTTAGTTTGCCATGTATTTATAAAATCATTGTTTTGTGTTCTGTTTAGATATTGTGGTTGTTATAGATATTGTGTTCTGTTTATTGGTGGTTTTTTGTTCGGTTTATGTGTATTTGATTATTAGTCTTTTTATTTTGAATTTGATTATTAGTCTTTTTATTGTGTTCGGTAACGATTCTTTACATCTGTGACAACCGTCACCCTCATCTTTTAGTGAGTTTTCAATTTTAGCCCTTCGTTTATGTTGAAGTTTCACCTTTAGTCCTCATCAATTATTATTTGATTTTATTTTTAACTTTTTTATAAGGGTATTTGTATACGTTTTGTATATGTACGTGTCGGCATATAAAACGTGCCATAATCGGCTAATCATATTATCTTATAAAATTTTGATCTATTTTTTATTTAAAAATTTTAATTTAGAGGATTTAAAGATTAGGAAATTTAAAGTTAAAAACCTTGTTAAGTTGTTAAGGTTTATAAAGGAAAAATCTAACCAAGATATAATTAAACTAACCAAGTTAAAGGTTGAGGGACTAAGTGTGTCAAAAAAAAGAAAAACAAATTTTAAAACCTGCTTGACCCTCCCGTTTGTTTATTTCCGGCGACCCTTTTGCCGACCGGAATTCGGTTCCGGCGAGTTCTCAAACGTGTTTTAATGCACCATTACTCCTACTGATTATTGCAAAACGTTTCTGCCTCAAGTCTTGATCGTTTCCATCATTTTAGCGGGCAATTAACGTGTTAATGATGACTTTAATCGGCTAATAATAGTTGTAACCGTCGAGCTCCTTTACCAAGATCAAACGTTAAATTTTTGTGTTAAGCACTATAAATTGTGTATTTGAAATCACTTATCAGCGGTTACAAGACATAAACCCACAGAGAATAAGTTCTTATCGCGTCTGGAAACCCAGCAAATCGGAACTTTTACTCGGCCGATAATCCTTCGCGTTCGATCCATATTCGTGTTTGTTATAAGTTCAATATAATGATGTCGTTTTGTTCTATAATCGTGTATGATCGATGGCCCTATGATTCCTAGACGTTTATACGTTGGATCGGGTCGATTGGATTTTAGGTTAGGGTTAGGGTTCATAAGCATTTTGGGGAAGAAGATGACCATCTTTGTAGTGTTTAAATGTTATTAACAATCAAACCTATCAATATATGGATCAAGTGCTCTAGTGGTTGTGTCTGTGGTGGTGTCTAGAACCCACCCGGGTTCGACTCCCATAACAGCCACGTTTTGTTTTTCTTTTTTTTTTAATTGTTATATCATATAAGTTTTTATTTGTTTTTAAAAGATATAATACATACATATTTTAGAATACTTATAATAAATTCATTTTTGCTTCAAAAATTACAAAAATTTAGGTGTAACATCTTGACACCCTAAAGAAAATTAACACACCTTTACTTTCTGAAAATTATTTAATTTTCGAAATTTAATTAATTTAAAATTTTTAATCATATTTAATTGATTAAAAATTCATTTTAATGACTTTAATCTCAAAATTTTTGGTAAATTATTTCTTAATATCAGGGACTAATATAAAAATTATTTATCTAGAAAACTTTTATTTTTATTGAATTTATGTTTTTTAATCATTTAAATATTATTTAAATTCATTAAATCAGTTTTAAATGCAAATAAATGGAGAAAAATTATGGAAAATTTATTTATAATTATTTTTCATCAGAATGTTTTTATTTTTCTCAAAATTATAACTTTTGAATAGTATATTGTATTTTTGTTGTATTTATGCTCATTTAAATACAATAATCATTATTCTTCAAATCAAATTTACTAATTTAATTCTTTTGTCCAAAATAATTTCAATTACTTTTTCACTAAACATTCAATTGATGATAATTATATTACCTATCCACATTTATAAACTTTGTCGTATTATTTTTTATATACAAGTTTTTATATTAATTCGATTTATCGTAAAAAAACTATATTTCCCCAAATCGACTTAGCAAACCCTAATGTTTTAGAACCTTAGATACCTTAGGCTTTTTAGACATTTCTTTATTAGTATTCTTATACATTATAGGTTAAATTCCTCAGAATTCCCATTACTTAGCTCACGACCGCTTAAGATGGATTTTGATCGCTTTCTGTTGGGTCTGCTAAGCTGGAGAAGAACAGATGATTGAAAAGCCAAAATATGCTAACAATTGATTCCACAAATAAACAGTCTTTACAACATACTCTTCCCAAAAGACTGCTGACCCTAACAACTGTTCCATCCAAACAACTGCTGTGACAACTGCTGATACAAAGGATTGCTAGAGAACAACTGATAGAGAACAACTGCTGACCAAAGGTCTGATGAAGAAACAACTGCTGATCAAGTACTGAAGACTAAAGGTCTATTGGAATCAACAACACTTAGACTCCAACAGATGTTACAAGACCATCAGAGTTTTCCCTTAGCAGTAGTTTACTTTACAGTGTTTTGTAATGTAACAGTAGATTGTATAGGGCAGATGTTTTATGTTGTTATTCTGTTAGAGGTCACTATCTTAGGTGACGTCAGCACATGTCACCAGTGGTTTAGGTTTGTCTATAAATAGAACAGTGCTTGTACTGTTCTATTACATCACACACAAACATTCTCTCAGACAAACAATCACTGTGTGATCAGGCTGAGGGGGAGTATTTATACTGATTGTAATCTTTCAATTAATGAAATCATTTGATCATTGATAACAATTATTCCTGTTGTTTTGATTATAGTTTATCTTTCCGCTGCACTTTCCATATATACTTACATCATTCATTTCTCATTTTATTCTAAATATATCAAAACAATCAAACTCAGATCCTAAAAATTGGTATCAGAGCTTGGTCAATTAAATTCGATCTAACCAATCAATTTAATATAAACAGATCAGCTCACAATTATTGATATCGTTTGTCTGTTGGATTGAAAACAGAGTAATAGTTTAATTTCGATTCAACCGTTTTAAACAGACTTTGTTTTTTGAAAAATCAGAGAATGGCTTCAATCAATCACGAACCACATAACACTGGCACGAACAACAAGCCACCGATGCTTGTCAGATCTGAATACAATATCTGGCAACGTCGGATGAGCCATGTTCTAGCTCAACAGAACACTCGGTGTTGGAAGTCGGTTATCTTCGGACCACATGTTCCGATGGTGCCGAGTACTGAAGATCCCAAGGTTCAGGAGCCAAAGAAACTTGAAAACTACTCTGACCAGGATTTTCAGAAAATTGAGTTAGATGCTAAGGCCTTCAGTATTGTGGCCATGGCTCTACCCAATGATATATATGATGTGCTGTTACACTGTAACAGTGCAAAGGAGTTGTGGGATGCACTGAAAGAACAATTTGGTGGGACTGGAGAGGTTATTGAAAACAATCGTGAAATACTTAACCAACAATATGAAACATTCAGTCATGTCAAGTGAGAGTCATTAACTCAACAATTTGAGAGGTTTAACTGTCTCATTAGTGAACTAAAACTGGTTGGTCTAACTTACCCTCATTCAACTTTGAACCATAGGTTTTTAAGATCATTACCAGATAAATGGGACACTATTGCTATTGTTATGAGAAACTCAATTGGATTTAAGGACCTATCACTGACCCAGCTTCATGGTAAGCTCTTGACCTATGAGAGAGAGCTTAACCAGAAAAAGAAGCTCCAGGACTCTGGAAAAGTGTCTGATGATTATGTATTTGGGAATACAGCACTTTTGGGTCATGATGAGGTGCCTGGAAACACTAAGGATCAGAGTTATGATCACTTCATTGACATAACTTCAGGTTTTAACTCAGGTTTGTACTCTGATTCTTATTCACCAAACTATGCTTTCACAGCAAGTGGTGGTGATATCCAGGCATCTGATAACATATCCTTTGAGTATGATGACCTGAAATACTTTGACCCTGATGATTTGGAGGAAATGGACATTATGCACCAATTGGCCCTTCTCAGTGTAAGAACTAACAATTTTTACAAGAAAACTGGGAGAAGGTTTCCAGGGTTAACTGGCAGATCAAAGGTTGGGTTGGATAAATCAAAGATAAAGTGTTATAAATGTCATAGACTTGGTCATTTTGCTAGGGAATGTAGGAGTCAACATGGTACACCTATAATCACCTATCCAAATCAAAGACCTCAGACCAACACTTATCAAAATTCCTATAATACCCCTGGACCAAATGTGCAAAACACTGCTCATTTTGCACAGTCCTCAAACATTGTTCTTGTCCAGTATGTCCAAACCACTGTTCCTCAGATCCACTATGTGCAAACACCTGTTGCTCAAGCACCTGTGCAAACGACTGTTGCTCCATCCTCTGCTCCTGCAGACACCAGTCAATAGAGCTTATTCACACAAGGCTTTGTTGATTGGAGCAGTCTACCAGATGAGTTAACAGATGAAAATTTTGCATTAGTTGCCAAAGCTGAAAATGAACCAGAAAACTTTTGTTTCATGGCTATGGTAGAAGAGGTTGAATCTGAGGAGGTGGTGACTGAATCTAATGTTGTGACTGATGATGTTGTTGATGAAGTTGTTGCAGGTGAAAAACCTGAGGAAGAGGTTGTGAATCTCTCAGATCCCTGGGGTGCATCTGATGATTGTGAGTGCAAGTGTGATTGTGCATTGATGGCTGCTGCTAAGGTATCTCCTCAAATTCTTAAGGATTTATGTTCTGACAGATGTGTGATAGCATTTGCTAACATCAAAGAGGTGAATGAAAACCTTAGAAAGAAAATTTTAGATGATGAAGTTAAATTTGAGAAATTTTCAAAA
Organism: Ambrosia trifida; assembly: GCA_028751855.1. Taxonomy (NCBI): domain Eukaryota; kingdom Viridiplantae; phylum Streptophyta; class Magnoliopsida; order Asterales; family Asteraceae; genus Ambrosia; species Ambrosia trifida. The sequence goes on along the minus strand of CM054123.1, from coordinate 168,713,663 downwards.
GAATTAAAAACAAGTTTAACTGAAAAAGAATCTGAAATAAGTAGCTTAAAACATGAAGCAACCATAACCAAAGACCAGCTCCAAACTATGATAACAAAATATCAGAGTTGTAAAAGTGAGCTTGAGTCCACCCAAGTTGAATGTCATAAATGGGTGGAATCATGTAGAGGATTTGAAATGCTACTCAACAAACAAACCAAAAGTCATGTGAAGTTTGGTTTTGGTTTTGAAACAACTGCTCCAGCTTTTGAAAACACTGACAAAAAGGATCAAAAGTCTGTTGAGATAGTACCAACAAATTTGCAGGGTCAAGAGATTAAAATCACTTAACCAAATGGTAAGAAAATTGTTCTAGAAAAATCAGAAGGTTCCTCATCATTCACTGAACTTGAAAAGTATGAATCAAACCTACTTGGTCTGATGAGTGTGGTACTCTTGAGAATTTTAAACCTATTGAATTTTAAACTCCTGAAGGAAAGACAGCTCCTCAGGCAAAAATCATTCCCTTGAAAACCTTCTAGCAGATGCTCAAACATCTGCTGAAAAGAAGGTTGAAAAAGGGAAGAAGAAAGAAAAGACTGTCCACTTGTTCTGTGATTTCTGTGAAAAGAAGAATCATGTCACTAAAAACTGTTTTCTTCTAAAAGCATATGACATTAACAAAGGAACAAGTGTATGTGATTCCAAAGCCACATGTTCAATATGTGGGAAAAAGAATCACAAAACCAAAGAGTGCTTGTATCTCAAAAATTTTGATGTGAAAATACAAGAGTACAAAGCTAAAACTCTTGCAAATCCTGGGGTAAGTACTTCAAAAGGAAAGCCCAAACAGACCTTCACTCCTGTCCAAACATCTGTTACTAAAAGTCTTGAAACATCTACTCCTAGGGATGTCCAAGTAACAGATGCTCCACCCACAAGCAAGTACCCAAGAGGATATGGACAACCACCATGTCATAGTCTGTCACATGTTTATGAGGAGCCAAAAAGACCCTCTAAACCAAGAGTGAGCAGAAATCCCTATGGGTATTATCATCTGTCTGGAAGTGATCAAACAACTGTTGCCCCAAGTGTTGACATTCAAGCACTGGCAAATGGTCAGCAGCAGTTGTTGAACTTGATTCAAAAATTAGTTCAAACCACTGATCATCTTCCAAAGCTTGAGTCTGAAAAGTCTGAGGACCCATCCAAAGCCAACTTGGCTTTGGACACTCACCAAAACTAATCCATTACTGTTGTGCAGGGAGCTTCTACTTGTTTATATAGTCTTTGGTATGTAGATAGTGGAGGCTCCAGGCACATGACAGGATGTAGAGCCCTTCTTCTGGACTTCTTAGCTCATGGAGGGGGTGATATATCCTTTGCTAATGATTCAAAAGGTAAGGTGTTGGGGTCAGGGACTGTACAAGCTGGGAAACTCAAGTTTGAAAATGTCAATCTTATTGATAATCTCAAGTTTAATCTTCTGAGTGTTTCACAAATGAGTGACAAAGGTTATGGCTCATTCTTCACAAAGAAAACTTGTAAGATTATCGGGCCAGAAGTGGTGAAAAAGATTGATACCATCATTGCTGAAAGCAAAGCACAACTTGTTGCTCATAGAAGTGGCAATGTGTATGTTGCTGATATGTTAAAGGACAATCCTATGGCAAATGTCTGTTTGTTTTCTGCTGCCTCCACAAAGGAGACAGAATTGTGGCATAGGAGACTGGGTCATACCAACCTTAATACTATCAACACACTCTCTAAACAAAGTCTTGTCAGAGGCTTACCATCAAAAGAATTCAAATGTGATGAGCATTGTGTTTCCTGTTTAAAAGGGAAACAACATAAAAGCTCTTACAAATCCATTGATGAGTCCAAAACCAGTCAATGTCTACAATTTTTGCACATGGACTTGTTCGGCCCTGTTAAAATCATGAGTCTAAGAAGAAAAAGATTTTGTCTTGTCATAGTTGATGATTTTTCTAGGTTTACATGGACTTACTTTTTACATTCTAAGGATGAGACTGCAGGTATTTTGAAGGACTTTGTCACCAAAGTTGAAAAACAATATGACTTGCCAGTAAAAGTCTTCAGGAGTGACAATGGAACAGAGTTTAAAAATAAGGAGTTGGATGACTTCTGTGTGTCAAAAGGGATTGTGAGGCAGTACAACATCCCAAGAACACCAGAGCAAAATGGGGTGGTTGAGAGGAAAAATAGAACTCTTATAGAAGCTGCAAGAACCATGCTAGTAGATTCTGGTTTGCCATTGTCCTTCTGGGCAGAAGCTGTAAACACTGCTTGCTATGTTCAAAACAGAGTTTTGATCAACCCAAGACATCAAAAAACTGCTTATGAAATTCTGTTCAAAATCAAACCATTAATTTCATTTTTCAAAATCTTTGGCTGCCCATGTTTCATCTTAAATCTCAAAGATTCCATTTCAAAATTTGCAGCCAAAGTAGATTGTGGATATTTTCTAGGATATTCTTCTACTGCCAAGGCTTATAAAGTGTTTAACACAAAGACCAAGACAATAGAAGAAACTCTGATTGTAAAGTTCAATGAACTTTCATCCCTAGAAATCCCAGCAAATCCTGCTGAACTATTTGATTTAGATAAATTCAAATTTGAAGATATCACTGTTAAAACTAACAATGCAGGTATTCCACAGTCTCCACAACAAGATTACAGAACAGATGTTGTGATCCCCAATCACTATAAAATCTATTCTGCATCAGAGGAAGCAGCTGTTCAAAACAATTGTCAAAACTCTGTCACAGTTGAGTCAACCATTGTTGGCCAGTCTTACCCTCAAACCACTGCTTCACCTCTCACAACCATTGAACAATCATCTGTTGACAAAAGTCAAACATCTGTTGACAAAAGTCAGTCCAGTTTTACACCACTTGGACCCATTCCCCCACCTCCATTCCAAACATCTGATGGCACTACAGAAGTGCAAACAGATGTTACATCAACAGAGTCACCAAACCTCTGCCCTTCACCTCAAAATGCCATCATACCATATCAGGGAGATCTTATCTACCTAAGAGCTCATCCACCAGACCAGATCATTGGCAACATCAGAGAGGGTGTGCTCATAAGAAGCCAATCCTCTAATATCTGTCTTTTTGAAGGGTTCCTATCTCTCACACAACCTGTCAAGTACCAAGAGGCACTGAAAGACAACAGTTGGGTAGAAGCTATGCAAGAAGAGCTCCTTCAGTTCAAAAGACAACAAGTATGGGAACTTGTACCACTGCCTAAGGATGTTTGTCAAATTGGCACAAAGTGGGTCTTCAAAAACAAAACTGATAAAAGGGGTATTGTTGTCAAGAATAAAGCCATGCTTGTGGTTCAAGGCTTCAGACAAGAAGAAGGAATAGACTATGATGAACCCTTTGCTCCTGTAGCAAGGTTAGAAGCCATTAGACTCTTTCTAGCCTTTGCTGTCAACCACAACATCAAGGTGTATCAGATGGATATCAAATGTGCCTTCCTTTATGGCAAAATTCAGGAGGAAGTCTATGTATCTCAACCACCTGGTTTTGAAGACACATTCCATCCTGATCATGTCTACAAGCTTAATAAAGCTTTGTATGGACTCAAACAAGCACCAAGGGCCTGGTATGAAACTCTTTCCACTTTTCTCTTATCCATTGGCTTCACAAGAGGTAAAATTGATAAAACCTTATTTTTAAAATGGAAAGGGAAAGACTTAATGATTGTTCAAATATATGTGGATGACATCATCTTTGGATCCACATGTAACAAAATGTGTGAAGAGTTCAGAAAACTCATGACAGCAGAGTTTGAAATGAGTGCCATGGGTGAACTTCAGTGTTTCCTTGGTCTCCAAGTGAAACAACTGCAAAATGGCACATTCATCCATCAAAATAAATATGTAAAGAATTTGCTAACTAGATTTGAGATGAATGACTGTAAGCCATGTAGTACACCCATGAGTACAGTCAAGCTACTCACTATTGATGACAAGGATGAACTGGTTGATCAAACACATTATAGATGCATGATTGGGTCTTTATTGTACTTAACTGCATCTAGGCCAGACATTATGTTTGCCACTTGTGTCTGTGCAAGATCCCAGGCTTCACCTAGAAAGTCAAACCTTATTGCTGTGAAAAGGATATTCAGATACCTCAAAGGTGCTCCCACACTTGGTATCTGGTACCTTGCTAATGGAAACATTGAGCTTTCAGGTTATTCAGATAGTGATTTTGCTGGCTGTCACACCACAAGAAAATCCACATCAGGAGGGTGCCAATTTCTAGGGAATGCCTTAGTCTCTTGGCAAAGCAAAAAGCAGGCAGCTGTTTCCACCTCAACAGCTGAGGCTGAATACATTGCTGTTGCAAGCTGTACAACCCAACTCATGTGGCTTCAAAATCAATTGCTGGATTTTGGGATAACTGCACTACAGACTCCACTCATGTTGGATAGTCAAGCTGCTGAAAATATCATCAAAAATCCAGTATCTCACTCCACTACCAAACACATTGACATCAGACATCATTTTGTCAGGGATAGCTATGAAAAAGGTTTGATTTCTCTGCACCATGTTCCAACAGATGATCAGTTGGCAGATGTGTTGACAAAAGCTTTAGACACATCTACCTTTACAAATCTGATTTCTAGAATTGGTATGCTAAACATGGATTAACAACACAAATGTTTTAATAAAAGCATTAAAATGTTTCAGAAAAACAAAATCCATCCTTAAAAATAGCGTTTTGGTTGAAAAATCTGTTTCAAACCTCTGATCAGATAAAACAACCACTGTTTCATTCATTTTATCCACTGTTGGTTGAAAAATCTGTCTCAAACCTCTGATCAGATGAAACAACTGTTTTATGTAAATATATATATATATTTACATATATCTATAAAAAAAACTGTTTGCATCAGTTGTTTGCATCAGCTGTTTACCAAAACAGCTGTCCCCCACCAGATGTTTTAACCATCAGATGTTTGCCACGTCTGCTCTTACAAGCAGAGTTTTGGCCACATCAGCGGTTTCACCAGAACCTATAAAAACCCTGTTTTATCACAACAGTCGTTACACTGTCTCATTGTATTCAAAATACTGAAACCGCCTTCTTCATTCTCAAACCCTCAATCAAATTTCATTCATTCTCAACTTAGGAATCCATTACAATGGATCTTCAAGCTAAAGCCACCCACAATTACCTTCCATATCTGGTTAAAACCGATGAAAACACTCCATTCCATTCCACCATCGACATCATCCTAAAATCCAAATACCTGACAATCCTAACCGCTGACGCCCCTATCTATCTTGATACTCTCCAAGAATTCTGGTTGAATGCTGAGTTCTTGCTTCAAGACAAAAAGCCTACTTCCATTATCTCAAAAATTGGTGAAACAAGTATCGTCATTACCCCTCAACTGATATCCACAACCTTCTCACTTAATGACCTGCCAGGTAAAGACTCTTTCCCTAAAACAGAGCTTCACACAGAGTTTCAGGAAAGGGGGTATGATGCTCAGATGACTGGGTCAACACTTTTCAAAAAGTTTTTCCCACCAGTCATGAAATTTTTCTTCCATACCCTTCTTCTCTGTGTCTCCGCTAAGTCCACATCCTTTAATGAAATCCCATTGAGGATTCAGTACTTGGGTTATGCTATGTTGTCAGATTCTGACTTCAATCTATCCCAGGGACTGTTTATGGATTTAGTGTCAAATGTGAAAGCCATAAAATCTGGGTCAAACAATGCTTTTCTAATTTACCCAAGAATCTTAAGTGTAATCCTACAAAAGGTTTTACCAGAAAAAGTTTTCAAAAAGGGTGAGTCTATGCAAATGAAAAGTCTAACTGATGAAACTTTCACAAGAATGTTGGGTTCAAACACCCAAGAAAAAGTATTAAAAGTGTCAAAGGTTTCAAAAACACAAACAAAGAGGACTAAGACAACAACTGTTGTCCGAACCTCTGTTGTTGAGCCCACTGCTCCTGGTGATCATGGCACTACATCCAGTGCTGTGAAACCCACACCAGCCATTTCCAAAAGGAAACGTCCATCCACAAAAACCACCACTCCACCACAAAAGAGACTTCTGGAAGATAAGATACCAGAAGATAACTCTGTTTCAACACAAAAGCAACTAGAAACCACTGTTGTTACTTCCTCACAACAGTTGGAAATATCTCAACCTGACCAAACTCCTCATGCATCCTCACAAAAGGATCATGTTGTAAGCCAAGGGGAACCACATCATGATACATTTGAGTCACTTGGCCAAATGTTCACAAGCCCCTCTCCCAGAGCTAATTCTCTTTTCACTCCTCCACCTTCACCATCACATGTTCCACAAACCATGCAATCTCTGTTTGAGGCTATTGACAAAACTCAGGAAAATCCCAGTTCCTCTCTTTCACCTGTCAATGAGAGTATACCTCCACAAGTGACTGGGACTGAGGAAATTCAATTAGCCATCCCACAAACAGATGAAGAGGTTACACCCCTAGAGTTCAATGTAACTCTAGGTGAGTTTTCAAGTGGAGCAGCCACTACTGATGTAGAGACCATTGTCTCACACCAGCACAATGGTTACATAGCTAAGACTCCTTTGAAGGCAACAACTGATGAGGCCACTATAGTGTCCCCAAAATCAGTTGGAAGTCCCCAGAACCAAGAAAAAGGGGCATCTAGTTCTCATCCTTTGGATTCACCTCCTAGGAGTGAATCAGTTAAAACTACCACTGGTAGGAATTCAGATGATCCTATTAACTTAGGTGATGGATTAAAATACCAAGAATTGACGGCTAGAGTTCACACCATTGAAACCTCTGTTGCTGACATCAAATCTGATGTCAAGCTAATATTGGAATCCTTAGCCACTCTTTCCAAGAGTCAACCATCCACAGCTGATATTGCTAGTGAGATATGGAAATCTGTTTCCCCCATCATCATAGCTCACAGAAAACTAGCAGATCAGAATCATGAAACCTACATGGCTGAAATCAGAAACATAGTAGATGCAAGGTACAAAGATACTCATGCAGACATTCAAGCCATCAAAGACCATCTGCTGAAGACCACTGGCTCTGCCCCTACCACCATTCTCAGGGATGAAGATGATGATGCATTCACAGCTGATGATGCCAAAAAGGGGGAGAGTGGCAGAGATAGGTTGCCAAAGCTAGATCCCTTTGGTTGTCCACCTCCACAAAAAGGTAAATCAAAGTCTGCCAACATACCAGGGTCTACTCAAATAGCACCACAACAGCAACAACAAACTCAAACTGCACCACAACAACAACAAACCAGCAAAGATAAAGCAATAGACAACTCTGCAAGTAAAGAAGCTGAAAAAGCTGCTGAAGACAAACAAAAGAGGGCTGACACCTTGGAAGCCAAAGCAGAGTTGTTGGTACAACTAAAAAGAGAACAACAGCAGGAAGTTGAAGATGTGGGATCCTCAAAAAGGAAGAAGATGCCTGCTAAACATGTCAGGCAACCACCATCTAAACTAAAAACCACTGCTGTCAAAACCTCTGTTGATAAAGCCACTGCTGATAAAACCACTGCTGTCACCCAAACCACTGATAAAACCACAACACCTGAACCCACAACAACATCTGAACCTACAACCACCAAACCTACATCTGAACCTACAATCACATCACCACCCAAATCCCGAACATCTGCTGGTCCTACTAAGGTGCCAACAGATGTTAACACAACCACTGCTTCCACACCACCACCACCAAAAATCTTGTACAAAAGGAAGAGGAAATCAACCTTTATTGTACAGGATGAAAACATACATACATCACCACACACCACCTCAACCACACAATCCACACCTATATCAGCCATTCCACTCTCATCATTTTCACCACACACATCACAACTCAGATCCCATAGACCACCACCAACCATTACACCATTGGCTGTTCAGTATCCCCTTGAACTTGATCTACTCAAGGGGGAAATGCAATCCTTCTATAATACTGAACAACCATCTGATAGATCCTTCCCTTCTCTTCCACATTTCCCTGTTCCCTTAAACATTGACACATATCTTAAATACAAGGCTGAACAGGCAGATGTTATCATAAAAGAGAAATGCAAAGGGAAGGATGACAGGACTGCTCAGGGCATCCATTCAACAGAACTTAGCAAATTGAGAAGGATTGAAGATTTTGCTAAGACCCTGAGCAATTCCATGTCTGCCATGCCTCTCAGTAGTGACATGGAAAAGGAGGTTAGGGAATCTCTTCTGGAATAGATCTTGGCAACCATGCCTTACAAAGCAAACAAGAAACAGTTTGCAGGCTGGACCACTCATGCACTCAGAGAAGAACTCTTAAGAATAGAAGAGTTGGCCAAGAATCCCCAAGCCAAAGTCTCTGCCCCTGATTTTGGTAAAGGCAGAGATCCAGCCAGAGCCCTGAAGTTTAAAAGGATGAGACAAGAAATTGTGGCTGCTGATTATGGGGAAATGAGGTCAGTTGCAAGATGGTCTGAGCTGAGGCTGGTTGAAACATACAAGAGACTTGAAGAAAACAGGAAGAAAGATCCCAGCCTACCTAGAAAACCTGTCTACACTGATGAACCACTGATGAAGAGACCTCAACAGGCTTTTACTCTAGACAGCTTACTGGACACTTCGGATCTATTAGCTGCTGCTAGAAGACAGTTCAAGAAACAGAAGGAAATGTCTGAAGAAGATCAGAAGAAGTTTGCTGATACTTACGTAAAAGAGGGCCTCTCCAATCAAGTGCACTTTTTCTCAGATCCAACTACTGACAAGCTCAGAGAACTCATTGGGAGACCTCCATCACCAAACTCATCAAGAATAAAAGTGCATCTCAGAAAATCCACTGACTCAAAAATTCTAAAATGGAAAGTCAATAAAGACAACCATGAATTGACTTTGCTCAGGTCAGATGGAAAAGTTCAAAAGCTAAGCATGGATGATGCATATAGCCTGTGTGCAAATGATCTCCAAACACTGCTGAACCTTGAGCTTGAAAGAGATGTAGAAGACCTATTTGCCTTGGACTTTGAACTTCAATTCAAAGGACAAATCAGAGAAAGTCTGATGAGAAATAAAGATCAATAATAAAGCTTAGTTTTGGCATCATCTGTTCTAGGGGGAGATTGTTGGGTCTGCTGACCTGGAGAAGAACAGATGATTGAAAAGCCAAAATATGCTAACAGTTGATTCCACAAATAAACAGTCTTTACAACATACTCTTCCCAAAAGACTGCTGACCCTAACAACTCTTCCATCCAAACAACTGCTGTGACAACTGCTGATACAAAGGACTGCTAGAGAACAACTGATAGAGAACAACTGCTGACCAAAGGTCTGGTGAAGAAACAACTGCTGATCAAGTACTGAAGACTAAAGGTCTGTTGGAGTCAACAGCACTTAGACTCCAACAGATGTTACAAGACCATCAGAGTTTTCCCTTAGCAGTAGTTTACTTTACAGTGTTTTGTAATGTAACAGTAGATTGTATAGGGCAGATGTTTTATGTTGTTATTCTGTTAGAGGTCACTATCTTAGGTGACGTCAGCACATGTCACCAGTGGTTTAGGTTTGTCTATAAATAGAACAGTGCTTGTACTGTTCTATTACATCACACACAAACATTCTCTCAGACAAACAATCACTATGTGATCAAGCTGAGGGGGAGTATTTGTACTGATTGTAATCTTTCAATTAATGAAAGCATTTGATCATTGATAACAATTATTCCTGTTGTTTTGATTATAGTTTATCTTTCCGCTGCACTTTCCATATATACTTACATCATTCATTTCTCATTTTATTCTAAATATATCAAAACAATCAAACTCAGATCCTAACACTTTCGCAAACTATGAGTATAGCTTTCCCCTTTTACGTATTTTACTCTTTTGGGGCTATTCATGTACACTATTACTAGATGTTATTCTTTCACTAAATGCAATTCTCATGTGTGTTTACTTTATGTTAATTTATGTGTCTATGACTTGTCAAAATCATTAACCTTTGAGGGCCTGGAATTTCAATGAATAGTACTATGGTATATACCCCTTGTTGACTTACGTGTTCGAGTTAAGTCCTTGGTCATTGTTATGTGATTCTATATACTAAAAATGGTTTTTCATGTGTTAGTCTCATTCTATTAGTGTTGATTTTGAATGGATATTACTTATTACATAATTGCAAATGGTACCACACACGAATTGCGAAACATTTTTATATTATATGTATTCAAAACAGGGTATTCTCACCAATACATTTTTGTATTGACATATTCTATTTTCGTACATGTTTCAGGTTATTTATGAGATGGCTTTTTAAGCTTTTGGAATTTTACTTAGATTTGGGATTCATTGTATTTCAGTTTTAGTTGTCACTTTAGAAGTATTGTATCTTGAATTTTTCTTTCAATGTAATAAACTACTAAATCAATGCATCAATATTTACACTTTTAGTCCATGAGCTATTGAACAATCGTCACTATGTGACACCTCGATGATTCCCCCACCGGTTGAGGTGTTACAGATTGGTATCAGAACCATGGTTATAGGGAATTAGGTTATTAGAATGCCTTTCAGCCTAGTCTATAACTAAGCTTACATTCACGAGTCCTCTCGTGTATATTTCGCTTTATTCTTATATTTTCTTTCAAGATATTTTCGCTATGATTCTTTCTCGTTACTCTTTCGGTATTTTGCTTGGAAAAGAAGAAACTCGTATTTCACAAACGAAACGATATCATCAAGTTAGGAGTGGTATCCATACCTTGGTGATTAGTTTCACTAAGATATGCTATATATCTTTGGAATATATCTTTGGGATAGGGGTGACATCCACACATCAAAGAGTAATTTCCTCCAAAAAGAAACTTAATTACTAAGTTGGGAGTGATATCTTTAACTTAGTGACTGGTTTCACTCCACCATAGTTTTCAATTTTGAAATACATCTTTGAGTTAGGAGTGAAATCCACATCTCAAGGATCTATTTCTACATCTTGTTTTTAGGGTATGTTTGGTAATGAGCTTTTAAGAGCTTTTAGGAGCTTCAAGCTTCAAGCTTTTAAGAAAAAGCTCCTACTCAATAAAAAGCCTTGTTTGGTTGAAGGAGCTGAAAGCTTTTAGGTTAAAGAAAAAGCTCTATAGTGAAAAGCTACTAGTACTAGCTCTTAAGAAAAAGCTCTACTAGCTACAAGCTTTTAATTGGTAAATGACACAAATACCCATTCTATTTTAAAAATAAAATAAAAATCTTCTTTACAAGTTTTTAATTATACCCATTTTGGTCATTTTATACATTTTATTAAAAGCTTCAGCTACTCTGCCAAACATTAAAATATATTTAAAAAGCTTACAGCTACTAGCTAACAGCTTCCAGCTACCAGCCTCCAGCTAATTTTGCCAAACATACCCTTAATCTCGCTAAAGTTTTGGAATTCACTAGTGATAGGGCACGTGCAATCTGGAAGGGTGAGCGCCTGTATCCTGAGTTTTCTGTCTAAGCCTGGTATTTCGTATAAATCCCAATCAGACGAGGGACCCATATACATACCTGGAAACTCTCGGGATGAGCATTCACTTAGAAGTTAAAGTACGCCCCCACAAGTCACTAAGAAATTTCAAATACTTGGGTTAGTCAAAGTTTCCTATGGAAACAAGCCCAATGTTTTATGTTATTGATATTTATGTCTTGTTTATCATTTGAAGTTTCAATTTCATCACTTGTTGTTTCACAGGCTATTATTCATTGATTCATTTGCCTTTAGATTTTTTTTTATCATTATTAAAACTTTTTGCCCACTATATTATCGCATTAAAATTTACGCTTATGCTTTGTGATTTTTTTTTAAAGCATTTCTCCCTCGAGTTAAAACATTATTACCCATCAGTGTTTAACTTTAACCACATTCTGATTTTAGAAATGTTGCGTCATTACACACTTAATTTAAAATTAATATGTTTTCCCAAACTTATTAATCAATTTTATATCATCATGAATATGTTTTCTTTTGTGATATCCCACCATTGATACAATGTATAAATTAAATTATTATAATAAAACAAACCTAATTTATATTGTTTTACTAAATATGGACCACTCAATTTGGAAAATGATAAATAAATATGCGCAAAAGGCTATTTAAGGAAATGGACCACCAAAATTGTTGGAAAGCGACTGAAAGGCTTGCATTTAGGATAAGGGTCAACATAACCCATCTATTCCTAATTTTGTAATCCTGCTGAAACCTCTTGCATTTTTTCAAAACACGTAAAAAGATAAGGGGCATGCAAATGTTTGGTTTATAGATAGATTTAATTTAATTTTACACAATGGTTACTCTTACTGACAACTATATTTTTGATAAATTATCTTTGTAAGCAAACATGATGCTTAAAAAAAAAGTTGATTTTAACGAGTGCCCTAAATTAATATATACATAATCACCTTACTCTCTCTCTCTCTCTCTCTCTCTCTATATATATATATATATATATATATATATATATATATACACACACACACATCATATGTGTATACATATTACATATATCATATGTATATATAGAGAGAGAATGGTGTGTAAATATTAACTGCATAAATTAGGTGGGTTGCCGGAATCACTTGGTTTTCAATCTTAATAGTTCGATAATTTTAGCCATTTTCTTTATAATTTCTTTTAAATCATTAGTTCATATTAAAACTTATAAAATGATTAATATCATACATAGGTCATGTCTTAGTTTTCTAACAAAAAAATAAAGATATAATATACGTTTTCAAGCTCTAATCCGTGAGCCGGATTTTAAAACTTCGAAAGCAAACCGTATAAATCTTAAACCGCCAGATTAGCTATGATTTAGACTGTTAGATCAGTTTCTAACTGTTATTGAAACTCTAAATAATATGCATGCAAAGTCCAAAGAGAGATGAACGAGGGCATGATAATGTTCCCTACATTGTATCATGCTTTAATACTGATTCAAGAAGAGATTTTTTCTATAAAAATAAGCAGCAAAAAAAAATGTTGATTAAAAAAATTAAATATCAGGTTTTGAACCAGCAGACTTGCTACGTAGATCCAAAACCGGCTGAACCAGCAGACTTGCTACGATTTAGACTATTCGGCCAATTTTGAGGATTTATGAAACTCTAAATAATATGCAAGCAAAGGGAGATGAACAAGCACAAGATAGGTTCCCTACAATGTACCAGGCTTCAAAGCAGGTGTGAGCAAAAAAAAAATTCAATAAAAACAAGCAGGAAAAAAAACATTCTTAGCTATAATAAACAAATGTACTATTTACTATAAAATATATAGTAATTTCATTGTAAATGGAATTCCAATTTAGCATCCAACAAGAGTGTTCCACACCAAACATTTCATACAATCTAATCAACAACACAAACCCAACATGGGTATTGGAGGAAAAGACCACATACCTTTCAAAAACTACAACTTTTCTTGGCTTGACATATAAAAGTTTTAAAACAACAAATATCAATTGAAAATAAAATAAAAAAATTTTAAAAAAAAAGTATCAATTTTTTTTCTTCTTTTCCATATATATCTTGATGTCACCATCAGTAATGACACCAACTATATCTGCAATCCAAGTTTCACATCTCATATGAACTCACAATTCAAAAGCCTACTTTGAAAACCGAATCGTATAATATGTTCTATAAAACAGGTGCTTCGATTAGCTCTAACGAAATGTACGTGTTGTGTTCTAAAAACTGATGTACCTTCTTCAACGAGCGTGTATCAAACGAATTCACAAAATCATTCAATCTTCCTATGCAGCGATTCCTGCAATGAGATTTTAAAGCACAAAATCATTACCAGGTTTTCTTGACTTAGATATAGCTTTGTTCCTTATACCATCTACCCGACATCGCTTGTTTGTGATCACAATCGGGTTAAAATGACCAAGGTTCTATCATTTATAACATTTTCAATATTTGACATTCCTCATTTTATGCCTTGACCATTAATCAAGTATTTACATTGTCCCAAATGAGAGGGCTTACTCTTTTTTTATCACTGAACTATTAAAATATAGTTTCGTAGCGTGTTTGGGTCAATAGAAACTTTTTAAACTAGTTTTGTATTAAAACAATTCATCATATGTAAATAGAGCAATTTGTTATATAAATTAACACTGGTATATGCAAACCAAACACTGAGAGATGTTTATCATATGCACATATATAACATTAAAATTTGTTCTACAAGAAAATATGGTATGCTTTAAAAAAAAGATAACATTTAATATAAAAGGGATAATATCCTAAAAGACCAACTTCCTTAATTTGTAGATGAAAAAAAACTCCCTCAACCCAAATTTGGCATCTTGAACTTGTTTAAATACACGTATATGTGAAACAAAAAAAAATACCCCTTAAACGGGTCAAAATTTGATGAATTGCCATTCTAATGTTCAAAATTCTATAATGATTATTTTTAATTATATAAGATGCTATGCATTTCTAATTCAACGCAGCTAAAACTGATAAAAAGCAGCACAAAAAAAAAAAAAAAAAAAAAAAAAACTAGATGACATAAAACAAAAATTTGTCTACATAGTTTCCACATATGTACTTATTGTGTTATGAATCAACATATCTAAAATTTTCACAAGTGTGTGGATTAAACGTTCAGTGACTTTAATATACCAACATTGTGTTGAGGAAATTTTTCATGCAAAACGAAAAAGAAGGTTGATTTTTCTTTATGGTACTATTCCATTTAAAACTGTAGAATATATGCATAATAATTATATGAGTATGGATGTCAAATAAAATAACTAACCTAACAAGTTTTTAATGACTCTTAAAGTCTCAAACCATACACAAAACCGGACTTTATTGACTCAGATGGACAAAAAGTAGTAAGTTATGCATAAATTATGACATATTCTGTTTATGCATAAACTATGACAAAAGTAGATGTTTATTTTTCATGTTTAATGTATAAATTATGAGATAAATTGTTCCATTTATTGATCTTGTTTTTTTACTTTTATGGTCTGTGTTCCTTTTTTCCGTCAAGTCTTGTCTAGATACGGATAGCTGTATTGTATAAATGGTAAATCCTAAATTCGTATCCAATTAGTATAACCTTTATATTTCCATTGATATAACGAAATATATACGAATCCAAGGCCTCAACATATTCATGTAGTATCTAACACAAAAAGAGAAATATAAAGAAGAAAAACGTACCTCTATTTGACCTATTTGCGACGCTATAACCAACATAACCAACTGAGTTTTTTGGTATACCATCAGAAGCTCCACTTCCAAGATTATAACCAAATAAATCAGATACTTCGAGGTCGGGAGATGATGCCCGCCAAGTAGAGTCCTCATAAAATGAACCACCACCAACAGCAGCAGCAGCAGTGCTAGCACCACCACCACCACCACCACTAAACACGTTATCACCATCATCAATAACACCATACGAATAGCCAGGGTTAATATTATTCCCATTGTTCCTCCTATACCCAATAGTACTCTCTTCATTGCCATAATTAAGATTTCCGCCAACGAAACCAGCATTACCGCCACCTTGACCAGCATTGGCGTTGCCCCAAATCGCTCCAAACCCGTCAGATATATTTCCAGAAGCCAAAAAGTTGTTTATATTTGGGGAATTTGCAGGGAAATTTTGGTTCCCATTTCCCCACATATGATTATTACTTGAGCTCAAGACGTTAGCATTTCCACCACCACCACCAATACCATTACCACCCCCACCGATGCCACCGCCGCCCATGCCATACCCGATTGGATCAGCATACCGGTTTGAGGTTACACCATACATAGGGCTGACTGCACGCCCATAGCCAAGATTAGAGCTAAAAGTTCCATTTCCACCATAGTTTAAACCGAAAAGCGAATCAGAATTTAATCCCAAATTATAACTAGACGGACTAAATGGTGGATAACCAGAGCGGCCAACAGAAACCGGGCTAAATCTACCATCCATGCGTGCACCGTAACCGGGACTATTATACCCCTGACCTAAACCATAGTTAAGGAAACTATTAGCTCTACTTAAACCATAGTTGTTAAATCCACTTATCTGATTCCTATTAGGACTAGGAGACGATTCTTTCGGAACTGCGCGTTTGACTTCCACCATTTTACCATTTAGTTCATGAAAAGTTTTCAGCAATGCTTTATCAACAGATTCCTCTGAATCATAAGTAATGAACCCAAAACCTCGAGGCCTTTGTGTGTTATGATCATACATAACCACAACATCGGTTATCATTCCAAATTGTTCAAAATAGGTTTTGAAATCAGTTTCAGTAACTGAGGATGCTAGACCTCCAACAAAGATCTTTTTTGTGCGAGTGGGACCCGGTGAACCCTGAACGCTGCCGTTGCTCCTGTTAACGATCTGCTGATCATCCCTTGGAACAGCCTTCTTCGCTTCTACCTGTAGATCAAAATACAAGCAAATATTTCTGTCAAGTTCATCTGATTGGGTGTCCAGTGTGTAATTTAAATTGATCATGTCTTAAACTTGGTTTTAACAATGTGCGTGTCATAAGCACATAATGCGCGCAACACATGATACAGTGATAAGATCGCATCGCTGCAGTTGATGCGCTGCTCTGATGGGCAACTTATGCAGTTAACTGGTATTTAAACAAATCAAACCGTGGTTCAATAGTTTTAGCAGATTAACAATTCTAATATGTGATTAACAATCAATATACTTTATAAATAATGAGTTTATAAACATAACAACTTACAGTTCTACCATCTATCATATGTTTTTCTTTAACAACTCTTTCAGCAACAGCAGGATCAGAAAACACAACAAAACCAAACCCACGAGCACGACCTGTGGTCCGATCCTTCATAATAACAGCTTCAACCACTTCACCAAACGTTACAAAATACTCCTTCAAACGTTCTTCATTAGTGTCCCACGAAATCCCACCAACGAACAGCTTCCCACTCTCCATTTCCATCCTGTCCAATCAAAACCAACAAAATTTAACCACAAACCCATCACACGGATCTCATCAAAACCATACAAAAAAGTAAAAAAATATAAAAAACATTTAAAAAAACACATGTGAGATTCAGTCAGGTCTTTTATCAAACACCTTGCATACAAAACCATCAACAAATGATTACCAGAAATTTAAACAGATTGCTTGCAACTATGAATGAAACTAACAAATGGGTAATCTTGGAATCAATCAAAAAGCATCGGATCTCTCACAGATCGACAGCTGATCAAGCAAAACTCCTACAACAAAATAATAATAATAATAATAATAATAAATAAAGAATTTATTTCAAGAGTACAAGTTGACAAGGAAATAACAACAACCGATGATTGTTACAGTGATAATAATACCAAAAGGATGGAAAATTTAAGATCTGATTGGGCAATTGAGTGATGATGATTGAAGTGATTAAAAGGGTGGTGAGAAAAAGAGGAGAAGGAAGTGGAATAACAATGGGGAATGGAGAGAAAGGGGAAGATGGGTGTTTAGGTACGTACCCTGGTCTTGTGTAAGAAAATGTATGAATCGAAAGACTAGGGGATGGTCATGGAAGGAAGGAAACGAAGGGGTGACTCCTATGTTTTAAATTATTACTATTATTAATATTAATAAATAATAAATTATTGCCGGTACAAACATACGGTTCAATAAATACTAATACCTAATATTACTGTGAATTGTAAATACTAGCAGGAGTTTGCGCGTTGCGGCGATGCTGTACAATGTTTGGATGTTGCGTTTGGTCAAATTTATGATTTTCGACCCGATTTTACCTGAAAATTCAAATTGAATTATATATAACTTGAATTTTTGTTATAAAAAGTACTTATGTATAATTTTGTTTATTTAGCTCGATTCGAATTTAAACATAAATCAAATTGTAATTTAAATAACCTGAATAACCCGAAAACAGTCGCGCTAAACATCCATATTCCACTTATTACTTTTACCTGTTATATTATAGAGATTCAAACAAACTTATAACTGGATCAAATTTACCTTCTATTATTATTAATTAAAAAGAACATTACGTTGTTACCCGAAAGAATGATGGGTAAAGTGCATTCTTACTAGTTGTTTGTTAATCTCCACAGGCTATTTCCAAAAAATATATAATGAATATGTGAGTGTGTTTGCGGTTAATTTCTTGTTTTTGCCTTTTTTTTAATCTTCAACTATTAATCATTAATCATTAATTTCTTATTTTTTTGTCATTAATTAATAGAAATTAATAGTTGTATTAAATTTGTCTTATCGTTCTAATGAAATTACAATTTTACCTTTATGCATAAATTTGAAATGACAACTTTACCCGTTCAGCACCCACTATATAGTAGTATAGATTATTGAATAAAAATAAATCTAAACATGCATTACATAAAAAGTTAAATATTCATATAAGAATAATAAAACATTAACGTAATCAATAGTTAAAAATAATATTATAAGTCAGAAAAAAAAACATATAATTCAAATACCACTTGAAGTTTGATAATGATGTTCGTTCTAAGTCACCTAAAAAAACAGAAACAGATTCAATATAAGTTGAATTATTAAATTAAATGTGGGTTAAAGTTTAAATTATTTTTTACATTTGATTAATTAAAGTTGTAACAATTTACCAATTAAAGTGTCACATTTCGATGAATGCTTAGATCACTTAGACGTATCATGTTTATATTTGAGGCAAAAAAGGTAAATAATCTAATTGGGAAATAATAAAAAGGTATGAATGATGAATATACTAAAAAAATCTAATTCAATGCAATAATCTAATCCGAGTCAAATTCAACTGCCACAAACAACTTGTCGAAAAAATTAAAATGCCATTTTTAGTTATTAAACAAAATGCAAGTGGGCTCATTTTGCTACATATGGCGTTAGATAGAAGGTTTATTACAAGAAGAGGTGTGTGTAATATCAACTTTATATATGCAAGTTTTATGCTAATATGTTATGCATTATTTTGAAATTACACTAAGATGATAAGTTATTAGTTATGTATCTTATAAAACTTAGAAATGTAAGTATCATAAAAAGTAGTTGTATTTGATTGAAAGTTCTTATATTTTTATTGTATTTTAAAACCGTTTTTGTTTTTTTAAGGAATACCATATATATATATATATATATATATATATATATATATATATATATATATATATATGTGTGTGTGTGTGTGTGTGTGTGTGTGTGTATGTGTGGGTATGCATACATTCATAGTTTATATATTATACATACGTAGGTGTATTGCACTGGAGTACAACGACGATAAACTTAAAAAACAACCATAAAATTATATCATAAAAAGTGGTTAAGAAGATGTTTTACTTAACTGGAAATGAAGAACAACTTTCAAAACAAAATGTTTAAATAATTATGTTTGAAATGTCTTTATATTCATCAAAATTGTGTTCTCTATAAAACCGGAATATATATGTAAATATTTGAATTAGGATTAGGGGAAAAATAATTTGTTAATTAAAGTTGTAACTAATTTAATAAATTAACGACTGAAAATATTTATTATTAAATTTTAAATATATTAGGATATCTCTAATTTGAAGGTAATAAGTAGAAGTAATTGTTATAATTATTAACTTAAATTCAAAAGTTTGATTTTTTTTAAATGACTCATATTGTTCAAAATTGAATTTGAACTTGTAACTAATTTGAGAAATTTATAACCAAAATTACTATTTGTTAAATTTTATATATATTAGGAAACTTGTAATTTAAAGGTAATAAGTAGGTGTAATTGTTACGATTATTAACTTAAATTAGCAAATTTGAAGTTTTTTTAAAAGATTTAAATTATCTAGTATATCGAGTTAAATGTCTTAAAGGTATTAATTAAATCTAAATGTTATCATAATTATCTTAAATTCAAATTTTCAAAAATTAATAATATTAACCAAAATTTAAAAATTAAAATTATAAATATTAATTTTTGAAATTACAAACTTAAATAGAACATTCAGTATTCCAATATTTTTAAAGTTTAACAGAAATTTATTATTTCAAATTCAACAATTTAAAATTTTAACATTAACTTGTAACTAATTTGAGAAATTTAAAAACGTAATTATTAATTGTTATATTTTAAATACACTGGGAAATCATAATTTAAAGATAATAAATATGAGTAATGGTTACTATTTTGACTTAAATTAAAAAATTTTAATTTCTTTAAAAGATTCAGCTCATTTAAAAATTTGAATTAAACGTATCAAAAGTTTTAACTAAGTCTAATTTTTACCATTATTATCTTGAATTCAATTTTTTTTATTTTTTATAATATTAACCGAAATTTAAAATTAAAATTATATATGCTAAAATTTGAAATTAAATAGTTAAATAGAACATTTTGTATTCGAATATTTTTAAAGTTTAACAGAAATCTATAATTTCAAATTATATTATTTAAAATTTGAATGTTAACTTGTAACTAATTTGAGAAATTTATAATCAAAATTATTAATTGATAAATTTTAAATATATTAGAAAAGATTCGTTCTTTTGAAATGATTGAGGGTTCGTTGGAGTAAAGAAAGGCTGCTTGTGGTGGTGGGCCGACAAAATAGAAATAGATCTGTCACCGATCGGAAACCTAGCCCCTTTTACTGTTGTTGTCGGCTCGGGTTTATCCATCACTGGTCACCACTGGTGGTTGCATCTCGAACTGTCGCCGTTGATGGTGGGGATTGAGGTGGTGTTGGGTGCGTGGTGGTGGTAGTAACTTGCTTGCTTCAGTTCCTGAATGAATTCAGTAAATTGTTTTTTTTTTTTTTTTTGTAACTTTAAGATCATGATTCTTGATTAATTCTTGCACATATGACTTACCAGCTTCAATTAGGATTAGTTTATTAGGGGCTTGGGAAATTGGGAGAAGGTGTGTGGAGTGGTGGTGGCATGTGGGAACAAATGTAGTGGTGGCAGGTGGGGAGATGGTGGTGATGGTAGATGATGGTGGCAATGGTGATGGGTGGTGGTTGTGAACAGAGCTTATAATCAATAAAATGAGGAAGAAATGAAGGGGTGGGTGAATTTACTGAAATGCCCTCATGTGTAGCTCACGTGACATAATTTAACTGAGAAAACTAACCGAGTTAGCCATAAAGGACATAACATGCAAGATTTTAAAAGATAAAGGACAAAACCAATCAATTTTGAAGTTAAAGGACATTCTTTGCAATCAGGTATATACCTAAAGGACAAACTT
The DNA here is from genome assembly GCA_028751855.1 of Ambrosia trifida. NCBI lineage: Eukaryota > Viridiplantae > Streptophyta > Magnoliopsida > Asterales > Asteraceae > Ambrosia > Ambrosia trifida. The sequence goes on along the minus strand of CM054123.1, from coordinate 168,692,391 downwards.
GTAATTCAGTCATATAAAAATCTGAAATTAAATACTTAAATATAACATTTACTATTCGAATATTTTTAAAATTTAACCGAAATATATAATGTAAAACAATTGGTCAAACCGAATACAATAAATCAAATTTAAATTCGAATTTTCTATAAAAATAAATTGGTCAACCAAATAAATTAGAATTAATGGCATAATATTGGTAACTAATTAAAAGATCCATGCAATCCATTGTTGTCCAACCAAAATAAGATCAAATATAAAATTCAAATGAGCATTCAAATAACAACATTATAATCCGCATGAACATGATGAACACTATATATCCACCAATAAATTCCATTAACCCGCCAACAAACATCCATCCAAAAACACCCAATCAAATCAGATCAAAACCTAATATCTAATCAATCTTCATAGACATTATGATCCTAATAAAAACAATGTACACTCAACCATACTTGAAAATGTATTAAAACTGAGAAAATCAATTAGCAAAGTATGTCAAAAAAAAAAAAAAAAAAAACTAATTGAACATATATCATCTTTTACTATTTTTTACTCTGATTCATGAGATAATAGATGATAAAACAACAAAAACTCTAATCGAACAAAGATCATCATTTACTGATTTTTTACTTCGATTTATGAGATAAAAGATGATAAACAATAAAAACCCTAATTGAACATAAATCATCTTTTTTTTTTGAATGACGAGATAATAGATGATAAACAACAAAAATCCTAAAATTAAAAATTACAAAACAGTACAATATCAATCATTAATCATATGTAATAATCTGATAGAATAAAAATTCATTTCTATTACGGATGAACAAGCCTCGCAAACATATGAATTTTTATTCCAAGTTTCTAAACAATCAAACAATGATAAAATAATCTATAACAATCCAACCCTTATTTTTTCGATAACAATCTAACCCAAATTGTGACACCCGACAAGCTTAGGTTAATACTTTTACAACCATATAAGTCTACCTTAGCGAAAAACATTTACTTAACGTACTTAACTAGGTCAGTTGAGTCGGTTCGATAATTCGGGGAATCATCGGGAGTCGGTTTACACGTACGTATTGTCCAGGGTTTAATGATTCGGAGAATCATTGGGGAAAACATACGCACACACGTGTCTCGAGTCCCGTTGTTGGTGAAATCACATAGTTGGGTTAAGTAACAAGTGTTGAATGATCTATGAATGAATTATAACTCGTGAATACGTGTTTATATAATTAGATATTATTAACGTATGTTAGAAATGCATATTCACGTGTTAGGATGTGTTAACATGTGTTAAAATGGCAAAATTGGAATCAAAGAATCAAGTGTGACTGACTGGGTTTTGGTTCGACCATTAGGGAGGTTGAACCAGAAACTTTAAACTTAGTTCAACCTTATAAAGTTTGATTCGACCTCAAGATAGGTCGAACCAATACTGGGTATAAATACAACACTTTGCCAAAATTTCATCATTTCACAACCCTAACTCGCCTCCAAGTGCTCTCTCTCAACCCCAACCTGTAGGGAGGAGTTTTTGATCTCGTTTTTCAGATCCTAAGCCAAAAACACGTTCTATAACAAAAACAAGTGATGAATCAAGGTGTGTTCATCATCTAAACCCTTTTAATCAAGTTTCATTCGTTTTTATCAAACCCTAAGTGTCCAGATCTGATTCAAACAAGTTTTCATGGATAAAAACCTTTCTAACATATTTCTAAACTAAATCTATTCATTAATAATGAGTTTTCTTACAAAAACCCAAATGTTAATGGTGTTAAATGATTTGTTTATGTGTTATATGATATGAAATGATGAATATATGTTATGTTAATGATTTAGAACTATTTTAGATGATGATTTATGGCTGTTGTGAGGTGTAATTGATATTTGATGGATTTTCACCCATTTTGGGGATTCTATGCTAGATCTAGGGTTTGTTCATGTTGGTATTGATGGTGATATGATTGGGGATTCACTTGTATGTGTTAATTCGTGCTAATTAAATCTATATATGGTGGTAATCTGATAATTTCCATTTTAGGTAAAGACTTCATGCAATTGATGTGACATTTTCATAATATGCCATTTTGGGAAAGATTGTGATTGCTATGTGAAACAGATGGATTTGTATGTGAAAATGGTATGATTACATGTGGTTAGGATAGACATAGTCAACTGCTGTGATTTGTGACTTTTCATGATGTTTTCGGCCTGTTTTGATGAGATTTTGTCCGTTTAATGAGTTTCTACAACAGTTGAGTCGAACCAGTTTTTAGTTCGACCTTACGAAAGGTCGAACCAGTTCAGAAAAACCCATTCGACCCCTTAGAAGGGTCGAACCAAATCCTGAAGCCTATTCGAGCCTGCTGTTTGGCACGAACCAAATTTACATATTTTCATTCGACCTTTCTACTCCAGAAATGGAAATTTGATGCAAGCTAAGTGTTTTATGTGTAATTCTTGTATGTAAACTATATATATACTTTATCAACTAGTGTAACGGGTCACCAACGGGATGTCGGGTCTGTCCGGTGTGTCGGTGATAACTCACAAAATTAACATATAAAACAGGCATAAACAGTCTCATAATAGGATACATTTAGGCTTATATTATTGATATTTGGTGCTTAATTCGTTCCTATTTGTATTTCTTAGGAAACTGGAGCTCCAAAACGGAAACAGAGGATTTCCGGGTAAAAACAAGCAAAAATTGGAGATTCCTGAAGATACGAGACTTACAGCCTGTTCACTGCATATTTTGAAGACCATCTCTGGACTTAAACAGTGCTAAAATCAGTCTAGGAGTGACCAAGCACACCCATGCACACTTGCACAAAAGCCCTGCGCGCGAGAAGACAACATAGCAAACTTGGAGAGCAAGAAAACAATCTGAGCAGGATATGCATGCCCGTGCCAATGTCATGGGCACGGCCGTGCCAAAGAAAAAAGGTACAGACAGCTTCTGAAATGCAGCAACAGAACGTACGTGTGACTGCAAGCACGCCCCTGACTACCCTTGGCACGACCGTGCTTCACCTGGAGCTCAATAAATATCAAGCTAACCCCCACCATTTGTTCATCCCATTCCACCTTGACTTGAGCCATTCTTGGGTCGACTTCCAAGAGTCTTGCAAAGATCTTGGAGTCCTTTGGGAGGCCTTAGGGCCCTCCTAACACACCCACCAAGGTTAGGCCTCGTCCTACCTTGATCAACTAGGCCAAGCATGGGATCGTAGAGTAGTTATGCAATAAAACATCGAGGGTCGTGAGAATCATGTTATTTACATATCACTTGAAGATGGAGAGCTTGTCTATGAGCAGCCATGTTCATGTGTTGACCATTTCTTATGGTTGTATCTTTTCATTATTCCCGAACCCACTTCGATTTGTAGACTTTTATTATTATTAATAGTAGTTTATTTTTAGTTACTTGTTGTGTTATCTTCTTCTAATCCTTGTTTGTTTATCTTTGTGGCAGGTTTAAATAATGATTAGCTTAATAACGTAAACAACTTTAACTTAATTAAATAACTAGAGGTTTAATCAGCTTTTGGTAGCCCCGAGCTAGATCCAAGGCGAGGAAACCGGTAGTAAGACAGATCCTTCGGGCTTCTGATATCAAAACCGGGTTCTAAGCAATGGCTTCTGAAGTGGACCAGATCTGAGTGACACATATCTGGTACTAACCAAATGATTGAATGACCTTCTTGGTAAAGGGCAGTTTCCCTACGGGCGCACCAGTGATCTTCGGATTGCACGCCTTTAGGATTATGTGCCACTTTTATCAAGGGTTTCGTTCAGTTCGGGAGGTTATGGGTTGGGTTATTAAGTTGTCATTCATTTTACCAACTTTATATTTAATTAATCACTAAATAATAAAGTGTCACTTAAAAGATAAATAATTTAAGGATTCTATTTCTAGTTCTCGTTAGTACAACGCCGTTAACCAATGGGGGTATGAGTCGCTTGAGTCAACTGCAAGAGAGATCCTTCGATATTCAAGATCGTTAACCTATTTAGGGGATACGAGGTTGTCGGGATTGTCCTTAAGGAGAGACCCTTTGGTACGGAACGCAAGAGCTAAGGGAGGTGTATGGTGTTCCAGGTCGGAAGTTAAGCTTCCAATTCAAGAAGAAGATATGTCCGAGGACCAGAGACTTGACCGCGCTGTGAGGAGCCCGCTTTGCTAGTCTTCCCGAAAGCTCCGGCTTCTTGAGCACATCACTTATGCGGTAATCTATGAGCACGTTTATCGGGTGTCCCTGGAAGTACCGTCTTAGACGTCGTGAGGCATGAACCAAAGCCAATACCAGTTTCTCCATGACTGAGTATCGTGTTTCCGTGTCTAGGAGCGTGCGACTGACGTAATAGATGGGTGTTTGAACTCCTTTTCGGTCGACTAGTAAGACTGTACCAACTGCTTTATCCGATACCGCCAGATATAACGTTAGTGGCTCCTTAGGGCACGGTGCTGTTAATGTCGGTAAGTTCATGAGGCATTGCTTCATATCTTGAAATGCGGTTTCTGCTTCAGGTGTCCATCGGAAGCTTGTTTTCTTTAAGCAATTTCTGAGCGTGCTGACGAAGGGGAACGACTTGGATGCATAATTTGACAAGAAGCGGTTCAAAGCCACGAGACGACTGATGTGTTGCAAAACACATCTCTTTTCCTATGTATTTTGTATATTATTTGGTTAGGTTTTTATTTGTTTCGTGTCGTTTTTATTACATATTTATTTATTTTATTATTTTTATAGGTGTTCGTGGAAAAAGAGCTCAAAACGAAAGAATTTTAATTGAGACACGAACACTTGAGAGCAGGTGTTCATGGACGTTGGAGCATAAACGAGTAACTTTGGTCGAGCCAAGAACACCCGAGCCGGGAGCTTGGAGTATACTAATACTACTACTCCTCCTAATAATAATAATAAAATAATAATAATAATAATAATAATAATAATAATAATAAAAGACAAAGAAAAATGAAATGAAAAAAAAAAAGACTTAAAAGTCTCGTAGGTGGGAGAACAAAGAGGAACTTAGAGGCCCAATCAAAACCCTACATCACAATCTATATCACGTCAATTATTTTGGAGGAACATATTATTATTCAAGAGCCGCCGAAGAACAGAGAGAGGTGATCGAAAGACCACAACAGCTTATTCGAAGTAGAGAGGAACTGAAGGGCAGTAAGGCTAGGGATCGAGGTTACATAGTATTGGTTATTTACGTTTACTACTTTGTGTTCTAAACTTTATGACTATCTTTTACTTTGGTACCAAGACCACGTTTTTATCGTTTGTCATGAATATTATTGGCTAAACCTTTAGTTACTACCTAGGTCAGCAATGATGAATACATGTTTATTTTATTACTCTCGGTTTTGGATTTATTTTTGAATGGTTAATGTTTTGTTAACGATTTAGTTGGTGTTTATTATGATGTGTGTGCGTACTTAAGTTTGATTTATTATTTTTGAGAGTTCCATAAACGTCTTAGTGAATGTCTTTCATGTTTGGATGTTTATTAGGGTTGCTTGCTTTGTGCTCGTAGCTTAGTTTATGGTTTTGTGCACGAAAGCCATAGGAACTTGATTAGAGAATTTAGAAGACTTAGGTATTCTTCCATTCTTGAGACCGGGAGGTGATGGAATGTTGGGTTGTCTAGAGCTTTAGGTGTTAGGTTTTGGGTGAGACCGGGAGGTGATCCTATCCTAGTTGTCTTTAGTTTCTTGCAATTCCAAGTCATAGTTAACCCAATTAAATTACTCCTTTACATCTTCGGGTGTATTGTGATTAGAGAGACCGGGAGGTGATCGAGTCATTAGAGTACCTTAGCATTCTTAGTGAGGTGAGACCGGGATGTGAACCGAGCTAGATTGCCAGTGTTTTATTCTTTAGGATTCTTTGGGGTGTGTTGGTGAGATCGGGAGGAGATATAGCACGTCTTAAGGTTTCTTAAATTATCTTTAGAATCTGGTATCCATTCAGTTTTCCATCACCGAGAGTTGTGAGTTACATGTAGGATTCTTGACCTAGGTAGTTGCCTTCCTATCCTGACATTTTCCTCAGTTATCCTTGCTGTCTATTTATCCAATTTAATTATTTTATTTATTTTATTTAATTATTAAAAAACCCAAAAATCATATTTAAAACCAATTTTGTTAAGTCTTAGTTAAGTATAGTTTTGTTTTCTAGTTGTGTCCTGTGGGTTCGATACTCGGGCTTACTTAGTCTGTACTGCATTGATAGGTACACTTGCCTGTTGTGTGGTCTAGTTTAGTTGAGTCTGTTTTATATTACTAGATGTCTAGGTTAGGTATTTATTTATAGACCATACATAGCACATCAAGTTTTTGGCGCCGTTGCTGGGGACACTTAGCGATTGCGAAACTAGCTTTGATTAGGACTTCACTGATTAATTGGTCTTATTTGAGATCTTTTTGGTTTTTAGCGTGTCTAGAGAGTCTTAGGTTTTTGTTTTCTTTTTGTGTTTTTTTTATTTGTTGTTTATATTTCATTTATTTTTGTTCTTTTTTACGCGTTTTTTTTCTATCTGTCTTGCTGTTTTATGCCACGTACTCGTTCGCAGGGACCATCTGAGCCGATCATACCAAAGCCCAAGCGAGACATTGCTGATATTCGGAGGGAACTTCGCCGTGCTATCAACCGTACCAAAAAGGTACATTTTTCTCTCCCTGCTACTATCATGAGCGACGCTCAACCACCACCTAGACGTACTGTCCACCAGATGGCCTGTGAGGGAGCCACGGGAGTGAGAACTCCCATTACTCGGATTGCCATGCCCAATAACCATACTTGGCAGATTCCCTTACACGTCATCAACACCATCGCCCATACCGCCAAGTTAAATGGCCTGGATGATGAGGATGCTCCAGGCCAACTGTCCCGTTTTGTGCGCATTTGTGACACCTTTGGTCTGATAGGTGTTACCCCAGACACGATCTATCTTAGAGTTTTTCCATTTTCTCTGTCTGGGCGTGATGCCACTTGGTTGGATACTCTTCCACAGGATTCCATCACCACCTGGGAAGACTTGAAGACCAAGTTTCTGAAAAAATATTATCCTCCTTCTAAGGCCACTCGCATTAGGGACCAGATCCACTCGTTCCGAATGGATCCAGACGAGCCATACCACTTGGCCTGGGAGAGGTTCAACACTTTGTTGAATAAGTGTCCCCAGCATGGACTTTCTGATTGGGCCCTTGTAGAGAAATTCTACAATGGCCTCACTTATGCTACGCGGCAGATGTTTAACACTGCTACTGGGGGACACATTATGGATAAAAAAGACCATGATGAGTGTAAGGACATGTTTGAGAGTTTTGCTCTAGCTGAACAGAACCCAGCCCATGGGGATTCCATCCCAGTTACTAGGTCTACCTCATCCACTGCTAGAGGTGTTCATCAGGTCACTCCTGAGACTAGTATGGCTGCTGCTATAGAGGCTTTAGCGAGAGAGGTTAAAGAGCTTAAGATGAGTGCACGCAAGTGTGAGATTTGTAGGCGTGGACACGACACCATAGACTGCCCAGTAGGAAACCGTGAGCATGTAGATTATTTAGGAAGTTCTAACCGGGGAAACGGTAATAATTATAACTTGGGGTAGAGGAACCAATCTAATTTCGGGTGGAGGTCTGATAGGGGAGACATAGGTGATAGTTCAAGTTCTAGTTTGAAGAGGATAGAGGAGATGATAGCTAGTCAGAGTCAGATGCTCACTCAGCTGGTTGCAAAAGACCAGCAAACCACTCAGAAACTTGAGGAGCATGACCTAATGCTTAGGAACCAACAGAATACTCTGTTAGACCTAGAGAGAAAAGTAGGAGATATTTCACAGAAACTCTCTGTTAGGTCACCAGGTACTTTCCCTGGTAACACTGAGGAGAACCCTAAGGGTACAGCGATGGCTATGAGCACTCGTAGTGGTAGGGGTGCGACTGAGAGAGTAGAGATACCGGTTGAGGATGAGGAGGAACCGGTAGATGAGGAGATAGAGTTAGAGACACCTACTAGGACAACTTCTAGAGTAGCTACACCCAGTCCTGTGTCTAGCAGTGAGGGTCCTTCTAAGAGAGTGGTGGTGGATAGAGAAAGTGAGAGGCAGGTAGAGCCCACTAGAGTGTATAAGCCCATTGCTCCTTATCCAGGTAGGTTGTTGCAGAATAAGATAGATCACCAATATGATAAATTTATTGAACTTATTAAGCAACTTAAGGTGAACCTACCCTTCATAGAAATCCTCCAGAGCATGCCTAAATATGTTAAGTTCCTCAAGAACATCATGGCTAATAAGAAAAAGCTTGAGGAACTTTCACAGGTTAGTTTGAGTGAGGAGTGTTCTGCAGTCTTGCAAATAAGCTGCCAGTTAAGATGGATGATCCTAGCAGTTTTATCATTCCATGTTCCATAGGTGACTTGTCCATTAAGAATGCTCTTGCTGACCTAGGTGCTAGTGTTAATTTAATGCCATAGTCCATTTTTAAGCAACTAGACCTAGGAGAACTTAAGCCCACCTGCATGTACATCCAGCTGGCAGACAAGTCCACCAAATTCCCTCGTGTTATTATTGAGAATCTTTTAGTTAAGGTGGACAAGTTCGTGTTTCCTGTGGATTTCGTATAGTTAGATATGCCTGAGGATGATGTTGTGCCTTTAATTTTAGGTCGTCCTTTCTTGGCTACTTCTAGAGCTGTAGTAGACATGGGAGAGGGTAAGTTGAGCATAAGTGTGGGGGAAGAGCAGGTTGAGTTTGGGATTAAGCCTAGGATGAGAGGAGATTTGTTAGATGAGTTACAGACTATAGATGATCATCTGGATCATGAGTTGGAGAAATTAATCCCTAAGGAGATTGAGAGTAGGAGAAGAAAAGGGAAGGAGAAAGAGACGGTAAGTGCTGTGAATTGGTGGATGAATTTACCGGGTAGGTATAGGAATAGAAAAGAACCCGAGAGAAAGGAAGAAGTTTTGAAGGTGTATGATTTCTGGGGTGGTTCGTATTGCAAGGAGAAGCCACCCGATGCTAGAGTGATTGATGCATAGGCACACTCGGATGCTTCCGAGTTGTAGAGTTTGTAGAGTTCTAGGATTTTTTTTCTTTGTTTTCGGTTTGTGTTTGTTTTGTTTTGCAGGTTTTTGTGTTTGTTTGGCAAGGACAGCTCACATCATGAGCGAATCCCAGGTATTTATTTATATATTTATATGATTGGGATTTTTGGTGGAGGTTTGGATAATAAAAGTTTTTTTTTTCTAAACATTAAATTTGATTAACTTTCTGTGAAAAAAGGTCCTTCGTGTAATGCGAAGAGCCTGGGCTGATCTGTTCGCTATACACAAATAGTAATTACCCCCGGAAATTTATATTTTAGTCGCTCGTGCTACGTGTTGAGATCACCAGTGTCCTTCACGTTGTGCAAGTTGATTAGAAAAAAATATTTTTCACCTTGTATTCTTCCACCACCATTCACCGCCATTTCACCACATGTTTTACCATCATCCACCACACTCCACCATCTTGCCTTTCAAGTACGTTTCCTGCATTTTTGTATATTGAGTCGGTTGAGTCTATATTTTTTTAGAGTCTTTTATTTTATTTTGAGTCAGTTTTCTCTTAACCCACTTTGGGGATATCTTCCCTTCAAGTGTGGGGATGATGGAGAGAGTCTTTATTTTTGAGTCATTGGTTTGTCTAATTTACTTTATTGCAGGTTTGGATCTAGCCACCCGTACTCAATCTCCATTCGGGTGGGGACGAGCCAACAATCATTTAAGGCAACCATTTGTTTTTATATTTTCTTCTTAGCTTTTATTTGTCAGGTTTGAGTCAAAGGTCGCGAATGAAATGCTATACGGCCTGTTTAGAAGGACAACTTCAGATCGTTTGCAGCTACATCGCTTATATCCAGGGGGAGTCTGTTCCTTTTTTGTTGTATTTTTTTTATTTCTGCTTTATTTTATTCTACTCTCACATTGAGGACAATGTGTCGTTCAAGTGTGGGGATGGAAACTTCGTTTTTATTTTTAGGGAGTTTGAGTCATAAAAATTTTAAAAATCCAAAAAAAATTAAAAAAATTGAAAAATGTCCCTGATCTTTTATGCATTTTATATGGAAAATGATAGTAAAATTGAGATTTTTGGTTTTCAAAATATTATATATATGAGAATATAAATAGATTGAAAGCGTGTTTGCTTAAGATGTGTCGGTAGGCCCAGCTAGCTTTGAAAGGTCCTAGGATTGTTCTTAATATACCTTAATAAATCATGAAATCTTGTGGTTTCTCATCTTAGGAGAAACGATAGAACTAAAACCGCTAATAGTAATTAGAGGTACCATTGTAGGTTAAAAGCCCGTATGTATTATTAATTAAATGGCACACTTGATCCTTTTTATGAGAATAAATCCGGTGAAAAGTGGCGCCTGCAAAAAAAAAATCCATGTCCATCAATTGAGCTATATAATATAAAAATAAAAGTGCCAAAGCTCATGCTGTCGTTCTTGGGGATGGTGACTCTGATTGAGACAACCTCTGGGTTAGGTATGAAAAAAAAAACAAATGTGTCTAAGCTCATACACTTCATCCATCATCCATCATAAATTTAATTTCTAATACATTAGGGAGTTTAGTTTATAGTGGTTAGTAAATCTATATGGTTTAACCTTTGCTTCGAAAGCTTGAGGTGGGATCAGGTGAAGCCGTATATCTTGAGTGTGAGACCCATAGATTGATTGTAATAATATGAACTTAATTACTTTACATGATTGGGGCCTGATTAGCTGGTGGTTGGGTTTAGATGGACAACAATACCGATAGTTTTGGTTGACGCGTGATTAAATCTTAATTAATGAACCTAAAAGTTTTTGGAATCGAAAGTCCTGATTATGATTCCATTGAGGTCTTTTTCGGGACGGAAAAAGTTTAAGTGTGGGGATGTTTGATGTGTTGCAAAACACATCTCTTTTCCTATGTATTTTGTATATTATTTGGTTAGGTTTTTATTTTTTTCGTGTCGTTTTTATTACATATTTATTTATTTTATTATTTTTATAGGTGTTCGTGGAAAAGGAGCTCAAAACGAAAGAATTTTAATCGACACACGAACACTTGAGAGCAAGTGTTCATGGACGTTGGAGCATAAACGAGTAACTTTGGTCGAGCCAAGAACACCCGAGCCGGGAGCTTGGAGTATACTAATACTACTACTACTCCTCCTAATAATAATAATAAATTAATAATAATAATAATAATAAAAGACAAAAAAAAATGAAATGAAAAAAAAAGAGACTTAAAAGTCGCGTAGGTGGGAGAACAAAGAGGAACTTGGAGGCCCAATCAAAACCCTACATCATAATCTATATCACGGCAATTATTTTGGAGGAACATATTATTATTCAAGAGCCGCCGAAGAACAGAGAGAGGTGATCGAAAGACCACAGCAGCTTATTCGAAATAGAGAGGAACTGAAGGGCAGTAAGGCTAGGGATCGAGGTTACATAGTATTGGTTATTTACGTTTACTACTTTGTGTTCTAAACTTTATGACTATCTTTTACTTTGGTACCAAGACCATGTTTTTATCGTTTGTCATGAATATTATTGGCTAAACCTTTAGTTACTACCTAGGTCAGCAATGATTAATACATGTTAATTTTATTACTCTAGGTTTTGGATTTATTTTTGAATGGTTAATGTTTTGTTAACGATTTAGTTGGTGTTTATTATGAATTGTGTGCGTACTTGAGTTTGATTTATTATTTTTGAGAGTTCCATAAACTGCCGTAGGAAACACAAGAGGAAAGTCAACAAATAATCCTAAATCCAAAAAAGACCAAAAGAATGAAAACATAAACTCAGGTAGATACCATTTCTTCTATACCTCCTATAACTGAGAAGGCACAATCAAATCAAACTGAAACTGAGAAGGTAACAACTGTTGACACTATACCTGACGACTCTGTACCGGTTGGAAGTCCGAAGAAGAAAAATAAAGGAACATCCACATCCTTTGACAGTGACTCAACTGTCGTCATTGAAACAAATACCACAAACACATTTGCTAGGATTTCTGATAATCCTATTAATGAATCTGATGACTTCGAAGATCAAGAATTGACGGAAAGAGTCAACAAACATGAATCTTCAATGCAAGCAATGATTGACTTCTTCAATGGCATACCAGCATCTATTGCTAGTAAGATATGGGAATTCGTTTTCCTAATTATCCAAACTCAAAGAGAAATGGCACACCTTAATCATAATTCTCACATGGCATTGATAAGAAATATGGTGGATGTTAGATACAAAGATACTCAAGCTGACATCGAGGCCATAAAAAACCATCTTCTCTAGACCACTGGCTCTGACCCAACAACAATTTATGAAGAAGATTCAGAAAATAACAATGATGCCGAAAAGAAGAAGAAAGGCCAGGAGAAATTAATAAACCTGCCACCTGACAAGAGAGCACAAACAAAGACATCAAACCCTGCTAATGTACAAACATCTGATAATCAAGGATCTGTTCCAGTCATAAGCACTTTTGAGCATCAATCTACAGTGGCTTTAGAGAAGAGAGTTGATGAAAGTGCAAACCAAAAGGCAAATACAGAGCTGTTAAATAAGTTGAAAGCGAAAAAGGAGTGAGAAGCCAAAGCTGCCGCATTGATTAAAAAAAGAAAGAGCTGCAAATGAAAGAGGATGATATAGGCTGCTCAAAAAGAAGAAAAGTACATAGAAGACATGCAAAAGAAAACCTAACATTCACTGTAAACACTGATAACCAAGAAACAACAAAATTACTAGCCCAAACACCAATCGAAACAACATCTGTTCCAATTGAAAATGTGAAAAGTAATGTGCCAACCACAGATCAAGCATGTATCTTCAGAGTACCAAAAGGCCTTTCAGAACGCGTCCTTGACTTAGAATCAGTCAAACCTGAGATAAACTCTTTTTACTCAACAGATGATCCATTGTCACGATCTTTCAAGTCTCTTGAAGGTTTTGAAAAGCTTTTGAATTTTATGAAGTATATGGATTTGAAAGACAAATAGGTTGACATCCTTTTAAAGCAGAAAAGTGTAGGAAAAGATGACAGGGAAACGCAACTAATATGGCAGGATTTACTAAGTAAATTAGCAATTTTAGAAGAATACTCAAGCAAGCTGTCGAAGAAAGTGTCTAACAGGGAACCTGATTCTGATGTGGAAAACATTTGGAGAGAAGGATATCTTGAGGAAATAATGAAAGCCAAAACTTACAAAGCCACGAAAACTCAATTTGCCGGTTGGAATTCTAAGTCATTGAAGAATGAACGTAATAGAATTAAAGAGATGGCTAAAAAACCTAACCAGAAACAAACTCCATCAAATTGGATGAAATGAAAACAAAGTGACCCTAAAAGACTTTTAAAGGTAAAGAGAAAAACACAGGAGTTGGTGGATGCTGGTTATGGAGAGATGTCACAAGTTTCTCACTGGAAGGAATCAACACTGATGGATTATTACAAACAGCTTGAGGAACGAAGGAAAGTTGATCCAACTCTGCCACCAAAGCCAAATTATGATGATGAAGACCAACCAGCTCGAAACAACAAAAAACAAAAAACTCTGTTTTCAATAGATGATCTTATGACAGATAGATTGGGGGGAAATGATCGGGCAAAGTAATCCATCAGAATCATCAAAAGAAAAGGAAGAGACTGATAACAACTGTTTGTTGAATACTTAACAGTTGATAGCCTAACAGATGGTAAAGAATGACAATTTAGATAACATCTGTTTAAATAGCATCTGTTATATTTCTGATAATATTGACTAACAATGAATATAAGATCTGTTTAAATACAATATGTTATATTTCTGATGATACTGAGTAGTACTTATATTTGATAATTTCGCATTATGGTACAACAGTCTTTGAATAATAGGAAATTCATCAAAACAGATATTACTTAACAGACTATCTATGCTGAAAAGTAAGGTTTCTAAAAAGTATGTAAAATCAGCATAATATAGTTCAATTCCAACTGATATACAAAAAAGTTTAATACAATAATAATATAAAAAAATAAATTCTTGTCTACTAAATACACATTTACTCAAAAAGTTGATAACTCTTAGGTTTACATCGCTTCTTCCGGGGTCCTTGGCATGTAGAGGATAGCTCACCAACATTTAGTTTATCAAAATCTTCAAAACCTCTTTTTCCATTGGGAGTTATAGTACAATCTGTTACAGTATCGACAACAGACGAGTCACGGTAACAGATACAACATCCTTCAAACAATTGACAAAAACAAATAATTATCTGTTAAATAGAAACAAAATCTTGACAAACAATTTAATAAACTTACACAAAAAACATACTCACCTTTAACATCAATTGACTACCACCCTGCTCAGATTCTGATTGGTTATAAGACTTGAATTCCAAATCTGCTTGAGTGGCCTAAAGATTGTACATACAAAACAAAAATACAAAATTTAACTGCTGAGACAGCATTCAAAGCTAAAAGATAATAAGCAATTCTTAAATATGGTTTTAACTTAATACCTCATCCACATTACAATATGAATTACTATTAACGGCAATTAACTCAGAAATTACGATTGGATTATCACATATTTTCAATATTGTGTAAAAAGCAACGTCTTATCAAGCAAGCGAAACAATTCTTGAGGCAAACTTTCACTATCACCAAGTTTCAATAGCCTTTCTCTTATACGACTTGCAGAAGATCCGACAACTCTTATAACATCTCGGTTAAACATCACAAAGGATACACTACCAGTCTCATCCTGAACCCTGACATGCACCTTGAACCTATAATAGATAGACGAAAAAGTTATCTAAAAACATATATACTAATAATTAAAAGCAATCATCTTATGTAAAAATCATTGTAATTAATTAGATCTAATTACATTGTAGCAGTGGAGGTACAAAGACATTAACACTTCGAACAAAACAACGCAGAAGCAGGCAGTTTGAGAGTTTCTTTAGTAACACTTTCATGAAGCTGTAACAATTCTGATTTACTAATCACATTACCTAAACATCTACAACATGCATCATAAAACCAACCATATTCTTCTTGCACAATTTTTATTGTCGCAACTACAACACAAGACATTGGCTGAAAAAAAATTTAAAATATATAAGTTATTACTTAAGAAAAAAAGTTGTAATATGAAGAACAAATATTAATCATAATTAAAAAAATAATATAACCATATCAATCTCCATAAGCTCGTCAACATGTTTATACTCACAACCAACAATGAATTCCTGAATAAACGGCTAAACAGAGTGTTCGGAAGGTAATGTTTGAGAAGTAGAAGCAGCATCTTGTCCATGCTTAAATATAAGACTAAAAAAATACAAAGAGTTAATAAAAGAATTCAAAATTTTCTAATTTAATTCATCATCATCATCATCATACTCAGTTAATCCCACCTATAGCAAAGCTAAGGTAGGGTCTGAGGAGGGTAAGATGTAGAGAGCCTTACCTCTACCCCTAAGAATAGAGAGGCTGCTTCCAGTGAGACGCCCAGCTTCATGTGGTTTGGTATCAAGCCTTGGACATAAGGTACAGAACACTTAGCAATCGGGACAAACCCGATCAGGTGCATGTACCCCTTTGTCTTTTGGCTATCCACGCCACCACATGATGCATGATTAACCGTCCGTCGTTTTTAACGTTATTTTCACAAAATTAGTAAAATAACGCTAAAACTAGTGCAACTTTACTTTCCCCCCCCAAGGGCCACACATATATACATTATATGTGCACACCGTAAGTGGGCATTCAGAAACATCCGAGTTCCAAAGTTGTCACTTTCAACTATAAATTGATCTAAATATATACATATACATATATTAAACCACAATGAAGTGACAAAGTATTAATAACAACAATTTAAAATAAATTACCTTTGGGCTCCTTAACCTTGCAATGCTGTATAACAACCATTATATGGTTATCACCAGCGTTTTCAGAGATGAATTTGTTAAACTGTTCTGCATAAACATTCCACATAGTACATCGCAATATCGTATCACTACATAAAATCAATACACAAACATAGATAAATATATTATATAAAAATATAGAAATTAAATAATGAAAGTAAACAACAATAATTTAAAGGCCAAAATAAAAGTAACAAAAATAATTTACAAATAACAAAAAGGGAAACGCTTACTCCAAGTCTTGAATATCAAAATTCATCCTCTTAGTTTCTTTTGGAGGTCGTCCAAACACATCCAGACCTCCATGCCAAATGAAACCACCAGCAACATCTATAAAACGTGCATATAATTCAAAATATGAAACCAAAACTTTTAATATACTAAATATTAAATTTAAATTAAGAAACAAACCAACATAAAAAAGTTCTTTGGATTTGCCTATAAGAATATCTTTAAATGCAATTAAATTAAATCCATACTCAACACCTTGCCAACCAACAATACGGCTAACAGTAGTACAATGATAGAAGTTGATCGTATAATCATGTGCTACAACTTTGAATGGATCCTTGTTTTCACCAACACCAAACTTAGATAGAATAATGACAACATCCTCTTCAAGTTGATGGTCAAAGAGGTGGATCAAAGGACTTTTTATGAAGGCTTGAATCTTATCACCCAAATATAAAAGAAAATATAAAGATAAAAAACAACAGCTTAAACAAAAGAAGGTAAAACAAAAACATGACACAAACAAAATTTATATTTATATAATCAATAACAACATAAAATAACCTTAGAGAAAAATTATGTTACTCGCTCATCAAACAATACCATTTCGATCTTAAAACTTTCTTTCCAATAAACATCAACGAAAGAACTTAAATAACATAACATAAATTAAACGAAAAACATGACATGAACAATATTTATATTAATAACATACAAAATAACCTCAGAGAAAAATTACATTACCTGCTCATTAATCAATATCATTTCTATCTTAAAACTTTCTTTCCACTTTCATATGATACGAACCTTGAGAAACCAGATATCTTTGGATGGGTTGAGATCACAAACAAAACTATCAATTTTCTTATGAAGATCCATTGAGAAAGATTTCAACAAAAAATTCGAAAGGAGATTTTATAAATTAATTTGTGAGAGAAAATGGTTGTGTATGAGGAAAGCATCTGCGAAAATGATGATTATATAGCTGCAAAAATCACACTTCCGTATGTTAATTCAAAATCCCCCCCCCCCTTAAAATTTTAAAAAGTAAGGGCTGAATATGTACTAAATAGCTGTTAAAAAAATGCTTATAGATAATAGCTGAGAGGATATGTGCATAACGTCTGCTGTTGGTTGGCAGACCCAAGGATTGAGAACCGATGTTGAGAGAAACAGCGGTGGTTTCACGTGGCCCACGCCTTTTTTTTTGAATATTTTAATGCGATTAATGACGTCAGTTTTTGCATCATATACACATTGGTGGCCAGTCTCTCCGGCTGACACATCAGCTTTCTAACGTCACTCACGCTTCCCCTATTATGGAAAGTATAGATAGTGGAGGGTTCAAATGTGAAGAAATTGTCTTCTAAGAAGAAAAAGAATAAGTTTGAACCAATAAAAATGCTTCAATTGATATTGGTATTCAATGTTTGTAACTCCCCTAAACTAGCTTTATAAATGAAAGTCATAACTTTTTTTCAAAATATATCCTTACAAAACAAATGTAGGATGCATTTAGGATGAACTCTAATATGTGTAGGATTACTTTTGAGACGTGTAAGATAAATGTATGGCGAATTTTAATGTGTAGGATGAATATCGTATGTGTAGGATAAATATCGATATGTGTAGGATATATCTATGTTGGATGAATTATAATATGTGTAGGACAAAGTGTTTTTAATTAATTAATAAGAGAGATAATAATTAATGTAAAAAGTGTTAAAGTATTTAATGTTTTACTATAATGTCACTTCTTCTTTTTGTTCTCACATTAAGTGGAGAGTTCAAATGAGAAGAAATTGTTTTCTAAGAAGAGAGAGAAGAAGTTTGAACCAATAAAAATGCTTCATTTGATATTAGCATTAAATGTTTGTAACTCCCCTAAACTAGCTTTATAAATTAAAGTCATAACTCCTTTTCAAAATATACCATTAGAAAACAAATGTAGGATTCATTTAGGATGAACTCTAATATGTGGAGGATTAATTTCGAGACGTGTATGATAAATGTAGGGCGAATTTTAATGTGTATGATGAATATCGATATGTGTAGGATACTTATCGATATGTGTAGACTATATCTATGTTGGATGAATTATGATATGTGTAGGACAAAGTGAATAATTAATGTAAAAGGAGTTATAGTATATTATTTAATGTTTTAACATAATATCATTTCTTCTTTTTGTTCTCAAATTAACTTTCTTATCATTTGATCCTCCCCATATATATATATGCCACCAAAAACAAGATAAAACTCTACATGTATACCTATATGTGATTATATACGTGTGTTTGTGTAATCAAGATTGAATCAATGTATGTATACATATACATACATGCGGAATCATGTATGTGTGTGTATGTGAATGAATTTAGTAAGCACATCATATATATGATCCATATACATGTGTGTGTATAATTGAAACTTGAACCAACATCACACATGCATACACACGATTTACATATGTGTGTGTTGATTATCTTGGCTAATGTTATAATACAAACAAACATACACCCATACACTAACAAACAAACACACTAACCCACCATTTCACCAACAAGACCCTCATCTTTCTATAACATCTTTCCTAGATGATGTTGACTTCCACATTTGCTAATTCCCTAGTCCCAAAGTCGGCTCCCAACACCATCCCCATGAAAGCATGCATAAACTAATTCCAAGGTCAAAGAGTTATACAAACATGGAAACTCCCTTTTTCACCCTAACCTTCCTTGCATTTTGAACTTCCAAATCAATCCAACACTTTTCCACCTCTTCCTCTCTCTCTCTCGGCTATATAAACGGGCCGATTGCCCTATGTTCTTTACATCACAACATTCAAACTTTCTAACTCTCAAGAAGAAACACTTCCCTTCCTTCTCTTTGTTTAGATTCGTGCCAATACACCCCACCCGAAGCCCTATACAATCGCAAACCACCACAATCACTTACAACCAAGAGTGTTTAAGTGTCTAGTAGCCATAGTGTGGAGGCAAACAACGAGGACTCACCATATTCACTTGTTTTTCGGTTCACATTGTGGTATGTTAAAACAAACTTAACTTTTTTCATTTTCATTTTCCTAGTCGACACAAGGTTCACCCGAGCTATAATATACTTTAATACATTAAGGTGACAAGTTAAGAATGGTAAAACTCACAAAACTTGGACATACACATCTATATATATACACATATGTATGTATATGTTGTATACATACACACATACGTGTGTATACACACCCATATACTCGCAAATATACATCTAGGTGTATGCGTGTCTATGCATGGTCGTATATGAGGTATAGAAGTAACATTTAAACCGTGAACATAACCATGTATAAAAGTTCTTGATTTTAAGAAAACATATGTTAATGAGTCACAACATGTGTTAACACTTCTTTTAACATAAAAACTCTAAACATACGTTAACGTGTGGTATTATATGGTAACATGTGTCAAATATGTAAACTTGGTTTTGACATAACTAGTTATTGTTACAACTAAAGTGAATAGATCAAACGAGGAATCACTAGATCTACAAGTTAAAACCATAAACCTTTCGAAACAACAAGCGGTTTTTCGTAATAATCGCCACGTAATTGGACAATAATACTATGTATGTGTGTTCCAAAGGCATACAAATCGGGTGAACAACTTGCATGGTAAATAATTGAGTACAAAGACTTAAGTTGTCCTTTAAATTTTAGGGCACTTTAGGTCAGACTCTAGTTTTCATTTAGGCTTACCATTTGCTAGCTTACTCGCACGGACACAGGTGAGTTTCACGGCCTCTTTTTACTGTTTTCTTAACTTTGGGGAAAAACATGATACAGTATTCAAGTTACAAACTGTTTGGAGTGATTCCATCATGACTACCATGTGAAACATGAGACAATCGATTCATGAGCTCAAATAGTCCTCGTACACACGTTCATTGTATACATTAACTATCGGTTTAGCCATGGAACACTTAAATAGATCTATTGGGTTTAACACCCCCACTTTTGGTTAGTCGCGCTAACCTGTTACATACAAAGGAGTGCGGGTATTCTACAATTCTTACATTGTCTTTATTGTAAAATGCACGAGGCACAACGGTCAAGAGGTTTGGTTATGGGACTCACGTTGGCATAGTATTCATTGGCTTAGCTAGCTTCGATTGGTCACACATGAATTTCAGTAACTTTACTTTGCGTACATTTAAACCTGTGAACTCGCCAACTTTATGTTGACAAATCTTTTATGCATGTTTTTCAGGTAATTGATTTGCACGCACTATGGGACTTGAGAATATGTTTGGGCACGCACTGTATGATAACAACTTTTGTGGGGTCTTTCTTGAACTTTCAAACATTTATGTATGTTTTACTTGGTATTTTACCAGTTTTAAGACAATTTCACTTATGTTTTGTAAAACATTATTTAGTATCAATTTCAATAGTTTCTTTATGTCTTTGCTGAAACATTGTGCTTGAAAACCTATCGACATTACATCCTGTGTTTCCACCTAGGCGGGGTGTGAAAATCAAAGAACACCTCTTGAAGACAACTGGCTCTGCTCCTACCACCATATTTGATGAATCCCTCAGCATGTATCAAGATGATGATGCCAAAAGGGGGGAGAAAGATGATCAGGAAAGGATGAGAAAGTTGCAACCTACTGTGACAACCGCCCCTTTCATTTTATCAGATTTACATCTTTAGTCCTTCTAATTTTCATTTGCCTAATTTAAAAATGAAACTTGAGTTTCACTTAATTGTAATGCGTTTGCCTTGTAGTACTTACATTTTAATTGAAAAAAGTGTATGACATATATTAAACGTGAGCTAAACTTGTACTATGTTGGCATTTAAAAACGTTATATATTTTAATACAAACTTTATATAGAATTTTATATTTTAAACGTTCAAGTTTATTGGAGGTTGTGGGAAATATCAAAATCTTAGTTAATCTGGTTAAGTTTTATTAAAAAACTAACTAACCTGGTTATATAATAATCTAACCTAGTTAACAGTTGAGAGGCCATATGTCTCATTATTGGAAAATTTTAAAAAAAATTCAACTCTTTCCCTCATCTCTTTTCTGGTCAGACATCAGGTCGCCAGCGGTGACTTTCCGACCTCGGCTTCGGCACAGTATAAAAACCGGGTATTGGACTCTTTTGTAAGCTTTAATGATTTTTAATCGTTTCTTCATCGATTCTTAATTATTCCAGCATCATGATAAATAATAATCGAGCATTATATTTGAACAACTCCATAAATTTATACTTTCATTTCGTTCTCCAACCTTTACACATTTCAAACACACAAAAAAATCCATCTAATCGTATTCAGAACCTTATGAATCGGATCAAAAGTTTTGGCCCTTGTTCTTGCTTGTTCGAGTTGAAAATGATCATGTAAGTTTATGTTTTTAATGTCATTTTGTTTAGTTGTATCTTGGGATTGAAAACCCTCTATTACAGAACACTCATATAGTCGAATCGGGTTCAATTGAATTTGGGTTAGGGTTAGGGTTTAGGTTTGTATTTAGGGAAGAAGATGATGTCGGGTACATTTGATAAATGGATTTTATTTCAATAATATCAACAAACTTGTTAAGTGGTAGAGTAGTTGTGTTGGTATGTCTCAATAGAACAGACCCGGGTTCGAGTCCTACAACCCACGGGTCTATTCCATATTTTTGGTTAAATCCTTTTTTATCTATTTAAATAACATATATATAAAACTTAGAATATTTATAATAAATCTATTTTTGATCAAAAAAAATATAAGAATTTAAGTTTAGATAACAGGACAATATGAGATTAAAATTGATCCATGTCTCTTGTTCAGGTGAATAGCTATTATAGAAGGGATAGTAGATACTGTTATAAATGACTATAGTATTGTGTTAAACAAAGGGTTGCTTGAACACAAGAATCAGCTGACGAAAATAAATCGTCATGTCGAGATAGGGGAAACATGACATAGCTAGGTGTCCCTTGCTTTCTATGTTAAGCACTATTGATTGAGAATCGTCCAAACAGGAGTCTGTTGGAAATGTATGTCCCATACTTATCATTTAACATCACTATCTCGATACGATCCAAAGAGTTAAACTTTGGAGGACAAATTGGTAATAAATATATATTGTGAAACATATATTTATATCACGATATGTGGATTTATTATTAGAGAATAATATATTGTTTTCGATCAGTAATTCTTGTTCATTCCACAGTAAAAACCAAGTTACATATGGATAATGGGTAAGCGAGCAACAAGTTGTGCCGCTATCCCTTTTTGAATCGCAAAGCCTATTCTACTAAATACAAACCCTTGGTTCCTCGGGCTCTGCGAGGCACTGTGGATCACCTTCTGCACCCACTCCAAAAAGCGAACCACCTCAGGAGCTAGGGATCCAAATGTGTCAAAGGCAAATTGAGAAAGAGTTATTATTATTAGAGAATAATAATACATGTGTTTTATTAAAGGTTAATAAAATACAAGAATGTATGAATATTATTATTAGAGAATAATAATATGGAGGGACTTACTTATAATCAGTTGTAATTAAGGAATAGGCTTGTGGGACAAGATCATAGATTAGGGTTTAATGTGTAAATAGTTTGACTATTTAATCACATTAACTTTGAGAAATCAAAGACTAATACAAACATAACAAACTCAAGCCACCACCATACATCCTCATTCCTTTCTCTCCTCTCTTGCGTGCACAACCAAAGGTGCCCGCCCCATTTATGGTTTTCGACCACCACTACACCACCACACCTCTTCTTTTTGTCTGGTAATACGTACAAGTGTTGATTCAAGGATTTAGGAGGCTTCTTGTTTGGTTTTCTAGTGGAACCGTTTGTCAATCCATCGTGTCACAAATTGGTGTTTCGTTGAGGTATATTACTAAACATCCTATGGTGTGTTCTTAGTTATTTACATATGTTGTGCAATTGGATTCATCATGGAAATCATTCGGTTTTGTGTTTTGCTTCCGCTCAAATACTATAAGATATTATTATTAATTTTTATGAAATATAATTTTATAAATAAAATTAAAATCGGTATGAGGATTTCCAGCGCCATTAACCTAATCCCATCATCTTGGAGCACCATAATCATCCACAATCATCACCATCATTAATCCTTCATCATCAATCACCATTTGTGACATCTGTCCCCTTCATATAATATTAATTGTACAACTTTAGTCCAATATATACATGTGTGTTTGTGTATATATATACTAGTAGTGTGCCCGCGCGATGCGGCGGGGAACACAATGATATGATTTTTTTACTGTGGTCTCTGTTATGCTAAAAAAGCCTCAAATTAAAAATTCGTTTTAGGCCCTTAAAATGGTCAAGTCAGCCCTGGTAAATCACATAATACCTCAACTTTTTAAAATAAAAAAAAATAACATTACTATACTCAAATTAAAGAGAATAAAATTCTTGTTTTTATGATTTTTTTTTTAAATTAACGCATGAAAAAATTATGGCCGTTTAAAAATCGTGAGGTTAGTTTCCTTAAAACAAGGGAAAACATGTAACTATTATTTTTCATCTAATTCGGTTCGTTTTCGTTCCAGTTATTAAACCTATCATATCATTTTTTATATAAAAAAAAAACTACACCAATACTATACTCAAACTAAAAATAATAAAATGCTCGTTTATATAGTGTAATAATACTAAGAAAATATTAGCGCACGAAAAAGTTATGGACGTTTAAAAATCATGGGGGTAGTTGGTTAAATTAAGGGTGCAAAAGTATAATTACTATTTAAATAAAGAAAAGTTGAGTAAAGATGAAGGGGTACATGTGTAAGTATTTTTTAAAAGACATGTTTGCCTAAAAAGATAGTTACTATCTGCATTGTGTTTTGTACTCTAAGCAATATACTTGTAAAACTTGAATTTTAAGAGATCATTCATTTTTTTCTTTGTTTTAGTTTCGGTTTTTGCTTAACCCTAACATATATTTTTTAAAAAATTGAAAACTAAAGTAATACTATACTCAAATTAAAGAGAATAAAATGCTCTTTTATACGGTGTAATAATATTAATAAAATATTATCGTTTGAAAAAGTTATGAACGTTTCAAAATTGTGAGGGTAGTTGATAAAAAAAAAGTGCAAAAGTGTAATTATTATTTAAATAATCAGAAATTGATTAAAGTTGAAGGAGTAAATATGTAAGTATCATATAAAATTATAATATAGTATAGATAGATAAGGGGGGAAACTGTAACTAATAAGGGGTATATGTGAAATTATGTTTAAAAAGACATAAATGCCCTTAAAAATAGTTACTACATGCATTATGTGTTGTACTTTAAACATTTATAATTGTATTAATTAAAAATTAAGAGGTCTTTCTGAAATTCTTTATAAGATATTATAGACATAGTATAGATAGTATAGATTGGTTATTACTTAACCCTAACATATCATTTTTTAAATTAAAGAAAAAAACTATATTAATACTTTACTCAAATTAAAAAGAAAAAAATGCTCGTTTATACAGTGTAATAATATTAATAAAATATTAAAGTGTGAAAAGTTATGGCATTTAAAAATCGTGGGGTAGTTGATTAACATAAAGGTAAAAAGTGTAATTATTATTTAAATAAAAGTAATTGAGTATAGTTGAGGAGACAAATGTGTAAGTATTGTGTAAGTAGTTAACATGTGCATTTTTGTTTTGTACTTTAAGCAATTATACAGGTACAACTTGAATTTTAAGACATCAATGGGAAATGTATTATAATAAAGTTTAGATGATTTTAGTTCATTTTTGTTTTTTTCTTTTGTTATTTTTTCAGTTATTGCTTAACCATAATATATAATTTTTTAAAAATTAAAAACTATAGCAATACTATTGTAACCTCCTGGGAAGTCTCCACTGGGCAACCAAAAATAAATCCGTGAGCTCTGGATGTGCAACCCCTTGGGCAAAGCAGACAATATTGGTGGTGAGAGGGGCAGGATGCTACAGATGGTATCAGAGCCACTCCTGTGCCGTTCGGGATGGTGGGTGCATACCTCATCAGGGACGATGAGACTCTAATAGGGGGTGAATGTGACACCCCAGGAAAAATCCCACATCGGCCGTGGCCACGAGAGATCCTTGGTTCATAAGTAATGTCCTGACTCTTAAATCACCAACGCGTTTTGGGGCTTAATGTTTGTGGATGAGAGGAGAACTCCACAGTTAAGCGTGCTTAGGTGGGAGCAGTTTCAGGATGGGTGACCTCCTGGGAAGTCTCCACTGGGCAACCAAAAACAAATCTGTGAGCTCTGGATGTGCAATCCCTGGGGCAAAGCGGACAATATTGGTGGTGAGAGGGGCAGGATGTATACTCAAATTAATGATAATAAAATGCTCTTTTATACAGTGTAATAATATTAAGAAAATATTATCGTCTGAAAAAGTTATAAACGTTTAAAAATTGTGGGGCGTAGTTGGTTAAAATAAAGATGTAAAAGTGTAATTAGTATTTAAATAAACAGAAATTAAGTAAAGTTGATGGGGGCAAATATGTAAGTATTATATAAAATTATAATATAGTATAGATAGATAAGGGGGAAACTGTAATTAATAAGGGGTATATGTGCAACTTTTGTTTGAAAAAGACATAAATGCCCTTAAAAAGTAGTTACTACATGCATTATGTGTTGTACTTTAAGCATTTATAATTATATATACATATGTGTGTGTGTTTTAATGTATTTTTTATAAGAATTATTTAATTCTAAATTCTTATATGAAAAAAAAGAATATCGAAAAACCTTCTCGTTAACATACAATATTTATAATAATAATAATAATAAAACCATAAGACAATATGCAATTAGTGCACATCTATTTGTAATCAAGAAATCAATTGACGAAGTCTCGTAACCGATATTTGTAATCAAGGATTTAATATAATTAATTGCAAGGAATCATTTTGGAACTAAGATATAAACTTTCGTATATACGAAATAGAAACACATCTATTTTCTAGTGAACTTCAATCACACCACTGCCACCACCGTTCATTGTTCTTTCACGATCAAAATCCACCAGCCATTAGGAACTACAATACACAAAATATCATCGCCGCACTCAGTTACATCTCTATTGGCGCCACACTTGTTTTGAACAAGCTACCGCACTACTTCGCGATGAACACCACTACTTTCTAAATCTCCGATTTTCTTATGTTCCACCATCAAGGTAATGGTCCGCTCATTTACTTTTTATCTGTTAATGATTAACTTGTTAGAATGTGGTTTTGCGAACTCGTTTTGTTCCGGCAACTAAAACCTTGTTTAACAATGTAGATAAGTTTGAATAAGTTTTGTCTTTCTATGCTTGTTGGTTTAAATCCCACACACACGGATATACAGATTAACATCAAGCAAGCTATTTTCTAGTCAAATTGTTATGCTTTAATGGCTATTTTAAAGTTGACGATTTCTGTAGTTTTTCGACATCTTTTGCTACCACATAATGGAATTGGTTATTTTCTTAAAATACATTCTATTAGTTGGTATCTATTTTTTTTAAAACACTTTTGTAGTCTTATGTTATCACAATTTTCATAAAACAATAAATGAACAGTTATGGTAGTTTGAGTTCTTCGTTTTCTTGGGATTTAAAATGTTGAGTTCAATATGGTGCTTACCGTCAAAATTGATATAAAAAAGTCTCTAACTTTTCTAAATCTTTTACTTAGAACACATTTTCCTTTTTCTAGAATAATAAGGCATTATTATGTTAATATAGTTTTACAAAATGTATAAATAAATTTCTATTTTATATGTTTGGCTGAGAATAATTACACATAAGATATGTTTCTCAAATGTTAAAAACTAAAATGCTACGTATCCCTTATGATTTTTGCGTTACACTCTGATATAAATTGTTGGATCCTAAATTCTTCAATCTAATACAACTATAAACCTATTTAATCTATCGAGGTGTTTATTTAAAAGCCATTAAAGTCTCCGTCGCCGGACAATCATTGAGTCAATAAACCCTATAGTAAAATTAATCTTGGATATATTTATAACTAGATTATCATAAATTCAGAGTGTGACATTACAAATTCTTGTCAAACCGATGTTCAAGATTCAAGCGTAATTCATTGTTCCTTGTCGACTTTATATAAGCTCATCATCGAAATCAAAGTGAGTATATCTTTCCCCTTTGTCAATTTTACTGTTTGGGGCTACTCATGTACCTTATGTCAAATTACTATTTCTTTTCACAAAGTGCAATTCTCATGTGTGTTTGTTGAGAGACCTTGGTCATTGCTATGTGTTTCATTACTATTGTCAATAGCGCATACTATATATAAATTTCATTTCACTTTCATAGGGTTGATTTTGACCCGGATACTACTTATTACATAATTGCAAATGGTACCGCACATGAATTGCTAAACACTTTTATTACTATATATTTATTCAAATCAGGGTATGCTCACCAATACATTATATGTGTTGACAAAATTATTTTGTACATGTTTCAGGTTATTTTGAGACGTTTCTTTTAAGCATTTGGATTTATATTTAGGCTTATCTTCATTGTATTTCAATTAGACTTTACACTTTAGAATCATTGTATCTTGGTATTTCATTTCAATGTAATGAAATATTTATTTAATATATCAATATTTACACTTTAGTACCATGAGCTATTGAACAATTGTCACTATGTGACACAACGATGATTCCGCCATCGGTCGGGGTATTACAGATTGGTATCAGAGCCGTGATTAAAGGGAATTAGGTTATTAGAATGTCTTTTAGCCTAGTTTATAACTAAGCTTGCATTTACAAGTCCTCTCGTGTATATTTCTTATTATCCTTATATTTTCTTCTAGTTATTTTTGCGATGATTCTTTCTCGTTATTCTTTTCGGTATTTATTTTCTTGAAGACACTCATATTTCATAAACTAAACGAGATCACCAAGTTATGAGTAATATCCTCACCTTGGTGATTAGTTTCATTTCTCTATAAAATTTATATCTTTGGGATAAAATATCTTTGAAATAGGAGTGACAACTACACCTCAAAGAATTATTCCTCCAAAATAAACATAACCACTAAGTTGGGAGTGATATCATTATCTTAGTGACTAGTTTCACTCTGCAATATTTTTGGTTTTAAAATAAAACTTTGAGCTAGGAGTGAAATCCACACCTCAAAGATTTATCTATATCTTGTTTTAAAGTCTCGCTAAAAGTTTTGAAATTTTTATGTGACGGGCACGTGCAATCTGGAAGGGTGAGCGGCTGTATTCTGAGTTTTCTATCAAGGCCTGGCATTTCACATAAATCCCAATCAGACGAGGGACCCGTATGCCGACCTGAGAACTCTTGGGATGAGAAATCACTTATTGGCTAAAGTACAACCCCACAAGTCACTAACAACATTTCAATTACTTTGGCTAGTCACCAGTTCCTTTAGAAACAATCCCAACATCTTATTTCATTATTGATATTACTTTTTCATTTAAATAGTTATTACTATCAAGGTATTTACCGTTACGTCTCATGTTATTGATACTTATGTTTCTTTATCATTTGAATTTTCAATTCCATCTCTTGTTGTTTCATCGTCATTATTAAAACTTTTGTGCGCTATATTATCGCATTAAAAACTTACACTATTTCACTTACGCTTCGTGACTTTTATACTATAAAGCATCAATTTTCTTGTGCTAAAACATTTTTCCAATGACGCAATTTTTTTATTCTTTATGTTTAACTTCGAACACATTCAAATTTTAGAACGTTGCGTCTTCACACACAGTTAATACGAACGTTGTTTCAAAACTTATTAATCAACTTGTTTATGCCCTCATATTTACAAACTCGTTCGATCGACGTCACAATATATCACTAAACAATGACCTTTTTGTATCCTCTTATGTGTCCACAAATCTCACGACACAACATATCCTCATTTACCCCATACTGATTTACTGCCATAAACACGCCCAGACTCGTAAGCCATAGCCAACTATCACTAGTTAGCTCATTTTGGTCAGACTAAATTCATACATAAATGCCTATCTACTCAACACAAACCAATACACTACTCTCTAAAACAATTGACGTATCAAACTATTTCTTGTGTTGTCTTGCCACTTAAACACCAACCAAATATCCAGTTTTAGAGAAGCCTATTCACCATAATAATACACACCTTGTATACACCTTGTGCCTTATAAACTCAATTTCTCATATACACAAGAAAATGTGTACCTGCGAAGTCCTATTATGGCGAATTTATTTGCTATAACATTCTTTGATCTTTAAATAGTTATTCTCATACTGCATTACTACTGTTCTTTTAAACATATCGCAGAGTTCGGGTAATTTATGTTTCATAAATGAAAATTTATCCTTTTACACTTGTATTTTTAATCGTAGCTGGACACATTTCCATCGGAATGGTGCTAGATGTCTGCTACAATTTTTGTACAAAACTACTAAACTCTAACTCGCATGCCAGTAGGCTATATGTCTGTTCTACGCACTGTTATTTGCAGTAAATTTCATTATTTTATTTTTGCACCATTTTTACCTATAGTTATTCTTACATATTATCTTAATGATGGCAATTTTCGCATTATTCTATTGGCAGTTATTCTCACATACTATTTGTGGTTATTCTCGAATTTTCTAGCGGATATCCTGACGCGTTACTTGAGATTTTTTTTCCACTATCTATTAGCAGTCATTCTTGCATCACCGATGTTGAGCATTAGTTCAATTTATTTACTCTTATTTTGTGCATTTGTGCGATTTACACAACTTATTGTTCTTTCGATCAATATTTCATGCCATACTTATATACTTATTTGGAACGCATATTTTGTATGCATGTTTTTCCTGTTTTGAGCAAGAACTTGTTATACTTTCTCATTATTTTGTTCAACACCATGGTCAATAAACATACTAATTGATAACTCGTATTAGATCTAAGCCAGTGCCCACATATGACTCGGATCAGAGTACTCCTCTAACCCGAGGGGAATGGTGTAATCCTCAGAGTTTACCAATATGGATGTTTAGAGCCCAATGAAGTGAACATAAATTTACCGGTTAAGGGCGAACCCGAAAGATGAAGGACCTCTAACCATGTCTTATAATTTACACATTATTCTCATTACGAATAAAGGGTGAACTCCGAAAGGGAATAACCTCTAACCATGTCATGCTTTAATATCATTGCATTGCAGTATCTATTACTTAACGTATTTTGGTTGTACGCATTTGTTTCTTGTATCGTTTATGTTAGTGTTTTGAAAAAGCATAACACCCTAGTGTAAAGTAAATTAGTGATTACAGTCCGGAACACAATCATGGTTTACAGGTACATGGGGTGATGTGTGATTCCACTTAAGCTATTGGTGGGCAATCAGTACGAGTCCAAAATGCCGGTGGTGTGGTGGGTTAGCTGCGGTACACCCTATATATAAGCACTAACGATACTGCGGAAGCGGACTAGGAGACTGACCAATAACCTATCTATTATTTCCACATTTTCACATTTTGGGCTATTTAATGGCGTTGGACTCGACCTCTTTAATACATCATTGACCAACGACTATCAGTTTCTTTTTCTTTTCTCTTTTGTCAAGAAATTTTTACATAGGCTTTAATTCGTCTTCTTGGAATCTTTCTTTTGACCACACGCACAAAAAAAAAAGCTTAATTCCTATTTACCCTCACACTCTTGGTTATTTGGAATCTTGTTGCATACCCGAATAAAGTTAGTCAGAAACTTTTTTAAAGTAGGGTAGACTGCTTCAGCAGTGTCTCTGCCCTCACCAGTTACATACTTCCCAATCCTTCTTCATTATAAACTCTCGTTTATTAATCTTAGATCAAACGTCAAAAAAAATTATGAAACTTTTTCTCTTGGTCATAAACAACTATTTTTACTTCGTCAAATCACAATTTCCGCATTTTCCTTCACTCTTTAAACCTTACATATCTCTTCCTTTATGACACCTTTCTTAGCGCGAAAACCTCCAATTGAACGGAATTTCAGGACAAAATTCTCTAAAGTAGGGGAGACTGTGACATCCATCCCCTTCATATAATATTAATTGTACAACTTTAGTCTAATATATACACATATATATATATATATATATATATGTTTCAATGTATTTTTATTAGAATTATTTAATTCTAAATTCTTATATGAAAAAAAGGAGAACATCCAAAAACCTTCTCGTTGACTTACAATATTTATAATAATAATAATAATAATAATAATAATAATAATAAAAATAAAACCACAAGACAATATGCAATTAGTGCACATCTACCGGTAATCATGAAATCAATTGACAAAGTCTCATAGCCGATATATGTAATCAAGAATAAGGATTTAATATAATTTATTGCAAGGAATCATTTTGGAACTTAGATATAAACTTCCGTATAGGCGAAATAGAAACACAGAAACACAACTATTTTCTATTGAATTTCGATCACACCACCGCCACCACCGTTCATTGTTCTTTCACGATCAAAATCCACCAGCCATTAGGAACTACAATACACAAAATGTCATCGCCACACTCAGTTTGTAGCTGTTACAACTCTATTGACGCCACACTTGTTTTGAACAAGCTACCGCGCTACTTCGTGATAAACACCACTGCTCTCTAAATCTCCGATTTGCTTATGTTCCCCATCAAGGTAATGGTCCGCTCGTTTACTTTTTTATCTGTTAATAATTAACTTGTTAGAATGCGGTTTTGCGAACTCATTTTGTTCCGGTGACTAAAACCTTGTTTAACGACGTAGATAAGTTTGAATTAGTTTTGTCTTTCTATGCTTGTTGGTTTAAATCCCACACACACGGATATACAGATTAACATCAACCAAGCAATTTTCTAGTCAAATTGTTATGATATAATGGCTATTTTAAAGTTAACGACTTCTGTAGTTTTTCGACATCTTTTGCTAACACATAATGGAATTGGTTATTTTCTTAAAATACATTCTATTAGTTGGTATCTGTTTTTTTAAAACACTTTTGTAGTCTTATGTTATCACAATTTTCATAAAACAATAAACGAACAGCTATGGTAGCTTGAGTTCTTCGTCTTCTTGGGATTTAAAATGTTGAGTTCAATATGGTGCTTACAGATAACTCAAAAAGTTAACATATTAAACGGGCATAGACAGTCTCATAATAGGGTACAATTAAGGTAATATTGTTAAGATTTGATACTTAATTCGTTCCTATTTGTATTTTGCAGGAAAATGGAGCTCCAGAACGGAAACGAAGGATTTTCGGGCAAAAACAAGCAAAAACAAAAGATTTATGAAGATACGAGACTATTAGCCGGTTCACTGTATGTTTTGAAGACAATCCCGGGACTTAAATAACACTAAAATCAGTCCCGGAGTGACAAAGCACGCCCACGCACACTTGCACGAAGGTCCTGCACGCGAGAGAACAACACATCAAACTTGGAGAACAAGAAATCAAGACAAACAACAGGTGCACGCCCGTGCCACATGCACTAGCACGCCTGTGCTCAGACAAAAAGGACAGACAATGTCTGCCATGCAGCAACAAAACGTACGTGAGACAATGAGCACGCCCTTGACACATTTAGGCACGCCTGTGCTTCCCCTGGAGGTCTATAAATAGCAAGCTAACCCCTACCATTTGTTCATCCCTTCTTGTGCTTTATTGGGCCGACAACCAAGCTTCTTCCAGAGATCTTGGGGTCCCTTGGGAGGCCTTCTGGTCCTCCTAATAGCCCTCAATGGTTAGGATTTGACCTACCTTGATTAGCTTGGCGAAGAAGAGGATCGTAGAGTAGTATGCAATAAACATCGAGGGTCGTGAGGATCTTGAGAGAATACATATAAGTTTCATATATTTTTATTTTGTCCACAAAATGGGGTGTTACAACTCTACCCCCCTTAAATTAGGTTTCGTCCTCGAAACCTGTCAAATCGTGAACAACCAAGAGTAGAAATGTGCTAATTTGGTAAGCTTATCAACTATCACCTATATAGCACTATATCCATGACTCGATCTTGGTAGTTAAGTAACACAACTCATTGTTATTTCCCCCATTTTCATTCTGCATTTCAGGTTGTTGTCACTTAGAAGATGGAGAGCTTGTCTATGAGCAGCCATGATCCTTGTGTTGATCATTCTTATGGTTTTATCTTTCTATTATTTGCAAACCCGCTTCGATTTGTAGACTTTTATTATTATTAGTAGTAGTAGTTTATTTTTAGTTATTTGTTGTGTTATCTTCTTCTAATCTTTATTTGTTCATCTTTGTGACAGGTTTGAATGATGATTAACTTAATAACAACCTTAACTTAATTAATTAATGGTATAATCAGCTTCTGGTAGTCCCGAGCTAGATCCAAGGCGAGGAAACCGGTAGTGAAACAGATCCTTCGGGCTTCTGATATCCAAACCGGATTCTAAGCAATGGCTTCTGAAGTGGACCGGATCTGTGTGACACATTTCTGGTTCATACCAGATGGTTGAGTGATCTTTTTGGCAAAGGATGGTTCACCTACGGGCACACCAGTGATCTTTTGTATCGTACGCCTGTAGGGTTAGGTGCCGCCTTTGTTAAGGATTTCATTTAACTCAAGAGGCTATGGTTTGGTAAGTAAGTCGTCATTTATTTAAAACCGACTTTATATTTAACAGGCCTATAAAGTGTTACTAAGATAAATTAAATAAAGATTCTTTATCTAGTTCTCGTTAGTACAACGCCGTTAGCCAATGGGGCCCGCCTTCCCGTGACAACCGTAAGAGATATCTTTTGGCTTTGACCGTTAACCAATGGGGATACGAGGTTTCCAGGATAAAGAGACCCTTTGGTACGAAACGCGAGAACTACGGCTAGGTGTACGGTGTCCCTGGTTGGGAGTGAAGCCTTCAATTTAAGAAGATGATAAGTTAGAAGACCCGAAGACTTGACCGCGGTTTAAGGAGCCCGCTATACGCGAGGACCTGGTGAAGTACCCCGGGTGGACGCACGTTGGAGAGGTTCTGCATTCTACTCAGTAGTTGCCTTTGCTTCTCTATCAAGGAGTCAACACTTCAAGATCACTCTCGTCTTCCACACAATTAACTATCTTGAATTATTAATTTTAATATTAAACTTAACTACTTAGGCCGAGGGTCCTGAGATGTGCATATCTATCTAGTATTTTATCCCACATTATCTTTTATAAAACCAAACCTTTTTCAAAAACCATTTTTATTAAAGAACCCATCCGTTTTATTTTTTCTTTAAAGCCCTATCAGTTAATTTATGAATGGTTGAGTAGGGGAAGTGTGAACCTTGGAATACGATACTCAATACTTACCATCGAGACTATACTATGCACATCAGGTTCTCTGCCTTTGTGTTGGTTTTAGTTTCCGAAGTAAATATTGTTTACTTTATAAATTTAAAACTTTGTTAATGAGGGTTTAGTAAAATCAGTGTTTTCCCCCAAACCACTGTTTTAGGATTATTAAATCAAAGTTTTTGGCACCGAGAAAAATGACATTTTTTTAATGTCAAAACCAAACGCATCAAAGTTTTTGGCACCGTTGCCGGGGAACACAATGGTTTCCATAGAATGACCCTAGTCACTTGATTGATCGGTTTATTTTTCTTTTTCATCTTTATTTTCACTTTATTTTTCTTTTGTTTTTGGTCTTCTTTATTTTTCTTTTTCATTTTTTATCTGCTTTATTTTCGATGGAGGAAACGAGGATACAGCAAAAACTTCAAATTCCTCGTTCCATTCACAGGCTCCAACAAGTGTTCCATTAGCATTCCTGATACATTGAACGGTTTGTTCAATACCAGTGCCACCATCATTGAGCTAATACTCTTACGCATCAAGTCATATCCTCCAGCGGCTGATCCAAAGACGTGTATCAAAACATGTGCCAAGTATTTGAACTTTGGACACAGCTTTCCCTTATGCAATGAACCATCAGTGATCGGTCCATTGTACTTCATTCTCAGGAAGCACTTTCATTGATCCATGAAACTAAGCTCTTTGGGATCCGTCTTCTCATCTTGCAGATTCAATGCTTCTCTGATATCCTGCTCACATACAATCACCATCTTCCCTTGGATCTTGCTAATCACGGATGACTCGCAATTCCAGAAATCTAACTTCGCTTCTGTCCAGAATTCTTGCATCATATCTCTGTAAATAATGGTAGGTGTAAAAATTGCGTCTATCACCCTACTTCTCTTCAAGAACTCTATGATCTCGACGAACTCAGTATGCTTCTTAACTTCTCCAAGATACGCACAACAATTATGGGCATTCTCGAAGGTTAAAAGCTCTTTAGTAGCTTTCTTAGCAGGTTGTGAGGATGATCCGGCTTGCTCAGTAGTCTTCTCCTGCTCAGACATGGTTTGATCTGCAAAACAAAACAACGAAACATGTTAAAAATCGACAAAAAATTCAAACATTGAAAATTTGGTAATAAATTTTCTCATTTGCCCAAACGGGGGTGCGAATGAGAAAAACTTGGTGCGAATGAAAAAGTTTAAAGATACGAATGTAATAGTTTTTGATAAAAAGTTTCATTCGCCCACATGTTTTTCATTCGACCAGTTAATCATCTCCTTCGCCCATTCGAAAGGTGCGAAGGAGTCTGTTCATAATTTTAAATTTTCAATTCTGAATTTTATTGTTTCTAATCATGTTATTATGATTTGTTTGGCAAGTAAAGACACCAATTAATGTTTTTAAATCAACAGTTTTATCAATTTCACATTATATCTGTGTTTTCTTATTAAACCTAGGGTTCGAACTAAAATGATGATCAATTGATCAATCTGCTGTTTTTGAATCCTTGGTTTATGGATTTTCTCCCCCTAAAACACAGAAATAATGAATCCCCATCATCAATTAAGGCAATGAACATGTTTTCAGCAATATTCAAACATCTAGGGCTCAAAACTGAAATCAACAATTATACGATCAATCTGTGTTGTTAACCTGTAAGATTGAGTGGCAAATGATCAGTAAAACAAGACGAGCACAATGATATAAAGCAAATGATCAGGGCAACAAGGTGAGGTCAGAGAAGAAATTTTGAAAAACTTTTGTAATGGGTCGAATGAGTTCTGAGAACATATATATAGACATGCTCCTTCGCCCATATATACTGGTCGAAAGAGAAACTTTTGGTTCCTTCGACCCTATTTAAAGGTTCGAAGGAGTCAAAAGGGTTCGAATGTGAAAAGTATTCAAGAACACTCTCATTCGCCCAAATATAATGTACGAAGGAACAACCAAAATTCCACGTTCGACCAAACGAATGGGCGAACGAGAGCTGGAATTTTGTTAAATTTTCCAAATCTCAAAAACGAGTCCCGTTCCAATTATTTTTCAACTTTTAAGCATCCAACATTCATATTTTCACATTTAAAAGATTACAAAGCTCAAATGGGTCATCCAGGTTTAGAAAATCGACATCAACCACCATCAGCTATCAAAAAGAAAATGGAAATGTAAAATCTTTTTGAATTTTCTAAAGTTTATGCTAAAACACACCTAAAATCTTTTTGAGTTTTGTAATTTTTGACGAGAAAATAAAATGCAGAAATGTAAAGAAAAACAGTAAATGTTTTTGTGATTTCCGGTAAAGGGATCATATCAGTTATTGAGAAATCTGATCACACCGTTGATCTTTTGAATTATTATCATTAAAGACAATGTGTGATCTAGCAACTGCTGATATTGTGATCCACATAAACTCACATGCAGACTTTTGTGCAATGCTTTAAACTGATACTATTATTTATAGTATAAACAAAATTGTCTGTGGTTCCCACGCACACGACATACTCCCGTATCAAGAAGTAAATGCATAAAGACTCATTGTAAAGCGTGATTATGCTTTCGTCGTCTGTAATTTTCAAAGTAGAATGCACAGAGGTATACAGGTCAGCAAATTAATGCAACAAAGTAACATGTGCACTTTACTAGGTTGAGGACTGATATTAATCATGATTTGCATCAGTGATTAATACGATGTAATAGATAATCTTTGATCATCATAAAACATGGAAAGTTCCTCAATTCGGTAACTTTAGGATTTGGCATAAAGCTCTTT
The DNA here is from genome assembly GCA_028751855.1 of Ambrosia trifida. NCBI lineage: Eukaryota > Viridiplantae > Streptophyta > Magnoliopsida > Asterales > Asteraceae > Ambrosia > Ambrosia trifida. The sequence continues at coordinate 168,655,005 of CM054123.1, read as the reverse complement.
TTATAAAGACACCCTCTCTGATCTAGGTCCGTAATGACTTACAGCAGAAGATCAGAGAGGCTATCCCCAGACAACTAATAACATAACGACCCTAAAGCTCCGAGTTTTGTACAAATACCCTATCAAACGAAATTACGGTACTAAGACCATATGCCCATGAGGAGTTCATCCACACAACAATTCGTTTGATATGTATGTATCAGGCACACAGTAATAGGTCTACGAAGCCTATCAGCACATCGCACAGACTCAGACACACGTCCTATATAGCAGTACATTTCTTAGAATGTGTCAGATCCCCACTGATGTACTATCATTTCCCCTTTTTCTCTAGAATATCATTTTTGGTTTTTCTGATTTTTATAAATTTTTGAATTTACTGTTCCCAAGGATAAGCTGGAGCATTTCAAATATGTGACTGCCCAGATATCGTTTGTTCACAGAAATCTGACGGCATTAATCTAAGGGAAGAAGATATAGCAGTCAGCAAAGAAATTTTCTAATTTTTATGGATTTTGAAATTTTTTTAAATGTTTTTGGATTTTCGAAATTTTTCTGAAAAGCAGTAAAAATTAAACTAAAAAGTGATAGACTGAGGTGGTGATCAGTCTTGTTTTTCTTTAATGCCATTAGCTTTTAAAAGATAATCAAATCTGGATTTGTCAAAAGCTTTGGTAAAAAGATCTGCGCGTTGGTAATCAGTGTGGATTTTGACCATATCGATCAACTCTTTAGCATAACAATCATGGATAAAATGATATTTAATCCGGATATGTTTAGCCTTTGAGTGATTTACTAAGTCTTTTGTTAATGCGATTGCGGCTTCATTATCACAGTAAATAGGGGTTTTAAGAAATTGCAAACCGTAATCCACCATCTGTTGTTGGATCCAAAGAACCTGTGAGCAGCAGCTCGATGCTGAAACGTATTCTGCTTCACATGTGGATAGTGCAACTGCGGTTTGTTTCATGCATTGCCAGGTCACGAGCCTGCTACCCATAAACTGACATCCAGCCGTTGTGGATTTGCTGTCTTTGTCACAGCCGCTCCAATCTGCATCACTAAAAGCGATTAGGTCAAAATTATCATCATGAGGGTACCAAAGTCCTTTCGATGGACAACCCTTCAGATATCTAAGGATACGCTTGACAGCTGCAAGATGACTTTGTTTCGGCTTCGACTGATATCGTGCACAAAGACATGTTGCAAACGTTATATCCGGTCTAGACGCGGTGAGATACATCAGAGATCCAACGATTGCTCTGTATGTACATGGATCAGTTAGCTCCCCCTTAGCGTCAACTCCAATCCCGTGATTAGGTTGTATCAGGGTATCCATCGGCTTCGAATCATCCATCTGGAATCGGCTCAAGACTTCAGAAACGTATTTGGTTTGGTGAATAAAGATCCCCGTTGGTCTTTGCTCCACCTGCAAGCCTAGGAAAAACACCATTTCTCCCATTGCGCTCATTTCGAACTTTTCCTGCATAACTTTTTCAAATTCCCTACACAGAAGTTCGTTAGTAGACCCGAAAATAATATCATCAACATAAATTTGCATAAGAAGCAAGTCATCTCCTGCTCGTTTCGTGAACAGTGTGCAATCTACCAATCCGCGTTTGAATCCTTTCGAGAGAAGATACGTGCTCAGCTCCTCATACCATTGTCTCGGAGCTTGGTGCAACCCGTAGAGAGCTTTGTTTTAGACATAAACCTTATCCCGGTGAATAGGGTCCTCAAAGCCTGGTGGTTGACCTACGTAAACTTCCTCTTTGACCACACCGTAAAGAAATGCGCTCTTTACATCCATCTGATACACCTTGAATTTCTTCCAGGATGCAAACGCCAGAAACATTCGTATAGCTTCTAAGCGTGCAACAGGTGTATAGATTTCATTGTAGTCGATTCCCTCAACTTGATGAAAACCTTGAACAACCAAACGAGCTTTGTTTCTCACTATAACTCCTCTATCATCCTTTTTACACTTAAAAACCCATTTGGTTCCGATCTTCTTTCTTCCCGGGGGCAAATCTGTCAGCGTCCATACTCCAAGTTTCTAAAATTGTAACAACTCTTCTTACATTGCTTCCACCCAGGCTCTGATACCACTTTGTATGTGCTAAAAGGATCGTCAAATAACAAAGAATTGATCAAACAAGTTTGTTTTAGGTGCGGAAACCCTAAAACAATCACAAAATGATAATCAAACAGATCAAAACACGTAAATCATCATTTCAAAGCTTTTTCATTAATTACGAACTCAATTACACATTTACAGATTGAAAGCAACAGGGTATGAACGTGAATTAAGCTAAATAATATCCTAGAGAGAGAATCAGAAAGTGGAGGGAACAAAATGACTCCAAGTTTCTGAAATTGTAACAACTCTTCTTGCATTGCTTCCACCCAGGCATCATCCAAAAGAGCTTCCTTGTACGTCCGCGGCTCTACCTGCGAAACATAACAAGCGAAAGACCAGTCATTTTGAAAACCAGATTTTTGTATTTTGGCATATAAAGCAAGATTGCCAATATTCTCTGGTGCTTGAGCATTTCTCAATTGCCCTCTTGTCATAACACTGCTACCAGGATCACCAATAACCTGTTCAAGCGGGTGTAACCGATGTATCCGAGATTCCGGATAATCAGGTACTTGCACTCCCATTTGAGTCGTCAAATTCTCTGTAGAAACCAGATCATTACCCACATTCGATGTTGAAGCATCAGTTGTAGTTGGGTTCACTGGTGGTGTCACTGTAGCATTGTCCAAAATAGCTTCACTTGTAGCATCATCGTCTTTATCTTCTGAATCTGATGAATTAAGCGTTGTTGAAGCTTCTTGGAACACTTCTTCTTCCATCACAGGAGCAGTGGTATCATTAGAAGCTGCTTGAGGATTTACAGTGATCGGACGCACTAACGGTGAAGTCACTGCATTTTCGACCTCGTAATATAAACGGAGTACAGCTTCTTCAACCATGCTATCTAGATTGAATGATTCAAAGAAGTCTTTGTAATCAAACATCCAATCTGGACCGCCACCCTGTACATTTTGAGTGTATCTTTGTACTTCGACATTAGCCCACTCCTCGACTTTTCTAGTTCTTTTGTTGAATACCCGTTTTAGTGGGGTTGCATATCCAACAAAATAACCTTCTTCAGCCTTTGGCGCAAACTTCTCTGAAGGATTAAGCATTGTACATGGGGCTCCAAATGGTTCTAGATACTCAAGATTCGGCTTTCTTCGGTTCAACAACTCATAAGAAGTTTTGCCAAACTTCTTCACTGTTAAAACACGATTTAGAGTGTAACATGCTGCGTAAATTGCTTCGTTCCAGAACATGACTGGAAGATTTGAGTCCGCAAGCATTGTTCTCGCCGTTTCGATTAGAGTCCTGTTCTTTCTTTCTGCGACACCGTTCTGCTGGGGTGTATACGGAGCACTGTATTCGTGATGAATTTCCTTTTTTCACAAAGATCATCCATCTGAGCGTTTTTGAACTCCGTCCCATTATCACTCCGGATTCGTTTGATCTTTAGACCATAGATATTCTCCAGACGTGTAAACAGAACTTTCAGGTTGTCAAACGTGTCGCTTTTCTGGTGTAAGCACATGACCCATGAAAATCTTGAATAATCGTCAGTCACCACAAGACAGTACAATTCCCCGGCATGACTTTTACGCTTGACTGGACCAAATAAGTCCATGTGCAAACGCTCAAGCGGTAGTTCAACGGAATTTACTTTCTTTGGTCTATGGGTCTGTTTGTGCTGCTTACCCTTTTTACAACTAATACACTTGTCATTCAAATGGAAATGTTTCACATTAACTCTCGTGACAAGTTCATTCTTCACCAACTGGTTCATCTTTCTCAAATGAATGTGTCCCATTCTCCTATGCCACATAATAGATTCTTTTTCTGTAGCTTTAGAGAGGAAACACGTGACTTGGCCATGGGTGGTCATAGCTTTGGACATATCGAGAATATACAAGTTGTTTACTCTCGGTGCCTTTAGCATCACCCACTCTTTTGGAAGTTCAAAACCCGGTTTCAGGATGTAGCAAGATTTGTCGTCAAAATAAACAGAGAATTGCTTATCACAGATTTGGCTGACACTGAGTAGATTGTAATCTATCTGCTTCACATACGATATCCACTCAAATGTCACAACCCCATTGCTAACACTACCCTCCATCGTAATGTAGCCTCCTTTATTTCCTGCAAACGCTACGTATCCTCCATTTATGTTCTTGATATCAAAGAGTAGCGTGAGATCCCCTGTCATGTGGCCAGAAGCTCCACTATCAACAATCTAGAGACTGCTAACAGGGCCAGCTGGAGCTCCCTGCACATATCAAGTAAAGCAATTAGATCTTTTGGGGGACCCAAGCCTGTTTGGTCTTGGGTCTTTGAACTGGTTGTTTCAAAGATTCATTAGATTCACAAACATCTTGGGTTATTTCAACCCCTTTCTTCTCACTCTCAACTTTCTTTTTCTCAGATTTCACATTCTGTGAAGTTGAAGCACCCTCAGACTCCTTTGATGACCAAGACTGTTCAGACCTTTTCAAGATCTGGATCTGAGATTTTGAGTTCTCAGCCAGTTTCTTTACTTCGTCTTTGAATGCAACCTTCTTGGTTACCTTCTCTGATTTAACAGAGACAGGTCTAACTGCTGATTTGGTATTAGGTTTAGCAGGAACCTTTTTGTGTTCAGCAGTTGTGTTCATCAATGGTTTCTTCAATGGTTTCTCAGTGGCTATCCGGTTGCGTTTGTCATAAGTCATCGGACGATTTTCCCATTTGTTGTAAAAATTGTTTTGATTATAATAAGGTGCTGGCTGAGGGAAAAACCGTCTTTGTGGATAACTGTAATTGTCAACCGGATAATCATGTCGATGCTTCATCTCCACCTCGTGCCTTTTGTGTCTTACATACGGGCAGGTGGCAAGTAAATGTCCCCTTTCCCCGCACTTAAAACACGCACGGTATTCTTCATAGTTCTCTTTGATGTGCGACTTGGAAAAACTTGCAATGGGATATTGATCAACCATGCACTGTTTTCTCAAACTCTCAGGAGCTGGTTCCTTTGAGTAAGTCGGTTCAATGAAACTATTTGACTTGTCAACTGGCTTAACGAATTGTGTGACATTGACCTTTGCGTCTTTAGAATTATCCGAATAAATTTTCTCTAAAATGGCTGGAGGAATATCATTGGTTCGTTCATGTTTTGGAAACCAAATTGTACTTTGCTGCCAGATCTTTTCAATTTTGGAATAGTTTACAAACTGAATCGGATATTCATCATCAGACATAATCTTATCGGAGCCTTGCATCCGATAGAAAACTTTTACAGGTTTATCACATGATTCGTTGCTCATTTCATTTGGTTTCTCAGTTTTAGTTTCAAAGTTCTTATCAACAGATTTAACCACATTTTTCTCAACTTTCTTTACAGCTTTCTTTTCAACATTTTTAACAACAGACTGTTCAGCTTTCTTAGCAACATTCTTTCTATTAGCCATAGGATGGACAATCTGAGATGGTGAGACTGGTTCAGTAGTGATTATATGATTTTCATCAGGGATATCACTTTCATTCTCAACAACTATCTCAGACTGTTCATCTTCTTCATCAGAATCATCTGCAGCTACCACACCCTCATTGTTTCCCAATACAGGTCTCACATCAGAATACGGGTCTCCGACACTGGAAGTGTTGGACTCGTTATCTGATGTGAAGTCAGATTTGACTAGATTCTCCGGTGCTATCGCATGTAAATTATGATTTTCGAACAACACCGGAGATGAGACAGCTTTGTAGTTTGCACTACTCGACTGTGAAGGTTCTTCGATGATGTGGTCAACTACATAAGCAATGTGCTTATAGCTCTCTAACTTTTTATTCACTTTTTCAGCGAAGCACTTGATGGTTGCCATTTCTAACTTTGTGTTTTCCATTTCATTTATATAGTTGTTAATGGCAAGTTGCTTTATAGACAAAGTCTTTTTCAGTTCAGAAACATCCTTTTTATAACCATCAAGTACTTTGTTGAAATCTTTTGATTCTTTTTGATAATTTTGACAGTTTATTTTAGCACTCTCAAGTTGTACCTTGAGAAGCTTATTTTCTTCTGTCAATTTATCAAAATTAGAACATTTAACACAAACTTTAGATTGAGATTCAGATTTACCGGTTTAGGTGGTTCTGTCATTGCCATCAGCACGAAATGAGCTTCCTTCCCTGCAAAGAATTTTGAGTAGTCAATCTTTGTGCAGGCATCATCCACCATGCACGACTTGCGTGTCATTAGGAAATCTGCTTCAGCTAGCAACTGATCCATGTCATAGTCTAGTGAGTTCACACTAGCCTCCGAGTCAGAATCACTTTCCATATCCGAATAAGCTGAATCATATTGCTCTCCAACATCTGTGACAGAATCAAGAATCATTCCAGACTTCTTGTCTTCACACTCAACATTCACATCCTCATTCAACTCTTCTATTTTCAACTCCGACACTTTTTCTATCACCACATCCTCTTCAATCTCCACATGTTCATCCAAACTCATCTTTTGTGCCACACAAGCCACATTTCCAGCAGTAATCTCTTCCACTCCTAATTGCATACCCGTCCAATCAAAACCTTCATCTTTTTGAATCACAAGTGCTTGGTTTTGATTTTCAGTTTGGGTTTGGGTTTAAGTGTTAGGTGTAGAGATGGGAACAATGGTTCGGTTTGGATTCTGTTGTGGTTGGTTTTGAGATGTGGATTGTCTAGTATTGGTATTTTGTTGTGTGTTTTGACGGTTCTGGTAGTTGGTTTGAGGTTGAAAGCTAGAGATGTTGGGACTGTTGTATGACACCTGATTCTGGTTTTGGTTTTGTCTGTTCTGGTAGCTTGAGTTGAACGGGTTTCGATTAACTTGCTGAGCCGGCTGTGTACACTCTCTCTTGAAATGACCCTTCTCACCACAATTAAAGCATGTAACCTTGGCTTTGTTGAAGCCGTAAGTGGTGTTTGGAGAAGTCAAAAGGTCAGTTCTCCCTGTTTTTTGGATAAAATCAGTGGCTCTTCTCATGATGCTAGCAAATGCCCACTGTATATCCATAAGCTCCATTTCCTCTTTATCGATTTGTGCGTAGTCCTCATTCGTTAGATTGTTGTTTCCAATCTGACTAGCAACTAAACCGTTATATGATGCAACCATAGCAGATACTAATGCTACATGCTGTTGAGCAATCTCAACAGTAACATTATTAAGATTAGAAGTCTCTAACACAATCGGACTTTGATTTGATTGTGTTTGAGTGATCTGCATTTGGTTCATGTGAGGAGTATATGGTTGTTGTTGAGGTTGACTGGTAGTGTAACAGGCAGCTTGTTGTAAATGTGAAAAAGGTGGAATGAAATTTGGTGTTTGATAAGATTGTGGTGTATATGATGAAGTTTGGGCAAGATAGTTGATTGGTGCTTTAGTGGGTTCAACAACATTACGCAATATGAGGTGCAACATTTGAAGTAGAGCTAGAAGTAGAAAGAGATGTAGATGTACCACTCACATACAAATCTGGGTTCTGTGGAATCTGTGCTCTCTTTGCTTTCCTCTTCTCCTCCATTTCTTTGTTCTCCAGCTTTTGTATGAACTCATTTATAGTCCAATACTGGTATGCATCTTTTTCTTTCAACACTTCAATGTGTTGGTTCCAATATGGTGGTAAAGCATCAGCAAATTTATCCACCAGTTCTGACATCGGTATGCTAATCTCGTAGCTCGAAAGCTCTGTGAGCAAGTGGCAATACCGTGGAACCAATTCTTTTAAAGTCTCAGTGCCCATGTAACTAAAGTTCTCGAACTCTTTTCGATGCTCTTCCATCCTCAGCTTTCTAGTCTTCTCATTACCATCATGTCTGTTTCTCAGCATAGCCCACAACTGTTTTGAAGTAGTACACGATCCAAACTGATGCAACAAGTCAGTGTTGATCGCCTGAGATAACTGAGAAAACGCCTTTTTCTCGATCGCAAACTTCTTTTTCTCATCATCAGCCAAATTCTCCAACGGTATAGGTTCTCCAGTGTTCTCCAGAATAGGAGCAACATAACCTTTCACTATCATCTGCCATGCCTCAGCTCCCTCTAAGCCTTGTCCCTCCACATGTATCTTGAACTTTGTCTTCCATGTGTTGTAATCCATCATATCCATGAGCTTTGGTGGACGATTGCCACTACCTGATGATAGATCATGAATGAGTGTAGATATGGCATTGGTCGTCTGTGAGTGAACGGCAGCTGCTGCTACTCCCCAATAATTGTCAATTGGTTGCTGTAACGGTTGCACAACTTGTTGAGGAGCAGAACTAGTCATAGCCATGTAATTGATTGGCTGGGATGGTGGACTAGTCTTCTGAGCTGCAACTGACCATGGATCTCTTGTTGTCTGCTGCTGTGGTGCTTGATTAGGTCTTGGCGTAGTTGGAAAGTTCCACATCTTAACCTGTGAATGTTCAAACACGAAAAGATTAGAAAAATTTTAAAATAGATTTCTCTTTCGCACTTACGGATGGTCGAATGAGAAAAAATTCTTCTCCTTCGACCGTTTGGAAGGGTACGAATGTGGACTGTGATAACACACAAACTCTTTCGACCGTTTTCTTCTCTCTTTCGACCGTTTTCTCTCTCCTTCGACCGTTCGATCAGTCGAATGTAACTCAGATGGGCGAATGAACACAAATGAGCTATGAAAGTCTACGTTCGACCACAAAAACAACACCTTCGACCACAAATTCACTCTTTCGACCAAATAAAATCACACCTTCGACCGTCTCTCTAGGTTCGACCCCTGGTATTTCAAAAACGGGTATTCTTTGAAAATCAATTAATTTTGATCATGTTTATCAAATGTTGATAGATTTTGATGATTTTAATCAGGTTTTGAATCGGAATTGATTTGGAACAAGTTTATCAAAGAGAATCTTCCATTTTAACCATGAAAACAAGTTGTAATCAATCAAAAACTCATCAAATCAGTTTGTTCTATGAAAACAGAAACTTTTTGACCAAAATTGGGTCCAAATCAACTGAGAAACTATCAATTTGTGGTTGTTTGATCCAGAATGGCTCTGATACCACTTTGTGTGTGTTAAGGATCGGATCATCAAACAAAGACTACGATCAAACAAGTTCAATTCAGGTGCGGAATCCCTGAATTGATTACGAAATGATAGTATATTTAGCAAAACACACAAATCATCTCAAACGTTTTCATTTCATTGATAATGTATGTGCTAAAAGGATCGTCAAATAACAAAGAATTGATCAAACAAGTTTGTTTTAGGTGCGGAAACCCTAAAACAATCACAAAATGATAATCAAACAGATCAAAACACGTAAATCATCATTTCAAAGCTTTTTCATTAATTACGAACTCAATTACACGTTTACAGATTGAAAGCAACAGGGTATGAACGTGAATTAAGCTAAATAATATCCTAGAGAGAGAATCAGAAAGTGGAGGGAACAAAATGACTCAAAGTTACATTCAAAAAAATCAGCTTGACTATATATAGACTGCACATTCGCCCACATTGTTCGTGCGAATGTGCAGGTTCGACCACATCAACTGGTCGAACCAAGCCATACATAAAAAGTCTATTCTACCTTCATCCAAAACCACTCCTTCGCACCTTCTGAGTCTCCTTCGCACCTTCTAAATCTCCTTCGCACCTATCAAAAACTTCCTTCGCCCATTCGACAATTATCAAAATAAGTTTATTGAACAATCCGAAGCACTAGTCGCATAAATGCATCTACATGTTTTGAGTTTTCCTTACAGGTTTTCTTCAAGATTAGCTACCTCGGAGAATTCCCGTGGAGAACACCGAAATCGCCAAGATCATCAACTTTTATTTTGGAGGGTTTTTATTTCTTCTTTATTTTCGTTAGAGGTCGGTTTGCCATTCCATGAGGATCGCCAGGTAAGTACCGGAAAATGTGGACAATGAGACCGGGTGCAGTTTTTCAAAATTTTAAATTTAGACTGTTTTTGAAATTAAAATGAGGTTTTAAAAATTATTTTGGGGAAACCCAACTAAATTTTTTTAAACCGGGCCCTTAAAAACAGTTTTGAAATTGAAAAACGCGAAAAACGGGAGGCTTAGCAGGTAAGCACGCCCATGCCACCTCTTATGGCACGGCCATGCCAAACGTGCAGAACCAGATTTTGGGTTTAAAAAGTCTTTTTGACTTTTCAAACTTCATTCTTCTTCTTCCCCGAGCACGCATACCGTCGCCACCTCCCTAAAACCTCCATTTTCCACCATTTTCCTTAATTTCAGGTTTCATTTTTCGCTCTAAGGTATGTATACTCGACCCCTAACATCTTTTAAGTGTTTTATGTCCAGATCTGTCCATTTTCTTAAAGTTTTGAGTAGTTAGGGTTCATGATAAAAATCTTATTTTTCTAGTGTTTGTGGCTCGAATCTGTGCATGATATTGTAGGAAAATGATTAGGGGAACACTAGGATTGAAATGTTGTTGAGATATTTGAGAAACCTTGCAAAACTTTTTTTGGGAAAACTGACGTGTTTGGAAACCGTAGCTTCAGTTACGAGCACGACCGTGCACAGTAGTGTGTCGAGGGCGTGCTTGACTAGAAAACCGGTAGAAATTTCCCGCGTAATCAGTTTGACCCACCAGACTAAACACGGTCGTGCACCCTAGGTGCAAGGCGTGCTCAGTCAGTTAACTCACCATAACTTTTTAAGTTTTAAAATTTAACATGTTTTTGCAGTTTAAAATCAGTTTTAGGGTATTTTAGGGAAAAACCAGTTTAAACAGTTGAACCAGTTGAAATCCGGACTGCAGACTGAGCTGCACGGCCGTGCTCCTTCCCTGAGCATGGGCGTGCAGCCACTGGACCCAAACTGTTTATTTTCTACAGAAAATTTTAAGTTTTAAGGTTGAATCGATTCTGTTGTATTTTGCAGATTAATGCCCAGAATGAAGTGGCCAGCACTAAGATCACCCTTAGTATCATCCGAGTCCCGCCATTCACACCAGTCCAGGGAGTCTCCTCCCCTGCCCTTGCCTGAGACTTACACTTTTAAACCTGATGGGCCCATACTAACCAACTCTCACCCTTGGTTGTATTTCAACAGAAATGAGTCTTAAAGGAACGCCCGCAGTCGTTTAATGGTGTTTGAGAGGAGACCTTTGGGGCCCTACTTGCCGGTTGATTGTGAGGCTCTAGTGCAGGTGGATCTTGAGCCCAGGTGTACATGTATGCTTTCCCACCAGTGGCATAGGTTTTTCAGGATCAGGGAGACGGTCTACAGGGAGCTCACTCTTGAGTTCCTCGCTTCATTCATATACTTTCCACCTGCCGCTGGGACTGACAGGATTTCCACTTGCTGTATTGGGTTTAGGATGGCAAGAAACTGGTATAGGATGACTTTGGCTGAGTTTGGGATACACATTGGTTTATACAAGCACAGGGAGACCACAGAGCCAATTTTTACTAATAGCCTTTTCTAGTGGCCCGATGGGATGGGGCCAACGAACTTCTGGCCCACTATTTCCGAAGTTGATTGGGATCCCAGGAAGCACAAGAGGTCCAGCTTCCCTGATCCACTCCACCGCTGGATTCACATGATTATTGCTAGTACCTTGGGGGCCAGAAAGGACTGTATAGGAGGGGGTTAATGAGAGAGAGGCGTTTCATCTCTTTTGCATCATTGAGGGGCGACATTGTAATCTTGCCCATGTTTTGGCTGAGTTCTTTACTCGCAACTATGGCACCACCTCAGCCAGTCTCATTTTCGGGGGCCCATATATTACTCACCTCGCCATCATTAGGGGTTCTCACCTCAGCCAGTCTCATTTTCGGGGGCCCATATCTTGATACAATGAAGCACACTGGGGTTATTGATCGGGAGACATAGGAGCTGATTGACAACAAAAATGAGCCATGGGTGTTGGGTTTATTTGAGACCATAGTTACTAGAACGAAGACTTTTGATAGCTTATGATGTATTGTGTAAGTTAAGGGACTAATTATGTAATTATGGATAGTTTATATGGAAACCCTAGTGGGCTGCGCACTTAGACACGGGCCCTGCGCACTTATGTTAAGTGCGCAGGCCCATCTGTCCTCTCCTATATATAAAACGTAGTGCTACTCATTAGGGTTAGGTTTTTTGGTTATCTTCTTAGCACAAGTTGAATCCGGTGCGTACTTGTCTGTAATCCATGGTATTTCAATGATAAATCAGTAATGGAATCGTGTTCTTGTTCATCTTGTGTGTCGGTTCTTATCATATTCATCTAGTTTCTTTGTTGTTCAAGATTAATCACTTAAAACACCTAATCCATAGGTGTTTCTAAGTGATAACAATCTCTTGCACTTAACAAGATCTAGTATTTGGGACTTACAATTTGGTATCAGAGCCTTTGTGCTCTAGATTGTATCTATTTAAGATACCAAAACCCTCATCTTGTTAGTTTTTCTTAAAAATTTTATAAACTTTTGTGTTTTTTTTAATCAAAAAAAGGGGTGTTTTTCTTGTCTGGTTGCTTCAGATTTCGTTTGGTATTGTGTTTCTAGGTGTTAAAAGTTGTTTATTTTGAATAGAAACATTATTCAAACTTTTCAGACGAAATGAAAAGGTTTTGGATAGAATTCAGATGAGTTTTGTGCTTGTTTAACAGACGTTTTTGCGCACTTATTTCTTGGTTTGCGCACTTATTTCTTGTTTTGAGCACTTATTTCTTGTTTTGAGCACTTAACTCATAAGCTGCATACTTGTTTCTTAAGACTGTGCACTTAATTCCAGATTGTATGTGCGCACTTGGTTCATAAGCTGCACACTTATTCCTTGGATTGTGCACTTAAAATCTTCAAAAAATTTCAAAGTTTTCTTTGTCTCCGGGCACACAACTAGGGTTTCTGCGCACTTAATCAGAAACATCTGGTTCTTCTGCGCACTTACTGAAAAGGCGTAGTTTTGAGTACGTGGCTAGGGTTTCTGCGCACTAAAATCTTAAACGAGAGTTTAAGTGTCTGCGTACTTCATTTAGTACGCAGATTGATTTGTCAAGACCGAGCACTTACCATGCCCAAGTGTTGACTGATCTGCGCACTTATCAAAGAAGCACTAGCTCTTTGTGCACCTTTCAAAACTGCGCACTTATCAGGAAACAATATCTTGACAGGGTTGTTTCTGTTGTTACAGGTTGCTGCGTACTTATTCCTTGCGCACTAATCAGTACTGCGCACTTATATGCGCACTTATGGACAGCTCACTTAAATTAAGGACCGTGGACTTTATTCTGGACTGTAATCTTTATAATCAGAAAACCAAACGTATAAAATCAACCTAAATCAATGGCTGGTAATAGTAACACTAAATCAGTTAATCCCATAACCCAAGCTGAACTGGAGACTGAAATTGTAACTCGTATCCCTAAGTTGATGGGTGCACGTGACTATGGAACCTGGAAGAACCACATGAAGGCGTTCTACTATGTGAACGACTTTACCCAATGGACCTCTGTCCAGCTAGGTCCACACATTCCCATGAGAACAACTGCTACAGGGGAGGAGTTCAACCCTGATCCCTCCACCTACACTGATGTTGATAAGCAGCTACTTCAGAGAGACCATAAGGCCTATGGTGCCCTCACCATGGCCTTATCAAATGATGTCTACAACATGTTTGAGGAGTACGGCACTGCTCATGATCTATGGTATGCACTGAATGAGTACTATAAGGGGAATGAAGAAATGCGCCAAAATAAGCAAGATATGGTGCAAAAGGAATATGATATGTTCGGTAGCATTCGTGGTGAGAGTTTGAGCTCACACATTGACAGATTCATGAGAATGCTAACTAAGATGAAGAAAGCAGGAATTCCAGTCAACAACCAAAACTCAATCAAAAAATTGCTCGACTCACTGCCCAAGGAATGGAGTCTACAATGCATGTTGATTAGAAAAGAGTATTTAGATGCTCAATCTACTTTGGCTGATCTCATCAACACTCTGAAGTCATTCAAAATGGATATCACCAAAAGAGAAATGAACCAGAGTGTTCCGAAAGTCGCTCCTAGCACTGATATGAAGAATCTAGCACTAATGACTCCAGTAGGTGACATGGGTTCAAGCTCATCACATGTATATGCGGATGCAATGGTTGGTGGTGGTTCAAGCTCGGGCAAGACAGTCTCATACTCTAACAAAGCTACAAAGATACTCAACCCACAGCTCACAAAGCTCGCTAACGAACATGTTGTACTATTCAACACATTCATGACTAGCTTTGAGGCTTTGAAGACTGGTGATCTTAAGAGTGAGATGATGACTCCTGAAGACATGTATCAAGTTGACCCGGATGATATGGAAGAAATGGATCTGAAATGGCAGATGGCTATGATCACTCTAAGGGTGAAAAGATTTCAAGATAGAACCGGTAGAAGAGTCGGAATGGGTAAAGCGGGCTTTGACAAGTCAAAGATTAGATGCTACAACTGCAAGACTCTCGGGCACTTCAAATATGAGTGTCCCACTCTGAACCAAGCAGAGATCAAACCGGCAAAAAGAATGGTGGCGATTACTGATGGAAGTGAAGCAAATCAACAGAAAGCGTTGGTGGTTGAAGACTTTGATTGGGGAGAGGAGGCAACAACGGTTGAAGCTGATGTGAAGAAAGCATTGATGGCCAAAATCTTACTAAATCCACACATGGTGTGAATTCACTGGAAGGGTCGTCGGCTGAAATACCAAAGGGTGGAATGCTAGAGAATGCTGGTCTGAAGGGAGTGCTGATGGCCGAAAAGGGAAAAGAAGCCGCTTCTGAGGAAGCACTCGTAGCCGAGAAGACACCCACTAGCAAAGCAGATGAGAAGCCGCAGAATGTGCCCAAGAAAGCTGAGGAAAGATATCTGGTAAGTATTCCTCTTGAAATAAAATCAAAGATGTGCTCACCAAGGTGCGTTACAGCTGTTGCTTACTGTTTGTCTCACAATAGGAGAATTTTAAGAGAAATGGATGATATCCAAAAAATCAACACTGAAATGAAAGAAAATGAGCTGGCGTATCAGCGAAAGTTAAATGCAACTCTAGCTAAAATGCAAACTCTAAAAGAATTTGTCCTTAGAAAAGATTTTTTAATAAATGATTTAAGAGAAAAGTTAGAAAAATCAAGAAACGAAACAAATCATCTCCAGATTATTGTGGACAAATGGAATGTAAGCAAAAATGCTCATGCTGATATCATAGATTGCTCAAGGCAATCGTTCGTCAAAGATGGAATTGGGTATAAGGATAAAAAGGGACTTGAAAGATCTCTGTTTTTACCTTTGAGCAAAAGTGAATATATACCCATTCCAAAACCTCATCCAAAAAATGATCTTTTTGAAAAAGAATGTGTCAAATCTGAGTCAAACTCTAATATAAGTAAAAGCAATGCAGATGTGACCCAAAAGGCTCAGGTGGAAGATGATGAGAGTTGTGGTGGACAGACGTTGGGGTTAGGTCACCCGGGTGCCAATTACTCTACAGTGAATTGGTTCATCTGGAATAATGAAAAGACTAAAACTATTTTGAATTCGGATGACTGTAATAGTTTAACTAAGCTGGATGACTGTAATAGTTTATCTAGGATGGATAATTGTAATAGTTTATCTAGACCGGATGACTATACTAAATTAACTTCTAGACTAGACTTAAAGGACGTTGTGGCCTCTGATGATAGGAAGAATCCTATCAAACGCTCTAATGTTTGTGTTGACAATGTTATGCCAGTTTGTGTTGATCTTAATGCTGCATTCTTTGATGATAAAAATGTATATAGACCATCTGTGTTTGTACCATAACTAAAACAGAACATGTTTGGGAAATTTCTCACTGAAGAAATTCCAGAGTTTACTCCATCATCTACAGATATTTCATGTTCTGAAGAATCACAAAGTGAAACAGGTAACTCAAGTTCTGAAGAATCACAAAGTGATACAGAAAGCAACATCAACGCGCCTGACTGCAATACAAACGAAGAATCAAGCGATAACATTGATGAATCATGTTCAAGTGAAAGCTCCTGCTCAAACAAGATCAAGAAAAGAACATCAAAACCATCATCATCCAGATCTTCTCCAAAGATCAAGCCTAAACACTCAAACAAGATTTTTGGGGGAGAAATATATAGAGAAGAAGCATCTTCAGCACAACAGTTTGTAAATGATCCATCCAGCTCCTCAACACCTGGAGAATACTTGTCAAATCTGCCTTCCCAAGTTCAAGAGGAGCCAAACATGGGATTCAAATCATCCAAGAATCATCCTGTTGAAAACATCATCGGACCAATCACTGAGGGTGTTCTTACCAGAAATCAGGCAGATAAGTTCAACACCACACTTTAACGCATAAAAGAAACTCGCGTTTTTAGTAAGTTTGAAAATGATGAAAAGTATAAAGGCTAGATTTGTCAACTTGATAAAACATGAAGGTGACGGATGTCACACCTTGGGAGGCCTTCTGGTCCTCCTAACATCCCTCAATGGTTAGGCTTCGACCTACCTTGATTAGCTTGGCCAAGAAGAGGATTGTAGAGTAGTATGCAATAAACATCAAGGGTCGTGAGGGTCGTGAGAGAATACATATCACTTGGAAGATTGAGAGCTTGTCTATGAGCAGCCATGATCCTTGTGTTGATCATTCTTATGGTTGTATCTTTCTATTATTTGCGAACCCGCTTTGATTTGTAGACTTTTATTATTATTAGTAGTAGTTTATTTTTAGTTATTTGTTGTGTTATCTTCTTCTAATCTTTATTTGTTCATCTTTGTGACAGGTTTGAATGATGATTATAATAACAACCTTAACTTAATTAATTAATGGTATAATCAGCTTCTGGTAGTCCCGAGCTAGATCCAAGGCGAGGAAACCGGTAGTGAAACAGATCCTTCGGGCTTCTGATATCCAAACCGGATTCTAAGCAATGGCTTCTGAAGTGGACCAGATCCGTGTGACACATTTCTGGTTCATACTAGATGGTTTAGTGATCTTTTTGGCAAAGGATGGTTCACCTACGGGTGCACCAGTGATCTTTTGTATCATACGCCTGTAGGGTTAGGTGCTGCCTTTGTTAAGGATTTCATTTAACTCAAGAGGCTATGGTTGGGTAAGTAAGTCGTCATTTATTTAAAACCAACTTTATATTTAACAGGCCTGTAAAGTGTTACTAAGATAAATTAAATAAAGATTCTTTATCTAGTTCTCGTTAGTACAACGTCGTTAGCCAATAGGGGCCCGCCTTCCTGTGACAACCGTAAGAGATATCTTTTGGCTTTGACCATTAACCAATGGGGATACGAGGTTTCCAGGATAAAGAGACCCTTTGGTACGAAACGCGAGAGCTACGGCGAGGTGTACGGTGTCCCTGGTTGGGAGTGAAGCCTTCAATTTAAGAAGATGATAAGTTAGAAGACCCGAAGACTTGACCGCGGTTTAAGGATCCCGCTATACGCGAGGACCTTGCGAAGTACCCCGGGTTGACGCACGCTGGAGAGGTCCTGCATTCTACTCAGTAGTCGCCTCCGTTTCTCTATCAAGAAGTCAACACTTCAAGACCACTCTCGTATTCCACACAATTAACTATCTTGAATTATTAAATTTAATATTAAACTTAACTACTTAGGCGGAGGGTCCCGAGATGTGCATATCTATCTACTATTTTATCCCACCTTATCTTTTATAAAACCAAACCATTTTCAAAAACCATTTTTATTAAAGAATCCGTCCGTTTTATTTTTCTTTAAAACCCGATCAGTTAATTGATGAATGGTTGAGTAGGGGAATGTGTGAACCTTGGAATACGATACTCAATACTTACGACCGAGACTATACTATGCACGTCAGGTTCTCTGTCTATGTGTTAGTTTTAGTTTCCAAAGTAAATTGTGACACCCGGCATATTCAAGTTAATACTTTTCATACTTTACATGCATACGTTTCATACTTTGCATACATACGAGTCTACCTCAACGAAAACATTGAAAACAACTACTTAGTATCATACTTAACTGGGTCGATTGAGTCGTGTCGATGATTCGGGAATCATCGGGAGTCGTTAAAATGGTCCGAGGGATCATTGGGTGTCGGTCCATAACCGTGAGTACAAGGATTGGCAATTCGTAGAATCGTCGGGTTGTTGCACACACGCATGTCTTGAGTCCCGGGAATTGGTGATCGGAAGGGAACGTGTTAGTTATCATGCATTATATACTTATAATCATTACATGACTTGTCAGATTGTGAAAACGTGCTTATATATGTTAAAATAGTGCTTAACGCGCCAAAAACCCGGTTAAAGATACTGCAGGCGATTAGGCCACTGTGAATGGCCTAATCGCTAGCATAACATGCGATTGGGGAAACATTATGGGCGATTGGGGCCAATCGCTAGAAGTTACATGCGATTGGAAGCCCTAATCGCCTATAATGTTGTACAATCGCCTGACGTGTATTAAACGACTAGAAACGCCTATAAATACCACCCATATGTTGTAAAACATCATTTGTGAAACCCTAATACACCCCAAAGCCATCCCACACCTTTTTCAACCTCTGATACACGTTTTTGATCAAGAAATCACATTTCCAAGCTTTACACCTCATAATCTTACAATTTCAAGGTGTGTTCTTCATCCCAAACCTTTGTAATGATATTGTTTTGCTCCCTAAAGGTTTAGACCTAGTTTCTAAACATTTGTGTCTTTGAAAACTCATTAAAATCAGTTTCAAAACAAACCCAAACCTCTATGCTTGTTATATGTGATATATTCATGCAAGATAGGATTTTTATCGTTTAAACATGATTGTTCTTGTGTTATGGATATGTTTCTGATCTAAATGAGTTGATATGATGTTAACCTAGGATTTTGAAGGTTCATAGATGTGTATTATTGATATTAGGCGTTTTGACCCGTTTGAATGATTATGGAGGATTGATGATGATATGTTGTGTTTTGTTGATTGTTTGAGTTTAGGGTTTACTCTAGGATGATGCTAGAACAATAGGATAGTGTCGGACAACGTCGTTATATGATGAAATCCGGATACTTGCTATTTAGGGTAAGTTTTGCATGTTGATGTGATGTTTACATGCTAGTTATGCTATTTTGGGAAAACACTTGCATTCGGGACAGCTAGGATGATAATAAATTAGGGGTTTTTGCTTGAAACAGTTTGATTAATGTTTTGGGTTTGATATTGGGTGTTTCCACGGATCTGATTTGGAGGGTTAAACGCGCAAAAAGGCGAAATGGTGCAGCAGGGGCGATTGGCCCCAATCGCATGCTACATGAGGCGATTGTGAGCCTAATGGCTAGTATGTTCATGTGATTACAATCCTAATCACCAGTTGACCATCCTAATCATCAGTTGACTTTTCATAATTGCATGTTTGATTCCTAATCGCGTGTACTGCTGTTATATGTGTATCTTAGCATCCCGAAACATGGATTGACACCTAGGAACTTGTTAGGAACCCCGTGACACGTCCAATAACTTAGTTATACGTGTTTGGACCTGTTTATGCGTTAATTAGGCTTCATGCTAAATATAGTAAACTGTGGTGTACACTAAGTGTTTGATTTCATATGATTGCATGATATCTTGCATTCGGCTAACACGTAGGATGTCGGGTCACCAATGGGATGTCGAGTCTTGTCTGGTGTGGTCGGTTAAACGTTTAAACATCATTTCAAATGTACACGGTTATGGTATGGACTGTTGGGGACTAATCAACCTACGGGTTGTTAGTCTAACATATTATACGCTCGTCATGATACGTCACAGGTAGTTGGTGCTGTCTATTGAGCGGGTTTACTTGTCTTAGAAGGGAAGCAGTATCAGGTGAGTTTCACGGCCACACTTTAAGTCTTTACATTTCGTGGGAGACACATGCTTTATACTTAATTTATGAATTATCATGTTATACTAGTGTTAATTCATTGACATACTATATGATACGTAAAGTCCCGGGGAAACCATGAATGTGCGGGGCGCAACGGGGGAAATGTGGATAGATCTATTGGGACTTACAAACCCCACCCGTCGGCTGGGAGCCGGGCGGGTGCATATTTTCTCGCTCATAACGCTACCGTGGGACGGTAGTGCATATCATTTCGGGAAAACTCATATTTCATCTTGTCTGTAATGGTTTCCAGGTCGTAGTAGTAGTATTCAAGCGTCTAGCTAACGCAATCATTTCTAACATAGTGATAACATGATGGCTTTAATTACTTAAATGTTTAACATAAAACTTTTGAACTCACCTGCATTTTTTGCTGACGTTTTTAGCATGTTTGTCTCAGGTCGTTGAGGTAGCAGCATTGCATAGGCGCACGGAGTCTCACGACGTCTAGGATTCATATGCATCTTACTTAGCATTTTCACACTTTTATGCTTTTACTTTCGACTTGTAATAAAGTTTTACGCTTCCGCAGCGATGGATTGTTTATGAAAACTTAGTGGTTTGTTTGCGTCGTTTTTACGTATCATATAGTGTCGTTTATTGTGATCGTTGACTTAGATCCTGGTTTGTCACGTGCCTCGCGGTAAAACCCCGCACGTGGAATTTGAGGGTGTGACATAAATGTTGTTTACTTTATAAATTTAAAACTTTGTTAATGAGGTTTAGTAAAATTAGTCTTTTCTCCCAAACCACTATTTTGGGATTGTTAAATCAAAGTTTTTGGCACTGGGGAAAATGACAACTTTTTAATGCTAAAACCAAACTCATCACTTACCGTCAAAATTGATATAAAAAAGTCTCAACTTTTCTAAATCTTTTACTTAGAACACATTTTCCGTTTTCTATAATAATAAGGCATTATTATGTTAATATAGTTTTACAAAATGTATAAATAAAATTCTATTTTATATGTTTGGCTGAGAATAATTACAAATAAGATATGTTTCTCAGATGTTAAAAACTAAAACACTACGTATCCAGTATAATTTTTGCGTTACACTATGATATAAATTGTTGGGATCTAAATTTCTTCAATCCAATACAACTATGAACCTATTTAATCTATCGAGGTGTGTAGTTAAAAGTCATTAAGGTCTCCGTCGCCGGACAATCATTGAGTCAATAAACCCTATAGTAAAATTAATCTTGGATATATTTATAACTTGATAATCGTAAATTCAAAGTGCGACATTACAAATTCTTGTCAAATCGATGTTTGAGATTCAAGCGTAATTCATTGTTCCTTGTCGACTTTATACAAGCTCATCATCGAAATTAAAGTGAGCATATCTTTCCCCTTTTTCAATTTTACTATTTGGGGCTACTCATGTACCTTATGTCAAATTACTATTTCTTTTCACTAATTACATTTCTCATGTGTGTTTGCTTTGTGTTACTTTGTGTATCTATGACTTGACAAAATCATTAACCGTTGCGGCCTAGCATTTCAATGAATAGTATTATGCTATATACCCCTTGTGATTCTGTTGTGAGACCTTGGTCATTGCTATGTGTTTCATTACTACTATCAATAGCGCATACTATATATAAATTTCATTTCACTTTCATAGGGTTGATTTTGACCCGAATACTACTTATTACATAATTTCAAATGGTACCGCACATGAATTGCTAAACACTTTTATTACTATATATTTATTCGAATCAGGGTATGCTCACCAATACATTATATGTGTTGACAAAATTATTTTTACACGTTTCAGGTTATTTTGAGACGTTTCTTTTAAGCATTTGGATTTATATTTAGACTTGTCTTCATTGTATTTCAATTAGACTTTACACTTTAGAATCATTGTATCTTGTTATTTCATTTCAATGTAATAAAATATTTATTTAATATATCAATATTTACACTTTATTACCATGAGCTATTGAACAATAGTCACTATGTGACACCTCGATAATTCCGCCATCGGTCAGGGTGTTACACCAATCCTCCAATCCTCAATCATTAACCTCATATCACAAAGTGCCGTCATGGCCATCATCTCCATCCATTCATCAAATAATCAAGCTTCCATAACCATGAGAGGCTAAACCCTTTGGAATCACCCAGTGTAAACTTGTAAGATTAGGGTTCTTGAACAATTGGGTATTTTTCTCTTTATTTATAATTGAGTTGTTTGAACAATTAATTCATCGGTATAATATTGTTTTGAATTCACTTGTGTTATTTGATTCTTGTGAAATGAATTCGGTTATTTACACTTTGAATTGAAATTAGGATTTGCATTATCGAGAGTAATGAAATGTAGTTTTGTCTATCTTCAATATTGATGAATCTTGACACCTAAGCCTATTGGAACACCTAATACGTTAACACTCTTTGCAATTATTAATCCAATCCCAATCTGTAATAGAACCCTAGGCTTTCTTGTTAAACCCGGTGTGATCTCCATTTTCATTAATATTGTTTTAATCTTAATCTTTTCAAACAAGTTTTCTACTATTAATCAATTTTATTATTTTTACAGTTCCAATCAATATTGTGAATCTATTTTTTTTTTGTTCATTTCCAACAAATTCTTAAATGATCAAAAACAATAACTTTCATAATCAACTACATCTTCATAAGTGACAATCTTAATCAACTAAGAACTATGTTCACCGCCCCAGACACCACGTGATTCGACACCCTTTTTACCACGAACGACATAACTAAAGGTACTTACAATGACTATAAATACTATCTTTGACCGAATCCTCAAAATCCGATCAATCGGACGGGTACGGGTATAAAATTGTACTGGTACCAAACTTTATAAACGAATAAATTTGATATTAAGGTTTACTTTGTATTATGAGATATATGTTACTTGTATCGATTTTACCTATTCGGTACCCATATCATATTGGTACTCGTACCAAATTTACCTATTTTGTACCCGTACAGTGTTAATACTTGTAGTGATTTTACATACTTAGTACTTGTACGAGTATTCAAAAAATAAAAATAAGATAGTGATACCAAAACGGGTACCGTATTAATCTCCGCTTTCATACCCTTGCCAATTTATGACTCGGATGTAAATCTTCTTAGACGAATACACCTAATATTTTTGATGGATTAAGATCACTCATTACATCAAATAAGATCACTCATTACATCATTTGATGATGTGTACTTTTTAATAATTGTTTAAACTGATATTATTTAAAATATTAAAATTCTAAATGATAACGGGATAGCTGAACATTTTATCTACGAAAAATATTTATTTAACACTTGGTTTTGAGCATAGAGATATTTCTTAATTGAAATAGTTAAATCTGGTTTGGTATTTTATATAAACGACTGTTAGGCTTTATTAATTAAATTATTATAACTTGCAATGTATAATATACAAGTTAAGGAATATTTAAATTGAGAAAAAAAAGTTGGAAATGGAGGGGGTGATGTGTGAAAGACAGAAGGGACTGCTAGGGTGTATATTACTTGTTCGTCATTCTTAGTTGGAAAGTTGCAATGCAACTTTGTTATTATCACCATCTCTATTTTATTTACACATTAGTTTATTCATCGGAAGAGTTTCGGGATAGATAAATCTAATGTGAATTGACAAAATGCATGTACCATAAAATGAATTGCCCGTTTTTTTTCAGATTTTTTTTTGTTGTAAATGATCAACACTCGATAGCTCATAAAACTAACTTCTAATTCTAAGTGTTCACCTATTGGTCGAGTAAAGTCTTTGTGTCTAGACATGATTAATGAATTACTTGAACCTATTGTGTTTTTTCTTGTATGAACAAAAACTCACTAAAATCGTTTTTTTTTTCGTTTTTTGTATAACACAATGGTACTCGTTGGAAAGATAATAAAACGCTCGTTAATTTTGTGTAATTTGTTTTAAAAAAAATCTCGTATATAAAAGTTATTAACATTTAACAATTGTGGGGAGAACATGATAGAGAAAAAGACATTTGGAAAGAAATAAGGGAAGGTGTCATGTGTCACTCAAAGTTTTTTTTAGTAATCATACATAATGTTACATGGCACATCCAAGAGAGATGATGATCTCTTTGAATGTCATGTCAGCAAAAATAGTTTTCTTTTATTATATACTAGATAGACTAGATTATCCCTCGGTTGCTTTTAGGGATAGACAAATTTAATGTGAAGTGACAAAATATGTGTACCAAAAAGTAATAGGTTGTTTTTTTCGGATTTTTTTAAAGGAACAACACTTGATAACTTATGAAACCTACTTCTAATTCTACGTATGCACATCTTGCTCGAGTGAAGTCTATATATAACTTTGTCACTTTCTCAAGATATTCTAAAGTAGTGATGTGAACATGGAAAAAAAACAACCAAATTAGTATAAAATAGTACGTCATGATGATAATTGATTTACAAGACGTGCATAGTGTGGTGATTTATTATCACTTATCAGCTAGAGATTTACATGGTGTCTGAGAATCATTTGTTACATCTAACCGGCTTAGCAACCTTTGTAATCAATGTTCCTAACAATACCAATCAAAATATAAAAGAATTAGATTTCTATCAAATTGGCTACATCTGTGAATATGTAGATTCAAAAACATATATACTATCTTAACATGATTAGTGACTTCCTAAACATGATTAATGAATTACCTAAACACATTGACTTTTTTTTCTGCGTAAACAAAAAACCCACAATTTTTTTTTCGTTATTTGTATAGCACTATGGTGCTTGTCGGAAAGATAACAAAACGCTCGTCAATTTGGTGTGATTTTGTTTAAATGTCATATATAAAATTTACTAATGTTTAAAAATTGTAGGGGAAGATAAGGAAAAGATAAAGATAAAAATATGAATTAACATATTTAAGATTTTAAAATATGAATGGATTTAAATAATCTCAACTATTGATTATTGGCCAATAACAGTCCCAACTACAAAAATAGCCCTTAGCGGTCCCAACTTTTAGACATTTTGCTCTCAATTGACCCCCCGTTAACTCATACTAACGGCGTTAGCTGAAACTCACAATTTTAGTCGATTTTTCACCGGGTTTGAAAGAGGGAATCGAGACAATGATATTCGTATGTTCAATTGCAGAAATGAGTATGGTTTGATGGTTTAATCGTCAGTTCCGGTCATCCCATACGAGGAGAACATCAACCTACAACCGGCGAACCATGCTTATTTTGAACATACCATACCAATATCATCGTCTCGATTCCCTATTTCAAATCCCGAAAATAATTGCCTAAGATTGTGAGTTTCAGCTAACGACGTTAGTGTGAGTTAACGGGGGTCCATTGAGAGCAAAATGTTCGAAAGTTGGGACCGTTAGTGGTTATTTTTGTAGTTGGAACTGTTATTGGCCAATAGTCAATAGTTAAGATTAGTTAAATCCATTACTCCTTTAAAATAATAGTTAACTAGGATTCTATTACCCGCGCTTCGCGGCGGGAGCTCCTATTGCGTTGAGGGTTTTGTGGACATAAAAGATAATATTAAGTGATTGTTATTCTCGTGTGGGCTTTAAAGAAATACTCGTGGCTAAAAGCTAAAAGTTTGGTGGTCAAAGTTTGAAATCCTAAAAACTAAAAGTTGGGTGGTCAAAGTTTGAAATTCTAAAAGCTAAAAGTTTGGTGATTAAAGTTTTAAATCCTAAACATTAAAAGTTTTGTGGTAAATAAAGTTAAGCTAAAAGTTAATAGTCAAAGTTTAAAGTTTTAAATTTTAAAAGCTAAAAGTTTAATAGTATAAGTTTAGTTGTCAAATTGCACCTTGTTGAAGAACATCGATAAGGCTATGGGGTATGGGGTCGGGGAAGGGGTTCGGCAGCTGACTTGGCTGCTTTTGCCGAAGGGGAACACCGCCCCCCCCCCGACCTACCGACGGCAAACACGGGAATAATCTACCGAGCATACCGACGCGAGTTCCAAGGGCTGAATTTAAAATGTGAACGTTACTTTTCAATTTTTGACCGTTTGAACTTTAAAAAAAAAAAAAAAAATTATTTTTCACACCTATTTAAATAACAAACCAACCCCACATTTTACCCCACAAACCCCACAATTTTTATACACATTTCCACCATTTTTATACACTTCTACATTTTTATAAAAGATTTTATAAAAAATCTTCATGGATCCAAGGCGTCCTTTCTTCCCCAACACACCCGGTAACCCCTCAAACCAACCCCCGTTCGGATTTCCTAACACACCCGGTACTCCCGCGACTCAACCACTATCTTTTGGCGCGTTTAACGCCCCTTTGAATCCATGGCAATTTCAACAACAACCATGGCAAATGCATCCACCTCAAATGCAACCACCTCAATGGCAACCAATACCCGAAACACAAACACAACACGAGCACGATTTTGTTTCTTTGGCCTCGCACGATGATCACATACCCGAAACCCAACCCGAAACCGAACCGGCCCCAAGCAAAAAAACCGTCAAAAAGGGGAAAAAACGGGCCAAAGATGACGGTCCTAGTACCAAGGCCGATTCCATTCCTTGGAATCCCATCGAGTTGGAGGCACTAGCACAAGCTTGGGTTATCGCTTCTACGGACCCAATACTAGGTATATATATTTTTTTAAAATGTTTCGTATATATATATGTATATATTTTTTTTTTAAAATTTCGTTTTTAATATTTTATAAAAACTAACTTTTTTTTATATAATTGTAGCAACAAATCGGAAAAAAGACGGGTTTTGGAACCAAGTTGTTAAGGAATTTTTCAAGTTGTTACAACGTGAAGAATACCGTCGGGTTCACTCCGTGAGTACCAAGTGTCGGGACTTGTTGACAAAATGTCAAGCTTTTGGGGGTTTTTATCAAAGAGCTTGGAATAATCGTGCGTCCGGGCAAAGCGATGAGCATGTGTTGAAGGTTGCTCTTGACGCGTACACCAAAAAGCACGGGGCGTTTGGGTACATGAAGGCGTATGAGATTTTGGCGAAGTGTGAAAAGTTCAAACCGGTGCCTAATGAGGTGGAACAAGCGAAGCGGTCTAAAACGAGCGCAACGGGGAGTTATAGTGGTGGTGGGTCGGATGCTCGTTGTACTATCAACATAAACGACGATCCGGAGTTTGAAGACGAGGCTCCACCAAGTGAGAGTGAGAGGCCGATTGGTAGGGACCGCGCCAAGAAAGCGGCGGCCTCAAAAGGCAAGGGTGCTGATACCGGCCACGGATCGAGAGACAAGGCGGTGGAAAAAATTGAAGAGTTGCTAAAAAATTTTAACGATTTTAAACAAGAGCAAACGGATCGCTACTTGGAAAGAAAGAAGGAGAAGGAAGAAACGGCGGCGAGAGAGTTGGCGAGACTAGAGATGGAAAGGAAGGACAAAGAAGACGCCGCGGCGAGAGACTTGGCGAGGCTAGAGTTGGAAAGGGAACGCCTCAAAATGGAAATGGAGAGACAGGAAACAACCGAATTGGCGTTGATGAGAGAACCGCTCGATAACCTTGATGAAACGGAACGTGCGGTGGCGGCGAAAATAAAAGACAAAATCGCCAAAATATGGCTTGGAGGAGCGTTTAGTTGATGGTTTTTTTTTTATTTATTTCCGGGTTTTTATTGTATTTTGCGGTTTTTTTTTAAATGTCTATGTAGTTTATTTTATGTTTAATGAAAAAAATATTTTAGTGAAAATCTAATTTATAAAATAAATAAAAATGAAATTAATAAAAAAAGGAAGGGGGAAGGGGGAACCATTTCCCCTAGAAGGGGGAGGGGAAGGGGGAAATGACATGGCGCTGACGTGGACAAGGGGGAAGGAAGGGGGAAGGGTGACCACACCCCATAGCCTAATAGGGAAGAAGGTAACAGCTGAAAGTAAATTAAATAGATATGAAGCTACTTGAGTGTACCAAAATAATAGCGTATTTTAATTTTCACCAATGATGTAAGCAAGGGGTGGCATATGGATTTAAACACGTGGATAAGTAAACCACAAATTCATGAGACACGTGAACAAAAGCATTACAGCTTGTACTCTATGTTATTCTACTGGTAAGTTACTGTATAACTGTCCTTCCTTTAATAGTATAGATAATAGTTACTTAATTTAAAAAAAAAATAGTTACTTAATTTAACATATAATTAAAAAGGAATTTTTGCGAGAAACCAAGGGGTATGAAGACCTAACCTGGTGCCATGTATCACACATCTTTTCGTTTATTATATATATATATATATATCTATAATACATTATAAAGGAGGAGTGATGGCCAATATGGTCATTTTCATTTCCATACAACTTAAAAAGCAAGATGTACAACATATTTAAGCAAGAAATTTAAGGGTATTATGGGGATCATTGTGACAATTAAGACACTTAGGGGGGTAATGTAGTCATTTTACCCACCTCCTCCTTAACAATATTATAACATTTTTACAAAACTACCCTTCTTCTTCCATCCTTACCCCCTATTATTAAATTTCAATTAATCTGTAGAAATTCATCAGTCAAAATTTATTGGTTCTTTCCACCTTCACTCTC
Source organism: Ambrosia trifida (assembly GCA_028751855.1). NCBI lineage: Eukaryota > Viridiplantae > Streptophyta > Magnoliopsida > Asterales > Asteraceae > Ambrosia > Ambrosia trifida. Next base: position 168,626,489 of record CM054123.1, on the reverse strand, counting down.
CCTTTGTAACCTAAATAAGCTTTCACTTTGCTCTGTAACAATTAATCGCACTCCCCATTGTTCTTTTTCTTATGTGGATCGCGTCTGAATTGCCCCTTGGAAATCAGAGTCCATTCCCAGACGGTTCTCTTCATGATTACGGTAACCAGTTAACCACAAACGCCCTCTTGATTTTTGTTTTTTTATTATTGTTATGTAATTTTGATTGTATTGCTTCTTTTATTTTAGTTTAATTCGACATTCAAGTAAAGAAATCATCCCTTAAGTTTACTTGGTATTTCAGTTTCCATTTGCTCATCATGGATGTTATTTCTTCGCATCCGATGAATCTAACGAGATTTAGACAAATTTATGTTGTTGATCGAAAGTAAATGAGAGTTAAATGCATTTTTGTGTGATTTTGATATGATTCTAATTCAAGTAGAGCAAGATTTTTGGTCATTTCATGGATGATTGAATAACTTGTGAATGAGTTGAGTGGTTGACTGTGGTATTAGTTGATTAGCTATGATTGTGAATTTGAAGTTAGTTTCATTATTGGCGGTGGCTTATTAGGTATCACTGCTGCTTCCGTTACATATCCTTTGGATCTTAGAAGAACTCAGCTTTCAGCACAGGTAGAAACTGATTAGTATGCTATTATAATAATTATTATTTTTTTATTTCATGTCCTCAATAATAGTCTTAATAATATCTTGCAGAGAAATGTTATATATTATAGAGGCATATGGCATGCTTTACGCACCATCAGCAGAGAATGTATTTTTGGCCTCTATAAAGGACTTGGTGCTTGTCTACTGGTATTCTTTTGTTATAAAGCGCTGGTTTTTATGTTTTTGCCACTGTTTTGGCCGCGGGTTTTGATACTTTTGCTCTCTTGAGTGTCAACTGACTATATACTTTTTATTGGGTGTTGGGCCGAACCTGGCAATTAGCATTTCGGTTTATGACACAGCAAGATCTTACTGGCAGTTGCATAGGTAGCTGCAGACATTTTTTTCTATTGTCTTTATTGTTCTTGTTTTCTTGGTTTTAATGGAGTGTTGCACGCTCACACATTCTGATATTTGATATCTGATGTCTGTTTTGCTGTGTGATAGACTGCAAGATTCGGTTGTCCTGCTCAGCTTGGCTTGGCTTGTGTTGTTTACTATTTCTAATTTGCTTGTTCTTTATTCGTAAATTAGGTTCAGTGATATACTTCTTCATTATTAGTTGTATGTTTTTGTTGAATTATCCACTTTGGTTTTAGTTTTGTTGGCTTCTTCAAAGAAGGGGCGGGTTAATGGTTGTTGTATGTGAGGTGTACGCAGGTGGTCATGGTTTTGTGAAGGCGATAACAATTTGGGTTCCAATTGGAAGTGCTTGATTGTCGTGAATCGGAGGAAAGCGGTGACAGTTAAAGAAGATGAAGGGCTTGATGACGGCGACGGGTGAGGTGGATAACGTGCTTTGCGGAGGTCCGACCAGGTCTGCCGCCGGGTCGCACCTTTTCTAGCGAGTGGCGACGGTCAATCTTATTTAGTTTATTAACAGTTGCTTAGTATCTTGCTTTTGATTATTTATATTCATAGTTACATTGAATATAGTTTCTTGGTTATAAATGATTTCTCAATGCTTTTAGTTAATATTTTTGTTATGGGTATTGGGTGTGCTAATTTGATTGAAATTTTAGGGTTTCCAGAGCCTAAATTGTGTTTCTTGCCATTTTTAAGTTGAGCATTGGGGTTTAAGTTTTTAGTTTTGTTTTAGTTTTGTAAGTAGGAAAATTGGCTTGTATGAAGTTGGGATCCAAAGCTATGAAGTTGGGATCCAAAGCAGATGCCTTTCAGAAACAAGGCCAAACTTGGTATGTGCTTTAATATTTGCAAATCTATCATTCTTTCTGATCTGCTGAATACATATTGATAATTTGATATAACTATATATAAATACATTATGGTGGAGCATGATTCTATGACTGTTAAGGTCATAAATTTCTTTATCGAATAAGTTGTTTTTTCAAGTTTATCATCAGGTTTCTGTTCCTATAATGTTTTTAAACCATGACATTTTTTTTCAAAAATGATATGTAGAGGATCCAAACAAAGTTTAAAAGAACGGAATCGAGCCTCGAGGCGTTTTCCCTTTGCCTCACAAGGCGTAAGCCTCGAGGCGAACCGAGGCGTAAGCCCGAGGTAGGATTAAAAAATAAATACAAAAATTATATATCGTATAAAAAATAAAGAACACACAAAAAATAAAATAATTGACATAGAAACATCAAAATCACATATAAAAACACACACAGCCCCATGAGGCGCACTTGAGGTGCAAGTTTTCACGTACAAAATAACTTCATGAGGCGCTGCCTCAGAGATGTTTTCTCAACGCATCGCCTCAAGACGCGCCTCGAGGCGCATGCCCCACCCATTTTTTTTAAAACATTGCCTTAAAGTTTTCTTTTCCAAAGTTTACACATTTTGCATCTATAAGTTTAGTATAGCTACCACAATGTTTTTCAGAGTTTAAAGCAGTTTGTTGGACCAATAAAGCAAAGGATGCATATGTCTTTGACTCTTTGTTACAGAAACTTTATTATGCATGGGATGTTATATCATGTTGTTCAACACCATATCTGTTTAATAATATTAAAATGGTTACAACAATGTTAGCCAAGAATTTTAAGTAGTCATATCAATGTTTAAGTCAAAATGGTTAATGATAGACCTTAAAGGTTGAAATTCATATATGTTTTGGCCTCCTTGTGTGTGCTTCTGATTTCTTTTGGCAAGTGATTGATTTGGTGTATCTGAGTTCTTAGAAGCTATTCATGACTTTTCTTGTTGTGATATTTATATAATCAAGACGAATAATTGAATTTGTGGCCTTATTTCTCATGCACTTATCGTTTGTGATTTGAGAAGACGAGTGAGAAGAAGAGGTATGTGTTGCCCAGGGCTACGATGGGGAATGTTGATTTAGCTAGGAATATTAACTCTGACGAGGTGTAGTCGGTTGTGAAGCTGATTAAGGAGGTTAAACGGGCTCCGATGAGGAAGAATCCGTTGAGGAATTTGAACACTATGCTGAGGTTAAATCTGCATGATAAGACTGCTAAGAGTATGGCTCTGCTTGCTGAGGAACAGAGGAAGAAGTCTAAGAAGGAGAAGCTTGATAAGAAGAGGCAGCCAATCTCCGAGGTACACGTTGTCTTCTAGATTTTTTATTGATGCAATTGAAACTTTGTGCCAAGTTGCATTTGAAGCCCAGACTGAACCCTGCTGCTACAACCATATTTTAATGGAATTTAAATGAGAAATGACAATTAACAAAGGGGTAATGTGCTGCATCACCACACCTCTTCTCCTACTTGAGACTTTGGCCATGGAATGGAACCAAAGGCTTTTCTATTTGCAGGTTTTGGTGCACTTTTTTTTATACAACGCCATTTATGTAGTCCCTTTGTAGAAAACATACACCATCCGGGTTTATAGTTGTTTAACGAATTCTTCCATCACTCTTTCTTTAAACCAATTATGGCTCTTTATTAAAAACAATTATGTATTAGCAAAATAGTTGTTTCTATTAGGATTTGTATTTTGAATGATGCAGAAAATTAATATAAGTTGGGCAATGTTAATGTTTTCACGTTTTAATCCGCAGCAACGCGCGGGCTAATTTACTAGTATATATATATATATATAGATTATCTCCTAACTTAATTTTGTAATTATTCATAATTTCAGCAATAGATCTTAATCTAACTTGTAGTATATCATATGCACATGTTTGTTAAGAAAACATATAATGTTCATTTGAATCGAATGGATTGATGGATCAAGAAATTTTGTGCATCTTTATATGCTTATTTTGGTTGTCTTGAGAATTTTTTTCTTTATTGGGTTAATAAAATTAACGAAACCTGACCAAAACTCAAACAATAACGTCAAGATATACATACAATATTAACCTAATAAATAATATATTGACATTGTCCTAAAATATACGTTAACATGGAATATCAGATACATATGTAACATATAAACTTTGTTATTGACATCAGAACTTGGCATAAAGATCTACCTATGTTGTTAATCTGTTTGTCTTAAAATGCAACAAGATACATAATTAAAATTGAATTAGCCAGCTAAATACTTGCTAATTAGTTTGCTAAAAGTCAATTATTGTAATCCATATGCATTAGGCACTTGTCCCCTTCTCATCTTACACACAAGGACACCTATGGTGGTTTCCCTATATACTTGCTTGGGCCACATGCTCTCCATTTAAGCACACAATGAATGGCCTAATCCCCTAATTAATCAATATGTAATCCTGAAATCGATCTAGACCTGTTGAACCAACCAGTGGAACAAGCTCGTGACGAACCCGAGTTAGGTTAGCTCTTTTAGAAATTTATTTATTTACTTTATGAATTTATTAAGTAATCTATTGTATATTATTTGAGTTCATTAATAAGTTACGAAATGAAGATGTATTAATACGACTTTTGACTTTTGTTTGCAATTATACAATCTAATAGAATATACTTTTAAAAAAGCAACAGTTAATTACCTACAACCAAAACACTTTCAAGTTACAAATATATTAAGTTATATAGAATAAAAAATTATATAATATAACGAAAAGCTAATCAACCCTTTTCGTGACATGTTAAGCTCAATAATTAAGACAAAATAATATAGATATTAATTTTTTGATGTGTAATAATTTAAGGCACAAGAGATTGTCCCCTCAAATATAAATAGAATAGTGGATTTACAAAATGAATCCATTAATATTTAAAAAAAAAATATAATAATATCAACAATGACTTGCAATATATTCCTCTATTTTGATTATTGAAAATTCGCATACATGTTATTTAATAGCAAATTGCACAGTGCTTAATTATAAAATGAAAGGGTTGATAATCGTATCTATTATCTATTAATATATATAAAAGAATTGAACATTGCTGACGTGGCGTGCAATGGTGGTGCCTTCAACTTCTCCATGAAATCGCCATGTGGCATCATAATTGAAAGATTTTAATGTTTTGAATTATTTTCTTTTTTAATTAAATTGAGTTATTTTAGGAAAAAAGAATTTAAAAATAAATTTAAAATTTTATCTTTCATGTTTTCTCCTATAATTTTTAAACGTTTATATCTTTTATATACGGGATTTTTTAAAGAAAAAAATTACACCAAATTAACGAGCGTTTTATTATCTTTCCAACGAGTACCATAGTGCTATATAAAAAATGGTAAAAAAATCGACTATTTTTTGTGGGGTTTCGTTCATACAGGAAAAAAACACATAAAGTATTCATGTTATTAAACTAGGTTCTTATCTACGATGTTGAAAATCAGCCCAATCGCCATGTTATCATTGGAATTTTACTAGGTATACTTCATCAAGAGAAGCTAGGAGAACAAATCGCGCAACACTGCAACACATGGTGTCACCTTATAGCAAGGTTATTTTTTTATTTATTTAATTACAAGAGTAATAATTATTACTTTTAGTATTAGTATTATTAGAATGGTTATATTTTTCAACTCTGGGACGCTCCCGGGAAGAATTGATAGTTGCTGACGTGGTGTTTAATGGTGGTCTCAACCATCTCTTGATTATGCAACGTGGCATAATGAAATGCAATGGTTACAACTTCCAACTTAAGTGTTTGTTTAGTTGATTAGGTTAGGAATTATAAGAGTCATTAGAATGTGAGAAATTAGAGAGATGTGATGAGTTTTTAAATAGTTGCAGCTTACATAAGTGATTCTTTACATGATTACTGATTAGGTTTTAGATTAGGGAATATGAGTTATTACTGATTAGAATACTATGAACATGCAATGATTGAGAGATTTTGTGGTTAGTTAACTTGAGCCATTTGCAATAGGTTATCACGTAAAATTAGATTTTTCAACCCCGGAACCCTTCCGGGGTAATCAGCTAGTAGAGTATATATAAATATAAGAGAATACGAACAAGTCTTGAGAGATTTGGTATAATTCGTGGTCGGCCACTTTGACTAAAGTTTAGCCTCTAATAAGAACAACAAATATGTGTTTGAATTTAGAGGTGGGTTGAAATTGATGAGGTAAAACATTATTTATATAGTTTACAATCAATAAAAAAAAGTGAGGAAGAATTACACGTTTTGTCCTTTATGTTTACCACAAATTGCACCATGTGTCCTTTATTTTTAGAAATTACACCGTATGTCATTTATTTGAAAGTTTTGCACACAACAAGTCCTTTACACTAACTCCATCCAATATTTTGGTGATCTTCTCTAACCCCATCCAATATTTTGGTTATTCTTTAATTATATATTATTCAATTAACAGTTTTAGTAATTAAAATACATTTATAACTCCAAAAATTCTATAAATTTTATAGAAGCTTATTTACATCCCAAATTTCATTTTTTGTATTTCTACTTTTGGAAAATATGTTTTTAAATATATTTAATATATCTTTTATTAATTCATAATTAATTCATTAAAAATTCAATTTGAATGATTCAAAAGCCCAAATTTTTATAAAACAATTTCTATCATATTTAGCCCTTATAGAAATTATTATTTTAGAAACTACTATATATTAATACTTTAAGCATTTTAAATCAAGTTATTCATTATTAAGGAAAATAAATATGTTTTGTATTAAATGAAAACAGAAAATAAATTACAAAATGATTTTCCAACTTTTTACAGCAGTATATGGGTAAAGGGTAATAATTTTGATTTAATTGGTATAAAAACTATAAAAATATAATTGATAATTTAGTAAAAATTAGTTTCTAATAAAATTATAGAATTTTTTTACTAGAAACCGATGTGTAAAATAAAATATAATTTGTTTCTAACAATTAGTTTCTAATAAAATTATAATTTTATAATTTTTATACTATTTTTATTATAAACACATCCTAACACATGAACATGTAACCCTAACATATGTTAACCACATAGGATCATGTTTAATCATATAACCATCGTTAAAACACGTATTTGCATATTATACACCATATATGACTCAATCTATGCATAACACTTAATCTAATTCATGTAATTCACCAACAACGGGACTCGAGACTCGTGTGTAAATAAAACGACACCAATGATCCTCCAGATCATTGAACCTTGGACAATACGTAAGATAACCCGACTCAACTGTCCCAGTTAAGTACGTTAATAAGATGTTTCTCGCTAAGGTAGACTTATAAGTTTATAACATGTTAAGTTGAATATGCCGGTTGTCACGTCATCCCCCCGTTGAAAGAATTTTCTTCCCGAAAATTGCATGAAGCCAAAAAGGAAAGAGACGAAAAGAAAATTTACCGGTTGTCACATCATCCCCCCATTGAAAGGAATCTTGCTCCGAGATTCACTCAGCTTCAGCTGTAATATGTCTAGATTCAAACGCACGCTTAGGAAAAAGATGAGGATATTTAGATTTCATTTGATCCTCCCGTTCCCACGTGAACTCCGGTCCACGATTTTAATTCCAACGAACTTTAACGATGTAGATTTTACTCCGACGAAGGCTACAAATTATATAATCAAGAATTTCGACCGGTCCCTCCACAATGCGAAGACTATCTGTGACACCCGGCATATTTAGGTTAATACTTTTCATACCATACATACATACGTTTCATACTTTGCATACATACGAGTCTACCTCAACGAAAATATTGAAAACAACCACTTAATATCATACTTGACCGGGTCGGTTGAGTCGTGTCGATGATTCGGGAATCATCGGGAGTCGTAACAACGGTCTAAAGGGTCATTAGATGTTGGTCCATAACCATGGGCACAAGGATTGATGATTCGTAGAATCGCCGGATTTTAACACACACACAAAAGCCTCGAGTCCCGGGAATTGGTGAACGAATGTGAAAGTGTTTGTTTTCATGAATTATGTGTTTATAATCATTATGTGATTTGTCGGTATGTGAATACGTGTTTATATATGTTAAGATGGTGATTACGCGTAATTGCATGACATTATAGGTGATTACGCGTAATTGCATGATGCCTATACTGCTGCGTAATCACCTGACATGTGTTGAACGACTAGAAACGCCTATAAATACCACCCTTGACTTGTAAAACATCATTTGTGCAACCCTAGCCGTCCCATAATCTCTCTCAACTCATAAACACCATCTAGAAAACGTTTTTGCATAAAAACCTACCTTTCCAAGCCTTACACCTCATTTCCTTGCAAACCCAAGGTGTGTTCTTAATCCCAAACCTTTGTTATGTTATTGTTTTGCTCCCTAAAGGTCCAGACCTGATTTCTAAACATTTGTGTCTTTGAAAACTTATTAAAAACAGTTTCTAAACAAACCCAAACCTCTATGCTTGCTATATGTGATGTATTCATGTAAAGATAGGATTTTTATTATTGAATCATGATTGTTCTTGTGTTATTGATATGCTTCTGACTTGTATCAGTTGTTTTGATGTTAACCTAGGAGTTTGGAGGTTATAGTTGTGTATTGTTGATAATAGGCGTCTTGACCCGTTTGAATGATTATGTAGGATTGATGATAGTATGATGTGTTTTGTTGATTGTTTGAGGTTGGGGTTTGCTCTAGGTTGATGCTAGAACAGTAGGGTATTATCGAACAACGTCGTTATGAGATAAAATCTGGATATTTGCCGTTTAGGGCAAACTTTGCATGTTGATGTGATGTTTACATGATAAGTATGCTATTTTGTGAAAACGCTTGCATTCGGGACTGTTAGAATGATGATAATTTAGGCGTTTTGCTTGGAATAGGTTTATTAATGTTTTGGGTTCGATATTGGGTGTTTCCACGTACTTCAGATCTGATCTAGAGGGTTAAACGTGCGAAAAAGCGGAACAAGTCTGCAGGGGGCGATTAGGAAGTCTAATCGCCTATACTGAAGGCGATTAGGGGCCTAATCGACTATACTGAAGGCGATTAGGGGCCTAATCGACTATACTGAAGGTGATTAGGGGCCTAATTGCCTATACTGAACGTGATTACGATCCTAATCACTAGTTAGATCCGAAATGCATGTGTGGTAGCCTAATTGCCTATACTGAACGTGGATAGGCTTAATCGCCTAAGGCTATAGGCGATTAGAAGCCTAAATGCCTATACTATAGGCGATTACACTCCTAAATGCTAGTTGACTTTTCCTAATTGCTAGTTGACTTCTCCTAATCGCGTGTACTGCTGCTATATGTGTATTTTAACATCCCGAAACACGGATTGACACCTAGGAACATGTTAGGAACCCCGTGACATGTCCAATAACTTAGTTATACGTTTTCGGACCTATTTATGCGTTAATTTGGCTTCATGCTAGATATAGTAAATTGTGATGCATACTAAATGTTTGATTACATATGATTGCATGATATCTTGCATTCGGCTAACACATGGGATGTCGGGTCACCAATGGGATGTCGGGTCTTGTCTGGTGTGGTCGATTAAACGTTTAAACATCATTTCAAATGTACACGGTTATAGTCTGGACTGTTGGGGACTAATCAACCTACGGGTTGTTAGTCTAACATCTTATACGCTCGTCATGATAGGTCACCGGTAGTTGGTGCCGTCTATTGAGTGGGTTTACTTATCTTAGAGGGGAAGCAGTATCAGGTGAGTTTCATGGCCCCACTTTACGTTTTTACATTTCGGGGGAGACACATGCTTTATACTCATTTCATAAATTATCAAGTTATACTACTGTTAATTCATTTACATACTATACGATACGTAAAGTCCCGAGGGAAACCATGAATGTGCGAGACACAACGGGGGAAATGTGGATAGATCTATTGGGACTGACAGACCCCACTCGACGGTTGGAGGCCGGGCGGGTGCATATTGTCTCGGTCATAACGCTACCGTGGGACGGTAGTGCATATCGTTTTGGGCAAAATCATATATCGTTGTCTGTAATGGTTTCCAGGTCGTAGTAGTATTATTCATGCGTCTAGCTAACGCTATCATTTTTAACATAGTGATAACATGATGGCTTTCATTACTTAAACATTTAACATAAAACCTGTGAACTCACCGGCATTATTTGCTGACGTTTTTAGCATGTTTGTCTCAGGTCGTTGAGGTAGCAGGATTTCATAGGCGCACGGAGTCTCATGACGTCTAGGATTCATATGCATCTTATTTAGCATTTTCAGACTTTTATGCTTTTACTTTCGTGTTGTAATAAAGTTTTACGCTTCCGCAGCGATGGATCATTTATGAAAACTTAATGGTTTGCTTATGTCGTTTTTACGTATCATATAGTGTCGTTTATTGTGACCGTTGACTTAGATCCTGGTTTGTCACGCGCCTCACGGTAAAACCCCGCACGTGGAATTTGAGGGTATGACACTATCATCAACCTTGATCTCTTCCAAAGGAACAATAAGAGATTCATTCGCCAAACAATTCTTCAAGTTAAACACATGGAAGACGGTGTGGACACTACCGAGCTCCGCCGGCAAGTCAAGTCTGTATGCCACCGGTCCAATCCGTTCCAGGATTGCAAACGGTCCGACATAACGAGGGTTAAGTTTGCCACGCTTTCCAAAGCGTATGACTCCCTTCCATGGAGAAACTTTCAGAAGTACCCTGTCCCCAACCTGGAACTCCAAAGGTTTGCGACGATGATCGGCATAACTCTTCTGACGATCCCGCGCAGCTGCTAAACGGTTATGAATTTGTATGATTTTCTTTGAAGTTTCATACACAAGTTCCAGAGCAGTGAGCTAACTCTTGCCCACCTAGGCCAAACAAAGAGGAGACCGGCATTTCCGTCCGTAAAGAGCCTCGAACGGAGCTGCCTTAATGCTAGAGTGATAGTTGTTGTTGTAAGAGAACTCTACCAATGGTAGGTGACTCTCCCAACCCTTGCCAAAAGCGATAATTCATGCCAGAAGCATATCCTCCAAAGTTTGAATCGTCCGCTCACTTTGACCGTTAGTTTGCGGATGATAGGCTGTACTGATATCCAACTGAGTACCTAAGGCTTTATGCAGAGCCTTCCTGAAACGCGAAGCAAAACGAGAATCACGATCAGAAATGATAGAAACAAGCACCTTGTGCCGAGAATCCACTTCCTTAAGATAAATGCGAGCCAAGTGCTCGAGTCCGTCAGTTTCATTAATAGGTAGGAAGTGTGCCGATTTTGTCAACCTGTCGACAATCACCCAAATCATATCACAACCGCTTGGTGATTTCGGTAGCTTGGTGACAAAATCCATCGTGATCTGTTCCCACTTCCATTCGGGAATCTCTGGTTGTTGTAGGAGACCAAACGGCTTCTGGTACTCCACCTTGACTTTAGCACAAGTCAAGCATTTGCTTACATAGGAGGCTATATCAACCTTCATGTTTGCCCACCAGTAGAGTATCTTTAAATCCTGATACATCTTGTCGGAGCCAAGGTGAACAGAATACCGGGATTTGTTAGCTCCATCCAAGACAAGCTCCCGTAATCCCCCAAACAAAGGAATCCAAACTCGTTCTGCAAAGTAGTGTAGGCCATCAGACCTAAGTTCAAGTTGCTTATCAGCACTATGCATAGTTTCAGCTTTAAGGTTTTCCTCCTTCAAAACTTCAAGTTGCGTAGAACGAATTCGATCAGGTAAAGAAGAATGGAAGGTGAGCTGTAAAGATCAAACACGACGTGGTTTCGTAGATTCCTTCATGGTCAAGGCGTCTGTCACAACGTTCGCCTTGCCAGGATGGTATTTAATAGCACAGTTGATAGGATCTGAGTTTGATTGTTTTGATTGTTTAAGTAAATGAATAATGGAAGAAGATAAACTATAAATGGAAAGTGCAGCAGAATGATAAACTATAAATCAAAACAAGAGAGTAATTGTTTTAGAATCGAAAGCTTTCATATAACTGAATCATTATAGACGATTACAATTACTCCCCCCCAGCCTGATTACTCGTGTTAGTTTGTCTAAGAGAATGTTTTGAGTGATGAATAGAATAGTACATGCACTGTTCGATTTATAGACATTCTAAACTACTGATGACCTAAGCTGACGTCACCTAAGACAGTGACCTCTAACAGAATAACAACATAAAACATCTGATGACACAAATAACTGTTACATTGGAAACCACTGATAAGTAAACAACTGATAAGTAAACCTCTGATGGTCTTGAATCATCTGTTGGATCCTAAGTGCTGTTTGCTCCAACAGACCTTTAGTCTTCAGTACTTTGATCAGCAGTTGTTCTTCATCAGACCTTTGATCAGTAGTTGTTCTCTAGCAGTTGTTCTCTATCAGACCTTTGTAACAGCAGTTGTTCCAGCAGTAGTTAGGGTACAACAAATGTTAGGGTCAACAGTCTTTTGAGGGAAGTAACTTGTAAATGCTGTTCTTATTAAGGATCAATTGTGTAGTATTTTTTGGCTTTCCAATCATCTGTTCTTCTCCAGGTCAGCAGACCTAACAATCTCCCCGTAGAACAGATGATGCCAAAACTAAGCTTTATTATTGATCTTTATTACTTATGAGACTTTCTCTGATTTGTCCTTTTAATTGTAATTCAAAGCTCAATGAGAAGAGGTCTTCTGCATCTCTTTCAAGCTCTAAGTTTAGCAATGTTTGGAGATCATCTGCACATAGGCCATGTGCATCATCCATACTCAACTTTTGGGCTTCTCCATCTGATCTGAGTTGAGTCAATTCATGGTTGTCTTTGTTGACCTTCCATTTTAGAATTTTTGAACCAGAGGATCTATTGAGCTGCAAATTTATTCTTGATGAGTGTCACACCCTCAAATTTCCACTACGGGGTTTATACCGCGAGGCGCGTGACATACCAGGATGCCATAGCCATAAGTCATAAGAACGACTCTAAATGCCCAAACCATTTAGTTCGTTATTGAAAATCCCGTTCAGCGTTTACCAAAAAGTTTAGTTAAGTCGCAGAAGCGTAAATCAAACATAACCGTTTAAGTTCATGCGCAAAACAACGCGCCCAAAATAAAACCGTTGAATGTAAAGTAAAGTATAAGTTAAATAATGTTCACAACCCATGACACAATGACGCATGTCCTATCGTGCTCCGAACCTAGAGACCTGCAAAAGCATGCTATCATGTGTCAACATAAATTTGGTGAGTTCACAAAGTAAGGTAAGTAAAAGTGTAGGTTTCACAAACCAAGAAACAGTAGTTAGGTTTCCCCAAACCCAAAAGTAGTAATCAACAACCAAAACCAAGAACCAAGTACCACCAGTTCAGCGTATTCCAAGGGTAGCTAACCCATTCATGATAACTAAACAAGGATATACCGAATTGCTATTTGAACGATGCACTCGCCCCGCGAGCTGGTTTTTGCCTCCTATCATTGCCTATCAACAATGATAAAATCTAAGATCGTAGTTCACGCCCGGCTCCCAGCACGGTGTGAGGTTTGTCAAACCTAATAGCGCTATTAACTAGTAACCCGCTTGCCACCCGGCAACTCATTCGGTAAATAGTGAAGGACTTCCGTGATAGAGTGTAGTTTAGTTCATCAAGGACACAGAGTGTGAAACTAGCAAACCCGACCCACACAAGGAGTCATAGTATCCCAAAACCCGGGATGTGTAGTAGTCCCAAACCGGACTAGAAAAACGTTAAGTAAGTTGTCCCATACCTGAGACGCATGCTTTTGAGCAAAAGAGTAGTGAAACTCACCTTAGTATGCAAGCAAGTAAATCCAAATCCCAAAGTAGGGTGTGCTACCGACTCCCTATTACATACATCACTAAGTAAGTATATGTGTAACACCATTACACCATATAACCCGTTTGTCCAAGGCGTTTAAACGTTCAAAAGTGTGTAGGTTACGCCTAGCGATTCTACATGCAATAGTAAACCCTACGGAGTCGTTGGTGAATGTGTTGGTTACAATTAATTTCTACATTCCGTATGTGTCTCAAACAAGTGTACTTCAGTTACATGTCGATTCCATACCACCTAAGACCTCAATTAATCACATAAGCACATAATACACAATCTGTGTTTTCAGGACAGATTGTGCGCCATCAAAACCAATTTATTTAAAATAGTAAATCAGTGAGTTAATCTACGAAATTTTTACTGAATATTCTTTGGGATTCACTTAACAACCCTTATTTTTGTTTTGCCTTAAATCCAAGCACAAAAATAATTAAAATTCGTTTAACACAGCTATGTTCAGAAAACTTTCACAACAGGTCAGTTTAGTAGAAAAATTCCCAAAAATTGTATATTCATCCAAACGGGATGAATCAAATTAGAAAACTCAAGTTACTCCAATATTAGCCTTCTGTAAAAATTTGATAACCTAACTCTTTATAAAACTCGAGTTATCATGACTTAAAGTCGACTCAGTTTGTTACCCGAAATTCTGATATGACCTATTTTCAATGAAAATTGCAAAAACGACTCAACCGACGTCCAAAACACTTGATTTTACCCATTATGAAAAGCTAAGACCAGGTGTGATTCAACCATGCAAATAAAATACCAAAATCATCACGTTAAGGTCATGTTACAGCTCCTACAAGTTCATCAAATCATTCTGTCCAGATTTTAGTTTCGCCTAAATCATTCCTTAATCGACTACCGTGTGCATAAAAATAATCAACAATCATCAATAATCATTACCCAACATCCCTAATACTTATTTTGATCAGATTCTACTACCAATCATGCAAAGATCACAACTTTAAAGACCAAAACATCAATAACTTGCGCAACAAGTATCCTATGATGTTACTAATCGTTTATTATCATGTTTAATCCGTTTAATCTTCAAAAACTTCATGTTTTAATGATTATCAAAAACTTTCAGACCTGGACAAACTTTGTTACATGATTTTTATAACAAAAACATAAGATAAAAGTGTAAGGAATCAAAGGTTATACCCTTAGCTCTTCGATTCGATCAACCGTGCGCCTTTGGAGCTTCCCAATTGATGATCTTGAGCCTTAGCAGGAGCTTTAGGGTTAATATTTCGTGTGGGGCAGTAAGGGGGCGATTAGGGTTGAGTTTAGGGGTTGCATGGGGGTTAAGGATGCTTAAATAGGAGTGTAAGGCGGTTTAGACCCGTCAGACGAATCCGAGCGGCCGCTCGGGCCCCGTTTCGTCACCCGACGCGTTATCCTTCAACGTTTTCGTTATTTCGGACCGTAACAAGTGCAACCCCATGCGTTAAGACCCTAATCAACCTCATGCTCCACTTTTAGTGATTTTTATTAACGTATTCGGTTTAGGTTCACACAATCACGTATGGTTTTCACATAAGTTCGTCAAATATCACAGAGACACATAAGTTCATTATTCACCAACGTCCAAGGTTCACTAATCATGTATACAGTATGGTAATTCCCCGAATTACCACTTCATGCAGTTATTAACCTATAACTGTGCAACGTGTGTCCTATCTAGCTAACCCTAGTTAAGTATAATGCAAGGAACGTAACTAGAGTTTAGTTAAAGTGAGAACCTGAAATTGCGGGGTATCACAATGAGTTTGGTGATGGAGGTCTCCCAATGAGTTTCCTGAGTTCTTCAGTTGTGGGATCAGAGAAATAATGTACTTGGTTGAAGAGACCCTCTTTTACATATGTATCAGCAAACTTCTTCTGGTCTTCTTCAGACATTTCCTTCTGTTTCTTGAACTATCTCTTGGCAGCAACAGATAGGTCAGAAGTATCAACCAAGCTTCAAGTGTAAAGGCCTGTTGAGGCCTCTTAACCATAGGAGCATTAGAGTAAATTGGTTTTATAGGCAGTGTAGGATCTTTCTTTCTATTCTCTTCCAACTTCTTGTATGTTTCAACCATCCTTAGCTCAGCCCATCTTGCAACTGACTTCATCTCCCCATATTTAGCAGCCATAATTTCTTCTCTCATCCTTTTGAATTTCAAAGCTCTGACTGGATCTCTACTTTTCCTAAAATCAGGGGCAGAGATTTTCATTTGGGGATTCTTAGCCATTTCTCTAATTCTCATAAGTTCTTCTTGAAGAGCATGAGTGGTCCAGCCTGCAAACTGTTTCTTGTTTGCTTTGTAGGGCATGGTTGCCAAGATCTGGTCAAGAATAGATTCCCTTACTACCCTTTCCAGATCACTGCTGAGAGGCATGGTGGACATGGAGTTGCTTAGGGTCTTAGCAAAATCTTCAATCCTTCTCAGTTTGCTAAGCTCTGCTGAATGGATGCCCTGAGCAGTCCTGTCATCTTTCCCTTTGCATCTCTCCTTGATGATCCAATCAGCCTGTTCAGTTTTGAATCTTATAAACTGATCTATATTTCTAGGAACATGGAAATTTGGAAGAGATAGGAAAGATCTTTTGGATGGATCCTCAGTATTGTAGAAGGATTGCATTTCCCTCTTGAGTAGATCAAGCTCAAGAGGATACTGAGTAGCCAATGGTGTCATGGATGGTGGTGGTTTATGGGAAGTTATATGAGAAGTGTGTGGTGAAAAGGATGAAATTGGAATGGCTGGAATGGGTGCAGATTTGGATGTTGAAGTGGAAGGTGGTGATGTTTGTATGTTCTCATCTGGTACCACAAATGTTGTTTTTCTCCTCCATTTGTACAAGATAAGTGGTGATGGTGGTGTTTGGGCAGCAGTGGTTGTGTTAACATCTGTTGGCACTTGAGCAGGACCAACAGATGTTTGGGATGGTGATGTGATTGGTATGGTTATGGTTGGTGTATTGGTGGTTGTGGTAATGGGTTCAGTGGTTGGTTTGGTGGTTGTAGTGGTAGGTTCAGTTGTTTTGGTGGTATCAGTGGTTTTGGTGGCAGTAGTGGTTCTCGCAGCAGATGTTTTAGCAGCAATAGTTTTGGATGGTGGTTGCCTTGTGTGTTTGCAGACATTTTCTACCTTTTAGAGGATCCAACATCCTCAACTTCCTGTTGCTGCTCTATCTTCCTTTGTACTAGAGCCTCTGCTTTGCATTCCAATGTGTCAAGCCTCTTTTGCTTATCTTCAACAGCCTTTTCAGCAATGACATTAGCAGTTTGATCAATTTCTTTTGCTTTGCCTGCATTGACTGCTTCAGCATCAGCAGTGGATTGAACATTGGGTTGTTGTGCTGGTTCAGACCCTGGTTTTGTTCCAAATGGCTTTAGCTTTGGTAGTCTATCTCTGCACTTTCCCCCTTTTTGGCATCATCAGCTGTGAACTCATCATCATCTTCATTTCTTCTGATGGTTGTAGGGGCAGAGCTAGTGGTCTTCAGCTGATGGTCTTTGATGGCTTTAATATCTGCTTGGGTATCTGTGTACCTAGCATCTACCATAGTTCTGATCTGAGCCATGTAGGTTTCATGTGTTTGATTTGCTAGTTTTCTATGAGCTATGATGATGGGGGAAACTGATTTCCATAGCTCACTAGCAATTTCTTCTTTGGATAGTTAACTTTTGGTTAGAGCAGCCAAGATTCCATGATTGTCTTAAGATCTGTCTTGATGTTAGCAACAGAGTTTTCAATGGAGTGAACTCTAGCCGTCACTTCTTGGTATTTTAACCCATCACCTAAATTAATAGGATCATCTGGATTCCTACTAGTGGTAGTTGTATCTGGTTCAGTCCTAGGAGGTGAGTCCATAGAAAGAGAACCAGATGCCCCTTTGTCTTGGTTCTGGGACTTCCAACTGATTTTGAGGTCACTATAGTGGCCTCATCAGTTGTTGCCTTCAAGGAAGTCTTAGCTATGTAACCACTGTCCTGTTGTGAGACAATGGTCTCTACATCAGTAGTGGCTGCTTCACTTGAAAACTCACCTAGATTTTCATTGAACTCTAGGGGTGTAACCTCCTATGTTCGTGGGTTAGCAAATTGATTTTCCTCAGTCCCAGTCACTTATTGGTGTGTACGCTCATTGATGGATGAAGGAGAGGAACCGGGAATGTCCTGAGTTTTATCAATAGCTTCGAACAATGGTTTCATTGTTAGAAGGACATGTGATGGTGAGGGTGGAGGAGTGAAAAGAGATATAGCCCTGGGAGAAGGGCTTATGAGCATATGGTCAAGTGACTTATATGCTTCATGATGTGTTTCCCTTTGGCTTACAACATGATCCTTTTGTGAGGATTCATGAGGAGTTTGTTCAGGTTGAGATATATCCAACTGTTGGGAGGAAGTAACAACAGTGGTTTCGTGTTGTTTTTGTGCTACAACAGGGATTTCCTTTGGTATCTCATCTTCCAGAGGTCCCTTTTTGGTTTTCTTGGTGGTTTGTGTGGATGGACGTTTTCTTTTAGAGTTGGCTGGTGTGGGTTTCACAGCACTGGATGTAGTGCCATGATCACCAGGAGCACTGTGTAACATCTCAAAATTTTCCCCAAAATTTTAATACATAAAAAGCCCTTATATATATATATATATATATTTTATTACACCTTTATCATTAATATTATACAAATGTGCCTAAGTCTTTATTTATCCTAACTCACAACTTATATACATACATAAATGTATATAAATAATAATAATAATAATATGATTCTAAATTCTTTTTTTTTCACATACAAGATTTTTTTTTTCTTTTTTTTTTTTTTTAATAAAGCCTTGAGTCAAATAGTCAAAGTCCTAGTCAAAGTCTTAGTCAAACAGTCAAAGTCTTAGTCAAATAGTCAATTCATCATAAAACCTTACTTTATGGTGTTGACCAATTTTAATGGCTAATTGACTCGAAAACTAGTATAAAAACCCACCTATGACCCATCATACTTTGCACCTGTAAATCGATTGTTTCAATCCGATTAAACTTTCCCTCGTACCTTTCTTCTATAGTCTATTACTTCTACAATTGAAGCTTTGATTATAAGCTCTTGTAATTGGCGAATTGGAAGCTTGATATTCTTTCTTTTTCGTTTTCTTCAATTTGGACTAGCTACGTTGTTGAGTCTTTGGGATTCGCCTCGCATACAGTCACAACACATTATTCTATTTTTTTTACGAGACATAACATTTTGCTAAGGTGAGTTTACATAGCCCCTTTTACTCTATTTTCACTATTTTTGGGGTGAAACATGTTTATAACATCATCATTGCAATTCAATCATCAATGTGTCTATGTGTTTTCTATGTTGCATTATGTCTTGAGCATGATTAGAGTAAGCACCATTCTAGCATAATCATTAACATTGATCAGCCGGCGGTATACATTGATAGATCTATTGGACTGACAATCCCACCCGGATACGTGCCTCCTACAAAGGTAGCGTGGGTGTTTGTTATCGTATAACATATTGGACCATGAGCGTATGGTATGTATCATATTATAACAGTCATCAGGGTTGATTATGCACTCGATTTATTTCTAGTATGTTCTCACATATGGACTAGATTGACATGACACATGAATTGCACAACATTTTTATTCAATTATCAAAAACCTATGTAATTCTCACCAACTTTTGTTGACCCAAAATATTTTCAAATTAACATGTTTCAGGTTCTATTTGCTTGAAGATTTGAATTGATGCTTGAAGATATGTGTGTAGTTTTATTCAATTTGATGTACAAATCCTAGAACAATTGTATGTAATTCATTTAAATCATTTAATGGAATTTATTATTCACCATGAGCTACTGAACAATCATCAATACGTGACATCCCGATGTTTCCGCCATCGGTTGGGGTGTTACAGATTGGTATCAGAGCCATGGTTATAGGGAATTAGGTTATTAGAAAAATAATCTAGTCTATAACCATAGGATTTAACCAGTACTTGCTTCTTTTACTTACTATTCTCTATCTCCCTCCTACTTCTTATCCCTACTTTCATACTTACAAGAAGGTTGCTCTCCATCAGTGGATCTACTCTTAGACTAATAGGACAAAATCCTCAGGTTTAACCTGAACCCCCTTGAGATCTCGTCGAAGTTCTGGATTTTAATAACGAACACGTGCAATCTGGAAGGGTGAATGCCTGTATTCTGAGTTTTCTGTCTAGGACTGGCATTGCGCATATATCCCAATCAGACGAGGGACCCGGATGCCTACCTGGGAATTCTCGGGATGAGTGTTCACTTATAGGCTAAAGCATGTCTTCATATGTTATTAGAATTTGGAATCTTTGATAAGTCAACGTTTTCGTTTATTCGTTTTAATTAATGAATAAATGATTACATTCCTTATATTACCTCATTCATTTCATGCCTCATTGAGACTTCATTGTGTCCCTTACAGATCATGTCTCCACGCCACAGCACTCGCATTAACAGTGGTGACAATCATGAAGAAGAGAGCAGCAACCACAATCCCGACCACAACACTAACAATGGAGGTGATGCCCAACTAGCTACAATTATTTCTCAACAATTGGCACAACAAATCACAACTCTGGTTTCTAACTTGTTGGCTCAAGTCATCCCAATGAATGGGAACGGCAATGGAAATGGAAATGGCGATGGAAATCACATAAAGAACGGAACCTTAGTTCGGAAAACAAGTATTGTGGCCACGGTAACTACCAAGAACCAGAAGCGTAAGACCAGGGATCCTAATGTAAACCTCACTACACAAGCTTCTAACAAGAAACCCTATACAAGAAACTTTCCATTGTGTAACACATGCAAACGACATCACCCCACTGTTTCAGTGTGTCGCCTGTGCACCAATTGTGGTAGGTATGGCCATCTGGTCAACACATGTCGTGAGTCCCCAAACCCTAACACCAACCAACCAACCAACCCTGCTCAGGTTGCTAATCTTAATCGTCCTGGTAAATACAACTATGGTCAATGCTATGAATGTGGAAACCCAAATCATTTCTGTAACCGATGCCCTAAACTAAATCGAGATCAAGACCCTCCAGCTACTTAACAGCAAACCCCACCATTTGAATGACGCCAACTTTTTAATTCTATGTATTGACACTTTTTGATTCAAGTAATAAATTCAAGTATTATCATAACATCTGAGTGCATGCTTGTTTGAATGTGAACTAATTGCTATATCTATAATCATACTTGCTTACTTGTACAACAATTAGTTGACTACCAACCAACCTACTCAACGATTGGTAGAGGTCATCATGTCTTTCCAACAGTCGGGAGAGGCCCTACAACCTGCTCAACGACTGGTGGAGACTATCGAATCTGCTCAACAATCGGTAGAGCCATAAAAGGACGCAAAACCCTAATGTAAGGTAAATTGATAATTACGGTCCGGAACGTAATCATGAATTTACAGGTACGTTAAGGTAGTGAGAAATTTTATCAAGGTTTTCGGTAGTCGACCAATTGTATACATAGTGTTTTTCTTTTAACTTCGGGACGAAGTTCCTAAAAGTAGGGGAGACTATAACATCTCAAAATTTTCCCCAAAATTTTAATACATAAAAAGCCCTTATATATATATATATATTTTTTTTTATTACACCTTTATCATTAATATTATACAAATGTGCCTAAGTCTTTATTTATCCTAACTCACAACTTATATACATACATAAATGTATATAAATAATAATAATAATAATATGATTCTAAATTCTTTTTTTTTTCACATACAAGATTTTTTTTTTTTTTTTTTAATAAAGCCTTGAGTCAAATAGTCAAAGTCCTAGTCAAAGTCTTAGTCAAACAGTCAAAGTCTTAGTCAAATAGTCAATTCATCATAAAACCTTACTTTATGGTGTTGACCAATTTTAATGGCTAATTGACTCCAAAACTAGTATAAAAACCCACCTATGACCCATCATACTTTGCACCTCTAAATCGATTGTTTCAATCCGATTAAACTTTCCCTCGTACCTTTCTTCTATAGTCTATTACTTCTACAATTGAAGCTTTGATTATAAGCTCTTGTAATTGGCGAATTGGAAGCTTGATATTCTTTCTTTTTCGTTTTCTTCAATTTGGACTAGCTACGTTGTTGAGTCTTTGGGATTCGCCTCGCATACAGTCACAACACATTATTCTATTTTTTTTACGAGACATAACATTTTGCTAAGGTGAGTTTACATAGCCCCTTTTACTCTATTTTCACTATTTTTGGGGTGAAACATGTTTATAACATCATCATTGCAATTCAATCATCAATGTGTCTATGTGTTTTCTATGTTGCATTACGTCTTGAGCATGATTAGAGTAAGCACCATTCTAGCATAATCATTAACATTGATCAGCCGGCGGTATACATTGATAGATCTATTGGACTGACAATCCCACCCGGATACGTGCCTCCTACAAAGGTAGCGTGGGTGTTTGTTATCGTATAACATATTGGACCATGAGCGTATGGTATGTATCATATTATAACAGTCATCAGGGTTGATTATGCACTCGATTTATTTCTAGTATGTTCTCACATATGGACTAGATTGACATGACACATGAATTGCACAACATTTTTATTCAATTATCAAAAACCTATGTAATTCTCACCAACTTTTGTTGACCCAAAATATTTTCAAATTAACATGTTTCAGGTTCTATTTGCTTGAAGATTTGAATTGATGCTTGAAGATATGTGTGTAGTTTTATTCAATTTGATGTACAAATCCTAGAACAATTGTATGTAATTCATTTAAATCATTTAATGGAATTTATTATTCACCATGAGCTACTGAACAATCATCAATACGTGACATCCCGATGTTTCCGCCATCGGTTGGGGTGTTACACACTGGGCTCAACAACAGAGGTTTGGACAATAGTTTTTGTCTTAATCCTCCTTGTTTGTGTTTTAGAAACTTTAACTTTTGACACTTTTTCTTGGGTGTTTGAACCCAGCATGTCACACCCACAAATTTCCACTGCGGAATTTATGCCGTGAGGTGCATGACATACCAGGATCCCATAGCCAAGTTTAGTTAAGCTGCGGAAGCGTAAACCAAATTTAAACCTTTTTAGACCATGCACAAAACAACGTGCCCAAATTAAAACCATATGAAAGAAAACGTAGAAGCATGATATGTAATTTAGGTGTATGCCCAAGACTCAAATGCTATGAAGTGTGCAGTGCTTTCTAATCATGGCACCGGAAGCTAACTACCTGCAAAATCATGTATATTGTGGGTCAACAAACAATATTGGTGAGTTCACAAAGTAAAGAAAGTGAGTAAGTAAATTTTCTGGTTTCCAAAACCACGTAACCAAGTAAAAGCGTAGGTCCTCCAGACCAAAATGTTCAAGTGTTATCAGTTTAAGCGTGTCAGGGGTAGCTAACCCACTCATTGCAACTAAACTGTATTATTGGGACACCTTCAGTAATATAATAATTTGCCTCAATAACTAGTGTCTATCAACACCAGTTCTCAAATGTGGTCAGAAGTTCATGCCCGTGACCCAAGCACCTCAGGCATGAGGTTGCTGCACAACCTAATAGCGCTATCAACTAATACCCCGTTCACCTCCAGCGATTAAAGCAATAATATGCAAGGACTTTCCAAATGATAGAGTGTTTAGTTCACAAAGGACCAATAAGTTTTAAACTGATCAATACCCGATCCACACAAGGAATCGTAAACCCGACCCACACAAGGCGTCAAAACCCGACCCACACAAGGAATCAAAGCATCTCGTAACCCGAGATGTAAAAGTAGTCCCAAACCGGAATAGAAAACGTTTTGTAAGTTGTCTCAAACCCGAGACGCACGCTTTTGAGAAAAAGTAGTGAAACTCACCTTAGGTTGCACGTGAATAATCCAAATTCCTCAAACAGTAATGAGCTACTGACTCCCTATTACAAATGTCACTAGGTGAGTATATGTGCATAACCAACACACCATACAACTCGTTTGTCCAAGACTTTTAAAGTTCAAACCGTGTAGTGACACCTAATGACTCTACATGCACAAGTAAGTCCTACGTATCCCGTTGGTGATTATATTGATTATTATTAGTTTTAAACCTCATACACATCTCATATAAGTATTCATGCTAGTTCATGTTAAATACATACCATATAAGACTGCAAATAATCACGTAAACATCCCTTACACAATCTGCGTTTTCAGGGTAGATTGTACGCTGTGAAGAACGAATTATTTAAAATACTTAACGAACGACTTAAACTCCCAACTTTTTAATGAATATTAATTAGGAATCATTTGATAACCCATATTTTTTTTTTGTCTCAAAACCAAACACAAAAATTATTAAAATTCGTACAACACAGCTATGTCCAGAAAATTTCCACAGCAAGTCAGTTTAGTAGAAAAATTCGCAAAACTTGTGTATTCACCCAAACGAGGTGAATCCAATTGGAAAAGCCAAGTTATGACCATTTAAAGTTGACCCAATTTATAATTCCGAAAATCTGATATGACCTTTAATCAAATTAAATTCCAAAAACATATCAAACGACATCCAAATCAGATGATTTTGCCCATTCTAAAAAGCTAAGACCATGTACAATCCATTCATGCAAATAATCAATCAAAAAAATCAATTTAACATCACAATACAGACCCTACAAATTACCCTAATGAATCTGCCAGAAACTGAAACTTGCATCCCAAGTTATTTATAAACCCTAATTATGCATAAAAATCTCTAACACATTTATTATCCATATTATCATGATCAAACACATATATTATCATACAAAAACCCTAATTATTATTACTAACAACAATCATCATCATCATCAAATCACAATGAACATTCAAGAACTCCTACTAACACATGTTATGCGATTTTGTATGTATGCATGCTCTATGATTTTTAAACTTTTCAAGCATTATTAATCATCATAAAGCATGTAAAAATTATACCTTCCAATGAAAAAGTCCTCAAAGTCTAGAGATTACACCCAACTAGCTTGAAGAGATGATCAAGATTGATGTTTGTTGAAGATTGAGAGAGAGATGTGGCGGGGGGGGGGGGGGGGGGGTTGTTTGCAGCGCAACAAAGGGGCAGGGTTAGGGTTTATATTTTTTTTTGTTTCCTCATTATAATATGGCTTGGCTTGTTGCCCAAGCAATTGTGTTTTAGGGCCATTTTAGTCCACTAATTGGACCCGTTAATCATGTTTTAGCCCAATACTGGACCCAATAATATTAATCACCCTATCTTGCATAAAAACCATTGTTTTTATCATCTCATAACATATTAATCATAAGGTGCATGTAGTTTTCATAGTTTACGTACTAACTTTCAGTTAAGCGGTAATTCAAATAAACATGTAATCCACATAAACATGTTACTTCACGTTCATCATAATTCCATTGTGCACATTATCATGTATGCCAGATAATTCACCAACGTTCGGGATACAGGACTCGTGTGTGCATTGTGATGATAACTTTACTTATTATAATGTAACATATGTTATTATCACATAACATATGTTATTATCACATAACATATGTTATTACCCTATAACATATAGGAAGACCTTCCTAAATAACCCTAGTCAAGTGCTTACTCACGTATGCACATGCAAGTTAACTAGAGTTCAGTTAAAGTAGGAACCTGAAAATGCGGGGTGTCACATCATCCCCAAGTTGAAAAGAATTTCGTCCCGAAATTCGGTAAGTAAACAGTAAAGCCAGCTAGAGTAATGCGTGCTTGGTTCTCGGATGTCACATCATCCCCAAGTTGAAAGGAATTTCACCCCGAAATTCACTTTGAGAGAGCTGCTTTACGTTTAGTGTTTGGTTTATGCATAGTTTCAGGTTCAGAAAAGAGATGTGGGTATTTAAGCCGCATTTGATCCATGCGCTCCCACGTGTATTCCTGTCCTAGATGGGAATTCCATTGTACGTTAATAATAGGTATAGTGTTTTGTTTGAGTTTCTTGACGCCCCGCTCAAGAATCTCCACTGGTTCTTCCATGAACCGTAGCCGATCGTCCACATGGATCTCCTCTAGTGGCACCATCTGCGTTGTATCCAACAGGAATTTCTTTAGATTTGATGCGATACGTGGGATACATCGTGTACCCCACCGAGTTTATTAGGCGAGTTGAACTTGTAAGTTACCAGACCAATCCTTTTGACAATCTCGAATGGTCCAATGTATCGCGGGTCAACTCTACCCGTTTTCCAAAACGTATCACCCCTTTCCAAGGTGACACCTTCAACATAACCTTGTCCCCAACCTGGAACTCCAAAGTTTTCCTACGCTTATCAGCGTAACTTTTCTGTCGATCACGAGCAGCAACCATCCGATTTCCGATTTGCACTATCTTCTCAGAAGTTTCATGCACGAGTTCGGGACCTGTTAGCTGGCTATCCCCAACTTCAGTCCAGCAGATGGGAGACCTAGACTTGCGTCCATAAAATGCCTCAAAAGGTGCACACACTCTCGAAGTGTGGTAGTTGTTGTTATACGAGAATTCAATCAAAGGCAAGTGCTTATCCCAACTGTTTCCAAATCCACCACGCACGCTCGTAGCAGATCTTCCAATGTTTGGATGGTACGTTCACTCTGTCCATCCGTCTGTGGGTGATAGGCTGTGCTCATATCTAAGCGAGTCCCCAAAGCGTTTTGGATACTAGTCCAAAAATGAGAAGTGAATCGCGCATCGCGATTAGATATAATAGAAGTAGGCACCCCATGCCTAGAGACTACCTCCTTGATGTAGAGATTAACTTGTTTCTCCAGCGAGTCCGTTTCCTTTATTGCCAGAAAGTGTGCCGATTTGGTTAAACGATCCACGATAACTCAAATCATGTTATGGCCAATTGGTGTTCTAGGAAGCTTTGTGATGAAATCCATAGAAATCCCGTCCCATTTCCACATAGGGATTTCTGGTTGCTGGAGTAGGCTTGAAGGATTCTGATATTCAATCTTAACCTTCGCACAAGTCAAGCACTTACTAACATAAGTGGCTATTTCAGCTTTCATGTTTGGCCACCAGTAAAGAGTTTTGAGATCTTGGTACATCTTATCCGAACTAGGATGTACCGAATATCCAGAGGTGTGAGCTTCATCGAGCACTAGTTGTCTGAGATCCCCATAACGTGGTATCCAGACTCTGTTCAAGAAGTATTGAAGACCATCTGTCTTTAGTTCCAGGTGCTTATCCGCACCATGTAAAGTTTCAAGCCCGATGTTTTCTTCTTTCAAAGCCTCGCCCTGGGCTTCACGTATCTTATCAGGAAGATTAGAATGTATGGTAAGTCGTAAAGCTCGCACCCGTTTAGGTTTTGTTTCCTTACGACTGAGGGCATCAGCTACTACGTTAGCTTTCCGTGGATGATACTTGATGGCACAGTGATAATCATTTAGAAGCTCAACCCATCGATGCTGTCGCATGTTCAGCTCCTTTTGATCGAATATGTGTTGGAAGCTCTTGTGGTCAGTGAAGCTCGTACACTTCGTCCAATTGAGATAATGCCTCCAGATCTTTAGAGCAAAAACCACTGCTCCCAGTTCCATGTCTTGGGTGGTGTAATTCTTCTCATGAACCTATAATTTCCGTGAGGCATACGCGATCACCTTATCACGCTGCATCAACACACACCCTAACCCTTGGATAAACGCATCACAGTACACCACAAAGTCCTCTGTACACTCAGGTAATGATAGTATAGGTGCACTGCAAAGTTTCGACTTTAATAATTGAAAAGCAGATTCTTGGGCATCTCCCAACTTGTAAGTAATACCCTTCTGTGTTAGAGCAGTGAGGGGTTGAGCGATCTTAGAGAATCCCTTAATGAATCTGCGATAGTATCCTGCAAGACCAAGAAACTGGCGCACCTCTGTAGGAGTCTTAGGAGCCTCCCACTTTTTGATAGCATAAATCTTGGCGGGATCGACATATAATCCTGCCTCATTAACCACATGTCCAAGAAACTGGACTTCTCGAATCCAGAAGTCACATTTAGAGAATTTCGCATTTAGCTGCTCATTTCTCAAGAGTTCCAAGATCAGCTGCAGGTGTTGCTCATGCACTTCCCTGCTCTTGGAGTAAATCAGTATGTCATCTATGAACACTAAGATGAATTTTTCCAAATAGGGCTTGCACACCCGGTTCATTAGATCCATGAACACAGCCGGTGCATTAGTTAGCCCAAATGGCATCACCAAAAACTCATAATGCTCATAACGAGTTCGAAAGGCTGTCTTCGCCACATCCTCCTCTCGGAATCTCAGTTGATGATACCCTGACCTCAAGTCAATCTTAGAATAGAAATTCGACCCTTGTACCTGGTCGAACAAGTCATCAATACGAGGCAAAGGGTAGCGGTTCTTAACCGTTACTTTGTTCAACTCCCGATAATCGATACACATGCGGAAACTCTCATATTTCTTCTTAGCAAACAGAACTGGAGGTCCCCATGGCGAAGAACTAGGTCTAATAAAGTCCCTATCCAATAGCTCTTGGAGTTGGGTAGACAGTTCTTGAAGTTTGCCTGGTGCTAGGCGGTATGGTGCGCTTGCAACTAGAGCTGCTCCAGGTACAAGATCAATTTGGAACTCCACTTGACGAACGGGTGGAAGTCCAGGTAATTCCTTTGGGATAACATCTGGGAAATCTCGGACTACTGGGATGTCCTCAATCTTAGTTTCAGTTTCAGCTCGAGTGTCAGATATGTTAGCCAAAATGGCTGGATAGCCCTTTCGAATACACTTCTGGGCCTTCAAGAAGTTGATGATGCCCACCATAGCACCACCATGATCACCCTGAATAGATAATAGTTCTCTACTAGAGAGGGATATGAACAATCTTCTATTGATAGAGAATTTCAACGCGTTGCTTGGACAACCAGTCCATGCCAACCACGAGGTCAAAGCTATCTAAGGTGATAGGTAGGAGGTTGTTAGCAAACAATTGCCCATCCAATTCGAGCTTACAGTCACGATGTATATGGGTTACCTCAACAGGCTTCCCATCAGCCAATTCTATAGAGTATGGGGTATCAAGAAGAGCAGGAACCACCCCTAATTGTTGGCTAAGTTTCTATGACACAAAACTATTGTCCGCACCAGTATCATATAAAATAGAAGCAAGAGTGTCGTTCAAGGAGCAGATACCCGTCACGACATTGTTATCAGTCCTAGCCTCCCCAGAGCCAATCACGAATGCTCCCCATTGTTGTTGTTACCGTTATGGTTATTGTTTTTGAAGGACTTGTACCTCACATTATCCCACGTTCTCTTGCTATCACCAAAAGTAGAAGATGAAGCACCATGCTTCGGAAAAGTACCATGCTCAACAGCTTCATCAATGAGTTTACGAGCCAGGTGAAAGATTTGTTAGATTCTGGGTAGGTGAGCTGCAGTGGCCAAGCCATGAATATGTGGGACCCACCCTCTTGGTATGAAATTCGATCCGCTGGTAAAGTTGGTTAATTATATTCGAGCACAAAGTATCTAACTCATGTAGCTTGGTAGTGTAGGCGTCGATCTCAGACCCATCCGTCTTTATATAACAAATTTCTAGGTTTCATCACAGGGTGTTACGTTCTCCATCCAAGTATCTGTAACTCATTGAGTGTGCATGTAGTATACATTACCCCATCCTGCCTGGGGCAAATGCACATGGCAAAGACTTATACTATCGAAGCAATCAGACGGTCTCCTTCAGTTCCGTTGGAGTTATCGAGGTTTACAACCAATAAAAGGCTTGAAAATACGATGTGCGTTCAAGGTATAAGAAAGTTCAAATGTGGAAGTCAGGGGAAAAGAATGATTTAGCAAAATAGATCTTTACTAGCTTAGAAAGATGCGAGGGCTTCAACCACACTATCGTTGATCATAAGAACCCAGTCTCCTCTAAGTTAACAATGGAAAAAGAAAAGAGAAGACAGGTAGGAAAAAAAAGATAGAAGCCAATCGTCGCCACGCTCCGTCTACATAGTAGAGCCTTCATCCTCACTTTCTATGTGCTCGTCCTACTCAGGTTCTCCTTCCATCCCTTCTTCCTCCTCTTTCGCGGTGTTAATGTTATATGGATCTCATCACATAAAGTCTCCTTCTCCAGTCCTATGTAAACCAGTTTAGTGGTAAGCTGTACCACTCATTCCTCCGATCGTGGCTATCAGCCATTAGTAGGTTTCGTCTTCCCTTGAGATGTTGCACTACGTCGCAAGCTTTACATAACTCCCCAAGAGTGTGTGTAACAAGCCCCGATCTAATGGGTTCCCATGAATCTACCATATACTTATAAAAAACAGGGATACACAGTCATACGTTCGCCCGCTCGTACAAGGCGTAAGGTACAAAAGTAAGAAATAAATTCTATAAGTGTAACCCAGTCTCGTCTGAGTTCCAAATGAGAGTAAGAAAAGTCAAATAACAAGGAACAGAAACTAATTGTCTCCTTGCTCAGTGAAAAAGGATAAGTCTCAGTATTTGACTTTCTTCGAATTTGATTTGGCTTAATGGTACCACGTCATGCGCATCGTGCAGCTTTCCTATGTACGTGCGCCACAACGCTCGCAAGGGCTTTCTCCCCTGTACAATTGTTGTTTCCACATCCACGAAGTTTGTTAGAATACTACTCCTAGTAATGCGCCACCTGGTGTAACCCTGGGTTCCCACCATTGACGTGTTCAGAATTAGGTCTAGAACTAGAAGATAACATATTTCCCGAAATCATATGTTGTAGATATATGTAGCTAAAAGCTAGTTGTGCACTTAAGTTGTGACTGTACTTATGCTATGATGATCATAGACTAGACTCAACATGCAGTCCTAGTTCACTATCACCAATGGCTCTGATACCAATCTGTCACACCCTCAAATTTCCACTGCGGAATTTATGCCGCGAGGTGCATGACATACCAGGATCCCATAGCCATAAGTCATATGAACGAACTCTAAATGCCCAAACCATTTAGTTCATTTCAAAACCAAGTTTAGCTAAGCTGCGGAAGCGTAAACCAAATTTAAACCTTTTTAATCCATGCGCAAAACAACACGCCCAAATTAAAACCATATGAAAGAAAACGTAAAAGCATGATATGTAATTTAGGTGTATGCCCAAGACTCAAATGCAGTGAAGTGTGCAGTGCTTTTTAATCGTGGCACCGGAAGCTAACTACCTGCAAAAGCATGTATATTGTGGGTCAACAAACAGTGTTGGTGAGTACACAAAGTAAAGAAAGTGAGTAAATAAATGCGCCGGTTTCCAAAACCACGTAACCAAGTAAAAGCGTAGGTCCTCCATACCAAAATGTTAAAGTGTTATCAGTTTAAGCGTGTCAGGGGTAGCTAACCCACTCATTGCAACTAAACAGTATTATTGGGACGCCTTCCGTAATATAATAATTTGCCTCAATAACTAGTGTCTATCAACACCAGTTCTCAAATGTGGTCAGAAGTTCATGCCCGTGACCCAAGCACCTCACGCATGAGGTTGCTGCACAACCTAATAGCGCTATTAACTAATACCCCGTTCGCCTCCAGCGATTAACCCAATAATATGCAAGGACTTTCCAAATGTTAGAGTGTTTAGTTCACAAAGGACCAATAAGTTTTAAACTGATCAAAACCCGATCCACACAAGGAATCGTAAACCCGACCCACACAAGGTGTCAAAACCCGACCCACACAAGGAATCAAAGCGTCTCGTTACCCAAGATGTAAAAGTAGTCCCAAACCGGACTAGAAAACGTTTTATAAGTTGTCTCAAACCCGAGACACACGCTTTTGATAAAAAGTAGTGAAACTCACCTTAGGTTGCACGTGAATAATCCAAATTCCTCAAACAGTAATGAGCTACCAATTCCCTATTACAAATGTCACAAGGTGAGTATATGTGCATAACCAACACACCATACAACTCGTTTGTCCAAGACTTTTAAAGTTCAAACCTTGTAGTGGCACCTAATGACTCTACATGCATAAGTAAGTCCTACGTATCCCGTTGGTGATCATATTGATTATTATCAGTTTTATACCTCATACACATCTCATATAAGTATTCATGCAAGTTCATGTCAAATACATACCATATAAGACTCCAAATAATCACGTAAACATCCCTTACACAATCTGCGTTTTCAGGGCAGATTGTACGCTGTGAAAAACGAATTATTTAAAATACTTAACGAACGAATTAAACTCCCAAATTTTTACTAAATATTCATTGGGATCATTTGATAATCCAAATTTTTGTTTTATCTCAAAACAACACAAAAATTATTAAAATTCGTACAACACAGCTATGTCCAGAAAATGTCTAGAGCAGGTCAGTTTAGTAGAAAAATTCCCAAAACTTGTGTATTCACCCAAACGAGGTGAATCCAATTGGAAAAGCCAAGATTTTCCAATGTTGACCTATTGTCCAAATTTCATAACTTAAACCTTTGTAAAACT
Source organism: Ambrosia trifida (assembly GCA_028751855.1). NCBI lineage: Eukaryota > Viridiplantae > Streptophyta > Magnoliopsida > Asterales > Asteraceae > Ambrosia > Ambrosia trifida. Next base: position 168,594,258 of record CM054123.1, on the reverse strand, counting down.
CGAGTTATGACCATTTAAAGTTGACCCAATTTATAATTCCGAAAATCTGATATGACATTTAATCAAATAAAATTCCAAAAACATATCAAACGACATCCAAATCAGATGATTTTGCCCATTCTAAAAGTCTAAGACCCTTTACAATCCATTCTTGCAAAGAATCGATCAAAACAATCAATTTAACATCACAATACATACCCTACAAAACACCCTAATGAATCTGCCAGAAACCGAAACTTGCATCCCAAGTTATTCATAAACCCTAATTATGCATAAAAATCACTAACACATGCATAATCCATATTATCATGATCAAACACATATATTATCATAAAAAAACCCTAACTATGATTACTAACAACAATCATCATCATCAAATCACAATGAACATTCAAGAACTTCTACTAACACATGTTATGCGATTTTGTATGTATGCATGCTCTATGATTTTTAAACTTTTCAAGCATTATTAATCATCATAAAACATGTAAAAATTTTACCTTTCAATGCAAAAGTCCCCAAAGTCTAGAGATTACACCCAACTAGCTTGAAGAGATGATCAAGATTGATGTTTGTTGAAGATTGAGATAGAGGGGGTGGGGGGGTTAGGGTTTATATATATATATATATATATATATATATATATATTTTGTTTCCTAATTATAATAAGGCTTGGCTTGTTGCCCAAGCAATTATGTTTTAGGGCCCTTATTGTCCACTAATTGGACCCGTTAATCATGTTTTAGCCCAATACTGGACCCAATAATATTAATCACCCTATCTTGCATAAAAACCATTGTTTTTATCATCTCATAACTTATTAATCATAAGGTGCACGTAGTTTGCATAGTTTACGTACTAACTTTTAGTTAAGCGGTAATTCACATAAATATGTAATCCACATAAACATGTTACTTCACATTCATCATAATTCCATTGTGCACATTATCATGTATGCCAGATAATTCACCAACGTTCGGGATACAGGACTCGTGTGTGCATTGTGATGATAACTTTACTTATTATAATGTAACATATGTTATTATCACATAACATATGTTATTATCACATAACATATGGTATTACCCTATAACTTATAGGAAGACCTTCCTAACTAACCCTAGTCAAGTGTTTAGTCACGTATGCACATGCAAGTTAACTAAAGTTCAGTTAAAGTAGGAACCTGAAAATGCGGGGTGTCACACAACATTCTTGTAAAAGTTTCATTAGTTAGACTCTTCATTTGAAATGATTTACCCTTTTTAAAATCTTTTTCAGGAAAAACCTTTTGTAGGATTACATTTAAAAGTCTTGGGTATATCAGAAAAACATTGTTTGACCTAGACTTTATTCCCTTCACATTTGATACCAAATCCAAGAACAGGCCCTGGGATAGATTGTAGTCAGATTCTGACAACATAGCACATCCCAAGTACTGAATTTTCAATGGGATTTCATTAAAAGAAGTGGATTTAGCAGAGATACAGAGAAGGAGTGTATGAAAGAAAAATTTCATGACTGGTGGAAAAAACTTTTTGCAAAGAGTTGAACCAGTCATTTGTGAATCATAACCCCTTTCCTGAAACTCTGTGTGAAGTTCATCCTTAGGGAAAGAGTCGTTACCTGACAAGTCATTCAATGAGAAGGTTGTGGATATCAGTTGAGGGGTAATGGCGATATTTGTCTCTCCAATTTTTGAGATAATGGTTGTGGGCTTTTTGTCCTGTAGAAGAACCTCAGCATTTAACCAGACTTCTTGCAGAGTATCGATGTAAATGGGGGCATCAACGGTTAGTATTGTTAGGTATTTAGATTTGAGAATGATGTCTATGGTGGTATGGAACGGGATGTTTTCATCTGTTTTGACCAGATAGGGAAGGTAATTGTCGGTGGCTTTAGCTTGAAGATCCATTGTAATGGATTTCGAGTGTGAGGATGAGAAGAATTAGAGTGGGGGTTTGAGGTTGAAGAAGGCAGTTTCAGTATTTTGAATACAATGAGACAGTGTAACATCTGTTGTGGTAAAACATGGTTTTTATAGCCTCTGGTGAAACCGCTGATGTGGCCAAAACTCTGCTTTTGAGAGCAGACGTGGCAAACATCTGGTGGAATACAGCTGTTGCCAAAGGAGTGATGCAAACAGCTGTTATTCTACCAAAGTGCTGATGCTAACAGCACTTGGTTTTTTTAATATATATATATATATATATATATATATATATATAGTGAAAACAGTTGTTTTATCTGATCAGACGTTTGAAAACAGATTTTCAACCAAACAGTGGTTGTTTTATCTGTTCAGATGTTTGAAGCAGATTTTTCAACTAACAGTTGATAGAATGGATGAAACAGTGGCTGTTATATCCTTAGCAGATTTTTCAACAAAAATGCTATTTTTAAGGATGGATTTTGATTTTCTGAAAGATTTTAATGTTTTTATTTAAAAACATTTTTGTTGTTTAATCCATGTTTAGCATACCAATTCTAGAAATCAGGTTTTCAAAGGTAGATGTGTCTAAAGCTTTTGTTAACACATCTGCCAATTGATCCTCTATTGGAACATGGTGTAGAGAAATCAAACCTTTTTCATAGCTATCTCTGACAAAGTGATGTCTGATGTCAATATGCTTTGTGGTTGAATGAGAGACTGGATTTTTGATAATATTTTCAGCAACCTGACTATCCAGCATGAGTGGAGTCTTTAATGCAGTTATACCAAAATCCAGTAGTTGATTTTGAAGTCACATGAGTTGGACTGTACAGCTTGCAGCAGCAATGTATTCAGCCTCTACTGTTGAAGTTGAAACAACTGCTAGCTTTTTGCTTTGCCATGAGACTAAGGCATTCCCTAGAAATTGGCACCCTCCTGATGTAGACCTCCTTGTGGTGTGGCAGCCAGCAAAATCACTATCTGAATAACCTGAAATCTCAATGTTTCCAATAGCAGGATACCAGATACCAAGTGTGGGAGCACCTTTTAGGCATCTGAATATCCTTTTCACAGCAATAAGGTTTGACTTTCTAGGTGAAGCATGGGATCTTGCACAAACACACAAGTGGCAAACATAATGTCTGGCCTAGATGTAGTTAAGTACAATAAAGACCCAATCATGCATCTGTAATGTGTCTGGTCAACCAGTTCATCCTTGTCATCAATAGTGAGTAGCTTGGCTGTGCTCATGGGTGTACTACGTGGCTTACAATCACTCATCTCAAATCTGGTTAATAAGTTTTTCACATATTTGTTTTGATAAATGAATGTGCCATTTTGCAGCTGCTTCACTTGGAGACCAAGGAAGCACTGAAGTTCACCCATGGCACTCATCTCAAACTCTGCTGTCATGAGTTCCCTAAACTCTTCACACATTTTGTTAGATGTGGATCCAAAAATGATGTCATCCACATATATTTGAACAATCATTAAATCTTTCCCTCTCCATTTTAGAAATAAAGTTTTATAAATTTTACCTCTTGTGAAACCAATGGATAAGAGAAAGGTGGAAAGAGTTTCATACCAGGCCCTAGGTGCTTGTTTGAGTCCATACAAAGCTTTGTTGAGCTTGTACACATAATCAGGATGGAATGTGTCTTCAAAACCAGGTGGTTGACATACATAGACCTCCTCCTGAATTTTGCCATAAAGGAATGCACATTTAATGTCCATCTGATACACCTTGATGTTGTGGTTGACAGCAAAGGCTAGGAAGAGTCTGATAGCTTGTAGCCTAGCTACAGGAGCAAAGGTTTCCTCATAGTCTATCCCCTCTTCTTGTCTGAAGCCTTGAACCATAAGCCTGGCTTTATTCTTGACAACTATACCCCTTTCATCAGTTTTGTTTTTGAAGATCCACTTTGTGCCAATTGGACAGCCATCCTTTGGCAGTGGTACAAGTTCCCATACTTGATGTCTTTTAAACTGAAGGAGCTCTTCCTGCATGGCTTCTACCCAACTGTTGTCTTTTAGTACCTCTCGGTACTTGACAGGTTGTGTGAGAGATAGAAAACCTGCAAAAAGACAGATCTTTGAGGATTGGCTTCTTGTGAGCACACCCTCTCTGATGTTGCCAATGATTCGGTCTAGTGGACGAGCTCTTAGGTAGATTAAATCTCCCTGATATGGTATGATGGCATTTTGAGGTGAAGCATAGAGGTTTTGTGACACTGTTGATGTAACATCTGTTTGCACTTCTGTAGTACCAACAGATGTTTGAAATGGAGGTGGGGGAATGGGTCCAAGTGGTGTGAAATTGGACTGACTTTTGTCAACAGAGGTTGGACTTATGTCAACAGATGATTGAACAGTGGATGAGGTTGGTGAGGCAGTGGTTTGAGGGTAAGACTGGCCAACAGTGGCTGACTCAGCTGTAGCAGAGTTTTGACAGGTGTTTTGAACAACTGCTTCCCCTGATACAGAATAGACTTTATAGTGACTTGGAATCACAACATCTGTTCTGTGTTGTGGAGACTGTGGAATACCTGCACTGTTAGCTTTGACAGTAATATCTTCAAATTTGAATTTATCTAAATCAAACAATTCAACAGGATTTGCTGGGATTTTTAAGGATGAAAGTTCATTGAACTTAACATTCAGAGTTTCTTCTGTTGTCCTGGTCCTTGTGTTAAACACTTTATAGGCCTTGGCAGTAGAAGAATATTCTAGAAAATATCCACAATCTACTTTGGCTGCAAATTTTGAAATGGAATCTTTAAGATTTAAAATGAAACATGGGCAACCAAAGATTTTGAAAAATGAGATTAATGGTTTGATTTTGAACGGAATTTCATAAGCAGTCTTTTGATGTCTTGGGTTGATTAAAACTCTATTTTGAACATAGCAAGCAGTGTTTACCGCTTCTGCCCAGAAGGACAGTGGCAAACCAGAATCTGCTAGCATGGTTCTTGCAGCCTCAATGAGAGTTCTATTTTTCCTCTCAACCACCCCATTTTGTTCTGGTGTTCTTGGAATGCTGTATTGCCTCACAATTCCTTTTGACACACAGAAGTCATCCAACTCCTTATTTTTAAACTCTGTTCCATTGTCACTTCTAAAGACTTTTACTGGCAAGTCATATTGTTTTTCAACCTTGGTGACAAAGTCCTTCAAGATACCTGCAGTCTCATCTTTAGAGTGTAAAAAGTAAGTCCATGTAAACCTAGAAAAATCATCAACTATGACAAGACAAAATCTTTTTCTTCTTAGACTCATGATTTTAGCTGGGCCAAATAAGTCCATGTGCAACAATTGTAGACATTGACTTGTTTTGGACTCATCAATGGATTTGTAAGAGCTTTTATGTTGTTTCCCTTTTAGACAGGAAGCACAATGCTCATCACATTTGAATTCTTTTGATGGTAGACCTCTTACGGCTTTGTTTGGAGAGTGAGTTGATAGTTTGAAGGTTGGTGTGACCCAGTCTCCTATGCCACAATTCTGTCTCTTTAGTGGAGGTAGCAAAAAACAGACAGACATTTGCCATAGGATTGTCCTTCAACATATCAACTACATACACATTGCCACTCCTATGAGCAACAAGTTGTGCTTTGCTCTCAGCAATGATGGTGTCAATCTTTTTCACCACTTCTGGCCCAATAATCTTACAAGTTTCTTAGTGAAGAATGAGCCATACCCTTTTCACTCATTTGTGATACACTAAGAAGATTAAATTTAAGATTATCAATAAGATTGTCATTTTCAAACTTGAGTTTCCTAGACTGAACAGTCCCTGAACCCAACACCTTACCTTTTGAATCATCACCAAAGGATATATCATCCCCCCATGAGCTAAGAAGTCCAGAAGAAGGGCTCTACATTCTGTCATGTGCCTGGAGCCTCCACTATCTACATACCATAGACTATCTAAACAAGCAGAAGCTCCATGCACATCAGTAATGGATTAGTTTTGGTGAGTGTCCAAAGCCAAGTTGACTTGCAAGAGTTTTAGCCTTGTACTCTTATATTTTGACATCAAAATTTTTAAGATACAGACACTTTGGTCTTGTGATTCTTTTTACCACATATTGAGCATGTAGATTCAAATTCAGTTACCACATCCTTAGATTCAACCTCTTCAAACATAGCCATGAAACAAAAATTTTCTGGTTCATTTTCAACTTTGGCTATAAGATCAAGGTTTTCATCTGTTAACTCATCTAGTAGAATGCTCCAATCAACAAAGCCTTGTGTGAAGAAACTCTGTTGACTGGTCTCTGCAGGAGCAGAGGTGGAGCAGCTTATCAACATCCATCACTTTAAGAGAAATTTGACAAATCAATACTCTTTAAAATGGATCCTCATAATACTGGTTCTGCCAATAAACCGGCTATGCTAGTTAGAAATGAATACAATATCTGGCAAAGGAGAATGGCACATACATTATCACAGACCAACACTGGTTGCTGGAAATCTGTGATATATGGTCCTCACAAACCAGTAAATATCAATCTTGAAACTAAAGAAGAAATACCAAAAGACCCAAAAGACTAAACAGATGATGATTTCCTAAAACTTGAGCTTGATGCTAAAGCTTTCTCTATGTTGGCAATGGCACTCCCAAATGAAATCTACTCTGGACTATTACATTGTGATAGTGCCAAAGAGCTTTGGGACTGCCTAAAAGAACAGTTTGGAGGAACTGAAGAGGTGATTGCCAACACCAGAGAAATCCTGGCTCAACAATATGAAACTTTTGCTCACATAAATGGGGAAACTTTAACTCAACAATTTGAAAGATTCTCCTCATTAATATCTGAGCTAAAATTAAATGGTCAGACCTACACAACTATATCTATGCTTCATAGATTTTTAAGGTCTTTACCTAAAAAATGGGAAACATACTCTATAGTCCTAAAATCCTAACCAGACTTTAGCTCCCTCACTCTTACAAAATTACATGGGAGATTACTAACTTTTGAAAGAGAAATTGATCAAAAGAAAACGTTGCAAAGTTCTGGTAAAACTGCTGATGACTATCTACCAGGTAGTACAACACTATTGGGACAAGATTCACCTACTTGTTCAAATAGTTTTGGATCTTTTGACCACATTGACATAACTGCTGGGATCTAATCTGAAAGATCATTCCCAGGCTATGACAATGATGAATATAGTCAAACTGCTGATAACATGTGTTTTATCATGGATGATTTAAAAAATTTCAACAATGATGACTTAGAAGAAATGGACATCTTACACCAACTGGCCATGCTAAGTATTAAAACAAACAAATTTTATAAAAGGTTAGGAAGGAAATTTCCAGGACTAAACAATTCTACATAAATTGTTTTTGACAAGTCTAAACTTAGATGTCATAAGTGTCAGAAGTTGGGACACTTTGCTAGAGAGTGTAGAAGCTCTAGCTACAACCAATCTCAGTTTGGAAATCAGTTTAACCCTAGTTATAATAGGAATAATGGAACACAAAGGAGTGCACATTTTGTACAGGCACAAGCTCCACAAATCTAATATGTGCCACAAGTACAATATGTACAGATGCCTGCTCAACAGATGCAGAGCCAACAATCAATCCCTCCCATTCCAGCTGCTCAACAACCTCCACAAACTCAGCAACCCTCATAACAAAGCTTGTTCACCTCAGGGTATGTTGACTGGAGCAGTCTTCCTTTTGACACTACTGAGTGCCTGACAATGATAGAAAGAACTTTGCCTTGATGGCATTTGAGGGCTGCACCTCAAAATCTGCCCTGTCTCAGGTATCAAAAGAATCTTTAACAAAACTATGTACAACTTCATGTAAAGAATCTTTTGCTCTCATAAGAGAGACTAATGTGCACTTACAAAGCAAAGCAAATGACTCTGAGAGAAAATTCACTCAGATGAAATGTGATTTAGAAAGAAAACTTGCTGCAAAGGCAAAAGAAAATTCTAAATTAACTAACAATGCTATTGAAACCCAAGCACAACTTAAAATCATGACATATGACCTAGGAAATGTCAGAAAAGAGCTTGCTGACACCAAGGTTACTTGTGAAAAAATGGGTAGAATCTTGTAAAGGGTACCAACTGCTGCTAAACAAACAAAGTGCTTCAAATGTTAGGTTTAGCATAGGGTACAATCACACTGAAACACCAACAGATTTTTCCCCCAAAACTACTGAAGATGGGAGAAAAATTGTTTCAGGTGAAACTTCTGATGAGAAAGAATGCACATCTTTCCATGAAAACTTTCTAAAAACTCGCAAAGAAAGTTCTTCAGAAGTACTGATAAAATCTGACTTTAAGCCATCAGTAGTTTCATCTACATCAGGAGTTGAGAACCTGAAAACTTCTGATGACCTAAATCCAATCAAAACAGTCAGAAATTTGCCATTAAATGAAAAAGAAAAGGTAAAAGAATGTGAAATCTGTGGTCTGTTTAACCACAAGACAGAATTTTGCAGATATAGAAAAGGAATTCAGTACAACAAGAAAATTTCACAACTGGTTGTGGGAAAACAAATCAAAAATGATTTCAAAGAAACTTTTTCTCCCAGATAACAACAACCAGCAAACACCTTTTCTCAGAAAAAGATGAAATCTCAACAAAAGTCTTTTTCTCAAAATTCTCCTTTAGTAGTTAGACCTACATCATCAGCAGTTTCACAAACTGCTGAGATAAAAGATCTCATGAACATGGTACAACTACTGATGACCAGGGTTGATGGTGGTTCTCAAAAGGATACCACCATTGCTCTTAATGAAAAATCCATTGCCAAAAAGACATGGATTCCTCAACGTAGTCAAGAACAAACTGATAATGTTCTCAAGAGCAAACCCAAAGCCAAACTGGCTTGGGTTCCTAAATCTAACTAATTTGCTACTTTGTGTAGAGGGTCTCCAGAGGTTTAAATAGCATTTGGTATGTGAACAGTGGAGGCTCAATGCACATGACAGGATGCAGATATCTGATAAACAACTTTATCAGTCAAAGAGAAGGATCTGTATCCTTTGGGAACAAGGCTAAGGGATATGTGCTAGGACATGGCAATGTCTCCTCTGGCAAAATACAGTTTGACAAGGTCAATCTGGTTGAAAACCTTGAGTACAACTTGCTAAGTGTGTCACAAATGTGTGATAAAGGATATTCTTCCTTTTTCACAAAACGCATGCAAGATCATATCACCAGAAGGACAGAAGTTGATAGAGAAGATCATTGAAGATCATACTTTGTTGATAGCCAAAAGATGTGGCAATGTCTATGCAGTGGACATTGAAAAGGACAAAGTACTGAACAACACTGCCTGTTTCTTCTCAAAGGCATCAACTTCAGAGACTGATCTCTGGCACAGGAGACTTGGCCATATGAACTTTAAAACCATAAATAAAGTCACAAAAATGGGCTTGGTCAGAGGTCTACCTTTGAAAGTATACCATTGTCAAGAACACTGTGCATCCTGTTTAAAGGGAAAACAACATAAGTCCTCCTATAAGTCTATTGAAGAATAAAAAACAACTGCATGTCTTCAACTACTCCATATGGACTTATTTGGGCCTATAAAAATCATGAGCCTTGGTAAGAAGAAGTACTGCTTGGTCATAATTGATGACTATTCAAGATTCACATGGGTATTCTTCTTATTTTCCAAGGATGAGGCAGCTGAAATCATCAAGTTCTTCATTCTACAAGTAGAGAAACAATATTCTCTAAAGGGATTATTAGACAATTCAGTGTTCCCAGAACTCCTGAACAAAATGGCGTGGTAGAAAGGAAGAACATGACATTAATTGAAGCAGCAAGAACTATGTTAGCTGATTCAGGACTACCATTGTATTTCTGGGCTGAAGCAGTTAACATTGCATGTTATGTTCAAAATAGAGTCCCTGTCAACAAGAGACACTCCAAGACTGCCTATGAAGTTCTTCATGGCATGAAGCCCTTTATCTCCTTTTTCAGGGCTTTTAGATGTCAATGTTTCATTCTGAACATTAAAGACTCTATTTCAAAGTTTGCTGCTAAAGTTGATTCAGGTTACTTTCTTGGTTATTCCTCCACTAGAAAAGCCTAAAAGGTTTTTAATTCAAGAACCAAGATAGTAGAAGAAACACTGAATGTCAAGTTCAATGAGTCAAAACACACTCTTATTCCAGCACATCCTGCTGAACTCTTTGACCTTGATAGCTTTCACTTTGGACCTGAAAACACTGTTACTTCATCTAAACCTACTTATTATGGTGATCAAAGGTTTGATGATGAGGATCCAGCACCATGGACTCCTCAAACTGTCATTAAGTCAACTTACAAGCCTTCAGAAGTTTTACAAACTTCTGATTCAACAACTGCTGATGTACAAACTCAAACATCTGCTTCAGCACCTACAACTACTGAAGATGTTCAAACAGCTGAACCAGACATTATAAACCTCAGTGGTTTGTTTGATGAAGTACAAGATCCACCTACACCTGTTAGTGGTTTACAACAACTGATTGAACACAAAGATCATCCATTGAAACAAATCATGGGTGCTATTGCCTCAGGTGTTCTCACAAGAAACCAGCTTTCCAACTTTTTCTTCTTCTCAACATTCATTTCTCAGTTGGAACCTAAAAAGTACCAAGAAGCCCTCAAAGACAACAATTGGGTGGAAGCTATGCAAGATGAGCTGCTTCAATTCAAGAAGCAACAGGTCTGGGAAATCTGTCCCTTACCACCAAACAAGCTACCAATTAGCACAAGATGAGTTTTTAGGAACAAACAAGATGAAGCTGGTATGATGATTAAGAACAAGGTAAGACTGGTGGTACAAGGTAACTCTCAAGAAGAAGGAATTGATTATGATGAGACCTTTGCTCCAGTTGCAAGGCTTGAGGCCATCAGGTTATTTCTGGCCTATGCTATTTCCAACAAAATAAAAGTTTTTCAAATGGATGTTAAGAGTGCATTTTTGTATGGAAAGATCAAAGAGGAAGTGTATGTTTGTCAGCCACCTGGGTTTGAGGATCCTTCTCATCCTGAGTGGGTGTACAAGCTGGACAAAACTCTTTATGGGCTAAAACAGGCTCCAAGAGCCTGGTATGAAACACTTTCTAACTTTTTGCTCAAAAATAACTTTACAAGAGGCTCCATTGATAAAACTCTTTTCATTAAAAATGTTGGAAATCATGTCTTACTTGTTCAAATTTATGTTGATGATATCATATTTGGTTCAACAAACACAAAATTGTGTGATGAATTTAAGAAACTCATGCAATCAAAATTTTAGATGAGTACAATGGGAGAACTGCAGTACTTCTTAGGACTACAGATTAAACAACAAACAATTGGACCTTTTATACATAAATCTAAATATGTTAAAGAATTATTGAACAAATTTTCTTTACAAGACTCTAAATTATGTTCCACTCCCATGACACCTACCACACAAGTTGAACCAGAGGATCAAGGAAAACAGGTTGATCAAACCATGTATAAATGTATGATAGGTTCCCTTGTGTATCTAACTGCTTCTAGACCAGATATTATGTTTTCAACATATGTCTGTGCTAGATATCAAACAACTCCTAGGGAATCACACCTCATTGCAGTCAAAAGAATCTTCAGATATCTGAAAGAAACTCCTACACTTGGAATTTGGTATCCCGCTTCTAACAATACCAAGTTATCAGCTTTTTCAGATAGTGACTATGCAGGGTGCCAAATGTCAAGAAAATCAACATCTGGTGGTTGTTAATTCTTGGGAAACTGTCTAGTGTCCGGGCAATCAAAGAAACAAACATCTGTTGCAACTTCAACTGCTGAAGCTGAATACATTGCAGCTGCAAGTTGTACATCACAGATACAATGGCTCCAATATCAACTTCTTGATTATGGAATCAAAGAAACCAAGACACCATTGCTTGTAGACAGCAAATCTGCCATTAGCATCATTCAAAATCCTGTTCAGTTCTCAAAAACTAAACATGTTGAAATCAGGTATCATTTCATCAGGGATTGCTATGAAAAAGGCAAGATTGAAGTGAAGCATGTGACAACAGCCAATCAAATAGCTGACATATTCACTAAACCCCTTGACACATCAACATTTCAGAAGTTAGTATCCATGCTTGGGATGCTAAATTTGTAAGTGTTTCTTTTATATCTCTGCACATATTTTATTTTTCACTTACATCTGTTTTTAGACCAAAACTTCTGAAAAACAAAGAGAGAGAAACTACTGATGAACAAAAACATCAGTATGGGAATATTTTCTGAAAAATGATTAACTTCTGATAAAATAATCTTCAGAAGTTATGAATAAAGTGTTTATAAACATTCTCATCAGTTGTTAACAAACTACTGAAGAGAAAATGGGAACTACTGATGACAATTGTTCTTCATCAGCAGTTTTGTCATTAAGGGCAAATCAGACATTTCCCACTTCAGAAGTTTGACCTAGGGCGGTTACAAACTTCTGATAAACACCTTTTTCAACACTTATCCATTCAAAAAGCAAAACTCCCTCATTCTCTCTCAAAAACACTCTCAAACCCTTAACCTACAAAAACATTGTTCGATCCACACACACACAAACCACATGGCTCTAATACTGAAACAGGGACACAATCAAAGAGGCTACTTTGAGAAACATGAAGCCTGGTCCCAATACGATGAAATCATTGATTTAGTTGTTAAATCCCAATACTTCACTGCCCTCACTATTGATCCTCCAATCCACACTGAAACTCTAAATGAGTTCTGGGCAAATGAGGAGACGGTGACAGTGAATGATAAAGTGATCTCCCTCAATTCAACCATCCAAGGGAGAAGAATGGCAATCACACCCGACACTTTGGGAATTAGATTGGGTCTAGATGATGTGGGTGCCCCAGATCAATTTCCAAACTCTGAAATTCATCTAGCCATGACAGAGTGTGGTTACCAAGGTACTCTCTCACATGCTACTATTATTAAAAATATTTTGAACCTAAGTACAAACTTTTGTTTCACTATATAATAATGTGTTTGAGTCTAAAAACTGGATCTTATGATCAGATGCCCTCTACTTTTAAACCTATTTTTCATTCCATTGTGAATGAAACAAAATTCAGGGCATCAGCACTTTTCTTTAATGAGTTGGTGTTACATCATCTAAATTCTAAAAAGAAGTTTTTGTTGTATCTAAGATTTATTATGCAATGCATAATAAAGGAACTTGGAGAAGAGGTGCTTGTGGGTAAAACAACTGTTTTAAACCCATTAACCTCACAAGCATACTCCAGGCACAATAAACCGGCCACCTGGCCAAAAGATGACCAAGGGGAACATACAACAGTCCCCAAGGAACCCTCATCTTCCAAATCTTCACCCAAAAAGGCCAAGAAACCCAAACAGCAAAAACGAAAACCCACCAGCCTTAAAAGAAAGGCAGTTCAGAAAGTTGAGATGCCTGAACTTGCTAATGTGCAATCTGCACTTGATAAAGATGTGACTGAAACATCCTCTCAGTCTCATCCATCTCAAACCCCCACTAGAGCACCAATCACAATTTTATTCAAAAGAAAGAAATTTAAGAAAACAATCCCCATTGACTCTTCTTTTCAAACTGTTGAACCCTTAGACCGAACTACTGAACCAGCACCACAAATTTCTGAACCTGAAGCCCTTGAAATTGCCAAACTTCTCTCTTAGCTTAAAGAGAACATCCCATCAGAACATGTCAGTCCCCAACAACCACATCAAACAGGGGACATACCTTCAGAACTTGACATGGATGTGGATGTCCGTAGCCCTAAACCAAGAGATGAGGATCAACCAAGGTCTCTAAGCCCAAACTTAGAAACTTTAGGTACATTTGAGGCTGCTACTACTCATATACTACCCAGTGGTGGATCTGAGGAAAGAAGTAACATTGCTAAGACCTCACTTGTGGCAACTACTGATGAAGGCTTAATGCCGGAGGTAGGAAATCCTCTAAACCAAGAACAAGAGGTACATGAGACAACTGGGTTTGGCCCAGCTCATGATGTAACTGATACTGTCCTCATTGAGGAAGTAAGCAGGGATTCAGATGATTCCATTTATTTGGATGATGATTCACACTCCACCAAAATTGAATTGACGGCTGCTACTGAAAGTCCTACACCTGGTGTCTCTAAGCTCAAAGAGCTGGTCTCACCAGATCAGGTTAAAGTCCACTTGATCCCTGATCACTACTAGAAAAATACCCCTATCTTGACACACATTTTATGACACGCGAGAATTCATGACACGCAAAAGCACGTGTCATTAAAAAATCGTCATCTTTTAAAAAAATTGGTCAAACAATGACACTTTTTTTTGCGTGTCAAGAATCTAATGTCAAGATATTAAAAAACATGACACTACAAGAATTGAGTGTCATGTATTATGTCAAATTTCACATTTTTCAATTCCCGCGCCCTCTCTCTTCCTCTATTATACTGTGCACGTACCCTCCCTCATATCAAAAGAAAAAAACCATCTGCTCGATCGTTCATTACCCCAAGCTTCTGATTGATCGTTCATTACCCAAAGCTTCTGCTCGTTCATCCCTAACGTAACCCTAGCGTAAAACATCTGCTCGTTCATACCCTAACGCGCAACCATCTGCTGATAAAAAAACCCTAACGTAACCATCTGCTCGTTCATACCCTAACGCGCGCTGATGGAAGACGAAGATGGAAGCTGACAATTACCTTCTGATCGTTCATAACCATCTGCTCGTTCATACCTTCTGCGTCATCATCATTTCAGTAAGTATTTGACATCAATCTCGCGTCAATCGAAGGTTTGTTATCTGCTGACATGATTAGTGTTTAATGAGCAGGAAATACCCTAGGGTTTAGCTCGCGTTCATAATCTCGCCTTCCTCTATCTCGCGTCTGCTGCATCAATCGAAGGTTAGGGTTTATCTTCCTCAATTATTATGGTTTATTGTTGAAATTTGTGTATATAGTTCATTAGGAGATCAAAATTTTGTATATAAGTTTCGTTTATGATCATACGTACTGTATGTAAAATTAATTTTCTATGGTGGTTTTTATTTTGTGAAATTTTTTGATCAAAACAGTTCTAAATTAGTAGGTGAATATGCTTTTTTCTATGGTGGTTTTTATTTTGTGAAAATTTTAGATCAAAACAGTTCTAAATTAGTAGGTGAATATGCTTGGTTGGAGTTTTCAGGGCTTCTTTTATGAGCTTTGTCTTTGTTATTTATCAAAATCGCGAGTTTAGTTGGCGCTTTTAAAAAGGGTAAGCTTAGCAAAAACTTTTTTTTACCAAAAAATGTATGCTAAATCATAGTCATCTAAGCAAGTGGATCTAATGTGGTATGGCCAAAGCGAACTAAATCATTTTGGGAGCCTTAAGCGAAAAGAAAAACAAGGGTTCTTTTCAATCCGTCATTATTAGCTTTTTAAAAATAAAAGAATCAAAACTGATAAATATTGTGCATGACAACATCTTAGTTTTGTTTGTTGTTTGTTGTTTTTTAATTATGTCGTCCCTTGTGTCCCCCACATATTAGATTTTGTAAGGTTTTTTTAGTATTTAGAAGTGAAAAGCAATGTTTTATCTTATTATGTATTGTTTTTTAGTTATGTGTTTGACTTCCAATATAAAAGTGCATGTTTCTATTTTACTATTTTATTTATGTTTTATTTATCCTTTATTTATGTTGGTCTAGATCTACTAACAAAAGGTCATGGATAAATCATGGATTTCGTCTCATAGATTATCAAATGAATATGAAGAAGGAGTAAAGGCTTTTTTAGAGTTTGCACAATCTAATTATCCAAAATCGGATGTTATTCGGTGTCCTTGTGTAGATTGTATCAATTTTCGTTACGAGTCAATTGATAATGTGCGTTATCATTTGTTTGCCCGCGGTTTCCACGAAAATTATAAGGTTTGGTCTTTCCACGGAGAATCACTTCCCAACCGTGATTCTAGCTTCCCTAATAAATGTAGACCTGATGACTTTGATCACACAAAGGAAATGCTACATGATGCCTTCACGTATGTAGAGGAAGAACCCGAATCACTGAAATTACTTCTTGAAGAATGTGATAAGCCACTTTACCTAGGGTCAAAGCATAATGCACTTAGTGGATTATTGAAATTCCAACATTTGAAGGGTCAATTTGGCTGGTCCGATGCTAGTTTTGATGCTTTGTTGGGTGTCCTAAAAGATATCTTACCATCTAACAATACAATTCCTAGCTCGATATATGAGGCCAAGAAGTTGCTAAAAGTAGTAGGTCTACAATATGAAAAGATTCATGCATGTGAAAACGATTGTGTTCTATTCTGGAAAGATCACAAGGATGCTTCTAAGTGTCCAACTTGTGGCACATCTCGTTGGAAGAAGAATACAAAAGACGTGCCTTCAAAAGTTTTGTGGTACTTTCCTCCAATTCCTAGATTTAAGAGAATGTTTTCCTCACCGGAAATTGCACATAACTTAACTTGGCATGCACAAGGTAGGGCCAATAATGGTAAGCTAACCCATCCTCGCGATTCTCCCTCTTGGAAGCTTGTTGATCACACGTGGAAAGAATTCGGAAAAGAGAATCGAAATCTTAGATTAGCCTTATCGGCTGATGGTATCAATCCTCACAGGTCATTAAGTTCCAAATATAGTTGTTGGCCGGTTATCCTAATAACCTATAATCTACCCTCTCATTTGTGCATGTCAAGAAGATTCATGATGTTGACCTTATTGATATCAGGGCCAAGCCAACCTGGTAACAATATTGATGTCTACTTGGCACCATTGATAGAAGATCTAAAAATCTTGTGGGAAACTGGCGTTGAGACATTTGATGCCTATAAGAAGGAATACTTCAATCTAAGAGCAGTATTACTTTGGACTATAAATGACTTTCCCGCATATGGTAATCTTTCAGGGTGTGTTACCAAAGGTTATTATGCTTGTCCAATATGTTCAGAGAATACATGTTCACAATGGTTGCCAAAGTCGAAAAAGGTATGTTTTCTCGGGCATAGAAGATTTCTGCCGATTAATCATCCTTTTCGTAAAAGGAAAAAAGATTTCAATAATCTACAAGAGAATGAGGCTATAAAAAAACCATTATCAAGTGAAGAACTTTACAATCGTCTGGAGGGGTTTAAGACTATATGGGGTAAGAAAAAAAAGTCAAAGAAGGTAAAGTTAAAGATAAGCAAGTCAAAGAAAAGAAAGTCAAAGATGGAAAAGTCAAAGATGGAAACACCAGAGAAGAAAACATCAAAGAAGGAAAAAGATAGTATTGATGAGAGAGCTAAATTTTGGCATAAAAAATCAATTTTTTTTGAACTTGAATATTGGAAGAAGTTGCTTGTTCGTCATCAACTAGATGTTATGCACATAGAAAAAAATGTGTGTGAGAGTGTTTATGGGACATTGTTGAATTTGCCTCACAAGACGAAGGATGGGTTAAATGCACGACAAGATCTTGAGGATTTAGGTATTAAGCCTGAACAACAACCTCAACAAAAAGGGAAACGCCTTTTGCTTCCTCCTGCATGCTACACGTTGAATACCGCGGAGAAACATCTATTTTATAATACATTGTCTAACATAAAAGTACCTGACGGGTATTCTTCCAATTTTAAGAATCTCGTGTCCGATGATGTTTCCAAGATGAATGGTTTGAAGTCTAATGACTGTCATGTACTGATGCAACAACTTCTTCCTTTTGCAATCAAGGGGGTGTTACACGAGAAAGTGAGGAAAGCAATCATAAGCTTGTGTCATTTTTTCAATAAGTTGTGTAGTAAAGTTGTCGATGTTAGCACGCTAAGCAAGTTGCAAAGTGACATCGTATTAACTTTGTGTTTGTTAGAGAAGTATTTTCCTCCTTCGTTCTTTGATGTCATGATTCACTTGATGGTGCATTTAGTTAGAGAAGTGAGGTTATGTGGCCCGGTTCATTTTAGGTGGATGTACCCATTTGAGAGATACATGAAAACACTTAAAGGGTATGTACGAAATCATTATCGACCCGAGGGTTGCATTGCAGAATGTTATGTGGCAGAGGAAGCCTTAGAATTTTGCTCGGGTTACTTAAAAAACATGAAATCAATTGGCAATCCTTATGAACGTGTTGATGAAACAATCCGCACCGGCAGGCCTTTATCGGGGGCTACAAGGGAGGTTGTGGATGCTCAGTTACATGACCAAGCTCATCTTTATGTATTAAGAAACATCGCTGTTGTGGAGCCGTATATAGAGTGAGAATCGCATAAAACTATATACTTTTTGTATTGTATGTAATACATAAAGCTTCTACTAACATCTACAATATATACTTCAGGCAGCATATGTTGGAATTGAAGGATCTCAACCCTCGCGCCTCTCGAAATAGTACATGGTTGCAAAACCAACACAATCGAACATTTATAAGCTGGCTTAAGAACGAGGTCTATTTTTTAAAAGAAGTTTGTTAGAATTACCATATTATTTTTAGTAACATTTTACATTAATTCTTTTTCCAATAGGTTGAAAAACGTGTGGCTAGCGGAGAAAGTATTTGTGACAATGTTCGTTGGTTGGCCAAAGGGCCTACTTTTTTTGTTAATAAATATAGCGGTTTCGCCATAAATGAGTATCAGTTCCATACAACAACTCGAGACGAATCTAAAACAACTCAATGTAGTGGAGTATCTCTAGTTGCACATGCTATGCAGATTGCTAGTGCAAAAGACATCAGTCCCGTGTATGGCGCTGTTACTTACTTTGGCCGTATAAAGGAGATATGGGATCTTGATTATCGCATGTTTACCGTTCCTGTTTTCATGTGTGATTGGGCTGATAGTCGTGGAGTAAAAAAGGATGATTTTGGATTCACCGTGGTAAACTTCAACAGGCTTGGTCACCATTCTGAACGCTTCATATTAGCTAGTCAAGCCAGACAAGTTTTTTATGTTCAAGATCAACAAGATGATAATTTGTGTGTTGTTGGCTTCACACCACATAAGATGTACAAGTATGGGGCAAGTGATGAAACTGAGGATATGTTGGAATTTGATGTTGCTGGTGATCTTACACAAGGCTCCGCCTTAGTAGACCTTGATGATGATTTTTCGTGTAGGCGTATGGATGGAGAGGGCATATTAATTTAAACTTTAGTTTTTGTGTTTTTAGTAGACCTTGATGATGAAATTTGTGTATTATTACTTAATTTGTTTTCTGATCATGTTGTGTGGTTTTTTATATTCTTGTATGATTTTTCGTGTAGGCGTATGGATGGAGATAACAAACTACATGGAATTTGTTTTTTATTACTTAATTTATTTTCTGATAATGTTGAAACAGGAGATTTTTTTCTGACATGGAACCGAATTCTGGTTCGGATCATGATGAAGGAGATGAGAGATCACAAAGAGGTCCGACATGGATGAAGAGAAAGAAAACAAATCATAAAGGGAAACCTCCAGTTACTTACAATATCAGAGGTGTCCCAATCGGAGAAACGTCAACAAAACTTTCTACTTTTGAGGGAGTGGTTGCAAGATCTATGATTCCTATAACTTATGAGAGTTGGTTAGACGTTAGTGCTGATACCAAGGAAGAAATATGGCAGTACATTTTGGTAAGTGTAACATATAATCTTAACTTCAAATTAATTATCTTATGTTTTTGTTGAAAATAATATTGTTTACGCTTTATGTTTCAGGCAAATTATGATGTTGACCCAAAGAGCCGGACTCAAACTTTACAATCAATTGGGACCAAGTGGAGAAATTTCAAACATACTTTGTATAAGGAACATATTGAGGTACAAAAAGATGACCCTGAGCTGAAGAATAATCTACTCAATCCTCCTCCAGACCGTCCGTCCGTGGGAAAAAGCGAATGGAAAGTATTTGTGTCGCAAAGAACTACAAAAACATGGCAGGTTTGTTACACGTCTTTGTGATTTTAAGGCAAATTATTTGTGTCGCAAAGAACTACAAATCAGAGGTGTCCCAATCTGAGTTTCGGACTGAACCTGCTGCGCGCTCGCCTGCTGCGCAGTCGCCTGCTGCTGTGCGCTCGCCTGCTGCGCGCTGCTGCGCAGCTGCTGGTCCGCTGCTGGTTCAGTCCGAAACTCAGAGGATAATGCGCTGCTGCGCGCTGCTCTGTGCAGGCTGCTGCGCGCTGCTGCGCGCTCGCCTGCTGCGCAGTCGCTTGCTGCGCGCTGCTGCGCAGCTGCTGGTCCGCTGCTGGTCCGCTGCTGGTTCAGTCCGAAACTCAGAGGATAATGCGCT
This sequence comes from Ambrosia trifida, assembly GCA_028751855.1. Taxonomy (NCBI): domain Eukaryota; kingdom Viridiplantae; phylum Streptophyta; class Magnoliopsida; order Asterales; family Asteraceae; genus Ambrosia; species Ambrosia trifida. The sequence goes on along the minus strand of CM054123.1, from coordinate 168,574,075 downwards.
GCTGCGCGCTGCTCTGTGCAGGCTGCTGCGCGCTGCTGCGCGCTCGCCTGCTGCGCGCTGCTGCGCAGCTGCTGGTCCGCTGCTGGTCCGCTGTTCTGTGCAGGCTGCTGCGTGCTGCTGCGCGCTCGCCTGCTGCGCGCTGCTGCGCAGCTGCTGGTCCGCTGCTGGTCCGCTGTTCTGTGCAGGCTGCTGCGCGCTGTTGCGCGCTGTTCTGTGCAGGCTGCTGTTCGGTATAATATAAAATGACCCATTCAACCTGTTTGACCAGTTTATTATAAAATGCGGCCCAAATTGACCCATTTTCGTATAATATAGGTTGAACAATCCAGTCAGAAAGGCTGAGTTATTGCATTGATATAATGCACTATTCTTTGTAATGGGTCTGCTTTTCTAGTCTTATCAAAACACAAATGGAGCACTGAATAATGCACAATATAGTTCCAGTCATTAAGCACATGCATATCGTATATTTCATCGATGGTGATGTGTAATTTGGTATGTTTTAAATATGTCAAAGTGTTTAACAAAAAGGTTCCATTGACAGTAGCATACACTTTTAATAAAATACAAGATAGATGAAAGATAGATGAATAGTCCTCATAATAATAGATTTCTATATTGTTGCATACATATGGCCCCTTGTAAGGGCATGTTGATAATAAACTACAATGCAACCTTTGACATCATGAATATAATACATATGGGATACGCATTAATAATTAGGTAGCTGTTGCTGTAAGCTAAGACCCTTGAAAAAATACGCAGGCCATGCAGTACGCTCTGGTAATTGTTAACTGAATTAAAGAGGTGTTCTTTCTAGAAATAACACTTGTTGGCCGTCGGTTCTTTTATAAACCTAGCTCTGAGCCCATGCTCCGGAACTGGGAACGGACTATGCTGTACTAAATCTGATGGACCCACCAATTCCCACCTGTTCAAAATCACCCAAAAAATAGTAATAATAAGATCAGCATGGGATAATTTTGATTTATGAATACTATTTCTGTATCAAGAAACTCTGTTAACTCCTAATTATTTGATTGTTTACATGTTAACAATGGCATCACTTTCCATCCTGCACAGTTTATTATCTAATTTGCTTAAATGATTAGTAGTTGATTAGTAACTTTAAAATGGGCACTTCTCTTTTGGTGGATTGTGTAAAAAATGATAAAAAAAAATACAATATTTTTTTTTGTACTTTACTACCTTTACTAGAGGGCAACAACTTGATTAACAGTTTTCGATTATAAAGACATGAGAGGATATAGAGTTAAACGGATTGAGCCGAAAAGGATGTTTTAGGTGATTTCAGGCTGAATTAATTTAATGGTGTGTGTTTCTAATCCAGGAAAAAAGTAAAAAAGCTAAGGAAGTTCGTGCACTTAATATATACAATCATCATTTGAGCCGAAAAGGATATGCCAGACTTCAAGCTGAGCTGGTATGAATTAAATTAATTGAATACTTTACTTGTTGAAATTTTTGTTAACTCACTTTTGTTATTCTTGATTATATAGATGGCAGAAACTGGGAAGACAGAAGAGGAGATTGATAGGGCAATGCTGTGGAAAAAAGCAAGAGAGCGAAAATCAGGAGGTTTCGATAAACATGTCCAAGTAGTAGTTGATAAAATTGTAAGTTTTTTCTCACATTCAATTTGAATTTTTTGATGTGTTCTTGGCTGATATGATGGTAATAGATCACTTTATCAGCTTAGTATATATTGCTACTAAATGTTTCATGAATTGGTTTCACATTGTAGGACAAGATGCTAAATGATGAAGGTTCTGGAGAGGTCACATGCGGTACAAATGATGTGCTTACACAGGCCCTAGGTACTAAGGAACAACGGGGGCATGTGCGTGGAATGGGTAGATTTGTAAGGCCACATCAGTATTTTTACCTACCCAAGACTGTTAAACATTACATGGAGAATGAGAAGAAGAAGTATGAAGAACGGTTCAATAAACTTGAAGACGAGTTGGATAAAATGAGAAGGGGTATGAATAATGTGTCTGAAGCCGGAAGTTGCCAAATGTGGGGCAATGAAGATTTTAAAGACCACTCATTCGAAGAACCAGTTGTAAGTATCTATGTACAAGTGTTTTTTTAAATAGTTTCTATGTTATATCTAAGAAAGAATTCTTTATAATTTATATATATTTGTAGGATAATGCGTGTTATCTGGCGGTTGACGTGCGTTCAAATATTGTCGCCAAAGGAATCATAATGAAGGATACATATAAAGAGGAGAATGTTGAAGTGAAAGTTGAAATAGCTTTACAAAGAGAAGCCGAAGTACCTAATCCACTTGATGAGGAGTTTGTTGAGACGGTTGCAGATGCTGTTGGGCACGTACTAAGTTGGCCGAGTGATCTTGTCATTCGTTTCTCTGACTTGGTAATAATATTTACTTATTTTAAATACATATATACACAATGTCTAAGTTATTTATATATAGTTACAGGAAAAAGCGATGGCGAAACCAAAGAAAAAACCAGCTGACAAAACGAGAAAAGAAATAGAAATTAAGAAACGGCCCAGGAAAGATGATGAGGAAAACAAAAAAGAAGATGAAAAAGAACTTGATGAGGAATACAAAATAGAAGATGAAAAAGGAGAAAGCAAGAAACAAATAAAAGGCAAAATGCAAGTTGTTGAGAATGTAGGAAAAAGAAAGAAGACTAGAGCAGAAAGGAATCAAAGGGTTAGAATGGATACAAATGGGACTTTATTGATGGCTGCCCACGTAGTTGATGGACAACTTAAAAATGTGGAGTCTTTGAGACTGCCGTTGGATGAGGATGTATTTGGGCATGAGAGTTTCACGTATGTACATTGGGATGATTTTGAAGCCGTTTTTACAATGAATGAGCTGAGCGGTGGTGTAATCAGTTCTTATATTATGTAAGTGTTTAAGTTTAGTCTAAATAACCGTTGGTAAAACACATTTTATTTTATGGATTCTGTTTTTGTATGTTTAACAGGTTACTGGATTCGCAAATAAAGAGTGGCCAAAAACGCGATCATGGAATTTGTTTTGCGAACCCGGCTATAATCTCGCCGGCTGACCGCAAACCCAAATCCCAACATAATATAGAGCAAGCAAGTAGAGTGGTTGTAGATCGTTTATTAAACAGAAATGGCAAGGACATCATCTTGTTGCCTTACAACCCCGGGTATGATAGATCTTATCTGATCATCTTAGTGCGTTTTCATTTTAGTGCATTTTCATTTATGATACTGAAAATATATCAAAACTAATAAATAAGGAAAAAGACCAAACTACCCCCTTAGGGACGATTTTGGCTATTCACTCTTTGTTTTTTGTAGAAACCATTGGGTGTTGGCTGTGCTTGACATGAAAGGAGCCACTTGTTACTATCTTGATTCTATATGCCCGGAGAGTGTCTACGAGCCGTTAAGGCAAATTATTGATAGGTAAGTAAATGTCGTATATGATGGCTTTGAAAAAAAATAGTTTATTGGAAGTTACGTTTGAATATGCTTTAAGATATAATTTATTTTTAATAGGGCCACGACCGTGTATAGTGCTCAGACTAGTACCGGCAAGAGGTTTAAACTGAGATGGGTCAACACCAAGGTGAGCACTTAATTATCCTAACTATTTATTTGGACTGATCTGAATATACTGTTTCGCATATAGATGCTCCTAACTATTTATTTAATTGGTACTATCTGTAGGGTGCATTCTTTTTTACTTGCATGAATTATCCATATAATTCTTTTAATGTGCAGTGTCCGTGTCAGCCGGGGATCACAGAATGTGGTTATTATGTAATGAAATTCATGAAGGAGATCGTTACGGACGGACTTGGAATATTGGACAATGTAAGTTGATCGAGTCAAATTCTAGTCACTTTTGTTTTCTTGAAACTAAAACCATCGCGAACCCTTAACCTTTCATCTTATTAATTTAATTGTGTCTCAGGTTGGGGGAGGAGTGGAGGCTTACTCGGATGCGGATATTGATTATGTTCGTGAAGAATGGTCGGGTTATGCCTCGACCTTCATTTTCAAGTTATGATCCGTATGTTTAGGCTTACTAATCGACTAATGTAATGTATTGATACAATGTTTTTGTAACCCTTTGTGGTAGAATTCGACATAATTGTAATGGGTTTTTTTGGTGGTATAATATATGCAGCTTTATTATTAAATTTATTGTTTTTGTAATTATAAATAAAAAATAATTCCAGGATATTATTCGTTTTGCAGAAAAAAAAAATTGGTAAAAAAACATGACACGCAAAATGACTGTCATAAAGGTGTGTCATAAATTCATGTATGTCATAAATGCTGTAAAAAAAATTCGTAAATGAGTGTCAAGAATGTTTGTCATTAAAGAGTGTGTCATAAATGCGTGTCAAAAAAGCATGTCATAAAGGAGTGTCATAAATGCGTGTCATTAAAAGATGACACGCGCCTGCATGTCATAAACTTTTCTTGACATGTTCTTCCTTGACACTTTTTTGTGTGTCATAAACACCCTTTTATGACGCGCAATGCGCGTCAAGAAAGGGGTATTTTTCTAGTAGTGGATTCCCCTAAAGTGGCATCTTCTGTACAACATGAAGATCACCCAAAAACACACCCCTCACTGAAAATGTCTACCCAATTCCCTGGGTCATCCAGCATAGACTTGAACCAACTATGCAGCCCAGATGGTCCCCTATACCAGTTGATGAACACCCTAATTGCTAATCACCTCAAAACTTTCACAACTGCTTTGGAGTTGTCAACCAAAACTCAGTTTGAGGTGATCAACAAGAAACTTGGTGAGCTGTCCAACAAAATAGACAACAACTCAAGATAGCTTGCTAAACTCACTGGTAGAACTTCCAAACCTAGCAGGCTTCCATAAGTGGATGAAGCCAAAAAGGGGGAGAAGATTAAGGAACCTAAGGAGTCATTGGAAGCCAGGACAAAGGCAAGAGTGGCTCTACAACAACAACTGCTTCTAGAAAAAGCCCAAAAACAAAAGAAAGATCAACAAAGGCTTAGTTCTGGAACTGAAGTTGAAGCTGAACCTTCCCAAGGCCATAATGTAAAAGCTGTTGAAGAAACCTCTGATGACTCAGAAAGTACTGAAGACAATCCTTCAGTAGTTGATACTTCTACCAACACTTCAGCAGTTAACATTTCCAGCTTACAAACAATTAAAGAGCCTTCCAAAATAACTGAACAACAACAACCAACTCCTATTCCAAGGCCTACAACAACTACAACAATGACTGTGCTGAATCCTTCTCCACTATCAATGTCCAAAGAGCCACTAGAGAAGAGTTTGATTGCAACCCAAAGAAAGGCTAAGGAAGAAGAGATCTGGAACAACTTGGAGGCAAGGGAAGATTTAAGCTTAAATGAAAAGCTTCAAGCTTATGAAGCAGAGTTGAATAGGCAAGCTGAAATAGAGAGAGTTGCTAAAGAAGACAAAAGACAACAACTGGTGTCTTTTATAACAAAGAACAGCAAAACAAAAGCCTATTCACTCAAAGGGCTCTCAATGGATGAGCTAACCAGAAGAGCTCAACTTGTTGCTGACAAACTTGCAACAAACAAAGATGGAAAAGCCAAGAGAGTAGAAATGATTGAAGAACTGGTAGCAAATGATTATGGTTCAAAAGCCTCTGTGTCAAGATGGAAGGAATACAAACTACTAGACATATACAAGAAATACAAGGCTGCCAAGGCTGCTAATCCAGAGAAGTTCAAAACTTCTGAAGTATCAAATTCAGTAGTTAGAACTTCTGGTGTTAAAAGACCAACTACCAAGAAGAAACCAGAGGACAATACAAAGACTGACTTCAAGATGGTGTTTCTAGAAGGCAACACAGTTGTGCAAGGAGACTTTAATATTGAAGAGAAGCCTCTGATAACTCAATTTAGGGATCCTTCAACATTTGCTTACCAAATTAAGAATACTATCACTGACAGACTGCACACAAAGGTAGTTATTGAACATCATTTACCAACTTTCAAATTACCTAATGTAGTGCAAAAAGAAGACAGAAGTGAATCCCACCTGAGAGTCACAGAAATAGAAAATATCCAACACTCAGGAACATCCCAGGGATCCAACATGGTTCCCTAAACTTCAGACTTTGACAAGTCTAAAGTGCTGATCATCAGATGGTCCTTTACTGATGACAGCTCAGTATTGGTGACAAGAAGAGATCTTACAAGAAATGCCTACAAGTCCATGAATGAACTGAAGAATCTATCAACTCAGGACTTGCTTATAATTCAACACTTGGAACCTCAAAGGGGATCTCTCACTGATGAACTGCTTAATCAATTGAAGAATTCCATTTTCAAGGAGACATGGAAGATTGTGAATGACAGAAGAAGACAATAAGGAATTAGAAAAGGTTTTGGCTTCATCAATCCAGGGGGAGATTGTTAGCACAAAAAGGATTGAGGAAACCACTTTTGTAAACCTTAGTCTAATTCACTTCTGCAAATATTCTAAGTATAGAACTACTGAAGAAAGAAGACTAAAGTACTGAAGAAGGATTCAACAAGTACTGAAGAAGAAGTATCAGAAGTTCTGAAGTCTAACCAGACAGTTCACTCAAGAACTACTGAAGACAAACTACTCATCAGTAGTTTGTCATTCATCAGCACTTGTACAAGAATCTTTCCACCGCCTTATGTTTCAGTAGTTCATTAGTTTAGTATTACTTTATCTTTTTGTGCAAGTTCCAAGAATGCAACTTGTTGCAACTTGTTTCTGACTTGCTTTTTGGCAAGGTTCATATATATGTAAAGTCTATAAATAGATGGGTTCATCCATCTGTTTTAGACATTGATTTTAATAGAAACTGAAATCCTTCAAAGCTTATTATTGTTGTTTCCATTTCATTTATTGAGAATCTGTTTGAGTATTTATTATCATTCACATTCAATACTTAGATTCTCATTAAACTTGTCTTTAGATTTCAAACATCCAGGGGGAGTAATAACTACTGTTGATAGTGTAACTTTACTTACTCATTCCACTGTGCAAATCTGATTAAATTTGCTAAACACATAAGTGTTCACTAGCAAGCAATACATCAAGAGCATTACTAATCCAACATGATCTCATCACGGGGATAGTACTCAGTCTTCAGTCTAAACACAAACTCATCCCAGGGCATGGCATTGGCCTCAGCCAACCCAACAGTCTGAATAACAGAGTTCCACCAGGTTGAAGCACAATTCTCGAAAGTACCCGAAGCAAGCTACACTTGGTCCACAACAGGACAGTTACACATTGCAAACACAGACACAACCTTCTCCAGCCACCTAAGTAAACCCACTGCACCCTCATTCCCACTAAAGTTATGAGGCTTACAGTCCACAAACATTTTGTAGGTACAGGTAGGAGGAGGATTAACAACATTACCTATATCAACACATAGTTAAACAAAACGAATATACCACAAAGGTATTAGGAAACAGAAGTAGTAGTAATCAAATTACCACTAGCAAATCCCTGCTGAGCAGCCTGGAATGCAGCAAGGGAAACAGACACTTGTTGCTAAATCATATTGTTCAGTTCGGCTTGAGTCATAGTGATAGGCTCATCACCACGACCGCCACCGAGACCACCGCCGCCACCATGGCGTCCACCACCACGCGCAACTGACATCTTCTAGAACACAGAAAGAACAAGACGTTCAGATTCATCACTACTATCAACCACTAGAGATAATGATAGAGAATCATCCTGTTCCGACTAGTTCGTATCAACCACGAACCATCTGATCAGAATACTAAGTGTATAAGAATCTTCGAATGAATAATCATTCCGAGGTGTACTAATCCCAGTATAGGTGCAAGATAGTGTGTGTGAGCAAGTGTGTGTCCATTGGAGCATAAAAGGAAGATGTTCGAATACTGGACTAATCTTGAAGGTACGCTGAAGCCGCTCCAATGCGCAACACCACCGTGCTAAGAATCAACAGGTCAGTCCATTCGTCTTCAAATCCCGAAGAAGAAGATAAGATAAAGAATAGGCAAAACCCAAGAAAGAATAGATGATGTAACACATAAGTATGATGATGATATAGACACCCCGACAAAGTAAATAAGTTTCCCAATAAAACGACTCATAACATGTGACCTTCTAGTGTGTGTGACTCGGCTATAGACCAGACTCTACATGCAGTCCTAGTTCACTATGACCATTGGCTCTGATACCAATCTGTCACACCCTCAAATTCCACTTGCGGGGTTTTACCGCGAGGCGCGTGACATACCAGGATCCAAGTCAACGGTCAAAACAAACGACAACAATATGCAATGAAAATAATGTAGAATACCAACCACACAGTTTATAAGTTTGAAAGTAAAACAGACAACGACAGCGGAAGCTTAAAATGTTTACAAAACCATAGTTCCAAAAGTAAGAATGCATACCCAAACAGTTTGCTTATATATGCAAGACTAGACGTAGTGAGACTCCAGTGCGCCTAAGACTCCCAGCTACCTTAGTGACCTGAGAAAACATGAAAAGTTAGACAACACATACAGTGCAGGTGAGTCACAGAGATATAGTTTGCAAAAGTTTGTAACCATAAGAATCCAGATCCAACAATCCTTACATCTATACGTGATGCTAGCTTGACATCGTTACATGACACTATAGTGTCGTGAACCACTGCTAAACGTTTATAATGCATTAGTACCCATCACCGGTTCATCACCCGGTGCCGTAAGATATAGGACAAATATGCACCCGCCACCGACCTCCAGTCAGCCCGAGTGGGGCTTTCCAGGCCCAATAGATCTATTCACACTTTCCCCACTATGTATCCACATATTAATGGTTCACTAAGTTTGAGAGGACTTTACCGATGAAATAAGAGTCACCACGTATCCATGTGATATAATGTAATATGTTGGTCTAAAGTAAGAAAGTTTGTACGACATGTTTCTCCCCCAAAAGTTATGAAAAAGTATAGGATGGGGCTGTGACACTCACCTTAGATTGCATTCTTGAAATAAAGAAAAAAAGACATGCCTTGATAATCCCAAATACCGGAGATCTATCATAAAAGTTTGCATAAGTGTTTTGACTAATAACCCTAAGGTTAAGTATGTTTAAAAACGTGTTTGACTATTAAACCGACACACCAGACTGACTCGACACCCCGTTGGTGACCCATTACACAAACTAATCAAGTACACATAGATTACATGTAAGGTTCATGTATAAAATACTTAGTTTGCATAAAAAATCGCACATGTGAGGTAGTTCGGTAGAATCAGAATGGAAATAGGTTTGGTTCGACCCCAAAAGACTTGGTTCGACCCAAAATATGTTCATTCGACCCTATCATAAGTTTATGCAATCTAATACAAGTTCATTCAACCTTAACACATTTTATTTCAACTTTAACCCATGTTAATTCGACCTAAATCAAGCTCGTTCGACCAAATGAAGTTCATTCAACCAGAAAATGTTTGATTCGACCCCAACACCCCACATTCGACCTCACGATAGATCGAATGGGTCTTGGTTTGACCCAGTCTGCAGCCAATGTTCAAAAACGCATCAAAACACACCGAAAACATCACGAAATATCACGAATCACAGCAATCAAGTTTGAATAACATATCCCCACGAAACCCTACCAATTTTACTCCAAAATCAGTCCGTTTTAATGTTTATCCAAAATGGCAAAATTATGGAAATGTCACATCATGCATGAAAACTTTACCCAATTTGGAAACTTTGTGAAATCATTCAATAGTTTAGCCCAAACTGCTCAGGTTATTACTTGTATGAAATCCCCTAATCATTTCATTATCATTTACACCAAGAATCAACCTTAGATCTATCAAAATCCCTAAATGAGACAAAACATCATCATCCAATAACTTGTGACCCAAGATAATCAAAACTCATCATTAATAACAGTCCTAGAACATCCTTATATCATCTAAACAACATACAAACATCAAACAACACATAACACAACAGAAAGGATGATTAACACATGTTAATTCATATGAAAACTCATGTTTTATGATAAGGTTTTGTTTAGAAAGGTGTTAGAAAGGTTTTCAATTATAAAAACTTTCTTAAATTAGATCTGGAACTTTGGGGTTTTATGAAACCGAATTAAAATTGCTCAAAAAGGATTTTAGATGAAGAACACACCTTACATTTTCACTTGTTTGTGATATAGAGGGTTAGATTGTGAAAAACAAGCTCAAAAACTCCTTCCCCAATGATTAAAGTCGAGAGAGAGTGTTTAGAGGTGTTTAGGGTTTGTGAAATGATGAAAAATGACAAAGTGTTGTATTTATAGTATTGTCTGGTTCGACCCTTGCAGGGGTCGAATGAGACAATCATGTGGTCGAATGGAGTTCTTAACAAACTCATGTCTTGGTTCGACCCCCCTTAAGGTCCAACCAAGCCTTGGCTTTTCCAAATTTTCCAGTTTTGTCATTTTAACGCATTTAAACACATCCTAACACATGAACATGTAACCCTAAAATATGTTAACCATATAGGATCATGTTTAATCATATAACCATCGTTAAAACATGTATTTACAAATTATACACCATATATGAATCAATCTATGCGTAACACTTAATCTAATTCATGTAATTCACCAACAACGGGGCTCGAGACTCGTATGTACATAAGACGACACCAATGATCCTCCAGATCATTGAACCCTAGACAATACGTAAGATAACCCGACTCAACTGACCCAGTTAATTACGTTAATAAGGTGTTTCTGGCTAAGGTAGACTTATAAGTTTATAAAATGTTAAGTTAAATATGTCGTGTGTCACACTACTAAAGGCTAGGATCCTATGGGAGTCGAGGTACCATACTTGGGTTGCAAACCTAGTCATGGTCACAAAAAGCAACAGGGGTTGGAGAATGTGTGTAGATTACAAAGACTTGAGCTAAGCTTCTCCAAAGGATTGTTAACCTCTACCAAAAATTTATCTTAAAGTCGACTCCTTAGCACCATTCCGATTCAAATGCTTCCTTGATACTTATAAGGGCTATCATCAAATACAAATGGCACTGGAGGACGCGGATAAAACAACTTTCAGAACAGAAAGGGGTGTCTTTTTCTACACAAAGATGCCGATCGGGTTGAAGAATGCAGGTGCCGCGTACCAGCGGTTGATGGACCGCGCATTCGCTAACCAAATCAACAAGAATCTGGATGTGTACGTGGATTACCTGGTTATCAAGAGCAAAGAAGAAGATCAGATGATAAAAGACATAAACATTAAGCTCAACCCTAGAAAATGAACCTTTGGAATTGAAGAAGGCAAGTTTCTAGGTGCCACTGTCACAAAGGATGGCTTCCGCCCGAATCCTAAAAAACACAAGACATCGTGCGCATGCAATCTCCCTCAACTTTAAAGAAAGTGCAAACGCTCAATGGGTGATAGGTCGCGATCAACCGGTTTGTATCCCATCACGCAAGCAAATCCATCACATTCATCAAACACTTAAAAACTGCTTGAAGAAGAACCTGTTCAGGTGGACCACCGACGCGGAAAGGGCGTTCCAAGAAATGAAAAAATACGTGATGGATATGCCAACACTGACATCCTCGCTACCAAAGGATCCGCTCACGCTGTAGCTATGCGAAACAAATAAGGCAGTTAGCGTAGTACTGACGGTAGACATGAAACTTGTGCAAGCACCCATTTATTACATTAGTAGAGTCCTAACCGATGCGGAAACAAGGTACCCAACAATGGAGAAGTTAGTATTGGCCTTAATGCACGCCTCGCGCAGGTTACACAGATATTTTCACGGCCACCCAATCAATGTGCTGACCGATTACAAGCTGAACAATGTCTTGGCCAAACCAGAGCTATCAGGAATATTGGCAAAGTGTTAGGACAAAGAGGATTGGTGAAACCACTTTTGTAAACCTTAGTCTAATTCACTTCTGTCATTTTTGGCTAAATAGAAGTACTGAATAGAAGACAAGAAACTGCTGATTAGAAGATATGAAGAAGTGCTGAAGTTGCAGAAGTTCTGAAGTCCAAACCAGACAAGTTCACTTCAGAAGTACTGAAGACAAAACTACTCTTCAGTAGTTGTCCTTCATCAGCACTTAGCAGAAGATATTTGCCACCGCCCTTTTGCATCAGTAGTTTGTTGTTTAATATTACTTTTAGCTTTATTTGTTTCTTTCAATGTTGCAACTTGTGCAACTTGTAACTGGACTTTCTGTACTTGCTTTTCAGGCAAGATACATGCATGTAATCGTCTATAAATAGAAGGCTTCAACCTTCTATTTTAGACATTGATTTTTAACAGAAAAATCCTTCAAACACTCTCATTGTTATTATTCCATTTCTGTATTTATTGTGAATCTTGCTAAGTATCTAATTCTCATTTACTACTTAGATTCATAATAAATACTTTGTCATTTATCTTGTTTCAAACATCAAGGGGGAGTTACAACTCTGCCTTTGCATAAAAAGTGTTGCTTTAACTTATAACATTCCGCTGTGCTTATAATCTGATTTACAAAGACTTGCTAAACACTTAAGTGTCAAGATAGCAAGTTCTTACTTAGCAAACAAGAGCAAACTGATCCAACAATTGGTATCAGAGCATTGGTTTATCTGATCACATATCAATCTAACAAATTGAGAATCAGACACAAAGCTCTTATTGATATTCAATAAAAAGATCAAAAGTTCACTTTTTATCAATATCCATCACTTAAAAGAGTCATCAGACAAATCTATAACTCTTTAAAAATGGATCCACATAATACTGGTTCTGCCACCAAACCTGCCATGCTTGTGAGAAATGAGTACAATATATGGCAGAAAAGAATGGCACACACCTTGTCACAAACCAACACTGGTTGTTGGAGATCTGTGATATATGGTCCACACAAACCAGTAAACATAAACCTTGAAACAAAAGAAGGGATTCCTAAGGATCCCAAAGACTATACAGATGAAGATTTCCTAAAACTTGAGCTAGATGCTAAGGCATTCTCTATGTTGGCAATGGCTCTCCCAAATGAAATATACTCTGGCCTTTTACATTGTGAAAGTGCCAAAGAACTTTGGGACTGTCTTAAAGAACAGTTTGGAGGAACTGAAGAGGTGATTGCCAACACCAGAGAAATTTTGGCTCAACAATATGAAACATTTGCTTACATTAATGGGGAGACTTTGACACAACAATTTGAAAGATTCTCCTCATTAATCTCTGAGCTAAAGTTAAATGGGCAGACCTATACAACAGTATCTATGTTACATAGATTTTTAAGGTCTCTACCTGACAAATGGGAAACTTACTCCATTGTCTTAAGATCCTCACCAGATTTTAGCTCCCTCACTCTTACAAAACTCCATGGGAGATTACTCACTTTTGAAAGAGAAATCGATCAAAAGAAGAAATTACAAACTTCTGGTAAAACTGCTGATGACTACCTACCAGGTAGTACAGCACTTTTGGGACAAGATTCACCAACTTGTTCCTATGGATCTTATGACAATATTGACATAACCACTGGGATCTCATCAGAAAGATCTTTCCCAGGTTATGACAATGATGACCAAGGTCAAACTGCTGATAATCTATGTTTTATCATGGATGATTTGAAAAATTTTAGCAGTGATGACTTGGAAGAAATGGACATACTTCACCAACTGGCCATGCTAAGCATTAAAACTAACAAGTTTTATAAAAGGTCAGGAAGGAAATTTCCAGGATTGACCAGTAACACAAAAATTGGTTTTGACAAATCTAAACTGAGATGTCACAAGTGTCAGAAGTTGGGACACTTTGCTAGAGAGTGTAGAAGCTCTAGCTTTAACCAATCACAATCTGGAAATAACTATAACCCCAATTATAATAGGAACAATGAAACTCAAGGGAGTGCTCATTTTGTACAGGCACAAGCTCCTCAACAGCAATATATGCCTCAAGTACAATATGTTCAAGTGCCTGCTCAACAGATGCAGAGCCAACAATCAATCCCTCCCTTTCCAGCTGCTCAACTTCCTCCACAGCCTCAACAACCCCCTCAACAAAGCCTCTTTACCTCGGGGTATGTTGACTGGAGCAGTCTCCCATATGACACCACAGAGTGTAATCCTGATGCAGACAACAAAGTGTTTGACATCAACTGGGGAGAACCAGACAATGGCAGAAAGAACTTTGCCTTAATGGCATTTGAAGGCTCTACCTCAAAATCTGCATTGTCTCAGGTATCAAAAGAATCTTTGACAAAACTATGTTCAAACTCTTGCAAAGAAACTTTTGCTCTCATAAGAGAGACAAACGTGCACCTACAAGGCAAAGCCAATGATTTAGAAAGAAAATACACACAGATAAAATGTGATTTGGAAAGAAAACTGTGTGCTAAAACTAAAGAGGTTTCTAAATTAACTGACTCTGCCATTGAAACCCAAGCACAAATCAAAATGATGCTAAATGACCTGGGAGATGTCAGACAAGAGCTTGCTGACACCAGGATCACTTGTGAAAAATGGGTTGAATCTTGTAGGGGGTATCAACTACTGCTAAACAAACAAAGTGCTTCAAATGTGAAGTTTGGCATAGGATACCATCATGTTGAAACACCAACAGATTTTTCTCCCAAAACTACTGAAGATGGGAGAAGAATTGTTTCAAATGAAACTTCTGAAGGGAAAGAATGCACATCTTTCCATGAAAACTTTCTAAACAGAAATCCTGGCATTTTTAAAGAAAGTACTTCAGAAGTATTTACAAAAACTGACAATAAGCCATCAGTAGTTTCATCTACTTCAGGAGTTGAGACCCTGAAAACTACTGATGAGCAAAATCTTTTTACTGTCAGAAATTTGCCTTCAGAACAAAAACAGAAGGCAAAAGCATGTGAAATTTGTGGCCTGTTCAACCACAAAACTGAATTTTGTAGATACAGAAAAGGAATTCAGTTCAATCAAAAATTTAAACAACAGGTTGTGGGAAATCAAATCAGAAATGATTATGAAAAAGTCTTTAAACCCAAGAAACAACAACCTGAAAACACCTTTTCTCAGAAAAAGATAAAATCTCAACCAAAGTCTTTTTCTCAAAATTCCTTGTCAGTAGTTAGACCAGAATCATCAGCAGTTTCACAAACTGCTGAGATTCAAAATCTAAAGAACATGGTAGAACTACTGATGACCAAGGTTGATGGTGGTCCTAAAAAGGATACCACCATAGTTCTTCATGAAAAATCCATTGCCAAAAAGACATGGATTTCTCAACCTGGTCAAGAACAAACTGTAACTGTTCCCAAGAGCAAACCCAAAGCCAAACAGGCTTGGGTTTCCAAATCTAACTAATTTGCTTTTATGTGCAGAGAGTTTCCAGGGGCTTAAACAGCATATGGTATGTTGATAGTGGAGGCTCTATGCACATGACTGGATGCAGATACCTGATAAACAACTTTATCAGCCAAAGAGAAGGATCTGTGTCCTTTGGGAACAATGCCAAGGGATATGTGCTAGGACATGGCAATGTCTCCTCTGGCAAAATACAGTTTGACAAGGTCAATCTGGTGGAGAACCTTGAATACAACTTGCTGAGTGTGTCACAAATGTGTGATAAAGGATATTCTTCCTTTTTCACAAAGACAGCTTGCAAGATCATCTCACCAGAAGGCCATAAGTTGATTGAGAAGATTATAGAAGATCATACTTTGCTGATTGCCAAAAGATGTGGCAATGTCTATGCAGTGGACATTGAAAAAGACAAAGTATTGAACAACACTGCCTGTTTCTTCTCAAGGGCATCAACTTCAGAAACAGATCTCTGGCACAGGAGACTTGGCCATGTGAACTTTAAAACCATAAATAAAGTCACAAAAATGGGCTTGGTCAGAGGTCTACCTTTGAAAGTATACCAGTGTCAAGAACACTGTGTATCCTGTTTAAAGGGAAAACAGCATAAGTCCTCTTATAAGTCTATTGAAGAATCAAAAACAACTGCATGTCTTCAACTACTCCATATGGACTTATTTGGGCCTGTCAAGATCATGAGCCTTGGTAAAAAGAAGTACTGCTTAGTCATCATTGATGACTACTCAAGATTCACATGGGTATTCTTCTTATTTTCCAAGGATGAGGCTGCTGAAATCATCAAGTTCTTCATTCTACAAGTAGAGAAACAATATTCTCTATCTGTCAAAACCATTAGAAGTGACAATGGGACAGAGTTCAGGAACAAAACTCTGGATGAATTCTGTTTGTCTAAAGGGATTATTAGACAATACAGTGTTCCCAGAACTCCTGAACAAAATGGTGTAGTAGAAAGGAAGAACAGAACATTGATAGAAGGAGCAAGAACAATGTTAGCTGATTCTGGACTGCCATTGTACTTTTGGGCAGAAGCAGTTAACACAGCATGTTATGTTCAGAATAGAGTTCTTGTGGTCAAGAGACATTCCAAGACTGCCTATGAAGTTCTTCATGGCATGAAGCCCCTTATCTCCTTTTTCAGGGCTTTTGGGTGTCAATGTTTCATCTTGAACATCAAGGAATCTATCTCAAAGTTTGCTGCCAAAGTTGACTCAGGTTACTTTCTTGGTTACTCTTCAACTAGAAAAGCCTACAAGGTTTTTAATTCTCACACCAAGATAGTAGAAGAAACATTGAATGTCAAGTTCAATGAGTCAAAACACACTCTTATTCCAGCACATCCTGCTGAACTCTTTGACCTTGACAACTTTCACTTTGGACCTGAAAAGGCTGTTACTTCTTCCAAACCTACTTATTATGGTGATCAAAGGTTTGAAGATGAGGATCCTGCACCATGGACTCCTCAAACAGTCATTAAGTCAACTACAACACCATCAGAAGTTTTCCAAACTTCTGATCAAACAAATACTGAAGGCCAAATTCAAACATCTGCTTCAACACCTGCAACTACTGAAGAAGCTGCAACTGCTGAACCAGATATCATAGACCTCAGTAGTTTGTTTGAAGAACCAGAGCCACCTACACCTGTCAGTGGTTTACAACAGCTGATTGAACACAGAGATCATCCACTTGATCAAATCATGGGTGATATAGCTACAGGTGTTCTGACCAGAAACCAGCTCTCCAACTTTTGCCTATTCTCAGCCTTTATTTCACAGTTGGAACCAAAGAAGTACCAGGAAGCCCTCAAAGACAACAATTGGGTGCAGGCTATGCAAGATGAACTACTACAGTTCAACAAGCAACAGGTCTGGGAAATCTGTCCCTTACCTCAAAACAAGCAACCAATTGGTACAAGATGGGTTTTCAGGAACAAACAAGATGAAGCTGGTATGATAATCAAGAACAAGGCAAGACTGGTAGTTCAAGGGTACTCTCAAGAAGAGGGAATTGACTATGATGAAACCTTTGCTCCAGTTGCAAGGCTTGAGGCCATCAGGTTATTTCTGGCCTATGCCATTTCCAACAAAATAAAAGTTTATCAAATGGATGTGAAAAGTGCATTTTTATATGGTAAAATCAAGGAGGAGGTGTATGTCTGTCAGCCACCTGGGTTTGAGGATCCTTCTCATCCTGAGTGGGTGTACAGACTGGATAAAGCTCTATATGGGCTCAAACAGGCTCCAAGAGCCTGGTATGATACACTCTCCACCTTTTTACTCAAAAATAACTTTACAAGAGGTGCCATTGATAAAACACTTTTCATTAAACATGTTGGAAATCATGTCTTACTTGTTCAAATTTATGTTGATGATATCATCTTTGGTTCAACAAACACAAAATTGTGTGATGATTTTAAGAAACTCATGCAATCAAAATTTGAGATGAGTACCATGGGAGAACTGCAGTACTTTCTAGGACTGCAGATCAAACAACAAACAAATGGAACTTTTATACATCAAACAAAATATGTTAAAGAATTATTGAACAAATTTTCTTTAAATGACTGTAAATCATGTTCCACTCCCATGACACCTATCACACAAGTTGAACCAGATGATCAAGGAAAACAGGTTGATCAAACCATGTACAGATGCATGATAGGTTCCCTTTTATACTTAACTGCTTCTAGACCAGATATTATGTTTTCAACATGTGTCTGTGCTAGATATCAATCAGCACCAAGGGAATCACACCTTATTGCAGTCAAAAGAATTTTTAGATATCTGAAAGGAACTCCAACGCTGGGAATCTGGTATCCTGCTTCAAGCAATACCAAGTTATCAGCATTTTCAGATAGTGACTATGCAGGGTGTAAGATGACAAGAAAGTCAACATCTGGTGGTTGTCAATTCCTGGGTAACTGTCTAGTGTCCTGGCAATCAAAGAAGCAAACATCTGTTGCAACTTCAACTGCTGAAGCTGAATACATTGCAGCTGCAAGTTGTACATCACAGATACAATGGCTCCAATATCAACTTCTTGATTATGGAATCAAAGAGACCAAGACACCTTTGTTTGTAGACAGCAAATCTGCCATTAGCATCATTCAAAATCCGGTACAGTTCTCAAAAACTAAACATATTGAGATCAGGTACCATTTCATAAGAGATTGCTATGAAAAAGGCAAGATTGAGGTGAAGCATGTAGCAACAGCTAATCAGATAGCTGACATCTTCACTAAGCCCCTTGACACATCAACATTTCAGAAGTTAGTTTCCATGCTTGGAATGCTAAATTTGTAAGTGTTTATTTTATTTTTTTTCTGCATATCAGTTAGAATCCAAGTTAACACTTGATTCTACCCAACTCTACAGCAAAGTTCTACATCAATCACTACTGATATGCATCAAAATTTTTCTTTTTCCTTTTTCCATCCTTGATTCCATCCTGTTTACCATGGTGGAATCAAAATGAAAAATTTATTTTTCCTTTTTCCACCCCTGATTCCATCCTGTTTACCTTGGTGGATTTCAGGTTAACCTTTTCCATCTTTTTTCTGGTTTTCACTTACAAATGTCAAAAGTCTGAAACAAAACTTCTGAAAAACAAAAAACAGTTTGAGAGAAACTACTGATGAACAAAAATCATCAGTATGGGGATAAACTTTCTGAAAAAGTGTGTAACTTCTGATAAAATAAACTTCAGAAGTTATGAATAAAGTATTTATGAAAACATTTCTCATCAGATGTTAAAACTGCTGAAGAGAAAATGGGAACTACTGATGAAGTAATCCTTCATCAGCAGTTTAAGTCAAAAGGGCAAATCTGACTTTTCCCATCATCAGAGGTTTGACCTAATAAGTTTAAAACCTCTGATAAAAAGATTTTTAACCAAAGGCGGTTTTAAAACTTCTAATAAAGAAGATTCAAGCGGTTAAAACTCCTAATAAATACCTTTTTCACACACTTATCCTTTTAAACTCACAAAATATCCCTCCTTCTCTCTCAAAACTCTCTCAAAACCTACACCTGAAAATTCACTGTTCGATCAAAACACCCAAACCACAATGGATCTTGTTCTAAAACAGGGACACAATCAAAGAGCTTTTCTTGAAAAACAAGAAGGCTGGTCCCAATACGATGAGATCATTGATCTTGTCGTCAAATCCCAATACTTTACTGCTCTCACAATTAACCCACCAATTCATACTGAAACTCTGAATGAGTTCTGGGCAAATGCTGAGACGGTTACAATGGGTGGTGAGGTCATTTCCCTCAACTCAAAGATAAAAGGGAAACAACTGACCATCACACCAGCCACACTAGCAACAAGACTGGGTCTGGATGATGTGGCTGCCCCTGACCATGTTGCTAACAAAGATATTCATCTAACCATGACTGAGTGTGGTTATCAAGGTACTCTCTCCCATGCAACAATATTCAAAAAATATTTTGAACCAAAATACAAACTTTTGTTTCATTATATAATTATGTGTTTGAGTCCAAAAACAGGGTCATATGACCAGATGCCCTCCACTTTTCAACCAATATTTCATTCAATTGTGAATGAAACCAAATACAGGGCATCAAAACTGTTTTTCCATGAGTTGGTGTTACATCACAATAATACCAAGAAAAAGTTTTTGTTGTACCCAAGGTTCATTATGCAATGCATAATAGGGGAACTGGGTAATGAGGTGCTTGTGGGAAAAATTTCAACTTTAAACCCTTTAACATCACAAGCATACTCAAGACTGAACAAACCGGCTGCCTGGCCAGAAGATGATCAGGGAGAACAACAACAAGTCCCCCTGAAGCCCACATCTTCCACACTCACACCACCAAAAGCCAAAAAGCCCAAGCCAACAAAAACTGTAACCCACCAACCCAAAAGAAAAGCTGTTCAGGAGGTTGAGATGCCTGAACATGCTCTTGAGCATTCTGCTCTTCAAACTGTTGAGACTGAAACACCCTCTCAGTCTCATCCATCTCAAACCCCACCAAGAGCACCCATATCTGTTCATTTCAAAAGAAAAAGACTTAGAAAAAACTGTCAACACAAGACCTGCTCACAATTCAACATCTAGATCCACAGAGAGGATCTCTGTCTGATGATCTGTACAACCAGCTCAAGAACACCATGTACAAAGAGATATGGAAGATTGTTCAAGACAGAAGAAACACATAAGGAATTAGTAAGGTTTTGGCTTCATCAATCCAGGGGGAGATAAACTATTGCCCAAACTACTGAACCTTCCCCACAAATTTCTGAACAAGAGGCAATTGAAATTGCCAAACTTCTCTCTGGGCTAAGAGAGACTGTCCCATCTGATCATGTCAGTCCCCATCAACCACAACAAACAGGGGACATAACTACTACTTTAGACATGGATGTGGACATCATTAGCCCTATCCCAAGAGATGAGGGTGGACCAGAGTCTTTAAGCCCAAATTTAGAGACTCTTGGGGCATCTGAGGCTGCTACTACTCAGTTACCACCCAGTGGTGGATCTGAGGACAGAAGTAACATAGCTAAGACCTCAGATGTGGCAACTACTGATGAAGGCTTAATGCCTGAAGTAGGAAATCCTCAGTACCAAGAAACAGAGGTTCATGAGAGAACTGAGTTGGGCTCAGCTCATGATTTAACTGAGACAATCCTCACTGAGGGCAACATCAGGGAAACAGATGATTCCATTAATTTGGATGATGTTTCAAAAACTACAACTACTGAATTGACGGCACTTTCTGAAGGTCCTGCTGCAAAGGTATCCAGGCTCAAGAAGCCAGTCACCTCTGCACAGGTTAAAGTCCACTCAATCCCTAAAACCCCTAGAGTGGCATCCTCTGTACAACATGAGGATCTCCCAAAAACACCCCCTTCACAGCAAATGCCTACCCAATTCCCTGGGCAAACAAGCATAGACCTGAACCAGCTATGCAGCCCAGAGGGTCCCCTGTACCACATGATGAACACACTCATCAAAAATCACTTCCAAGCATATACAGCTGACTTGGAGCTGTCAATCAAGAACCAATTTGGAGTGATCAAGACCAAGATGAACGATCTGTCAAACAAAATAGACTTCAACAGTCAACAGATTGCTCATCTTCAAGGACACTTCTCCCAACCCTCTGCTTCAAGGGTTAGAATTGATGAATCCAAAAAGGGGGAGAAGATCAGGGAACCTAAGGAGTCATTCCAAGCCAGAGTAAAGGCACGAGTGGCACTCCTTGAAAGAGATCAGAAAGATCAGGCCAGGAAAGAAAAATTGGCCAAACAGTTTGGTGTCTCTATTGAAGAAATTGAAGCTGCTAAGAAAGAAGATGAGACCCAAAGTTCTGATGATTCCCTAAGGTGTAATGAAGAAACTTCTGATGACCAAACTTCTGATGAAGAATCAGAAAGTACTGAAGACAATCCTTCAGTAGCTGACAAACCATCAGCAGTTGTCAGCACTTCAGAAGTTAACACTTCCCAACCTCAAACAACTGAACCTTCCAGAACCACTGCTCCCATTCAACCAACATCTGATCCCATCAGGCCTACATCTGTCACAACAATGACTGTATTAAACCCTTCTCCCATCTCTCATTCAGCTGAACTATTAGAGAAGAGTTTAATTGCAGCCAACAAGAAGGCCAGAGAAGATCAGATTTGGAAATCTCTGGAAGAAAGGGATGATTTGGACTTAAGCCATGAAGAAAAACTTCAGGCTTATGCAGCTGAACTACAAAGGCAGGCTAGCCTTGATGAGATTGCTGAACAGGATAAAAGACAACAACTGGTGTCTTATATCACCAAGAACAGCAAGACTAAAGCCTTTACACTCAAAGGACTCTCTATGCAAGAGCTGACAAGAAGAGCACAACTGCTTGCAGACAAAATGGCCACAAGCAAAGAAGGAAAGGCCAAGAGAGCCCAGATAATAGAAGAGCTAGTAGCAGAAGGATATGGTTCAAAAGCCTCTGTATCCAGATGGAAAGAAGAAAGACTAATGGATACATATAGAAAATATTTGGCTGCCAAGGCTGCAAATCCTGAGAAGTTTCAAACTGCTGATCCTTCAAGATCAGTAGTTAGAACTTCTGGTGTATCTAGAAGATCTGCTGCTCAGAAGAAGAAGACAGAGGACAATGTCAAAACTGATTTCAAAATGGTACTACTTGAGGGAAGCTCAATAGTCCATTCAGATTTTGACATTGAGGAGAAACCTCTGTTAACACAGTTCAGGGATCCTTCCACTTTCGCTTACCAAATACAAAAGACCATCACAGAAAAGTTGCATACCAAAGTAGTGACTGAACACCATCTCCCAACTGTTCAGATGCCTGGTATGCAACAACATCAACAAGGAAGAGAATCCCACCTGAGGCTATCTGAAACTGAAGACATCCAGCACTCAGGACCATCAACCCAAGGGACAAGTCTGGTTCCCTATTCTTCTGACTTTAACAAGTCAAAGATACCTATCATCAGATGGTCACTTACTGATAACAACTCAGTACTGTTGACAAGAAGAGACTTCTCAAGCAGGGTTTACAAGAAGATCAGTGATCTGAAAAAACTGATCCAACACAAAGTGGGCCATCGAGTTGGGTGAACATACAATCAACTAGAAGACTCGCCCCGCCGTAAAAGGACAAGTCTTGGCAGACTTCATTGCGGAGGTACCTCAAGAAAAGATCGAAGAGTGCAAAGCGTAACAAGAAATACAGGTCGTGGATGAGGAGAAAGTGGTTTGGTCACTTTAAACTGAAGGTGCATCAAATGAATATGGCGTGGGCGCCGGCCTAGGAATTCTGAGCCCAGTAGGGGCGGAGTTCATAAACACAATCCGGCTTGAATTTAAATGCACAAATAATGAAGCGGACTATGAAGCCTTGTTGGCAGGGCTGCGGATTGTGAACAAACTGGGCGCCAAACACGTGGCCACGCATGTCGATTAAATGTTGGTAGCTGGACAGATAACAAGGAAGTATGAAGCCAAAGATCCTTCCATGATCTTGTATCAGTAGAAGCCAAAACAAATTAGTGCACGCTTTGAGCAAGATGGCATCAGCTAGCTTCAGACATCTCGCAAAGAAGGTTCGTGTGGAAGTCATGAATCAACCCTCAGCACCACACAAAGAAGTGAACGTCTGATGTGCCGAGAAACTGATGTGTTTTCACACATAAATATCACTTGTCTTGTACTCTAAATCGTGCTTTTATCTCAATTTTATCATGATTTATCTTTCTTTGTTGATAATTGCAGGTTAGGAGGTCCGGTGATGAAAAGAAGTGGAAAACCGCACAAAACGGCACAAAACAGACGAAGAATTGAAGACTTCGAAGCTCTGCCAGATATGGCACGATCGTGCAACTGTTCTGGGTCAACAAGTCAACATTTCCAAGTCAACAGAGGTCAATTTCAGCACTTCAGGATGTGCAGGGGCATGCCCCAGTGTATGGCACGGCCGTGCTTTACTCCAGCGTGTTCTCCAAGGCAAAAACAGACCAAAACTGACAAGACGGTTTACTGTACAGGGTGGCACGGGTGTGCTCTGGAACAAACCAACATCTTCTGCAAAAACGACTCTACAACAGTACCCGCTGTCGAGCAGGGGCGTGCCAAAGTTGAAGCATGCGCGTGCCAGACCTGAAACGCCTATAAATAGAGGCCTCCAGCCCACATTTTGAAGAATCCCTTCTCACTCGAAAATTAACACTTCTCCACGAAGTTTTTGCCCATCTTAAGGATTTTAGGTGTCCTTTTGAGCTTGGGATCACTCCATAAACACCTTGATCAAGAGAGAAACAACCCAAAATCATCCAAAACCCTTAGAAATCTCCATACAACCTTCCACCATGTCTTGTACACAAACCCAACCTTGTGAGCTTGTTGTATCAACCATGCTAGGCTAGATTTCTGTTGGTGTTGCTAGGGTGATGATGGAAACTTGGTATGAATTAATATAGTTTATCTTTTATTTTAAAGTGGTGTTTTGTGTCTTTGGTCTTGTGGGTGCATTGATAGGAAGTGGGAGGACTCATGAGTGTACCCATGGGGTGTAAAAACCCATGCACTTGTGAGCTAACCTAATCCCGCGAGTAGTGATTAGCCCATTTGTTGGTAGAAATACACACACTTAGTGGCATAATCCTCTACTATCAAGATCTCATTTAGCGTCGGTAAGGTCTTTATATTCTGTCATAGTGATCAGTCAAAACTTAATCTTGCGACTTAGTTTCATGGTCTATGCGAAAGCTTTGGCGCAGGTTGAGATTTGATGAACCCGTGTTGAAAGAAAATGGTCTTTATTTTGTTTCATCATTATACTGCCACACAGTTAATGATAGACCACTCACTTTTTGATAAGTTAATTAAATCAAGTAGGAATGCACGTGTTCTGGTTAGTCACGACTCCTTTATGATATTAAGTGGTAACTTGTTCGGTCATGCTCCGGCCACTGGCAAGTTATTCATAAAATTCTAGAGTAGTTTGATGTCTATATCGCAATACCGGGAGGCGCGTAATTCAGGGCTGAGTCGACACAGTCTCGAGTCACTTTCTTTTCAGTGTTGAGAGGTGAGCTACCCGGTTCGGGAGACCCTCATAATAACATGAAGAACACAATTGTTGGTACAGTTATGCAAAAACAGGCACCTCTATAAAATGTAGTAACAAGTCTAAGTTAAGCACAAGTGCGGAACTCGAACACAAAACTTTAAATAAAAATAACTATCATCATACCAGGTTCCATCTGATCCCGAAGCAACATCATTGTTTTGTCATTGATTTCTCTTAAAAGACTACATCTCTCTTTTTACTTTTGTTCTCATTTTAAAAAGTCTTTTTAGTAATTTTAGGAAGCTAAGTAGTAAAAATTGTGTCCACGGATTGAATACTCGGTACTTGCACATTCCTATACTATACACGATAGGTGCGCTTGCCTATTATGCTAGGTTTAGAACGTTGAGCAACTATCGTATTAAATTATAAATTTAAAACTTGTGTCTTCCTATTTTCTAAATTGCTCATCTTTTCACCAAAGCTTTTGGCATCTCCTCCGGGACTTTGCCATTTTGGAAAAGAAGTTAAGTTTTCTTAAAACACCCACACAACATCAACGTTATCCAAACTGGGGTAGACAGTTGGATGACACCGATCAAGTCATACCTCAGCTCAGGCATCCTTCCAGACAAGCGCGAAGAAGAAAGAAAGATACAACACAAAGCCTTACAGTACCAAATGAACGATGGAATGTTGCACACAAGGTATTATCTAGGACCGCTACTAAGGTGTGTTGACGCTGAGGATGTAGATTATCTGATTTGGGAAATACATGAAGGTATTTGTGGACTTCATGCGGGGCCGCACATGGTTGTGGCAAAAATCATGAATGCGGGATACTACTGGTCGTGGATGAACCTTGACGCATTAAAGGTGATACGCCGCTGTGATTCATGCCAGAGCGATGCGCCTAACACTATGCGCCCCAAAAACTGCCTTGATCCCAGTCACCTCCGCCTAGCCATTTCAGAAGTGGGCGATAGACATCGTTGGTCCATTCCCAATGACAACTGGGAAGAGAAAATACTTGATCGAAACAATTGATTACTTCACTAAGTGGGTTGAAGCAAAGCCTTTGGCAGAAATCACAACTGCGCATGTGAAAAAGTTCATATGGGAATTCATCATCCGCCGCTTTGGTCTCCCTCTCAGCATCATTGCAGACAATGGCACACAGTTCGCGGACAAGGGATTATTGAAATGGTATGATGACCTACACATCTAACCGATCTTCACATCGGTTGCCCATTCGCAGGGCAATGGCCAGGTCGAGTGCGCAACCAGAAGTTTGGTTGAAGGGATCAAGGCAAGGTTAGGAACCAAAGGTCATGCTTGGGCGGAGGATTTGCCTAATGTTCTATGGGCGCACCGCACTTTAACCAAGACAAGCAATGGTGAAACCCTATTCAGCCTAACCTGTGGTTCAGAAGCCATGAGACCAGCCGAGATCGGTTTGCCCTATGCTAGAGTCCTTTCCACACATAAGATAGATAAGGATGCTGAGCTGTGCCTCAACCTTGACCTCGCCGAAGAACGCAGAGAGTTGTCCGCAATCAAAGAGGCTAACTACAAAAAGCAACTTGAAAGGTACTATAACGCCAAAGTCAAACTCAATGCCTTCAAATAGGGTGACTTTGTATTTCGATGCAACGAGGCAAGCAACGCGCTCCCACAAGGCACGTTGATGCCAAATTGAGAAGGTCCTTATCGCGTGGCAGAAGTCTTAGGGAAAGGGGCATACAAGCTAACAACTCTGGAAGATAAGGCCGTGCTGTGCACATGGTATATGTAATATGTTTTTCTTGTACCAAAGGCCTTAGAGCCAAGTGGATGAATGAAATCATATTCCCTTTCCTTCCAACTATTCTATTGTATTGTATTACACCCAATTGCTTTAAGGAAATTCACACCCATACCGTTGCGTAGTAAAGCGCCACAGAACTAAATAGTTGCGTAGTAGAATACAAAAAAAATAATTTGAAATGTTGGGCAACAAAGCACAATATTAATTAAAACAGTTGTATAGTAAAATACAACAAAAATCAAACAGTTTTATAACAAAATGCAACAAAAATAAACTCATCGGTTGTATACCAAAATACAACAAATACGTTTAATAGTTGTGCATTAAAGTACAACGACAAACAAATACTAAACATGTTGTATAGTAAAATGAAACATAGAGTAAACACAAACACAACCATGGAGCAAAACATGTCTAAAATACAAACCAAAGATGGGGTTCAACCACCAACTGTGCTATGGTCTTCGCGTTTGTAGATGCACATATTGCGACTAATGCTATTGGATTGCGAATTACAAAAGTTTTGTTTCTGGTCGAATGTGGAAATTCGGATGGTCGAAAGTAGATCAGAATGGTCGAAGGTACACATGGGAGTTCGAAGGTAGTTTTGTAGATTGTAGTGTCTTGGTTCGCCCACCTTAAACGGTCGAACCTGCACATTCGACCAAGTCTTTTGGGCGAATGTGCAGGCCTATATAAGATCGAATCCACTTATTGAATATAACTTTTGGTCATTTATTTTCCCTCCCTGTGTGTGTTCTTCCTAGGGTTATCTTTTGAGTTTGTAACTGTGTTTAAGCATTATTAACAACATTTTGATGTGTAAATGATTATGATTATGAATGAAATTATTATGTTAATGATGATTTCTGTGTTTTGCTAGTTTTATTATCATTTTGTGATCAATTCAGGTATTCCACACCTGAATTGAACTTGTTTGATCATTATCTTTGTTATATAGACGATCCTACGCGCATACAAAGTGGTATCAGAGCCAATTGGATCAAACAACAACAAATTGATAATATTACAGCTGATTTGGACCCAATTTTGATCAAAACTTTCTGTTTTTCATTGATAAACTGAATTTGGTGTTAAATTGATTGATTTAAACTTGTTTTCATGGATAAAACTCAAAATTCTCTTTGTTAAACTTGTTCCAAATCCAATCCGAAGCAAAACCTGCATAAGATCATCAAATTTCATCAACATTTGAAAAATTTTTGATCAAAATAACTGATTTTCAAAGAATAACCATTTTTCAAAATGAAGGGTTGAACCTAGGGAGAATTGGTCGAAAGTGAGAGTTTTAGGTCGAACCAAGGATTATTTGGTCGAACGTGGAGTGTTATTTGGTCGAACCTAGAATGTTTTAGTGTGTTTTTGTTCCTTCGACCTTATTGGGTACATTCGACCAATCGAGTGGTCGAACGTGGGTTTAAACGGTCGAAAGTGAACTGAGTCTGTTGTTTTCTACATTCGAACTTTATCAAACGGTCGAACGTGGACTAATTTTCACATTCGACCACGCGATCATTAAAAAGGGTCAAAGGTAGAAACTGCTATAAAATTTTTCTAATCGTTTCGTCTTTAATCATTTTCAGAGCGATATGTGGAATTTTCCTAGAACACCACGACCTAATACAACACCACAACAACAGACAACCATGGATCCTTGGTCAGTAGCTGCTCAAAAGTCTAGTCAACCATCCCAACCGATTAACTATATGGCGATGACTAGTTCTATGCCCCAACAAGTTGCACAACCACAACCACAACCGATGGTTGATTATTTGGGAGTAGCAGCGGCGGCGGTACACTCTCAGACTACCAACGCGATTTCGACTCTTATTCAAGACTTATCTTCGGGTAGTGGAAGCCGTCCACCAAAGTTGATGGAAATGGTAGACTACAACACATGGAAGACCAAGTTCAAGATTCATGTTGAGGGAATGGGATTTGAAGGAACGGAAGCTTGGCAAATGATTGCTAAAGGCTATGTTGCTCCGATCTTGGAGAACACGGGTGAGCCGAATCCGTTGGAAAGTCTTGCTGAGGATGAGAAAAAGAAATTTGCAGTGGAAAAGAAGGCGTTTTCCCAACTGTCACAGGCCATTAATACTGATCTCTTACATCAGTTTGGGTCTTGCACCACTTCTAAACAGTTGTGGGACATGTTAAGAAATCGTCATGATGGGAATGAGAAGACGAGGAAGTTGAGAATGGAGGAATTAAGAAAAGAGTTTGAGAACTTCAGCTATATGGGGAATGAAACGCTGAAGGAGTTGATTCCAAGGTATTGTCACTTATTGACTGAGCTTTCAAGCTATAGGATTAACATACCGATGTCTGAGCTGGTGGACAAGTTTGCTGATGCGTTGCCACCATACTGGAATCAACACATCGAGGTACTCAAGGAAAAGGATGCGT
Organism: Ambrosia trifida; assembly: GCA_028751855.1. NCBI lineage: Eukaryota > Viridiplantae > Streptophyta > Magnoliopsida > Asterales > Asteraceae > Ambrosia > Ambrosia trifida. The sequence continues at coordinate 168,544,918 of CM054123.1, read as the reverse complement.
ACCAATACTGGACCATCAACGAGTTTATCCAGAAGCTTGAGAATGGAGATGGAAGAAAAGAGGAAGGCGAAAAGAGCTCAAGTTCCTCAGAATCCGGAGTTATACCATGGTAGTGCATCTTCATCTCTTGCTAGTTTAAGTTCTAGTTCAAATGTTGCTCCACACATTGCGTGCGTTTCTAGTCATGTTGAACCATCCAAAACACCCATCAATTACCTTGCTCAAACTTCATCTTATACCTCACCATCATATTCTACTACAACATTCATCCCACTGTTTTCACCAATGCAACAAGCAGCTTGTTATTCTACAAGCTTAAACCAACCTCAACAACAATCTTATATTCCTCAAATGAATCAAACACAAATAAACCAAACTCAATCTAATCAGAGCCCAATTGTGCTGGAGAGCTCAAACTTGAACAATGTTACTGTTGAGATTGCACAGCAACATGTAGCATTGGTGTCGGCTATGGTAGCTTCTTATAACGGGCTGGTTGCTAGTCAAATTGGAAACAACAACTTAACCAGTGAAGATTATGCACAAATTGACAAAGAAGAGATGGAGCTCATTGATATCCAGTGGGCATTTGCTAGCGTTATGAGGAGAGCTACTGAATTCATTGAGAAGACTGGTAGAACTGATCTTTCTACTTCTCCAAACACCACATATGGCTTCAAAAAAGCCAAAGTGACATGTTTCGATTGTGGTGGGAAAGGTCACTTCAAGAGGGAATGTACATAACCAGCACAGCAGGGGAACAAAAATCCTTTTAACACCAACTACCAAAACCGTCAAACTCAAAATCAGGTATCTTACCAAAGTCCAAATATTTCAAGCTTTCAACCACAAAATACCTACCAAAACCGCCAAAACACTTCACAAAATAACACTGTTAGACAAACCACTACACAAAACCAGAACCAAAACCAAACACCACAAAATCCAAACCAAACAATCATTCCTATTTCTATACCAAACACACAAACCCAATCAGATAACCAAAACCAGGCCTTGGTGATACAAAAAGATGAGGGATTTGATTGGACGGGTATGCAGTTGGGTGTTGAGGAGATTACCACTGGTAATGTGGCATGTGTTGCACAGAAAATGGACTTGGATGAGCCGGTATGTGTTGAAGAAGAGATAGTGACTGAGAAGATGTCTGAAGTGAAAATCGAGGAGTTGAGTGAAGAAAATGATGATTGTGTAGAGAAGAAGTCGGGTTTGATTCTTGACTCTGTTACTGATGTGCCAGAACAGTATGATTCAGCTTATTCTGATGTGGAGAGTGATTCTGATTCTGAAGCTAGTGTTAACTCACTAGATGATGATATCGACCAACTGCTTGTTGAAGCTGATTTTCTGATGACCCGCAAATCATGCATGGTGGATGATGCTTGTACCAGAATCGACTATTCTAAATTCTTTGCTGGTAAGGAAGCACATTTTGCACTGATGGCGATGACAGAGCCTCCAAAGCAGGTAAGTTCTGAATCAAATCTTGATATGAATAGTGAGAGGTATTGTGGTGCATGTGATCGATTGACAGAGGATAATAAGCAACTCAGGGTTCAGCTTGAGAGTGCTAAGATCAACTGTCAATCATATCAGAAAGAGGCACGAGAATTTAACAGAGTGCTTGATGGTTACAAGAAAGACATTTCAGAACTCAAAAAGACTTTATCTTTGAAACAACTAGCCATTAACAACTACATCAATGATTTAGAAAATACAAAACTTGAAATGGCTACCATCAAGTGCTTTGCCAAAAAAGTGAATAAAAACTTGAAAGTTATAAGCATATTGCTTATGTTGTTGATCATATCATAGAGGAGCCTTCACAGTCTAGTAGTGCAAACTACAAGGCCGTCCCATCTCCAGTGTTATTTGAAAACCATACTTTGCATTCAATAACACCAGAGAGCTCAGTTAAGTTTGACTCGACATCGGATGATGAGTCAAACACTTCTAGTGTAGGAGTCCCAAATTCTGATGTTCGACCAATCTTGGGACTAAACAATGAAGGTGTAGTTGCTGTAACTGATGATTCCGACTCTGAGGATGACAAATCTGAAAAGGTGTGTGATATTCCTGTTGAAAATCACATAATTACAAATGAACCTGTGTCACTATCTCAGATTGTGCATCCCACGGCTAACGCTCACCGAGCGAATCAATCAGTTAAGCCTGTTGAGAGGAACAATCAAAGTGACAAACCTGTCAAGATTTTCTATCGGATGATTGGATCCGATAAGATAATGTCTGACGAGGAATATCCAATCAAATTTGCCAATTACTCCAAGATTGAGAAAATTTGGCAGGAGAGTACCATTTGGTTCCCAAAGCATGAGCGAACAAATGATGTACCTCCAGAGGTTTTAGAAAGAATTTACCTGGATATTCAGAAAGAACCAAAAGTTCATGTCACAGAATTTATCAAGCCAAAGAATAAAGCTAATAGTTTTCTTGAGCCGACTTACTCCAAGGACCCAGCTCCTAAGAGTCTTAGAAGGAAGTGTGTGGATGATCAATATCCTATCACTACATATGCTAAGTCGAATGCCAGGAATAACTTTGAGGAATACATTGCGTGTTATAAATGCGGGGAGAGAGGGCATTTACTTGCTCACTGCCCGTATGTTAGGCACAAAAGGCACGAGGTGGAAATGAAGCAAACATACCAAAGTCCAGTCGATAATCATTGTTATCCACAAAGACGACTTGTCCCTCAACCTGCACCTTTTTATAATCAAAGTAGATATTTTCAAAAGAGGGGAAATCGTTTAGATGACATATGACCGTCATAACCGGATAGCAATTGAAAAACCTCTTAAGAAACCAATGGTGAACACAACTGTTGTCAAACCAACAGTTGGACCTGTCTCTGTTAAATCAGAGTAGGTAACCAAGAAAGTTTCATTTAAAGACGAAGTAAAGAAATTGGTTGAGACCCCAAATCTCAAATCCGGATCTTGAAACGTTTGGAACAGCATTGGTCACCAAAGGGTTCTCAAGGTGCTTCATCTTCACAAGTGATTGAAAATGTCAAAACTGAAACTGAAAAAGATTTAATTGATCAGAAAAATATCAATTCAAATCAATCTGTCTATGAGAAAGAATCTTTGAAACTCAAAGTTCAAAGACCCAAGACCAAGCAGGCTTGGGTCCCCCGAAAAATCTAATCTTTTACTTGATATGTGCAGGGAGCTTCAGCTGGCCTTGTGAGCAGTCTTTGGATTGTTGAGAGTGGAGCTTCTGGTCACATGATAGGGGATCTATCGCTACTGTTCGATATCAGATATATTAATGGAGGTTATGTAGCGTTTGCCGGAAACAAGGGTGGATACATTACCATGGAGGGTAGTGCAAGTAATGGGATAGTGACTTTTGAAAAGATTTCTTACGTGAAGCAAATCGATTATAATCTGCTCAGTGTCAGTCAGATTTGTGATAAGCAGTTTTCAGTATTCTTTGATGACAAATCTAGCTATATACTCAAGCCGAGATTCGTTTTACCAAAAGAGTGGGTGATGTTAAAGGCACCGAGAGTGAACAATTTGTACATTCTTGACATGTCAAAAGCTATGACAACACAAGGCCAAGTCACGTGTTTCCTCTCCAAGGCTACAAAAAAAGAATCAATCATGTGGCATAGGAGGATGGGTCACATTCACCTTCGAAAGATGAATCAATTGGTGAAGAATGAACTTGTCACAGGCGTGAATGTTAAACATTTTCATTTAAATGACAAGTGTGTGAGTTGCAAGAAAGGAAAGCAGCACAAGCAATCCCATAAACCAAAGAAAGTCAATTCCGTTGAACTACCACTTGAGCGTTTGCACATGGATCTGTTCGGACCAATCAAGCGTAAAAGTCATGCTGGTGAATTGTACTGTCTTGTGGTTACCGATGACTATTCCAGATTTTCATGGGTTATGTGCTTCAATCATAAGAGCGACACGTTTAATAATTTGAATGTTCTGTTCACTTGATTGGAAAATGTTTATGGTCTCGAGATCAAGAGAATTAGGAGTGATAATGGGACGGAGTTTAAGAATGCACAGATGGAAGTTCTTTATGAAAACAAAGGAATTCATCATGAATACAGTGCTCCGTATACTCCTCAACAAAACGGTGTCACAGAACGCAAAAATTGGAGTCTAATTGAAACGGCAAGAACAATGCTTGCGGACTCTAATCTTCCAGTAATGTTCTGGAATGAAGCAATTTACGTAGCTTGTTATACTCTTAATCATGTTTTAACGGTGAAGAAGTTTGGCAAAACTTCTTATGAGCTGTTGAATCGACGAAAGCCGAACTTAGAGTATCTAGAACCGTTTGGAGCTCCATGTACAATGCTTAATCCATTTGAGAAGTTCGCACCGAAGGCTGAAGAAGGATTCTTTGTTGGATATGCAACCCCGCTCAAACGGGTTTTCAACAAACGAACTCGTCACGTCGAGGAGTGGGCTAATGTCGAAGTTCAGAGATATACTCAAAATGTACAGGGTAGCGGTCTAGACTGGATGTTTGATTACAAAGATTTCTTTGAATGATTCAATCTAGATAGCTTGGTTGAAGAGGCTGTATTATGATTATATTACGAGGTCGAAAACGCAGTGACATCACCGTTGATGCGTCCGATCACTGTAAACCCCCAAACAGCTTCTAATGATACCAACTCTCCTGCAACTGAAGAAGAGGTATTTCAGGAAGCTTCCATAACTCTTAATTCATCGGAATCTGAAGATGACGATGATGTTACAAGTGAAGCTGTTACAAATCTTGCTACAGAGACACCACCAGTGAACCCAAATCCTAATGTTGCTTCATCATCAAATTTGGGAAATGATCTGGATTCAACAGAGAACTTAACTACTCAGACGGGAGTACAAGTACCTGATTAACCGGAATCTCGGATACATCAGATTCACCCAATCGAGCAGGTTATTGGTGATCTTGGTAGCAGTGTGATGACGAGAGGTCAACTGAGGAATGCAAACTCACCAGAAAACCTTGGCGCTCTTGCTTTATATGCCAAAATTCAAAAATCAGGTTCTCAAAATGACTGGTCTTTTGCTTGTTATGTTTCGCAGGTCGAGCCGCGGACTTACAAGGACGCTCTTTTGGATGACGCTTGGGTAGAGGCTATGCAGGAGGATTTATTACAGTTTCAGACACTCGGATTTTGGACACTGACAGATTTACCCCCAGGACAGAAGAAGATAGGAACGAAATGGGTGTTCAAGTATAAGAAAGATGACAGAGGTGATTGTTAGGAACAAAGCTCGATTGGTCGTACAAGGCTTTCATCAAGTTGAAGGAATAGATTACAACGAGATTTATGCACCGGTTGCACGCCTAGAAGCTATCCGAATATTTCTGGCGTTTGCATCTTATAAGAAATTCAAGGTGTATCAAATGGACGTTAAAAACACACTTCTTTATGGTGTGGTTAAGGAGGACGTTTACGTAGGTCAATCACCAGGCTTTGAGGATCCTATTCACCGGGATAAGGTTTACGTTCTAAACAAAGCTCTTTACGGGTTGCACTAGGCTCCAAGGCAATGGTATGAGGAGCTGAGCACGTATCTTCTGACAAAAGGATTTAAACGAGGTTTGGTAGATTGCACACTGTTCACAAAACGAACAGGGGGTGACTTGCTTCTAGTGCAGATTTATGTTGATGACATTATTTTTGGTTTTTCTAACGAACTTCTGTGTAGAGAATTTGAACGTGTTATGTAGGAAAAGTTTGAAATGAGTGCAATGGGAGAGATATAGTTTTTCCTAGGCTTGCAGGTGGAACAAAGACCAACAGGGATCTTTATTCACCAGACGAAATATGTTTCTGAAGTCTTGAGCCGATTCCAGATGGATGATTCAAAGCCGATGGATACCCCAATACAACCTAATCACGGGATTGGTGTTGATGCTAAGGGGGAGCTAACTGATCCTTTTACATATAGAGCAATCGTCGGATCTCTGATGTATCTCACCGCCTCCAGACAAAATATAATGTTTGCCACATGTCTCTCTGCACGTTATCAGTCGAAGCCAAAACAGAGTCATCTTGCAGCTGTCAAACGTATCCTTAGATATCTGAAGGGTTGTCCATCGAGAGGACTGTGGTACCCTAATGATGATAATTTTGACCTAATCGCTTTTAGTGATGCAGATTGGGGTGGCTGTGACACACGCAAAAAATCCACAACGGCTGGATGCCAGTTTATGGGGAGCAGGCTCGTGACCTGGCAATGTAAGAAACAGACCGCGGTTGCCTTATGTAGAAGAATCGAATTGACAAAAACAATTGTATTGATCAAGTGCGGAATCCTTGAATCAGTTACAAAATGATAATAATATCAACAAAACGCAAAAATCATCATTAAACCATTCATTTCATTCATAATCATACTCAATTACACGTTAAAAAGATGTTTATAATCAATAAAAGACGTGTACAAAGTTGACTCAAAACCCTAGGGAGAACACAAACTGGAGGGAAAACAAAATGACCAAAACTCACATCTCAAAAATGAACTTGACCTTATATAGGCCTGCACATTCGCCCATATAGTATGGTCGAATGTGTAGGTTCGACCAAACATACTGGTCGAACCAAGCATTACATTAACATCTATATCTACCTTCGACCTCTTGTTCTCCTTCGTACCTTCAAGTCTTCCTTCGACCGTTCAGCAATCTTCCTTCGACCATATGGAGACTCCTTCGACCAAACGATAATGAACAAAAACATGTGTTAAGTACAATCCAAAGTACTAGTCGCACAAAATGCATCTACAAACTCCCCCTCGACTATTGCTTGGATTGTTTGAGTCGACGTTCGTCATCCATCCTTATGTTCATCAGCTTAATGTGCAATTGCTTCTTTTTTTCTTTGGTCATCACCGGTGCATAAGCTTGTTTTGGTTTCTTCTTCTTGACTTCAGGAACATCTTGAACCTTCACAAACTTACCAAGCTTCTTGTCATAATCACATCCAGCATTTATATCATGAGCAAAGCACAGGAATACCACACGTTGGTATTTGCTTGCTTGATCACAATCCTTCACCTCACTGTAAATCAGATTATAATACAACATAATAATATCCTCATGTGAGCAGTTAATCAACCACATAGGATCAAATATGTGTATCTTCTTGAAATCTTTCACACCATCTTTCAACACAATCACAGCCTCTGCAGTTTTCCAGTCATAGTACCACCAGGTGAAATCTTTAGCAAAGTGTTGAGGGATCTGCATCAAAGGAATGTGTTTCAACACTTTAGGTGGTTTGTACTTCAACGTCACCTTGGGCATACCAATTATATCATCAATATCATTCTTATGAACAATCCGTTTAGGATACTGAGGAGTAAATAGATTCCATCTCGTCCTGCTTTCTCTTGCCATACGATTAGCAAAATACGCAATATGATCATTCATAGAGCCAGTTAACTGGTGTCTACACACATCTCGAATCGCCCAGTATGGAAGTGTCTTCAGATCATGGAATCTTTCAAAATAAAGTATTCCTTTTTCCCATTTAACAGCTACACACTTCAACTGTTTCACAAACTTCCATCCCTACGCTCTACCTTTGAACATCACATTGTGTAGTTTGTAGAAACTTCCCTGAATCTCTGTCTTAGGACGATTAGCTTCTTTCTCCTTCAGTTTCCTCAATTACTCCTTTAAACTATCAGATTGTTCTGTGCTCGGTTTATCATGCCCTAGAAATACTTCTTCAATGAATCTCTTACTCTTTTCATGAGCAAGTTTCTCGGCTTCTTTCAACAAATCATCAGTAAATTCAGCAAATCCAGAATCTTTATTTTTCTTGAAATATTCTGGATATTCCTCGCTGGTTATGTCTTCAATCTCAACCTCCTCAAACACAAGTACATCTCGATCATCTGAAAGATTACCTGCTTCTTTTTCAGGTATGTTGGGAATCTGATTATCAACCAATAATTCTTCCAACGTCTTCCCAACTTGTTTTGCCAAACCTTCTAATATCTCCCTTGACATAGCCGCAGAAACTTCTCCATCCTCCAAATCTAGATCGTTATACTCCAACTCAAGTATCATGTCACTAGATTCAAAGATCTCTGGAAATCTGCTAGTCATATCTATCGTCCAGACTCTATCTGTTAACATCTGGTGATACATCTTCTTATCATCGTCTGATAATGATCTCAGCTTCTCATTCCAAAAGACCGTATCATCATCAACAGATCCTCCAGGAGCTTTTGAGCTGGATTCTCCTTCACCTTTTCCAGATCCTCTTTTCTCACACTTGTATTTATCAGTATTGTCATCATCATCATCACTATCTGAACTCGCAGAGCTGTTTCCTTCACCAGAATCATTATCAGAACCATCATCATCACCATCATCTTTCTTTTTCTTCTGAGAAGTATTAACAGCATCATCATCTAACTCCTCATCTTCTTCCTCTTCATTATCAGATGGTTCGAAATCAACTTCTTCTTCATCTCGCTCTTTATCCTCTTCACCAGCTTGCAGTTGAGGAGCTCTAGAGTACAAGTCTTTAATCAAGTTATCCATGTTCTTGTTACTCTCTTTCAGCTTCTTATTCTCCTCTTTTAATGCAATAAATCTCCTGGTGTTCCTCTGTTCATGCTTTAACAACTTCTTGTTTTCTTTTCGAAGTTGTGTAAGCTTGGCTTCAAGAGCTTCTTGATTCTCGTGAGATGTTTCCACAACGTCTAACATCTTTTTGTCGTTGCTTCTCAATTGCTCTATCTCTGCTTGCTGCTGATTGATTATTTTCATCATGTCAGCTAGCTTTTGGTTCACAGCATTCATCACATCACTTTCAACTGTAACCTTTGGTGTAGAAGCTTCAGCAGCAGCAGGCAACTTTCCGTTCTTTATCTTCTTCAACACTCTATCCAGTGCATCATTAAACTCATTAACAAGTAATTCAGTCTCCTTTTTAGTACCTGATGTAGTCTTCTGCTTCTTAGCAGCTGGAGGCAATTTCTTACCAGCAATCAGTGTTTCTATGTCTATAGCTCTCTTCTCCATTGGTCTTAAAACCTTCCCCTTCTTCTTGAACTGGGGTTTCTTTTGTTTCTCCCCTTGCTTTGGCGATCCAGGAAAATCCTCTGATCCCAAGCCTAAACCCTCATCAGTTTCATCTAAATGAATAGGACTTTTAGTACTCTGTTCCTCCAACGACTTGTTGAGACTGACAGACTCACCAGCCACAGTGGCCTTGGGCGTGGGGCTTTTCACTGTCTCAGCATCAGAGTCCCATCTCTCATCTTCTTGCGTCTCTTCAGAATCTACAGACGCCTAATCTATCAAATGTAATCCTTTCTTCGCCATACTCTTATGTCTTCTAGAAACTTTCTTCTTAACTGGTTTAGCTTCATCCTCTTTCTCTTTACCCTTTCCAATCTTTGCTCCAACATTCACCACTTGACGCTTCCGTTTAGCATCAGGGTCTACTGGATGTAATGGATTGTCTTCATCTAATCCACTGTTATCATGTCTCACTTTGTCCTGACCTGGGTCTTTATAATCTATCTTGATCAGGTGACCAAATAGATTCTTCATCGGTGGTCGTTCATTCAATGGCACACCCTTATACGCCTTCATCCTAGCAAGAGTGTTTAGATTCATGTGCTCCTGAACAATAATCTGTTTAGGATCTCTCTTCAAATTCTTGTACTTAGCATCAAAGATCATCTGAAGAATTCGAGGATATAACAAGAATTTCCTGCTCCTTAACCCTCTCACAGGTTCTAACATATGTTCCATCAGCATCCCAGACACATTGAACGGTTTGTTCAATATTAAAGCTACCATCAATGAGCTGATGCTCTTTCTCATCAAATCGTATCCACCACTTGCTGATCCGAAAACATGAATCATCACATGTGCAAGATATTTGAACTGAGGACATAGCTTTCCTTTATGTAACGAACCGTCAGTGATAGGTCCGTTGTACTTCATTCGTAAAAAGCACTTCCGTTGTTCAGTCCAACTCAGTTCTCTGGGATCCGTCTTCTCATCCTCTAACTTCAACGCTTCTCTGATGTCGTTCTCAGAAATGATCACCAGCTCCCCTTGAATCTTACTAACGAGTGAAGATTCGCCTTCCCAGAAGTCCATCTTCGCATTGGTCCAGAACTTCTGTTGGTAATCATGGTAAATGATAGCTGGTGTAGCAATCGCGTCAATCACTCTACTCCTCTTCAAGAATGCTATAATCCCGGTAAACTCAGTGTGTTTCTTCACATCTACTAAATATGCACAACAGTTGTGTGCAGATTCAAACGGTAAATCGACACTCTTTTCCTTTTCGGCTGCCTGTGAAGATGATCCAGCAGGAATACTCGCACTTTCCTGTTCAGACATTGTTAAAACTGCAAAACAAATCAAAACAAAAATATTAAAAACGGACAAAATAAACAAAATTTGAAAAATTTGATTTTCAATTTCTACATTCGACCAAACAGTGGTTCGAATGTGAAATTATAGGTTCGAATGTGAAAAACTAAAGGTTCGAATGTAAAACATTTTAAAAATTTCTTCATTCGACCGATTAATCTTCATTCGACCAGATAAACATTCTCCTTCGCCCAAACTGTCACATTCGACCATTTGTTAAGGGGCGAAGGTGACTGTTCATCTTCATCAAATTTCAGAATTTGATTTTGGTCGTTTTAAGCTGCCATTTTGATTTGGAAAGCACCTAAAACTACCGATTAATCTTTTCAAATCATCAATTTTAACAATCATTCATTGATTATGTGTTTTTCATCAAAAACTAGGGTTCATAAAGTTCAAACAATCGATCATGCAATCTGTTGTTATTTAAACCAAAGTTTTTGGATAATCTCCTCCTAAAACACTTAATCAATGAAACCTAATAAAAAATAAGTCCAATTATTATGATTTAATCCATGTTAATAGTCGGTTAGGGCTCGAACTGAAAAACAAGGATTAAACACTCAAAACTGGATAATAACCTTCAAATGATGGTGTAAAATGATCAGTGGAATCAGACGAACACAATAATACAGTCTAAAAATCAAGAGCAACAAGGTGACTTTATGACAGAAAATTTGAAAATTTTTCGAATGGGGTCGAATGTGCAGAGAATGGGATATATAAGCTTCACATTCGACCGTTTGACTAGGTCGAATGTGATACTTTTTCCACCTTCGACCCTACTTAAAGGTTCAAATGTAGAAAAAGGGTTCGAATGTGAAATTTTCACATGAACACTCACATTCGACCGTTTAAAACATACGAATGATCAGACAAAATGCCACCTTCGACCCAACGAAGGGGCGAATGAAACATGGAATTTTTGAAAATTTTACCAAATCTCAAAATCGAGTCCCGTTCAAAATATTTTTCAACTTTTAAACATCCAACAGTCATTATTTCTCATTTAAAGATTACAAAGATCAAGTGGTCCATCAAGTTTTAGAAAATCGTCATCAACCACCATCAGCTATCAAAAATAAGATAGAAATGTAAAATCTTTTTGGATTTTCCAAAGATTATGTTAAAACACACCTAAAATCTTTTGAGTTTTGCAATTTTTGACGAGAAATATAAAATGCGGAAATGTAAAGATAAAGTAGTACACATTTTGGGATTTTCGGTAAAGGGATCATATCAGTTATTGAAAAATCTGATCACACCGTTGATCTTTTTGATTTATTATCATTAAAGACAATGCGTGATCTGGCAACTGCTGATATTGTGATCCACATAAACTCTCATGCAAACTTTTGTGCAGTGCTTTATACTTATACGATTATTTATAGTATAAACTCAATTGATTGTGGTTCCCATGCACACGACATACTCCCGTATCAAGAAGTAAATGCACAAAGACTCATTGTAAAGCGTGATTATGCTTTCGTCGTCTATACTTTACAAGGTATGAGGCACAGAGGTATAGAGGTCAGCAAATTAATGCAGCAAAGTAACATGTGCACTCTACCAGGTTGAGGACTGATATCAATCATGATTTGCATCAGTGATTGATATGATGTAATAGATAATCTTTGATTATCATAATACATGGGAAGTTCCTCAATTCGGTAACTTTAGGATTTGGCATTAAAGCTCTTTTATAAAGATACCCTATCTGATCTAGGTCCGTAATGACTTACAGTAGAAGATCAGAGAGGCTATCACCGGACAACTAATAACATAACGACCCAAAACCTTCGAGTTTTGTACAAATACCCTATCAAACGAAATTACGGTACTAAGACCATATGCCCATGAGGAGTTCATCCACACAACAATTCGTTTGATATGTATATATCAGGCACGCAGTAATAGGTCTACGAAGCCTATCAGCACATCACACAGACTCAGACACACGCCCTATATTGTATTACATTTCTTTAGAATGTGTCAGATCCTCACTGATGTACTATCATTTCCCCTTTTTCTCCAGGAAATCATTTTGGGTTTTTCTAATTTTTATGAATTTTTGAGTTTACTGTTCCCAAGGATAAGCTGGAGCATTTCAAATACGTGACTGCCCAAGATATCGTTTGTTCAAAGAAATTTGACGGCATTAATCTAAGGGAAGAAGATATAGCAGTCAGCAATGTTTAATCTAATTTTTTTATTGGTTTTGAAATTTTTTAATGTTTTTGGATTTTCTGAAAATATATTCTATCTAAAAATTGTAAAAACATATTTTTGGATTTATGTATTTTTCTGAAAAACAATAAAACTAAACTAAAAATCGATAAACTGAGGTGGTGATCAGTCTTGTTTTTCTTTAATACTGTTAGCTTTAAAAAGATATTCAAATCTTGATTTATCAAAAGCTTTGGAAAAAAGATCTGCACGTTGATAATCAGTGTGGATTTTGACCATATCGATCAACTCTTTAGCATAACAATCACGGATAAAATGGTATTTGATCCGGATATATTTAGCCTTTGAGTGATTTACTAAGTCTTTTGTTAATGCAATTGCGGCTTCATTATCACAGTAAATAGGGGTTTTAAGAAATTGCAAACCGTAGTCCACCATCTGTTGTTGTATCCAAAGAACCTGTTAGCAGCAGCTCGATGCTGAAACGTATTCTGCTTCACATGTGGATAATGCAACTGCGGTCTGTTTCTTCCACTGCCAGGTCACGAGCCTGCTCCCCATAAACTGGCATCCAGCCGTTGTGGATTTGCTGTCCTTGTCACAGCCACCCCAATCTGCATCACTAAAAGCGATTAGATCAAAATTATCATCATTAGGGTACCATAGTCCTCTCGACGGACAACCCTTCAGATATCTAAGGATACGTTTGACAGCTGCAAGATGACTCTGTTTCGGCTTCGACTGATAACGTGCACAGAGACATGTGGCAAACATTATATCTGGTCTGGAGGCAGTGAGATACATCAGAGATCCGACGATTGCTCTATATGTAAAAGGATCAGTTAGCTCCCCCTTAGCATCAACACCAATCCCGTGATTAGGTTGTATTGGGGTATCCATCGGCTTTGAATCATCCATCTAGAATCGGCTCAAGACTTCAGAAACATATTTCGTCTGGTGAATAAAGATCCCCGTTGGTCTTTGTTCCACCTGCAAGCCTAGGAAAAACTGCATCTCTCCCATTGCACTCATTTCGAACTTTTCCTACATAAGACGTTCAAATTCTCTACACAGAAGTTCGTTAGAAAAACCAAAAATAATGTCATCAACATAAATCTGCACTAGAAGCAAGTCACCCCCTGTTCGTTTTGTGAACAGTGTGCAATCTACCAAACCTCGTTTAAATCCTTTTGTCAGAAGATACGTGCTCAGCTCCTCATACCATTGCCTTGGAGCCTAGTGCAACCCGTAAAGAGCTTTGTTTAGAACGTAGACCTTATCCCGGTGAATAGGATCCTCAAAGCCTGGTGGTTGACCTACGTAAACGTCCTCCTTAACCACACCATAAAGAAGCGTGTTTTTAACGTCCATTTGATACACCTTGAATTTCTTATAAGATGCAAACGCCAGAAACATTCGAATAGCCTCTAAGCGTGCAACGGGTGTATAAATCTCGTTGTAATCGATTCCCTCAACTTGATGAAATCCTTGTACAACCAAACGAGCTTTGTTCCTTACGATCACTCTTCTATCATCCTTTTTGCATTTGAATACCCATTTTGTTCCAATCTTCTTTCGTCCTGGGGGCAAATCTGTCAGTGTCCAAACGCCAAGTTTCTGAAACTGCAATAACTCCTCTTGCATAGCTTCTACCCAAGCGTCATACAAAAGAGTGTCCTTGTAAGTCCGCGGCCCAACCTGCGAAACATAACAAGCAAAAGACCAGTCATTTTGAAAACCTGATTTTTGAATTTTCGCATTTAAAGCAAGATTGCCAAGGCTTTCTGGTGAGTTAGCATTCCTCAATTGACCTCTCGTCATCACACTGCTACCAGGATCATCAATAACTTGCTCGATCGGGTGAGTTCGATGTATCTGAGATTCCGGATAATCGGGTACTTGGACTCCCGTCTGAGTAGTTAAGTTTTCTGCAGAAACCAGATTATTACCCACATTTGATGATGAAGCACCATTTGTATTTGGGTTCACTGGTGGTGTCACTGTAGCATGATCTAAAATAGCTTCACTTGTAACATCATCGTCATCATCTTCTGATTCCGATGAATTAAGAGTTGTGGAAGCTTCTTGGAATACCTCTTCTTCAATGACAGGAGCATTGGTATCATTAGAAGCTGCTTGGGAGTTCACGGTGATCAGACGCACCAACGGTAATGTCACTGTGTTTTCGACCTCGTAATATAAACGTAATACAGACTCTTCAACCAAGCTATCTAGGTTGAATGATTCAAAGAAATCTTTCTAATCAAACATCCAGTCTGGACCGCTTCCCTGTACATTCTGAGTATACCGTTGCACTTCAACGTTAGCCCACTCCTTGACTTGACGAGTTCGTTTGTTGAATACCCGTTTGAGCGGGGTTGCATAGCCAACAAAGTATCCTTCTTCAGCCTTTGGTGCGAACTTCTCAGATGGATTAAGCATTGTACATGGAGCTCCAAACGGTTCTAGATATTCTAAATTCGGCTTTCGACGATTCAACAGCTCATAAGAAGTTTTGCCAAACTTCTTCATCGTTAAAACACGATTAAGAGTATAACAAGCTGCGTAAATTGCTTCGTTCCAGAACATTACTGGAAGATTTGAGTCCGCAAGCATTGTTCTCGTCGTTTCTATTAGAGTGCTGTTTTTGTGTTCGGCGACACCGTTCTGTTGTGGGGTATACAGAGCACTGTATTCATGATGAATCCTTTGTTTTCACAAAGATCGTTCATCTGTGCATTCTTAAACTCCGTCCCATTATCACTCCTAATTCTCTTGGTCTTTAGACCATAGATATTTTCCAATCGAGTGAACAGAACTTTCAAATTATCAAACGTGTCGCTCTTACGGTGTAAGCACATAACCCATGAAAATCTTGAAAAATCATCAGTCACCACAAGACAGTACAATTCTCCAGCATGACTTTTACGTTTGACCAATCCGAACAGATCCATGTGCAAACGTTCAAGTGGCAATTCAATAGAATTGACCTTCTTTGGCTTACGGGATTGCTTGTGCTGCTTACCCTTCTTACAACTCACACACTTGTCATTTAAGTGAAAATGTTTAACGTTCACGCCAGTGACAAGTTCATTTTTCACCAATTGATTCATCTTTCGTAGGTGAATGTGTCCCATTCTCCTATGCCACATGATTGATTCCTGTTCTGTAGCCTTGGAGAGAAAACACGTGACTTGACCTTGTGTAGTCATTGCTTTAGACATGTCGAGAATGTACAAGTTATTCACTCTCGGTGCCTTTAACATCACCCACTCTTTTGGTAACTTGAATCCCGGCTTGAGTATGTAGCAAGATTTGTCATAAAAGAATACAGAAAATTGCTTATCACAAATCTGACTAACACTGAGCAGATTGTAATCTATTTGCTTCACATAAGATATCCTCTCAAAACTCACTATTCCATTACTGACACTACCCTCCATGGTAATGTAACCTCCCTTGTTTCCTGCAAACGCTACATAACCTCCATTGATATTTCTGTTATCGAATAGTAGTGAAAGATCCCCTGTCATGTGACCAGAAGCTCCATTGTCAACAATCCAAAGACTGCTCACAGGGCCAGCTGAAGCTCCCTATTTTGGAGGTTCTGTCATGGCCATCAATGCAAAGTGTGCTTCCTTCCCAGCGAAAAAATTTGAATAATCAATCCTGGTACAAGCATCATTCACCATGCATGATTTCCGGGTCATCAAAAAGTCAGCTTCAGCAAGCATTTGGTCAATATCATCATCCAGTGAGTTAACCCTAGATTCAGAATCAGACTCACTCTCCTCATCAGAATAAGCTGAATCATACTGCTCTGGTATATTAGCAACCGAATCAAGAATCATCCCAGACTTCTTCTCTGTACAATCATCACTCTCTTCATTCAACTCCTTGATCCTCACCTCAGATATCTTTTCAGACACTAATTCCTCTTCAACCTCTACCGGCTCATCCAAATTCATCTGTTGTGCAATACAAGCCACATTCCCAGTTGTAACCTTTTCAACACCTAACTGCATCCCTGTCCAATCAAACCCTTCGTCTTTCTGTATCACCAAAGCTTGGTTTTGATTATCTGTTTGGGTTTGTGTGTTTGGTGTAGCAATAGGAATGATTGTTCGGTTTAAATTTTGTGGTGTTTGGTTTTGGTTTTGGTTTTGTGTTGTGTTTTGTCTAACAGTGTTATTTTGTTGATTATTTTGTCAGTTTTGGTGGTTATGTTGTGGTTGAAAGCTTGAAATATTAGGACTTTTGTAAGATACCTGATTTTGGGTTTGACGGTTTTGGTAGTTAGAGTTGAAAGGATTTCTATTTCCCTACTGAGCTGGTTGTGTGCATTCTCTTTTAAAATGGCCTTTCTCGCCACAATTGAAACAAGTCACCTTGGCTTTGTTGAAGCCATAAGTGGTGTTCAGAGAAGTAGAAAGATCAGTTCTTCCAGTTTTCTGAATGAAATCAGTAGCTCTCCTCATAATACTTGCAAATGCCCATTGAATATCCATGAGCTCCATCTCTTCTTTATCAATCTGTGCGTATTCTTCATTGGTCAAGTTGTTATTACCAATTTTACTCGCAACAAGCCCATTATAAGATGCTACCATGGCTGACACCAACGCTACGTGTTGTTGAGCAATCTCAACAGTAACATTGTTTAGGTTCGATGTCTCCAACACAATTGGGCTCTGATTTGTTTGACATTGGTTGACTTGCATCGGGTTCATTTGAGGGATGTATGTTTGTTGTTGAGGTTGGTTAGCAGAATAACATGCTGCTTGTTGCATGGGTGAAAATGGTGGAATATAAGTTGTAGTAGAATATGATGGTGGGGTATATGATGATGTTTGAGCAAGATAATTGATTGGTGTTTTGGTTGGTTCAACATGGTTAGAGACGCACGCGATGTGTGGAGCAACATTTGAACTCGAACTTGAACTAGAAATAGAAGAAGAAGAACCACCATGATACAAATCTGGATTCTGAGGAATTTGTGCTCTTTTCGCCTTCCTCTTTTCTTCCATCTCCTTATTTTCCAGTTTCTGAATAAACTCGTTAATGGTCCAATATTGGTACGCATCCTTTTCTTTCAATACCTCTATATGCTGATTCCAGTATGGTAGCAATGCATCGGCAAACTTGTCCACCAACTCTGACATAGGTATGCTTATCTCATAGCTTGAAAGCTCAGTGAGTAAATAAAAAAACCTTGGAACCAACTCTTTTAGCGTCTCGTTCCCCATGTAGCTGAAATTCTCAAACTCTTTTGTTGATGCGTTTTGCGACTAAGGATTGGATATACATAATTAACATATGTTAGTGATTGGCCGAAGGTGAATAGAATGGGGCGAATGTAGAAAAGAATGGGCGAAGGAAGATTGATTATGGGCGAAGGAAGAATGGACATGAACTGAAGACACATTCGACCACATGAAGTGGGCGAAGGTGGAAAACACTCACATTCGACCAGAAGAAACGGGCGAATGTGCAGTGCCTATATATAGTTTTTGTGTTTTTGATAATGAAAGAGAGTTGTCATTTGTGTCCAGGTTCAGTTCAGGTTCAGAGGTGTTTTTGAGAAATAGTGTGTGTGTTCTAGATTAACATAAACTGATTGTATATGCTTTTTGAATGAAGTTAATCTATGAAATGATATTGAAAATGATCTTGATTGTGTCGTGATTTGTGTTTTATCAATTTGTTCAGAACTAGGGTTTCCGCACCTGGTTTTGTGACTTGTATGATCGTATAATCCTGTTTTAGCTATACTATATTAACATGTGTTAGTGATGGCCGAAGGTAGAGAAATATGGGCGAATGTAGAAAAGAATGGGCGAAGGAAGATTGATTATGGGCGAAGGAAGAATGGACCTGAACAGAAGACACATTCGACCACCTGAAGTGGGCGAATGTGGAAATCACTCACATTCGACCAGTGGAAACGGGCGAATGTGCAGTGCCTATATATAGTTTTTGTGTTTTTGATAATGTAAGAGAGTTGTCATTTGTGTCCAGGTTCAGTTCAGGTTCAGAGGTGTTTTTGAGAGATTATGTGTGTGTTCTAGATTAACATAAACTGATTGTAAACGATTATTTGAATGAAGTTAATCTATGAAATGATATTGAAAATGATCTTGATTGTGTCGTGATTTGTGTTTTATCAATTTGTTCAGAACTAGGGTTTCCGCACCTAGTTTTGTGACTTGTATGATCGTATAATCCTGTTTTAGCTAAATTCCAACGCTCACAAAGTGGTATCAGAGACTAGAGGATCATACAACAACAAATTTGATAAGATCAGAGCTGATTTGGACATGTTTTTGACATAAAATCATCTGTTTTTACATAAACATTGTTTCTAAGAGTTTTTGATCGATTTAAAGGTGAATTTGTGGTCGAATTCAAGTTTTCTAAGACTTAAAGTTGTTCCAAATCAATTCCGAAACATAACCTGATTGAGATCATTCAAATCCATGAACTTTTGAAAATCTAAGATCAGAATAACCGTTTTTCAAACAATAACCGTTTTTCAAAAATGAGATCTGACTGTTTTGGGCGAACCTGGAACCTGATCTGAGTGTTGTGGTCGAAAGTGATAAAAAACGGGCGAACCTGAGTATTTTTTGGGCGAACCTGGAATTTTCTTGTTGAATTTTTCACTTTCGGGTAGAATTTCCACATTCGACCGTTCTTGTTTTGGACGAAAGTGGAAAGTCTGTTAGTTTGATTTACATTCTGATCAAATCTACCTTCGAGTGTTACTGTTTGGATGAAAGTGAGAAAGTTTGGACGAGAGTGAGAAATTTTGGACGAACAAAAGATTGTTTGGGCGAACCTATTGTTTTTCGGGCGAATCTAGGATTTTGTTAAAAAAAAAAAAATTTTCTAAGTGTTGAGATTTTCAGATTGTGATCATGTGGCGTTTTCAAACTACTCAGGGATCAACAACAACACAACCACAACAGCAAACGATGGACCCATGGACAGTGGCAGCGCAAAAGACGAACACACAGTCTTCACAACCACTTAACTACATGACAACGACAAGCACGATGCCTCAAAGTGTAGCACATCCGGCACTACAATCTGATTACTGGGGAGTAGCTGCAGCGGCGGTAAGTACTCAAACCACTAATGCAATTTCTACTTTGATTAAGGATTTGTCTACAGGTAGTGGAACTCGGCCACCAAAGCTCATGGATATGCAAGAGTATAACCAGTGGCATACCATGTTCAAGATCCATCTGGAAGGCATGGGAGTTGAAGGAGCAGAGGCTTGGAGCATGATTGTTAAAGGATACACAGCACCTATTTTGGAGAACACAGGTGAGATGATTCCTCTGGAAAGCTTAACTGAGGACGAAAAGAAGAAATATGTGGTAGAGAAGAAGGCGTTTTCTCAACTGACGCAGGCAATCACAAGTGACTTGTTGCATCAGTTTGGGACATGTACTACGTCAAAGCAGCTTTGGGATAAGCTAAAGAGGAAGCATGATGGTAACGAAAAGACCAGGAGTCTGAGAATGGAGGAATTGGTCAAAGAGTTTGAGAATTTTTCTTTTATTAATAATGAAACTTTGAAAGAACTAACTCCGAGATATATGCATTTGTTGTCTGAATTGTCTAGTTATGGTGTACAGATTCCAATGACTAAGCAGGTGGATAAGTTTGCAGATGCTTTACCACCACAATGGGATCAGCATGTGGAGGTACTCAGAGAGAAGGATGCTTATCAATTCTGGACCATTTCAGAGTTTATCGAAAAGCTGGAGAACAAAGAGTTGGAGGATAGGAGGAAAGATAGAAGGTCACAGATTCCTCAGAATCCCAGTTTGTATTTTGGAGGCACTTCAGTTCCAGCTGGAAACTCGAGCTCAGGAAGCGTTGCACCACATGTTGCATGTATTTCTAATGTCATGGAATCATCAAAACCAACCACCAACTACACACCACCACAATACAATTCCTACTCACAACCATCATATACACCACCACAATATAATTCCTACATTTCACCAATCTCTCCAATGCAACAAGCAAGTTTTTACACCGCTAATCAATCACAACAACCAGTAAACCAAGTTACTCAACATAAACAACAACCGATGGTTTTTGATACATCTAACTTGGGAAATGTGACTGTGGAGGTTGCTCAGCAACACATTGCATTAGTCTCAGCAATGGTTTCATCCTACAATGGGTTGGTTGCTAGTCAGATTGGGAACAACAACTTAACCAACGAAGACTACGCACAGATAGACAAAGAAGAGATGGAACTCATTGACATTCAATGGGCTTTTGCGAGTATAATGAGAAGAGCAACAGAGTTCATCGAGAAAACTGGAAGAACTGATTTAGCAACTTCTCCTAACACAACCTATGGATTCAACAAGGAGAAGGTTACGTGTTTTAATTGTGGAGAAAAAGGACACTTCAAAAGGGAATGCACCCAGCCACCTAAACAAGGTAATCGAAACCCTTTCAATGCAAATTACCAGAACCGTCAACAAAACCAAGTTTCTTACCAAAATAACAACAACTACCAAAACCGAAACTTTAACAACCAAAACAGACAAACAAACACTCAAAACCAGATTCAAAACCAATCTCCTAATCACACAAACCGAACAGTTGTACCTATCACTACACCTAATGAGACTCAACAGAATGCGAGTCAGAACCAAGCTTTGGTGACTCAACAGGATGAGAGGTTTGACTGGTCGGGTATGCAAATAGGAGTTGAGGAAGTGACTACTGGTGGGAATGTGGCATGTGTTGCTTATCAGGTTGATATGGAAGAGTCGGTGGCAGTTGATGAGAAGAAAGAAACTGAGGAGAGTGAAAGTGATGATTCTGAGACTGAGATGGAAGTGGAGAGTGAACCTGTTGAGGTTAAGGCTGAGGAAAAGAGTTCTGGAATGGTGATTGATTCAGTTTCTGATGTTCCAGAAGAGTGTAGATCAGTTTATTCAGACTCAGAGAGCGAATCAGACACAGAGGGAAGTGTTGATTCTTTAGATGATGATATTGACCAGTTGCTGGCAGAAGCTGATTTTTTGATGACGAGGAAGTCGTGTATCGCTGATGATGCTTTCACCAAGATCGATTATTCCAAGTTTTTCACTGGAAAGGAAGCTCATTTTGCGTTGATGGCCATGACTGAACCGCCAAAATCTGTAAGTTCTGAATCTAGCACTGATGTTATGAGTGATAAATACTGTGGAACTTGTGATAGATTGACTGAGGAGAATAAACAACTCCGAATTTCACGAGATAGTGCTATCTTGAACTGTCAATCTACTCGCAAAGAGTTGAATGCTTTCAACAAAGTATTAGATGGCTATAAAAAGGACATTTCCGACTTGAAAAATACTTTGTCATTGAAACAATTGGCCATAAACAACTATATCAATGAAATTGAAAACACCAAGTTGGAAATGGCAGCCATAAAATGCTTTGCTGAAAAAGTGAACAAAAAGCTGGAAAGTTATAAGAATGTTGCTTATGTGGTAGATCATATCATTGATGATAACACCACCAATTACAAGTCTGTACCATCTCCGGTTCTTTTTGAAAACCATAACTATCACCAAGTTATACCGGAGAGTTCGGTAAAATCAGACTCGTCATCGGAAATGGAAACTAATACCTCGAGTATTGGTGATCCATATTCCGATGTGAGACCGATTTTGGGCTTGAACAATGAGGGTGTTTATGCTGAGAGTGATAATTCAGACTCAGAAAATGATGATACTGGTAGTGATCAAACTGTTAATGAATGTGAGATTCCAAAAGAAAATCACATCATTACTACTGAACCAGTGTCACCATCTGATCATGTTCATCCGATGGCAAATGCTAATCGTGATAAAAAGTCTGAAAAGATTGATGTTAAGAAAGATAATGGTGTTAAGAATGTTGTTGAAAAGAATGAGCTGAATGAACCAAGTGACAAACCGGTTAAAGTGTTTTATCGGATGGAAGGATCCGATAAGATCATTTCTGATGAGGAATTTCCGATTAAAAATGTTAACTATTCTAAACTTGATAAAATCTGGCAAGAAAGCACAATATGGTTTCCAAAACATGAAAGAACCAATGAAATTCCACCAGAAATCTTAAAGAAACTGTTTTCAGAAGTTCCTCAAGAACCAAAAATCCATGTCACTGAGTTCATTCGACCAAATGATAAAGCAAATGGTTTTCATGAGCCTTCTTACTCGAAAGGACCACTTCCTGAGAGTTTAAGAAATCAACAGTATAATGATCAATTTCCTGTTAGATCATTTGCTTCACCAAATGCTCATTATGTGTTTGAGGAATATAGAAAATGCTTTAAATGTGGAGAACGCGGGCATTTACTTGCTCAGTGTCCATATGTAAGGCACAAAAGACATGAAGTTGAGGTTCGAAATTCCATGAAAAAGCCGATTGATCATTATGTTCCACCACATAGACGGGCTGTTCCTCAACAACAACAATTTTATAATCAAAACAATTTTCAAATGAGGAACAACCGTCCATTTCAATATGATCGAAGGAATCGGATTGCAATGGAACAATCTTGGAGAAAACCTGTGGTGAACACAACAGCTGATAGACAAAAGGTTCCACAAAAACCAATTGTCAAGTCAAATGTTGGACCTAAGTCTGTTAATTCAGATAAGGTTGCTAAGAAAGTTACTTTTAGTAACAATGTTCAGAAACCAATTGAGAAACCAAAATCTCAAATTCGTATTCTCAAAAGGTCTGAACAATCTTGGACACCTAATGGTACTCCAGGAGCTTCTACTTCGAAGGTAACTGAGAAAAATGAAACTGTTTTGAAAAATCAGAAAACGATTGATTCAAAACAGAAAGTTGTTGAAAAAGTTGTTGAGGATGTTTCTTTGAAATCAAATGTTCAAAGGCCCAAGACTCAGGCTTGGGTCCCCCGAAAGAACTAAATGTTTAATTTTTATGTGCAGGGAGCTTCAGTTGGCCCTATTAGCAGTCTCTGGATTGTTGACAGTGGAGCTTCAGGCCACATGACGGGGGATTTGGCGTTGCTGTTTGATGTGAAGAATATTAATGGTGGATATGTCGCGTTCGCGGGTAATAAAGGAGGATATATTACGATGGAAGGAAGCGTGAGTAATGGGATTGTGACTTTCGAGCGGATTTCTTATGTCAAGCAGATAGACTATA
Organism: Ambrosia trifida; assembly: GCA_028751855.1. Classification (NCBI taxonomy): domain Eukaryota; kingdom Viridiplantae; phylum Streptophyta; class Magnoliopsida; order Asterales; family Asteraceae; genus Ambrosia; species Ambrosia trifida. The sequence goes on along the minus strand of CM054123.1, from coordinate 168,521,110 downwards.
ATCTGTTGAGCGTTAGTCAAATATGCGATAAACAATTTTCTGTGCATTTTGATGACAAATCCTGCTATATTCTCAAACCGGGCTTCAAAATTCCAAAGGAGTGGATTATGTTGATGGCACCTCGAGTCAACAATCTTTATATTCTTGATATGTCCAAGGCGATGACATCCCAGGGGCAGATAACATGCTTTCTATCCAAGGCGACCGAAAAAGAATCGATAATGTGGCACCGCAGAATGGGACACATTCATCTGAGGAAAATGAATCAGTTAGTGAGAAATGGACTTGTCGATGGAGTAAACGTGAAACATTTCCATCTGAACGACAAGTGTGTAAGCTGCATGAAAGGAAAACAACACAAACAGTCCCATAAAGTGAAGAAAGTTAACTCTGTTGAGATGCCGCTTGAGCGACTGCACATGGACCTTTTTGGACCGGTCAAGCGCAAAAGTCATCTTGGAGAGCTTTATTGTTTAGTCGTCACTGATGACTATTCACGATTCTCATGGGTGATGTGTTTGAAGAACAAAAGCGACACCTTTACCAACTTACAAGTTCTGTTCACTCGACTGGAGAATATTTACAATTTGAAGATAAAAAGGATCAGGAGTGACAACGGGACGGAGTTCAAAAATGCAAAGATGGATGAACTTTGTGAAAGCAAAGGGATACATCATGAATATTCAGCTCCGTATACCCCGCAACAGAACGGTGTTGCTGAAAGAAAGAATAGGACTCTAATTGAGGCGGCTCGAAGAATAGGACTCTAGTTGGGTTCACCGTTGATGCGTCCAATCACCGTAAACCCCCCACCAGCTTCTAATGATACCAGTGCTCCTATACAAGAAGAAGAGATGTTTCAAGAAGCTTCAACTTCATTAGACACTTCAGAATCTGAAGATGAACAATTTGAAGAAGCCGTTCTTGAACATGCAGAAGATTTAGAAGAGCAAACTGTGAACCCAACTCCAAATCCAGATGCTGCTTCATCATCTAACACGGGTCATGATCAGGATGCTGTAGAGAATTTGACTGCTCAGACGGGAGTGATTGTACCTGTTCATCCGGAATCTCGGATTCATCGTATTCACCCGCTGGAGCAAGTTATCGGTGATCCTGGTAGTGGAGTGATGACCAGAGGGCAGCTTAAAAGCGTTAATTCACCAGAGAGTTTTGGTGCTTTAGCATTGTATGCCAAAATTCAGAAATCTGGTAGCCAAAATGATTGGTCGTTTGCATGTTATGTGTCGCAGGTAGAGCCAAGGACATACAAAGACGCTTTGAATGAAGATGCCTGGGTTGAGGCAATGCAGGAGGAGTTATTGCAATTCCAGAAATTGGGAGTCTGGACGCTCACAGATTTGCCGCCAGGAAGAAAGAAAATAGGCACTAAGTGGGTGTTTAAGTGCAAAAAGGATGATCGTGGAGTTATTGTACGCAACAAAGCCAGATTGGTTGTGCAGGGTTTCCATCAAATCGAAGGAATTGATTACAACGAAATCTATGCACCAGTAGCACGAATTGAAGCTATTCGGATGTTTCTTGCGTTTGCTTCATATAAGAAATTCAAAGTCTATCAAATGGACGTCAAGAGCGCATTTTTGTACGGTAAAGTCAAGGAGGAGGTTTATGTCGGGCAGCCACCAGGCTTTGAGGACCCAATCCACCGGGACAAGGTCTACGTGCTGAACAAAGCTTTATATGGTTTGCACCAGGCTCCAAGACAGTGGTACGAGGAGCTAAGTACATACCTCATCTCCAAAGGATTCAAGCGCGGCCTCGTCGATTGCACCCTCTTTACGAAGAAGACGGGAGATGACTTGCTTCTAGTACAGATTTACGTTGATGATATTATATTTGGTTCAACTAACGAACTTTTGTGCAGGGAATTTGAAACTGTTATGCAGGAGAAGTTCGAAATGAGCGCTATGGGAGAAATGCAGTTTTTCCTCGGCTTACAGGTGGATCAAAGACCCGACGGGATCTTCATTCACCAGACGAAATACGTAGCCGACATCTTGAGCCGATTCCAGATGGAGGACTCTAAGCCGATGGATACCCCGATTCAACCCAATCACGGGATTGGAGTGGACGCTAAGGGGGAGCTGATAGATCCATTTACATACAGAGCAATCATCGGATCTCTGATGTATTTGACAGCGTCTCTGTAACATTACGCAATAAATACTTGTACGTTACGCACCGACATTAATAAAAACGTCAAGTTTCTTATTCACCTTTGCATTTATTATTTTTGTCGCATTTATGGAACCCTAATGCTATATATATTATTATATATATGTGTGTGGGTGTATATTAAATCAAAAAAAATAACCTGCCTTGGCCGGGATTCGAACCCGCGCCAAAGGCCGGTCCGAACCAACACAAGTGCACAACCAACTGGGCTAGCCAGTTCCTTGTGATAAACCCGGATTTATATTAATCTTATACGCGCGTTTAAATCCCCACAGTTGACAAGGAAAGTCAACTGTGGGATTCCTTGTTGATCAATCCGTAGAATTAACGAGTGATTGATATATTTTTGGCAAACTCGTGCATTAACCGGCCCAATATAACATAATTACACCTCTATTACACGGCATCGTTGACCCATTTTGATTAATTAGACGCGTATGATTATATGGAAAGTCAACCTCCTAATTAACCCTAACCCTAATCCCTTAGTATAAATTGAGGGTCTGCGTAGCTTAACAACTCGCTCATAACACTCTCTTCACCTCCAATTCTTTCAATTATACTCTGATCGTTGCTAGCAAGCTCGTAGTTTGACTTTCTCCTTGACCCGACTGTTATCATTCATACCACACTGTGAGTCTTATATTTTTGGTGGGTTTAGTTCTTCGGCATCCCAGCAACAATAGCCCTAACATTAATCGGGCTATTGTTGTCTGGATCATCTGATTGTAAAACTAGGGTTCATCGCGATTATATTTGGGGATAAACTGATTCAGACCTTACGTATTTATTTATTTTTAAACTAAAGACATCACAACCACCGGCCTAGGCCAAGTGGTTGTGACGCTTGTCTTCCACACGGGTCACCCGGGTTCGAGTCCCGGCTCTGACCGAGTTTTTATGTTCTTTTCTTTTCTTTTCTTTTTAAGCAAACTATATAATTAATTATATATTAAATCCTTTTAATCTTATAAATTCTTTTTAAAATACCAAAACTCTTTTATAAATTCTAAAAAAATTATATTTGTTTAATCTGTAATAAAAGTTTTATTTACAATTTTTATTTTTCAGAAATTCTTTTATTTAATATTTATAATAATTAAATCATTTTTATACAATTATAATTATAAAAATTCATTTATATATCAAAACAATTTATTTAAATTCTCCAAAATTTATCCTGACTTTTTATAAAGTCAAACTTTACTGAAATAATTTTTAATTCAGTAAAATCATTTATTTTATATTTTTAAACAATTTTTGTTAGATTTAATCATAATTAATTCATAATAAATCCAATTTTCATCATTTTTACACCAAAATTTTATACAAATTATTTTTAATCATTTAGAACAGAATTATGATTTTTAAAATGAGATTTCTTTAATTTTTGTATTTTTGATTATTAAAGTTAATAATTGGCTAATTATAAATAAATAGATTTAAAGATCTATTTTAAATGAGATAATTTTATAAAAATTATTTTATTGCTTCAAACACTTTAATGTGCTCATTCAAAATTCAAACTTTATAAAAAGACTATTTTTCATTAATTATCCAACTTTCTTTATTTAATTAACATTTTTAAATTAAATTTAACAATTGATTATCCCCAATTCGAAACCCTAGGATACACATATTAGTTATTAGACTTAGACTTATTATATATTACCTCATTATAGGGTAATATTTGGAATCACTTTGGGCAACACAATTATCATATCTTTTTCAACAAGTTAACATTTGCTAAGGTGAGTTTACATAGCCCCTTTTATCACCACTTTTGGGGTGAAACATGTTATAACACTTTTCATTGCAATTCAATCATCAATGTGTTTATGTGTTTTCTATGTTGCATATTGTCTTGAGCATGATTAGAGTAAGCACCATTCTAGCATAATCATTAACATTGATCAGCCGACGGTATACATTGATAGATCTATTGGACTGACAATCCCACCCGGATACGTGCCTCCTACCAAGGTTACGTGGGTGTTTGTTATCGCATAACATATTCATTGGGACCATAAGTGTATGGTATGTATCATTTTATAACAGTCAGCAGGGTTGATTATGCACTCGATTTATTTCTAATATGTTCTCACATATGGGCTAGATTAACATGACACATGAATTGCATAACATTTTTATTCATTTTATCATCAAAAACCTATGTAATTCTCACCAACTTATGTTGACCCAAAATACTTTCAAAATTAACATGTTTCAGGTAACAATGAAGCTGAGGCTTGAGTTAGCATGAGGATATATCTTGAAGTTTATTTGAAGTTTTTGAAGTTATTATTTGATGTTATGTATTTGAATTCTTAGACATTATTTCACATTTTGGATATTATGTTTGAATAAATTATTTAAAATTTATATTATACCATGTGCTACTGAAAACAATCATCAATACGTGGCACCCCGATGTTTCCGCCATCGGTTGGGGTGTTACAGATTGGTATCAGAGCCTTGGTTATAGGGAATTAGGTTATTAGAAATAATCTAGACTATAACCTTAGGGACTAAAACAGTACTTGCTTCTCCTACTTGTAACCCTAATTGCTTCCCTAATCCTATCCTTATCCTATACCTTATAACCCTAAACCTACATGTGACTACTCTTAATTGTCTGCTGCAATCCTGATCCACCATTAGATTTATAGGACAAAATCCTCAGGTTTAACCTGAACCCCCTTGAGATCTCGTCGAAGTTCTAGATTTTAATAACGAACACGTGCAATCTGGAAGGGTGAACGCCTGTATTCTGAGTCTTCTGTCTAGGCTGGCATTGCGCATATATCCCAATCAGACGAGGGACCCGGATGCCTACCTGGGAATTCTCGGGATGAGTGTTCACTTATAGGCTAAAGCATGTCTTCATATGTTATTAGAATTTAGAATCTTTGATAAGTCAACGTTTTCGTTTATTCGTTTTAATTAATGAATAAATGATTACATTCCTTATATAAACTCTCATTCATTTCATTGTGTCTATTACAGATCATGCCTCCTCGTCGCAGCACTCGCAACAACAATGGTGAGAACCACGAAGAAGGTGGTGATAACCATAACCACAACCATGACCAAGCTCCTAACCACAACAACAATGGGGTTGATGCTCAACTGGCTGCAATCATTTCTCAACAAATGGCGCAGCAAATCGCAACTCTGGTTCCCAATTTACTTGCTCAGGTCATCCAATTGAATGGGAATGGTCACAACAACGGGAACGGGAATGGCAATGGCAATGGCAATGGACCCCAAGCTTGCACCCTCAAGCATTTCAACTCTTGTAACCCTCCAAAGTTCAGCGGTGAAGAAGGAGCTACTGGACTTCTCCAATGGTTTGAGGGTATTGAAAATACCTTCATCAACAGTGAGTGCCCCAATAATTTCAAGGTTCGTTACGCCATGAGTGTTCTCCATAAACGAGCACTCACATGGTGGAATGAAGAAAAGCGTACTCGTGGGGCCGAGGTTGCTCTTGCTATGACTTGGGACCAGGTCAAAGAGATCATGAAGGAGGAGTTCTGTCCTCGAAATGAAGTTAAAAAGCTTGAGGATGAGTTTCACACCTTGGCTCAAGATAGTGGGGAAAATCTTGCCTACAACACCCGCTTTCATGAGCTTAGCTTATTGTTGCCACACAAGGTTACTCCTCTGCCGGTAGCCATCGAGAAGTACATCGGTGGTCTGCCCATGCAAATCCAGGACACTGTTTGGGGTAGAAATCCTGCAACTCTGGAAGAGGCCAAACGTCTTGCGGCCACTCTTACTGATAATCATGTGAAGAATGGTACTCTGGTTCGCAAGGGCTCTAAGAAGACTGTTGCCAAAGACACTCCACAGCCTGCAATTGAAGTCAAGCCTGAGACCTCAAGCAACAAGAAGCGCAAGGCTAGAAACTATATGGTTGCTGCTACTCCACCTGCTGCCCAAAACCCAGCCAAGAAACCATACACCGGACCTCACCCTCTGTGCAACACTTGCAAGTACCACCATCCCACACAGGTGCCATGTCGATTTTGTACTAAGTGTCAACGATATGGTCACCTGGTGAACGTCTGTCGATCTCCTGCTGCCCAAGACAACAACAACCCAGCTCCCAACCAACAAAACAACAGGCCTACTCGTGGTCAATGCTACGAGTGTGGTAACCCTAATCACTACATCAACAACTGCCCTAACCGTAACCGTAACCAAAACCAGAACTAAAACCAAAACCAAAACCAGAACCGCAACCAGAACCAAGGTGCTCGAGGTCGCGCCTACAATCTCAACGCTAATCAGGCCCGTGACAACAACGAAGTGGTGAATGGTACGTTTCTCATTAATAACCACTATGCATCCATATTATTTGATTCAGGAGCTGATAAGTCATTCGTGTCACTGAAGTTTGAACCTTTACTTAACTTACCCCACACTAATCTAGAAGACCCTTTTGTGGTTGAGGTAGCTAACGGGAAGTCTATTTCGATCGGTTCTATTATTCGTAACTGCTTGTTGAATCTCGATGATCATACCTTCCCTATCGATCTTATTCCCATGCATCTTGGTAGTTTTGATGTTATAGTAGGCATGGACTGGTTGTCAACTCATCGTGCCGAAATTCTGTGCTTCGAGAAAGTCATACGCATTCCTCTCGAATCTGGTGAGATTTTGAAGATTTATGGTGAGAAACCCTGTGGTGAGCTTAAGCTTATGTCTTGTACTACTGCCCAAAAGTACTTACGAAAGGGGTATACAGCCTTCTTAGCTAACGTGATAGAGAAGAAGGACAAAGGCAAAAGTATCCAAGACATTCCTATTATTCGAGACTATCCTGAAGTCTTTCCAGAGGATTTACCTGGTTTGCCTCCTGCTCGACAAGTGGAGTTTCGTATTGATCTTGTTCCTGGTGCTAATCCTATAGCTAAAGCTCCTTATCGTCTTGCACCCTCTGAGATGCAAGAACTTGCTAGTCAATTACAGGAACTTTCTGATAAAGGGTTCATTCGCCCTAGTTCTTCTCCATGGGGAGCCCCTGTCTTATTCGTTAAAAAGAAGGATGGTTCTCTTCGGATGTGTATTGACTACCGTGAACTCAACAAACTCACCATCAAGAATCGTTATCCACTTCCTAGGATTGACGATCTCTTCGATCAACTTCAAGGAGCAACCCACTTCTCGAAGATTGATCTCCGTTCTGGTTATCATCAGCTTAGAGTCCACGATGAAGATATTCCCAAGACAGCTTTTCGCACTCGCTACGGTCACTATGAATTCATGGTTATGCCTTTCGGTTTGACCAATGCTCCCGCGGTATTTATGGATTTGATGAATCGGGTTTGTAGACCCTATCTCGACAAATTCGTGATCGTTTTCATCGATGATATTTTGATTTACTCTAAATCAAAATCCGATCACGAGCAACATCTTCACTCTATCTTGAGTCTCCTAAAGAAAGAACAACTGTACGCCAAGTTCTCCAAGTGTGAATTTTGGCTTAAGGAAGTTCAATTTTTGGGACATGTCATTGATATGAACGGAATTCATGTTGATCCTGCGAAAATCGAAGCTGTGAAGAATTGGAGTGTTCCTACCACTCCCACAGAAGTCCGTTCTTTTCTTGGGTTGGCTGGTTATTATCGTCGATTCATCGCCAATTTCTCCAAGATCGCTGTTCCTCTCACTACCTTGACTCATAAGGGTAAACCCTATGAGTGGGGACCTAAGCAAGAGGAAGCATTTGAAACTCTTAAGCTGAAACTCTGTGAAGCTCCTGTCTTATCTCTACCTGATGGTAATGATGATTTCGTGGTCTACTGTGATGCATCAAACCAAGGTCTTGGTTGTGTTCTTATGCAACGAGGAAAGGTTATTGCTTATGCGTCTCGACAACTCAAGATTCACGAGAAAAATTATACCACCCATGATCTTGAATTGGGCGCTGTTGTCTTTGCACTCAAGATTTGGAGACATTATCTGTATGGGACCAAATGTGTGGTGTTCACGGACCACAAAAGTCTCCAACATGTCTTCGATCAAAAGAATCTTAACATGAGGCAACGACGTTGGGTTGAATTACTTAACGACTATGATTGCGAGATTCGCTACCATCCTGGCAAAGCGAATGTTGTGGCTGACGCACTTAGTCGTAAAGAGCGTGTCAAACTCCAATGTGCGAGAGTTCGTACTGATCTTCAAGATCGCATTCTCCAGGCTCAACACACCTCAGTCACCCAAGGTAACATGTACGATGAAATGTCTTGTGGTGCTGAGACTCAACTTGAAACCAAACCCGATGGTCTCCTTTATTTTCTTAATCGACTGTGGATTCCCGACCGTGATGATCTTCGTACCTTTCTCATGAACGAGGCTCATAAGTCTCGTTATTCTATTCATCCTGGAGCTGACAAGATGTACCAAGATCTTCGTTATTCTTATTGGTGGCCTGGTATGAAGAAGGACATTGCCCTATTCGTCGCAAAATGCCTCACTTGTTCCAAGGTTAAGGCTGAACATCAACGACCATCTGGTATGCTTGAACAACCAGAGATTCCTGTCTGTAAATGGGAAAGCATAGCTATGGATTTCATCACCAAACTCCCTCGCACACCCAAAGGTTTTGACAGTATTTGGGTAATCGTCGATCGTTTGACCAAGTCAGCTCACTTTCTACCTATTCGTGAGAAGTATTCTGTGGAAAGGTTGGCAAAGATGTACGTAAGTGAAATCGTATGTCGTCACGGGATACCTTTGGATATTATTTCTGATCGCGATGGTCGTTTCACCTCTCACTTTTGGGGATCTCTACAAGATGCTTTGGGTACCAAGTTGAACCTGAGCACTGCTTATCACCCTCAAACGGATGGTCAGACTGAACGAACCATCCAGACACTTGAGGACATGCTCAGGGCATGTGTCATCGATTTTGGTGGCGCATGGGATTCTCATCTTCCTTTGGTTGAGTTTTCATACAACAACAGTTATCACGCCAGCATTAACATGGCTCCTTTTGAGGCACTCTATGGTCGGAAATGTCGTTCACCTGTCTGTTGGACCGAGGTTGGTGAAGCTCATATTACTGGACCCGAACTAATCCAGGAAACCACAGACAAAATCCAGCTTATTCAGGATAATCTCCTCAAGGCTCGAAGTCGCCAAAAGAGTTATGCTGATAAACGTCGTAAACCCTTGGAATTTCAAGTTGGGGACCTTGTGCTACTTAAGGTATCCCCTTGGAAAGGAGTCATTCGTTTCGGTAGAAAGGGAAAACTAGCTCCTCGATACGTAGGCCCCTTCAAAATTCTTGACAGAGTTGGGAAAGTGGCTTACAGACTTGAGCTTCCACCTGAGCTAAGCAATGTTCATCCGACTTTCCATGTTTCGAACCTCAAGAAATGCTTAGCTGATGAGAACCTTCATGTTCCTCTTGAGGATGTGCAAATCGATGAAAGCATGCACATTATCGAGAAACCCGTCGAGATTGTTGACACTGGAGTCAAGAAACTCAAGCGCAGTCGTATTCCGATCGTTAAGGTTCGTTGGGAATCTAAACGAGGCCCAGAGTTCACTTGGGAGCGTAAAGACCAGATGAAGTCGAAGTATCCGCATCTTTTTCCACCAGACTCTCCAACTCCAACTTCGGGACGAAGTTCCTAAAAGTAGGGGAGACTGTAACATTACGCAATAAATACTTGTACGTTACGCACCGACATTAATAAAAACGTCAAGTTTCTTATTCACCTTTGCATTTATTATTTTTGTCGCATTTATGGAACCCTAATGCTATATATATTATTATATATATGTGTGTGGGTGTATATTAAATCAAAAAAAATAACCTGCCTTGGCCGGGATTCGAACCCGCGCCAAAGGCCGGTCCGAACCAACACAAGTGCACAACCAACTGGGCTAGCCAGTTCCTTGTGATAAACCCGGATTTATATTAATCTTATACGCGCGTTTAAATCCCCACAGTTGACAAGGAAAGTCAACTGTGGGATTCCTTGTTGATCAATCCGTAGAATTAACGAGTGATTGATATATTTTTGGCAAACTCGTGCATTAACCGGCCCAATATAACATAATTACACCTCTATTACACGGCATCGTTGACCCATTTTGATTAATTAGACGCGTATGATTATATGGAAAGTCAACCTCCTAATTAACCCTAACCCTAATCCCTTAGTATAAATTGAGGGTCTGCGTAGCTTAACAACTCGCTCATAACACTCTCTTCACCTCCAATTCTTTCAATTATACTCTGATCGTTGCTAGCAAGCTCGTAGTTTGACTTTCTCCTTGACCCGACTGTTATCATTCATACCACACTGTGAGTCTTATATTTTTGGTGGGTTTAGTTCTTCGGCATCCCAGCAACAATAGCCCTAACATTAATCGGGCTATTGTTGTCTGGATCATCTGATTGTAAAACTAGGGTTCATCGCGATTATATTTGGGGATAAACTGATTCAGACCTTACGTATTTATTTATTTTTAAACTAAAGACATCACAACCACCGGCCTAGGCCAAGTGGTTGTGACGCTTGTCTTCCACACGGGTCACCCGGGTTCGAGTCCCGGCTCTGACCGAGTTTTTATGTTCTTTTCTTTTCTTTTCTTTTTAAGCAAACTATATAATTAATTATATATTAAATCCTTTTAATCTTATAAATTCTTTTTAAAATACCAAAACTCTTTTATAAATTCTAAAAAAATTATATTTGTTTAATCTGTAATAAAAGTTTTATTTACAATTTTTATTTTTCAGAAATTCTTTTATTTAATATTTATAATAATTAAATCATTTTTATACAATTATAATTATAAAAATTCATTTATATATCAAAGCAATTTATTTAAATTCTCCAAAATTTATCCTGACTTTTTATAAAGTCAAACTTTACTGAAATAATTTTTAATTCAGTAAAATCATTTATTTTATATTTTTAAACAATTTTTGTTAGATTTAATCATAATTAATTCATAATAAATCCAATTTTCATCATTTTTACACCAAAATTTTATACAAATTATTTTTAATCATTTAGAACAGAATTATGATTTTTAAAATGAGATTTCTTTAATTTTTGTATTTTTGATTATTAAAGTTAATAATTGGCTAATTATAAATAAATAGATTTAAAGATCTATTTTAAATGAGATAATTTTATAAAAATTATTTTATTGCTTCAAACACTTTAATGTGCTCATTCAAAATTCAAACTTTATAAAAAGACTATTTTTCATTAATTATCCAACTTTCTTTATTTAATTAACATTTTTAAATTAAATTTAACAATTGATTATCCCCAATTCGAAACCCTAGGATACACATATTAGTTATTAGACTTAGACTTATTATATATTACCTCATTATAGGGTAATATTTGGAATCACTTTGGGCAACACAATTATCATATCTTTTTCAACAAGTTAACATTTGCTAAGGTGAGTTTACATAGCCCCTTTTATCACCACTTTTGGGGTGAAACATGTTATAACACTTTTCATTGCAATTCAATCATCAATGTGTTTATGTGTTTTCTATGTTGCATATTGTCTTGAGCATGATTAGAGTAAGCACCATTCTAGCATAATCATTAACATTGATCAGCCGACGGTATACATTGATAGATCTATTGGACTGACAATCCCACCCGGATACGTGCCTCCTACCAAGGTTACGTGGGTGTTTGTTATCGCATAACATATTCATTGGGACCATAAGTGTATGGTATGTATCATTTTATAACAGTCAGCAGGGTTGATTATGCACTCGATTTATTTCTAATATGTTCTCACATATGGGCTAGATTAACATGACACATGAATTGCATAACATTTTTATTCATTTTATCATCAAAAACCTATGTAATTCTCACCAACTTATGTTGACCCAAAATACTTTCAAAATTAACATGTTTCAGGTAACAATGAAGCTGAGGCTTGAGTTAGCATGAGGATATATCTTGAAGTTTATTTGAAGTTTTTGAAGTTATTATTTGATGTTATGTATTTGAATTCTTAGACATTATTTCACATTTTGGATATTATGTTTGAATAAATTATTTAAAATTTATATTATACCATGTGCTACTGAAAACAATCATCAATACGTGGCACCCCGATGTTTCCGCCATCGGTTGGGGTGTTACAGTCTCGACCAGATATTATGTATGCAACGTGTCTCTGTGCTCGCTATCAATCGAAGCCGAAACAAAGTCATCTGACGGCGGTCAAGCGTATCCTTCGATATCTGAAGGGTTGTCCATCAAAAGGACTTTGGTACCCTAATGATGATGATTTTGATTTTATTGCTTTTAGTGATGCAGATTGGGGCGGCTGTGACAAAGACAGCAAATCAACAACAGCCGGTTGCCAGTTTTTAGGGAGCAGGTTAATTACCTGGCAATGCAAGAAACAGACTTCCGTCGCACTGTCTACATGTGAAGCCGAGTACATTTCAGCCTCGAGTTGCTGTTCGCAAGTGCTCTGGATCCAACAACAGATGGTCGATTACGGTTTGCAGTTTCTTAAAACCCCTATACACTGTGACAACGAAGCCGCAATTGCATTAACTAAAAATACTGAAAATCATTCTAAAGCGAAACATATCCGGATTAAATATCATTTTATCCGTGATTGTTACGCTAAGGAATTGATTGACATGGTCAAAATCCATACTGACTACCAACGTGCAGATTTGTTTACAAAAGCTATTGACAGATCCCGCTTTGAATATCTTTTGAAAGTAAACAATATAAAGGAAAAACAGGACTAATCGGCTCCTCGGTTTATCATTTTTTTTTAGTTTTTAGTTTTAGTTCTAAATTTTTGCTAATTGGGAATTTCTCTTTGCTAATTGGGAATTTCTCTTTACTATCATAATCCTCAAAGAAGTTGATGCTTTCAAGTGGATTGTTTCTTTCAAATTTTTGTTTTGTTTTGTTTTTCAGAAAAATTAAAAACCCAAAAATATGTTCTTTATTTTAGGGGGAGTCATTTTATCAGAAAAACCAAAAACATTGAAAAATTTTCAAAATACCTAAAAATTAGAAAAACCCAAAATGATTTCCTGGATAAAAAGAGGAAATGATAGTACATCAGTGAGGATCTGACACAGGCTAAAGAATTGTATAGTTTAATGAGACGTATGTTGATTACGTGTGATATGCTGATAGGCTTCGTAGACTATATATTGCGTGCATTAGTGATACAAACATAACAAACTACGCATTTGTGGATGAACACCTCATGGGAATATGGTCTTAGTACCGTAATTTCGTTTGATAGGGTGTTTGTACAAAACTCGGAGGTTTAGGGTTGTTATGTTATTAGTTGTCTGGGGATAGCCTATCTGATCTTCTGCTGTAAGTCATTACGGACCTAGATCAGACAGGATGTCTTTATAAAAGAGCTTTATGCCAAATCCTAAAGTTACCGAATTGAGGAACTTTCCATGTTATATGATGATCAAAGATTATCTATAATATCGTATTGATCTTTGATGCAAATCATGATTAATATCAGTCCTCAACCTGGTATGATGCATATGTTACTTTGCTGCATTAATTTGCTGACCTGTATACCTCTATGCATTATATCTTGTACAATTACAGACGACGAAAGCATAATCACGCTTTACAATGAGTCTTTGTGCAAATTACTTCTTGATACGGGAGTATGTCGTGTGTGTGGGAACCACATTGTGTTAGTCTAATACATCTAATTCGTATCATTTTAAAGCATTGCGTAATTGTCTGCATGTGAGCTTATGTGGACAACAATATCAGCAATTGCCGTGTCACATATTGTTTCTAATGATAATATTAACCAGATCAACGCTGTGTTCAGATTTCTCAGAAAACTGATATGATCCTCTTACCGGAAATCACAAAATGTTTACTGCTTTCATTTACTTTGATGCATTTTACTTTGTCGCATTTTACTTTTATTGTCAAAAAGATACAAAATCCAAAAAGATTTTAGGTGTGTTTTGATAAAAATTTCAGAAAATCCAAAAGATTTGCATTTCTGCTTTATTTTTGATAACCGGGGATGCTTGATGGTCAATTTCTGAGATTTGATAACACCATCTGGGCTTTGTATCATTCAAAATGTGAAAATTTGAGTTTTGGAAGGTTAACGGATTAAAAAAATGTTGAACGGGATTCGAATTCGTGATTTGGCGAAATTTTCAGATTTTTCCATTTCACATTCGCCCCTTAAATGGGTCGAATGTGGAAAAATCATCACCTTCGACCGTTTTGCTTATGGGCGAATGTGGACTTTTTCACTTTCGGGTGAAAATTCCACTTCCGGGTACATTGTTCACCTTCGGGTCTTTAATTAGGGGCGAAGGTGCACTTGTCTCACATTCGTGCCATTCACTTGGGGCGAATGTGGACTTAACCCACATTCGTCCACTACAAACGGGCGAACGTGGATGCTTATAAATAAGCCTTTCACCTTCGAGTCTTCATATTCACAATTTTTTTTCAAATTTTCTTCAATACCAGACCTTGTTGCTCGTGTTTCTTATAATTCATTGATTTGTTCCCTAGTTCTTTCTGATCAATTTGATACAACTTTTACAGGTATTGGACTGATAATATGCACAGATTCGTCGTGTTTATCATCGGACCTAGGGTTTCACAATTAATGGTCTTAGAGTCTGTTTTAATGGTTGTTTTTGATCGCATTTCATTCCACATAAGTTTTAGGGGGAGATATATGCAGGAATTAGTGTTTAACATTGTTTAAATTGATTAAATGTGTGATTGAACATAGTTAAACCTAATTCACCTTTAAAAACTGATGTAGAATGAAATAAATGGACAATTGGTGATGAACGAGTGATAATCGGCCAATATAGAACACATTTGAATCATTTTTATGGTTTAAAAACAGATTTGGCAAAAATTTAAATTTTGGGAGAAAAACTGTTTCACATTCGGGTGTGATAAACGGACGAAGGTGAATCAGTTTGGGCGAATGTACCTTCAAAATGGACGAATGTGATTTTTAATCAGAACTTTTTCATATTCGACCAATATTTTTCACATTCGACCAGATTTACTCACATTCGACCAGTTCAAAACGGGCGAATGTGCAGTTTATTTGGACCAAAAATTTTATAATTTTGTCGTTTTTGTATTTTGACGTGTTTTATTGATTTTTATGTGCAGATGGCTGATCAACCCGAGAACATTGAAACACCAGCAGTCAATGTGGAAACTCCAGCTGAAATTACACCAGTGCCAGAAGCTGAAACGTCTGTTCCGAGCAGTTGGCCGTTTGAAAGATCACACAACTGTTGCGCTTATCTTGGAGACGTTGAGAAGAATACAGAATTCACAGGGATTATAGAGTTTCTTAAGAGGAGTAGGATTGTTCATGCTTTAGCCACACCAACCATCATATACAAAGACATCATTGAAGATTTTTATCAGAATGCGAAGTATGACTACTGGGAGAATCAGACAATCATCAAGAGCAAGATTCAGGAGATGGATATGTTCTTGACTGAAGCTGATATTAGGGAAGCTTTACAGATTAAGTTTGAAGATAGTGAAGATCCCAGGGAATTGTCATGGACAGAACAGAAGGCGTGTTTCTTACGAATGAAATACAAAGGTCCAATCACTGACGGATCTATGTATAAGGGGAAACTGGGAGTGCAGTACAAGTATTTTGCACATGTTCTTATTCATGTCTTTGGATGTGTGAGTGGTGGTTATGACGTGATGAGAAGGAGTTTGAGTTCATTAATGGTTGCGTTGACACTCAACAAACCATTTAATGTTTCGGGGATGATTCTTGATCATATGCTGGAGATGCTGAAGGGAATGAAGAACAAGAAGTTTATGTTGTATCCGAGATTTCTAATGATGATCTTTGACTACAAGTATCCTATGCTGAAAAAGGATCCGACTATGATCCTAGGTCAAGATCATATGAATATTAGAACCTTGATGAGGATGAAGGGTTACAAAGGTGTGCCTGATAGTGAAAAGCCACCTAACAGGAGATTATTTGGTGCTTTGGCTCGTCCGGATTACACTGATCCTGGCAAGAACAAAGCAAGACATGATGATAGTGACTCGGACAACGATGATCCCTTAGTGTATGTTGATTCAAGCACTAAGCGGAAACGGCAAGTAGTCAATCCTGGAGCCAAAGGGAAGGGCAAGGGAAAGGATGTGGATCAGGGAAGCACTAAGCAACAAGTGGCTAGAAAGAAATCGACGGCGAAGAAAGGATCGGGTTTGGTGGATGAAGAGTCTGTAGATTCAGAAGAGACTGAGGTTGATGAGCAGTGGGATTCTGATGATGAGAATGTGAGGACCACCAAACGTAAGGCCACTATGGTTGGTGAGTCTGAATCCTTGAACCAGTCGATAGAAGAAGCTGAGAGAAGAAAGAAATCAGTAGAAGATGAGGGTCTAGGTGTTGACCTAGCTGAACTGAGTGTTGGAGATACTGTAGTGGTGAACTTGCCCAGAAAGACAAAGAAACAAAAGACTATGGCCAAGAAGTCAAGCGTAAAAGAACTGAGGGAGAAAGAGTTAGCTCAGTTGTTGAAGGGAAAGAGATTACCTGATGCTGGTACACCATCTAAGCTATCTTCACCAGTTGCCAAGAAGCAGAAGAAAGCGAAAGAGGCAGAGACTTTACCAATCGATCAATTCAATATCGATATGGATAAAGTGCTCGATATGTTTAGAAAGCCTCAGAAGGAGAAAGTAGTTGAGGTTGAGCCATCTAGATCTAAGTCAAAGAAAGTGACTGTGGATGACGATGTCATGAAGCAAGTTAATAAGAAGATGGAAGACATGATGAAGATGTTGGTTGCTCAACAAGCTGAGATTGCTAAGTTCAAGCAGAATGAGGAGAAAATGCTTCAGATAGTGGTTGCTTCGAAATCTAATCAGGATGATATAAATGATAAGATTAAAATGATTGAAGCAAAGAATGAGAAGCTTGAAAGAAAATGTGAAAGAAACAAGAGCAAAATCAAATTGATCAAGGCTGATAACAAAGAACTAAAGAAGGAAAACAAACGCCTTGGTAATTTGATTGAAGAGCTTTATAGCAGGGCACCCCAGTTGAAAGAGGATGAAGAAGATGAAGAAGAAGATGAACAGAAAGTTGATTATGAGTATTCTGAATCTGAGAAAGAAGAAGATGATGATGACGATAATGATGAATCGGAGAAAAGTGATGATGACAATGATGATGATGATGACAATAATGATGATGATGATGGTGCTGAAGGTACTGGGAAAAAGCAAGGTGATGAGTTTAGCAGTGGAAGTGATCATGATGGAGGAGATGATACTTCTAGATTTAGTTATGAGAAGAGAACACCGAAGAAGAAGGATACTGGAGAATCAAGTTCCAAGAAGAAAGGAGGGAACGTTGATTCGGATGAAAGTATTTTCTGGAACGAGAAGGTGAGATCTTTGTCTGATGATGCTAAACAGCTGTATAAGAATATGTTGGAAAAGAGAGAGTGGACCATTGAGTTCACAGGATGCTTCGCTGAAATATTCCAGACTGATGACTTAAGATATGAGTTGGAATATGAAGATCCAGATCTTGAAGAAGGGGAATTACCTGCATCTGTGGCGAAAGAAATTTTAGATGGTCTTGCACAGAGGGTAGGGAAAACGTTTGAGGAGTTTATGATGGATGAATCGATTCCTGATATTCCTGAAAAGGATATGGGAAGTCATTCAGATGATGTGCAGACTCCAGAGAATAATGAAGTTGAAGTAGAAGATATAACTCATGAAGAGTTTCCTCAATATTTCAGACAAGATGATGAGAATGAAGTATTTCCTGACTTCACTGAGATACCAAATAAGTCAGCGAAACAGAAAGCTAAGAAAAGGAGTGAAGAGTTTGTTGAGAAGGTATTTGGTACTGAAAAAGAAAGATTCTTCTAACCAGTCTGATGAGTTGAAGAATTATATGAAGAAATTGAAGGAAATGGACGAGAACCGACCAAAGCCTGAAGCTCAAGGTAACTTTTATCGATTTCATAATGCCAAGTTCAAAGGCAGAGCTCTCGGGTGGACTTACTTAGGCAGGCTGAAGTGTATTGCTGCAAAATGGGAAACCGGAATTCTGTACTTTAACAGATTCTGTGACTTGCTTACTTTACCGTACTGGGCGGTTAGAGACTTATGCAGATTCCCAATGTCAGGTGCCGAAGTAAATGGATCACATGTCGGTTGGTGAGCTGATAAATTGGTTTGGGAAAGTCGTACGAGATGGAACAGGTTCAAGCCTCAATATCCCCGTAGAAAAGAACATAGGGATATTGATCCACAAACCAATATGAAGCGTGTTACTTTGATCTACAAAGCACCTAATGTGATGAGGAAGATACCGTTGATGCCAATGCCACAGCATTTTAGTGCTGATTTCATCTTTTGGTATTATGATTGGAGAAAGGCAGAAGCGGTGATCGTGTTGAGAGATGGAAAGGATAAATACAAGCATGTTCATGTATTTGATCCTATGTGGTTGATTAATTGCACATTCGAAGACATCATCATGTTGTTCTACAATCCGATCTACTATGAACCTAATGACTTTGCTCAAGCGAGAAAGTATACGCAAGTTGTTGGAGTTTGTTTTGCGTATGATATCAATGCAGGAAGCAACTTGGAGGGTAAACTTGGCAAGACTGTGAAGATAGCCAATGTATCTAAGCCTGTGAAGAAAACATTTGAGCCGCCAATGACTACTGAGCAGAAGAAGCAGCTTAGAATCAAGTTGATGAACAAGACAATGGACCAACAGAGAAAACTATCCAATCAATAGTCGAGGGGGAGTTTGTTGATGCGTTTTGCGACTAAGGATTGGATATACATAATTAACATATGTTAGTGATTGGCCGAAGGTGAATAGAATGGGGCGAATGTAGAAAAGAATGGGCGAAGGAAGATTGATTATGGGCGAAGGAAGAATGGACATGAACTGAAGACACATTCGACCACATGAAGTGGGCGAAGGTGGAAAACACTCACATTCGACCAGAAGAAACGGGCGAATGTGCAGTGCCTATATATAGTTTTTGTGTTTTTGATAATGAAAGAGAGTTGTCATTTGTGTCTAGGTTCAGATCAGGTTCAGAGGTGTTTTTGAGAGATTATGTGTGTGTTCTAGATTAACATAAACTGATTGTAAACGATTATTTGAATGAAGTTAATCTATGAAATGATATTGAAAATGATCTTGATTGTGTCGTGATTTGTGTTTTATCAATTTGTTCAGAACTAGGGTTTCCGCACCTGGTTTTGTGACTTGTATGATCGTATAATCCTGTTTTAGCTAAAATCCAACGCTCACATCTTTTTGAAGTTCCTCCATCCTCAACTTCCTCGTCTTCTCATTTCCATCATGCCTATTCTTTAACATGTCCCACAGCTGTTTAGATGTTGTGCAAGAACCAAACTGATGTAACAGATTAGTATTGATGGCTTGGGACAATTGAGAAAACGCCTTCTCAATAGCAAATTTCTTCTTTTCCTCATCTGCAAGATTCTCCAACGGAATAGGCTCATCCGTGTTCTCCAAGATCGGAGCTACATAGCCCTTCGCAATCATCTGCCAAGCCTCCATTCCCTCTAAACCCATTCCCTCAAGGTGTATCTTGAATTTGGTCTTCCAAGTGTTGTAATCGACCATCTCCATAAGCTTAAGTGGACGGCTTCCACTCCCTGAAGACAAGTCTTGGATAAGAGTTGAAATGGCATTTGTCGTCTGAGAGTGTACCGCTGCTGCTGCCACTCCCCAATAATCAGCCATCGGTTGTGGTGGTGGTTGTGCAACATGTTGGGGAATAGTACTAGTCATTGCCATGTAATTGATAGGTTGTGATGGTTGACTAGACTTTTGAGCAGCTACCGACCAAGGATCCATGGTTGTCTGCTGTTGTGGTGTCGGATTAGGTCGTGGTGTAGTAGGAAAGTTCCACATATCGATCTGAAAATGATTAAACACAAAAAGATTAGAAAAGTTTTATAACAGATTCTACGTTCGTATTGATCGAGTGGTCGAATGTACAAAATTGTTCACATTCGACCGTTTAAGAAGATACGAATGTAGAAAATAACAGACTCAAATCACTTTCGACCGTTTACACCCACGTTCGACCGTTTAAACTCACTTGCGACCGTCCGATTGGTCGAAAGAAACTAATATGGTGGAATGAACAACTAAACACTGACAAATTCTAGATTCGACCAACTGACACACCCCGTTCGACCAAAAACACCTTGGTTCGACCAAATAAACTCACACGTTCGACCAGTCTCCCTAGGTTCGACCCTGCATATTCAAAAACGGTTATTCTTTGAAAATCAGTTAATTTTGATCAAATTTTTCAAAAGTTGATGAAATTTGATGATTCTAATCAGGTTTTGCCTCGGATTTGATTTGGAACAAGTTTAACAAAGAGAATTATGCATTTTATCCATGAAAACAAGCTCTAATCAGTCAATTTATCACCAAAATCAGTTTATCAATGAAAACAGAAAGTTTTTGATCAAAATAGGGTCCAAATCAGCTGTACTATTATCAAATTGTAGTTGTTTGATCCATATGGCTCTGATACCACTTTGTAGAAGGATCAAATTGACAAAAACAATTGTATTGATCAAACAAGTCTACTAATTCAAGTTCGGAATCTTTGAATCAGTTACAAAATGATAATAATAACAACAAAACGCAGAAATCATCATTAAACCATTCATTTCATTCATAATCATACTCAATTACACGTTAAAAAGATGTTTATAATCAATAAAAGACGTGTACAAAGTTGACTCAAAACCCTAGGGAGAACACAAACTGGAGGGAACACAAAATGACCAAAACACACATCTCAAAAATGAACTTGACCTTAAATAGGCCTGCACATTGACCCATATAGTATGGTCGAATGTGCAGGTTCGACCAAACATACTGGTCGAACCAAGCAATACATTAACATCTATATCTACCTTTGACCTCCTGTTCTCCTTGGTACCTTCAAGTCTTCATTCGACCGTTCAGCAATCTTCAATCGACCATATGGAGACTCCTTCGACCAAACGATAATGAACAAAAACATGTGCTCAGTACAATCCAAAGCACTAGTCGCACAAAATGCATCTACACCTTATCCACATGTGAAGCAGAATACGTCTCAGCATCAAGCTGCTGCTCACAAGTTCTCTGGATACAACAACAGATGGTGGACTACGGTTTGCAATTTCTTAAAACCCCTATTTACTGTGATAATGAAGCCGCAATTGCATTAACAAAAGACTTAGTAAATCACTCAAAGGCTAAATATATCCGGATCAAATATCATTTTATCCGTGATTGTTATGTAAAAGAGTTGATCGATATGGTCAAAATCCACACTGACTATCAACGTGCAGATCTTTTTACCAAAGCTTTTGATAAATCAAGATTTGAATATCTTTTAAAAGCTAATGGTATAAAAGAAAAACAAGACTGATCACCACCTCAGTTTAAGGCTTTTTAGTTTAGTTTTTATTGATTTTCAGAAAAACACAAAAATCCAAAAATATGTTTTACAGTTTTAGGTAGAATTTATTTTTAGAAAAACTAAAAACATTGAAAAATTCAAAAACCCATAAAAATTAGAAAAACCCAAAATGATTTCCAGGAGAAAAAGGGGAAATGATAGTACATCAGTGGGGATCTGACACATGCTAAAGAAATTTCATGCAATATAAGGCGTGTGTTTGAGTCTGTGTGATGTGTTGATAGGCTTCGTAGACCTAATACTGTGTGCCTGATGCATACATATCAAATGAATTGTTGTGTAGATGAAATCCTCATGGGCATATGGTCTTAGTACCGTAATTTCGTTTGATAGGGTATTTGTACAAAATTCGTAGGTTTCGGGTTGTTATGTTATTAGTTGTCTGGGGATAGCCTCTCTGATCTTCTGCTGTAAGTCATTACGGACCTAGATCAGACAGGGTGCCTTTCTAAAAGAGCTATAAAGCCAAATCCTAAAGTTACCGAATTGAGGAACTTTCCATGTATGACGATAATCAAAGATTATCTATTACGTCGTATCCAATCATAGATGCAAATCATGATTGATATTAGCCCTCAACCTGGTAGAGTGCACACGTTACTTTGTTGCATTGATTTGTTGACCTGTATACCTCTGTGCCTCATACCTTTTAAATTACAGATGACGAAAGCATAATCACGTGTTACAATGAGTCTTTGTGCATTTACTTCTTGATATGGGAGTATGTCGTGTGCGTGGGAACCACAAACAATTGAGTTTATACTATTGTATCAGTCTAAAGCATTGCACACCAGTCTGCATGTGAGTTTATGTGGATCACAATATCAACAATTGCCAGATCACACATTGTCTTTAATGATAATAAATCAAAAGATCAATGGTGTGATTAGATTTCTCAATAACTGATATGATCCCCTTACTGGAAATCACAAAACATTTACTGCTTTATCTTTTTATTTTGAGCATTTTACATTTCTCGTCAAAAATACAAAATTCAAAAAGATTTTAGGTGTGTTTTAACAAAAAAATTAGAAAATCCAAAAAGATTTTACATTTCTATCTTATTTTTTGATAGCTGATGGTGGTTGATGATGATTTTCTAAGACTTGATGGACCATTTGAGTTTTGTTATCTTTAAATGAGAAATAATGAATTTCGGATGCTTAAAAGTAGAAAAATATTTTGAACGGGACTCGTTTATGAGATTTGGTAAAAATTTCAAAAATTCCAATTTTCATTCGCCCCTTCGTTGGGTCGAAGGTGGAATTTTAACTGCTCATTCGAACATTTCAAACGGTCAAATGTGAGTGTTCATGTGATATTTTCACATTCGAACCCTTTTTCTACATTCGAACCTTTAAATAGGGTCGAAGGTGGAAACAGTTTCACATTCGCCCTAGTCGTTTGGTCGAATGTGGAGCCTATATATACCTGATCTGCACATTCGACCCCCATATTAAAAAAATTTCAAATTTTTGTGATAAAGTGATCTTGTTGCCCGTGCGTTAAAAAATATATCATTGTGTTCGTATTTATTTTCTAATCATTTTGATATATCATTTGCATGTTATCATCAACTTAACAGTTCTTAATCACTGATATTGTGACTGAACCCTAACTGACATCAAAACTCAATTATTCACTAATAATTGTCATAATTTTTGATAAGGTTTCATTGCTTATGTGTAATAGGGGGAGAATAAACAAAAACTAAGGTTTAAATCTAATCAGATTGTCCCATTGATGTTTTAAAACATTTGAACCCTAGTTTTTAATTGAAAACACATAACCAATGGTTAATAATTGAATTTGTTGATTGGGAATGTTTAATCGGTCATATTAGAGGGTATTCAAATCAAAATGGCATGATAAAACGAACCAAATCCAAATTTGATATTGAAGAAGATGAACAGTCTCCTTCGCCCAAATGCAAACGGTCGAATGCGATGTTTTGGGCGAATGTAGATGTTCAAACGGTCGAAAGTGGAAATAAATGGTCGAATGTACACTTTTAGCTACTGTTTTTCACATTCGAACCTTTAATCCCACATTCGAACCTCTGTTTTCACATTCGTACCCTCGAACGGTCGAATGTAGAATCTTAAAAATCAAAAATTTCAAGTTTTGTTTATTTTGTCCGTTTTTAACGTGTTTTCTTGATTTGTTTTGCAGTCTAATAATGTCTAAACAGGAAAGTGCTGATGTTCCTGCAGGATCTTCAGAACAGGCAACTTGAAAGGAACAGATCGAAAAATTAGCATTTGAACCGACACACAACTGCTGTGCGTTTATGGGAGAATTGAAGAAACATCAAGAGTTCACTGACATTGTAGATTTCTTGAAGAGAAGCCGTGCGATAGTTGCTCTTGCTACCCCCGCCATCATTTATAAAGACCATCAACAAGAGTTCTAGAAGAATGCCAGAATCGACTACTGGAACAATGAATCTGCTGTGGTAAGTACGATTCAGGGGGAGCTCGTGATCATTTCTGAAGAAGACATCCGAGAGGCATTGAAGTTGCATGATGAAAAGAAGACAGATCCAAGAGAACTATCATGGATTGAACAGAGAAAGTGCTTCCTACGAATGAAGTACAATGGACCGATAACTGATGGTTCGTTACACAAAGGGAAGTTATACCCCCAGTTCAAGTATCTCGGTCATGTTATGTTGAGTGTATTTGGATCGGTGAGTGGAGGGTATGATGTTATGAGAAATAGCATTAGTTCATTGATGGTTGCTCTTATTTTGAACAAGCCGTTCAATGTATCTGGGATGATACTTGAACACATGCTGGAACCATTTAGAGGTCTAAAGAACAAGAAGTTTTTGTTATATCCGAGATTCATACAGATGATACTTGATGAGAAGCATAAGAATTTGAGAAGAGATCCTACCCAGATTGTTGTACAGGATCACATGAATCTTAACACACTTGTTAGAATGAAGGGTTATAAGGGCGTGCCGTTGAATGAAAGATCACCACACAAGAACCTATTTGGTCATCTGATTAACCCAGGATATGTAGATCCAGGAAAGAATAAGGTTAGACATGATAACATTCGAACCCCTTTTCTACATTCGAACCTTTAAATAGGGTCGAAGGTGGAAAAAGTTTCAATATTCGCCCTAGTCGTTTGGTCGAATGTGGAGCCTATATATACCTGATCTGCACATTCGACCCCCATATTCAAAAATTTTCAAATTTCTGTGATAAAATGATCTTGTTGCCCGTGCGTTAAAAATTATATCATTGTGTTCGTATTGATTTGCTGATCATTTTGATACATCATTTGCAGGTTATCATCAACTAAACAGTTCTTAATCACTGATATTGTGACTGAACCCTAACTGACATCAAAACTCAATTATTCACTAATAATTGTCATAATTTTTGATAAGGTTTCATTGCTTATGTGTTTTAGGGGGAGAATAAACAAAAACTAAGGTTTAAATCTAATCAGATTGTCCCATTGATGTTTTAAAACATTCGAACCCTAGTTTTTAATTGAAAACACATAACCAATGGTTAATAATTGAAATTGTTGATTGGGAATGTTTAATCGGTCATATTAGAGGGTATTCAAATCAAAATGGCATGATAAAACGAACCAAATCCAAATTTGATATTGAAGAAGATGAACAGTCTCCTTCGCCCAAATGCAAACGGTCGAATGTGATGTTTTGGGCGAATGTAGATGTTCAAACGGTCGAAAGTGGAAATAAATGGTCGAATGTACACTTTTAGCTACTGTTTTTCACATTCGAACCTTTAATCCCACATTCGAACCTCTGTTTTCACATTCGTACCCTCGAACGGTCGAATGTAGAATCTTAAAAATCAAAAATTTCAAGTTTTGTTTATTTTGTCCGTTTTTAACGTGTTTTCTTGATTTGTTTTGCAGTCTAATAATGTCTGAACAGGAAAGTGCTGATGTTCCCGCTGGATCTTCAGAACAGGAAACTGGAAAGGAATAGATCGAAGAATTAGCATTTGAACCGACACACAACTGCTGTGCGTTTATGGGAGAATTGAAGAAACATCAAGAGTTCACTGACGTTGTAGATTTCTTGAAAAGAAGCCGTGCGATAGTTGCTCTTGCTACCCCCGCCATCATTTATAAAGACCATCAACAAGAGTTCTAGAAGAATGCCAGAATGGACTACTGGAACAATGAATCTGCTGTGGTAAGTACGATTCAGGGGGAGCTCGTGATCATTTCTGAAGAAGACATCCGAGAGGCATTGAAGTTGCATGATGAAAAGAAGACAGATCCAAGAGAACTATCATGGATTGAACAGAGAAAGTGCTTCCTACGAATGAAGTACAATGGACCGATAACTGATGGTTCGTTACACAAAGGGAAGTTATGCCCCCAGTTCAAGTATCTCGGTCATGTTATGTTGAGTGTATTTGGATCGGTGAGTGGAGGGTATGATGTTATGAGAAATAGCATTAGTTCATTGATGGTTGCTCTTATTTTGAATAAGCCGTTCAATGTATCTGGGATGATACTTGAACACATGCTGGAACCATTTAGAGGTCTAAAGAACAAGAAGTTTTTGTTATATCCGAGATTCATACAGATGATACTTGATGAGAAGCATAAGAATTTGAGAAAAGATCCTACCCAGATTGTTGTACAGGATCACATGAATCTTAACACACTTGTTAGAATGAAGGGTTATAAGGGCGTGCCGTTGAATGAAAGATCACCACACAAGAACCTATTTGGTCATCTGATTAACCCAGGATATGTAGATCCAGGAAAGAATAAGGTTAGACATGATAACATTCGAACCCTTTTTCTACATTCGAACCTTTAAATAGGGTCGAAGGTGGAAAAAGTTTCAATATTCGCCCTAGTCGTTTGGTCGAATGTGGAGCCTATATATACCTGATCTGCACATTCGACCCCCATATTCAAAAATTTTCAAATTTCTGTGATAAAATGATCTTGTTGCCCGTGCGTTAAAAATTATATCATTGTGTTCGTATTGATTTGCTGATCATTTTGATACATCATTTGCAGGTTATCATCAACTAAACAGTTCTTAATCACTGATATTGTGACTGAACCCTAACTGACATCAAAACTCAATTATTCACTAATAATTGTCATAATTTTTGATAAGGTTTCATTGCTTATGTGTTTTAGGGGGAGAATAAACAAAAACTAAGGTTTAAATCTAATCAGATTGTCCCATTGATGTTTTAAAACATTCGAACCCTAGTTTTTAATTGAAAACACATAACCAATGGTTAATAATTGAAATTGTTGATTGGGAATGTTTAATCGGTCATATTAGAGGGTATTCAAATCAAAATGGCATGATAAAACGAACCAAATCCAAATTTGATATTGAAGAAGATGAACAGTCTCCTTCGCCCAAATGCAAACGGTCGAATGTGATGTTTTGGGCGAATGTAGATGTTCAAACGGTCGAAAGTGGAAATAAATGGTCGAATGTACACTTTTAGCTACTGTTTTTCACATTCGAACCTTTAATCCCACATTCGAACCTCTGTTTTCACATTCGTACCCTCGAACGGTCGAATGTAGAATCTTAAAAATCAAAAATTTCAAGTTTTGTTTATTTTGTCCGTTTTTAACGTGTTTTCTTGATTTGTTTTGCAGTCTAATAATGTCTGAACAGGAAAGTGCTGATGTTCCCGCTGGATCTTCAGAACAGGCAACTGGAAAGGAATAGATCGAAGAATTAGCATTTGAACCGACACACAACTGCTGTGCGTTTATGGGAGAATTGAAGAAACATCAAGAGTTCACTGACATTGTAGATTTCTTGAAGAGAAGCCGTGCGATAGTTGCTCTTGCTACCCCCGCCATCATTTATAAAGACCATCAACAAGAGTTCTAGAAGAATGCCAGAATGGACTACTGGAACAATGAATCTGCTGTGGTAAGTACGATTCAGGGGGAGCTCGTGATCATTTCTGAAGAAGACATCCGAGAGGCATTGAAGTTGCATGATGAAAAGAAGACAGATCCAAGAGAACTATCATGGATTGAACAGAGAAAGTGCTTCCTACGAATGAAGTACAATGGACCGATAACTGATGGTTCGTTACACAAAGGGAAGTTATGCCCTCAGTTCAAGTATCTCGGTCATGTTATGTTGAGTGTATTTGGATCGGTGAGTGGAGGGTATGATGTTATGAGAAATAGCATTAGTTCATTGATGGTTGCTCTTATTTTGAACAAGCCGTTCAATGTATCTGGGATGATACTTGAACACATGCTGGAACCATTTAGAGGTCTAAAGAACAAGAAGTTTTTGTTATATCCGAGATTCATACAGATGATACTTGATGAGAAGCACAAGAATTTGAGAAGAGATCCTACCCAGATTGTTGTACAGGATCACATGAATCTTAACACACTTGTTAGAATGAAGGGTTATAAGGGCGTGCCGTTGAATGAAAGATCACCACACAAGAACCTATTTGGTCACCTGATTAACCCAAGATATGTAGATCCAGGAAAGAATAAGGTTAGACATGATAACATTCGAACCCTTTTTCTACATTCGAACCTTTAAATAGGGTCGAAGGTGGAAAAAGTTTCACATTCGCCCTAGTCGTTTGGTCGAATGTGGAGCCTATATATACCTGATCTGCACATTCGACCCCCATATTCAAAAAATTTCAAATTTCTGTGATAAAATGATCTTGTTGCCCGTGCGTTAAAAATTATATCATTGTGTTCGTATTGATTTGCTGATCATTTTGATACATCATTTGCAGGTTATCATCAACTAAACAGTTCTTAATCACTGATATTGTGACTGAACCCTAACTGACATCAAAACTCAATTATTCACTAATAATTGTCATAATTTTTGATAAGGTTTCATTGCTTATGTGTTTTAGGGGGAGAATAAACAAAAACTAAGGTTTAAATCTAATCAGATTGTCCCATTGATGTTTTAAAACATTCGAACCCTAGTTTTTAATTGAAAACACATAACCAATGGTTAATAATTGAAATTGTTGATTGGGAATGTTTAATCGGTCATATTAGAGGGTATTCAAATCAAAATGGCATGATAAAACGAACCAAATCCAAATTTGATATTGAAGAAGATGAACAGTCTCCTTCGCCCAAATGCAAACGGTCGAATGTGATGTTTTGGGCGAATGTAGATGTTCAAACGGTCGAAAGTGGAAATAAATGGTCGAATGTACACTTTTAGCTACTGTTTTTCACATTCGAACCTTTAATCCCACATTCGAACCTCTGTTTTCACATTCGTACCCTCGAACGGTCGAATGTAGAATCTTAAAAATCAAAAATTTCAAGTTTTGTTTATTTTGTCCGTTTTTAACGTGTTTTCTTGATTTGTTTTGCAGTCTAATAATGTCTGAACAGGAAAGTGCTGATGTTCCCGCTAGATCTTCAGAACAGGTAACTGGAAAGGAACAGATCGAAGAATTAGCATTTGAACCGACACACAACTGCTGTGCGTTTATGGGAGAATTGAAGAAACATCATGAGTTCACTGACATTGTAGATTTCTTGAAGAGAAGCCGTGCGATAGTTGCTCTTGCTACCCCCGCCATCGTTTATAAAGACCATCAACAAGAGTTCTAGAAGAATGCCAGAATGGACTACTGGAACAATGAATCTGCTGTGGTAAGTACGATTCAGGGGGAGCTCGTGATCATTTCTGAAGAAGACATCCGAGAGGCATTGAAGTTGCATGATGAAAAGAAGACAGATCCAAGAGAACTATCATGAATTGAACAGAGAAAGTGCTTCCTACGAATGAAGTACAATGGACCGATAACTGATGGTTCGTTACACAAAGGGAAGTTATGCCCTCAGTTCAAGTATCTCGGTCATGTTATGTTGAGTGTATTTGGATCGGTGAGTGGAGGGTATGATGTTATGAGAAATAGCATTAGTTCATTGATGGTTGCTCTTATTTTGAACAAGCCGTTCAATGTATCTGGGATGATACTTGAACACATGCTGGAACCATTTAGAGGTCTAAGGAACAAGAAGTTTTTGTTATATCCGAGATTCATACAGATGATACTTGATGAGAAGCATAAGAATTTGAGAAGAGATCCTACCCAGATTGTTGTACAGGATCACATGAATCTTAACACACTTGTTAGAATGAAGGGTTATAAGGGCGTGCCGTTGAATGAAAGATCACCACACAAGAACCTATTTGGTCACCTGATTAACCCAAGATATGTAGATCCAGGAAAGAATAAGGTTAGACATGATAACATTCGAACCCTTTTTCTACATTCGAACCTTTAAATAGGGTCGAAGGTGGAAAAAGTTTCACATTCGCCCTAGTCGTTTGGTCGAATGTGGAGCCTATATATACCTGATCTGCACATTCGACCCCCATATTCAAAAATTTTCAAATTTCTGTGATAAAATGATCTTGTTGCCCGTGCGTTAAAAATTATATCATTGTGTTCGTATTGATTTGCTGATCATTTTGATACATCATTTGCAGGTTATCATCAACTAAACAGTTCTTAATCACTGATATTGTGACTGAACCCTAACTGACATCAAAACTCAATTATTCACTAATAATTGTCATAATTTTTGATAAGGTTTCATTGCTTATGTGTTTTAGGGGGAGAATAAACAAAAACTAAGGTTTAAATCTAATCAGATTGTCCCATTGATGTTTTAAAACATTCGAACCCTAGTTTTTAATTGAAAACACATAACCAATGGTTAATAATTGAAATTGTTGATTGGGAATGTTTAATCGGTCATATTAGAGGGTATTCAAATCAAAATGGCATGATAAAACGAACCAAATCCAAATTTGATATTGAAGAAGATGAACAGTCTCCTTCGCCCAAATGCAAACGGTCGAATGTGATGTTTTGGGCGAATGTAGATGTTCAAACGGTCGAAAGTGGAAATAAATGGTCGAATGTACACTTTTAGCTACTGTTTTTCACATTCGAACCTTTAATCCCACATTCGAACCTCTGTTTTCACATTCGTACCCTCGAACGGTCGAATGTAGAATCTTAAAAATCAAAAATTTCAAGTTTTGTTTATTTTGTCCGTTTTTAACGTGTTTTCTTGATTTGTTTTGCAGTCTAATAATGTCTGAACAGGAAAGTGCTGATGTTCCCGCTGGATCTTCAGAACAGGTAACTGGAAAGGAACAGATCGAAGAATTAGCATTTGAACCGACACACAACTGCTGTGCGTTTATGGGAGAATTGAAGAAACATCATGAGTTCACTGACATTGTAGATTTCTTGAAGAGAAGCCGTGCGATAGTTGCTCTTGCTACCCCCGCCATCGTTTATAAAGACCATCAACAAGAGTTCTAGAAGAATGCCAGAATGGACTACTGGAACAATGAATCTGCTGTGGTAAGTACGATTCAGGGGGAGCTCGTGATCATTTCTGAAGAAGACATCCGAGAGGCATTGAAGTTGCATGATGAAAAGAAGACAGATCCAAGAGAACTATCATGGATTGAACAGATAAAGTGCTTCCTACGAATGAAGTACAATGGACCGATAACTGATGGTTCGTTACACAAAGGGAAGTTATGCCCTCAGTTCAAGTATCTCGGTCATGTTATGTTGAGTGTATTTGGATCGGTGAGTGGAGGGTATGATGTTATGAGAAATAGCATTAGTTCATTGATGGTTGCTCTTATTTTGAACAAGCCGTTCAATGTATCTGGGATGATACTTGAACACATGCTGGAACCATTTAGAGGTCTAAGGAACAAGAAGTTTTTGTTATATCCGAGATTCATACAGATGATACTTGATGAGAAGCACAAGAATTTGAGAAGAGATCCTACCCAGATTGTTGTACAGGATCACATGAATCTTAACACACTTGTTAGAATGAAGGGTTATAAGGGCGTGCCGTTGAATGAAAGATCACCACACAAGAACCTATTTGGTCATCTGATTAACCCAAGATATGTAGATCCAGGAAAGAATAAGGTTAGACATGATAACATTCGAACCCTTTTTCTACATTCGAACCTTTAAATAGGGTCGAAGGTGGAAAAAGTTTCACATTCGCCCTAGTCGTTTGGTCTAATGTGGAGCCTATATATACCTGATCTGCACATTCGACCCCCATATTCAAAAAATTTCAAATTTCTGTGATAAAATGATCTTGTTTCCCGTGCGTTAAAAATTATATCATTGTGTTCGTATTGATTTGCTGATCATTTTGATACATCATTTGCAGGTTATCATCAACTAAACAGTTCTTAATCACTGATATTGTGACTGAACCCTAACTGACATCAAAACTCAATTATTCACTAATAATTGTCATAATTTTTGATAAGGTTTCATTGCTTATGTGTTTTAGGGGGAGAATAAACAAAAACTAAGGTTTAAATCTAATCAGATTGTCCCATTGATGTTTTAAAACATTCGAACCCTAGTTTTTAATTGAAAACACATAACCAATGGTTAATAATTGAAATTGTTGATTGGGAATGTTTAATCAGTCATATTAGAGGGTATTCAAATCAAAATGGCATGATAAGACGAACCAAATCCAAATTTGATATTGAAGAAGATGAACAGTCTCCTTCGCCCAAATGCAAACGGTCGAATGTGATGTTTTGGGCGAATGTAGATGTTCAAACGGTCGAAAGTGGAAATAAATGGTCGAATGTACACTTTTAGCTACTATTTTTCACATTCGAACCTTTAATCCCACATTCGAACCTCTGTTTTCACATTCGTACCCTCGAACGGTCGAATGTAGAATCTTAAAAATCAAAAATTTCAAGTTTTGTTTATTTTGTCCGTTTTTAACGTGTTTTCTTGATTTGTTTTGCAGTCTAATAATGTCTGAACAGGAAAGTGCTGATGTTCCCGCTGGATCTTCAGAACAGGCAACTGGAAAGGAATAGATCGAAGAATTAGCATTTGAACCGACACACAACTGCTGTGCGTTTATGGGAGAATTGAAGAAACATCAAGAGTTCACTGACATTGTAGATTTCTTGAAGAGAAGCCGTGCGATAGTTGCTCTTGCTACCCCCGCCATCATTTATAAAGACCATCAACAAGAGTTCTAGAAGAATGCCAGAATGGACTACTGGAACAATGAATCTGCTGTGGTAAGTACGATTCAGGGGGAGCTCGTGATCATTTCTGAAGAAGACATCCGAGAGGCATTGAAGTTGCATGATGAAAAGAAGACAGATCCAAGAGAACTATCATGGATTGAACAGAGAAAGTGCTTCCTACGAATGAAGTACAATGGACCGATAACTGATGGTTCGTTACACAAAGGGAAGTTATGCCCTCAGTTCAAGTATCTCGGTCATGTTATGTTGAGTGTATTTGGATCGATGAGTGGAGGGTATGATGTTATGAGAAATAGCATTTGTTCATTGATGGTTGCTCTTATTTTGAACAAGCCGTTCAATGTATCTGGGATGATACTTGAACACATGCTGGAACCATTTAGAGGTCTAAAGAACAAGAAGTTTTTGTTATATCCGAGATTCATACAGATGATACTTGATGAGAAGCATAAGAATTTGAGAAGAGATCCTACCCAGATTGTTGTATAGGATCACATGAATCTTAACACACTTGTTAGAATGAAGGGTTATAAGGGCGTGCCGTTGAATGAAAGATCACCACACAAGAACCTATTTGGTCATCTGATTAACCCAGGATATGTAGATCCAGGAAAGAATAAGGTTAGACATGATAACATTCGAACCCTTTTTCTACATTCGAACCTTTAAATAGGGTCGAAGGTGGAAAAAGTTTCAATATACGCCCTAGTCGTTTGGTCGAATGTGGAGCCTATATATACCTGATCTGCACATTCGACCCCCATATTCAAAAATTTTCAAATTTCTGTGATAAAATGATCTTGTTGCCCGTGCGTTAAAAATTATATCATTGTGTTCGTATTGATTTGCTGATCATTTTGATACATCATTTGCAGGTTATCATCAACTAAACAGTTCTTAATCACTGATATTGTGACTGAACCCTAACTGACATCAAAACTCAATTATTCACTAATAATTGTCATAATTTTTGATAAGGTTTCATTGCTTATGTGTTTTAGGGGGAGAATAAACAAAAACTAAGGTTTAAATCTAATCAGATTGTCCCATTGATGTTTTAAAACATTCGAACCCTAGTTTTTAATTGAAAACACATAACCAATGGTTAATAATTGAAATTGTTGATTGGGAATGTTTAATCGGTCATATTAGAGGGTATTCAAATCAAAATGGCATGATAAAACGAACCAAATCCAAATTTGATATTGAAGAAGATGAACAGTCTCCTTCGCCCAAATGCAAACGGTCGAATGTGATGTTTTGGGCGAATGTAGATGTTCAAACGGTCGAAAGTGGAAATAAATGGTCGAATGTACACTTTTAGCTACTGTTTTTCACATTCGAACCTTTAATCCCACATTCGAACCTCTGTTTTCACATTCGTACCCTCGAACGGTCGAATGTAGAATCTTAAAAATCAAAAATTTCAAGTTTTGTTTATTTTGTCCGTTTTTAACGTGTTTTCTTGATTTGTTTTGCAGTCTAATAATGTCTGAACAGGAAAGTGCTGATGTTCCCGCTGGATCTTCAGAACAGGTAACTGGAAAGGAACAGATCGAAGAATTAGCATTTGAACCGACACACAACTGCTGTGCGTTTATGGGAGAATTGAAGAAACATCAAGAGTTCAGTGACATTGTAGATTTCTTGAAGAGAAGCCGTGTGATAGTTGCTCTTGCTACCCCCGCCATCATTTATAAAGACCATCAACAAGAGTTCTAGAAGAATGCCAGAATGGACTACTGGAACAATGAATCTGCTGTGGTAAGTACGATTCAGGGGGAGCTCGTGATCATTTCTGAAGAAGACATCCGAGAGGCATTGAAGTTGCATGATGAAAAGAAGACAGATCCAAGAGAACTATCATGGATTGAACAGAGAAAGTGCTTCCTACGAATGAAGTACAATGGACCGATAACTGATGGTTCGTTACACAAAGGGAAGTTATGCCCTCAGTTCAAGTATCTCGGTCATGTTATGTTGAGTGTATTTGGATCGATGAGTGGAGGGTATGATGTTATGAGAAATAGCATTTGTTCATTGATGGTTGCTCTTATTTTGAACAAGCCGTTCAATGTATCTGGGATGATACTTGAACACATGCTGGAACCATTTAGAGGTCTAAAGAACAAGAAGTTTTTGTTATATCCGAGATTCATACAGATGATACTTGATGAGAAGCATAAGAATTTGAGAAGAGATCCTACCCAGATTGTTGTATAGGATCACATGAATCTTAACACACTTGTTAGAATGAAGGGTTATAAGGGCGTGCCGTTGAATGAAAGATCACCACACAAGAACCTATTTGGTCATCTGATTAACCCAGGATATGTAGATCCAGGAAAGAATAAGGTTAGACATGATAACATTCGAACCCTTTTTCTACATTCGAACCTTTAAATAGGGTCGAAGGTGGAAAAAGTTTCAATATACGCCCTAGTCGTTTGGTCGAATGTGGAGCCTATATATACCTGATCTGCACATTCGACCCCCATATTCAAAAATTTTCAAATTTCTGTGATAAAATGATCTTGTTGCCCGTGCGTTAAAAATTATATCATTGTGTTCGTATTGATTTGCTGATCATTTTGATACATCATTTGCAGGTTATCATCAACTAAACAGTTCTTAATCACTGATATTGTGACTGAACCCTAACTAACATCAAAACTCAATTATTCACTAATAATTGTCATAATTTTTGATAAGGTTTCATTGCTTATGTGTTTTAGGGGGAGAATAAACAAAAACTAAGGTTTAAATCTAATCAGATTGTCCCATTGATGTTTTAAAACATTCGAACCCTAGTTTTTAATTGAAAACACATAACCAATGGTTAATAATTGAAATTGTTGATTGGGAATGTTTAATCGGTCATATTAGAGGGTATTCAAATCAAAATGGCATGATAAAACGAACCAAATCCAAATTTGATATTGAAGAAGATGAACAGTCTCCTTCGCCCAAATGCAAACGGTCGAATGTGATGTTTTGGGCGAATGTAGATGTTCAAACGGTCGAAAGTGGAAATAAATGGTCGAATGTACACTTTTAGCTACTGTTTTTCACATTCGAACCTTTAATCCCACATTCGAACCTCTGTTTTCACATTCGTACCCTCGAACGGTCGAATGTAGAATCTTAAAAATCAAAAATTTCAAGTTTTGTTTATTTTGTCCGTTTTTAACGTGTTTTCTTGATTTGTTTTGCAGTCTAATAATGTCTGAACAGGAAAGTGCTGATGTTCCCGCTGGATCTTCAGAACAGGTAACTGGAAAGGAACAGATCGAAGAATTAGCATTTGAACCGACACACAACTGCTGTGCGTTTATGGGAGAATTGAAGAAACATCAAGAGTTCAGTGACATTGTAGATTTCTTGAAGAGAAGCCGTGTGATAGTTGCTCTTGCTACCCCCGCCATCATTTATAAAGACCATCAACAAGAGTTCTAGAAGAATGCCAGAATGGACTACTGGAACAATGAATCTGCTGTGGTAAGTACGATTCAGGGGGAGCTCGTGATCATTTCTGAAGAAGACATCCGAGAGGCATTGAAGTTGCATGATGAAAAGAAGACAGATCCAAGAGAACTATCATGGATTGAACAGAGAAAGTGCTTCCTACGAATGAAGTACAATGGACCGATAACTGATGGTTCGTTACACAAAGGGAAGTTATGCCCTCAGTTCAAGTATCTCGGTCATGTTATGTTGAGTGTATTTGGATCGATGAGTGGAGGGTATGATGTTATGAGAAATAGCATTTGTTCATTGATGGTTGCTCTTATTTTGAACAAGCCGTTCAATGTATCTGGGATGATACTTGAACACATGCTGGAACCATTTAGAGGTCTAAAGAACAAGAAGTTTTTGTTATATCCGAGATTCATACAGATGATACTTGATGAGAAGCATAAGAATTTGAGAAGAGATCCTACCCAGATTGTTGTATAGGATCACATGAATCTTAACACACTTGTTAGAATGAAGGGTTATAAGGGCGTGCCGTTGAATGAAAGATCACCACACAAGAACCTATTTGGTCATCTGATTAACCCAGGATATGTAGATCCAGGAAAGAATAAGGTTAGACATGATAACATTCGAACCCTTTTTCTACATTCGAACCTTTAAATAGGGTCGAAGGTGGAAAAAGTTTCAATATACGCCCTAGTCGTTTGGTCGAATGTGGAGCCTATATATACCTGATCTGCACATTCGACCCCCATATTCAAAAATTTTCAAATTTCTGTGATAAAATGATCTTGTTGCCCGTGCGTTAAAAATTATATCATTGTGTTCGTATTGATTTGCTGATCATTTTGATACATCATTTGCAGGTTATCATCAACTAAACAGTTCTTAATCACTGATATTGTGACTGAACCCTAACTGACATCAAAACTCAATTATTCACTAATAATTGTCATAATTTTTGATAAGGTTTCATTGCTTATGTGTTTTAGGGGGAGAATAAACAAAAACTAAGGTTTAAATCTAATCAGATTGTCCCATTGATGTTTTAAAACATTCGAACCCTAGTTTTTAATTGAAAACACATAACCAATGGTTAATAATTGAAATTGTTGATTGGGAATGTTTAATCGGTCATATTAGAGGGTATTCAAATCAAAATGGCATGATAAAACGAACCAAATCCAAATTTGATATTGAAGAAGATGAACAGTCTCCTTCGCCCAAATGCAAACGGTCGAATGTGATGTTTTGGGCGAATGTAGATGTTCAAACGGTCGAAAGTGGAAATAAATGGTCGAATGTACACTTTTAGCTACTGTTTTTCACATTCGAACCTTTAATCCCACATTCGAACCTCTGTTTTCACATTCGTACCCTCGAACGGTCGAATGTAGAATCTTAAAAATCAAAAATTTCAAGTTTTGTTTATTTTGTCCGTTTTTAACGTGTTTTCTTGATTTGTTTTGCAGTCTAATAATGTCTGAACAGGAAAGTGCTGATGTTCCCGCTGGATCTTCAGAACAGGTAACTGGAAAGGAACAGATCGAAGAATTAGCATTTGAACCGACACACAACTGCTGTGCGTTTATGGGAGAATTGAAGAAACATCAAGAGTTCAGTGACATTGTAGATTTCTTGAAGAGAAGCCGTGTGATAGTTGCTCTTGCTACCCCCGCCATCATTTATAAAGACCATCAACAAGAGTTCTAGAAGAATGCCAGAATGGACTACTGGAACAATGAATCTGCTGTGGTAAGTACGATTCAGGGGGAGCTCGTGATCATTTCTGAAGAAGACATCCGAGAGGCATTGAAGTTGCATGATGAAAAGAAGACAGATCCAAGAGAACTATCATGGATTGAACAGAGAAAGTGCTTCCTACGAATGAAGTACAATGGACCGATAACTGATGGTTCGTTACACAAAGGGAAGTTATGCCCTCAGTTCAAGTATCTCGGTCATGTTATGTTGAGTGTATTTGGATCGATGAGTGGAGGGTATGATGTTATGAGAAATAGCATTTGTTCATTGATGGTTGCTCTTATTTTGAACAAGCCGTTCAATGTATCTGGGATGATACTTGAACACATGCTGGAACCATTTAGAGGTCTAAAGAACAAGAAGTTTTTGTTATATCCGAGATTCATACAGATGATACTTGATGAGAAGCATAAGAATTTGAGAAGAGATCCTACCCAGATTGTTGTATAGGATCACATGAATCTTAACACACTTGTTAGAATGAAGGGTTATAAGGGCGTGCCGTTGAATGAAAGATCACCACACAAGAACCTATTTGGTCATCTGATTAACCCAGGATATGTAGATCCAGGAAAGAATAAGGTTAGACATGATAACATTCGAACCCTTTTTCTACATTCGAACCTTTAAATAGGGTCGAAGGTGGAAAAAGTTTCAATATACGCCCTAGTCGTTTGGTCGAATGTGGAGCCTATATATACCTGATCTGCACATTCGACCCCCATATTCAAAAATTTTCAAATTTCTGTGATAAAATGATCTTGTTGCCCGTGCGTTAAAAATTATATCATTGTGTTCGTATTGATTTGCTGATCATTTTGATACATCATTTGTAGGTTATCATCAACTAAACAGTTCTTAATCACTGATATTGTGACTGAACCCTAACTGACATCAAAACTCAATTATTCACTAATAATTGTCATAATTTTTGATAAGGTTTCATTGCTTATGTGTTTTAGGGGGAGAATAAACAAAAACTAAGGTTTAAATCTAATCAGATTGTCCCATTGATGTTTTAAAACATTCGAACCCTAGTTTTTAATTGAAAACACATAACCAATGGTTAATAATTGAAATTGTTGATTGGGAATGTTTAATCGGTCATATTAGAGGGTATTCAAATCAAAATGGCATGATAAAACGAACCAAATCCAAATTTGATATTGAAGAAGATGAACAGTCTCCTTCGCCCAAATGCAAACGGTCGAATGTGATGTTTTGGGCGAATGTAGATGTTCAAACGGTCGAAAGTGGAAATAAATGGTCGAATGTACACTTTTAGCTACTGTTTTTCACATTCGAACCTTTAATCCCACATTCGAACCTCTGTTTTCACATTCGTACCCTCGAACGGTCGAATGTAGAATCTTAAAAATCAAAAATTTCAAGTTTTGTTTATTTTGTCCGTTTTTAACGTGTTTTCTTGATTTGTTTTGCAGTCTAATAATGTCTGAACAGGAAAGTGCTGATGTTCCCGCTGGATCTTCAGAACAGGTAACTGGAAAGGAACAGATCGAAGAATTAGCATTTGAACCGAGACACAACTGCTGTGCGTTTATGGGAGAATTGAAGAAACATCAAGAGTTCAGTGACATTGTAGATTTCTTGAAGAGAAGCCGTGTGATAGTTGCTCTTGCTACCCCCGCCATCATTTATAAAGACCATCAACAAGAGTTCTAGAAGAATGCCAGAATGGACTACTGGAACAATGAATCTGCTGTGGTAAGTACGATTCAGGGGGAGCTCGTGATCATTTCTGAAGAAGACATCCGAGAGGCATTGAAGTTGCATGATGAAAAGAAGACAGATCCAAGAGAACTATCATGGATTGAACAGAGAAAGTGCTTCCTACGAATGAAGTACAATGGACCGATAACTGATGGTGCGTTACACAAAGGGAAGTTATGCCCTCAGTTCAAGTATCTCGGTCATGTTATGTTGAGTGTATTTGGAT
This sequence comes from Ambrosia trifida, assembly GCA_028751855.1. Classification (NCBI taxonomy): domain Eukaryota; kingdom Viridiplantae; phylum Streptophyta; class Magnoliopsida; order Asterales; family Asteraceae; genus Ambrosia; species Ambrosia trifida. Next base: position 168,481,057 of record CM054123.1, on the reverse strand, counting down.
CGATGAGTGGAGGGTATGATGTTATGAGAAATAGCATTTGTTCATTGATGGTTGCTCTTATTTTGAACAAGCCGTTCAATGTATCTGGGATGATACTTGAACACATGCTGGAACCATTTAGAGGTCTAAAGAACAAGAAGTTTTTGTTATATCCGAGATTCATACAGATGATACTTGATGAGAAGCATAAGAATTTGAGAAGAGATCCTACCCAGATTGTTGTATAGGATCACATGAATCTTAACACACTTGTTAGAATGAAGGGTTATAAGGGCGTGCCGTTGAATGAAAGATCACCACACAAGAACCTATTTGGTCATCTGATTAACCCAGGATATGTAGATCCAGGAAAGAATAAGGTTAGACATGATAACATTCGAACCCTTTTTCTACATTCGAACCTTTAAATAGGGTCGAAGGTGGAAAAAGTTTCAATATACGCCCTAGTCGTTTGGTCGAATGTGGAGCCTATATATACCTGATCTGCACATTCGACCCCCATATTCAAAAATTTTCAAATTTCTGTGATAAAATGATCTTGTTGCCCGTGCGTTAAAAATTATATCATTGTGTTCGTATTGATTTGCTGATCATTTTGATACATCATTTGCAGGTTATCATCAACTAAACAGTTCTTAATCACTGATATTGTGACTGAACCCTAACTGACATCAAAACTCAATTATTCACTAATAATTGTCATAATTTTTGATAAGGTTTCATTGCTTATGTGTTTTAGGGGGAGAATAAACAAAAACTAAGGTTTAAATCTAATCAGATTGTCCCATTGATGTTTTAAAACATTCGAACCCTAGTTTTTAATTGAAAACACATAACCAATGGTTAATAATTGAAATTGTTGATTGGGAATGTTTAATCGGTCATATTAGAGGGTATTCAAATCAAAATGGCATGATAAAACGAACCAAATCCAAATTTGATATTGAAGAAGATGAACAGTCTCCTTCGCCCAAATGCAAACGGTCGAATGTGATGTTTTGGGCGAATGTAGATGTTCAAACGGTCGAAAGTGGAAATAAATGGTCGAATGTACACTTTTAGCTACTGTTTTTCACATTCGAACCTTTAATCCCACATTCGAACCTCTGTTTTCACATTCGTACCCTCGAACGGTCGAATGTAGAATCTTAAAAATCAAAAATTTCAAGTTTTGTTTATTTTGTCCGTTTTTAACGTGTTTTCTTGATTTGTTTTGCAGTCTAATAATGTCTGAACAGGAAAGTGCTGATGTTCCCGCTGGATCTTCAGAACAGGCAACTGGAAAGGAATAGATCGAAGAATTAGCATTTGAACCGACACACAACTGCTATACGTTTATGGGAGAATTGAAGAAACATCAAGAGTTCACTAACATTGTAGATTTCTTGAAGAGAAGCCGTGCGATAGTTGCTCTTGCTACCCCCGCCATCATTTATAAAGACCATCAACAAGAGTTCTAGAAGAATGCCAGAATGGACTACTGGAACAATGAATCTGCTGTGGTAAGTACGATTCAGGGGGAGCTCGTGATCATTTCTGAAGAAGACATCCGAGAGGCATTGAAGTTGCATGATGAAAAGAAGACAGATCCAAGAGAACTATCATGAATTGAACAGAGAAAGTGCTTCCTACGAATGAAGTACAATGGACCGATAACTGATGGTTCGTTACACAAAGGGAAGTTATGCCCTCAGTTCAAGTATCTCGGTCATGTTATGTTGAGTGTATTTGGATCGGTGAGTGGAGGGTATGATGTTATGAGAAATAGCATTAGTTCATTGATGGTTGCTCTTATTTTGAACAAGCCGTTCAATGTATCTGGGATGATACTTGAACACATGCTGGAACCATTTAGAGGTCTAAAGAACAAGAAGTTTTTGTTATATCCGAGATTCATACAGATGATACTTGATGAGAAGCATAAGAATTTGAGAAGAGATCCTACCCAGATTGTTGTACAGGATCACATGAATCTTAACACACTTGTTAGAATGAAGGGTTATAAGGGCGTGCCGTTGAATGAAAGATCACCACACAAGAACCTATTTGGTCATCTGATTAACCCAGGATATGTAGATCCAGGAAAGAATAAGGTTAGACATGATAACATTCGAACCCTTTTTCTACATTCGAACCTTTAAATAGGGTCGAAGGTGGAAAAAGTTTCAATATACGCCCTAGTCGTTTGGTCGAATGTGGAGCCTATATATACCTGATCTGCACATTCGACCCCCATATTCAAAAATTTTCAAATTTCTGTGATAAAATGATCTTGTTGCCCGTGCGTTAAAAATTATATCATTGTGTTCGTATTGATTTGCTGATCATTTTGATACATCATTTGCAGGTTATCATCAACTAAACAGTTCTTAATCACTGATATTGTGACTGAACCCTAACTGACATCAAAACTCAATTATTCACTAATAATTGTCATAATTTTTGATAAGGTTTCATTGCTTATGTGTTTTAGGGGGAGAATAAACAAAAACTAAGGTTTAAATCTAATCAGATTGTCCCATTGATGTTTTAAAACATTCGAACCCTAGTTTTTAATTGAAAACACATAACCAATGGTTAATAATTGAAATTGTTGATTGGGAATGTTTAATCGGTCATATTAGAGGGTATTCAAATCAAAATGGCATGATAAAACGAACCAAATCCAAATTTGATATTGAAGAAGATGAACAGTCTCCTTCGCCCAAATGCAAACGGTCGAATGTGATGTTTTGGGCGAATGTAGATGTTCAAACGGTCGAAAGTGGAAATAAATGGTCGAATGTACACTTTTAGCTACTGTTTTTCACATTCGAACCTTTAATCCCACATTCGAACCTCCGTTTTCACATTCGTATCCTCAAACGGTCGAATGTAGAATCTTAAAAATCAAAAATTTCAAGTTTTGTTTATTTTGTCCGTTTTTAACGTGTTTTCTTGATTTGTTTTGCAGTCTAATAATGTCTGAACAGGAAAGTGCTGATATTCCCGCTGGATCTTCAGAACAGGTAACTGGAAAGGAACAGATCGAAGAATTAGCATTTGAACCGACACACAACTGCTGTGCGTTTATGGGAGAATTGAAGAAACATCAAGAGTTCACTGACATTGTAGATTTCTTGAAGAGAAGCCGTGCGATAGTTGCTCTTGCTACCCCCGCCATCGTTTATAAAGACCATCAACAAGAGTTCTAGAAGAATGCCAGAATGGACTACTGGAACAATGAATCTGCTGTGGTAAGTACGATTTAGGGGGAGCTCGTGATCATTTCTGAAGAAGACATCCGAGAGGCATTGAAGTTGCATGATGAAAAGAAGACAGATCCAAGAGAACTATCATGGATTGAACAGAGAAAGTGCTTCCTACGAATGAAGTACAATGGACCGATAACTGATGGTTCGTTACACAAAGGGAAGTTATGCCCTCAGTTCAAGTATCTCGGTCATGTTATGTTGAGTGTATTTGGATCGGTGAGTGGAGGGTATGATGTTATGAGAAATAGCATTAGTTCATTGATGGTTGCTCTTATTTTGAACAAGCAGTTCAATGTATCTGGGATGATACTTGAACACATGCTGGAACCATTTAGAGGTCTAAAGAACAAGAAGTTTTGTTATATCCGAGATTCATACAGATGATACTTGATGAGAAGCATAAGAATTTGAGAAGAGATCCTACCCAGATTGTTGTACAGGATCACATGAATCTTAACACACTTGTTAGAATGAAGGGTTATAAGGGCGTGCCGTTGAATGAAAGATCACCACACAAGAACCTATTTGGTCATCTGATTAACCCAGGATATGTAGATCCAGGAAAGAATAAGGTTAGACATGATAAAATTCGAACCCTTTTTCTACATTCGAACCTTTAAATAGGGTCGAAGGTGGAAAAAGTTTCACATTCGCCCTAGTCGTTTGGTCGAATGTGGAGCCTATATATACCTGATCTGCACATTCGACCCCCATATTCAAAAAATTTCAAATTTCTGTGATAAAATGATCTTGTTGCCCGTGCGTTAAAAATTATATCATTGTGTTCGTATTGATTTGCTGATCATTTTGATACATCATTTGCAGGTTATCATCAACTAAACAGTTCTTAATCACTGATATTGTGACTGAACCCTAACTGACATCAAAACTCAATTATTCACTAATAATTGTCATAATTTTTGATAAGGTTTCATTGCTTATGTGTTTTAGGGGGAGAATAAACAAAAACTAAGGTTTAAATCTAATCAGATTGTCCCATTGATGTTTTAAAACATTCGAACCCTAGTTTTTAATTGAAAACACATAACCAATGGTTAATAATTGAAATTGTTGATTGGGAATGTTTAATCGGTCATATTAGAGGGTATTCAAATCAAAATGGCATGATAAAACGAACCAAATCCAAATTTGATATTGAAGAAGATGAACAGTCTCCTTCGCCCAAATGCAAACGGTCGAATGTGATGTTTTGGGCGAATGTAGATGTTCAAACGGTCGAAAGTGGAAATAAATGGTCGAATGTACACTTTTAGCTACTGTTTTTCACATTCGAACCTTTAATCCCACATTCGAACCTCCGTTTTCACATTCGTATCCTCAAACGGTCGAATGTAGAATCTTAAAAATCAAAAATTTCAAGTTTTGTTTATTTTGTCCGTTTTTAACGTGTTTTCTTGATTTGTTTTGCAGTCTAATAATGTCTGAACAGGAAAGTGCTGATGTTCCCGCTGGATCTTCAGAACAGGTAACTGGAAAGGAACAGATCGAAGAATTAGCATTTGAACCGACACACAACTGCTGTGCGTTTATGGGAGAATTGAAGAAACATCAAGAGTTCACTGACATTGTAGATTTCTTGAAGAGAAGCCGTGCGATAGTTGCTCTTGCTACCCCCGCCATCGTTTATAAAGACCATCAACAAGAGTTCTAGAAGAATGCCAGAATGGACTACTGGAACAATGAATCTGCTGTGGTAAGTACGATTTAGGGGGAGCTCGTGATCATTTCTGAAGAAGACATCCGAGAGGCATTGAAGTTGCATGATGAAAAGAAGACAGATCCAAGAGAACTATCATGGATTGAACAGAGAAAGTGCTTCCTACGAATGAAGTACAATGGACCGATAACTGATGGTTCGTTACACAAAGGGAAGTTATGCCCTCAGTTCAAGTATCTCGGTCATGTTATGTTGAGTGTATTTGGATCGGTGAGTGGAGGGTATGATGTTATGAGAAATAGCATTAGTTCATTGATGGTTGCTCTTATTTTGAACAAGCAGTTCAATGTATCTGGGATGATACTTGAACACATGCTGGAACCATTTAGAGGTCTAAAGAACAAGAAGTTTTGTTATATCCGAGATTCATACAGATGATACTTGATGAGAAGCATAAGAATTTGAGAAGAGATCCTACCCAGATTGTTGTACAGGATCACATGAATCTTAACACACTTGTTAGAATGAAGGGTTATAAGGGCGTGCCGTTGAATGAAAGATCACCACACAAGAACCTATTTGGTCATCTGATTAACCCAGGATATGTAGATCCAGGAAAGAATAAGGTTAGACATGATAAAATTCGAACCCTTTTTCTACATTCGAACCTTTAAATAGGGTCGAAGGTGGAAAAAGTTTCACATTCGCCCTAGTCGTTTGGTCGAATGTGGAGCCTATATATACCTGATCTGCACATTCGACCCCCATATTCAAAAAATTTCAAATTTCTGTGATAAAATGATCTTGTTGCCCGTGCGTTAAAAATTATATCATTGTGTTCGTATTGATTTGCTGATCATTTTGATACATCATTTGCAGGTTATCATCAACTAAACAGTTCTTAATCACTGATATTGTGACTGAACCCTAACTGACATCAAAACTCAATTATTCACTAATAATTGTCATAATTTTTTATAAGGTTTCATTGCTTATGTGTTTTAGGGGGAGAATAAACAAAAACTAAGGTTTAAATCTAATCAGATTGTCCCATTGATGTTTTAAAACATTCGAACCCTAGTTTTTAATTGAAAACACATAACCAATGGTTAATAATTGAAATTGTTGATTGGGAATGTTTAATCGGTCATATTAGAGGGTATTCAAATCAAAATGGCATGATAAAACGAACCAAATCCAAATTTGATATTGAAGAAGATGAACAGTCTCCTTCGCCCAAATGCAAACGGTCGAATGTGATGTTTTGGGTGAATGTAGATGCTCAAACGGTCGAAAGTGGAAATAAATGGTCGAATGTACACTTTTAGCTACTGTTTTTCACATTCGAACCTTTAATCCCACATTCGAACCTCTGTTTTCACATTCGTACCCTCGAACGGTCAAATGTAGAATCTTAAAAATCAAAAATTTCAAGCTTTGTTTATTTTGTCCGTTTTTAACGTGTTTTCTTGATTTGTTTTGCAGTCTAATAATGTCTGAACAGGAAAGTGCTGATGTTCCCGCTGGATCTTCAGAACAGGCAACTGGAAAGGAACAGATCGAAGAATTAGCATTTGAACCGGCATACAACTGCTGTGCGTTTATGGGAGAATTGAAGAAACATCAAGAGTTCACTGGCATTGTAGATTTCTTGAAGAGAAGCCGTGTGGTAAGTACGATTCAGGGGGAGCTCGTGATCATTTCTGAAGAAGACATCCGAGAGGCACTGAAGTTGCATGTTGAAAAGAAGACAGATCCAAGAGAACTATCATGGATTGAACAGAGAAAGTGCTTCCTACGAATGAAGTACAATGGACCGATAACTGATGGTTCGTTACACAAAGGGAAGTTATGCCCTCAGTTCAAGTATCTCGCTCACGTTATGTTGCATGTATTTGGATCGGTGAGTGGAGGGTATGATGTTATGAGAAAGAGCATTAGTTCATTGATGGTTGCTCTTATTTTGAACAAGCCGTTCAATGTATCTGGGATGATACTTGAACACATGCTGGAACCACTCAGAGGTTTAAAGAACAAGAAGTTTTTGTTATATCCGAGATTCATACAAATGATACTTGATGAGAAGCATAAGAATTTGAGAAGAGACCCTACCCAGTTTGTTGTACAGGATCACATGAATCTTAACACACTTATTAGAATGAAGGGTTATAAGGGCATGCCGTTGAATGAAAGACCACCACACAAGAACCTGTTTGGTCATCTGATTAACCTAGTATATGTAGATCCAGGAAAGAATAAGGTTAGACATGATAACAGTGATTCAGATGAAGACAATCCTTTATGTCCAGTTGATCCTGTTGCAAAGAGAAAGCGTCAAGTTGTAAACGTTGGTGCAAAGACTGGGAAAGGCAAAGAAAAACAAGATGATGTAGAACCTGCTCAGAAGAAGATTTGTAGAAGGAAGAAGAGTGTAGGCAAGAAGGGTTTACATCTGGTTGATGAAGTGTCTTTTGATTTTGAAGAGACACTAGAAGATGAGAAATGGGATTCATAGAATGAGACCGTTAAGAGCACCACGCCCATGGCCACTATGGCTGGTGAGTCTAAAAGTCTTAACAAGTCTGTTGAAGAGCAAAGGACAAAAAGTCCTATTGCATTAGATGAAACTGATGAAGGTTAGGGATTGGGATTCAAAGATTTTGGAGGATCGCCAAAGACAGGTGAGAAACAAAAGAAGCCTATGTATAAGAAGAAAGAGAAAATGGTCAAGCCGATGGAGAAAAGAGCTAGAGATATAGAGAGTTTGATTGCTGGAAAGAAATTGCCTGCAACATCTAGTTCTAAATCACCCATCACATCCTCAGCAGCAAAGAAACAAAAGACATCATCTGCTGCTAAACATACTGAATTGCCAACTGATGAATTCAATGATGCATTGGATAGAGTGTTGAAGAAGTTGAAGAAAGGGAAGATTCCTGTTGCTGAAGCTTCAACACCTAAGGTTACTGTAGACAGTGATGTGATGACTGCAGTTAACCAGAAGCTTGCTGACATGATGATGATTATAAATCAGCAACAAGAAGAGATTGAACAGTTGAGAAGCAATGACAGAAAGATGTTAGATGTTGTTGAATCGTCACATGAGACTCATGAAGCTTTGAAAGAAAAAGTTAAACAACTTCAGAAAGAAAACAAGAAGTTGTTGAAGCATGAGCAAACAAACACCAGAAGATACATTACAATGAAGGAGGAGAACAAGAAGCTGAAAGCAGAAAACAAACGTCTGAATAATCTGATAAAAGATTTGTACTCTAAAGCTCCTCAATTACAAGCTGGTGACGAAGATAAATAGCGTGATGAAGAGGAAGTTGATTATGAACCATCTGATGAAGAAGAAGAAGAAGAAGATGATGAGTTGAATGAGGATGCCGGTGATGCTCCTAAGAAGAAAAAGAAAGATGATGGTGATGATGATGGTTCAGGAAATGATTTAGGTAAAGATAATAGCTCTGCTAGTTCTGACAGTGATGACGACGATGATGATACTGAAAAGTATAAGTATGAGAAGAGAGGATCGGGAAAAGACACAGGAGAATCAAGTTCGAAAGCTCCTGGTGGTACTACTGACGATGATAATATCTTTTGGAATGAAAAGATCAGATATTTATCTGAAGATGACAAGAATTTGTATCCTCAGATGTTGACTGACAGAGTCTGGACGATCGAGATGACAGGCAGGTTTCTAGAGATATTTGAGTCGAATGATATGCGTTTTGAGTTGGAGTACAACGATCCTAATTTAGAAGATGGAGAAGTTTCTGTAGCTATGTCTAAGGATATATTGGAAGGACTGGCGAAACAGGTTGGTAAGTCTCTGGATGAGTTGATGAGTGATAACCAGATACCAAACAATACAAGAAAAGGCTAAGGAATTTTCAAAGGACTTGCGCTTAGAGCGCGAATCCTTCACCATCGCCTTCTTTACCTGCTCCACCTCCGACGCCGATTTTGTCAAATCAGGAATGGGTATGTCCTTACTCAGAGGCAGACCAGCAACCTTCGAACCCTCAACGCCAGTAGGGGCTTCAGTAAGATCAATAGTTGACGAGCCGCCTTGCACGAATGCATCTTAAAGTTTAACAGAACAACACGTAAGAGGGTTATAATACTGAGCGTAACGGCTCGCAACAACATGTTCCAAATCAAAAAGGGATCATCACCGTCAACGTTGGCGCCCTTGGTCTTTTTGGTGCGGCGTGAGGGCCTCTTCAAAGTAGGACCTTCCTCCTCCATCTCCTCATCTGTTTCTACATGAACGAAGGTAGGAGACGGCACCATACCACTACCACCTGCGGGAGAAATGTGCTTGGGTGAGGCATGATCGTCATTACTTAAAGATTCGTTATTGGACAAGACAATCAGTGCATGCCCTTCGGGTGTGCATGCACTTTACGAGCGACGTTCTAGCGGGCCAAAGAAAGCGCACCTGTCTCAGTGGTGGGGGGAAGAGCAACTCGCTTAGACTTGACACCTGAGCACGGAACTAGACGCAAAAAATACTCCCAAGTGCGATCTAGAATATATAACTCGCTAGGCACGAATCCGTGGAACTACCAACCCAGGTCATCACCATCTAGCAACACCGAGTACAAACTTTCAACATCTACAAGAAAAACAAATAAAGGTCAAACTCAGAAACAACACGCAGAGTAATAAGAAACAGACGGTACGCGGAACACGTTACCTTTACCCTCGCTGGTCAGGTGCGGGTTCCTACCCCCCACATTATACATCCTGCTGATGCCCGCGCACACCAGCGCAATCTCATTAATGGAACATATGTCAACCGGATGACTGGTCAACGTCTTATACCAAGGCATCCCCTCATAGGGGATGAGATCCACTATATCAAGCTTCAAGTCAATGTGCCTCCTGGACATCTTCAATGTTACCACACCCTCAGCAACTAAAAAAAAATTATGCTTCCAATCACGGAAGCTCTTCACACTACCTGTCGAATGCGGCTTGGGTCCATGGCACGAACGACAAGAAAACCTACTCTCTGACGCAGTCATCACATAAAACATGTTAAACATGTCAATGTGGGGCTCGATACCCTGTGCCTTACCGCAAAACTCAAAAAACATCAAGCACGACATCGCCCCTGGATGTAAGTGATTCAAGTGGATCATGAAAGTCTCTAACACAGACGCCAAAAACTTCGTAATGGGGAGCCTAAAGTTTCACATCTGAAAGTATAATGCATAGAACCCAATCTTCACCTCAATGGGTTTGATAATAATAGAACCGGTCTCTGGCAACTCAGGCTCATATTTAGGCGGAATCCCATACTGGGAGCAAAGGAGATCTAACTCTTCCTGCTTCCACTTAATAGCAACTTCCCCCGCAAGCGGAGGTGTGGGTTTTTTTGAATCTTTTTTTTCCACCCTTTTTTGGTTTCTCTTTGACATGGAACACATCAGAGCACGAAGCCATCGCTTTCGGATATTTATACGAAAAAGATATGAGAAATCTTGATGAAAAAGAAACATATTGATGGGTAAAAGCAGATTTTCGTCTGAGAAAAGAGAGGAGCTTGAAAATTTTGTAAGTATGGAATGAAAGGTGTGAGAGAAGGAAACGGCTTATATAGGTTGAGCAATTAATGCTCGGAAAAACCGTGCCATGCGTGTTGCACATCCGACCAACCACGACGTGCCACGTAGGAAAGAGAACATTGCAGACAGTGAAACGACAGGCGGGCCCACCTGCACGTTCTGAAAAAGCAACTGACGGCTGACGATTCGTCTCTCCACCATGTCGCTTCCACTGTACCTAGCAAACGTAGGTCTGCAACATTAATTACAACACGTCCACACTAGCGCCAACCACAAAGTCACGAACTGGTGCGGACAAACGAAAAACTTTAAAACTCAATACCTTATCAAACGCTGAGCCCAGACAAGGCCACATAATAACAAGAGCAACAACACATGACTCCCAAAAGCAACATCTACTCTGCTGAGTCCAACATCCCGCATGCTACGCATACAACACACTAGACTAGGGGGCTTGAAGAGATATGTATCCGCGCGTGCGCACGGCCCCACATATGCGTACTCTTCAGCAGGAGCGCTAAGCAAAGCTTTTAGAAGCCTGCGCACGTTTCCTGGTACATGCCAGCTATGACCCGACAAAGAAAAGGACATGTAGCCAATCAGAGGCTGTCATTCCTTACTCCACAATCACATGGCAGGTACGAGGTACAGAAAATGACAGAAAAGACGATTGCAAAGAACAAGTGGCCAATCACAGAAGGACAGTAGCAAAGGCTCCAACGGTTGTCAACCGTGTGGGACTCGTGCGAGACAACTATCATTCCCCAATGAGCCAATCACAGGACACCTTCCAAGCCTATAAATACCCTACTCTCCCAAAGGAGAAGGACATTCTGTTATCCATTCACAAACACTTAGAGAATTCTTGTAATAGCTTAGAAAAGAGATTATAGTTGAAACATTTATACTCATAACGAGTTTTGTGTAATCGTCTGATCATACATCAATAGAATATCACTTCATATTGGTCGTCTATATAGGTGTTTAACTAGTGTTTCTTCAAATCCCAATTGTTGATGATTTTAAAACCAAATAACACACTGAATCGAATTGAAGTTTATAAATCAACATTTTTTTAATCAAACCAAATAAGCATAACAATTCAACTAACCAAAAGATAAATTCAAAATCCATATCTAAAGTAGGAAAGGACATGGTTGAATTCAATCACTAACACTAACATTAGAGATGATCTTGATTTTTGATGTTTTCGGGAGTGATTTTGGTTTTGAAGATGATTTATTGCTTCCTAATCACCCTGAATTGTCTAAACGCCAGAGTATCGGGTTAAGCAAGTGTGTTAAAGCGGCTAAAAACACAATTTTTAAGATACACCCCAAAAGATTTCTACACCGCTAACTCTCTAAGATATGCTGCCTGCTAACGTACGCTGTGGTTGTGGTAACATAGGCCGCTTCCAAATTTGCCGCTGCTGCGTTCTTTTTAATTTTCAATCGCAATCCCCAGCAATATAATTTGATTGGCCCAAAATCAATATTGTGACCAGCTTATTCGACTTCAAAGCCAATATAGTGGTTTTAAGCCTAAATTAATATACTGGACCAGACCAATCCACTTCAAAACTCCGGGTAGAATTGCGTTTGCTTCTGCTGCTTGTGATTCATTTTAGTATCCTACTCCTTTCCTTATTGGGCCTCGAATATTTGTTTTAATAATTTAGGCCAAAAAAAGGCTGAAATTAATGCAACCCAAAATTACCTTAAAAGTCCATTCGAAAGTCAAAACAATTAATTTGGGTGTCAAATAATTTCACATGTTATACTTACACGTGCACAGGTCAGTTTTTTTCTAGGAACGGAGCCGTTTCCAAACTGGTTCATGTTCGAACGTGTTTTAGTTTGGTTCAGCCTCGGGTTTGACTGTTTGAAAAACCCGTTTCGGTTTGTGAACCAATTCATGCGTGTACTTTTATTTAAAGAAAAGGTATCACAAAATTATTTTTTTATGTAAAGTTTGACTTTTATTGATTATTACAATCTTTTCCAGGTGTATGGTATATATTTGTATGTGTAAAAATTTTTTTTGTATAATCTTGTTATATATAAAAGCGCAATTTTTTTAATAGATAAATACCGGTTTCGAACCGGTTTTTTTTTTTCCAAACCGGTTTCGGACCGGTTTGTGTCCAAACCGGTTTGGTTCGGTTTCTGGGAAAAATATATGGAATTGCTGGGGGACTGGTGGTTCGTATCTGGGACCGAAACCGGTTCCTGAAATACCGGTCCCAGACCGGTTTGGGTAGGGCCGGTTCTACCGATTCAGTTCCAGGACCGGTTTTTTTTGTTCGCCTCTAGTTATACTCAATCCCAAAAATGCTCTATATCAATATTAATTGGCTGTCAAAAAAAAATCTAAATTAAAACCTTTCATAATCTATATCTATACTACATTACTAGTGGGAATGCCCGTGCGTTGCGGCGGGTGTCGCGACTTATATTAGATTCAATTACGATATCATTTACGAACCATAACCTATTCCCGGTTTCTAACATTTTATTTCATTCAACAAAAAATAGCCGTAGAATCTATAAGTCACAAAAAAAAAAAAAAAAAAAAAAAAAAATTGACCCATTCAATGAAAAAAAAATTATAGAGACGTTCAACAAGCGTGACACGTTTCCCTTTTAACTAAAAGCCTATAACAAATTAAACCTTTTTAAATCTTTTACCCGTACATTGTAACTGATGAAGCGTAAGAATAATGAACGGGTCACAAGCTGCTAAGTTAAGTCAAATTAGAATCATGATCAAAATTAAATAAGCTACTGACAATGCACACTAGTTGAAGACAAAAACACCAACCCACACCCAAGGTTTTAATGAACATCGATTCCAAACCAATGAAAGCGTATCCAACGCTAGCTATCAGGTTACATAATGTGATGTGGGCCAGGGTGTATGAATCCTAAATAGAGGGTGTATGAATCCTAATTACCTTACATAATACATAAACTGGATGCTATATTTAATGGGGGTCTATTATATAATAATCTCAGGTTGATGATAGATTGATAGAAACCTTTAGAAAATGCTTATCTAGATACTCACAAAAATAAAATCATGCAACTTGTGGGATGCAAAAGTCTTTCGGGTTGATTGCCTATTTGTTACCCTTCCTAGTTTTTACAAATGTATAACTTGAAAATGAAACAAAAAGCTTCCTAGACCTGAAAGCATGCTCAAACATTCCTGTCAAAAGCAAAGAAGCACCTCAAACACCATCAACCACCATATATAAAACAACAACAACAACCGTGCCCAGGGAAATCCCACGAAATAGCGACACTATTAGTAGGGTCTGGGGAGGGTAAGATGTAGGCAAACCTTACCCCTATCTGTAGAGATAGAGAGGCTGCTTCCAGAGAGACCCCCGGCTTGAAAAAACCAAAAGCGCACTGTATATTTTTGTATAGTGAACGTATAGCATAATATAACATACAAAAAATATCTATATCTATATATATATATATATATATATATATACATGCATAGAGACCATCCCTACTTCCTAAGAAAGTCTTAACTCCTAAAAATCTTTAACTTTAATCCTAAGCCTCCACGAATTCCTATCTTGGACCATATCCTCAGAGAGGTGCAATTCTAACAAATCTTGCCTAATCCGATCAGCCCAAGTCAATTTGGGTCTGCCTCTACTCCTCCTCCCCTCCACCAAGAGGTGTTCCACTCTTCTGACTGGGGCTGTCGTATGTCTCCGCTTCACATGTCCAAACCATCTTAATCTCCCCTCCTTTATCTTATCTGCTATGTTAGCCACTTCTAACCTCTTCCTAAGAATCTCATTTCGAATCCGATCCACCTCAACATCAACCACCATATATAATGACCATTTATTACCTCCACATTCTGATTATTGAAAGGTTTACATGTATAAGAAAATCAGAATTAGTTGTAATACATCCTAAGCCACAAGATGTTGGAAGTGATTTGGATCAGAGTCAAGAACCTAACCAGACTGAGAGGGAATGCAAGCATAGGGAATCTCAAAGTGAACCTCATAGTTCTTATACCTTTATCCAAATTTCTGTAAATCTTCTTAGATAACTGGAAACACATATTATTCTATATGAATACTGTTTTGTTCATGTCGTTTTTGATGCTCTAACTACCATCACACAATAAACTTATAGTTTCTCTTATAAAAGTCAGTTACCAGGCTCCATAAGTGTTGCCAGTATATCAAAAACCGCCATCACCCTTTGCTGCTTCCGTGTTACTTGTTGAGTTGTTGTCATAAAGGACTACCTAAAGCCACACTGTAAAGTTTGGATTAATAAATGTAAATGAAGAACTGCATCAATCACAACAAAATTCAAATCTTTCGGAACAAAACATACACATTAAGGGTTAATAACTTTCAATGGGACTTGAGCTTTTGACCCACTCCCATTCGATGAGTTTTCCCAAAAGATGGCAACATTTAATTAAATAATACATAAACCAAACTAATTACGAGACCATATGTAATGGAAATGAGATTTGAGCGTTATTGGGGCAAATAACCCCCAGAGGTTATTTGAACACCGCCCCTAGAGGTGGTTTGGGGGGGGGGGGGGGCGAGGGTTAAAATTTTAACGGTGTTTTTGTTTTTGTTGAGGCCAATCGCATTTCATCTTCCTTTTTTTATTATTTGTTTTTATTTTCAAAAAAAATTAAATATTAAATGATTTATGCCCCATGAAAATTTTCACCTCACCACTACACCCCTTATAAATTTCAAGCCCTTTCACCTCCCTAGTGACCCCCACATGCCAAGTGTAAAAAAATGCCCCATACAAGGTGAAAATTTTCACCTCCCACTACACATGGTTAAGGATGAGCCTCAAGATGTGTAACAGTGTTAATATATTCAATACCATGTTTTTGACATCAAAGTGCAAAAGTGTATAATGATACAACAATGTTAATCAAATAAAATATAAATGAAGATCTTCATAATAATATCACATATTAAACATATATAATAAAAAATTGAAAACTTTTGCATCCTGTAATAAATTTTGTCATAAATTTTGTGACTCTTAATTTACACATGATTTGAAGTACAAAATAAAGAATGCCATGTGTTGGATCAGTATTGCTCTTTGTATGAACTTGCTAGTGAACAATTAAGTGTTTAGCAAGTTCTTTATCAGTTATAGCACAGCGGAATGATTTAAGTTAAAGCTACACTTATCAACAGGAGTTATTACTCCCCCTGGATGTTTGATAAAACTAAAGACAAGTATTTAATGAGAATCTAAGTATTGAATGAGAATGAATACTTAAACAGATTCTCAGTAAATGAAATGGAAATAACAATGATAAGCTTTGAAGGATTTCTGTATTAAAAATCAATCTATAAAACAGAGGGATGAACCCATCTATTTATAGACTTTACACATACATGCACCTTGCCAAAAAGCAGGTTCAGAAACAAGTTGCAACAAGTTGCAATCTTGGAACTCGTACAAAAGTTAAAGTAATACTAAACTAATAAACTACTGAACCATAAGGCGGTGGAAAGATTCTTGAACAAGTGCTGATGAATGACAAACTACTGATGAGTAGTTTCTCTTCAGTAGTTCTTCAGTGAACTGTCTGGTTTGGACTTCAGAACTTCTGATGCATTTCTTCTTCAGTACTTGTAGAATCCGTCTTCAATAGTTCTATACTTAGAATATTTTTGACAGAAGTGAATTAT
Source organism: Ambrosia trifida (assembly GCA_028751855.1). NCBI lineage: Eukaryota > Viridiplantae > Streptophyta > Magnoliopsida > Asterales > Asteraceae > Ambrosia > Ambrosia trifida. The sequence goes on along the minus strand of CM054123.1, from coordinate 168,464,824 downwards.
ACTTAGGCTTCCAAAAGTTGTTTCACCAATCCTCTTTGTCCTAACAATCTCCCCCTGGATTGATGAAGCCAAAACCTTTCTAATTCTTTATTATTTTCTTCTGTCATTCACAATTTTCCATATCTCCTTGAACATGGAATTCTTCAATTGATTAAGCTATTCATCAGTGAGAGATCCTTTTTGAGGTTCCAGATGTTGAATTGTAAGCAAGTCCTGAGTTGATAATTTCTTCAGTTCATTCATGGACTTGTAGGCCTTGCTTGTATGATCTCTCCTTGTCACTAATACTGAGTTGTCATTAGTAAAGGACCATCTGATGATCAGCACTTTAGACTTGTCAAAGTCTGAAGTATACAGAACCATGCTGGTCCCTTGGGAAGTTCCTGAGTGTTGGATGTTTTAAATTTCAGTGACTCTCAGGTGGGATTCACTTCTTTTTTCTTGTTGCACCACATTAGGTAGTTTGAAAGTTGGTAAGTGATGTTCAGTAACTACCTTAGTGTGCAGTTTGTCTTTGATGGTCTTCTGGATTTGGTAGGCAAATGTAAAAGGATCCCTGAACTGTGTTAACAGAGGCTTTTCTTCAATATCAAAGTCTGAATGGACTACTGTGTTTCCTTCTAGTAGTACCATCTTGAAGTCAGTCTTTGTATTGTCCTCTGTCTTCTTCTTCTTGGTAGCAGGTCTTGTAACACCAGAAGTTCTAACTATTGAAGTTGATACTTCAGAAGTTTTGAACTTCTCTAGATTAGTAGCCTTTGCAGCCTTGTACTTTTTGTATGTGTCTAGTAGTCTTTCTTCTTTTCATCTTGACACAGAGGCTTTTGAACCATAGTTGTTTGCTTCCAATTCTTCAATCATGTCAGCTCTCTTGGCTTTCACATCTTTGTTTGTTGCAAGTTTGTCTGCAACAATTTGAGCTCTTCTTGTCAGCTCATCCATGGAGAGTCCTTTCAGTGAAAAGGCTTTAGTCTTGCTATTCTTTGTAATGTAAGACATCAGTTGTTGTCTTTTGTCTTCTTCAGCAACTCTTTCAAGGTTAGCCTGCCTTTGTAACTTTGCTCCATAGGCTTTTAATTTTTCATTGGAGCTTAAGTCATCCCTTGCTTCCAAAGCATTCCATATCTCATCTTCCTTAGCCTTTCTTTCTGCTGCAATCAAACTCTTCTCAAGTAGTTCTTTGGACATTGATAGTGGAGAAGGGTTCAGCGCGCACAGTCATTGTTGTAGTTGTAGTAGGCCTTGGAATAGGAGTTGGTTGTTGTTGTTCAGTTGGTTTGGAAGGCTCTTCAGTTGGTTGTATGTTGGAAGTGTTAACTTCTGATGTGTTGACAACTACTAAAGGTTTGTCAACTACTGAAGGATTTTCTTCAGTACTTTCTGATTCATCATCAGAACTTTCATCAGCATCAGAAGTTTCTTCATTATGGCCTTGGGATGTTTCAGCTTCCTCAATTTCTTGCTCAGAGACACCAAATTGTTGAGCCAGTTTTTGTCTTCTGGCTTTGTCTTTGAGTTCTCTTTCTTGGAGAACCACTCTTGCTTTTATTCTGGCTTTGAATGACTCCCTTGGTTCCCTAATTTTCTCCCCCGTTTTGGATTCATCAAGTTTGGAAGGTTGAGAGAAAGTACCAGTGAGAATGGTGATCTGTTTTGAATTGTGGTCAATTTTGTTGGACAGATCATTCATTTTTGTCTTGATCACTTCAAATTGGTTCTTGACAGACAGCTCCAAAGCAGCTGTGTAGGTTCTGAAGTGATTGGTGATGAGTGTGTTCATCATATGGTATAAGGGACCATCTTGGCTGTATAGTTGGTTCATGTCTATGCTTGTTGACCCAAGGAATTGGGTAGGCATTTGTAGTGAGGGATGTGTTTTGGGGTGATCTTCTTGTTGTACAGAAGATGCCACTTTAGGGGAATCAGGGATCAAGTGGACTTTAACCTGATCTGGTGTGACCAGCTCTTTGAGCTTAGATACACCAGGTCCAGGTCCTTCACTAGCAGCCATCAATTCAATGTTTTGTTGTGAATCATCATCCAAATCAATGGAATCATCTGAATCCCTGATTACATCCTCAATGAGGACAGTATCAGTTACATCATGAGCTGAGCGCAACTCAGTTGTCTCATGTACCTCTTTTTCTTGGTTCAGAGAATTTCCTATCTCAGGCATTAAGCCTTCATCAGTAGTTGCCACAAATGAGGTCTTAGAAATGTTACTTCCATCCTCAGATCCACCACTGGGTGGTATGTGAGTAGTAGCAGCCTCAAATGTACCTAGAGTTTCTAAGTTTGGGCTTAGAGACCCTGGTTCATCCTCATCTCTTTGGTTAGGGCTTTGAGTGTCCACATCCATGTCAAGTTCTGAAGCTATGTCCCCTGTTTGATGTGGTTGTTGGGGACTGACATGTTCGGATGGGATTCTCTCTTTTAGCCTAGAGAGAAGCTTGGCAATTTCAATGTCTGGTTCAGAAGTTTGGGGTGCTGATTCAGTAGTTTGATCTATGGGTTCAGCAGTTTCAAAAGAAGGGTCTATTGGGATTGTTTTCTTGAATGTCTTTCTTTTGAAGAGGATTGTTATTGGTTCTCTTGGTGGGGTTTGAGATGGATGAGACTGAGAGGATGTTTTAGTCACATCTTTATCAAGTGCAGATTGCACATTAGCAAGTTCAGGCATCTCAACCTCCTGAACTGCCTTTCTTTTTGGGTTGGTGGGTTTTTGTTTTTGTTGCTTGAGTTTCTTGGCCTTTGGGGGTGTAGGTTTGGAAGATGAGGGTTCCACGGGGACTGTTTCTGGTTCCCCTTGGTAATCTTCTGGTCAGGCAGCCGGTTTGTTGTGCCTTGAGTATGCTTGTGAGGACAAAGGGTTTAAAATTGTAGTTTCACCCACAAGCACCTCTTCTCCAAGTTCTTTTATTATGCATTGCATAATAAATCTTGGGTTCAACAAAAACTTCTTTTTAGTATTGAGATGATGTAACACCAACTCATTAAAGAAAAGTGATGATGCCCTGAATTTTGTTTCATTCACTATAGAATGAAAAATAGGTTGAAAAGTTGAGGGCATCTGATCATAAGATCCAGTTTTTGGACTCAAACACATAATAATATAATGAAACAGCAGTTTATACTTTGGTTCAAAATATTTCTTAAAAATTGTAGCATGTGAGAGAGTACCTTGGTAACCACACTCTGTCATGGTTAAGTGAATTTGAGAGTTTGGAAATTGGTCTGGGGCGTTTACATCATCCAAACCCAGCCTAATTGCCAAAGTAGCCGGAGTGATTGCCATTCTTCTCCCTTGGATGGTTGAGTTGAGGGAGATCACTTTGTTGTTCACCGTCACCGTCTCTGCGTTTGCCCAAAACTCATTTAGAGTTTCAGTGTGAATTGGAGGGTCGATGGTGAGGGCGGTGAAGTATTGGGATTTGACGACCAAATCAATGATTTTGTCATATTGGGACCAGGCTTCATGTTTTTTGAAGTAGCCTCTTTGATTGTGTCCCTGTTTCAGTGTTAGAGCCATGTGGTTTGTGTGTGTGTGTGGATCGAACAATGTTTTTGCAGGTTTAGGTCTTGAGAGTGTTTTGTGAGAGAGAAGGAGGGAATTTTTGCTTTTTGAAAGGATAAGTGTTGGAAAAGGTATTTATCAGAAGTTTATAACAGCCTAGGTCAAACTTCTGATGTGGGAAAAGTCTGATTTACCCTTTTTGACCAAACTGCTGATGAAGAACAATTATCTTCAGTAGTTCCCACTTTCTCTTCAGTAGTTTGTTAACAACTGATGAGAATGTTTTATAAATACTTTATTCATAACTACTGAAGGTTATTTTATCAGAAGTTAATTATTTTTCAGAAAATATTCCCATACTGATGTTTTGTTCATCAGTAGTTTCTCTCTTTTTGTTTTTCAGAAGTTTTCAGACTTAAAAACAGATGTAAGTGAAAAATGAAAATATGTGCAGAAAAATAAAAAGAAACACTTACAAATTTAGCATCCCAAGCATTGATACTAAATGTTGATGTGTCAAGGGGTTTAGTGAATATGTCAGCTATTTGATTTGCTGTTGCTACATGTTTCACTTCAATCTTGCCTTTTTCATAGCAATCTCTTATAAAATGATACCTGATTTCAATATGTTTGGTTTTTGAAAACTGAACAGGATTTTGTATGATGCTAATGGCAGATTTGCTGTCTAAAAGCAATGGTGTTTTGGTCTCTTTGATTCCATAATCAAGAAGTTGATACTGGAGCCATTGTATCTGTGATGTACAACTTGCAGCTGCAATGTATTAAGCTTCAACAGTTGAAGTTGCAACAGATGTTTGTTTCTTTGATTGCCAGGACACTAGACAGTTTCCCAAGAATTGACAACCACCAGATGTTGATTTTCTTGACATTTTACACCCTGCATAGTCACTATCTGAAAAAGCTGATAACTTGGTATTGCTTGAAGCAGGATACCAAATTCCAAGTGTTGGAGTTCCTTTCAGATATCTGAAGATTCTTTTGACTGCAATGAGGTGTGATTCCCTAGGAGCTGATTGATATCTAGCACAGACACATGTTGAAAACATAATATCTCGTCTAGAAGCAGTTAGATATAAAAGGGAACCTATCATACATCTATACATGGTTTGATCAACCTGTTTTCCTTGATATCTGGTTCAACTTGTGTGGTTGGTGTCATGGGAGTGGAACATGATTTACAATCTTGTAAAGAAAATTTGTTCAATAATTCTTTAACATATTTTGATTGATGTATAAAAGTTCCATTTGTTTGTTGTTTAATCTGCAGTCCCAGAAAGTACTGCAGTTCTCCCATTGTACTCATCTCAAATTTAGATTGCATGAGTTTCTTAAATTCATCACACAGTTTTGTGTTTGTTGAACCAAATATGATATCATCAACATATATTTGAACAAGTAAGACATGATTTCCAACATGTTTTATGAAAAGAGTTTTATCAATGGAGCCTCTTGTGAAGTTATTTTTGAGCAAGAAGTTAGAAAGTGTTTCATACCAGGCTCTTGGAGCCTGTTTGAGCCCATAAAGAGCTTTTTCTAGCTTGTACACCCACTCAGGATGAGAAGGATCCTCAAACCCAGGTGGCTGACAGACATACACTTCCTCTTTTATTTTTTCATACAAAAATGCACTTTTAACATCCATTTGAAAAACTTTGATTTTGATGGAAATGGCATAGGCCAGAAATAACCTGATGGCTTCAAGCCTTGCAACTGGAGTAAAGGTTTCATCATAATCAATTCCTTCTTCTTGAGAGTAAACTTGTACTACCAGTCTTGCCTTGTTCTTTATAATCATACCAGCTTCATCTTGTTTGTTCCTAAAAACCCATCTTGTGCCAATTGGTAGCTTGTTTGGTGGTAAGGGATAGATTTCCCAAACCTGTTGCTTCTTGAACTGAAGTAACTCATCTTTCATAGCTTCCACCCAATTGTTGTCTTTGAGGGCTTCTTGGTACTTCTTAGGTTCCAACTAAGAAATGAATGCTGAGAAGAAGCAAAAGTTGGAAAGCTGGTTTCTTGTAAGAACACCTGATGCAATATCACCCATGATTTGTTCAAGTGGATGATCTTTGTGTTCAATCAGTTGTTATAAACCACTGACAGGTGTAGGTGGTTCAACAGTTTCAGTGTCTTCAGTAGTTTGAGGTGCTGAAGCAGATGTTTGAGTTTGTACATCAGCAGTTGTTGAATCAAAAGTTTGTGAAACTTCTGATGGTTTGGAAGTTGACTTAATGACTGTTTGAGGAGTCCATGGTGTTGGATCCTCATCATCAAACCTTTGATCACCATAATAAGTAGGTTTAGATGAAGTAACAGTCTTTTCAGGTCCAAAATGGAAGCTGTTAAGGTCAAAAAGTTCAGCAGGATGTGCTGGAATAAGAGTGTGTTTTGACTCATTGAACTTGACATTCAGTGTTTCTTCTACTATCATGGTTCTTGAGTTAAAAACCTTGTAGGCTTTTCTAGTGGAAGAGTAACAAAGAAAGTAACCTGAATCAACTTTAGCAGCAAACTTTGAAATAGAGTTGTTGATACATTTTGCGACTAAGGATTGGATATACATAATTAACACATGTTAAAGCTTGGCTGAAGGAGAATATAATGGGGGCGAAGGTAGAAAAGACTGGGCGAAGGTAGATGATAAAGGGACGAAGGTAGACTGAACGTGATCATGAACACACATTCGACCATTTAGAATGGGCGAATGTGGAAATCACTCACATTCGACCAGTTGCAATGGGCGAACGTGCAGTGCCTATATATAGTTTTTGTGATTTTGATAATGTAAGAGAGTTGTCATTTGTGTCCAGGTTCAGATCAGGTTCAGAGGTGTTTTTTTGAGAAATAGTGTGTGTGTTCTAGATTAACATAAACTGATTGTAAATGCCTTTTTGAATGAAGTTAATCTATGAAATGTTATTGAAAATGATCTTGATTGTGTCGTGATTTGTGTTTTATCAATTTGTTCAGAACTAGGGTTTCCGCACCTAGTTTTTTGAATTGTATGATCGTATAATCCTGTTTTAGCTAAAATTCAACGCTCACAAAGTGGTATCAGAGCCTAGAGGATCATACAACAACAAATTTGATAAAATCAGAGCTGATTTGGACATGTTTTTGACATAAAATCATCTGTTTTTACATAAACATTGTTTCTACGAGTTTTTGATTGATTTAAAGGTGAATTTGTGGTCGAATTCAAGTTTTCCAAGACTTAAAGTTGTTCCAAATCAATTCCGAAACATAACCTGATTGAGATCATTCAAATCCATGAACTTTTGAAAATCTGAGATTAGAATAACCGTTTTTCAAACAATAACCGTTTTTCAAAAATGAGATCTGACTGTTTTGGGCGAACCTGGAACCTGACTTGAGTGTTGTGGTCGAACGTGCTGAAAAGTGGGCGAATCTGAGTATTGAGTGGACGAACCTGGAATTTGCTTGTTGAACTTTTCACTTTCGGGTAGAAATTTCCACATTCGACCGTTTCTGTTTTGGGCGAAAGTGGAATAGTGTTAGTCTGTGTTTACATTCTGGTCAAATCAACATTCGGTTGTTCCTGTTTGGACGAAAGTAGAACCAGAAGGGTCGAGAGTGTTAAAATTTGGACGAACAAAGGATTGATTGGGCGAACTTAGAATTTTTCGGGCGAACCTAGGGTTTTTTTGTTGAAAAATTTTTCTAAGTGTTGAGATTTTCAGATTGAGATCATGTGGCGTTTTCAAACTACTCCGGGATCTGCAACAACACAACCACAACAGCAGACGTTGGACCCATGGACAGTGGCAGCACAAAAGACGAACACACAATCTTCACAACCACTTAACTACATGGCAACAACAAGCACGATGCCTCAAAGTGTAGCACATCCGGCTCTACAATCTGATTACTGGGGAGTAGCTGTAGCGGCGGTAAATACTCAAACCACTAATGCTATTTCTACTTTTGTGACAACCGGCAAATTTCGTACAACGATTAACGTGATTCTAATCATGTTTTAGAAATAATTAACATGGTTTAAGGTTAATTATGATTAGTTGAGCTAATATGAGTCCTACGATGCCCTTTTGAAAGTTCGTGGAAGTCTTGATGCCTTTAAAGGAAGACTTCGCGTGTTTAACGTAACGAACTGACATCAGCAAAAATTTGTCAAACTGGAATAACATAAGCTTATTCTATGAAAATACGACACGTATTTACTATCGATGCGATCGAATGTGAAATCGGCGCGGTAAACGGCCTAAAACGCAGCGTTTTGGATAACGCGGAGAGGAACTGACGTGGGATTCGAACGTCGAAACGCGTGGTTTTAACCGTTATCGAACTTTCGGAATAATTATTTATATTAAATAATTTCATTTATTTAGCTTCGAAAGTAAACAGGTCATCTGAAAGAAGTATAGCTCGACCGGATCGATTAACGCGATTTTTAACGTGTGTTCCGTTTTCACGCGTCGAGTTACGAAAATAACATTTAAATTGCTCGGTTTAGTTATGTTCTTCATTTCGAATAAAACCGACTAGTTTTTGTAATTAATGGTCGGGCCTAATAACAAACCGAGATGATTTACGTTAATACGAGTTCGAAACGCGGTGCACAACCCACCTACCAAACCCTAAGTATAAATAGCTTGAGATAATCTTCTCCTTCTCCATTCTTGCAGCCGCACCTCTCTCTCTCTCTCTACTCTCTCTCTAAAATCCGTTCATCTCTCTCTCTACACTCCCCCTCTCTCCCGGTCTCTCCTCCCCCTCCTCTAGCATCGGCCGGCCACCACCATCCTAGGTGGTGGCGGTACGGGAATGTGCAGGTCCAAAACGGCCAGAAACGAGCAGATTCAAGGCCGATTGGAGCTCGTTTAGGTGCAGATGGTTAGGGGTTTTGGCTGTGGTTGGCGTCGAACAGGTCGTGGTGGTCGTTACGAGGCAGAAAATGACCGGTGGTGGTGGGTTCAGTTTTGTAGGTGACGTTTTTTTTAGGAAAGGTCCCGGCGTTCGTCTGGTTGGGTCGGGTAGCAGGTGTGGAGGTCCTGGAGATGGTCCGTACGGAGGGTGGTTGACGAGGGTTGGGTCCGGCGAGGAGGGAAGGGGTACGGTGGTGATGGTTTGGGTTCGAAGGGTTGTTGCAGGTGGTTGGTGGCTGTGCGGTGCAGGAGCAGCAGCGCAGAGGCGTTCTTTTGGGGTTTTGGGTTGGTTGTGACGTGATGGCCGAAGACGGTGGTACGGTGGCGGCGGCGAGGTGATGGTGGTTCTGGCCCGGTAAAATAGCGGATGACGGCGATGGCCCTGGTGGTTGTTAGGTGGGTTATAGAGCCGGGTCATGTTGGTTTTCGTGGCTCAAGGTTGTCCGATTATGGGCTCAGGTCAAGAATATGTTGTTCGGGTTTGTTTTGGTGGAACGGTTCAAGTCTTGGGCCAGATCCGGTCAAACCGAGCCAATTCGGTCAGATTTGGTTAACTCGGTCGAGTAGCCAACCGAGTCAACTCAGTCAACGACGGTCAAACGGGGTCAACGGGTCAGCACCGGTCAACTCGTAGATCGAGACGCGCGCGTAGTAACGGTATAATCGTGTTCGTATTATTTCGTTGATGTTTTAGAAAAATATATTTATAAATATATCAATACGTACAAGTTTCTTTAACCCGCGAAACGAACCGGTCTATATTAACGAAAAGTATAAATCGATGTTGCATATACTAAAAACATGATTTTTGTTGGAATTGGACTATATACTATATGTATTGTTATACGTATTTATATAAATAAGTGGGGTATTTATATAAGTTATCGAAGCGCATAAGTGTCTCGTTTTAATGGAATTGTTGTCTTGTGATTTGGAGATTGATTTTTGGGGAAATTGTAGACAACTTGTGTTGTCTGGTTTGTGCAAAAACAGAGGAAACTCTGCCGAAATTTTTATAAAATCCGAAGCACAACGCGGTTAATATCGTTGTATATGTTTTCACAAATAAACTTTCCAAGTGTTTGACAAATGTAGTCTTATACAAAGTCACGACGTTGTTTTGACAAAGATTATTTGTAACAATAATAGTCTATACCGGACAATATTTCAAAACAAGGATATGGTCTTTGTCGAGTGCCAAATATTAACAAGTTTTCGAAGGATTTCGGTAACTAAATAATGGTTATTGTTCGGACTCAAAAAGTATATAAACGTTCGACTTTACTTGGAAACTTTTATAAAAATTAATGTTTTGAAATCTTTAAAGGCAAACGGATTTGGGAAAAGGAGCAACAATTGAAGTTAGTTGATTGTAATAACTACACTTATGGCCTTCAAAGTATATTTTTCCAAAAATATTATACAAGACAAATACAATTATCCGAGTTACGAGACGAGCTATGACTCGGATGAGTTATACAATTCGCGGTATTAGTCCAACATGGTTTACACGCGAATAGTGACAGGTGCGCGACTTGGGTACTATGTCGTATGTGAACTCATGAATTATGATAAGTCACGATCGGTTCGTCGAGTTAAAACACTTAAAGACTCGGGTTAGTACACACGAGTCAAGATAGTTGAATAAACTATCTTTTAAACGGAAATTAATCTAAGTTTATATATGATAGACTTTAAGGTGTCCTTTATTGGTACTTAGGGCACGAGAAAGTCGGTCAAGGCTTTGGATTTTATTTGCTAGCTAAGCATGGAAATTAAGGTGAGTTTCACGGCCCCATTTTACTGTTTTAACTGGGGGAAAGATATGTTTGTCAAAAACTATCACATATTGAAATGTTTTCAAAGGTTAAAATGTGGTAAGTGGCATGATGAGTACTTGAGTTTTTGGTCGCCACTCGGGGTTGGGTCCTCGCTACTGTAACCATTAATTCAGGTAAAATGAAACCAAAGGAATATTTGGATAGTACTATCGGTGCCTGACGAGGCCCACCTCTGGTTGATAGCGTCAACCCGGTAAAGACAAGAGGTGCACGTATTCTGAACTTAAGTCGTTGGGTTCCGAGAAACGACTTGGAGCGGGGCATAATTATTAGTCTTGGTTTGGTTATGGGACTCAGGGGATTGCTTATCATCATAGTTTGTAGGAGCTAGCTACTCCATTCAAAGGCCACCAAATGTGCTGGATTGCACAGGATGTAAAAATGTGCTGGATTGCACAGGATGTAAAAATGTGCTGGATTTGCACAGAATTTAAAAACGTCGTACTTACGAAACTAAAACCTGTGAACTCACCAATATTTTATATATTGACGTCTTTTTAAACATATCTTTCAGGTAACTAAGTGCTGAACAGGTATGCGGCTAGTACGGTGGAATTTGGGATGCCGGACACTGGTTGGGGGTTTCATCTATTGTTACCATCGGGTTGGGACATAAACGGAAACGCCCCACTTTAAACTTAATGTTTGTGATTTTAAGTGATGTTTGGAAACCAGGTATCCCTTCTCGACATCTTAATATAATGATCTTTTCTAATTAAATATAGTTTGTGTTAATCTTGACTTTGATATGCTTTCGAGCGTCGCGCCACGTGTTTCCGCCATTGGCGTGGTGTGACAGAAGTGGTATCAGAGCCAAGGTTATAGCGAACTAGTATTTTTGAAAAATCTAGACTATAACCAGTTTTGGCTCGAAAACGGAGTTTTCAAAAAAAATAAAACACAACGAAATATTTTTAGAAAAGAAAGAAAATTGTACATGGATTGTACAAGGGGAAATTCCGACCGACTAGCCATGTGTGTCAATATATAAAATGTTAGAAAATATGGATATGAAGGTTTAAATTGTGTGGAGATCCGATTTTCTAACTAGTGCTAGTTAATGCATATAAGTAGTACAGATAGCTTGCCTATAAGGATATCGTCTCACACTTCACTTTAGTCCGCACTTTTGCATCGATTGCCGATATCGACAAGCGGGAAGGACAAGCGGTGGTCTACGACGAACTCACCCGCTTACCTGCGGACGGGATGATCGGAAGGGCTAACCTTTATCGTGCTAGTGGACGTTGTCGTGTTGCTGATGATGGGAAGGCAAAGCTAGTCTAGGTCCTTTATTTGTGAAATCTTTGTTTTGGATCAGGAAGCTCGGAACTAGCGGGCACCAAAATTACCTGGCAACGCCGATTATCATTGCGGGTGCACACGTAATAATAACTTGTGGTGCACGGTAACCTTGGTGGGCGCTAGGGCTGGGATTGGTGATCACTCCTTGCCTTGTCTATTCTTGTACTGTAGGGTCAGTCTTAGCTTTTGATTGGCCAACGGGCTAAAAGGGAGGTCTTGTTGATATCCCTTGATTTCGATCCTCGCAAACTGAATGAGCTTTCTTCAGCATTACCTCTAAGGTACGAAAACGGAAGAGCTCGGACGTCTACTTCATATGAGTAATCTGACGTAAACCCTCGCATCGGATAAGGACAGGAGACGAAAACTTCCTTGTATAGGAGTTTAATGCCTCCGCACAAAGTTCTTCGATGGAGCGGACGTACGAGGATGCACTGCCTACCGAAGAGATGAATGTTTGGTACGATGCGTGGAACGCTAAACTTGGAAACCAGTGAAGACTGAGGGTGCGTCCCTGCAAAACCAGTGCGTTTTGAGCACGGGACCCTATGTGGATCAGTATTGAGATTTGTTGCCCGTGTGCTGCTATGTTATTACTGTGAGTAAGTCATTCTTGATCTAACACATGCCCAAGTTGTCTTCAAGGGTCAGGCGTTCCTTCCCCCATTGGAGGGCAGAATCGTCCTTGCTGAGTTAATAGACTTGATCATCTTTATCTAGAAGGCATGATAGCCCGCGTCTAAATCAACAATGTCGAATCGGCAAGATCATAGTATATTTATTTAAATGGGAAAATAAATATATGGTAAAGTGAGCCGAGTCGGGCGTTGAAAATGAATTATCGATCGGCAAGATCCTAGTATATTTATTTAAATGGGAAGATAAATATATGGTAAAGTGAGCCGAGTCGGGTGTTGAAAATGAAATATCGATCGGCAAGATCCTAGTATATTTATTTAAATGGGAAAATAAATATATGGTAAAGTGAGCCGAGTCGGGTGCCAAAAACGAAATATCGATCGACAAGACCCTAGTATAATTATTTAATGGGAAAATAATTATACGGTAAAGTGAGTCGAGTCGATGGTCGTAAAATACAATGTCGAATCGACAAGACCCTAGTATAATTATTTAATGGGAAAATAATTATACGGTAAAGTGAGTCGAGTCGATGGTTGTAACATGTAGTGTCGAATCGACAAGATCCTAGTATAATTATTTAATGGGAAAATAATTATACGGTAAAGTGAGTCGAGTCGATGGTTGTAACATGTAGTGTCGAATCGACAAGATCCTAGTATAATTATTTAATGGGAAAATAATTATACGGTAAAGTGAGTCGAGTCGATGGTTGTAAAATGTGGTGTCGAGTCGACAAGATCCTAGTATAATTATTTAATGGGAAAATAATTATACGGTAAGGTGAGTCGAGTCGATGGTGGTAAAACGAAATGTCAAATCGACGAGATCCTAGTATAATTATTTAATGGGAAAATAAATATATGGAAAGGTGAGTCGAGTCGATTACGGGAAAAATGAAATCTCGACTGACAAGATCCTAGTATGACTACTTAATGGGAAAGTAGTTATATGGTAAAGTGAGTCGAGTCGGAGATAATTTTACCCAAGTCAGTTAATATATATGGAGACATACATATATATTGAATGTAGGATCACGACGTGCGTTTTGCGTCTGAATCCGTCATAATACTCGGGGAGTGAAACCACATTTCGGGAGCCGAAATCGTAAAGCGTGTGACACGTAATTGTCAAGTGTCACGGAACGCTCTGGCAGACATCGAAATTCCCCCTCGAAAATCAAATAACGGACTACTGGAAGTGGTCACGTTATTCTGTCAACTAAACTTACCCATGGGACGGCAATTCCATTGCTCATGTTGCAATGTTGAACGTCCGCTACCCTCGTCAGGACGACGAGACTGGTTGTTTATTTGGGGTGGCAATTGATGCGAAGTGTTTTCCATCAATCCCCATAGATATTGGGACGTTGCGTCCCTTTGTCACGGTGTTTTATAAACTAAGGTTGCGAGATCCATTCGTCATGGACGATGTGACTTGTCTGATCTCTTGTCATATTTCGAAACTCTCACTGCGTAGCCTATCAGGAAGAAAGTTCGCTGGCCCCGCATAGGTGTCGGAGAGGCATTTCAGTTGATGACTGTCGGTGCTAGGGCCAAAATAACATGCAAGAGGACCCTAGTAAGAAGGATGACTCGGCTGAATTGCCAGAGTCTGTATCGTTTTATTTTATCGTGGTATCTCGATAAATCCTGATCCTTCTACCTCTACTATTCTTGTTGTGACCAATATTTTAATATTGAAAAGGATGTAGTTTGGTTTCTAGGTCCTATGGATGCTAATTATTGAGGATGTTTCTATGGCTTTTGTCAAGTTTGATGTTGCGGTTGTTTCGAAGGCTCCTACTAAGTTCACTGTCATTGACATGGACATCCATAAGACCCTTGCCAAGCCGCTATGATCATGTTTGTGTCACGATGGAGTTCGTTGCCATTAACTCCATTTTCTTTGAGGTTTTCGTTGAACCGCTCGTTATCATTCCCTGGCTCCTGCCAAGACTAATGTTGGCGATGGCTCTCAGGTATGGTTGAGCCTGTCAATGCTACAGTTGCCATTATTCGAGTGACTTATATCGAGCCTGCAGTCGTTTTCCCTAAGGACGATGTCGGCCTAATAAGTCTACTAAATTATGTGGAACCCATTGTTCCCATTTCTGTTGTGATGACGGATGCCTTTGGTGATCCAATCGTTCCTACTAATGAGCCTATGGAGTATAGGTTTGTGGCTGAGGATATGAATAAGGATTCTATCACCATAAGTAAGCTGAAGCGCACAGGGATGCGTGCTCACCGTAATGGAGCTTCTTATAGTTATGTATAGTGGACTCGCTAGGTTGCGTGTCGTCCTGCTGTCGTGAATTCATGTTGTGGTGTTACCCCTAACGATTGTGCATTCTTGTAGTTGCACAGTTTTGCCGACTGCATATCCATGCGGTTGCGTTTCACTGTCGACGGTGCATTCCTGTTGTTGTGCTGCTCCTGCAGTGGTGTAGCCTTGTTGTCGTATTTCTCTGTGTCATGCGGTCCATGTTGCGGTGTTGCCTTGTTGTCATGCTTCTTTGTCGTCGTGTTGTTCCTGTGCGGTGTTCCCTTGTTGATGTGTTCGTGGGTGTGTTGTTGTCATGTCATGTTATTTCTACTATCGTATTGCACCGTGAACGTATTGCTACAATTGTTGGATTGACTTGATGATGTGATAACTTGTCGTTTGTTTCACTCTTGGTTCCCTCTGGATAAAGACATTACCCCAAACCCACGTAACTGTTGTCATACTGCTGAATGGTTGTGTAGTGTCGCCATTGATTATGTAGGATTTCGGGTGTCCAACGGACTTTCGGGAAGTCATACTAAGACACTCTAGTCCTAGTGTTAGCACATGTATCTCCCTAAAGTTCGAATCTCGTGGTAGTTTCAGTAATTGACCGAATCATGTGTCGACCTCTTTATATGCTCGTGCGTTTCGTGAGCATTACCTCTTCAAGATCTAAGGCATCAGTGACGCCATGTCCAGCCTTGACCTTTACGCGCATTTTGGTCGACTAACCACTCTCGAGTCATGTCGGAAGGAAATCCCATGATCCACACACGACGGGGTGAGGCTCGTCCTCGTGATAAGGGAAATTCGAATACGTCTCGAACTTGAAGGTATTGAGTAATTGGGAGCGATATTATGACCCCTACCTTGGGCTAGTAGAGTTAAAAGACTCAATTTATTATTGCTCATCCCAGTGGATTGTTTAACATCACACCTGCCAACGTGTCATGCCGATGACTACAGGAATAACAGTGTGGACCCACCCACGGCGAGTACATTGGTGGAATCCCCGGTACATGATTCGGAGGTCTTATGAAACCCTGAACCTAGAAGGACATGTAGCATTGTCTACTCTATGAGAGTGCTACCCTACCGTGATGAGGTCTCCGATCAACTCAGCCCTTCGAATACTGTTGATTATTCCCTAAGGGTAGGTTTATCTTGTCTTGGTGTCGTTACGTAGACTCTTGGGATAGTGGAACCCTTTCGACCTTGGGTCAATACAGGTGTTCCCAGTTATTTTTCAGTAGCGTTGCTCGCGCTAGGACAAAATCCCCTGTCCTTGACAGACACTGTTAGAGACACCAAAGTAATATGAGCTGCCAGGTCAGTGCGTTTAGTACCTGACTAGCCAAGGTGAGCTCGAAAGCTTACATGTTGCACCCATGCGTGTGACTACCTGAGTCGTTGAATGGGATGCCTTATTGGAGGGCTCAAGACTACTTCTTGTAGGACGATCTCGGTCGTTTGTTGTTTTAAGTAACGATTTTGGCGCATGAAGCCGTCAAGCCCAAACGTGAGATCTATTGCCAGATGCATTCATCTATGACTCAATTTCACCTCTTACCTCGAAAGATCCCGAAAGTTGGAATATTCGGCGAGTGAGGATTCCGGGTCAGGACTCCTTTCACTCAGACCTCTGCATAGGATCTGAAAGCCAAATTAAGGAACGTGTGTCCTGTATTGTTTAGAACTGACTTACTAGGTTGCTAATAACGATAGGACACCAGTGCTCGTGAGGCACATATATCAGGACAAGCACTGGGTACCCTTGTTTCGGGTAGTTACCAATGCTCTGCTTACCGTCTCGAGGAAACCAACGTGTTGAAATGTTGTCGAGACCTTGTCCTTTGTTTGTTGCTGCAACCATATCATGATGATTCATGTACAACATTCCTGTGATGACCAATGTGATGAGGTGATGTGAGCCTCCAGGCGTTTGTGTTTTAGTCGGCTTAAATTCTCGTGTATTGTGGAATTGTACGACTGTATGTTGAATATACACCGTCTACTGTCTGGGGAACGGAGGTATGTCGACTGCTTTGTGATCTGGCAAGATCACCCGATTAGTGAAATTCAACGAGCGAACCTAATGGTCATGTCGCCTGAGGTGTCCGGTGACTGTGATGAGACGCAGGCAATGATCGATTGCTGTTTGGAACCTTCTCATCCCCTACTCGTTTGTAGTTATAATATGAGACATACGGATAGCCACCAATACTCTTGGAGAGTCGTGGCTAGGCACTAGGTGTCAACTTTCACAATATCGGATTTTAGTAGTTATCCTACCCCAGGGTGTGCCAAACCTTGAACGCAAGTCTGGGACACTCGATTTGAGATGAGTACGGATTACCATTCTCGAACGAATGAATTGTTGTCCTGGACGGAAGTGCCCTGTGTGATACGATTAGTGTCGGTGGCAAATCAAATACGTGTACTTCATCGCCAGAATCTCCTATGTGATAGGAATCATCACCCTAGTGTTCGGGGTGTACTGCTCGAAGTCCTCTGGAGGGCATACGTGTACGTCTCTAGTACATTGAATGTCAGATAGAGATATACACATGATCTGGCGTGAGTTCAAGAGGTGACCAACGAATCTGGTAGATTCAAATCTTCTTGAATAAGTGGCCAAACCTATCAAGGAGTTGTACTAACAAGGCGTTGTTAGCCTTAGGAACTTCGAATTGGTATGGGACTTTGCTGAGTGTTATACGCTGAAAGGGTGTTGTTAAGCACGAAAACGGTAATGGAGTGACTTCGCTTAGTACTCCAGTGACTCGGATATGTCAGTTAAAATTGGCCTTGCGACGAACAAGCTCGAACTATCGCAAGAGCTTAGTGGGACTCTTGACGAATCCCGCAGGTCTGGCTTGAGGAAGCATTGTCAATTCCTCAACCGACAGGACTCAGGTTGACGCAAAGCTCTACTATTTCGGGAAAACCGATATTTGTGCCGGGTTGCGATACCCAAGAGCTCGGCCGTAGCCGACTCATGACATTGTGTTCGTTAGGACGCTAAGTGTGAACTGGAGTTCACGAAGAAAAAGGGTAATCGTGTGAGTTGCAAACAGTCCGCCCTGTTCAAGGATACTAATGTATCGGATGACTTGAACTGAATTCCGGGACGGAATTCTCTTAACGGGGGGAGAATGTGACAACCGGCAAATTTCGTACAACGATTAACGTGATTCTAATCATGTTTTAGAAATAATTAACATGGTTTAAGGTTAATTATGATTAGTTGAGCTAATATGAGTCCTACGATGCCCTTTTGAAAGTTCGTGGAAGTCTTGATGCCTTTAAAGGAAGACTTCGCGTGTTTAACGTAACGAACTGACATCAGCAAAAATTTGTCAAACTGGAATAACATAAGCTTATTCTATGAAAATACGACACGTATTTACTATCGATGCGATCGAATGTGAAATCGGCGCGGTAAACGGCCTAAAACGCAGCGTTTTGGATAACGCGGAGAGGAACTGACGTGGGATTCGAACGTCGAAACGCGTGGTTTTAACCGTTATCGAACTTTCGGAATAATTATTTATATTAAATAATTTCATTTATTTAGCTTCGAAAGTAAACAGGTCATCTGAAAGAAGTATAGCTCGACCGGATCGATTAACGCGATTTTTAACGTGTGTTCCGTTTTCACGCGTCGAGTTACGAAAATAACATTTAAATTGCTCGGTTTAGTTATGTTCTTCATTTCGAATAAAACCGACTAGTTTTTGTAATTAATGGTCGGGCCTAATAACAAACCGAGATGATTTACGTTAATACGAGTTCGAAACGCGGTGCACAACCCACCTACCAAACCCTAAGTATAAATAGCTTGAGATAATCTTCTCCTTCTCCATTCTTGCAGCCGCACCTCTCTCTCTCTCTCTACTCTCTCTCTAAAATCCGTTCATCTCTCTCTCTACACTCCCCCTCTCTCCCGGTCTCTCCTCCCCCTCCTCTAGCATCGGCCGGCCACCACCATCCTAGGTGGTGGCGGTACGGGAATGTGCAGGTCCAAAACGGCCAGAAACGAGCAGATTCAAGGCCGATTGGAGCTCGTTTAGGTGCAGATGGTTAGGGGTTTTGGCTGTGGTTGGCGTCGAACAGGTCGTGGTGGTCGTTACGAGGCAGAAAATGACCGGTGGTGGTGGGTTCAGTTTTGTAGGTGACGTTTTTTTTAGGAAAGGTCCCGGCGTTCGTCTGGTTGGGTCGGGTAGCAGGTGTGGAGGTCCTGGAGATGGTCCGTACGGAGGGTGGTTGACGAGGGTTGGGTCCGGCGAGGAGGGAAGGGGTACGGTGGTGATGGTTTGGGTTCGAAGGGTTGTTGCAGGTGGTTGGTGGCTGTGCGGTGCAGGAGCAGCAGCGCAGAGGCGTTCTTTTGGGGTTTTGGGTTGGTTGTGACGTGATGGCCGAAGACGGTGGTACGGTGGCGGCGGCGAGGTGATGGTGGTTCTGGCCCGGTAAAATAGCGGATGACGGCGATGGCCCTGGTGGTTGTTAGGTGGGTTATAGAGCCGGGTCATGTTGGTTTTCGTGGCTCAAGGTTGTCCGATTATGGGCTCAGGTCAAGAATATGTTGTTCGGGTTTGTTTTGGTGGAACGGTTCAAGTCTTGGGCCAGATCCGGTCAAACCGAGCCAATTCGGTCAGATTTGGTTAACTCGGTCGAGTAGCCAACCGAGTCAACTCAGTCAACGACGGTCAAACGGGGTCAACGGGTCAGCACCGGTCAACTCGTAGATCGAGACGCGCGCGTAGTAACGGTATAATCGTGTTCGTATTATTTCGTTGATGTTTTAGAAAAATATATTTATAAATATATCAATACGTACAAGTTTCTTTAACCCGCGAAACGAACCGGTCTATATTAACGAAAAGTATAAATCGATGTTGCATATACTAAAAACATGATTTTTGTTGGAATTGGACTATATACTATATGTATTGTTATACGTATTTATATAAATAAGTGGGGTATTTATATAAGTTATCGAAGCGCATAAGTGTCTCGTTTTAATGGAATTGTTGTCTTGTGATTTGGAGATTGATTTTTGGGGAAATTGTAGACAACTTGTGTTGTCTGGTTTGTGCAAAAACAGAGGAAACTCTGCCGAAATTTTTATAAAATCCGAAGCACAACGCGGTTAATATCGTTGTATATGTTTTCACAAATAAACTTTCCAAGTGTTTGACAAATGTAGTCTTATACAAAGTCACGACGTTGTTTTGACAAAGATTATTTGTAACAATAATAGTCTATACCGGACAATATTTCAAAACAAGGATATGGTCTTTGTCGAGTGCCAAATATTAACAAGTTTTCGAAGGATTTCGGTAACTAAATAATGGTTATTGTTCGGACTCAAAAAGTATATAAACGTTCGACTTTACTTGGAAACTTTTATAAAAATTAATGTTTTGAAATCTTTAAAGGCAAACGGATTTGGGAAAAGGAGCAACAATTGAAGTTAGTTGATTGTAATAACTACACTTATGGCCTTCAAAGTATATTTTTCCAAAAATATTATACAAGACAAATACAATTATCCGAGTTACGAGACGAGCTATGACTCGGATGAGTTATACAATTCGCGGTATTAGTCCAACATGGTTTACACGCGAATAGTGACAGGTGCGCGACTTGGGTACTATGTCGTATGTGAACTCATGAATTATGATAAGTCACGATCGGTTCGTCGAGTTAAAACACTTAAAGACTCGGGTTAGTACACACGAGTCAAGATAGTTGAATAAACTATCTTTTAAACGGAAATTAATCTAAGTTTATATATGATAGACTTTAAGGTGTCCTTTATTGGTACTTAGGGCACGAGAAAGTCGGTCAAGGCTTTGGATTTTATTTGCTAGCTAAGCATGGAAATTAAGGTGAGTTTCACGGCCCCATTTTACTGTTTTAACTGGGGGAAAGATATGTTTGTCAAAAACTATCACATATTGAAATGTTTTCAAAGGTTAAAATGTGGTAAGTGGCATGATGAGTACTTGAGTTTTTGGTCGCCACTCGGGGTTGGGTCCTCGCTACTGTAACCATTAATTCAGGTAAAATGAAACCAAAGGAATATTTGGATAGTACTATCGGTGCCTGACGAGGCCCACCTCTGGTTGATAGCGTCAACCCGGTAAAGACAAGAGGTGCACGTATTCTGAACTTAAGTCGTTGGGTTCCGAGAAACGACTTGGAGCGGGGCATAATTATTAGTCTTGGTTTGGTTATGGGACTCAGGGGATTGCTTATCATCATAGTTTGTAGGAGCTAGCTACTCCATTCAAAGGCCACCAAATGTGCTGGATTGCACAGGATGTAAAAATGTGCTGGATTGCACAGGATGTAAAAATGTGCTGGATTTGCACAGAATTTAAAAACGTCGTACTTACGAAACTAAAACCTGTGAACTCACCAATATTTTATATATTGACGTCTTTTTAAACATATCTTTCAGGTAACTAAGTGCTGAACAGGTATGCGGCTAGTACGGTGGAATTTGGGATGCCGGACACTGGTTGGGGGTTTCATCTATTGTTACCATCGGGTTGGGACATAAACGGAAACGCCCCACTTTAAACTTAATGTTTGTGATTTTAAGTGATGTTTGGAAACCAGGTATCCCTTCTCGACATCTTAATATAATGATCTTTTCTAATTAAATATAGTTTGTGTTAATCTTGACTTTGATATGCTTTCGAGCGTCGCGCCACGTGTTTCCGCCATTGGCGTGGTGTGACAACTTTGATTAAGGATTTGTCTACAGGTAGTGGAACTCGGCCACCGAAGCTCATGGATATGCAAGAGTATAATCAGTGGCATACCATGTTCAAGATCCATTTGGAAGGCATGGGAGTTGAAGGAGCAGAGGCATGGAGCATGATTGTTAAAGGATACACAGCACCGATTCTGGAGAATACAGGTGAGATGATTCCTTTGGAAAGCTTAACTGAGGACGAAAAGAAGAAATATGTGGTGGAGAAGAAGGCGTTTTCCCAACTGACACAGGCAATCACAAGTGACCTGTTGCATCAGTTTGGGACATGTACTACATCAAAGCAGCTTTGGGATAAGCTAAAGAGGAAGCATGATGGTAACGAAAAGACCAGGAGTCTGAGAATGGAGGAATTGGTCAAAGAGTTTGAGAATTTTTCTTTTATTAATAATGAAACTCTAAAAGAACTAACTCCTAGATATATGCATTTGTTGTCTGAATTGTCTAGTTATGGTGTACAGATTCCAATGACTAAGCAGGTGGATAAGTTTGCAGATGCTTTACCACCACAATGGGATCAGCATGTGGAAGTACTGAGAGAGAAGGATGCTTATCAATTCTGGACCATTTCAGAGTTTATCGAAAAGCTGGAGAACAAAGAGTTGGAGGATAGGAGGAAAGCTAGAAGGTCACAGATTCCTCAGAATCCCAGTTTGTATTTTGGAGGCACTTCAGTTCCAGCTGGAAACTCGAGCTCAGGAAGCGTTGCACCACATGTTGCATGTATTTCTAATGTCATGGAATCATCAAAACCAACCACCAACTACACACCACCACAATACAATTCCTACTCACAACCATCATATACACCACCACAATATAATTCCTACATTTCACCAATCTCCCCAATGCAACAAGCAAGTTTTTACACCGCTAACCAAACACAACAACCAGTAAACCAAGTTACTCAACATAAACAACAACCGGTGGTTTTGGATACATCTAACTTGGGAAATGTGACTGTGGAGGTTGCTCAGCAACACATTGCATTAGTCTCAGCAATGGTTTCATCCTACAATGGGTTGGTTGCTAGTCAGATTGGGAACAACAACTTAACCAACGAAGACTACGCACAGATAGACAAGGAAGAGATGGAACTCATAGACATTCAATGGGCTTTTGCGAGTATAATGAGAAGAGCAACAGAGTTCATCGAGAAAACAGGAAGGACTGATTTGGCAACTTCTCCCAACACAACCTATGGATTCAACAAGGAGAAGGTTACGTGTTTTAATTGTGGAGAAAAAGGACACTTCAAAAGGGAATGCACCCAGCCACCTAAACAAGGTAATCGAAACCCTTTCAATGCAAATTACCAGAATCGTCAACAACAAAACCAAGTTTCTTACCAAAATAACAACAACTACCAAAACCGAAACTTTAACCACCAAAACAGACAACCAAACACTCAAAACCAGATTCAAAACCAATCTCCTAACCACACAAACCGAACAGTTGTACCTATTACTACACCTAATGAGACTCAACAGAATGCGAGTCAGAACCAAGCTTTGGTGACTCAACAGGATGAGAGGTTTGACTGGTCGGGTATGCAAATAGGAGTTGAGGAAGTGACTACTGGTGGGAATGTGGCATGTGTTGCTTATCAGGTTGATATGGAAGAGTCGGTGGTAGTTGATGAGAAGAAAGAAACTGAGGAGTGTGAAAGTAATGATTCTGAGACTGAGATGGAAGTGGAGAGTGAACCTGTTGAGGTTAAGGCTGAGGAAAAGAGTTCTGGAATGGTGATTGATTCAGTTTCTGATGTTCCCGAAGAGTGTAGATCAGTTTATTCAGATTCTGAGAGCGAATCAGACACAGAGGCAAGTGTTGATTCTTTAGATGATGATATTGATCAGTTGCTGGCAGAAGCTGACTTTTTGATGACGAGGAAGTCGTGCATTGCTGATGATGCTTTCACCAAGATCGACTATTCTAAGTTTTTCACTGGAAAGGAAGCTCATTTTGCGTTGATGGCCATGACTGAACCGCCAAAACCCGTAAGTTCTGAATCTAGCACTGATGTTATGAGTGATAAATATTGTGGAACATGTGATAGATTGACTGAGGAGAATAAACAACTCCGAATTTCACGAGATAGTGCTATCTTGAACTGTCAATCTACTCGCAAAGAGTTGAATGCTTTTAACAAAGTATTGGATGGCTATAAAAAGGACATTTCTGACTTGAAAAATACTTTGTCATTGAAACAATTGGCCATAAACAACTATATCAATGAAATTGAAAACACCAAGTTGGAAATGGCAGCCATAAAATGCTTTGCTGAAAAGGTTAACAAGAAGTTGGAAAGTTATAAGAATGTTGCTTATGTGGTAGATCATATTATTGATGATAACACCACCAATTACAAGTCTGTACCATCTCCGGTTCTTTTTGAAAACCATAACTATCACCAAGTTATACCGGAGAGTTCGGTAAAATCAGACTCATCATCAGAAATGGAATCTAATACCTCGAGTATTGGTGATCCATATTCCGATGTGAGACCGATTTTGGGCTTGAACAATGAGGGTGTTTATGCTGAGAGTGATAATTCAGACTCAGAAAATGATGATACTGGTAGTGATCAATCTGTTAATGAATGTGAGATTCCAAAAGAAAATCACATCATTACTACTGAACCAGTGTCACCATCTGATCATGTTCATCCGATGGCAAATGGTAATCGTGATAAAAAGTCTGAAAAGATTGATGTTAAGAAAGATAATGATGTTAAGAATGTGGTCAAAAAGAATGAGCTGAATGAACAAAGTGATAAACCGGTTAAAGTGTTTTATCGGATGGAAGGATCCGATAAAATCATTTCTGATGAGGAATTTCCGATAAAAAATGTTAACTATTCTAAACTTGATAAAATCTGGCAAGAAAGTACAATATGGTTTCCAAAACATGAGAGAACCAATGAAATTCCACCAGAAATCTTAAAGAAATTGTTTTCAGAAGTTCCTCAAGAACCAAAAATCCATGTCACCGAGTTCATTCGACCAAATGATAAAGCAAATGGTTTTCTTGAGCCCTCTTACTCGAAAGGACCACTTCCTGAGAGTTTGAGAAATCAACAGTATAATGATCAATTTCCTGTTAGATCATTTGCTTCACAAAATGCTCATTATGTGTTTGAGGAATATAGACAATGCTTTAAATGTGGAGAACGTGGGCATTTACTTGCTCAGTGTCCATATGTAAGGCATAAAAGACATGAGGTTGAAGTTAGGAATTCCATGAGAAAGCCGATTGATCATTATGTCCCACCACATAGACGTGTTGTTCCTCAACAACAACAATTTTATAATCAAAACAATTTTCAAATGAGGAACAATCGTCCATTTCAATATGATCACAGAAATCGGATAGCTATGGAAAAATCTTGGAGAAAACCTGTGGTGAATACAACAGCTGATAGACAAAAGGTTCCACAAAAACCAATTGTCAAATCAAATGTTGGACCTAAGTCTGTTAATTCAGATAAGGTTGCTAAGAAAGTTACTTTTAGTAACAATGTTCAGAAACCAAGGTCTGAACAATCTTGGACACCTAATGGTACTCCAGGAGCTTCTACTTCGAAGGTAAGCGAGAAAAATGAAACTGTTTTGAACAATCAGAAAAAGATTGATCCAAAACAGAAAATTGTTGAAAAAGTTGTTGAGGATGTTTCTTTGAAATCCAATGTTCAAAGGCCCAAGACTCAGGCTTGGGTCCCCCGAAAGAACTAAATGTTTACTTTTTGTGTGCAGGGAGCTTCAGTTGGCCCTATTAGCAGTCTCTGGATTGTTGATAGTGGAGCTTCAGGCCACATGACGGGGGATTTGGCGTTGCTGTTTGATGTGAAGAATATTAATGGAGGATATGTCGCGTTCGCGGGTAATAAAGGAGGATATATTACGATGGAAGGAAGCGTGAGTAATGGGATTGTGACTTTCGAGCGGATTTCTTATGTCAAGCAGATAGACTATAATCTGTTGAGCGTCAGTCAAATATGCGATAAACAATTTTCTGTGCATTTTGATGACAAATCCTGCTATATTCTCAAACCGGGCTTCAAAATTCCAAAAGAGTGGGTTATGTTGATGGCACCTCGAGTCAACAATCTTTATATTCTTGATATGTCCAAGGCGATGACATCTCAGGGACAGATAACATGTTTTTTATCCAAGGCGACCGAAAAAGAATCGATAATGTGGCACCGAAGAATGGGGAACATTCATCTGAGGAAAATGAATCAGTTAGTGAGAAATGGACTTGTCGATGGAGTAAACGTGAAACATTTCCATCTAAACGACAAGTGTGTAAGCTGCATGAAAGGAAAACAACACAGACAGTCCCATAAAGTGAAGAAAGTTAACTCTGTTGAGATGCCTCTTGAGCGATTGCACATGGACCTTTTTGGACCAGTCAAGCGCAAAAGTCATCTTGGAGAGCTTTATTGTTTAGTTGTCACTGATGACTATTCAAGATTCTCATGGGTGATGTGTTTGAAGAACAAAAGTGACACCTTTACCAACTTACAAGTTCTGTTCACTCGACTGGAGAATATCTACAATTTGAAGATAAAAAGGATCAGGAGTGACAACGGGACGGAGTTTAAAAATGCCAAGATGGATGAACTTTGTGAAAGCAAAGGGATTCATCATGAATATTCGGCTCCGTATACCCCGCAACAGAACGGTGTTGCTGAAAGAAAGAATAGGACTCTAATTGAGGCGGCTCGAACAATGCTTGCTGACTCAAATCTTCCAGTAATGTTCTGGAATGAGGCGATTTATGCAGCAAATTATACATTAAATCGGGTTATAACAGTGAAGAAGTTTGGAAAAACATCTTATGAGCTGTTACACCGAAGAAAGCCCAATTTAGAGTATCTAGAACCTTTTGGGGCGCCATGCACGATGTTGAATCCAAGCGAGAAGTTTAGTCCTAAAGCTGAGGAGGGATATTTTGTTGGATATGCAACCCCGCTCAAACGAGTATTCAACAAGAGAACTCGTCAAGTGGAGGATTGGGCAAACGTGGAAGTTCAACGATACACACAAAATTTGCAAGGCACGGGCCCTGATTGGATGTTTGATTACAAAGATTTCTTTGAATCATTCAACCTAGATAGCCTGGTTGAAGAAGCTGTTATCAGATTACTTTACGAGTGTGAAAACGCGGCAACTTCACCGTTGATGCGTCCAATCACCGTAAACCCCCCACCAGCTTCTAATGATACCAGTGCTCCTATACAAGAAGAAGAGATGTTTCAAGAGGCTTCAACTTCACTAGACACTTCAGAATCTGAAGATGAACAATTTAAAGAAGCTGTTCTTGAACATGCAGAAGATTTAGAAGAGCAAACTGTGAACCCAACTCCAAATCCAGATGTTGCTTCATCATCTAACACGGGTCATGATCAGGATGCTGTAGAGAACTTGACTGCTCAGACGGGAGTGATTGTACCTATTAATCCGGAATCTCGGATTCATCGTATTCACCCGCTGGAGCAAGTTATCGGTGATCCTGGAAGTGGTGTTATGACCAGAGGGCAGCTTAAAAGCGTTAATTCACCAGAGAGTTTTGGTGCTTTAGCATTGTATGCCAAAATTCAGAAATCTGGAAGCCAAAATGATTGGTCGTTTGCATGTTATGTGTCGCAGGTAGAGCCAAGGACATACAAAGACGCTTTGAATGAAGATGCCTGGGTTGAGGCAATGCAGGAGGAGTTATTGCAATTCCAGAAATTGGGAGTCTGGACGCTCACAGATTTGCCGCCGGGAAGAAAGAAAATAGGCACTAAGTGGGTGTTTAAGTGCAAAAAGGATGATCGTGGAGTTATTGTTCGCAACAAAGCCAGATTGGTCGTGCAGGGTTTCCATCAAATCGAAGGAATTGATTACAACGAAATTTATGCACCAGTAGCAAGAATGGAAGCTATTCGGATGTTCCTTGCGTTTGCTTCGTACAAGAAATTCAAAGTCTATCAAATGGACGTCAAGAGCGCATTTTTGTACGGTAAAGTCAAGGAGGAGGTTTATGTCGGGCAGCCACCAGGCTTTGAGGACCCAATCCACCGGGACAAGGTCTACGTGCTGAACAAAGCTTTATATGGTTTGCACCAGGCTCCAAGACAGTGGTACGAGGAGCTAAGTACATACCTCATCTCCAAAGGATTCAAGCGCGGCCTCGTCGATTGCACTCTCTTTACGAAGAAGACGGGAGATGACTTGCTTCTAGTACAGATTTACGTTGATGATATTATATTTGGTTCAACTAACGAACTTTTGTGCAGGGAATTCGAAGCTGTTATGCAGGAAAAGTTCGAAATGAGCGCTATGGGGAGATGCAGTTTTTCCTCGGCTTACAGGTGGATCAAAGACCCGACGGGATCTTCATTCACCAGACGAAATACGTAGCCGACATCTTGGGCCGATTCCAGATGGAGGACTCTAAGCCGATGGATACCCCGATTCAACCCAATCACGGGATTGGAGTGGACGCTAAGGGGGAGCTGACAGATCCATTTACATACAGAGCAATCATCGGATCTCTGATGTATTTGACAGCGTCTCGACCAGATATTATGTATTCAACGTGTCTCTGTGCTCGCTATCAATCGAAGCCGAAACAAAGTCATCTGACGGTGGTCAAGCGTATCCTTCGATATCTGAAGGGTTGTCCATCAAAAGGACTTTGGTACCCTAATGATGATGATTTTGATTTTATTGCTTTTAGTGATGCAGATTGGGGCGGCTGTGACAAAGACAGCAAATCAACAACAGCCGGTTGCCAGTTTTTAGGGAGCAGGTTAATTACCTGGCAATGCAAGAAACAGACTTCTGTCGCACTGTCTACATGTGAAGCCGAGTACATTTCAGCCTCGAGTTGCTGTTCGCAAGTGCTCTGGATCCAACAACAGATGGTCGATTACGGTTTGCAGTTTCTTAAAACCCCTATACACTGTGACAACGAAGCCGCAATTGCATTAACTAAAAATACTGAAAATCATTCTAAAGCGAAACATATCCGGATTAAATATCATTTTATTCGTGATTGTTACGCTAAGGAATTGATAGATATGGTCAAAATCCATACTGACTACCAACGAGCAGATTTGTTTACAAAAGCTTTTGACAGATCCCGCTTTGAATATCTTTTGAAAGTAAACAATATAAAGGAAAAACAGGACTAATCGGCTCCTCGGTTTATCATTTTTAATTTTTAGTTTTAGTTCTAAATTTTTGCTAATTGGGAATTTCTCTTTGCTAATTGGGAATTTCTCTTTACTATCATAATCCTCAAAGAAGTTGATGCTTTCAAGTGGATTGTTTCTTTCAAATTTTTGTTTTGTTTTTCAGAAAATTAAAAACCCAAAAATATGTTCTTTATTTTAGGGGGAGTCATTTTATCAGAAAAACCAAAAACATTGAAAAATTTTCAAAATACCTAAAATTAGAAAAACCCAAAATGATTTCCTGGATAAAAAGAGGAAATGATAGTACATCAGTGGGGATCTGACACAGGCTAAAGAATTGTATAGTTTAATGAGACGTATGTTGATTACGTGTGATATGCTGATAGGCTTCGTAGACTATATATTGCGTGCATTAGTGATACAAACATAACAAACTACGCGTTTTGTGGCTGAACACCTCATGGGCATATGGTCTTAGTACCGTAATTTCGTTTGACAGGGTGTTTGTACAAAACTCGGAGGTTTAGGGTCGTTATGTTATTAGTTGTCTGGGGATAGCCTATCTGATCTTCTGCTGTAAGTCATTACGGACCTAGTTCAGACAGGATGTCTTTATAAAAGAGCTTTATGCCAAATCCTAAAGTTACCGAATTGAGGAACTTTCCATGTTATATGATGATCAAAGATTATCTATAATATCGTATTGATCATTGATGCAAATCATGATTAATATCAGTCCTCATCCTGGTATGGTGCATATGTTACTTTGCTACATTAATTTGCTGACCTGTATACCTCTATGCATTATATCTTGTACAATTACAGACGACGAAAGCATAATCACGCTTTACAATGAGTCTTTGTGCAAATTACTTCTTGATACGGGAGTATGTCGTGTGTGTGGGAACCACAATGTGTTAGACTAATACATCTAATTCGTATCATTTTAAAGCATTGCGTAATTGTCTGCATGTGAGCTTATGTGGACCACAATATCAGCAATTGCCGTATCACATATTGTTTCTAATGATAATATTGAAACAGATCAACGCTGTGTTCAGATTTCTCAGAAAACTGATATGATCCTCTTACCGGAAATCACAAAATGTTTACTGCTTTCATTTACTTTGATGCATTTTACTTTGTCGCATTTTACTTTTATCGTCAAAAAGATACAAAATCCAAAAAGATTTTAGGTGTGTTTTGATAAAAATTTCAGAAAATCCAAAAGATTTGCATTTCTGCTTTATTTTTGATAACCGGGGATGGTTGATGGTCAATTTCTGAGATTTGATAACACCATCTGGGCTATGTATCATTCAAAATGTGAAAATTTGTGTTTTGAAAGTTTAACGGATTGAAAAATGTTGAACGGGATTCGAATTCGTGATTTGGCGAAATTTTCAGATTTTTCCATTTCACATTCGCCCCTTAAATGGGTCGAATGTGGAAAAATCATCATATTCGACCGTTTTGATTTTGGGCGAATGTGGACTTTTTCACTTCCGGGTGTAAATTCCACTTCCGGGTACATTTTTTCATCTTCGGGTCTTTAATTAGGGGCGAAGGTGGAATTTTTTTTCACACTCGTGCCATTCACTTGGGGCGAATGTGGACTTAACCCACATTCGTCCACAACAAACGGGCGAACGTGGCTTTCTATATATAAGCCTTTCACATTCGAGTCTTCACATTCAAAAATTTTTCAAACTTTCTTCAATACCAGACCTTGTTGCTCGTGTTTCTTATGCTTCATTGATTTGTTCCCTGACCATTACTGATCATTTTAAGACTAAACTTGCAGGTAATGGACTTCATATCAGATCAGATTTGATAATTTTACGAGCAGGACCTAGGGTTTCAATTCTAGGGGTTTATGATGATTATTGATGCTTGTTTTTGTTTACCGATCAGTTCTCATAGGTTTTAGGGGGAGAATGTAGAAGGAATTAGGTTAATAACACATTTAGATGTTAGTTTGATCGTTTGAACACGTTTGAACACGTTTGAACCCTAATTCTACTTTAAAACCAATGAAAACTGATTAATTGTCAAAATTGTTAATGAACGAGTGTTAGTCGGACTTGTTAGCACATATTAGGATCAAAATTACAAGTTAAAACCAACAATGGCAAAAATTTAAATTTTGGGGGAAAACTGTTTCACATTCGGTTGTTATAAATGGGCGAAAGTGGAACTGGTTTGGGCGAATGTACAACAAAATGGACGAATGTGATTTTTAATCAGAACTTTTTCATATTTGACCATATAATTTCACATTCGACCAAATATTCTCACATTCGGCCATTTCAGAACGGACGAATGTGCAGTACAAAGGTCCAATCACTGACGGATCTATGTATAAGGGGAAGCTGGGAGTGCAGTACAAGTATTTTGCACATGTTCTTATTCATGTTTTTGGATGTGTGAGTGGTGGTTATGATGTGATGAGAAGGAGTTTGAGTTCATTAATGGTTGCGTTGACACTCAACAAACCATTTAATGTTTCTGGGATGATTCTTGATCATATGCTGGAGATGCTGAAGGGAATGAAGAATAAGAAGTTTATGTTGTATCCGAGATTTCTAATGATGATCTTTGACTACAAGTATCCTATGCTGAAAAAGGATCCGACTATGATCCTAGGTCAAGATCATATGAATATTAGAACTTTGATGAGGATGAAGGGTTACAAAGGTGTGCCTGATAGTGAGAAGCCACCTAACAGAAGATTATTTGGTGCTTTGGCTCGTCCGGATTACACTGATCCTGGCAAGAACAAAGCAAGACATGATGATAGTGACTCGGACAACGATGATCCCTTAGTGTATGTTGATTCAAGCACTAAGCGGAAACGGCAAGTAGTCAATCCTGGAGCCAAAGGAAAGGGCAAGGGAAAGGCTGTGGATCAGGGAAGCACTAAGCAACAAGTGGTTAGAAAGAAATCGACGGCGAAGAAAGGATCGGGTTTGGTGGATGAAGAGTCGGTAGATTCAGAAGAGACTGAGGTTGATGAGCAATGGGATTCTGATGATGAGAATGTGAGGACCACCAAACGTAAGGCCACTATGGTTGGTGAGTCTGAATCCTTGAATCAGTCGATAGAAGAAGCTGAGAGAAGAAAGAAATCTGTTGAAGATGAGGGCCTAGGTGTTGACCTAGCTGAATTGAGTGTTGGAGATACTGTAGTGGTGAATTTGCCCAGAAAAACAAAGAAGCAAAAGACTATGGCCAAGAAATCAAGTGTAAAAGAACTGAGGGAGAAAGAGTTAGCTCAGTTGTTGAAGGGAAAAAGATTACCTGATGCTGGTACACCATCTAAGCTATCTTCACCTGTTGCCAAGAAGCAGAAGAAAACGAAAGAGGCAGAGACTTTACCAATCGATCAATTCAATATTGATATGGATAAAGTGCTCGATATGTTTAGAAAGCCTCAGAAGGAGAAAGTAGTTGAAGTTGAGCCATCTAGATCAAAGTCAAAGAAGGTAACTGTGGATGACGATGTCATGAAGCAAGTGAATAAGAAGATGGAAGACATGATGAAGATGTTGGTTGCTCAACAGGCTGAGATTGCTAAGTTTAAGCAAAATGAGGAGAAAATGCTTCAGATTGTGGTTGCTTCGAAATCTAATCAGGATGATATAAATGATAAGATTAAGATGATTGAAGCAAAGAATGAGAAGCTTGAAAGAAAGTGTGAAAGAAACAAGAGCAAAATCAAACTGATTAAGGCTGATAACAAAGAACTAAAGAAGGAAAACAAACGCCTTAGTAATTTGATTGAAGAGCTTTATAGCAGGGCACCCCAGTTGAAAGAGGGTGAAGAAGATGAAGAAGAAGATGAACAGAAAGTCGATTATGAATATTCTGAATCTGAGAAAGAAGAAGATGATGATGAGGATAATGATGAATCGGAGAAAAGCGATGATGATAATGATGATGATGATGACAATAATGATGATGATGATGGTGCTGAAGGTGCTGGGAAAAAGCAAGGTGATGAGTTTAGCAGTGGAAGTGATCATGATGGAGGAGATGATACTTCTAGATTTAGTTATGAGAAGAGAACACCAAAGAAGAAAGATACTGGAGAATCAAGTTCCAAGAAGAAGGGAGAGAACGTTGATTCGGATGAAAGTATTTTCTGGAACGAGAAGGTGAGATCTTTGTCTGATGATGCTAAACAACTGTATAAGAATATGTTGGAAAAGAGAGAGTGGACCATTGAGTTCACAGGATGCTTTGCTGAAATATTCCAGACTGATGACTTAAGATATGAGTTGGAATATGAAGATCCAGATCTTGAAGAAGGGGAATTACCTGCATCTGTGGCAAAAGAAATACTAGATGGTCTTGCACAGAGGGTAGGGAAAACGTTTGAGGAGTTTATGATGGATGAATCGATTCCTGATATTCCTGAAAAGGATATGGGAAGTCATTCAGATGATGTGCAGACTCCAGAGAACAATGAAGTGGAGGTAGAAGATATAACTCATGAAGAGTTTCCCCAATATTTCAGACAAGATGATGAAAATGAAGTATTTCCTGACTTCACTGAGATACCAAATAAGTCAGCGAAACAGAAAGCTAAGAAAAGGAGTGAAGAGTTTGTTGAGAAGGTATTTGGTACTGAAAAGAAAGATTCTTCTAACCAGTCTGATGAGTTGAAGAATTATATGAAGAAATTGAAGGAAATGGATGAGAACCGACCAAAGCCTGAAGCTCAAGGTAACTTTTATCGATTTCATAATGCCAAGTTCAAAGGCAGAGCTCTCGGGTGGACTTACTTAGGCAGACTGAAATGTATTGCTGCAAAATGGGAAATCGGAATTCTGTACTTCAACAGATTCTGTGACTTGCTTACTTTACCGTACTGGGCGGTTAGAGACTTATGCAGATTCCCAATGTCAGGTGCCGAAGTAAATGGATCACATGTCGGTTGGTGTGCTGATAAATTGGTTTGGGAAAGTCGTACGAGATGGAACAGATTCAAGCCTCAATATCCCCGTAGAAAAGTGCATAGGGATATTGATCCACAAACCAATATGAAGCGTGTTACTTTGATTTATAAAGCACCTAATGTGATGAGGAAGATACCGTTGATGCCGATGCCACAGCATTTTAGTGCTGATTTCATCTTTTGGTACTATGATTGGAGAAAGGCAGAAGCAGTGATCGTGTTGAGAGATGGAAAGGATAAATACAAGCATGTTCATGTATTTGATCCTATGTGGTTGATTAATTGCACATTCGAAGACATCATCATGTTGTTCTACAATCCAATCTACTATGAACCTAATGACTTTGCTCAAGCGAGAAAGTATACGCAAGTGGTTGGAGTTTGTTTTGCGTATGATATCAATGCAGGAAGCAACTTGGAGGGTAAACTTGGCAAGACTGTGAAGATAGCCAATGTGTCTAAGCCTGTGAAGAAAACATTTGAGAAGCCAATGACTACTGAGCAGAAGAAACAGCTCAGAATCAAGTTGATGAACAAGACAATGGACCAACAGAGAAAACTATCCAATCAATAGTCGAGGGGGAGTTTGTTGATACGTTTTGCGACTAAGGATTGGATATACACAATTAACACATGTTAAAGCTTGGCCGAAGGTGAATATAATGGGGCGAAGGTAGAAAAGACTGGGCGAAGGTAGATGATAAAGGGACGAAGGTAGACTGAACGTGATCATGAAGACACATTCGACCATTTAGAATGGGCGAATGTGGAAATCACTCACATTCGACCAGTTGCAATGGGCGAACGTGCAGTGCCTATATATAGTTTTTGTGATTTTGATAATGTAAGAGAGTTGTCATTTGTGTCCAGGTTCAGATCAGGTTCAGAGGTGTTTTTTTGAGAAATAGTGTGTGTGTTCTAGATTAACATAAACTGATTGTAAATGCCTTTTTGAATGAAGTTAATCTATGAAATGTTATTGAAAATGATCTTGATTGTGTCGTGATTTGTGTTTTATCAATTTGTTCAGAACTAGGGTTTCCGCACCTAGTTTTGTGACTTGTATGATCGTATAATCCTGTTTTAGCTAAAATCCAACGCTCACAAGAGTCTTTGATGTTTAGAATGAAACATTGACATCCAAAAGCCCTGAAAAAGGAGATAAGAGGCTTTATGCCATGAAGAACTTTATAGGCAGTCTTGGAGTGTCTCTTATTGACAAGGACTCTATTTTGAACATAACATGCAGTGTTAACTGCTTCAGCCCAGAAATACAATTGTAGGCCTGAATCAGCTAACATAGTTCTTGCTCCTTCAATTAAGGTTCTGTTCTTCCTTTCTACTACACCATTTTGTTCAAGAGTTCTGGGAACACTGAATTGTCTAATAATCCCTTTAGACAAACAGAATTCATCCAGAGTGTTGTTCCTGAAGTCTATCCCATTGTCACTTCTAATGGCTTTGACAGACAGAGAATATTGTTTCTCTACTTGTAGAATGAAGAACTTGATGATTTTAGCAGCCTCATCCTTGAAAATAAGAAGAATACCCATGTAAATCTTGAATAGTCATCAATGATGACCAAGCAGTACTTCTTCTTACCAAGGCTCATGATTTTTACAGGCCCAAATAAGTCCATATGGAGTAGTTGAGACA
Organism: Ambrosia trifida; assembly: GCA_028751855.1. Lineage (NCBI taxonomy): Eukaryota > Viridiplantae > Streptophyta > Magnoliopsida > Asterales > Asteraceae > Ambrosia > Ambrosia trifida. The sequence goes on along the minus strand of CM054123.1, from coordinate 168,429,737 downwards.
TGCAGTTGTTTTTTATTCTTCAATAGACTTATAGGAGTACTTATGCTGTTTTCCCTTTAAACAGGATACATAGTGTTCTTGACACTGGTATACCTTCAAAGGTAGACCTCTGACCAAGCCCATTTTTGTGACTTTATTTATGGTTTTAAAAATCACATGACCAAGTCTCCTGTGCCAGAGATCAGTCTCTGAAGTTGATGCCTTTGAGAAGAAACAGGCAGTGTTGTTCAGTACATTGTCCTTTTCAATGTCCACTGCATAGACATTGCCACATCTTTTGGCTATCAACAAAGTATGATCTTTAATGATATTCTCTATCAACTTCTGGCCTTCTGGTGATATGATCTTGCATGCTGTCTTTGTGAAAAAGGAAGAATATCCTTTATCACACATTTGTGACACACTCAGCAAGTTGTACTCGAGGTTTTCAACCTGATTGACCTTGTCAAACTGTATTTTGCCAGAGGAGACACTGCCATGTCCTAGCACATATCCCTTAGCATTTTTCCCAAAGGATACAGATCCTTCTCTTTGACTGATAAAATTGTTTATCAGGTATCTGCATCCAGTCATTTGCATTGAGCCTCCACTGTCAACATACCAAATGCTATTTAAGCCTTTGGAAACTCTCTGCACAAGATAGCAAATTAGTTACATTTGGGAACCCAAGCCAGTTTGGCTTTGGGTTTGCTCTTGAGAACATTTACAGTTTGTTCTTGACCAAGTTGAGGAATCCATGTCTTTTTGGCAATGGATTTTTCATTAATAGCAATGGTGGTATCCTTTTGAGGACCACCATCAACTTTGGTCTTCAGTAGTTGTACCATGTTCATGAGATCTTTAATCTCAGCAGTTTGTGAAACTGCTGATGATTTAGGTCTAACTACTAAAAGAGAATTTTTCAGAAAAAGATAATTGTTGAGATTTTGTCTTTTTCTGAGAAAAGGTGTTTACTGGTTGTTGTTTCCTGGGAGAAAAAGTTTCTACAAAATCATTTCTGATTTGTTTTCCCACAACCAGTTGTTGAATTTTCTTGTTGTACTGAATACCTTTTCTGTATCTGCAAAATTTTGTCTTGTGGTTGAACAGACCACAGATTTCACATTCTTTTGTCTTTTCTTTTAAAGACAAGTTTCTGACTGTATTGATTGGTTTTAGGTCATCAGTAGTTTTCAGGTTCTCAACTCCTGATGTAGTTGAAACTACTGATGGCTTAATGTCATATTTTATCAGTACTTCTAAAGAACTTTCTTTGTGAGTTTTTAGAAAGCTTTCATTGAAAGATGTGCATTTTTTCTCTTCAGAAGTTTCACCTGAAACAATTTTTCGCCCATCTTCAGTAGTTTTGGGGGAAAAATCTGTTGGTGTTTCAGTGTGATTGTACCCTATGCCAAACGTAACATTTGAAGCACTTTGTTTGTTTAGCAATAGTTGGTACCCCTTACAAGATTCAACCCATTTTTCACAAGTGACCTTGGTGTCAGCAAGCTCTTTTCTGACATTTCCTAGGTCATCTATCATGATTTTAAGTTGTGCTTGGGTTTCAAAAGCATTGTTAGTTAATTTAGAAACTTCTTTTGTTTTTACAGCAAGTTTTCTTTCTAAATCATATTTCATCTGAGTGAATTTTCTCTCAGAGTCGTTTGCTTTACCTTGTAAGTGCACATTAGTCTCCCTTATGAGAGCAAAAGATTCTTTTACAAGAAGTTGAACAAAGTTTTGTCAAAGATTCTTTTGATACCTGTGACAAGGCAGATTTTGAGGTGCATCCCTCAAATGCCATCAAGGAAAAGTTCTTTCTGCCATTGTCAGGCTCTCCCCAGTTGATGTCAAACATCTTGTTGTCTGCATCAGGGTTACACTCAGTAGTGTCGAAAGGAAGACTGCTCCAGTCAACATACCCTGAAGTAAATAAACTTTGTTGTGAGGGTTGCTGAGTCTGTGGAGGTGGTTGAGCAGCTGGAAAGGGAGGGATTGATTGTTGGCTCTGTACCTGTTGAGCAGGCATCTGTACATATTGTACTTGTGGCACATATTGGTGTTGTGGAGCTTGTGCCTGTACAAAATGTGCACTCCCTTGTGCTCCATTATTCCTGTTATAACTGGGGTAAAAATTATTTCCAGACTGAGATTGGTTAAAGCTAGAGCTTCTACACTCTCTAGCAAAGTGTCCCAACTTTTGACACTTGTGACATCTAAGTTTTGATTTGTCAAAACCAGTTTTTGTAGAACTGTTGAGTCCTGGAAATTTCCTTCCTGACCTTTTGTAAAATTTGTTTGTTTTTATACTCAACATGGCCAGTTGGTGTAGAAGATCCATTTCTTCCAAGTCATCACTGCTGAAATTTTTTAAAGCATCCATGATAAAACACATGTTATCATCAGTTTGACTAAAATCATTATTGTCATAACCTGGAAATGATCTTTCAGATGAGATCCCAGCAGTTATGTCAATATGGTCAAAAGATCCAAAACTATTTGAACAAGTTGGTGAGTCTTGTCCCAATAGTGTTGTACTACGTGGTAGATAGTCATCAGCAGTTTATCAGAACTTTGTAACTTTTTCTTTTGATCAATTTCTCTTTCAAAAGTAAGTAATCTCCCATGTTGTTTTGTAAGAGTGAGGGAGCTAAAGTCTGGTGATGATCTTAAGACTATAGAGCATGTTTCCCATTTTTCAGGTAAAGACCTTAAAAATCTATGAAGCATAGATACAGTTGTGTAGGTCTGACCATTTAATTTTTGCTCAGAGATTAATGAGGAGAATCTTTCAAATTGTTGAGTTAAAGTTTCCCCATTAATGTGAGCAAAAGTTTTATATTGTTGAGCCAGGATTTCTCTGGTGTTGGCAATCACCTCTTCAGTTCCACCAAACTGTTCTTTGAGGCAGTCCCAAAGCTCTTTGGCACTATCACAATGTAATAGGCCAGAGTAGATTTCATTTGGGAGTGCCATTGCCAACATAGAGAAAGCTTTAGCATCAAGCTCAAGTTTTAGGAAATCATCATCTGTATACTCTTTTGGGTCTTTTGGTATTTCTTCTTTAGTTTCAAGATTGATATTTACTGGTTTGTGAGGACCATATATCACAGATTTCCAGCAACCAGTGTTGGTCTGTGATAATGTATGTGCCATTCTCCTTTGCCAGATATTGTATTCATTTCTTACTAGCATATCAGGTTTATTGTCAGAACCAGTATTATGAGGATCCATTTTAAAGAGTATTGATTTGTCAAATATCTCTTAAAGTGATGGATGTTGATAAAAGTGAACTTTTAATCCTTTATTGAATATCAATAAGAGCCTGTGTCTGATTCTCAATGTGTTAGATTGATATGTGATCAGATAAACCAGTGCTCTGATACCCATTGTTGGATCAGTATTGCTCTTTGTATGAACTTGCTAGTGAACACTTAAGTGTTTAGCAAGTTCTTTATCAGTTTTAGCACAGCGGAATGATTTAAGTTAAAGATACACCTATCAACAGGAGTTATTACTCCCCCTGGATGTTTGATAAAACTAAAGACAAGTATTTAATGAGAATCTAAGTATTGATTGAGAATGAATAGTTAAACAGATTCTCAGTAAATGAATTGGAAATAACAATGATAAGCTTTGAAGGATTTCTGTATTAAAATCAATTTATTAAACAGAGGATGAACCCATCTATTTATAGACTTTACACATACATGCACCTTGCCAAAAAGCAGGTTCACAAACAAGTTGCAATCTTGGAACTCGTACAAAAGTTAAAGTAATACTAAACTAATAAACTACTGAAACATAAGGCGGTGGAAAGATTCTTGAACAAGTGCTGATGAATGACAAACTACTGATGAGTAGTTTGTCTTTAGTAGTTCTTCAGTGAACTGTCTGGTTTGGACTTCAGAACTTCTGATGCATTTCTTCTTCAGTACTTGTAGAATCCTTCTTCAGTACTTTTGTCTTCTTTCTTCAGTAGTTCTATACTTAGAATATTTTTGACAGAAGTGAATTATACTTAGGTTTCCAAAAGTGGTTTCACCAATCCTCTTTGTCCTAACACCATGATATTCCAACCTCTTCACCATGAAGTGGGAAGCATTACATGGACACTTACTATATTAAGGTGTGCCGAAATAAGCGAGTCAGAAACACCATTTGCAAGATCAAGCTCATATTCGATATCATCAAATCCCTCCTCATCTTCATCAACATTAACTCTTGTAAATACACTATATGCTGCTATAGTTGGATGATATATCTCAACATCATATCTAAAAGACCTAAATTTTTAACAAAGTGGTGGGTGGAAAAGTGGGCTGGTCAGAACTAATAATTTATAAAATGGATCAGGCTATTGGCTGAAAAATTCTACATCAACAACAACTTATGGACGGGGAAAATAAAAGCAACGTGAAATTATTTTAAATCCAGAGAATGATACCTGAACTTTGTATTGACAATAGTAGGCATCTGGTATCCATCGAGCATACCAGCGAGCACCTGGTATGCACACAGAAAGATACAAGTTTTTTCAGTTCACCCAAAAATCATAAGCTCAAACAAGTTTCTTCATGAATGACAAAAAATTGGCAATGTAAAGCAGAACAAAATTACCTGCAACTGTGATCAAGGAGATGTCAAAAGAGAGAGCTATGATAACCAATAGAAAATTGGGTTCGAGAGTAACCACCAGAGACTATAAATGGACGTCATTAGAAATTGTCTTGGCATTGAATTGGCAAAACATGGGGGTTTAACTACTAAATTGATGAAATTTTCAAAAAAAAAAAAAGAACTACTAAATTGATGATGAACAGTTCATGTGGAATTATAATTAATGGTTGAATTGATATCGTTGTTGGGATTGAGTTACACATTAAATTGGGGGTTTATGAGATGGATATATAGATATAGATATAGATATAGATAAGCTTGGTTAATCTTTCTAAGCTGCATTAATGAATTATACAATTGGCTTTGGAGTTTGTGAGCAGGGGTATAAAGGGAAGAAAGTGGGTAAAATTTAGTGATTTATACTTGTGCCTTTTCAAATGCCATCTTAACTTTGATATTTTGGACATATTTATACATGTCTCCCCCTTTATTAGGGCTGGCATAACATGTTACATGAACCTGTTAAGACACAAACACGATACCTGTAAACACGAACACGACACGAAATCTAATCATGTCATTTTTTTCAAACACGAACACGAACCTGTGTATAATAGTTTAATACGATAAGGAACACCTAGTAAAATAAGTTAACACGACAAGACACTCTAAGACACGATAAGACATGATAAGACATGACAAAACACGATAAGACACGACAAGACAAGATAAGAAACACGATAAGACATGATAAAACCTGTTAAGACACATACACGATAAGACACGAACACGAAACAGGTAAACATGAACACGACACGAAAATAAACAGGTCTTAACGTGTCGACCTGTTATAGACACGAAACCTGATAAGGCCAAACATGAAACCTGTTAAAATTGTGTAGGTTCGTGTCAGGTTGTCGTGTTCGTGTCTAAGTTGCCAGCCCTACCCTTTATAATGTAGTATAGATAAGAGTTTAAGATAGCTAGGATGGTAAAATCACCTCATTTTTAAGATGGAATACCAAAAATCTTAAGCTTAAAACCTAAATGTCATGAAATTCTTAACCTTTCTACCCTTTTGAGCTTCAAGAAGCAGTACATTGAATCTGAATTGAATCATCAATTTAATTTAGAGATTAAACTGAGTCACTTTGTTTCCCATGAATTGATAGGTAAAGAATTTCATAAACATTTGGGCTTACTATGTTTGGCATGACCCAATTCAACATTTTATGCTATTAATCATCGTAGGAGTGTTGTTTTTTTCTTTCAAAGTATTCGGGTTTAATTGTGTTTTTATATGTTTCTTACGGGTTGCTACATAACTATGTCTTCAATCATCAGCTCCCGTAATCCAAATTTTGATTTTCTAATTCTCGGTAAAGGGCTTTTCTATTTATTCATTTTTAGGTGCAGTTGACTATAAGGCTTCAAATGTAAGTTTCTCATGATCTGAATATAGAGAAAGGGTGGCTTGATTGCATTTTTAGCAATCTTAGTATATAAGAAAATTAAACACTAGGGTCAATTATCGTACGGTGTATTTAATCTTTTACTTTTTAAGAGCGTCTTCATCATTCTCACTATTGTATTGTATGAGGATAGAGTTGGGTTATTATCTTTTTTTTTTCTCATGAATTGTATGTTAATGTGCAAAAGTGAAACAAGTGAAAGAAAAAGGATAAGGTTTGAAGACATGATCATCATCAATGTTTGTATCCATGATTAGGGGTGCAAACGAGTCGAGCCGCTCGCGGGCTACTCGAGCTCGGCTCGGAAAAAGACCCGAAATGAGCCGAGCCTTTTCGAGCTTGAGCTGAGTTTGAGCGTAAAACAAAGATCGTTTATTTATCGAACCCGAGCTCAAGCCTGGCATGTGAAGCTTGTTAGGCTTGTCGAGCCATATCGAGTCTTAGTGTAATATTACTTTTTTAATATTTGTCACCGATATTGTTGGATCACTATATTACTCTTTTGTTTGAACTTGCTAGTTGACACTTAAGTGTTTAGCAAGTTCTTGATCAGTGATAGCACAGCGGAATGTTATAAGTTTAAAGCTACACTTATCAACAGGAGTTATTACTCCCCCTGGATTCAAGAACTAATAAATGATAAGTATTTATTGAGAATCTAAGTATTGAATGAGAATGAAACACTTTGACAGATTCTCAATAAACATGAAATGGAAATAACAATAATAAGTGTTGAATGATTTGTTGTATTAAAATCAATGTCTAAAACAGAGGGATGAACCCTTATATTTATAGACGTTACAAATACAAGAACCTTGCCAAAAGCAAGTTCAGAAACAAGTTGCAACAAGTTGCAGTCTTGGAACTTGTACATAAAGCGAAAAGAAATACTAAAGTAATAAACTACTGATATACAAAGGCGGTGGAAAAGATCTTCATGTAAGTACTGATGAATGACAAACTACTGATGAGTAGTTTGTCTTCAGTAGTTCTTCAGTAGAAGTGTCTGGTTTGAACTTCAGAACTTCTGATGACTTTTCTTCTTCAGCACTTCTGAATCTCTTCTTCAGCAGTTTGATCCATTTCTTCAGCAGTTCTATACTTAGAGTATTTTGACAGAAGTGAATTATACTAAGGTTTGCAAAAGTGGTTTCACCAATCCTTTTTGTCCTAACAATCTCCCCCTGGATTGATGAAGCCAAAACCTTACTAATTTCTTATTTTTCTTTTCTGTCCTTCATAATTTTCCATATTCCTTTGAACATGGAATTCTTGAGCTGGTTCAGTTGTTCATCAGTAAGAGACCCTTTCTGTGGTTCTAAGTGTTGGATTGTAAGCAGGTCTTTGGTTGATAGTTTCTTCAGATCATTCATCGACCTATATGCCCTGCTTGTCTGATCTCTTCTTGTCACAAGTACTGAGTTTCTATCAGTAAAGGACCATCTGATGATTGGTACTTTAGACTTGTCAAAGTCTACAGTGTAGGGAACCATGGTGGTACCCTGGGTTTCTCCTGAGTGTTGAATGTTTTCAACTTCAGTGACTCTTAGGTGGGATTCACTTCCTTGTTCTTGTTGCATCACATTAGGTATCTGAAATGTTGGCAAATGATGTTCAGTTACTACCTTAGTGTGCAGTTTATCTGTGATGGTCTTTTGGATTTGATATGCAAAGGTGGAAGGATCCCTGAATTGTGTGATCAGAGGCTTTTCTTCTATATCAAAATCAGAATGGACTACTGTACTACCTTCTAGTAGTACCATTCTGAAATCAGTCTTCACTTTCTCCTCTGATTTCTTTCTTTGTGTAGCTGGTCTTCTTTGAACACCAGAAGTTCTAACTACTGAAGTTGAAACTTCAGCAGTTTGAAACTTCTCTGGATTTGCAGCCCTTGCAGCCTTATATTTTCTATATGTGTCCACCAATCTTTCTTCTTTCCATTTGGACACTGAGGCTTTTGAACCATAACCATTGGCTACCAGTTCTTCTATCATCTGAGCTCTCTTGGCCTTTGTGTCTTTACTTGTTGCAAGTTTATCTGCAATAAGTTGAGCTCTTCTTGTCAGCTCTTCCATAGAGAGTCTCTTCAATGCGTGGGCTTTGATTTTGCTGTTCTTTGTAATGTAAGACATCAGTTGATGTCTTTTATCTTCTTCAGCAATCTGGTCTAGGCTAGCCTGCCTTTGGAGTTCAGCTTCATAAGCCTGAAGTTTTTCTTCATGGCTTAGATCCAAGTCATCCCTTTCTTCCAGTGTTTTCCAGATCTGATCTTCTCTGGCCTTCTTTTGGGATGCCACTAAACTCTTCTCAAGTAGTTCTGCTGATTGAGAGATTGGAGAAGGGTTTAGCACAGTCATTGTGGTAACTGTTGTAGTAGGCCTGGTAGGAACAGAAGTTGGTTGATTAGGAGCAGTTGATCTGGAAGGGTCAGCAGTTTAATTCTGATGGGTTGACAACTTCTGAAGGTTTGTCAACTACTGAAGGATTGTCTTCAGTACTTTCTGATTCTTCATCAGAACTTTGGTCATCAGAGGTTTCTTCATTATGCCCTTGGGATTCATCAGTCTTTTCAGCATCTTCTACTTCTTGAATAGAGACACCAAATTGTTGGGCAAGTTTTTCTTTTCTGGCTTGATATTTTTGATCTCTTGCTAGGATAGCCACTCTTGCCTTTCTTCTGGCTTCAAGTGTATCCATAGGTACCTTGATTTTCTCCCCCTTTTTGGCTTCATCAGCTTTTGAAGTTGAAGCTTGGGAGAACTGACCTGTAAGATGAGCAATCTGTTTGCTGTTGTAGTCAATCTTGTTGGACAGATCATTCATCTTCGTCTGTATCACTCCAAATTGGTTCTTCATGGACAGCTCCAAGTTAGCTGTGTATGTTCGGAAGTGATTCTTGATGAGGGTGCTCATCATGTGGTATAAGGGACCATCTGGGCTGCATAGCTGGTTCATGTCTATGCTTGTTTGCCCAGGGAATTGGGTAGGCATTTGTAATGAGGGGTGTGTTTTTGGGTGATCTTCTTGTTGTACAGAAGATGCCACTCTAGGGGAATCATGGATTGAGTGGGCTTTAACCTGAGATGGTGTGACTAGCTTCTTGAGCTTAGATACACCATGTGCAGGACCTTCACTTGTAGCCGTCAATTCAGTAGTTTGGTGTTTTGAAACATCATCCAAATTAATGGAATCATCTGAATCCCTGATTACATCCTCAATGAGGACTATATCAGTTATATCATGAGCTGAGCCCAACTCAGTTGTCTCATGTACCTCTTTTTCTTGGTTCAGAGGATTTCCTACCTCAGGCATTAAGCCTTCATCAGTAGTTGCCACAGTTGAGATCTTAGCTATGTTACTTCTATCCTCAGGTCCACCACTAGGTGGTAAATGAGTAGTAGCAGCCTCAAAAGTACCAAAAGTTTCTAAGTTTGGGCTTAGAGACTCTGGTTCATCCTCATCTCTTTGGTTTGGGCTTTGAGTGTCCATATCCATGTCAATTTCTGAGGCTATGTCCCCTGTTTTATGTGGTTGATGGGGACTGACATGTGTAGATGGGACTTTCTCTTTTAGCCCAAAGAGAAGTTTGGCTATTTCAATGTCTGGTTCAGAAGTTTGGGGTGCTGGTTCAGTAGTTTGGGCAGTGGGTTCAGCAGTTTCAAAAGAAGAATCAATGGGAATAGTTTTCTTAAGTCTTTTTCTTTTGAAAAGGATTGTGATTGGTGCTCTTGGTGGGGTTTGAGATGGATGAGACTGAGAGGATGTTTCAGTCACATCTTCAAGAAGTGCAGATTGCACAATAGTTTGTTCAGGCATCTCAACCTCCTGAACAACTTTTCTTTTAGGTTTGGTGGGTTTTTGTTTTTGTACCTTGGGTTTCTTGGCCTTTGGTGGAGTAGGTTTGGAAGATGAGGGTTCCATGGGGACTGGTTCTGGTTCCCCTTGGTCATCTTCTGGCCAGGCAGCCTGTTTGTTATGCCTTGAGTATGCTTGTGAGGTTAAGGGTTTTAAAATTTCAGTTTTACCCGCAAGCACCTCATTACCCAGTTCAGTTATTATGCATTGCATAATGAACCTTGGATATAACAAAAACTTTTTCTTAGTGTTATTGTGATGTAACACCAACTCATTAAAGAAAAGTTTTGATGCCCTGAAATTTGTTTCATTCACAATGGAATGAAAAATTGGTTGAAAGGTTGAGGGCATCTGGTCATAAGACCCTGTTTTAGGACTCAAGCACATAATTATATAATGAAACAAAAGTTTATATTTTGGTTCAAAATATTTTTTAAAGATAGTAGCTTGTGAGAGAATACCTTGATAACCACACTCAGTCATGGTTAGGTGGATTGCAGAGTTGTCAAACTTTTCAGGGGCATTCGCATCATTTAACCCCAGTCTGTTTGCATGTATGGCCGGTGTGATGGCCATTTGTCTCCCTTTAATTGTTGAGTTGAGAGAGATAACTTCATCATCCACCATCACTGTCTCAGCATTAGCCCAGAACTCATTGAGAGTTTCAGGATGTATTGGTGGGTCTATTGTGAGAGCGGTGAAATATTGGGATTTGACGACGAGATCAATGATCTCATCATATTGGGACCAGCCTTCTTGTTTTTCTAAGTAGGCTCTGAGATTGTGTCCCTGTTTAAGAACTAAAGCCATGTGGTTTTGTGTGTGTGTATGAATCGAACAGTGTTTTTGTTGCAGGTTCAGGGGTTTGAGAGCTTTCTTGAGAGAGAAGGAGGGAATTTTTGTGTTTGAATGGATAAGTGTTGAAAAAAGATATTTATCATAAGTTTTTAACCACTTGGAACTTCTTTATTAGAAGTTTTAAACCGCCTAGGTTAAAAACCTCTTTATCAGAAGTTTTAAACCGACTAGGTCAAACTTCTGATGATGGGAAAAGTCTGATTTGCCCTTTTTGACTAAACTACTGATGAAGAATTATCTTCATCAGTAGTTCCCATTTTCTCTTCAGCAGTTTTGAACAGCTGATGAGAAATACTTTTATAAATACTTTATTCATAACTTCTGAAGGTTGTTTTATCAGAAGTTAATCACTTTTTAGAAATACTTTATTCATAACTTCTGAAGGTTGTTTTATCAGAAGTTAATCACTTTTTAGAAAATATCCCTATACAGATGTTTTGTTCATTAGTAGTTTCTCTCTTTTCAGAAGTTTTTCAAGTTTTTTGAAAACAGATGTAAGTGAAAAATAAAAATAAAAAAGTTTTGCAAAAAAAATAAAAAATAAAGTGAAACACTTACAAATCTAGCATCCCTAGCATGGATACGAACTTCTGAAATGTTGATGTGTCAAGGGGTTTAGTGAATATGTCAGCTATTTGATTAGCTGTTGTTACATGTTTCACTTCAATCTTGCCTTTTTCATAGCAATCTCTTATGAAATGATACCTGATTTCAATGTGTTTAGTTCTTGAAAACTGAACAGGATTTTGAATGATGCTAATGACAGATTTGCTGTCTACAAGCAATGGTGTCTTGGTCTCTTTGATTCCATAATCAAGAAGTTGATATTGGAGCCATTGTATCTGTGATGTACAACTTCCAGCTGCAATGTATTCAGCTTCAACAGTTGAAGTTGCAACAGATGTTTGTTTCTTTGATTGCCAGGACACTAGACAGTTTCCCAAGAATTGACAACCACCAGATGTTGATTTTCTTGACATTTTACACCCTGCATAGTCACTATCTGAAAAAGCTGATAACTTGGTATTGCTTGAAGCAAGATACCAAATTCCAAGTGTGGGTGTTCCTTTCAGATATCTGAAGATTCTTTTGACTGCAATAAGGTGTGATTCCCTAGGAGCTGATTGATATCTAGCACCGACACATGTTGAAAACATAATATCTGGTCTAGAAGCAGTTAGATATAAAAGGGAACCTATCATACATCTATACATGGTTTGATCAACCTGTTTTCCTTGATCATCTGGTTCAACTTGTGTGGTTGGTGTCATGGGAGTGGAACATGATTTACAGTCTTGTAAAGAAAACTTGTTTAATAATTCTTTAACATATTTTGATTGATGTATAAAAGTTCCATTTGTTTGTTGTTTAATCTGCAGTCCCAAAAAGTACTGCAGTTCTCCCATTGTACTCATCTCAAATTTTGATTGCATGAGTTTCTTAAATTCATCACACAATTTTGTGTTTGTTGAACCAAAAATAATATCATCAACATATATTTAAACAAGTAAGATATGATTTCCAACATGTTTTATGAAAAGAGTTTTATCAATGGCACCTCTTGTGAAGTTATTTTTGAGTAAAAAGGTTGAAAGTGTATCATACCAGGTACTTGGAGCCTGTTTGAGCCCATAAAGAGCTTTGTCTAGTTTGTACACCCACTCAGGATGAGAAGGATCCTCAAGCCCAGGTGGCTGACAAACATACACTTCCTCTTTTATTTTTCCATACAAAAATGCACTCTTGACATCCATTTGATAAACTTTTATTTTGTTGGAAATGGCATAGGCCAGAAATAACCTGATGGCTTCAAGCCTTGCAACTGGATCAAAGGTTTCATCATAGTCAATTCCTTCTTCTTGAGAGTAACCTTGTACTACCAGTCTTGCCTTGTTCTTTATTATAATACCAGCTTCATCTTGTTTGTTCCTTAAAACCCATCTTGTGCCAATTGGTTGCTTGTTTGGTGGTAAGGGACAGATTTCCCAAACCTGTTTCTTGTTGAATTGAAGCAATTCATCTTGCATTGCTTGCACCCAATTGTTGTCTTTGAGGGCTTCCTGGTACTTCTTTGGTTCTAACTGTGAAATAAATGCTGAGAATAGACAAAAGTTGGAAAGCTGGTTTCTTGTAAGAACACCTGATGCAATATCACCCATGATTTGATCAAGTGGATGGTCTTTGTGTTCGATCAGTTGTTGTAAACCACTGACAGGTGTTGGTGGCTCATGTTCTTCAAACAAACTACTGAGGTCTATTATATCTGGTTCAGCGGTTTCAGTGTCTTCAGTAGTTGCAGGTGCTGAACCAGATGTTTGAGTTTGTCCTTCAGTATTTGTTGAATCAGAAGTTTGTGAAACTTCTGATGGTTTTGAAGTTGACTTAATGACTGTTTGAGGAGACCATGGTGCTGGATCCTCATCATCAAACGTTTGATCACCATAATAAGTAGGTTTGGATGAAGTGACAGTCTTTTCAGGTTCAAAATGGAAGTTGTCAAGGTCAAAGAGTTCAGCAGGATGTGCTGGAATGAGAGTGTGTTTTGACTCATTGAACCTGACATTCAGTGTTTCTTCTACTATCCTGGTTCTTAAGTTAAATACCTTGTAGGCTTTTCTAGTTGAGGAATAACCAAGAAAGTAACCTGAGTCAACTTTGGCAGCAAACTTTGAAATAGATTCCTTAATGTTCAAGATGAAACATTGACACCCAAAAGCCCTGAAAAAGGAGATAAGGGGCTTCATGCCATGAAGAACTTCATAGGCAGTATTTGAATGTCTCTTGACAATAAGAACTCTATTTTGAACATAACATGATGTGTTAACTGCTTCTGCCCAAAAGTATAAAGGTAGGCCAGAATCAGCTAACATTGTTCTTGCTCCTTCTATTAAAGTTCTGTTCTTCCTTTCTACCACACCATTTTGTTCAGGAGTTCTGGCAACACTGAATTGTCTAATAATCCCTTTAGACAAACAGAATTCATCCAGAGTTTTGTTCCTGAACTCTGTCCCATTATCACTTCTAATGGTTTTGACAGGTAGAGAGTATTGCTTCTTTACTTGTAGAATGAAGAACTTGATGATTTCAGCAGCCTCATCCTTGGAAAATAAGAAGAATACCCATGTAAATCTTGAGTAGTCATCAATGATGACTAAGCAGTACTTCTTCTTACCAAGGCTCATGATTTTTACAGTCCCAAATAAGTCCATATGGAGTAGTTGAAGACATGCAGTTGTTTTTGATTCTTCAATAGACTTATAGGAGGACTTATGCTGTTTACCCTTTAAACAAGATACACAGTGTTCTTGACAATGGTATACCTTTAAGGGTAAACCTCTGACCAAGCCCATTTTTGTGACTTTATTTATGGTTTTAAAGTTCACATGGCCAAGTCTCCTGTGCCAGAGATCAGTTTCTAAAGTTGATGCCCTTGAGAAGAAACAGGCAGTGTTGTTCAGTACTTCGTCTTTTTCAATGTCCACTGCATAGACATTGCCACATCTTTTGGCTATTAACAATGTATGATCTTCAATGATCTTCTCTATCAACTTCTGACCTTCTGGTGATATGATCTTGCATGTTGTCTTTGTGAAAAAGGAAGAATATCCTTTATCACACATTTGTGACACACTAAGCAAGTTGTACTCAAGGTTTTTAACCAGATTGACCTTGTCAAACTGTATTTTGCCAGAGGAGACATTGCCATGTCCTAGCACATATCCCTTAGCATTGTTACCAAAGGATACAGATCCATCTCTTTGACTGATAAAATTATTTGTCAGGTATCTGCATCCTGTCATGTGCATTGAGCCTCCACTGTCTACGTACCAGATGCTATTTAAGCCTCTGGAAACTCTCTGCACAAGATAGCAAATTAGTTAGATTTAGGAACCCAAGCCAGTTTGGCTTTGGGTTTGCTCTTGAGAACATTTACAGTTTGTTCTTGACCAAGTTTAGAAATCCATGTCTTTTTGGCAATGGATTTTGCATTAAGAACAATGGTGGTATCCTTTTGAGGACCACCATCAACTTTGGTCATCAGTAGTTGTACCAAGTTCATAAGATCTTTTATCTCAGCAGTTTGTGAAACTGCTGATGATTCAGGTCTAACTACTGAAAGAGAATTTTGAGAAAAAGACTTTTGTTGAGATTTTGTCTTTTTCTGAGAAAAGGTTTTTGCTGGTTGTTGTTTCTTGGGAGAAAAAGTTTTTACATATCATTTTTTATTTGTTTCCCCACAACCAGTTGTTGATTTTTCTTATTGAACTGAATACCTTTTCTATATCTGCAAAATTCTGTTTTGTGGTTGAACAGACCACAAATTTCACATTCTTTTGTCTTTTCTTTCAAAGACAAGTTTCTGACAGTTTTGATTGGTTTTAGGTCATCAGTTGTTTTCAGGTTCTCAAATCCTGATGTAGTTGAAACTACTGATGGCTTAAAGTCAGATTTAATCAGTACTTCTGAAGAACTTTCTTTGTGTGACTTTAGAAAGTTTTCATAGAAAGATGTGCATTCTTCCTCTTCAGAAGTTTCACCTAAAACAATTTTTCTCCCATCTTCAGTAGTTTTGGGAGAGAAATCTGTTGGTGTTTCAGTATGATTGTACCCTATGCCAAACCTAACATTTGAAGCACTTTGTTTGTTTAGCAATAGTTGGTACCCCTTACAAGATTCCACCCATTTTTCACATGTGACCTTGGTGTCAGCAAGCTCTTGTCTGACATTCCCTAGGTCATTAATCATGATTTTAGTTTGTGCTTGGGTTTCAATAGCAGAGTTAGATAATTTAGAAACTTCTTTTGTTTTTGCAGAAAGTTTTCTTTCTAAATCGCATTTCATCTGAGTGAATTTTCTCTCAGAATCATTTGCTTTTCCTTGTAAGTGCACATTTGTCTCTCTTATGAGAGCAAAAGATTCTTTGCATGAATTTGAGCATAGTTTAGTCAAAGATTCTTTTGATACCTGTGACAAGGCATATTTTGAGGAGCATCCCTCAAATGCCATTAAGGAAAAGTTCTTTCTGCCATTGTCTGGCTCTCCCCAGTTGATGTCAAACATTTTGTTGTCTGCATCAGGATTGCACTCTGTGGTGTCAAAAGGAAGACTGCTCCAGTCAACATACCCTGAAGTAAATAAACATTGTTGAGAGGGTTGTTGTTGCTGTGGAGGTTGTTGAGCAGCTGGAAAGGGAGGAATTGATTGTTGGCTCTGCATCTGTTGAGCAGGCATCTGTACATATTGTACTTGTGGCACATATTGGTGTTGTGGAGCTTGTGCCTGAACAAAATGTGCACTCCCTTGTGTTCCATTATTCCTGTTATAATTGGGGTTAAAATTGTTTCCAGACTGAGATTGGTTAAAGCCAGAGCTTCTACATTCTCTAGCAAAGTGTCCCAACTTTTGACACTTGTGACATCTAAGTTTAGATTTGTCAAAACCAATTTTTGTAGAACTGTTAAGTCCTGAAAACTTCCTTCCTGACCTTTTGTAAAATTTATTTGTTTTTAAACTTAACATGGCCAGTTGGTGCAAAATATCCATTTCTTCTAGGTCATCACTGCTGAAACTATTTAAGTCATCCATGATAAAACACATGTTATCAGCAGTTTGACCAAAGTCATTATTGTCATAACCTGGGAAAGATCTTTCAGATGAGATCCCAACAGTTATGTCAATGTGGTCAAAAGATCCAAAACTATTTGAACAAGTTGGTGAGTCTTGTCCCAATAGTGATGTACTACCTGGTAGATAGTCATCAGCAGTTTTGCCAGAATTTTGTAACTTTTTCTTTTGATCAATTTCTCTCTCAAAAGTAAGTAATCTCCCATGAAGTTTTGTAAGAGTGAGGGAGCTAAAGTCTGGTGAAGATCTTAAGACTATTGAGTATGTTTCCCATTTATCAGGTAAAGACCTTAAAAATCTATGAAGCATAGATACAGTTGTGTAGGTCTGACCATTTAGTTTTAGCTCAGATATTAATGAGGAAAATCTTTCAAATTGCTGTGTTAAAGTTTCCTCATTAATGTGAGCAAAAGTTTCATACTGTTGAGCCAAGATTTCTCTGGTGTTGGCAATCACCTCTTCAGTTCCTCCAAACTGTTCTTTTAGGCAGTCCCAAAGCTCTTTGGCACTATCACAATGTAATAGGCCATAGTAGATTTCATTTGGGAGTGCCATTGCCAACATAGAGAAAGCTTTTGCATCAACCTCAAGTTTTAGGAAATCATCATCAGTATAGTCTTTTGGTTCTTTTGGAATCTCTTCCTTAGTTTCAAGATTTATATTTACTGGTCTATGAGGACCATATATCACAGATCTCCAACAACCTGTGTTGGTCTGTGATAAGGTATGTGCCATTCTCTTTTGCCATATGTTATATTCATTTCTTACAAGCATGGCAGGTTTAGTTGCAGAACCAGTATTATTAGGATCCATTTTAAAGAGTATTGATTTGTCAAATATCTCATAAAGTGATGGATGTTGATAAAAGTTAGCTTATAATCCTTTATTGAATATCAATAAGAGCCTGTGTCTGATTGTCAATGTGTTAGATTGATATGTGATCAGATAAACCAGTGCTCTGATACCAATTGTTGGATCAGTATATTGCTCTTTTGTTTGAACTTGCTAGTTGACACTTAAGTGTTTAGCAAGTTCTTGATCAGTGATAGCACAGCGGAATGTTATAAGTTTAAAGCTACACTTATCAACAGGAGTTATTACTCCCCCTGGATTCAAGAACTAATAAATGATAAGTATTTATTGAGAATCTAAGTATTGAATGAGAATGAAACACTTTGACAAATTCTCAATAAACATGAAATGGAAATAACAATAATAAGTGTTGAAGGATTTGTTGTATTAAAATCAATGTCTAAAACAGAGGGATGAACCCTTCTATTTATAGACGTTACAAATACATGAACCTTGCCAAAAGCAAGTTCAGAAACAAGTTGCAACAAGTTGCAGTCTTGGAACTTGTACATAAAGCAAAAAGAAATACTAAAGTAATAAACTACTGATATACAAAGGCGGTGGAAAAGATCTTCATGTAAGTACTGATGAATGACAAACTACTGATGAGTAGTTTGTCTTCAGTAGTTCTTCAGTAGAAGTGTCTGGTTTGAACTTTAGAACTTCTGATGACTTTTCTTCTTCAGCACTTCTGAATCTCTTCTTCAGCAGTTTGATCCATTTCTTCAGCAGTTCTATACTTAGAGTATTTTGACAGAAGTGAATTAGACTAAGGTTTGCAAAAGTGGTTTCACCAATCCTTTTTGTCCTAACAGATATAAAGTTGTTAAGTAAACGACCCCCAACTTCACTTATCGAGTTAACGAGCCTAAATGAACTATTATTTATATTTGTTTTATTTAATATATTAATTAATAGATAATAAACGAGCCGAGCTCGAGCTTGAGAAATTACCAATGAGCCTAGCTCAAGCTTTTATAAGTTAATCAAGCTCAAGCTCGATCCTCGTCGAGCTCGGGCTCGACTCGACTCCTTTGCACCCCTATCCATGATCATCACCTATGTTCGTGCTCTCAATTTGACATACGTTTGTGACCTTTTATGTTTCTATTCAAAACTTTGCCAAGTAAAAATTTGTCGCCGACTTCGTTGCAACGTGCGGGTTCCCCACTAGTTATATAGATAAAGGAAGATGAATAGTATTCAGGTATCATATGGTAATTTGATTTAATAATTTAGGGGTATTGTAAAGACAAAGAGGATTGACGAAACCACTTTTGAAACCTTAGTCTAATTCATGTTTCTGCAAAATAATTCTTAGTATAGAAACTGCTGAAGAAGAAGACTGAAAGTGCTGAAGAGTAATGATCAGAAGTTCAGAAGACAATCCATACAAAGTCTCTAAAGAACTGCTGAAGACAAACTACTCATCAGTAGTTTGTCACTCATTAGATGTTTTGATAGAAGCTTCCAACCACCTTATACTTCAGTTGTAGTATTTGTACATATTATATTGCTTCAATACTTCTCTTGTACATAAACTTTTGGTCTATAAATAGATGGGTGCATCCCACTATTTTAGACAATCCCTGTGTAGTTATAATTTCCAATATATTTGAGAATCATTTGAAGCATTTACTGTTTTTGATTCTCATTAACTACTTTAGTTCATACATCAAGGGGGAGTAATAACTCCTGTTAAAAGTGAAGCTTTCACTTGAACACTTTACATTTATTCCGCTGTGCACATTGCTTTTATAGATCTTAATACAAGTGTTCATAATAAGAATCTGTTTATAAACAAGACACTAATCCAACAATTGGTATCATAGCATCTGGTTCATCTGATCAAATATCAATCTAATAAATTGAGAATCAGATGCAGGCTCTTATTGATATTCAACAAAGGATTTCAGTTCACTTTTTAAACATCCATCACTTTAAGAAACCATTGATCAATCAAATTTCTTAAAAATGGACCTTCATAATACTGGATCTGCCAATAAGCCTCCTATGCTAGTCAGAAATGAATACAATATCTAGCAAGGGAGAATGGCACATACTTTATCTCAACAAAATACTGGATGTTTGAAGTTTGTCATGTATGGACGCCATAAACCAGTAATAACAGATCCAGAAACTAAAGTAGAAAGAACAAAAGAACGAAAAGACTACACTGAAGAAGATTTCCTAAAACTTGAGCTGGATGCTAAGGCATTCTCTATGTGGCTATGGCTCTCCCAAATGAAATATATGCTGGGCTTTTACATTGTGAAAGTGCCAAAGAGTTGTGGGATTGCCTAAAAGAACAGTTTGGAGGAACTGATGAGGTGATTGCCAACACAAGAAAAATTCTAGCTCAACAATATGAAAACTTTACTTATGTTAATGGAGAGACTTTGACATAACAATTTGAAAGATTCTCTTCATTAATATTTGAGTTAAAGTTAGATGGCCAGACCTACACAAATTCATCCTATGCTTCATAGATTTTTAAGGTCTTTACCAGAAAAATGGGAAACTTATTCTATAGTTCTCAGGTCAGGACCACATTTTGATTCTCTCTCTATCACAAAATTACATGGGAGATTACTTACTTTTGAAAGAGAAATCAATCAAAAGAAAAAGTTGCAAAACTGCTGATGACTATATTCCAGGTAGCACAACACTATTGGGACAAGATTCACCTTCTTGTTCTAATGATTTTGGATCTTTTGATAACATTTACATAACTGATGGGATCTCATCAGAAAGGTCATATCCAGCTTATGACAATGAAGAATATAGTCAAACTACTGATAATATGTGTTTTATAATGGATGATTTAAAAAATTTTAGTAGTGATGACTTAGAGGAAATGGACATACTACACCAACTGGCCATGTTAAGCATTAAAACTAACAAATTTTATAAAAGGTCAGGAAGAAAATTTCCAGGACTGAACAGTTCAACAAAAGTTGGTTTTGACAAATCAAAACTAAGATGTCATAAGTGTCAGAAGTTGGGACACTTTGCTATAGAGTGTAGAAGCACTAGCTTTAACCAATCATAGTCTGGAAACCAATCAAACCCTAGTTACAATAGGAATTTTGGAACACAGGGAAGTGCACATTTTGTACAGGCACAAGCTCCACAAATCCAATATGTGCCATAAATACAATATGTACAGATGCCTGCTCCAGGAGAGCCAACAACAGATGCCTTCCATTCATGCTGCTCAAGAACCTCGACAAGCTCAACAACCCACTCAAAAAAGTCTTTTCACAAATGGGTATGTTGACTAGAGCAGTCTTCCTTTTGACACAACAGAATGCAGTCTTGATGCAGACAACAAAATTTTTGACATTAACTAGGGTGAACCTGATAATGGCATAAAGAACTTTGCCTTAATGGCTTTTGAGGGATGCTCCTCTAATGCTATAGAGGAGCATCCCTCAAAAGCCATTAAGGGAATTTTGGAACACTTTGCTATAGAGTGTAGAAGCACTAGCTTTAACCAATCATATTCTGGAAACCAATCAAACCCTAGTTACAATAGGAATTTTGGAACACAGGGAAGTGCACATTTTGTACAGGCACAAGCTCCACAAATCCAATATGTGCCATAAATACAATATGTACAGATGCCTGCTCCAGGAGAGCCAACAACAGATGCCTTCCATTCATGTTGCTCAAGAACCTCGACAAGCTCAACAACCCACTCAAAAAAGTCTTTTCACAAATGGGTATGTTGACTAGAGCAGTCTTCCTTTTGACACAACAGAATGCAGTCTTGATGCAGACAACAAAATTTTTGACATTAACTAGGGTGAACCTGATAATGGCATAAAGAACTTTGCCTTAATGGCTTTTGAGGGATGCTCCTCTAATGCTGCTTTATCTCAGGTATCAAAAGAATTTCTTTTCAAACTTTGCTCAAAATCATGCAAAGAATCATTTGCTTTAATAAGAGAGACCAATGTGCATCTACAGGGCAAGGCCAATGACTCTGAAAGAAAATACACTCAAATGAAATGTGATTTAGAAAGAAAACTTGCTTCTAAAACAAAAGAAATTTCTAAATTGACAAATAATGCTATTGAAACCCAAGCATAGATAAAAAGCATGATAGAAAACCTAGGAAATGTCAGAAAAGAGCTTGCTAACACCAAGGTTGATTGTGAAAATTGAGTGGAGTCATGTAGAAGTTACCAAATGCTGCTTAGCAAACAAACTGCATTAACTGTTAAGTTTGGCATAGGGTACAATCACACAAAATCATCAACTTATTTTACTCCCAAAACTGCTGATGATGGTAGTAAAATAGTCCAAACTTCTGATATGAAAGACTGAACATCATTTCATTAGAACTTTCTTAAAAATGAAAAAGAAAGTCCTACAGAAGTAGAAATAACTTACATTGAATCATCAGTAGTTTCATCTACATCAGGAGTTGTGTCACACCCCGCCTAAGGCGGAAACGTGAGGTGCGACGAATATGGTGATCACAAACATTGTTTATATGAGAAACACTAGATGTCATTTATTTCACATAAAAAATAAAATCTTTATGTCAAACAAAGTTACATGCCTTAGTAAATAAGTCTAACGACTACAACAAAATAGCAAAACAAGAGACTTCTTCATGCATTCCTAAGCTTGCCTTCTTAATGTCCTTACTTGAATCCTGAAAAGACATGATTAAAATCGTAACTAAAAGTTGGTGAATTCGTAGGTTTTGATGACTCGATAAAACCGTTTGTTTTTAAGAAAGTTTGTTGTCTGTGTCCATGCAAAATATTGTTACCATGAGCACCATAACCAAACCACGACGTTCGTGTGCACCCCGCCCCAATGCCTTATCTTGAGACTTTGTAAACTATGGATAATATGCATTCATATGTGTTAGCGCGACTAACAGTGAAAGGGGGTGTTAATCCAAATAGTACTATTCATATGATCCACGACTTATTGCTAAGCTAATGGTTATGGTTGTCCGGGGAATTTTTGTTGATCTGCTATAATTGTGGGTCTAACTCATGTAACACATATTGTTGTCATGTACAGATGTAGGTCTCAAGCATGTTTCTCCCCCGAAGTTGTAAAACAGCATAACCAAAAAGGGGCCACGAAACTCACCTTAAGTCCGTGAAAAAGCTAGCAAAGTAAATCCCGATATACTAAAGATCCAACCTACACGTGTCCTATGTACATACATGGATACCTTAGATTTGTACCAGAAGTAGTCCATGGTACTCGTGGTTCACCGAATCATTTTTGATACATTTGTTTAGTTTCCTTGGTGACGTTTATGTTACTCGAAAATAGTAGTTTTAATAGGAAAAAACGATTTTCTATACCTTGGTTCCTAACACATGTTATTAATTATAAAACATATGTTTTTATTCCAAATGAGTTATAATATTTACAAACTACACTTGACCTTTGTTACATGTACACACAAGCATCACATATATATGTGTACTCACACATACACACGTGTATATATATATATCTACATATGTGTATTCCAATACATAACCATAGGTATTTATGTCCATGAGACTTACACTTGTACATACATACACATATACATATGCATCTTGGTAGTCCATACAAATTAATAATTATGTTTATAGATTTTTCATACACATACTTATTACATACATATATATAAGCACATATACCCATGAGCAGAAACATACATGATCCACATTCATACATAAGTATACTTATAGGTTAAACATTTCATTATACAAGTGTTTGTGACAAAACATACACATCTATATATATACACACACACATCGCACGCCTACATATATATCAAACTAAGTTTCAATATGTTTTCATAAAACAAGTTTTATAAGTTGTGATTTAATATAGTGCATAACTAAACATGGTATCTACATCATGAGTATGGGTGAACACTAGTATGTAAATGAACTAAGACTAGTGTATGAAGATAAACATTAACTATAGAAACAAAAGAGAGGATGGATTTTCATACCTTACTAGGTGAGCATGGAAACTAGGGAGAGATTGAGTGTTTGTGTTTAAGGAGTGAGTTAGTGTGTGGTGTGAATGAAAATGATCATCCAAGGAGTCATGTTTATAGGGAAAAAAAATATCATTCTAGAACAAGAGAGAATTTCCTAGAACCTCCTTATTTAACATGTGCTAATATAGGGTTTGACTTTGATTAAATAAAAGATTAGTATAGGTAGGATGGGGGGGCGACGGCTAGGAAGCAACAAGGAAATGGGTGTGTGTTATTTTGGGTAAAGATCATTCATGGATTGTTGAGGTTTAAGAAATCTTACCATATTTTCTAAACATCATCATTATGTTCCTAGTCTCTTTTTGACTAATCTTATGATTAGACTTAACATAGATTTGATATGATGGGTGTTGGATTAGGGGGAACATAATCATGGTCATTAGATATGTTGGGATCCTAGGTGACAAGGGGGGTGACGGTTGTAGGGGACATAGGGGACAAGATCTTGTGTTAATTTGGGAAGGAAATCTTGGCCTTTTATGTGTAAGATCATGATCATATCTTTTGGGGATGTTAGTCAATTTCTAGGAAGGTTCAAGTGTGGCGAAATGTAGTAAATGGAACATCATGAATCTAAGTGTGATTAAAGCAACTTTCATATTGGTGAAAATCATAATCTGTTGATGTGATTAGTTACATAAACACTTGGGAATTGTCGTTCTTGATTGTTATGTGGCTTTCTCATGCATACGTCATACTAAAATAATTATATGCACACAAAAAAATAAATAAAAATATCGACTCGTCTAGTAAGTGTACGTGTTGACTTGGAAAATTGGTGGGCATCACAAGTTGAGACCCTAAAAATTGCTGATGACCAAATTCAAGATTTAACATCTGTTAGTACTTTGCCTTCCAAAACTCCTGAAAATCTTAAAGGAAAGGCAAAACCTTGTGAAATTTGTGGTATGTTTAACCACAAAACATAATTTTGTAGATATAGAAAAGGAAATCAGTACAACAAGAAGATTTTACATTTGGTTGCGGAAAAACAAATCAAACAAGATTTTGAAAATACTTTCTATCCCATCAAACATCAACCAAGTAACACCTTTTTTCAGAGAAAGACTAAATCTCAACCACAGTCTTCCTCTCAAAATTCTTTTTTCAGAAGTTAGACCAAAGCCTTCAGCAGTTTCACAAACTGCTGAGGTAAAAGATTTGATAGATATGGTTAAACTTCTGATGACCAAAGTTGATGGTGAACCTCAAAAAGGTCCCACCATTGTTCTTAACAATAAATCCATTGCCAAAAAGACATGGATTTCTAAAATTGGTCTATAACAAACTGCTACAATTCCTATTCTCAAGAGTAAACCCAAAGCCAAAATGGCTTGGCTTCTTAAAACTAACAAATCTACTCTTTGTGCAGAGGGTCTCCAGAGGTCTAAATAGCATTTGGTATGTTGATTGTTGATACACGTTTTGTGACTAGTGCTATTGGATTGCATATTCAATTCTGTTTTGCTAAAAGCGTAGGGTCGAAAGTGGAATTCAGAGGGTCGAAGGTGACTTAAAAGGGTCGAAGGTAGAATATTTAGGTCGAAGGGAGAGTTTTGTAGAGAGTTGTGTTGATTCGCCCAAACATTGGGGCGAACCTGCACATTCGACCTTATGTAGGGGCGAATGTGCAGGTCTAAAAATAGTTTGTTTTTCATTTTCATGATAAGTTTTTACCATTTTGTTTCCTCCTTCGATCTGGTTTTCTCCCTAGGGTTTTGTTAGAGTCTGAATTGTGTCTTTATCATTATAAACAAGGTTTTGTAACGTTTATCAAGTATGTTTATGAATGAAAAGGAATGTTAATGGTTATTTGTGTGTTTTGTTGATTGTATTATCATTTCGTAACTGATTCAGGGATTCCGCACCTGAATTGGTAGACTTGTTTGATCAAACCTATTGTTTTTGACAATTCGATCCTCCTACAAAGTGGTATCAGAGCCATAAGGATCAAAGAACTACAAATTGATAATATTTGAGCTGATTTGGACCTATTTTTGATCAAAATTTTTCTGTTTTCAAAGAAGAATTGTTTTTTATGAACATTGATTGATTCAGACTAGTTTTCATGGATAAAGTCTAGAATTCTCTTTATTAAACCTGCTCCAAATCAATTCCGAAGCAAAACCTGCAAAACATCATCAAATTTCATCAACTTTTGAAAAATTAGGTCAAATTAACTGATTTTCAAATAATAACCATTTTTTAAATGAACAGGGTCGAACCTCGGGGAGAACGGTCTAACGTGTGAGTATTAGGTCGAATCTGAGGTTTTTAGGTCGAACGTGGGTACATTAAGGTCGAACCTAGATATTGTGAGTGTGTTGTTGTACATTCGACCATAGTTTGTACCTTCGACCATACGTGAGGTCGAAAGTGGAGTTATATTGGTCGAAAATGAGATAGCTTGTTATATTCTACATTCGGGTCATCAGAAAGGGTCGAACCTGGAACATTTCCACCTTCGAACCCACGATTATTGAGAAAAGGTCGAACGTAGAATCTGATCAAAAATTTTTCTAAGTGTTTCATGTTTCAAATTTCATAGACGATATGTGGAACTTTCCAACAACACCGAGGCCTAATACTACACAACAATAGCAAGTGATGATGGATCCTAGGATTGTAGCAGCACAGAAGACGACTAGTCAACCATCTCAGCCGATCAACTACTTAGCAATGACTACTTCGATGCCACAAACAATTGCTCAACTACCACAACAACCCATGAATTATTATTGGGGAGTTGCAGCAGCTGCGGTACACTCTCAAACTACGAATGCTACTTCTACTATAATTCATGATTTATCTTTAGGTAGCGGGAATCTTCCACCAAAGTTGAGGGAAATGGTGGATTACAATCAATGGAAGACCAAGTTCAAGATTCATTTGGAGGGAATGGGAATGGAAGGCACTGAAGCATGGCAAATGATAACTAAGGGTTATGTAGCACCGGTTTTGGAGAACACAGGTGAACCAATACCATTGGAAAGCTTAGCTGAGGACGAGAAGAAAAAGTTTGCGGTGGAGAAGAAGGCGTTCTCCCAACTATCTCAGGCTATCAACACTGATCTTCTACATAAGTTTGGTTCTTGCACAACTTCGAAGCAGCTCTGGGATATGTTGAAGAATCATCATGATGGGAACGAGAAAACTAGGAAGTTAAGGATGGAAGAGTTGAGAAAAGATTTTGAGAATTTTAGTTACATGGGAAATGAGACTTTGAAGGAGTTGATTCCTGGGTATTGCCATTTGTTGACTGAATTGTCAAGTTATGAGATTAAAATACCTATGTCTGAATTGGTGGATAAGTTCGCTGATGCATTACCACCATACTGGAATCAACACATTGAGGTCCTAAAGGAGAAAGATGCCTATCAATATTGGACCATGAATGAATTCATTCAAAAGTTGGAGAACAAAGAGATGGAAGAGAAGAGGAAAGCAAAAAGAGCACAAGTTCCTCAAAATCCGGAGTTATATCATGGTGGTACATCTTCTACTCTGACTAGTTCAAATGCTAGTAGTTCTGTTGCTCCACACATTGCTTGTGTTTCAAGCGTTATTGAACAAACCAAAACCCCAATAAACTATCTAGCTCAAACCTCATCTTATACACCACCATCATACCCTACCACCTACATTCCACCGTTTTCACCAATGCAACAAGCTGCATGCTATTCAGCTAGCTTGAATCAACCTCAACACCAACCATACATCCCTCAAATGAACCCAAGTCAACCAAATCAAAGCCCAGTAGTGTTGGAGACATCTAACTTGAACAATGTCACTATTGGAGTTGCTCAGCAACATGTAACTTTGGTATGTTCTATGGTAGCTTCTTATAATGGTTTGGTAGCTAGTCAAATTGGTAACAACAATCTAACCAGTGAAGACTATGCTCAAATCGAAAAGGAGGAGATGGAGCTTATTCACATACAGTGTGCATTTGCTAGTGTCATGAGACGAGCGACCAAGTTTATAGAGAAGACCGGTAGAACTGATCTTTCTACGTCTCCGAACACCACATATGGCTTTAACAAAGCCAATGTCACATGTTTTAACTGTGGTAGGAAAGGTCATTTCAAAAGAGAGTGCACACAGCCAGCTCAACAAGGAAACAGGAATCCATTTGACACCAATTACCAAAAACGTCAATCTCAGAATCAGGTATCTTATCAAAGCCAAAATAACAACTATCAACCACAAAATAATTTCAAAACCGACAGAACACCTCACCAAACAATTCTGTTAGACAAACCACTACATCAAACCAGAACCAAAATCAAACACCACATAATCTAACCAGAACCATCATTCCAATTTCCACACCAAATAGCCAAACATCAACAGATAACCAAAACCAGGCTTTGGTAATTCAAAAGGATGAAGGATTTGACTAGACTGGGATGCAACTAGGTGTTGAAGAGATTACAGCTGGTAATGTGACAGGTGTTGCTCAGAAAATTGATTTGGAAGAGCCGGTGTTAGTTGAAGAATTTTTGGAGAATGAGAAAAGATCTGAAGTGATGATTGAGGAAACGGTGGAAGAAACTGATATTCCTGTTGAGAAGACTCTAGGATTGATTCTTGATTCAGTCACTGATATTCCTGAAGAGCGTGACTCAGTTTATTCTGATTCGGAGAGCGAGCTTGATTCTGAAGCTAGTGTTAACTCACTAGATGATGACATTGATCAACTTCTAGCCGAAGCTGATTTTCTTATGACTCGCAAGTCTTGGATAGTGGATGATGCTTTCACCAGAATTGATTATTCCAAATTTTTTACTGGAAAGGAAGCACACTTTGCTTTGATGGCAATGACAGAGCCTCCGAAACAGGTAAGTTCTGATTCCATCATAGACATGAATAGTGACAAATATTGTGGAACATGTGATAGATTGACAGAAGAGAACAAGCAATTCAGGGTACAACAATCTTATCGCAAAGAAGCACATGAATTCAATAAAGTGCTTGATGGTTACAAAAAGGATATTTCTGATTTGAAGAAAACACTTTCTTTAAAACATTTGGCCATTAACAGTTATATCAATGAATTGGAAGAAACTAAACTTGAAATGACAACGATCAAGTGCTTTGGTGAAAAGGTCAACAAAAAGCTAGAAAGTTACAAACATATTGCTTACGTTGTTGATCATATTATTGAAGAACCCTCACAACCGAGTAGTGCAAACTACAAGGCGGTTCCATCTCCCGTGTTATTTGAAAACCACACTTTACATTCAATAACACCGGAGAGTTAAATCAAATCTGACTCTACATCGGATGATGAATCCAATACTTCTAGTGTTGGGGATCCTAATTCCTATGTTAGACCAATTTTGGGATTGAACAATGAGTGGGTATCTACTGTAACTGATGATTCTGACTCGGATGATGAGATAACTGAGAAAGTGAGTGATATTCCCATTGAAAATCACATTATCACCAATGAACCGGTATCACCTTCTCAGATTCTTCATCCAATGGCTAACGCTAATCGAGTGAATCAGTCAGTTAAGCAAGTTGAAAAGAATAAACCGAGTGACAAACCCGTCAAAGTATTTTATCGGATGGAAGGATCAGATAAGATTATTTATGACGAGGAATATCCAATAAATTTTGCCAATTACTCCAAGATTGAGAAAATCTAGCAGGAGAGTACTATTTGGTTCCCAAAACACGAGAGAACCAATGATGTACCTCCAGAGATCTTAAAGAAAATTTATTTGGATGTTCCTAAAGAACCTAACGTTCATGTCACCGAGTTTATCAAGCCAAAGGAAAAGGCGAACAGTTTTCCTGAGCCGACTTACACAAAGGACCCAGCTCCTGAGAGTTTAAGACGAAGGTGTGTGGATGACCAATATCCTATCACTACTTATGCAAAGTCGAATGCCAAGAACGTGTTTGAAGAATACCGTGCATGCATTATGTGCGGGGAGAGAGGGCATTTACTTGCTCACTGCCCATACGTAAGGCATAAGAGGCACGAGGTTGAAGTGAAGCAGAAATATCAAAGTCCAGTCAACAATCACTGTTATCCACAACGATGTTTTGTCCTTCAACCAGCACCGTTTTACAATCAAAGCCGATATTTTCAAAAGAAGGATAATCGTCAGATGGCTTATGATCGTCGTAACCGGATAGCCATGGAAAAACCTTTAAAAAAACCTTTAAAGAAACCAGTGCTGTTAAATTAAGGGTTGGACCTATCTATGTTAAATCAGAGAAGGTAACTAAGAAAGTTTCCTTCAAGAATGAAGTAAAGAAACAGACTGAGACCCCAAAATCTCAGATCCGGATCTTGAAACATTCAGAACAATTCTGGTCACCGGTGGGTTCTCAAGGTGCTTCAACTTCAAAAGCAAATGAAAAATCTGAAAGTGAAAAGAATTTGATTGATTAGAAAAAAATCAATTCAAATTCAATTGAAAGTGAAAAAGAATCTTTGAAACAGAATGTTCAAAGATCCAAGACCAAGCAGGCTTGGGTCCCCCGAAAGAACTAATCTTTTTACTTGATATGTGAAGGGAGCTTCAGCTGGCCCTGTTAGCAGTCTCTGGATTGTTGACAGTGGAGCTTCTGGTCACATGACAGGGGATTTGTCGCTGCTGTTCGACATTAGAAACATCAATGGCGGATATGTAGCATTTGCTGGGAACAAAGGAGGTTACATTACTATGGAGGGTAGTGTGTGTAATGGTATTGGGAGTTTTGAGAAGATCTCGTATGTGAAACAAATCGATTATAATCTGCTTAGTGTCAGCCAAATCTGCGATAAACAGTTTTCTGTATTCTTTAATGACAAATCTTTCTACATACTCAAACCCGACTTTGTACTTCCAAAAGAGTGGATCATGCTGAAAGCACCGAGAGTGAATAATCTTTACATTCACGATATGTCAAAGGCAATGACAACTCAAGGCCAAGTAACGTGTTTCCTCTCCAAGGTTACAGAAAAAGAATCTATTATGTGGCATAGGAGGATGGGACACATTCATCTTAGAAAAATGAACCATCTGGTGAAGAATGGAGTTGTCAAAGGCGTTAATGTCAAAAAATTCCATCTAAATGACAAGTGTGTGAGTTGCAAGAAGGGAAAGTAGCACAAACAATCCCACAAACCAAAGAAAGTAAACTCTATGGAATTGCCACTTGAGCGTTTGCACATGGACATTTCCGGACCTGTCAAGCGTAAAAGTAATGCTGGAGAGTTATATTGTCTTGTGGTTACTGATGATTATTCCAGATTTTCGTGGGTAATGTGCTTGCATCATAAGAGCGACACTTTTAACATTCTTAAAGTTCTGTTCACTCGATTAGAGAATATTTATGGTCTGAAGATCAAAAGAATTCGGAGTGATAATGGGACTGAGTTCTAAAAAGCACAGATGGATGCTCTTTGTGAAGATAAAGGAATTCATCATGAATACAGTGCTCCGTATACCCCTCAACAGAACGGTGTCGCAGAAAGGAAAAACAGGACTCTTATTGAAGCGGCGAGAACAATGCTTGCGGATTCTAATCTTCCAGTAATGTTTTGGAATGAAGCCATATACGCAGCATGTTATACACTAAATCGTGTGTTAACAGTGAAGAAGTTTGGCAAAACTTCTTATGAACTGTTGAATAGACGAAAGCCAAACTTGGAGTATCTAGAACCATTTGGAGCACCGTGTACTATGGTTAATCCATCTGAGAAGTTTGCACCAAAAGGTGAAGAAGGATTCTTTGTTGGATATGCAACCCCGCTCAAACGGGTATTCAACAAATGAACTCGTCAGGTAGAGGAGTGGGCTAACGTTGAAGTTCAACGGTATACTCAGAACGTACAGGGTAGCAGTCTAGATTCGATGTTTGATTACAAAGATTTCTTTGATTCACTCAATCTAGATGACTTGGTTGAAAAGGCTGTATTAAGATTATATTACGAGTGTGAAAACTCAGTGACATCACCGTTGGTGCGTCCGATCACCGTAACTCCTCCAACAGCTTCTAATGATGCTAATGTTCCTGCAGCAGAAGAAGAAGTGTTCCAAGAAGCTTCCACAACTCTTAATTCATCATAATCGGAATATGATGATGTTGTCACAAGTGAAGCTATTCTAGATTATGCTATAGAGACACCTCCAGTGAATCCAATTCCAAATAGTGCTTCATCATCTAACTTGGGTAATGATCTGGATTCGACAGAGAATTTGACTACTCAAACGGGAGTGCAAGTACCTGATTATCCGGAATCTCGGATTCATCGTATTCACCCGCTCGAGCAAGTAATTGGTGATCCTGGTAGCAGTGTAATGACTAGAGGGCAACTTCGGAATGCAAACTCACCAGAAAATCTTGGCGCTCTAGCTTTATATGCTAAAATTCAGAAATCTGGTTGTCAGAATGACTGGTCTTTTGCTTGTTATGTTTCGCAGGTTGAGCCGCGGACGAACAAGGATGCTCTTTTGGATGATGCTTGGGTAGAGGCAATGCAAGATGAGTTATTGCAGTTTCAGAAACTGGGAGTGTGGACACTAACAGATTTACCTCCAGGCAGAAAGAAGATTGGAACCAAATGGGTTTTCAAGCGCAAAAAGGATGACAGAGGCGTAATCGTGAGAAACAAAGCTCGACTGGTAGTTCTAGGATTTCATCAAGTGGAAGGAATCGACTACAACGATATTTATGCACTTGTAGCACATTTAGAAGCAATTCGTATATTTCTGGCGTTTGCTTCATACAAGAAATCCAAGGTGTATCAAATGGACGTTAAGAGTGCGTTTCTTTATGGTGTGGTCAAGGAAGAAGTTTACGTAGGTCAACCACCAGGCTTTGAGGATCCTATCCACCGGGATAAGGTCTATGTTCTGAACAAAGCATTATACGGGTTGCACCAAGATCCACGCCAATGGTATGAGGAGCTGAGCACGTACCTTCTATCCAAAGGATTCAAACGGGGTTTGGTAGATTGCACTCTGTTCACCAAATGAACAGGTGATGACTTGCTTCTAGTCCAGATTTATGTTGATGACATTATTTTTAGATCTACTAATGAACTTTTGTGCAGAGAATTCAAAAAAGTGATGCAGGAAATGTTCGAAATGAGTGCGATGGGAGAGATGCAGTTTTTCCTCGGCCTGCAGGTGTAACAAAGACCAACGGGGATCTTTATTCACCAGACAAAATACGTTTCTGAAGTCTTGAGCCGAATCCAGATGGAAGATTCGAAGCCGATGGATAGCCCGATCCAACCTAATCACGGGATTGGAGTGGACGCTAAGGGGGAGCTGACTGGTCCTTTTACATACAGAGCAATCGTTGGATCTCTGATGTATCTCACCGCATCCAGACCAGATATAATGTTTGCCACATGTCTCTGCGCGTTATATCAGTCGAAGCCGAAACAGAGTCATCTCGCAGCTGTCAAACGAATCCTACGATATCTGAAGGGTTGTCCGTCGAGCGGACTATGGTACCCTAATGATGATAATTTTTACCTAATTGCTTTTAGTGATGCAGATTGGGGCGGTTGTGATAAATACAACAAATCCACAACGGCTGGATGTCAATTTTTGGGGAGCAGGCTCGTAACCTGGCAGTGCAAGAAGCAGACGGCAGTCACACTATCCACATGTGAAGTAGAATATGTGTCAGCTTCTAGTTGCTGCTCACAAGTTCTGTAGATTCAACAACAGATGGTCGATTACGGCTTGTAATTTCTTAAAACCCCTATACACTGTGACAACAAAGCTGCAATTGCATTAACTAAAGACACGGTCAATCACTCAAAAGTTAAACATATCCGGATTAAGTATCATTTTATCTGTGATTGTTATGCCAAAGAATTGATTGACATATTCAAAATCCACACTGATTACCAACGTGCAGATCTTTTTACCAAAGCTTTTGATAGATCTCGATTCGAGTTTTTGTTAAAAGCTAACGGTATAAAAGAAAAACAAGACTGATCATCACTTATGTTTATCATTTTTAGTTTTTAGTTTTACTGTTTTTCAAAAAATCAAAAACCCAAAAATATGTTTTACATTTTAGTGGGAGTTTTAGATTTTCAAAAAAACCCAAAAACATTGAAAAATCCAAAAAGCGATAAAAATTAGAAAAACCCAAAATGATTTTCAGGGGAACAAGAGGAAATGATAGTACATCAGTGGGGATCTAACACATGCTAAAGATTTGAAATGTTATATAAGCCGTGTGTTGAGTGTATGCGATGTGCTGGTAGGCTTCGTAGACCTATTACAGTGTGTTAGATATATACATATCAAACGAATTATAATGTGCTTGAACTCCTCATTGGCATGTGGTCTTAGTACTGTAATTTCGTTTGATAGGGTATTTGTACAAAACTTAGAGGTTTCGGGTCGTTATGTTACTAGTTATCTGGGGATAGCCTCTCTGATCTTCTGTCGTAAGGTTTTACGGACCTAGATCTGACAAGGTATCTTGCTAAAAGAGCTTTAACGCCAAAACCTAAAGTTACCGAATTGAGGAACTTTCCATGTATGACGATAAACAAAGATTATCTAATCATTGATGCAAATCATGATTGATATTAGCCCTCAACCTGGTAGAGTGCATATGTTACTCTGCAGCATTGATTTGCTGACCTGTACACCTCTGTGCCTCAATACCTTGTAAAATAACAGATAACAAATGCATAATCACGTGCTACAATGAGTCTTTGTGCAAATTATTCCTTGATACGGGAGTATGTCGTGTGTGTGGGAACCACAAACAATTTTGTGTATGCGATAGATAATCGTATCAAACACTGTATAAAAGTCTATATGAGAGCTTATGTGGATAACAATATCAGCAATTGCTGGATCACATATTGACTTTAATGATATTAAACACTAAAGATCAACGGTGTGATCAGATTTCTCAAAAACTGATATGATCCTCTTACCGGAAATCACAAAATGTTTACTGCGTTATGTTTAATTCCTGCATTTTACATTTGTTCAAAATTTACAAAAACTCAAAAAGATTTTAGGTGTGTTTTAACATAAATTTCAGAAAAACCAAAAAGATTTTACATTTCTGTATTATTTTTTATAACGGATGGTGATTGATGGTCGTTTTCTGAAACTTTATGAACCATTTGAGTTTTGTGACTTTAAAATGAGAAATGATGAATGTTGGATGCTTAAAAGATGAGAAACAGATTGAACGGGATCCGTTTTGAGATTTGGTAAAATGTTCAAAATTTCCAATCTCCATTCGCCCCTTCGATGGGTCGAATGTGGAATTTTCCTTTACATTCGAGCTTTTTAAAACGGTCGAATGTGAGTGTTTATGTGTATTTTACACATTCGAACCCTGTTTCTACCTTCGAGCCTTTCATTAGGGTCAAATGTGGAAATAGTCTCACCTTCGCCCATATAAAAGGGTCGAATGTGGAGCCTATATAACCCAATCTGCACGTTCGAACCTTCATTTCAAAACTTTTTCAAATTTCTCAGATAACCACACCTTGTTGCTTGTTTTTTCTAAATCTTATATAATTGTTCCTTAGCCTTTTCTGATCATTTCCATATCAAAATTACAGGTAATGGACAAGGAATGAAGTCAGAATGATTAAATCTTTGTTCGAACCCTAGAACTGAATCGTTTGATGTTTTAGAGACTGTTATAGATGCAATTCTGGATTAGGATTGTATGTTTTGGGGGGAGAATACACCAAAATCAGGGTTTAAAACACATTGAATTGTCAAATTTATTTGTTTAAACGTATAAACCCTAAATTTTGGGGAAAAACATACAATAACTGAACAATTGTTGCAATTGATGGTTGAAAAAGCTTAGTCAGACATGTTAGTAGGCAAACAAATGAGAATGACATGTTTAAATTTTCAAAATCAGAATCTAAAAATTGGTCATATGAACAGTCTAGTTCGACCGTTCAAAAAGGGTCGAAAGTGGCCTTTTAGGTCGAAGGAGACTTGTTCATAGGAGCGAAAGTGGAATAAAGGTCGAATGTGCATTTTTAATCAAAATTTTCACATTCGAACCTTGTTTTCCACATTCGAACCCTGGATTTTTCACATTCGAACCCACGTATGGTCGAAGGTGGACTTCCAAAAACCAAAATTTCAATTTTGCAAATTTTGTCCGTTTTTAATGAATTTTCATGATTTCTTTTTGCAGATTTTCAAATAGCAGAACCTCAAAAGACTGATATTCTAGCAGGATCATCTGATAAAGTTGCCGGAAAGAAACCCAAGGAAGAATTACAATTTGAAGAGGCTCACAACTGCTGTGCATTTCTTGGCGATGTCAAGAAGCCTACAGAATTCACTGGAATCATAGAGTTCTTGAAGCATAGCTGAGTTGTTGATGCGATTGCCACACCTACCATTGTTTACAAAGATCACCAAGTGGATTTTTGGAAGAATGCGATAATTGATTTTCGGGATAATCATACTGCTATTGTTAGCAACATTCAAGGAGAGCTGACTATAGTGACAGAAAGTGATATTCGCAAAGCATTGAGATTGAAAGACAAGCCGACTGATCCAAGATGTTTGTCATGGATTGACCACAGGAAGTGCTTTATAAGAATGAAGTACAACGGACCAATCACATATGGAGCCTTACACAAGGGTAAATTATGTCCGCAGTTTAAATACTTAGCTCATGTGATGTTGCTTGTATTCGGTTCCGTTAGTGGTGGCTACGATGTAATGAGAAAGAGCATCAATTCGTTGATGGTGGCTCTTATTCTGAACAAGCCGTTTAATGTATCATGGATGATTTTGGATCACATGCTTGAACCATTAAAAGGTTTGAAGAAGAAGAAGTTTTTACTATATCCCAGATTTCTTCAGATGATTTTTGATCAGAAGTACATGAAATTGAGGAAAGATCCGACACAGATTGTAGTACAATATCATATGAGCTTGAGCACATTGGTGAGGATGAAGGGTTATAAAGGGGTTCCTGAAAATGAAAGACCACCCCTGAAAAATTTATTAGGACACTTGATTAATCCTGATTATCAAGATGCAGGTGTTGATAAGGCTAGGAATGCGAATAGTGAATCCAACAATGATGATCCTTTATTCCATGTGGTTCCTGAAGCAAAAAGAAAGCGATAGGTAGTGAATGTTGGTGCTAAGTCTGGGAAGGGAAAAACTAAAGTTGTTGAAGAATCAACACCCTCTGCACCTAAGAGACATAAAACCATGGCTAGGAAGAAAAAGTCTGGTAAAACCAAGACATTGTTGGTTGATGAAGAGTCTATTGATTCAGAAGAGACTCAAGAAGATGAGAGGTGGGATTCTGCTGATGAGACTGTTAAGAAAACCAAGCCCAAGGCCACTGTGGCTAGTGAATCTGAAAGTCTCAACAAGACCTTAGAAGAGCAGAGATTGAAGAGCCCGATTGTGATAGACGATATAGATATGAGTCTTGGCATGGATGCAGAAGATTTTAGTGGATCACCAATGATTGGTGAAAAACAGAAGAAGTCCATGTACAAGAAGCAATCAAAGGCCGATGAGATTGAAAAGCCAATGAAGAGGAGAGCGAAAGAAGTAGAAATTTTGATTGCAGGAAAGAAAGCTCCTGAGGTATCGAGTTCCAAATCTGCTACTCCCATAACATCCCCAGCAGCAAAGAAACAGAAGAAATCTGCTGCTGAGAAAACTGCTGATCCAACAGAAGACTTTAATGAGGCTATGGAAAGAGTCTTAAACAAGTTTAAGAAAAAGACTCCAGTTGTTGAGGCTTCAACACCAAAGGTTACTGTATCTGATGATGTGATGAATATAGTGAACCGGAAGCTTGCAGATATGATGAAGATTATTAACCAGCAACATCAAGAGATTGAGCAGTTGAGAGGTAATGATAGAAAAATATTGGATATTGTTGAATCTTCATAGGAGAGTCAAGAAAGTTTGGAAGCAAAGATGAAACAACTTCAGGATGAAAATCAAAAGTTGTTAAAACATGAACAGAGAAATACGAAAAGATACATTTCTTTGAGACTCGAGAATAAGCAAGTGAAGAAAGATAATAAGAACTTAAGGAAGCTGATTGACGATCTTTATGAGAAAGCTCCCCAGTTGAAAGAAGGAGAGGAAGATAAAGAGCGTGAAGAAGAGCTTGTTCACTTCGAACCATCTGAATGAGAAAAAGAAGAAGAAGATGAAGAGTTAGAACATGATGCCGGTGATGCTCCTGAGAAGAAAGATGATGATGACAAAGATGGTTCTGGAGATGATTTTGATAACAGTTCTGCTAGTGATGATAATGATGACGATGATGATGATACTGGTATGTATAAATGTGAGAAGAGAGATGCTGGAAAAGATGCAGGAGAATCTAGTTCGAAGGCTCCTGGTGGTAACACTGATGATGATGATATTTTCTGGAACGAAAAGATCAGATCTTTATCCGATGAGGATAAAAAGTTATATCACCAGTTGTTGACAAAGAAAGTCTGGACGATTGAGTTGACAGGAAAGTTTCCTGAAATATTTGAATCAGATGATATGAGATTCGAGCTTGAGTATAATGATCCTGATCATGAAGACGGTGAAGTTTCTACAGCAATTTCTAAAGAAATACTAGAAGGATTGGCTAAACAAGTTGGGAAATCTCTTGAAGAGTTGATGAGTGAGAATCAGGTTCCTAACATTCCTGAGAAAGAAGCAGGAAATCACTCTGATGATAGAGATACTCTAGTGTTTGAAGATGTTGAGATGGAGGATATTACTAGTGAGGAATATCCAGAATATTTCAAAGATAAACAGGATTTTGCATTTCCTGAATTTTCTGAAGAAATGTTAAGCCAAGCTGAGAAACTTGCACGTGAAAAGAGTAAGAAGTTCGTTGATGAAATCTTCAAAAATTCAGAAAGTCAGAAACCAACTGTTGAACAATCTGACTGTAACATTTCGCATTTAATACTTGTACGTTACGATTATTTGAATAAAACGTCAAGTTTCATTATTATTTCGTCTTTTAAAAATTATTTGTGACGCATTTGGACCCCTAATACTATATTATATATATAGTATACCTATATATTAGATATAATTATCAAAAAAATTATAGGCTGGGGCCGGGATTCGAACCCGAGCCCTCAGCCGGGTCAACAGCATCAAACAGCTCAACCATCTGGACTACACGACACTTGTGTTATATCTCCAATCTGTTTTAAATATATAGTGTATTTATATATTGACAGTTGACTTAGAAAGTCAACTGTGACAACGAATTTCCATAATCAACACAATTACACGCGTGTTTGATCTTATTATGGTATGATTGCACGATTGCTTGACTAATACGCGTCAAATACACGATCAATTATCATCAATCATTTCCAAAATCGTGCCAATCAGTCGCGTCATCATCATTAACGAGTCAACTTACCAATTCAGCGATCCAAACCCTCTCCCTATAAATTGAATCCACCAAAACATTCTACACTTGCCGAAATCTCTCTCTCAATCTAAAATTTCTGTTCTTAATTCATCTTTCGAAGCATTAGGTTCGTGTTTGACTAATTCAGTTGACCGGACATCTAAACACAATTCGTGTTTGTAAGTATTCTTTTCCTTGTGGGTTTTATTCATCGGCATACACACAACAATAACCCCATAATTAATTGGGTTATTGTTGTGTAAATCGTATAATTGATAATCTAGGGCTCGATCGTGATGAATTGGGGAAGAACACATTTATGTGCATGATTATATATTTTTAACGAACTGGAATCAAACACAACCACTGATCTAGATCAAGTGGTTGTGTCTGATGTTTGTAAGTCAAAACACACGGGTTCGAGTCCCACAGGCAACGGTTTTATTCCTTTTCTTTTAAAAGCTTTATAAATCAAGATTCAACATGGTTATATAATTAAATTAAACTGAGATTTATTCGTTCTCAGGGTCTAGACCAGTTGGTCTGGGCTTGTGATTTAAAACACACGAACCGGCCAAGGGCCCAGGTTCGATTCCCAGCAACATCAAAATTTTTTTTACAACATTAAAGCTTTATATATATTTACTTGTATTTTTTAAAATTAGTTTTAAAATACTAAAACAACTTTATAAATTCTACAAAAATTATTTACTAAATATATATAATAAATAATTCAAGTTTATTCAATTTTATTTATAAAATTCTATAAAAATATCAAAACGATTATATAAATTTCCACAAAAATTATTCTGTGTTTTTATAACATTAAGCTTTTCTGAAATGATTTTTAATTTTTGAAAAATCATTTATTTAATATTTTTAATCAATTTTTGTTAGTTTTAATCATAAATAAATCATAATAAATTCATTTTTCAATATTTTTGCACCAAAATTTTATATAAATTATTTCTGATTATTTGGAACAGAAACACAATTTTTAAATTAATAATTCTGTAAATTTAATATTTTTAAATATTAAAGTTATATTTTGACGATTTGTAATAAATAGATTTAATATTCTATTTTTAAGAAAATAATTTTATAAAAAATATTTTCATACTTAAAACTTTATATTGTGACCATCTTTAATTTAAAATTTACAAAAAGACTTTTGTTTATTTAATTATCAAATTTCTCTTATTCATTAAAGCTTTTATTTATTAATCCAACGAATGTTTATCCCCAATTCGAAACCCTAGAAAATACTTGTAGACTAGATAGACTTAGACTTATTTGTTACCTTATACATAGGGTAATACTTGGCAATCTTTGGGGCTACACTTATACTTTTCTCGAGACTTAATACTTTGCTAAGGTGGGTTTACGTAACCATGTTTATGCAATTCTTTATACTTGCAACATTATACTTAAGCAATTCTACGTACATGTCTAGTTGTAAACTTTAATGCCTCATGGTTTAGACAACCACAACAGTTTCAACAAGTTTCAACAATACATAATCATTAGCTATGGCCAAGCCGGCGATACTCAATAATAGGCCTATTGGATTGACAATCCCACCTAGATTCGTTGACCATCTTTTATGGGGAGCGCGGGTGATTGTTATCGTTCCAACATAATATTAAGGTGAACCGTGGATGACGGGATGGACCTAAACTAGTCGGAGGTTTGATTATGTCGATTCAACATTTCATGTTTATTCATGTAGACTTAAACTTACGATGGACATATGAATTGCTAAACTTTTATACTTAAACTTATTTGCTTGACATGGCTTATGTATTCTCACCAACTTCTAGTTGACCCTCCCCCCATTTTTACAGCTCAACAGGAAATAATGATGCATGAAGACTAGAGTATTAACATGAGAAGACAAACTGAAGTCTATGCTTGTTTGGTTTTTGTGATGTATTAGATTTCCACTTAAAACTCCTTATGTATTTTCATTTTTGGATATTTGCACTTTAAATTAATTTCAATTAAAATTTGATTACCATGTGCTACTGTATACTCATTCTTACGTGACACCTCGATGTTTCCGCCATCGGTTGGGGTGTTACACTGACGATCTGAAAAGTTTATTGAGGAAGTTGAACGAAAAAGAAGCCAACCAACCAAAGACTGAAATTCAGGGAGGTTTCTATAAATTTCACAACGAATTATTCAAGGGAAGAGCTCTCGGGTGGAAATATCTAAGACAATTAAGGTGTGTTGCAATTAAGTGGGAAAAGGGAATTCTGTATTTTGACAGATTCCATGATATTAAAACACTACCTTATTGGGCTGTACGCGACGTTTGCCGACACTGTAAGGTGAAACTGTGAACAATGATGCAGTTGGCTACTTTGCAGATCGCATGGCTAGAGAGAGCAGAACGAAATGGGACGTGTTCACCCCACAGTATCCAAAGAGGATTGTTCATAAGAAGATCAAAGATCAGATAACAGGGTTGAACAAGGTGACTTTAAAGTATAAACCACCGACTATGTTAAAACATATTCCTTTGATGCCTATTCCACAACATTTTTCAAAAGATTTCATGTGGTGGTACTATGACTGGAAGACCGCAGAAGCTGTTATCTTGCTGAAAGATGAATTCAAGAAGATACATTTATTTGATCCAGTGTGGTTGATAAACCGCTAACACGAAGACATTATTATGCTGTATTACAACCCGATCTACTGTGAAGAGAAAGACAGCGAGCAAGCTCTGAAATACCAACGGGTGGTATGCTTGTGTTTCGCTTGGGATGTTAATGCGGGATGTGATTATGACAAGAAACTGGGGAAGTTTGTGAAGATAACGAAAGAGAAGAAGAAGCCGAAACAAACTTTTGAACCAGTCATGACGAAATAGAAGAAGACCTTATTGCGCATCAAGTTGATGAACAAGCAGATGGACGAAGAGCGAAGACAAAAGCAATCCAAGCAATAGTTGAGGGGGAGTTTGTTGATACACGTTTTACAACTAGTGCTATTGGATTGCATATTCAATTCTATTTTGCCAAAATCGTTGGGTCGAAAGTGGAATTCAAAGGGTCGAAGGTGACTTAAAAGGGTCGAAGGTAAAATATTCAGGTCGAAGGGAGAGTTTTGTAGAGAGTTGTGGGCGAACCTGCACATTCGACCTTACTTAGGGGCGAATGTGCAGGTCTATAAATAGTTTGTTTTTCATTT
The DNA here is from genome assembly GCA_028751855.1 of Ambrosia trifida. NCBI lineage: Eukaryota > Viridiplantae > Streptophyta > Magnoliopsida > Asterales > Asteraceae > Ambrosia > Ambrosia trifida. The sequence goes on along the minus strand of CM054123.1, from coordinate 168,387,854 downwards.
TCATGATAAGTTTTTGCCATTTTGTTTCCTCCATCGATCTGGTTTTCTCCCTATGGTTTTGTTAGAGTCTGAATTGTGTCTTTATCATTATAAACAAGGTTTTGTAATGTTTATCAAGTATGTTTATGAATGAAAAGGAATGTTAATGGTGATTTGTGTGTTTTGTTGATTGTATTATCATTTCGTAACTGATTCAGGGATTCCACACCTGAATTGGTAGACTTGTTTGATCAAACCTATTGTTTTTGACAATTCGATCCTCCTACATTAATAGTGGAGGCTCAATGCATATGACAGGATGCAGGTAACTGATCAACAATTTCATAAGTCAAAGAGAAGGATCTGTGTCCTTTGAGAACCATGCCAAGGGATATGTGCTAGGATATGGCAATGTATCCTCCAGTAAAATGTAGTTTGACAAGGTCAATCTGGTTGAAAACCTTGAGTACAACTTGCTAAGTCTATCACAAATGTGTGACAAAGGATATTCTTCATTTTTCACCAAAACAACAAGCAAGATCATATCACCTGAAGGCCAGAAGTTGATAGAGAAGATCATTGAAGATCATACTTTGCTGATTGCCAAACGATGTGGCAACGTCTGTGCAATGGACATTGAAAAGGACAAAGTACTGAACAATACTGCCTATTTTTCTCAAAGGCATCAACTTCAGAGATAGACCTTTGGCATAGGAGACTTGGCCATGTGAACTTCAAAACCATAAATAAAGTCATAAAAATGGGCTTGGTCAGAGGTCTACCCTTGAAAGTATACCAGTGTAAAGAAAACTATGTATCTTGCCTTAAGGGAAAACAGAAGAAGTTCTTCTATAAGTCCATTGAAGAATAAAAAACAACTGCATGTCTTCAATTACTCCATATGGACTTATTTGGGCCAGTTAAAATCATGAGCCATGGTAAGAAGAAGTACTGCTTGGTCATCATTGATGACTACTCAAGATTCACATGGGTCTTCTTATTTTCCAAGGATGAGGCAGATGACATCATCAAATTCTCCATTCTACAAGTAGAGAAACAATACTCTCTCTCTGTCAAAGTCATCAGAAGTGACAATGGGACAGAGTTCAGGAACAAAAATATGGATGAATTCTACTAGTCTAAAGGGATTGTTAGACAGTTCTTCATTCCCAGAACTCCTGAACAAATTGATGTGGTAGAAAGGAAGAATAGATTATTGATTGAAGCAGCAAGAACCATGTTAGCTGATTAATGCCTACCTCTTTATTTCTGGGCTGAAGCAGTCAACACAGCTTGTTAAGTTCAAAGTAGAGTCCTTATGACCAAAAGACATTCCAAAACTGCATAAGAAATTCTTCATGTCATTAAGCCCCTTATCTCCTTTTTCAGGGCTTTTGGATGTCAATGCTTTATCCTCAACATCAAAGACTCTATTTCAAAGTTTGCTGCTAAAGTTGATTCAGGTTACTTTCTTGGTTATTCTTCCACTAGAAAAGCCTACAAGGTATTCAATTCCAGAACCAAGATAGTTGAAGAAACACTGAATGTCAAGTTCAATGAGTCAAAACATGCACTCATTCCAGCATAACTTGCTGAACTCTTTGACCTTGACAGTTTTAATTTCGGACCTGAAAAGACTGTTACTTCATCTAAACCCACTTATTATGGTGATCAAGGGTTTAATGATGATGGTCCTCCATCATGGACTCCTAATATAATCATAAAATCAACTTTTAAACCATCAGAAGTTCATCAGACTTCTGATTCAATAACTGCTGATGAACAAACTCATACTACTGATTCAGCTCCTGCAACTACTGAAGATGTACAAATAGCTGAACCAGATATTATTGACCTCAGTGGTTTGTTGGAAGAAGTTCAAGAGCCTACTCCCATCAGTTGGATCAAATCATGGGTGATATTGCCTCAGGGGTACTCACAAGAAACCAGCTTTCCAACTTCTGCTTATTCTCAGCTTTCATTTCTCAGTTAGAACCAAAGAAATACCAGGAAGCCCTCAAAGACAACAGTTGGGTTGAAGCAATGCAAGATGAACTACTAGAGTTCAAGAAGCAATACGTTTGGAAAATTTGTTCCTTACCTCCAAACAAACAACCAATTGGCACAAGATGGGTTTTTAGAAACAAACAAGATGAGGCTGGTCTAGTCATTAAGAACAAGGCAAGACTAGTGGTATAAGGTTATTCTCAAGAAGAAGGAATTTACTATGATGAAACCTTTGCTCCAGTTGCAAGGCTTGAAACCATCAGGTTATTTTTGGCTTATGCAATATCTAACAAAATCAAAGTTTTTCAAATTGATGTAAAGAGTGCATTTTTATATGGAAAAATAAAAGAGGAAGTGTATGTTTGTCAGCCACCTGGGTTTGAGGATCCTTCTCATCCTGATTAGGTGTATAAACTAAACAAAGCTCTTTATGGGCTAAAACAAGCTCCCAGAGCTTGGTATGAAACACTTTCGACCTTTTTACTCTAAATCACTTCACAAGAGGCTCAATTGATAAAACACTTTTTATTAAACATGTTGGAAATCACATACTACTTGTTAAAATTTATGTTGATGATATCATTTTTGGTTCAACCAATTCAAAACTGTGTGATAAATTTAAGAAACTAATGCAATCAAGATTTGAGATGAGTACCATGGGAGAACTACAATACTTTTTGGGACTGCAGATCAAACAAACAATAAGTGGAACTTTTATACACCAATCTAAACATGTTAATGAATTATTGAACAAATTTTCTTCAAAAGAAGGTAAATCAGCTTCCACTCCCATGAGTCCAACCACACAAGTTGAACCAGATGATCAAGGAGAACATATTGATCAAACCATGTATAGATGTATGATAGGTTCCCTACATTATTTTATTGCTTGTAGACCAGATATTATGTTCTCAACTTGTGTCTGTGCTAGATATCAATTAGCTCCAAGGAAACCACATCTAATTGCTGTCAAAAGAATTTTTCAGATATCTGAAAGGAACTCCTACACTTGGAATTTGGTATCTTGCTTCTAGCAATACCAAATTAACAGCTTTTTCAGATAGTGACTATGCAGGGTGTAAAATGTCAAGAAAATCAACATTTGGTGGTTGTCAATTCTTAGGAAACTGTCTGGTGTCCTGACAATCAAAGAAGCAAACATCTTTGGCAACTTCAACTACTGAAGCATAGTATATTGCAGCTACAAGTTGTACATCAAAGATCCAATGGCTTCAATATCAATTACTTGATTATAGAATCAAAGAGACCAAGACCTCATTTCTTGTAGACAGTAAATCTGCCATTAGCATAATTCAAAATCCTGTTCAGTTTTCAAAGACTAAACATAATGAAGTCAGGTATCATTTCATAAGGGATTGCTATTAAAAAGGCAAGATTGAGGTGAAACATGTGACAACAGCTAATGAAATAGATGACAAATTCACCAAACCCCCTGACACATCAACATTTCAGAAGTTAGTATCAATGCTTGGGATGCTAAATTTGGAATAAGTACTGTAAGTGTGTTTCATTTTCCTGCACATATTTTGCTTTCACTTACATTATTACTAATCTATCACAAAACTTCTGAAAAACAAAAAGAGAGAAACCATTGATGTACAAAAACATCAGAATGGGGATATTTTCAGAAAAATGATTAACTTCTTCAGAAGTTATGAATAAAGTGTTTATACAAGTTCTTATCAGTGGTTAATAAACTACTAAAGAGAAAATGGGAACTACTGATGAATATTGTTCTTGATCAACAGTTTTGTCAGTAAGGGTAAATCAGACATTTCTCATTTTAGAAGTTTGACCTAGGGCGATTATAAACTTCTGATAAACACCTTTTCTCACACTTATCCTTTCAAAAAGCAAAATTCCCTCCTTCTCTCTCAAAAATACTCACAAACCCTCCCCTGCAAACAACAAAAACATTGTTCAATCCACACACACAAAACACCATGGCTCTTTCCTGCCTATATTTTTACTTGCCCTTACTTTGCTATTAATCTGTCACAACCTCTGATGACCAAAAAGAGAGACACTTCTGATGTAGAAAACATTGGAATGGGGATATTTCCAGAAAAATGACTAACTTCCAATTAAAATAATCCACAGAAGTTATAAAATGTGTTTATAAATTGTTCTCATTAGTTTTTCACAAACTACAGAAGAGTAAATGGGAACTACTGATGAATAAATCTGTTTCATCAGCAGTTTTGTCAATAAGGGCAAATCAGACATTTCCCAATTTAGAAATTTAACCTACGGCGGTTACAAACTTCTGATAAATACCCTTTCTCACACTTATCCATTGAAAAAGCAAAAATTCCCTTCTTCTCCTCAAAAACACTCTCAAACCTTCCCTTGCTAAACCAAAAACACTGTTCAATCAAAATACACCATGGCTCTCGTACTAAAAAAGGGACACAATCAAAGAGGCTACTTCGTGAAAGATTCAACCTGGTCCCAATACGACGAAATCAATGATTTAATCGTTAAATCCCAGTTCTACACAGCTTTCACCATTGATCTTCCAATTCACATTCAAACTCTAAATGAGTTCTGGGCTAATGCCGAGGCGGTGACTGTGAACAATAAAGTGATTTCCCTCAAATCAACCATCTAAGGGAAAGTTATGGCGATCACACCAGCCACTCTGGAAATATGACTTGGTCTAGATGATGCTGATGCACGAGAACAAATTCCCAATGCTGATATTCAACTAGCCATGACTGAGTGTGGTTACCAAGGTACTCTCTCACATGCTACAATTTATAAGAAATATTTTGATCCAAAATAAAAACTTTTGTTTCATTACATAATCATGTGTTTAAGTCCTAAAACTGGATCTTATGATCAGATGCCCTCAACTTTTCAACCTAATTTTCATTCAATTGTGAATGAAACAACTTTCAGGGCATCATTAGTTTTCTTTAATGAGTTGGTGTTGCATCACTATAGAGGATCAGATTGTAAGAAATCTACTACGTAATCATACAAATGAAGTAATTTAGGTGCGCAATTCCTAAATCACATGCAAAATGATATAAACAAATCAGAACACGATTAAATCCTTTTCAATAAACATTTTCATTCATAAACATTCAAATACACTTGAAAAAGGTTAGGTTTACAATGAAAGCTGATGATCAAAAAGTTCTAGACCTTAGAGAGAACACACACACAAAACCTAGGCAAAATGACCAACTATTAACACCGAAATTAAAATCAAAACTATATATAGGCATGTTCATTTGACCCATTGCATTGGTCGAATGAACCCTTCGACCTTGACACAGGCTCGAACCAAAACTTATAACCATTCAAATCTTCCTTCGACCTTTATAATCTCCCATCGACCTCACGCTAGGTCGAATAACACTTCAGAATACAAAGACAAAATTACACTTTCTGTCCTTAATGTATCACTGAAATTATGAAACATGCCCTTTTTTATTTTTTTTTCATTTTATGTCCAAAATTTGCTTTTTTATTGCATATTATGTCCTTTCTGACTAACTGGGTTAGATTTCTTAGTTAACCTCAAAACCATTAGGGGTATTATTGTCCATTATCACATTAAGGACACAAAGTGTAATTTTGTGCTTTTTTAATTATACTTTTATTTGTGCGACCCACTCACCACCACTTCATCTTCAACCTCCACCCACCAATACATTAGTTTAATTGTGGGACCCACCCACCACCACTTCATCTTGAACCTCCACCACTTCATCTTCAACCTACACCCACCACCTCTTTTTATAAACCCTAAAACCTGCCGTCATCCCAAATATAAACTGTTCTTCGACAAGCCCTTGGAGAAAGAATTCGACCGGTTTTAACTATCAACAAGATGGACAGGTTTTAACTGCCAAGGCCCACCCTGGCCATGAAAAGATCTGCCTGTGATTATAAGTTTGATGGTTTCAATGGTGAGTAATATATCCAAGAGTTTGATGATCATTTTGTTAAGGTAACATCTAAAATATGGCTTATGCTTGTGTATGAAAACTAGACTTCGTTTGTTAAAATTTATGAATTTGCCATATCAAGTTTAGTAACATTGGCTAGATGTATCCAAGTGATTTTGGTATCGGAATAACAAACTTGTGTATGAACTTTAGAACACGATGATAATGTGTAATTAGATGAACCATTTTCAAACTTGAATGGTATTTCTTATTTTGTAAGGTTGATGGTGGAAGCAAAGGACATATTTCGTATCAGTTTGTGCATCGATTATTGAACTTACTGTTGGTTTGGACGTAGCAACGGCAACTGCCGAGAGACATTTTTACTCATTGAACCTTGTAATGTCGGATTTGATAAACGTATTAGTGATGATGTTACGAACTATTGTTATTTTGACTCAAAAACCAAGAAGTGGACCACTAAGAGCACCGGCTCTGCAACTTGCAAGCGCGGGTTTGTTCCGTTCAGTTATGAACCAATTAAGCAGATTATTAACACATGCATGAACGACAAGAAATATCCGTTGTGGCCTATGTTGACTAAGCTTGGTGTTACCATGAAGTCTGAAGAGAAGGAGTTGATGGGTAAGGCATTGATGAAACGTGTTATGCAGAATTGGTATTTATATATGTAACAGATTATATTATACAAATAATATGATTTTGGTTAATATAGTGATTTATATTTGGGATGATGGCGGATTTTAGGGCTTATAAAAAGAGGTGGTGGGTGGAGGTTGAAGATGAAGTGGTGGAGGATGAAGATGAAGTGGTGGTGGGTATGTCCCACAAATAATCTAAAGTATTGGTGGGTGGAGGTTGAAGATGAAGTGCTGGTGAGTGGTTCCCACAAATAAAAGTAAAATAAAAAAAAAACACAAAATTACACTTTGTGTCCTTAATGTAGTAATGGACAATAATACCCCCGATGGTTTTGAGGTTAACTGAGAAATCTAACCCAGTTAGTAAGAAAGGACATAATATGCAATAAAAAAGCAAATTTTGGACATAAAATGCAATAAAAAAATAAAAAAGGGCATGTTTCATAATTTCAGTGATACATTAAGGACACAAAGTGTAATTTTGTCAAATACAAAAAAACTTTATGATAAACATCGTTTTATGTAAATCCAAAGCGATATTCACATTCGTGGACCTACAAACTCCCCCTTGAATATTGTGTGGATTGTTTTCTTTGATAATCAAGCGTCTTGTTCATCAGTTTTATTCTCAGATTCTTCTTTTGCTTCATGCTCATTTCAGGTTCTAGTTTGCGTTTGTGCGAAACTTTCTTCACTTCCTGAACTTTCACATACTTTCCCAGTTTCTTGTTATAATCACATCCCGCATTCACATACCATGCGAAACAGAAGCATACGACTCCGTAAAACTTCATAGCTTGTTCCACATCTTGAACTTCAAAATGTATCGGATTGAAATACAGCATATTGATATCTTCACTTGAGCAATTTATCATCCACATAGGATCAAATATGCGTATTTTCTTGAATTCAGTCTTCGGATCTTTATCTTTCAACACTATCACTGCTTCAGCTATCTTCCAATCATAATAGCAAAATACGAACTCATTACTGAAATGTTGTTGAATATGCATCAACGGTATCCTCTTCATCACAACAGGAGGCTTATACTTCAGTGTAATTCTTTTCATGCCGGTAATGGGATCAATGTCTATATGTTCAATACGTTTAGGATATTGAGGCCTAAACAAATCCCATTTGGTTTACTTTATCTTGACATCTTCTCAGCAAACCATCCAACCGCATTATTATTCAAAGAAGCACCACTCATCGTGTGTCTACAAACATCTCTAATGTCATGAAATCTGTAGAAGTACAAGATCCCTTTCTCCCACTTCACACCTATACACCGTAGCTGTCTGTAACCTCGCATATTTCCAAATTCTTTTTAATTTTCTATCATTCGGATTTTTCATTTGTATTCTTTATTTTTAGTTCGAACTATCATGTCGTTTTAAGAAGTTTAATCATGTAAGTTATCCATTATCTAATTCTTATTTATAATATTTTAATTTAGCCTTATCCGCATTCTAACTAATTCAAATTCGTGAGATTTTTGTATGGATAATTCATTCTATTCATTGGATCCTAATCGAAATCGTAAACCAACATAAACTGCCTTGAATTATGCGATAATAACCACTCTAAGTCGCTTAAGTATTCAAATTTTCGAAGATAAACATAAACTGGGTTTAAACCATAGATAAACATCATCGATTCTCTTTCATTATCGGTTCTTACCATATAAATACCCATCCCCATATCCTCTGCATTCATTCCAACTCAAACCCCCACAAGTAATCACTCTAATCGTCACTCTGTTAATCGAACCTGTTTGCTCGTTTATGTTTCTCGTATTTTACATCACTTCTAGTAAGTTTTAATTCAATTATTTCATTCAGGTTATTCGACTAGTTTTAGGTAATAAAAACCCTAAGTTAAAACTAAGAATTATCAAGGTTTTGATGGGTAATTAAACGATTAGGGTCGGGTCTGGTTTAGGTAGTTTTTGGGGAAGAAGACGATCAGTGGCTAAGGTTTTAAACATTCTGGTCGCGTCAACAATCAACTGATTATGTAGAGCAGCTGGTTGGTTAGTCACTTTATAAAGAAACAGACTCAGGTTCGATCCCTGTGAGAACAGAGTTTTGTGTAGTTTTTTTTTAGAAACAGATCATTACAGTATGTTTAAAAAACTTAGTCACAGATTATACACTAACTGATCTTGTAGACGAGTTGGTTTGCTTGGCTTGTTATGTTCAAGATGACCCGGGTTCGATTCTAGATTGAACCAGGTTTCATATACTTTTTTTTAAAGCTAACTATTATTACTAAATATGTTAATTATTATAAAATTATAGTATAAACCTTGTTTTGTTCATAAATAATTCATAAAAACTCTGTTTTTAGTGATGCAAAAGCATACATTTTTCTAAAATTATTTCTAATCTAATGGATCAAAGATATAAAATTTTCGATAGAAAAATATATATTTTTATGTTTTTATCCTATTATTTTATTTAAATCTATGGTATAAATAAATTGTTTTAAATACAAAATAAATAGAAAATAATTTATAGAAAATATTTTTCATAATTTCAAGACTTATATCTTTTAGTCTATATAAAAAAATGATAATATTTATTATTATATTTTTAAATAAACAATTAATATTTAAGCGTCTTTCCCCAAAACTATAGAACTCTAATCGATTGACTTAGAAGTCTTAGACTTGTTAGACTTGTGACACTTAAACTTTATAATGCCAAATCTAGGTTAATACCATTGGGAATAAATTTACCTGCTATTGCATACTTGGGATTTTGCTTGCTTGCTAAGGTGAATTTACTTATCCCTACACTTTTACAGGTTTTCAATGCTTTTCGGGGTGAAACATGTTAAACTTTATTCTTTAAACTTATGCAATTCAACTATGTGTCTTGTGTGATTCTTTTTGTTGCGTGTCTTAAACTTGCTAAGTGAACTCAACTAATACTTGGATAATCATTAAATTTGATCAAGCCAACAGTAACAATGATAGATATATTGGATTAACAACCCCACCTAGATTCGTTGACCATGTCTATGGAGAGCACGAGTGATTGGAACTGAAACTTAAACTTAGGTGAACCATGTCTATGAGATGGACCTTTAAACTTTGTCAACATAGGGTTGATTATGCCCCAGTTTGATGTGGTTTTGTTTTCACATGTATGCCCTAGTTGTTACATATTGACACATAATTGTATGCTTACACTTTATGATGCTATACTGCGTTTTGACAAAAAAAAAATTATGTACTCTCACTAACTTTATAGTTGACCCCCTCTATTTTCCAAAACTTAACATGTTTTAGGTATTCGGTTTTGCTTGGAAGTTAACATTTGCTTGTGGATCACATAGGAGCTGAAGCCTTAGATTAAACATGTTATTGTCATTTTAACTTATTTGATTTGTATGAAAACTGTTTGTAATCTATTGAAACGTTTATTCGTCACCATGAGCTATTGAGCAATCGTCACTACGTGGCACCCTGATGTTTCCGCCATCAGTTGGGGTGTTACACTGTCTCAAGTATTTCCATCCCAACGCTTTTCCTTTGAAAACTCTGTTGTGATATTTGTAGAACCCTCCTTGCACTTTTGCAATAGGTCTATTAGCCTCTTTCTCTGTCAACTTCCTCACCAACTCTTTGAGCTCATCAGATTGTTTGTATGTCTGTTTCTGATTGGCTTCTTTTCCAAACACTTCATCAATAATCTTCTTTCCTTTCTGTTTAGCAATCTTTTCAACTTCATTAAGTGTTTGTTCATTGATCTTAGGTATCACTAAATCCTCTTTCTGTTTGAAATATTCTGGATATTCTTCATGTGTAATATCTTCAATCTCAATGTCTTCAAACACAGGAGTATCTTGATCATCCGAGTGATTACCTGCTTCTCTAACTGGAATGTTAGGAATCTCATTATCATTCATAATCTCTTCTGGAGACTTCCCTGAGAATCCGGTTAAAAATCGAATTCAAGGATTGATTAAACGAAAACAACTCGGTTTCAGACGGGAGATTCGAGACGAGACAGAAATATACTATAACAAAGTCATCACAGATTCATATTAATTCTGAAACGGTTACAGACACTGTCATCAGTAGGATAAACATCTATCTCGGGGCCGGGGGAGGTCGGGCATGACCTCCCCCTTGAGAGCATTCAAAGCATAAACTCAAATCTACAAATGAAAACCAACACATGAGATTGCTATTTATAGTCCAAAACCATAAGTCACCTTCGCCCATTTAAGGAGGTCGAATGTGGAACTTTTCCACATTCGCACCATCTCAAACGGTCGAACCTAGACTTAGGTTTCGGTCTATATTCACAAATGCATCAGATCCATAAAATGCCCTTATGGATCACCACAATCTCATGTAATACAATACAAGACTCAACCCTAGTCTATTCGACAGTGACGTCCACATAATAGTGCATCAACATTCCCAACTTGCTTGGCTATACCATCTAAAATCTCTTTAGATACAGCAGTAGAGACTTCCTCATCTTCAAGATCTTGATCGTTGTATTCAATCTCAAATCTCATATCATCGTTCTCAAATATCTCGGGGAATCTTCCAGTCAATTCAATCATCCACACATTCTTCTCAAACATTTGACGATATAATATTTTATCCTCTTCAGATAAAGCTTTAATCCTCTAATTCCAGAAGATACTATTATCTTCATCCACATTCTCACCAGGTGTCTTCTTTGAACTAGACTCGCCTGTTTCACCTTTATCTGTATCTCTTTTCTCAAATGAAAACTGTTTAGCATCTTGATCATCATCATCATCTGAACTTTTATCATCATTCTTATTTCCACTCTTACCTCCTGCATCATCATCATGATCAGATGTATCACCAAACTCATCATCATCACCTTCCTCATCAGACTCTTCATAATCAACCTGTTCTTCTTCTTTATCCTCCTCTTCCACCTCTGAAGCAGTTTGATCTTCTTTGTATTCATCTTTCCATGAGTAATCAACATCTTATTTTAAGTTTCAAGCTGTTTCACTTTAGCTTCCAATTCTTCTTGATTAGCTTTAGAAGATAAAACAATCTGGAACATTGTCTTTTCATCTTGCTTTATCTATTTGATCTCAGCTTGTTGTTGATTAAACGCTTTCATAACATTCTCAATCTGACGATTCACAGCTTCCATTACTTCATTAGAAACGGTAACTGTGGAATGGATGATTTAGCAACTGGTGTAGCAGTAGGTTTTGTTGTTTTATTTTCTGAACTTGTTCTAAAACATTATTCAGTAATGCAGAAAAGTTTTCAGGATCAGCCTGAGATGATGGATCAGTTGTAATAGCTTCCTGAACAACTTTCTTCTTCTTCACAGCTGGGATGTGATTGGTGTTGTAGCTTTTGAGCTTCATATCTCTAGGACTTTCTTTCCAACTAATAACAAGTCAATCTCCCTATCTCTTTTCTTCTTGGGAGCTTCTTTCTTTGACATTGTTTTTCCTCTAACTTTCTTTGACTTAATACCAATAACAGGAGAACCTTGAAAGTCAAAATTATCACAAGTCAAATCATAATCCTCATCTTCTAACACTCTGGTTCTCTATTCTTCAACAACGTTTTCTAAACCTTCAATTTCACCAACCTTAGTGGCCTTGGGTTTGGTTACTCTTGCTGTTTCAGCATTTGAATCCCACTCAGGATCAACTTGAGTCTCTTCTGAATCTACAGACTCTTCATCAATAAGTAAGGACTTTGGTTTACCCTTACCTTTCACAGTTTTTGTGATACCCCGCAATTTAAGGTTCTCGCTTTAACTAAACTCTAGTTACATTCCTTGCATTCTACTTAACTAGGGTTATCTAGATAGGACACACGCTGCATAGTTATAGGTTAATAACTGCATGAAGAAGTAATTATTACTATACTGTATACATGATTAGTGAATCTCGGACGTTGGTGAACAATGAAGTTAAATAATTGTGAATTAATTGATTGAGATTGATTGCGATTACGTACTTTTATGATACTCTGTGAAACTATGTGCAAACTGTATGTGATTCCGTGAACTTAAACCGAATACGTTAATAAAAACCATAATGGATGGACCATTAGGATGGTTCGGGTCTTAACACATGGAGTTAAACTTGTTATGGTCGAAAATAGCGAAAACATCGAAGGAAACGGGCAGTACAACAAAGCAGGATGCCCGGAGCAAGCCGGCGAGCTGTGAGCGGCCGCTCACAGGCTCCGCGCGGCCGCTCACGGGTGTCTGTCGAGCCCAAACCACCTTAAACCTCTATTTAAGCAATCTTAAGCCTCATACAACCCCTAAACTCAACCCTAATCTCCCCCTTTCACCTAGTTATGAAAATATCAGCCTCTAACACCTGCTAAGGCTCAAGAACATCGATTGGGAAGCTTGGAGAGCATTCGGTTGATTGTTTTGAAAGGCTTGCGGTATAATCTTCAATGTTTTGTATTTTAATCTTCTTAAATATGTTATAAAACCTTATAACTAAATTTTTCCAGGTCTGAAACCTTTTCATAAAGATTAAAACTTGAAGTTTATAAAGATTGAATGGGTTAAACATAATCCTATGCGATTAGAAATTGATAGGTTGCATGATTATATATGTTCTTGATGTTTTAGACTCCTAGGGTTTATAAATGATGTTTAATATGTATCATTAGGGTTTGATCACGTGTGGCTCTTATTGATGTTGTGTGATGATTATTAGGTGCTATTGATTGATAATATGCAACTAGGGTTTGATATAATTGATAATATTGCATGATCAGAATCTGGACAGAATCTGAATGTTGACTTGTAGGGTCTGTTACGTGGCTTGAAAGTAATTGTTTTGATCGATTCTTTGCATGAATGGATTGTACATGGTCTTAGCCTTTTCGAATGGGCAAAATCATCTGAATTGGATGTCGTTTGATAAGTTTTTGAAATTTTCTTTCATTAAAGGTCATATCAGATTTTCGGATTAACAAACTGAGTCAATTTTAAACAATCATAACTCGAGTTTTACAACGAATTAAGTTATGAAATAGGTTAACATTAGAATAAATTGGCTTTTCCTAGTAGACTCATCCCGTTTGGATGAATTCAAGATTTTTGGGAATTTTTCTACTAACTTGACCTGCTGTAGAACCTTTCTGGACATATATGTGATATACGATTTTTCATGTTTTTTGTGTTTGGTTTTGAGACAAAAAAAAATATGGGTTATCAAATGAATCCCAAATAATATTCAGTAAAAATTTGGGAGTTTAATTCGTTTGTTAAGTATTTTAAACAGATTAGTTTTCATAGCACATAATCTGTCCTAAAAACGCAGATTGTGTATTATGTGGTTATGTGACTATTTGGAGTCCTATGTTGTATCTTATTGACATGAATTTGAATGGACACTTAAATGAGATGCATAGGAAGTGTATAACTTATGGTAACCAACATATTCACCAACGGGTCCGTAGGGTTTACTTATGCATGTAGAACCACTAGGTGTCACTTATACGATTTTGAACAATTAAACGTCTTGGACAAACGGGTTATATGGTGTAATGGTATTACACATATACTCACTTAGTGACACATGTACTAGGGAGTCGGTAGCACACCCTACTTTGGAGTTTGGATTTATTTGCGTGCATTCTAAGGTGAGTTTCACTACTTTTTCTCAAAAGCATGCGTCTTAGGGTGAGACAACTTTGATAAACATTTTCTAGTCCGGTTTGGGACTACTTGAACATTGAATCTTTAGGAGAGTCCGTTATGAATCCTTGGGGAGGATTGCCCTTTGATCAGTTTAAAACTTATTGGCCCTTTGTGAAATAAACACTCTATCACTTAAAAAGTCCTTGCACATTATTGGGTTAATCGCTGGAGGCGAGCGGGGTATTAGTTGATAGCGCTATTAGGTTGTGCAGCAACCTCATGTTTGCGATGCTGGGAGCATGGGCATGAACTTCTGACCACAATTGATAACTAGTGTTGATAGACACTAGTTATTGAGGCAAATTATTATACTACTGAAGGTGTCCCAATAATACTGTTTAGTTTCAATGAGTAGGTTAGCTACCCCTGACACGCTTAAACTGATAAAACTTGAACATTTTGGTCGGGAGGACCTATGCTTTTACTTGGTTACGTGGTTTTGGAAACCAGCGCATTTACTTACTCATTTTCTTTACTTAGTGAACTCACCAACATTGTTTGTTGACCCACGATATACATGCTTTTGCAGGTAGTTAGCTTCCGGTGCCACGATCAGAAAGTACTACACACTTCACTGCATTTGAGTCAAGGGCATACACCTAAATTACATATCATGCTTTTATATTTTCTTTCATATGGTTTTAATTTGGGCGCGTTGTTTTGGGCATGGTTTAAAAAGGTTTAAATTTGGTTTACGCTTCCGCAGCTTAACTAAACTTGGTTTTTGAAAACGAACTAAATGGTTTGGGAATTTAGAGTTCGTTCATATGACTTATGGCTATGGGATGCTGGTATGTCATGTGCCTCGTGGTATAAACTCCGCAGTGAAAATTTGAGGGTGTGACAGATTGGTATCAGAGCCATTGGTTATAGTGAACTAGGATTGCATGTTGAGTATAGTCTATACTCATCATAGCATAAGTACACTCACAACTTAAGTGCACAACTAGCTTTTAGCTACATATATCTACAACATATGATTTCGGGAGATATGTTATCTTATAGTTCTAGACCTAAATCTGAACACGTCAATGGTGGGAGCCCAAGGTTACACCAGGTGGCACATTACTAGGAGTAGTATCCTAACAAACCTCGTGGATGAGGAAAAAACAATAGTACAAGGGAGGGAGCCCTTGCGAGCGTTGTGGCGCAAGTACACAGGAAGATGCACGATACGCATGACGTGGTACCATTAAATCAAATCAACTATGAAGAAATTAAAATACTGAGACTCATCCTTTTTCACTAAGCAAGGAGACAATTAGTTTCTGTTCCTTGTTACTTGATCTTTCTTACTTCCATTCGAAACTCAGACGGGACTGGGTTACACATATAGAACTTATTTCTTACTTTACTACCTTACGCCTAGTATGAGCGGGTGGACGTATGACTGCATTTCCCTGTTTCTCATAAGTATATGGTAGATTCATGGGAACACATTAGATCGGGGCTTGTTACACACACTCTTGGGGAGTTATGTAAAGCCTGCGACGTAGTGCAACATCTCAAGGGAAGACGAAACCTACTAATGGTTGACAGCCACGACTGGAGGAACGAATGGTGCAGCTGACCACTAAACTGACTCACACAGGACCGGAGATGGAGACTGTATGTGATGAGAATCTTATGACACAGACATCGCAAAAGAGGAAGGAGAAGGGATGGAAGGGGAACTTGAGCAGGAGAGCACATGGAAAGTGAGGATGAAGGCTCTACTATCTAGACAGAGCGTGGTGACGTTTGGCTCTTACCTTTTCTTACCTGTCTTTTCTTCCCTTTCCTTTTGTTAACTTAGATAAGACTGAGTTCTTATGATCAATAATTGGGTGGTTGAGGCCCTCGCATCTTTCCAAGCTAGTAAAGATCTATTTTGCTAAATCATTTTTTCCCCTGACTTTCACATTTGAATTTTCTTATACCTTGAGCGCACATGCCATAATAACAACCTGCCATCATATTTTTTAGTCTTCTATTGGTTGTAAACCTCGATAACTCCAACGGAACTGAAGGAGACTGTCTGATTGCTTCGATAGTATAAGTCTTTGACATGTGCATTTGCCCCAGACAGAATGGGGTAATGCATACTACATGCACACTCGATGAGTTAAAGATACTTGGATGGAGAACGTAACACCCTGTGATGAAATCTAGAAATTTTTTATATAAAGACGGATGGGTCTGAGATCGACACCTACACTACCAAGATACAGGAGTTGGATACCATATACTTGAATCTAATTAACCAACTTTACCAGCGGATCGAATTTCATACCAAAAGGGTGGGTCCCTCAGATTCGTGGCTTGGCCACTGCAGCTCACCTACCCAAAATCTAACAAATCTTTCACATGGCTCGCAAACACACTAATGAGGCTGTTGAGCATGGTACTTTTCTGAAGCATGGAGCTTCATCTTCTACTTTTTGTGATAGCAAGAGAAAGTGGGATAGTGTGAGGTATAAGTCCTTCAACAACAACAACAACTACAACGGTAACAACAACAATGGGGCTCGTTGAAGAGCATATGTGATTGGCTTTGGGGAAGCTAGGACTGATAACAATGTCATGGCGGGTATGTGTACGACACTCTTGCCTCTATTTTATATGATACTGGTGCGGACTATAGTTTTGTGTCATCAAAACATAACAAACAACTAGGGATGGTTCCTACTCTTCTTGATACCCCGTACACTATAGAGTTAGTTGATGGGAAGCCTGTTGGGGTATCCCATATTCATCGTGACTGTAAGCTCGAACTAGATGGGAAATTGTTTGCCATCAACCTTCTACCTATCACCCTATGAAGCTTTGATCTTGTAACACCCCAACCGATGGCGGAAACATCGGGATGTCACGTATTGACGATTGTTCAGTAGCTCATGGTAAATAATAAATTTCATTAATTGATTACATAAATTACATACAATTGTTCTAAAAAGAATTTGTACATCAAAATGAAAAATACTAGATACACATCTTCAAGCATTAACTCTAATCTTCAAGCAAGCTATATCCTGAAACATGTTAAGTTTGAAAATATTTTGGGTCAACAAAAGTTGGTGAGAATTACATAGGTTTTGATAATGGTATAAAAATGTTGTGCAATTCATGTGTCATGGCAAGTCTAGTCCATATGTGAAAACATACTAGAAGTAAATCGAGTGCATAATCAACCCTTGTGACTGTTATAATGTGGTACATCCCATACGCTCATGGTTCACTCGAATATGTTATGCGATAACAAACACCCACGCTACCTTTGTAGGAGGCACGTATCCGGGTGGGATTGTCAGTCCAATAGATCTATCAATGTATACCGTCGGCTGATCAATGTTAATGATTATGCTAGAATTGTGCTTACCCTAGTCATGTTCAAGACATAATGCAACATAGAAAAACACATAGACACATTGATGATTGAATTGCATATATAATGTTGTAACATGTTTCACCCCAAAAATGGTGATAAATAGAAAAGGGGCTATGTAAAACTCACCTTAGCAAAATGTTATGTCTCGTGAAAAAAATAGAATAATGTGTTGTGAATGTATGCGAGGCGAATCCCAAAGACTCAACAACGTAGCTAGTCCAAATTGAAGAAAACGAAAAAGAAAGAATATCAAGCTTCCAATTCGCCAATTACAAGAGCTTATAATCAAAGCTTCAATTGTAGAAGTAATACACTATAGAAGAAAGGTATGAGGGAAAGTTTAATCGGATTGAAACAATCGATTTAGAGGTGCAAAGTATAATGGGTCATAGGTGGGTTTTTATACTAGTTTTGGAGTCAATTAGCCATTAAAATTGGTCAACACCATAAAGTAAGGTTTTATGATGAATTGACTATTTGACTAAGACTTTGACTGTTTGACTAAGACTTTGACTAGGACTTTGACCAGGACTTTGACTATGGCTTTATTTAAAAAAAAATTCTTGACAAGTGTATGTGTAAAAAAAAAAAAAAGAGTTTAGATCATATTATTATTATTATTATATATACATTTATATATATATATATATAAGTTGTGAGTTAGGAAAATAAAGACTTAGGCACATTTGTATAATATTAATGATAAAGATGTAAATAAAAAAAAGGGCTTTTATATATTAAAATTTGGGGAAAAATTTTGCGATGTTACAGTCTCCCCTACTTTTGAAAACTTCGTCCCGAAGTTATTAATAACACAGGGTTGAGGGTGATTGGGTAGAAGTTAGGGCAACTATGGTTTGTAAAATTTGAGTTAAGGGACGACATGAACTTATAGGTAATAGAATAATCTGTTTTCGAATAATTTGGGTAAGAGGTTTAATATGTGTGAGTCTTATGGGTTGGATTAGGTTCGTCTGAAATCGTAAGGAGTGTAAGAATCTAGCAAAGCATTAAGTTTTAGGAGTCCTAAAAGAAATGCATGAATTGATTGACTATAGAAAAACTAAATGAACTACCAGGTAACTAGAGTTTATACTTGGTTACCTACCGAAAACCTTGATAGAATTTCACACTACCTTAACGTACCTGTAAATTCATGATTACGTTCCGGACCGCAATCACCAATTTACCTTACATTAGGGTTTTGTGTCCTTCTATGACTCTAAACACACATGTAAGTAATGCAAAATAACCTTGTGATTGAATCGTTTACAATGTATCCAAAAATGAGTCCAACTGTTGAGTAGGAAAAAGACTTCTACCAGTCAGTGAGTAAGAACCTCTACCGATTGTTGAGCAGGTGCGATAGCCTCTACCAGTCGTTGAGCAGGTTGTAGGGCCTCTACCGACTGTTGAGCAGGCATGATGACCTCTACCAATCGTTGAGTAGGTTATTTGGTACTCAACTAACTGTTGAGCAAGTACTTCATCCTCTACCAGTTGTTTGATTAAGTGTACCAATTATTTCACACATAAATTGCAAATTGATAATATGTACATATAAACAATCAAGTATCAAGCATAGCATGCGAGTTGTAATAGTGTTGTCCTAGACAAGGTTAATGACTCTAGGTGTGTCTATAGCAAATTGTTTATATTCCATGATTTCTAGTATCAAATGTTTAAATATGGTAGATAATCGAATCCTCATGTATAACTAAGGATTAAGTTTGATGCAACACACAACCAAGTTTCAATAGTTTGGTTATCATGGGTAACTAGCTCATGTGTGAAAAGGTGAAGGATATGAATTTAGTTCTTGAGAGGATGATGAAAAATCTTGAAGCAGAATCAAGGTTGTGAGAGATAGTGAATGTGAAGATAGTTGATAAAGAGTTTATTTTATAGTAAGGAGATTATGTAGCAGTGTAAATTTTGGGGTTTGGATCAAAGGTTATAATCAAGTGTATAAGAAAACATGATTGTGGTATATGCCAAATATTGTAAAAATTTGAACAAGTTAAAAATGAGTGAGTGTTGATGGAGAATTTAGTGACTATATATTATTCCTATGGATAAAAAAAATTTATTTTCAAAATTGGTTTTGTACATAAAGCAAAAGTTGTTAAATTGTACAAGCTAAGTGGGCTTTGATTAAAATATTCCCGTTAGTTGGAGATTTCAAACATGACATTAGGTTTTGAAGATCAAGGTTCTATTAAGTGATTTTTAATAGTTTAAAGCATTATATAGAAAATTGTTTGTTACGTCAATAAATAAACAATTGAATTTAAGTTCGAGGACATCTTTTGACAAAAATATGTACTTTTGTAAAGTTACTAGGTAATGAAAATACAACAGGATTTAGAAATCTTTAGTTTGTGCTAAGGTATGAGGTTATAGTTTTTAAAAATAAGTAACATGTGGAGAAATGAAATAATATGATTTGGGTAGGGTGTAGAATATTTAAAAAGTGGCTAAGATGGTAAGGTGAAGTGTGATTGTGAAATCCATAGATGGTTATGAAATGAGATTGATTTAAGCTGTAAAATTTTGAGATTTTAGAGCTTAGTTTAAGGAAAGTGAGTGTAATCATTTATTCATTAATTAAAACGAATAAACGAAAACGTTGACTTATCAAAACTTCTAGATTCTAATAACATAATGAAGACATGCTTTAGCCTATAAGTGAACACTCATCCCGAGAATTCCCAGGTAGGCATCCGGGTCCCTCGTCTGATTGGGATATATGCGCAATGCCAGCCTAGACAGAAGACTCAGAATACAGGCGTTCACCCTTCCAGATTGCCTGTGTTCGTTATTAAGATTCTAGAACTTCGACGAGATCTCAAGGTGGTTCAGGCTAAACCTGAGGATTTTGTCCTATTAGTCTAAGAGTAGATCCAGTGATGGAGAGCAATCTTCTTGTAGGGATTAAAGTAGGGATAAGAAGTAGGAGGGAGATAGAGAATAACAAGTAAAAGGAGCAAATACTAGTTATAATCCTATGGTTATAGACTAGATTATTTTTCTAATAACCTAATTCCCTATAACCAAGGCTCTGATACCAATCTGTAACACCCCAACCGATGGCGGAAACATCGGGATGTCACGTATTGACGATTGTTCAGTAGCTCATGGTAAATAATAAATTTCATTAATTGATTACATAAATTACATACAATTGTTCTAAAAAGAATTTGTACATCAAAATGAAAAATACTAGATACACATCTTCAAGCATTAACTCTAATCTTCAAGCAAGCTATATCCTGAAACATGTTAAGTTTGAAAATATTTTGGGTCAACAAAAGTTGGTGAGAATTACATAGGTTTTGATAATGGTATAAAAATGTTGTGCAATTCATGTGTCATGGCAAGTCTAGTCCATATGTGAAAACATACTAGAAGTAAATCGAGTGCATAATCAACCCTTATGACTGTTATAATGTGGTACATCCCATACGCTCATGGTTCACTCGAATATGTTATGCGATAACAAACACCCACGCTACCTTTGTAGGAGGCACGTATTCTGGTGGGATTGTCAGTCCAATAGATCTATCAATGTATACCGTCGGCTGATCAATGTTAATGATTATGCTAGAATTGTGCTTACCCTAGTCATGTTCAAGACATAATGCAACATAGAAAAACACATAGACACATTGATGATTGAATTGCATATATAATGTTGTAACATGTTTCACCCCAAAAATGGTGATAAATAGAAAAGGGGCTATGTAAAACTCACCTTAGCAAAATGTTATGTCTCGTGAAAAAAATAGAATAATGTGTTGTGAATGTATGCGAGGCGAATCCCAAAGACTCAACAACGTAGCTAGTCCAAATTGAAGAAAACGAAAAAGAAAGAATATCAAGCTTCCAATTCGCCAATTACAAGAGCTTATAATCAAAGCTTCAATTGTAGAAGTAATAGACTATAGAAGAAAGGTATGAGGGAAAGTTTAATCGGATTGAAACAATCGATTTAGAGGTGCAAAGTATAATGGGTCATAGGTGGGTTTTTATACTAGTTTTGGAGTCAATTAGCCATTAAAATTGGTCAACACCATAAAGTAAGGTTTTATGATGAATTGACTATTTGACTAAGACTTTGACTGTTTGACTAAGACTTTGACTAGGACTTTGACCAGGACTTTGACTATGGCTTTATTTAAAAAAAAAATTCTTGACAAGTGTATGTGTAAAAAAAAAAAAAGAATTTAGATCATATTATTATTATTATTATATATACATTTATATATATATATATATAAGTTGTGAGTTAGGAAAATAAAGAATTAGGCACATTTGTATAATATTAATGATAAAGATGTAAATAAAAAAAAGGGCTTTTATATATTAAAATTTGGGGAAAAATTTTGCGATGTTACAGATCTCGTGGTCGGCAAGGACTGGTTGTCCAAGCAACACGCTGAAATTCTCTGTCAGCAGAAGATTGTTCGTGTCCCCCTCCCAAGTGGAGAACTTTTATCTATACAGGGTGATCGTGGTGGTGCCATGGTGGGTATCATATCCTTTTTGAAAGCCCAGAAGTGTATTCGTAAGGGCAGTCCAGCCATTTTGGCTAACATATCTGACACTGGAGCTGAAACTAAAATTAAGATTGAGGACAACCCAGTAGTCTGAGATATCCCAGATGTTTTCCCAGAGGAACTACCTGGACTTCTTCCTGTTCGTCAAGTGGATTTTCAAATTGACCTTGTACCTGGAGCAGCTCAAGTTGCACGCGCACCATACCGCCTAGCACCAGGCGAACTTCAAGAACTTTTTACACAACTCCAAGAGCTATTGGATATGGGCTTTATTAGATCTAGTTCTTCGCCATGGGGAGCTCCAGTTTTGATGTTAAGAAGAAAGATGGGAGTTTCCGCATGTGTATCGATTATCGGGAGTTAAACAAAGTACGGTTAAGAACCGCTACCCTTTGCCTCGTATTGATGACTTGTTCAACCAGCTACAAGGGTCGAGTTTCTATTCTAAGATTGACTTGAAGTTAGGATACCATCAGCTGAGAGTCCGAGAGCAGGATGTGTTTAAGACATTTTCAAAATCGTTTTGGACATTATGAGTTTTTTTGGTGATGCCATTTGGGCTAACTAATGCACCGGCTGTGTTCATGGATCTAATGAACCGTGTGTGCAAGCCCTATTTGGACAAATTCGTCATAGTGTTCATAGATGACATACTGATTTATTCCAAGAGAAAGGAAGAGCACGAGCAACACCTGCAGCTGATCTTGGAACTTTTGAGAAATGAGCAGTTGTATGCAAAATTCTCTAAATGTGACTTTCAGATTCGAGAAGTCCAATTTCTTGGACATGTGGTTAACGAGGCAAGAATACATGTCAATCCCGCCAAGATTGATGTTATTCAAAAGTGGGAGGCTCCTAGACTCCAACAGAGGTGCGCCAGTTTCTTGGTCTTGCGGGATATTATCGCAGATTCATTGAGGGATTCTCCAAGATTGCTCAACCCCTCACTGCTTTGACACAGAAGGGTATTACTTACAATTGGGGAGATGCCCAAGAATCTGCTTTTCAATTATTAAAGTCGAAACTTTGTAGTGCACCTATACTATCATTACCACAGGGTACAGAGGACTTCGTGGTGTACTGTGATGCGTCTATCCAAGGGTTAGGGTGTGCGCTGATGTAGCGTGATAAGGTGATCGCGTATGCCTCACGGTAATTAAAGGTTCATGAGAAGAATTACACCACCCATGACTTGGAACTAGGAGCAGTGGTTTTTGCTCTAAAGATCTGGAGGCAATATCTCTAGGGAACGAAGTGTACGATCTTCACTGACCACAAGAGCCTCCAACACATATTCGATCAAAAGGAGCTGAACATGCGACAGCATCGATGGGTCGAGCTTCTGAATGATTATGACTGTGCCATCAAGTATCATCCAGGGAAAGCAAACGTAGTAGCTGATGCCCTCAGTCGTAAGGAAACGAAACCTAAACGGGTGCGAGCCTTACAACCTACCATTCATTTAAATCTTCCTGATAAGATACGTGAATCCCAGGGCGAGGTCTTGAAAGAAGAAAACATCGGGCTTGAAACATTACATAGTGCTGATAAGCACTTGGAACTAAAGACAGATGGTCTTCAATACTTCATGAATCAAGTCTGGATACCAAGTTTTGGGGATCTCAGACAACTGGTGCTGGATGAAGCTCATACCTCTCGATATTCGGTACGTTCGGGTTCGGACAAGATGTACCAAGATCTTAAAACTCTTTACTGGTGGCCAAAAATGAAAGCTGAAATAGCCACTTATGTTAGTAAGTGCTTGACTTGCACGAAGGTTAAGATTGAATATCAGAAACCTTCAGGCCTACTCCATAAACCAGAAATCCCTATGTGGAAATGGGATGGGATTTCTATGGATTTTATCACAAAGCTTGCTAGAACGCCAACGGGCCATAACATGACCTGGGTTATTGTGGATCGTTTAACCAAATCGCCATACTTTCTGGGAATAGAGGAAACGGACTCGCTGGAGAAACTAGCAAATCTCTACGTCAAGGAGGTAGTCTCTAGGCATGGGGTGCCTACTTCTATTATATCTGATCGCGATGCGCGCTTCACTTCTCATTTTTGGACTACTCTCCAAAACGCTTTGGGGACTCGCTTAGATATGAGCACAGCCTATCACCCACAGCCGGATGGACAGAGTGAACGTACAGTCCAAACATTGGAAGATCTGCTACGAGCGTGCGTGGTGGATTTTCGCAACAGTTGGGATGAGCACTTGCTTTTAATTGAATTCTCGTATAACAACAGTTTCCACACTTCGATACAGTGTGCGCCTTTAGAGGCACTTAATGGACGCAAGTGTAGGTCTACCATCTACTGGACTGAAGTTGGGGATAGCCAGCTAACAGGTCCCGAACTCGTGCATGAAACTTCCGAGAAGATAGTGCAAATCAGAAACCAGATGGCTGCTGCTCGTGATCGACATAAAAGCTACGCTAATAAGCGTAGGAAACCTTTGGAGTTACAGGTTAGGGATAAGGTTCTATTGAAGGTGTCACCTTGGAAGGGGGGGTGATACGCTTTGGAAAACGGGGAAAGTTGAACCCACGATTTGTTGGACCATTCGAGATTGTCAAAAGGATTGGTCTAGTAACTTATAGGTTGAATCTGTCTAATGAACTTAATGGGGTACACGATGTACACCACGTATCGAATATAAAGAAATGCTTATCGGATGCAAAACCGGTGGTGCCACCGGAGGATATCCAGGTGGACGATCAACTACGGTTCGTGGAAGAACTGGTGGAGATTCTTAAGCGGGGCGTCAAGAAACTCGGACAGAGCATCATACTGACTGTTAAGGTGAGATGGAATTCCCGTCTAGGACTGGAATACACGTGGGAATGCAAGGGATCAAATGCGGCTTAAATACCCACACCTCTTTTCTGAACCTGAACCTGAACATTGATCGAACGCTAAACATAAAGCAGCTCTTTCAAAGTGAATTTCGGGGTGAAATTCCTTTCAACTTGGGGATGATGTGACATCCGGGAACAAAGCACACACTTTTCTAGCTGGCTTTATTGTTTACTTGCTGAATTTCGGGACAAAATTCTTTCCAACTTGGGGATGATGTGATACCCCGCAATTTCAGGTTCTCACTTTAACTAAACTCTAGTTACATTCCTTGCATTCTACTTAACTAGGGTTATCTAGATAGGACACACATTGCACAGTTATAGGTTAATAACTGCATGAAGTGGTAATTATTACCATACTGTATACATGATTAGTAAACCTCGGACGTTGGTGAACAATGAAGTTAAATAATTGAGAATTAATTGATTGAGATTGATTGCGATTACGTGCTTTTATGATACTCTGTGAAACTATGTGCAAACTGTATGTGATTCCGTGAACTTAAACCGAATACGTTAATAAAAACCATAATGGATGGACCATTAGGATGGTTGGGGTCTTAACACATGGAGTTAAACTTGTTATGGTCCAAAATAGCGAAAACATCGAAGGAAACGGGCAGTACAACGAAGCCGGACGCCCGGAGCAAGCCGGCGAGCTGTGAGCGGGCACTCACAGGCTCCTCGTGGCCGCTCACGGGTGTCTATCGAGCCCAAACCGCCTTAAACCTGTATTTAAGCATTCTTAAGCCACATACAACCCCTAAACTCAACTCTAATCGCCCCCTTACACCTAGTTACGAAAATATCAGCCTTTAACACCTGCTAAGGCTCAAGAACATCGATCGGGAAGCTTGGAGAGCTTTCAGTTGATTGTATTGAAAAGCTTACGGTATAATCTTCAATCTTTTTATTTTAATCTTCTTAAATATGTTATAAAACCTTATAACTAAGTTTGTCCAGGTCTGAAACCTTTTCATAAAGATTAAAACTTGAAGTTTATAAATATTGAATGGGTTAAACATAATCCTATGCGATTAGAAATTGATAGGTCGCATGATTATGCATGTTCTTGATGTTTTAGACTCCTAGGGTTTATGAATGATGATGTATCATTAGGGTTTGATCATGTGTTTCTCTTATTGATGTTGTGTGATGATTATTAGGTGCTATTGATTGATAAGATGCAACTAGGGTTTGATATAATTGATAATATTGCATGATCAGAATCTGGACAGAATCTGAATGTCGACTTGTAGGGTCCGTTACGTGGCTTGAAAGTAATTTTTTTGATAGATTCTTTGCATTAATGGATTGTACATGGCCTTAGCTTTTTCGAATGGGCAAAATCATCTGAATTGGATGTCGTTTGATAAGTTTTTGAAATTTTCTTTCATTAAAGGTCATATCAGATTTTTGGATTAACAAACTGATTCAACTTTAAGCAATCATAACTAGAGTTTTACAACGAATTATGTTTTGAAATTTGGAAAGTAGGTTAACATTAGAATAACTTGGCTTTTCCAAGTGGATTCATCCTGTTTGGATAAATACAAGAGTTTTGGGAATTTTTCTACTAACTTGACCTGCTGTAGAAACTTTTTGGACATATATGTGATGTACGATTTTTCAAGATCTTTGTGTTTGGTTTTGAGACAAAACAAAAATATGTGTTATCAAATGAATCCCAAACAATATTCACTAAAAATTTGGGAGTTTAATTCGTTTGTTAAGTATTTTAAACAGATTAGTTTTCATGGTGCATAATTTGTCCTAAAAACGCAGATTGTGTATTATGTGTTTATGTGACTATTTGGAGTCCTATGTGGTATGTTATTGACATGAACTTGAATGGATACTTAAATGAGATGCATAGGAACTGTACAACTGATGGTAACCAACATATTCACCAACGGGTCCGTAGGGTTTACTTATGCATGTAGAACCACTAGGTGTCACTTATACGATTTTGAACAATTAAATGTCTTGGACAAACGGGTTATATGGTGTAATGGCATTACACATATACTCACTTAGTGACACATGTAATAGAGAGTCGGTAGCACACCCTACTTTGGAGTTTGGATTTATTTGCGTGCATACTAAGGTGAGTTTCACTACTTTTTCTCAAAAGCATGCGTCTCAGGGTGAGACAACTTTGATAAACGTTTTCTAGTCCGGTTTAGGACTACTTGAACATTGACTCTTTAGGAGAGTCCGTTACGAATTCTGAGGGAGGATTGCGCTTTGATCAGCTTAAAACTTATTGGTCCTTTGTAAACTAAACACTCTATCACTTGAAAAGTCGTTGCACATTATTGGGTTAATCGTTGGAGGCGAATGGGGTATTAGTTGATAGCGCTATTATGTTGTGCAACAACGTCATGTTTGCGATGCTGGGAGAATGGGCATGAACTTCTGACCACAATTGAGAACTAGTGTTGATAGACACTAGTTATCGGGGCATATTATTATATTACTGAAGGTGTCCCAATAATACTGTTTAGTTGCAATGAGTGGGTTAGCTACCCCTGACACGCTTAAACTGATAACACTTGAACATTTTGGTCGGGAGGACCTACGCTTTTACTTGGTTACGTGGTTTTGGAAACCAGCGCATTTACTTACTCATTTTCTTTACTTAGTGAACTCACCAACATTGTTTGTTGGCCAACGATATACATGCTTTTGCAGGTAGTTAGCTTCCGGTGCCACGATTAGAAAGTACTACACACTTCACTGCATTTGAGTCTGGGGCATACACCTAAATTACATATCATTCTTTTATGTTTTCTTTCATATGGTTTTAATTTGGGCGCGTTGTTTTGCGCATTGTTTAAAAAGGTTTACATTTGGTTTACGCTTCCGCAGCTTAACTAAACTTTGGTTTTGAAACCAAACTAAATGGTTTTGGCATTTAGAGTTCGCTCATATGACTTATGGCTATGGGATCCTGGTATGTCATGCGCCTCGCGGTATAAACTCCGTAGTGGAAATTTGAGGGTGTGACAGCAGAGCAGCCAACACCACCAAAACCAATGAACTTCGAACAACTCCACAACTGTTGTGCGTACGTTGGAGAAGTTGGAAAGTATGAGGAGTTCTCTGGTATTATAGATTTTCTGGAGAGAAGCAGAGTTGTCTATGCTCTTACTACCTTGAAGACTATTTACAAAGACCGTCATGTTAACTTCTGGGAAAAAGCAGTGATTACATTTTGGGAAAACAAGTTGGTGAATGAGAGTAGGATACAAGGTCAAAGAGTGCTCGTTAGTGAACAACACATTAGAGAGGCCTTGCAGCTTCAAGATTCTCCTACATATCCTACGGAATTATCCTAAAAGGAGCAGAGGAAGTGTTTCTTGAGAATGAAGTATAATGCTCCTATTACAGACTGCTTGTTACATAAAGCCAAACTGTGTTCACAGTTCAAGTATCTTTTATATGTAATTCTAAATGTATTTAGACTAGTCAGTGTCGGCTATGATGTTTCGAGAAAGAGTTTGTGTTCGTTGGTGGTTGCTTTAGTGTTGAACAAATCATTCAATGTTTCTGGAACTATTTTCAAACACATGATGGAAGTGTGACAAGGATTGAGGAAGGACAAATTCTTGATGTATCCAAGAATTCTTCAGATGGTGTTTGATAATAAGTGTCCTGATTTGGTTAGAGATCCAGTGCAGATTGTTAATCAAGTGCATATGAATCAGACTATTTTTGGAAGGATGAAGATATACAAAGGAGTTCTGGCTGATCAACAACCACCTCACAAGAACTTGTTTGGGCATCTGAGATCTGTTGCTTATAAAGATCTAGTTCCTAATAAGGCAAGGAATGAGAAGAGTGATTCTGACTCTGATAGCCTTTTATATCCGGTTGATAAGACTGCCAAATGGAAGCGTCAAGTTATTAATAAAGGTGCTAAGTCTGGGAAAGGGAAACAACAAGTGGTTGAGGTAGATAAGAAGAAGAAAACTGTAACATCCGGCCCCTCTCACCACCAATATTGTCCGCTTTGCCCCGATGGGTTGTCCATCCAGAGCTCACGGATTTGTTTTTGGTTGCCCAGGTGGAGACTTCCCAGGAGGTCACCCATCCTGGAATTTCTACCACCTGAGCACGCTTAACTGTGGAATTCTCCTCTCATCCACTAACATTAAGCCCCAAAACGTGTTGGTGATTTAAGAGGCAAGACATTACTTATGAACCAAGGATCTCTCCAGGCCACGGCCGAAGTGGGATTTTCCTGGGGTATCACATTCACCCCCCGTTAGAGTCTCATCGTCCCTGATGAGGTTAGAGTCTCATCGTCCTTGATGAGGTATGCACCCACCATCCCGAACGGCACAGGAGTGGCTCTGATACCATCTGTAACATCCGGCCCCTCTCACCACCAATATTGTCCGCTTTGCCCCGATAGGTTGCCCATCCAGAGCTCACGGATTTGTTTTTGGTTGACCCGGTGAAGACTTCCAAGGAGGTCACCCATCCTGGAATTTCTCCCACCCGAGCACGCTTAACTGTGGAATTCTCCTCTCATCCACTAACATTAAGCCCCAAAACGCGTTGGTGATTTAAGAGGCAAGACATTACTTATGAACCAAGGATCTCTCCTGGCCACGGCCGATGTGGGATTTTCCTGAGGTGTCACATCTGCAATTGGTACTTCCTGCTCTGGAATATCTTGTTCAGCTATAATATCCTGCAAAAACAAACAAACAAACATGAAAATTCATCAATTCGGATAAATTTGAAATTTTGGTCAAAAAGAATGTTCATTCGAACCAATCGTGGGTTCGAATGGAAAAATGCTAAGTCGAATGAAGAACTCAAAGTTCCATTCGACCTTTTAAACTGGTCGAATAGAACATGTTCCTATTCAAATTTACCAAACTTCAAATTAACCATGATTAACCTCACATTTTGCTTTCATCAGACCCTAACATGGCCGAATAACATTTATCATTGAACAATTGTTTCAATTAAACAGTTATTGATGGTTTTCTATGAAAAACTAGAGTTTAAAGATCGAATATTTTCATTAATCATGTTTAAACACTTGATTTTTTAATATTCTCCCCCTAAAACCATCGATAATTGTTTTGCAATGATCAATCGATGTTCAAAAACAATTAAAATTCCCCAATTCAAGTTCTAGGTTTCGTAAACTATAATCAAGGATTGTGGCTTGTTTACTGGATGGATACCTGCAATTTTGATATGGAAATTATCAAAAAGTCACAAGGAACAAGAATCCAAGACGAAAAAGAAACGAGCAACAAGGGTTTGGTATGATCAGATTTTGATTTTTTTTTTTGGAAAGAGGTTCGAATGAGCAGATGTCAATATATAGACACTTTCATTCGACCCTTACAGGGGTTTGAATGAGAAATTTTCTTGTTCATTCGACCTAGTTAAAGGTTCGAATGGAAAAGAAAAGGCTCGAATGATAAATAATCAGTCAAACACTCCCATTCGACCTCATTTTAAGGTTCGAATCAAAGTCACAAAATTCCATTCGACCTACCGAAAGGTCGAATGAGAACTTGGAAAAATGAAATTTTTACCAAATATCAAATTCGAATCCTGTTTTGTCATTTTAGACCATTTAGTCTTTCAAATATTCATCATTTCTCATTTAACTCATACAAAACTCAAATTGGTCTGTCAAACTTCAGAAAATGATCATCAATCACAATTGGTTATCGAAAATAACTCTGAAATGTAAACTCTTTTAGATTTTCTGAAATTTATGTTAAAACACACTATTTGTTTTTTGAGTTTTTGTATATATGAACTAATTCAACAGAAAACAATAAACTTTTTGTGATTTTCCGGTAAGAGGATCATATCAGTGTATGAGAGGTCACATCACACCGTTGTTCTTTTACATTTAAAACGATACGGAGAATGTAACTTTGGCAACTACTGATATTGTTGTCCATATAAGCTCACATGCAGACCTGTAACACCCCAACCGATGGCGGAAACATCGGGGTGCCACGTATTGATGATTGTTCAGTAGCTCATGGTAAATAATAAATTTCATTAAATGATTTAATTGAATTACATAAAATTGTTCTAGAATTTGTACATCAAATTGAATAAAACTATACACATATCTTCAAGCATCAATTCAAATCTTCAAGCAAATAGAACCTGAAACATGTTTAGTTGAAAATATTTTGGGTCAACAAAAGTTGGTGAGAATTACATAGGTTTTTGATAATTGAATAAAAATGTTGTGCAATTCATGTGTCATGTCAATCTAGTCCATATGTGAGAACATAATAGAAATAAATCGAGTGCATAATCAACCCTGATGACTGTTATAATATGATACATACCATACGCTCATGGTCCACTTGAATATGTTATACGATAACAAACACCCACGCTACCTTTGTAGGAGGCACGTATCCGGGTGGGATTGTCAGTCCAATAGATCTATCAATGTATACCGCCGGCTTGTACGGAGTTAATGATTATGCTAGAATGGTGCTTACTCTAATCATGCTCAAGACATAATGCAACATAGAAAACACATAGACACATTGATGATTGAATTGCATAAATGATGTTATAACATGTTTCACCCCAAAAATGGTGATAAATAGAAAAGGGGCTATGTAAAACTCACCTTAGCAAAATGTTATGTCTCGTAAAAAAAAATAGAATAATGTGTTGTGAATGTATGCGAGGCGAATCCCAAAGACTCAACAACGTAGCTAGTCCAAATTGAAGAAAACGAAAAAGAAAGAATATCAAGCTTCCAATTCGCCAATTACAAGAGCTTATAATCAAAGCTTCAATTGTAGAAGTAATAGACTATAGAAGAAAGGTATGAGGGAAAGTTTAATCGGATTGAAACAATCGATTTAGAGGTGCAAAGTATAATCGGTGTTGAAAAATTAGTCAACACCATAAAGTAAGGTTTTATGATGAATTGACTATTTGACTAAGACTTTGACTAGGACTTTGACTATTTGACTCAAGGCTTTATTTAAAAAAAAAAAAAAAATCTTGTATGTGAAAAAAAAAAAGAATTTAGAATCATATTATTATTATTATTTATATACATTTATGTATGTATATAAGTTGTGAGTTAGGATAAATAAAGACTTAGGCACATTTGTATAATATTAATGATAAAGGTGTAATAATATATATATATATATATATATATATATAAGGGATTTTTATGTATTAAAATTTTGGGGAAAATTTTGCGATG
Organism: Ambrosia trifida; assembly: GCA_028751855.1. Lineage (NCBI taxonomy): Eukaryota > Viridiplantae > Streptophyta > Magnoliopsida > Asterales > Asteraceae > Ambrosia > Ambrosia trifida. The sequence continues at coordinate 168,355,562 of CM054123.1, read as the reverse complement.
TTACAGTCTTCCCTACTTTTAGGAACTTCGTCCCGAAGTTAAAAGAAAAACACCAGGTATACAATTGGTCGACTACCGAAAACCTTGATAAAATTTCTCACTACCTTAACGTACCTGTAAATTCATGATTACGTTCCGGACCGTAATTATCAATTTACCTTACATTAGGGTTTTGCGTCCTTTTATGACTCTACCGATTGTTGAGCAGGTTCGATAGTCTCCACCAGTCGTTGAGCAGGTTGTAGGGCCTCTCCCGACTGTTGGAAAGACATGATGACCTCTACCAATCGTTGAGTAGGTTGTTTGGTAGTCAACTAATTGTTGTACAAGTAAGCAAGTATGATTATAGATATAGCAATTAGTTCACATTCAAACAAGCATGCACTCAGATGTTATGATAATACTTGAATTTATTACTTGAATCAAAAAGTGTCAATACATAGAATTAAAAAGTAGACATCATTCAAATGGTGGGGTTTGCTGTTAAGTAGCCGGAGGGTCTTGATCTCGATTTAGTTTAGGGCATCGGTTACGGAAATGATTTGGGTTTCCACATTCATAGCATTGACCATAGTTGTATTTACCAGGACGATTAAGATTAGCAACCTGAGCAGGGTTGGTTGGTTGGTTGGTGTTAGGGTTTAGGGACTCACGACATGTGTTGACCAGATGGCCATACCTACCACAATTGGTGCACAGGCGACACACTGAAACAGTGGGGTGATGTCGTTTGCATGTGTTACACAATGGAAAGTTTCTTGTATAGGGTTTCTTGTTAGAAGCTTGTGTAGTGAGGTTTACATTAGGATCCCTGGTCTTGCGCTTCTGGTTCTCGGTAGTTACCGCGGCCACAATACTTGTTTTCTCGCCTTTCCGAACTAAGGTCCCGTTCTTTATGTGATTTCCATCGCCATTTCCATTTCCATTGCCGTTCCCATTCATTGGGATGACTTGAGCCAACAAGTTAGAAACCAGAGTTGTGATTTGTTGCGCCATTTGTTGGGAAATAATCGCAGCCAGTTGGGCATCAACACCTTTGTTGTTTTTGTTGTTGTTGTGGTTGGTGTTGTGGTTGTTGTTACTTTCCTCTTGGTTTTCACCACTGTTATTGCGAGTGCTGCGACGTGGAGACATGATCTGTAAGGGACACAATGAAGGTTCAATGTGGCATGAAATGAATGAGGTGATATAAGGAATGTAATCATTTATTCATTAATTAAAACGAATAAACGAAAACGTTGACGTATCAAAGATTCCAGATTCCAACAACATAGTGAAGACACGCTTTAGCCTATAAGTGAACACTCATCCCGAGAATTCCCAGGTAGGCATCCGGGTCCCTCGTCTGATTGGGATATATGCGCAATGCCAGCCTAGACAGAAGACTCAGAATACAGGCGTTCACCCTTCCAGATTGCACGTGTTCGTTATTAAAATCTAGAACTTCGACGAGATCTCAAGGTGGTTCAGGTTAAACCTGAGGGTTTTGCCTTATTAGTCTAGGAGTAGATCCAGTGATGTAGAGTAGCCTTCTTGTAAGGATGAAAGTAGGGATAAGAAGTAGGAGGGAGATAGAGTATAGCAAGTAAAAGAAGCAAGTACTGGTTAAATCCTATGGTTATAGACTAGATTATTTTTCTAATAACCTAATTCCCTATAACCATGGCTCTGATACCAATCTGTAACACCCCAACCGATGGCGGAAACATCGGGGTGCCACGTATTGATGATTGTTCAGTAGCTCATGGTAAATAATAAATTTCATTAAATGATTTAATTGAATTACATACAATTGTTCTAGAATTTGTACATCAAATTGAATAAAACTATACACATATCTTCAAGCATCAATTCAAATCTTCAAGCAAATAGAACCTGAAACATGTTTAGTTGAAAATATTTTGGGTCAACAAAAGTTGGTGAGAATTACATAGGTTTTTGATAATTGAATAAAAATGTTGTGCAATTCATGTGTCATGTCAATCTAGTCCATATGTGAGAACATACTAGAAATAAATCGAGTGCATAATCAACCCTGATGACTATTATAATATGATACATACCATACGCTCATGGTCCACTTGAATATGTTATACGATAACAAACACCCACGCTACCTTTGTAGGAGGCACGTATCCGGGTGGGATTGTCAGTCCAATAGATCTATCAATGTATACCGCCGGCATGTACGGAGTTAATGATTATGCTAGAATGGTGCTTACTCTAATCATGCTCAAGACATAATGCAACATAGAAAACACATAGACACATTGATGATTGAATTGCATAAATGATGTTATAACATGTTTCACCCCAAAAATGGTGATAAATAGAAAAGGGGCTATGTAAAACTCACCTTAGCAAAATGTTATGTCTCGTAAAAAAAAATAGAATAATGTGTTGTGAATGTATGCGAGGCGAATCCCAAAGACTCAACAACGTAGCTAGTCCAAATTGAAGAAAACGAAAAAGAAAGAATATCAAGCTTCCAATTCGCCAATTACAAGAGCTTATAATCAAAGCTTCAATTGTAGAAGTAATAGACTATAGAAGAAAGGTATGAGGGAAAGTTTCATTGTAACGGGTTCCCACACACATGACATACTCCCGTATCTAGAAATATTGCACAAAGTTTCATTGTAACGGGTGATTATTCTATTGTTATCCGTATTTACAAGATGTGAGGCACAAAGGTGTATAGGTCAGCAAATCAATGCTACAAAGTAACATGTGCATTCTACCAGGTTGAGGTCTAATATCAATCATGATTTGCATCAGTGAATAGATATGATGTATTATATAATCTTTGATTAACATTACACATTAAAAGTTCCTCAATTCGGTAACTTTGGGTTTTGGCATTAAAGCTCTTTTATTAAGATGCCATGCCTGATCTAGGTCCGTAAATCAATACAACAAAAGATCAGATAGGCTATCACCAGATAACAAATAACATAACGACCCGAAACCTCTGATTTTGTACATTATCCTATCAAACAAAATTATGGTACCAAGACCATATGCCCATGAGGTGTTCATCCACATAGTAAATAGTTTGATATGTATGTATCAGGCACACATTAATAAGCCTACGAAGCCTATCAACACATCACACAAAGTCAACATTGATCAAGCAATTGACTTTTCAAATCTTTAGCAAGCAATAGATCCTCACTGATGTACTATCATTTCCTCTTTTTCTCCCGGAAAAAAATCATTTTTAGGTTTTCTGATTTTTTAAAATTTTTTAATGTTTTTGGTTGTTTCTGAATAAAATGCTCCCCTTAAAATTAAAAACATATTTTTGGATTTTTAATTTTTCTGAAAGCATAAAAACAAAATAAAAATGATAAACCGAGGTGACGATCAGTCTTGTTTCTCATTAATACCATTAGCTTTTAATAAAAATTCAAAACATGATTTGTCAAAAGCTTTGGTAAAAAGATTAGCTCTCTGATAGTCAGGGTGGATTTTGACCATGTCAATCAATCCTTTAGCATAGCAATCACGAATAAAGTGATACTTAATTTGGATATGCTTAGCCTTAGAATGATTAACAGTGTCTTTAGTGAGTGCGATGGCTGCTTCATTATCGCAATGAATGGGGGTTTAAAGAAATTGCAAACCGTAGTCATGCATTTGCTGTTGAATCCATAAAACCTGTGAACAGCAACTCGAGGCTGACACGTATTCGACTTCACTAGTAGATAATGCAACTGCTGTCTGCTTTTTGCATTGCCAGGTCACGAGCCTGCTCCCTAGAAATTGACATCCCGCTGTTGTACATTTAGTATCAATATCGCAACCGCCAAAGTCTGCATCACTAAAAGCAATAAAGCCAAAATATCATCATTAGGGTACCACAGTCCACGCGAGGGACAATCCTTCAGATATCGTAGGATTCGTTTAATAGCTGTAAGATGACTTTGTTTCAGATTCGATTGAAATCTAGCGTAGAGACATGTTGCAAATATTATATCCGGCTGAGATGCTGTCAAATACATCGAAGATCCGACGATGTCTCTATATGTAAAGCGGTCGTTTAGCTCCCCCTTAGCATCAACTCCAATCCCGTGATTGGTTGGAATGGGAGTATCCATAGGCTTTGAATCATCCATCTGGAATCGGCTCATGACTTCAGAAACATATTTCGTCTGGTAAATAAAGATGCCCGTTGGCAATTGATCCACCTGCAAATCTAAAAAGAATTGCATTTCTCCCATAGTGCTCATCTCGAACTTTTTCTGCATGACTCGTTCAAATTCTCTGCAAAAAAGTTCATTAGTAGAACCAAATATAATGTCATCAACATATATCTGAACAAGAAGCAAGTCACCCTCAGTTCGTTTTGTGAACAGGGTATAGTCTACCAAACCTCGTTTGAATCCTTTAGAAAGAAGATATGTGCTAAGTTCCTCATACCATTGTCTTGGAGCTTGGTGCAAACCATACAAAGCTTTGTTTAGCTTGTAGACCTTATCCCGATGGATAAGATCCTCGAAACCTGGTGGTTGTCCAACATATACTTCTCCCTTGACCATATCATACAGAAAATCACTCTTTACATCCATCTGATACACCTTAAATTTCTTATAAGATGCATACGCAAGAAACATGCGAATTGCTTCAATGCGCGCAACCGGTGCCTAGACTTCATTGTAATCAGTCCCTTCTGTTTGACGAAAACCTTGAATGACCAATCGAGCTTTGTTTCGGACAATAACGCCTTGATCATCCTTCTTGCACTTAAAAACCCACTTAGTGCCAGTTTTCTTTCGGTTTGGTGGTAAATCTGTCAGCGTCCAGACTCCGAGTTTTTGAAACTGTAGTACTTCTTGCTGCATAGCTTCCACCCATGAATCGTCTTGTAAAGCATCCTTGTACGTCCGAGGCTCAACCTGCGAAACATAACAAGCAAAAGACCAATCATTTTGACAACCTGATTTCTGTATCTTAGCATACAGTGCAAGGGCTCCAGTGTTGTCATGTGAAGTTGCACGTCTGAGTTGACCTCTTGTCATTACACTGCTACCTGGATCACCTATAACTTGTTCGAGCGGATGAATCTGATGAATCTGAGATTCCGGATGAATAGGAACTGGAATAACCGCTTGAACATTAAGATTCGCTGTTGTCTCTAGATCATTACCCGTATTTGATGAAGATGCAACATCTGGATTTGGGTTCACTGGTGGTGATACCATAGTATGATCTAGAATAGCTTCACTGAAATTTTCATCATTGTCTTTCGACTCAGATGAATCAAGAGTTGTAGAAGCTTCTTGGAAAATCTCTTCTTCATTGACAAGAGCATTAGTATCATTAGAAGCTGTTGCTGGAGGAGTTACGGTGATCGGACGCACTAATGGTGAAGTTATTGCATTCTCACACTCGTAATATAGTCGTAAGACAGCTTCTTCAACCATACTTTCAAGATTGAATGACTCGAATAGTTCCTTGTAGTCAAACATCCAATCGGGCCCACTACCTTTGACATCCTAAGTGTAGCGTTGAACATCAACATTCGCCCACTCTTCAACCTGTTTAGTTCTTTTGTTAAATACGCGTTTAAGTGGTGTTGCGTATCCAACAAAATAACATTCTTCGGCTTTTGGTCCAAATTTCTCATTAGGATTCAACATAGTGCATGGCGCCCCGAAAGGTTCTAGAAATTCTAGGTTCGGCTTTCGTCTTTTAAGCAGTTCATAAGAAGTTTTGCCAAACTTCTTCACCGTCAACACACGATTCAAAGTGTAACATGCTGCATGAATGGCTTCATTCCAAAACATAACGAAAGATTAGAATCTGCAAGCATGGTTCGTGCCGCATCAATAAGAGTCCTGTTCTTTCTTTCTGCAACACTGTTCTATTGTGGAGTGTATGTTGCACTATACTCATGATGAATACCTTTTGATTCGCACAATGCATCAATTTGGGAATTTTTGAACTCCGTCCCGTTATCACTTCGAATTCGTTGGAAATTCAATCCATATATATTCTCCAAACGAGTAAACAGAACAATCAAATTATTAAACGTTTCACTCTTGTGTTGCATGCACATCACCCACGAGAATCTTGAATAGTCGTTGGTAACCACAAGACAGTAAAGTTTTCCATTGAGACTCTTACGCTTAACAGGTCCGAATAGGTCCATGTGTAAACGTTCATGTGGAAATTCAAACGAGTTTACTTTCTTGGGTTTGTGGGACAGTTTGTGTTGTTTTCCCTTTTTGCAACTCACACATTTACCATTAAGATGAAAGTGCTTCACATTCACCTCTTCAACAAGTCCATTCTTCACCAAATGATTCATCTTTCTTTGGTGAATATGCCCCATCCTTCGATGCAACAAAATAGATTCTTTTTCAGTAGCTTCGGACAGAAAGCATGTGACTTGGCCCTGAGTAGTGCTTGTCTTGCTCATGTCAAGAATGTACAGATTGTTCACTCTAGGAGCTTTTAGCATGATCCCCTCTTTCGGTATTATGAAACCATGTTTCATGATTGTAGCAAGATTTATCATCAAAGTGAACAAAAAAGTTTTTATCACATATCTGACTCACACTTAACAAATTATAATCAATTTTCTTCACATATGATACCGTTCAAAACTCACGATTCCATTACTAACACTGCCCTCCATTGTTATACAACCTCCTTTGTTCCCAGCAAACGCTAAATAACCTCCATTAATATTCTTGATTTCAAAGAGTAGCGTCAAATCTCCGGTCGTGTGCCAGAAGCTCCACCTTTGACAATCCAGAGACTGCTAACAGGGCCAGCTGGAGGTCCCTGCACAATTAAAAAACAAGTTAGTTTTTAATAGGGACCTAAGCATGTTTGGTCTTAGGTCTTTGAATGTTAGTTTTCAAAGAATATTTTTCACAAAATTTCAAGTTTGAATCAACCTTTTTCTGGTTGTTCACAACTTTCTCACTCTTAATCTCAACTCTAGCAGATGATGTAGAAGCACCTTAGAGAACCTTTTGGTGTCCAAGTCTGTCCAGAACGTTTAAGAATCCTTATTTGGGGTTGTTTAACCTCAATAGGTTTGTTTGAATCGTTCGAAAAAAGAAACTTTCTTGACTACCTTATCTGATTTAACAGATACAGGTCCAACCGATGATCTCACAGCAGGTTTTGGGAAAACCTTTTGCTTATCATTGGCCGAGTTCACCATAGGTTTCTTTAGCTTCTTCTCCATGGAAATTCGATTTATGTTATCATAGACAACTGGGTGATTTTCCATCCTTTGATAAAATCGATTTTGATTAAAAGATTGTTGCCTTTGAGGGAAAAACTGTCTTTGTGGAAAAGACTGTCTATGATCTTCCACCAAATTCCTAAAAGTCTGCTTCCTCTCAACTTCGTGCCTCTTATGTCTCACATATGGGCAGTGAGTAAGTAAATTCCCTCCCTCCCCACATTTAAACATGCACGATACTCTCAAAAACATTCTTAGAGTTAGGTTTAGTGAATGATTTAACCGGGTGTTGATCATCAACACACTTTCGCCTTAAACTCTCTAGAGCGGGCTCCTTAGAGTAAGCCGGTTCATAAAATACGTTAACCTTTTTCTTTTGGTCTCACAAATTTAGTGACATGAACCTTAGATTGTGAAGAATCATCACCATACAGTCTCCGAATCAGTTCAGGAGGAATATCATTTGTCCTTTCGTGTTTAGGAAACCTAATGGTACTCTCTTGCCAGATTTTCTCAATTTTAGAATAATTGGCAAACTGTATAGGATATTCTTCATCAGAGATTACCTTATCGGATCCTTCCATACTATAGAAAACCTTCATAGGTTTGTCAACTGACTCACGCTTTTCTACTTTCTTTACTGACTGATTCATTTTGTTCTCAATTTTCTGAGGATGTGGAACCTGAGAAGGTGAAACTATCTCATTTGTTCAAATGTGATTTTCCAAAGGAATATCAACACTCTTCTTAGGTTCCTCATCTTCAGTATCTGAATCATCGGTTATCGCAACCACTCCTTCGTCATTCAATCCAAGTATCGGTATCTCATCAAAATTCGGATCACCAACACTTGAAGTGTTAGATTCATTATCCGATGAGGAATCTGATTTCACTGAACTCTCCGGTGTTACTGAATTCAAATTGTGATTTTCAAATAACACTGGAGCAGGTACAGCCTCGTAGTTTGCACTGCTGGATTGTGATGGTTCCTCAACAATGTGATCCAAAATATACGCCACATGTTTGTAACTCTCTAACTTTTTGTTGATTTTCTCAGCAAAACACTTGAGTTTAGCCATTTCAAGTTTAGTCTCTTCAATTTCATTAATATTATTGTTAATGGCTATTTGTTTCAAAGATAGAGTTTTAGTCAATTCTGAAACATCCTTATTATAACCTTCAAGTGTTTTGTTGAAATCATGCTAGTCCTTGCGATAAGATTGAATGACGATTTTAGCACTCTTAAGCTGATGCTTAAGTTGACTAACCTCATTAGTTAATCTATCACAAGTACCACAATATTTAACGCAAGAAGTAGAGTTAGAACTTACCGATTTAGGCTAATCTGTCATGGCCATCAATGCAAAGTGAGCTTCCTTTCTTGCAAAGAACTTGGAGTAGTCAATCTTCATGAAAGCATCATCCACCATGCATGATTTCTTCATGGTGGTTTTACAAACTCGTTTTCGCTTATCACAAATCAAAATCTTCAAGCTCTTCCTACTTTGAATCGATAACATGGTTAGTCACTACCATTTGACATTAATTATATATATCAGTTGTTCAGTTTGCGTTATAACTATGTTGATTATGTGATTTGTAATTTGTTATATAAGCAACTTACTAATGAAGTTTATTTATTGCACTGTTATTTCAACTGTTTAATAAAGTATTGCCATCAATATGAGAGTTGGAGATAGACTTAATGTTAAATTAAAAACAAAAATGTTAGATAAATCAAATGTCGTTCCAGTGGCATGATGTAGAAATAAATTTATCAGTGTTTATCAACCGTTAATCATTACAATACTGAAAGGTCAGTTTTAAATATACGTGGTTATCAAGACTTATATATATATATATACACACCCATATAGATGGCTTGAGTAACCGTTAAAATTAAATAAACCTTAGTAAACATACATTACCACAAAAAAAAGATGGAACAAGTTGTTTATTGGTCGCCCTGTGTGTTCACTCATTGATATGTGGTTGATATGAGTTATGATACGCATTTCATATTCAGGTCAAGGAAAGCCATCATGGAAATGGATGATGAATTCTATCGGCAAGTATTTGACATTGGAAAAACAATTATTCTTAGACATTATGAAGAAAGAAGATTACTGGGTATGTTAGACAGTAAGTTTGCTGCGTTCGAAGAAGAAGAGGTGTTGCATGTAGTCAGGTGGGTTTACGCTGAATCAGTTAATAAGGAAATGGTGGTGTTTGACGATAGTTCAGTAATACATTCGAAGTGAGATAGAAGGCTCCAACAGTTTGGAGTTCTTGGAGGAAATGAATGATGTTAGGATGGGTATCGTTAATCGAACTACAACGATGTTGAATCTTGAATAGATGATTCGTTTAAGAATAAGGACGTTGCAGGTGGAAGCTGAATGGGCATTAATGGAAGTGCCTTCATCCGATGATGAGTCATCCAATGAAGCTGATGAAGATTAGTTATGTGCGGTGTATTTATAAACATTCATTATTTCCTAAGCCATATGACGATTATATATGCTATATATGATTAGCGAGAGAAAACAAAATTTTAAAATTGGATCAATTTTGATACAAATTTGTACTTTGGGAATTGGTTGGGGTGCAGATACATAATAGGCATATAGAAATGGTAATAAAACGAATCAACCACGTTCCACCGCCAATACGATTTTACTTGAGTGTAAGATTTTTCCGAGACCGTCCATTCCAACCTCATTGCAAATCGTCGAGAACACTAGTGTGAAGGCATTTAAAAATAAAATCAATATATATATAGGATGGAACATTTGGAAGTAACAATGGTTCAAAGGAGAAATAGATGGAAAATTAAATAGTAGTTTGCTCCAATTTTATAGAGTCAATAATTTCCTTAGTTAAAAAAATTATTTGATTGTAATAATATAATATTTTTAATAATTTAAAATTACAATTGCTATTATTATTATTTTTTTTAAAATAATACAAAAGTAAATAAACTAAGTTTCAAAAAAAGTAATCGTTATTTTGGCAATCGATCCTCTAAATCTTCAATGGATGTTTTTTTATAAATTAGGAATCTAGGAAATTATTACCAAAATGTCAGTTGCTTGTAAGCAGACTCTTTAATGACCAAGGGTCTGCTATAAAATTTTTTTTATTGAAGTTCTATTGGACTGGAGAGAGGTTTAAGCCAAACAGATGAGGATGGTTCAACAAATTTTTTTTATTAGAAGTTCTGTTAAGCATAAGATTCAAGTTTGTGTTAGTGGAAGTTAAAGATTTATTGTCATTGCAAAGCATATGGAAAGTGCCAACTTTCTGTACTAATTTATTGGTGGTTAAAGATTTATATCACTTGATCATATATTAGTAAATAATTAGGGATTCAAATATCTGCCTCACCATCATGTTCATCAACAAAGAGGCCATCACAGATGTAGAAAGCATTGAAGGAGGTTGAAACTACTGACAGATAATGGCAACAGATAGCCACTATATAGACCAGATGAACAGATACATTGATGGTCTATTGCAAATAACAGAAGTTGAAAAGATACTTAGAATGATACTTAGCAGATGTTTGAATGACTAAAACATATTGAAATCGCTAAAGCATGTTTGCAACAGACATTCTTTACAAATGACATCAATAGACAATAAGTTAACTATTTCAAAAGTTCAAAAATTAGAAGTTATAAAATAGATGGTTACCGTCTAGGTTAATATTAGTATAGTTGTTGACACAAACCATAAAAATTATAAACAAACTAACAATATTATAACTTTATAACTACATACAAACTAATAATACAATTTAATCTTCCATAAATTGTTCTGCATGTTTCTTCAAATACATTATCCTAGCTCTAATCATTTGTTCTAGATTAAGATGAAATGTGTTCCGCTTGATATTACTCACTGTTATCTGGTCCAGTTCTTCGAGAAAATCCAAGTCGTTAGAATGCTCTATCATCTCTTTGTGGTATCTTCTCTCCGAACCATTATCATAGACCACAAAGGCCATTTCATACTCATGAACATAAAACCAACTTACTACACGATATGGCTGAATCCATTTTTCATCAGCAGTAATTTCTTCCAACATTTCCATTAACAACATTTCATCTAGATACCTTAACTTAATGTTCTTACTAACTTTATACATCCTTTTCTTGAATTCAGTATCCATTTGGGCTTTTTATTCCCTTGATCCAAAGACATATTCTGTATTATTTTTCATGTACACAAAGTAACAGTAACTCTAAATACAAAATTTCTGGTGTACATGTTTCTCCATTTTTATTGATTTTTTTATACGTTTGATCGGCAGATTATTTCGGATTGATAATTAGAAGCAATATTACTTAAATACAAATAAAATACCAGTGAGTTTAATAAACCGAGTTTTAAGGTCTTAATTATTATTTGTCACTCGAGACTCTTAATATTCTACGGTCAGTTTCATTACAAAAAAAAATCTAGATTATTGTTTGCAAAAATGTTGGTTATAATATATAGATTAACTAATTTTACTTTTACATATTCTTATGCTTATAAGGGAAGCTATGTGTTATCATTATACTTGCAAAATAATTAATGAAACTCACTTTCCTATGTTAAGTTTAAAATTTCTCCTTCAAAGTTCAAATTTCAGCGGCTGATTATGTTATAACAGACGTTCCTTACATCTGTTAATATAATTACATATGTAAACATTTATTTTTTATATTCCATAAGCTGATCATAAGTTGAAAGAAAATATATTTCATAACAACAAAATCATATATTGACATGTAACACATTTTACAATATCCGAGTTAATAAACTATATACAAATTCAGACAAAGATCCAGAAGATAGATGATTTTTTTACAAAGAAGCAAAAGGCAAATCATGAACAAAAGTTGAACATAAAGGCAAGTATCCACACAAAGCGTTGTTCTTGCCAAGTAACATATTTTACAATATCCGAGTTAACAAACTACATACAAAATTCTAACTTTTGTAGAATCCTTTCCAGAATACAATACAAAGAAAGAAAAGTCAAAACATATTCTTCTATGTTAACAATCGTTTTCTTCCCTATGTCACCATCCGGGTTCTTCGGACAGTACATATTGGTTGTTTGTTAGGATTTTCCAAGAACACCAATTCCATCTTGAATACTAACATCGGATTTTTACAATTAGTTTTTTAATAGTGGTGGGAATGCATTTGAAAATAAGATCATTATGAATATGGAATGGAGACTATTAATATAGGTTTCTATTAAGTAAATAGGTATTGTAATTTATTGTAACAATCACTACATAATTTTGGAGATTGATTGATTTCCATTGAATGATAAACATTTATATGGTACAAGAATGCAATCAATCTCCTAAAATTATGGAGTGATTGTTACAATAAATTACAATATCTATTTACTTAATATAAACCTATATTAATACACCCCCGCAGTCGAAACGTCGGGTGGACCGATGCTGAGACTGGAGAGAAAATCTTCAAATAGAATGCGTGGGAGACCTTTAGTAAATATATCTGCAATCTAATGTCTAGAGGGAACATGCGAAACCCGAATGTGACCCCGTTGTACCTGTTCACGTACAAAGTGTATGTCGAGCTCCAAGTGTTTGGTGCGTTGATGTTGCACCGGGTTTCCAGAGAGGTAAACAGCACTAACGTTATCACAGTAAGCTAGAGTAGCTCATGAATGAGGATGGCGAAGATCGAGTAAGAGATTACGTAACCAGCAAATGTTTGCCACCACATTGGCAACACCACGATATTCAGCTTCAGCACTAGAGCGAGAAATAGTTGACTGGCATTTAGAAGACCAGGAGATGAGGTTGTCACCAAGATAGACACAAAATCCGGACGTTGAGCGTCGAGTGTCTCGACAACCCGCCCAATCAGCATCCGTATAAGCAACAAGAGATAGGCGGGGAACCGGTCCAAGGTGAAGTCCATAGTGAGAAGTACCCTGCAGATAACGAATGATGCGTTTCAAGGCATTCCAATGATCCTGTTGAGGATCATGCATGTCAGGCCTGGTAAATGTGAGATATTTCAAAGCTCCAGCGAGGCTACGATAAGTGGATGGATCATCATGAGGGGGACCGGAATCGGCCGATAATTTTTACTGGGTGTCGACCGGAGTTGCTACCGGCTTACATGAGTCCATGGAGTCCCGATGAATGATGTCCTTAACATAGGCCTACTGAGACAGAAAAAGCTTATCACCGTCCCTCGTGACATGAATGCCCAAAAAAATAAGATATAGGACCCAAATCTTTCATTGCAAACTCGGCCGAAAAAATAGATAAAAGCTGTGTACGAAGCGCCTCCGTGGACGTGGTAAGAATAATGTCATCCACATAAATAAGAAGATAGGCAATGTCAGACCCATTATGATAAATAAATAAGGAGTTATCTGATTTACTTTGCTGAAACCCATGCATAGTAACAAAGTCTATGAAGCACTGGTACCAGGCCCTAGGGGCCTACTTAAGACCGTATAAAGTCATTCGGAGGCGATAAACATGATCAGGAAAGTCTTTGTTGCGAAACCCCATGGGTTGATGCATGTACACAGTCTCTTCCAAGTGGCCATGAAGAAATGCATTAGTAACGTCCAACTGATGAATAGGCCAAGACTTGGAGAGGGCTAAGGAGAGGACAAGCCGAATGGTAGATGGCTTGACTACCGGGCTAAATGTTTCACCACAGTCAATACCAGTCTGTTTCTTACGACCATCACATACTAAATGAGCCTTATAACGCTCCAAGCTTCCATCAGACCTGAATTTATGTTTGAACAACCACAAGCAACGTATAACATTCATATATGGGGTCCTAGGTACAAGCTCCCATGTCTTATTTTTAGTAAGTGCACTAAACTCATTAGCCATAGCATTGTACCATTTTGGAGAGGACAAGGCAACCTGTGGGTTCTTGGGAATGGGAATAGTAGTGGAAGTGTGAAGGTTAAAATGTTGTTTAGGTTTGTGAACACTGCTCATAGAGCGGGTGTGAATGGTGCGAGTAGGAGGAGGAGGAGGTGGGATGGGTTGACTCGGGGCAGATGCGGACTGTGTGGGTCCAGGGGAATGGTCGGAAGAGGAAACACTTGTTGCAACACAAGAGCAACAAACAACATCTGTTGATGCATGCTCTAAACAGATGGAAATATCTCATGTCAGGAGAACTCCTCATGAATCCTCTCAAAAGCATCATGTTGTAAGCCAAAGGTCACACATCATTAGGCAAGTGAGTCATTGACCATCTCTTTACAAGCCCTTCTCCAAGGGCTGCCTCTCTTTTCACTCCGCAACCTTCTCCTACATATCATACATCTACCATCCCACCTACTTTTGAACCCTTGTTAGAAGCTATTTCTCAAACTCAGCTAGATACCACTTCATGTCTGTAGAGGATCGTTTTGACAAAAACAAGTTAGTTGATCATACAAGTCTACTAATTTAGGTGCGGAATCCCTAAATTACTTACGAAATCATAGTAATATAATCAAAACACGCAATTCACCTTTTCAAGTTTCATTTCATTCATAAACAAGTTAAATAATCCTTACAATGTGTGTTTACAATGAAATAATCAGGTTTCAAACAATTCCTATTAACCTAGAGAGAATATCAGGTCGAACCAGACACGAAATGACAAAAAGTTAATGTAAAAATGAAATTTTCAGTTTATATAGGCCTGCACATTCGCCCCCCGATAGGGTCGAATGTGCAGGTTCGCCCCTTCTTCATGGACGAATCAGCACAATGTAAAATTGTCTTCCATGTTCGATCTGTTACTTCACCTTCGCCCTTAATAATCCACATTCGACCTTCCATATTCCACCTTCGACCCCACGATATCAGCAAAACATATTAGAATGTACAATCCAAAAGCATTAGTCGCAAAACGTGCATCAACAATGTCCATTTTAATTTGTGTGATTTTTTTCTCTCTAAGTTTCTCTCTAGCCGTCCATTCGTTGATTTGGCTTTCTAATTTTGTTTAAATGATGCCTTCATCTGGTGGGATCCTCCCACCAGCACCAAATCCTGATCTATCGTCCAAACAAGCACCTGACACTTTTGCTTCACGCTGTTTCTCCACGAGTTCAAACTAGGCCAACAAAAACCGCGAACAAAAGGATCAAGGGGTTGCTCAAAGCTCCACATGTGTTCAGAAACATACCAAGGCTGACAAAAATCGTCTGCCTCTCACGAATTTAGCCCTCAATGACCTTGTCCATGAAGAAACCGTGAACATTAACCCTAAATCAAACCCAACCCCATCGGAACCTAATTGTTTGACTCTTGGTGTTGAATTCAAGGATACTAGGGACCGAAGTGTTGAAGCTCATGGTGGAGGAGCATCGATTTCTTTTGATAATGCGGTTAAAAGTCTCAATCATGATATGGAGATGGGAGAGGAAACGGGTTGGGTTGGGTTGGGTTACTGAGGAAGCTGACAATCTAGAGGATAATTTGGATGACAAAGACGGCCAGGAGGAAGAGGATAGTGGGGATATGCTTGATAACGCTGGAGTAGTGGGAAACATGGTAGACTTGATGGCACAGAACTCCCCTGTTATCCAGTAGGTGCTCCTAATTCTGGGCAGCCCCACTACTGCTGTTGGGACGGTGGAACAGGGTGGGGGAACAACTGAGAAGGATGCAACAGCCCATATCAACGCCTGGGATGGGAATATTCAGAAGGGGAGGTCTATTGCGAACCTGATAAAATTAAGCCAACAGGTTGCTAAGGTAAAGATATGGTACTTTCCCCCTCTGAAAACAGCAGATGGCAAGAGCAGGATCCAAATTACAAAAGATGATCTTATCAAATCTGCTAAGGTATATTCTTTACACCTTTATGGATACTTTCTTGGTACCTCAATGGATTTCCATAGGGTTAACTATGTTTTAAAACGGGATTGGAAGATGTACGGTATTGCTGAAATTACTAAAAGTCCCTCGGGATACTTTTATTTCAAATTTAATAATGAGCAAGGTATGAACGATGTTCTAGAGGGGGGCCCTTGGTTTGTTAACAACATACCTCTATTTCTAAAGAAATGGAAGCCGGGATATTTTTTAGAAAAGGTTGAACCATCCACTGTCCCCATATGGGTCACAACTCACAATGTACCCCTAGAACTATGAACAGACACATGAATCAGTAAAATCATGAGTGGGATGGGTTACCCTTTGTTGATGGATAGGGTTACAGAGGAAAGATGTGCATCTCAATCAGGACGAATGGGGTTCGCTCGAATGTTGGTTGATGTCAGTGTGTAAACACTGCTGTGTCTTTGGGCATTCCTTTAATCAATGCAAAGTCAGACCTAGATTGGCAGAGGAAGTAGCTGAAGCAAATAAACCGCAGTAGGAAGTTGTAAGGAAAGAAGTTACTTGTAGTGGTAGACAGGGGGCTGATGATGGCTACACGGTTGTCACTAGGCGGCAAAAGGGCAAACAAGGGAACCAAATCTATAGGCCTGCTATTGTAGGGAAAAAGCAAACATCAGGGCAGGGCCTGAGGAAAGAAGATACTACAGGGAACACTACTATGACAGAGGAAATTGTTGGCACTAGTAGTGATCCGAATATACAGAAGAAGATGGGAGAACTTCATAGCTCGTTTGTTGCTCAAAGTAACATTCAGCAGGGGCACTAAGAGGCCTCATGCTGCTTTCAAAAGAAACAGTAAAGCTGGCCATACACTGACCACTAAACAAGTTGGATCAAACAGAAAAACCTCCTCCTCCCTGCAGCCAAAAACCAAGACTACAATACTGACTAGGGCTGAAACGCGTTCTCTCAATTCCAAAAAGTTCTATATTCTGACCGATGAATCAGCGGATCTCCTGCTGAATGGTAGGGACCTCAGTGACCATCTAATGGCTGACACAGACGAGACTCATGTTGGTCTGCAGCTAGGGGCAATTTTGTTGACACTTATGAAGACCAGAGTATGGATAGTGAAGAAGAGGGTATGGATTTTGGGATATCAGATGGACAGAAGAAAAGAATTTCGGAAAGCCTTGAGAAGTATTGGGCGGTTAGGAAAGTGGACCAAGATGCTTGGGTACAGGGAGAGTGGGATTTCTTTAGGTACACTTGCAAGAATCTTAACATTAGCCTAGAATCTGCTATAGAAGATGTTGGCCAGGATACATCTGGCACAACTCAGTTCCTCATGAAACAGGTTCAAGGAGGGAAATCAGGCAAGTCAAAGGCCTAGGGGACTCTATCTCCTGAAACAGTTTAATGGGTTTTAAAATCACATCCTGGAATGTAAGAGGGTTGTCCAACCCCTCAAACCAGAATTCCCTGATGAAACACCTTGCTTCGGACAATTTTGATGTGTGTAGTGCTGTGGAAACTCACCTATCCAACAAAAATCTTACGCGGGTTTGTAACAGAGTGTTTGGCAGATGGCAATGGGACTCTAATGCTAATGTGTGCAATGGAGGGTGTCGCATTATTATTGGATGGGATCTGAACACTGTCAATATGATGGTGGTAGATAGGCACCCCCAGGCTATTCATTGTTTTATTGTTCCGGTTAATGGTGGGAATGGTTTTTACAGCTCTTTTATATGTGCTTACCATCGCTTGCTAAAATGACGTGAGTGTTGGGACTCTATTAAGCGGCATAAAATTGTTGTTCAGGGCCACCCGTGGGTCCTCCTTGGGGATTTCAATATGGTTATTGACCCTAATGAACGTTACCCGGGAAGCTCTTCTTTTATGAAAAGCATGACTGAGATTAAGGAATGCTTTAATGTGGCTGAAATTGACGATTTGCGTATGGCTGGCCTTAAGTATACCTGGAAGCAAAGCCCGGGAACTGTCAATGGTATTCTTAAAAAATTGAACAAAGTTGTCTGTAATATGAAATTCATCTTAGTTTTCCCAATGGCAAATGTGGTGTTCCTCCCATTTTTAAAATCTAATCATACTCCGATGACACTTAGTATCCCAGATGTTCCTGCTCCCAAACCGAGACCTTTCAAATTTCCCAACTATCTGGTGCATAAAGATGAGTTCATCCCTACCGTCCAGAAAGTTTGGAGTACCCCATGTCGAAAAGTTGCCATGTATACCCTGGCGTCTCGTCTGAAACTCCTCAAAAAAGAATTTCGTAAAATGAACTTCAATCAGGGTAATCTTTTTTAGAAAGTTAAAAAGCTCAAGTTTGAATTACAAAGTATCTAGGAAGATGTTGTGAATAACCCTAGCAATGTCCTGCTGCGTGAAGAACAGGCACACTACTTAGAGGCCTATAGAGAAGCTGTCAGGGATGAAGAACTGTTTCTCCAACAAAAGGCAAAGGTATTATGGCTTACAGAGGAGGATCATGACTCTAGGTACTTCCACAAAGTGGTGAAGGGTAATTAGTACCAAAAATAGAATTCATAATGTGGATGACTTGAATGGTGTGGCTTATAATGGTGGGACAGTGGGCAATGCTTTTATTAACCATCTTGAGGCTGTCTTGGGCGTTGCTACAGCCACCAGCCGTTCCAGGATCCCATAAACCTGTTCCGAAACAAAGTCACCCAAGAGGATGCTTCTATTATGGTCCAAGCGGTAACCGATGAGGAAATTAAGACTGCGTTGTTTGGCATTGATGATCTAAAAGTCCCTGGCCCTGATGGATACTCAGCTAAGTTCTTCAAAGCTGCTTGGGGTGTTATCAGCCATGATGTTTGTAAAGCGATAAAGGATTTCTTTCAGAACGGGCAACTGCTGAAGGAGGTTAATGCTACAGTTATTGCACTAGTCCCTAAATTATATACCCCCAGGCGGGTCTTTGATTTTCGTCCCGTAGCTTGCTGCAATGTCATATACAAGTGCATCAGCAAAATCATAGCGAACCGCTTCAAAGGGGTCCTCAAATACGTTGATAATGAAAATCAATGCGCTTTCATTCAAGGAAGGATAATTAGTGACAACATCCTCCTCACACAGGAGCTCATGAGGGGTTATCACCGAGATAGAGGTCAATCTCGATGTGCTTTTAAGATTGATATTTAGAAAGCGTATGACACGGTGGAGTGGGATTTCCTCCATAATAGTCTTGTTCATTTTGGTTTCCCACTAAAATGATTAGTTGGTAATGGCATGTGTGTCCACTACCTCCTTCTCCATTGCTGTTAACGGGGAACATAAAGGCTTTTTCAAAGGGAAGCGTGGCCTTCACCAAGAGGACCCCATGTCCCCTTATCTCTTTACTCTTGTGATGGAAGTCCTTAATCTTATTGTTGCTAGAAGAGTTGGAGAGAATCCAGATTTCAAGTACCTCTGGCGATGTAGAGAGGTGAACCTTACACACTTGTGTTTTGCGGATGATCTTTTCCTATTTTGCCATGGTGATTCTTTATCTGTGAATACTCTCATGAAGGCCTTGGAAGAGTTCAAGCAAGTTTCGGGTTTAGTTCCGAGCCTCCCAAAGAGCACCGTGTTTTTTAGTAATGTTGAACAGGATGTCCGGGATGTCATAGAAAATCAAATTCAGTTTAGAGTCGGAGAGTTACCTGTCAGGTACCTTGGTGTCCCTCTTATCTCCACAAGACTTTATCATAAAGATTATCTCCCCCTCATTCAGAAAGTGAAAGGCAAAATTCAGAATTGGAAGAACAAATCCCTCTCTTTTGCTGGAAGACTTCAGCTCATTTCTTCGGCGCTTAACTCTTTGCATGTGTATTGGTCGTCTGTCTTTATCTTACCAAGGTCTGTTTCGAAGGAGAGAGAACAACTTATGCGGGGGTTCTTATGATGCCATGGGGAGATGAAACGAGGGAAAGCAAAGGTGAAGTGGAAAGAGGTCTGCACCCCCATGACCCATGGTGGGTTAGGCCTAAAGTTACTCAGAACCTGGAACCAGGCCCTCATATCCAAACATACTTGGAATATCATCTCGAAAAAAGATTCGTTATGGGTTAAATGGCCATGTTTACCGTCTAAAACAAAGGAATTTTTGGGAATTTAGAAGCAGGGTGGAAACTAGCTGGGGTTGGAGAAAGATCTTGGAGTTTCGGGATAACCTTCGAAGCCATATCATTCAACGTATTGGTAATGGTTGCAGTATGCCAGCCTGGTTTGACAATTGGCACCCGCTTGGCCCTTTGAGTGGTATCCTCACATACCGAAATATGCATGAGTCGGATTATACTCACTCAAGTAAGGTTGCAGATTTGGTCACGGATGGGAATTGGAACTGGCCAAGTGATTGGGAGACTAGATTCCCTACTATATACCACTCCCGAGTTATCCACTTGGATCTGGCCACCCCTGATAAAATTCTGTGGAAAACAAACGATGGTTCCCTTATAAATTTCTTGGTGGGTGAAGTTTGGAAAGACATCCGGGAAGTTGGTGATATGGTTCCTTGGTATAAATTGGTGTGGTACAGCCAGAATATCCCCAGACAGGCATTTATCCTCTGGTTACCTATTAAAAACAAGCTTAAAACTCATGACATACTTGGGGCCTGGATGGACATTTCTAATCTCAAATGTGTGTTTTGTAAGTTAGTGCCGGATAGCCACCAACACCTCTTCTTTGAGTTTCCATTCACCAAAGCGATATGGAATGAGCTAAAATGGGTCACTAAGTGGGGGCATCATTCCTGATCAATGGCCTGCTATCATCAGCTATCTTTGCCTCATTCGGTCTAATAACTCTATTTGGAGTATTATCAACCGCCTTACCCTTGGGGCTGTTGTTTATTATGTGTGGCAAGAGCGTAACCTGCGTGTCCATGAGGCCAAGTGTAGACCAGGATTGACTGTTGGAAGCCTCATTAAGGAGTCTGTCAAATTGCGTCTCCTTAGTCTGTCTTTGCAGAAAACAAATGTTACCCTTGAAGTTGCTAAGGTCTTGAAGTTACATAATATCCAATGGCAAAGTCCGAAGCACAATAACCATGTTCCCAAAAACCATAGTAACCAGGAGAGAAATGAGAGATTGATTGTAAGCTGGTCCGAGGAATATCTCACACATCATTTGAAAAACCTTAAATATCTCAACTTCACTTTTCTTTTTCTACTGATCCAATGTTTGGCAGAAGGGCAGGGCTGGGTCTTTTGGTGTTGTGTTTTGGCTTGGGTGTGGGCTGGGTTATATTGCAGTTTAGTGCGATTGCGGGTGGGTTTTTTAATGGGTTGGGTTGGAGATATAAGGGGGAGCTGGGTAGAACCTATACTGAGCGTTTCTTGGTGTTGTATGGATGGTTGCTTCTACCTCATTTCTTGGTCTCTAGTATGTCTCGTGTTTTCCTGTTTTTCCATTCGTAGATCTTTGTTTTGGCGGACTTATGTTGGAGTTCTAGGAATTGATATGGTGTTAGAGATATACACCAAACCAGGAGCTATAAGGTTGGACCGGACAGGGGAGGAGTCCTTTCGGTGGAGGCCCAATTTGAGCGTTCCCCCTGATCCGAAACCCATGAAATGTGTCCGAGTCCCCTATACTAACCGGTTGATTCGTTGGATTGTTGTTTTGCTGGGTAAGGGAAAGGGTTGGGTTAGGTACAAGGATATTATGCGAATGATGCATCTGGATCTTGGTAATTTGGAGAACATCAGCTACATTCCTAAGAGTTGGCTGCATCATGATATGCTCATGGATAATTATTCGCCTGAGAAGAGGATCCAAATTAAGAGGTACATTAACGTTATCAAAGTCTGCCAGGAGTATGCTTGGGCTGCTGTGTAGAAGCATCAAAGTCTGGTCAAGAGTATGCTTGGTATAATTGTCCAGCATTGGATCGCCTATTGTACTAAGAAGAACGGGTCAAAAGTAAACCAATCAGGCACTGATCTGACGACAAAGTATACGCCGAGTCAAACCTGGTGGAGGGAGCCCACTAAAAATCCTAAGTGGAAGAACAAGAAGATTAGAACTAAGATTATTTCAAAGGATTGTATGCAAGCCCAACAACCGGGTAGTATGTGTAATGAAGCTACTGGGCCCGTGATTAAATATACATGCCAAAACTTATGCCCGTATCGCCGTGCGGTCCAGACCTGGTGGGGGGAGCCCGCTACGAAGACCAAGGATGGAGATCAAAGTACTGGTGCTGCTGGTAAAGCCAGAAGGCATAACGCGTTGGATCAGGCCCACTACTGGGCCCAAGAGCTGTTACTCCTCCTGTTAATTAGCAGAAAATTGAAGGCCTGGTGTCCCAAGCTTGCTTGGAGCCCGGGTGTCCATGTTTATCACAAGCCCATGAATTTGGCCCGTGATCAGGTTTCTTGGGCTTGGGCAGTGGGTTATGCTATATATTATCTTAAAAAATGTAGTGGTCCTTGGTTTTGGAATGGGTTCAAAAAGCTTGTGGGTTGGGGGTCTCCAATTCTAGTGCTTAACTACGCCCGGAGTACCAAATTTTGCGGGCCGAGTCCTTGGTATGATAAGTCTTGTAATATGCTACTAGTCATAGGATTAGTTTGCGTAGTCCGTACTATAGAACTAAATGGTGAGTTTGTATCTTACCAAGGTGGGATGCATGGTGTCTTATTTTTGGTCCCCTAATTATGTAGCGGGGATGTTGCGGGGGTATGCCCCTATGATGATGTAATTTAGAGTTGTGTTATAATACTTTTGTTGGGCAATGCCCTTTACCAAAAAAAAAAAAAAAAAAAAAAAAAAAAAAAAAAAAAAAAAAAACAGAGGAGATTAGAGACCTTGAGTTACAAGTAATTCTTGGTGATAGTTCAAGTGAAGGAGCCACTACAACTGTAGAGACCATTGTCTCACAGTTGGATAGCGGTTACATCAATCAGACTACCTTGAAGACAACAACTGTTGAGCCTACCACTATAAGCTTTGTTCCAGTTAGAAGTCCCCAGAACCAAGAAGATGGACATTTGGCTTCTTTCACACTGACTCACCTCATGTGATTGAAACAAATACAACTACCCGATCTAGTAGGAATTTAGATGATCCTATTAATTTAAGTGATGGCTTAAAATATCAATAATTGACAGAGAGAGTCAACAAAGTTAAATCTTCACCGGAAGAAATAAAGGAAATGCTCCAAGAGTCAACAGTTGCCATTGCCAATAAGATATTGGAATTAGTTATACTAATTATCCAGACTCACAAAAAATTGGCAGAATTTAATCATAAGTCTCACATAGGGTTGATAAGAACAATGGTTGACGCTAGATACAAGGATGCTCAAGCTGATATCAAAGCCATCAAAATCCATCTGTTAAAGATCACTCGCTCTATCCCTAAGACAATTTATCAAGAAGATCAAAATGATGATGATTCCAAAAAGAGGGACAAAGATAAAGATATATTAAGAAAGTTTCCAACTGCAAAGGAAGCACAACCAAAACCAACCAACACTTTTAAGGTGCAACCATCTGATAAGCCAGGGTCTGCCCAAGTCACAACCACTTTGAACACTATCTACTTTTGCTTTGGAGAAGAGAGTTGATGAAACTGCCAACCAAATAGCAGAGAAAGCCGCCTTAGAGAAGGAGTAAAGGAAAGAAGCTTGGAATTCCAAAGCCACCCTGTTGATTCCACAAAGGTGTGACAACTGTCAAAATTCAGGTACTATCCGTACAGTATAATGAATATTAAAATAATAACAAAAATTGTGTGTTAGACTTAATTGGTGATAATTAGAGACTTTAAAAATGCAATAGCAATGTCCAAACATTTTAAAAATTTTATTGTGAATTTTAGGAATTTTCGTATTACAGAGTGATAGAGTTACCTGTATTGTACATTGGTGACGACCCGGTTAACTTTAAAAAGTCTAGTTTTGACCTGTAATGCTTGGTTTAGCAAAAAATAATATTTTTGGGATGGGGATATTTTAAAACCAATAAAGACTATGATTAATAGTTTTCAAATCGCTATGATCAAATTAATGCGCGTTTTAGAGTTTTAACGCGAGTACGAGACCTGGTACAGTAGGGAAACCTATAATATAATCCAATTAGCTAAAAATTGATATTTTAGCTGGGGAATACTATTATTGGCCAAATAGGTGAAAATCTAAATTATTTAATATATAAGGGTTTTAATAATAAGGTTATGTGTAGGTTTATGTTTATAAAGTTTATAAAAAAAATAAAAACACACACTCACACCACCATAACCCCCCCCCCCATTATATTATTATAAATTTTATTTAATATCCAATGAGTAATATTAAACCCACCATCTCATTAATTATACACACTCCATCATTCTTCACACTTTCCAAACACACACTTAAGAAAAGAAAAAAAAAACCATCCAACTTCACTTCTTCTTCTTCTTGGCCGAACCCACCCCCAAACACCCCAATAATCTTGTTTTGTTCATCTTATTATAAAAATGGACTCAAAAACATAGATAGATAAGTGTTCTTGGTGATTTGAAGCAAAAATCCAAAGATTTTCGAGAGAGAAACGAGTTTGGACTTCAAAAACCCACCATTTTTGCAAGTAATCTTCTTAGGTGAGTTCTTGAACTAAAAACTTGAGTTAAATCTTTATATTTTCTGATTTGGGTTTAGTTTTCACCAAACAAACAAGGGTTTTGAAATCGGTTTCAAATAAGAAACAATGGGAATGAGGAAATGGTTAAAGGATGATGCATGTATGTGTGTATGTGACCCGTATGTATGTATGTGTGTGTGGGATATATTGTTTTCTTCAATAGATGATTATTATGCTTAGATCATGATGATTTAGTGACATGCAAGAGGGTTTCCTAAATGGTTTTTAATCTGATGTAATATGATATTTGCATGTGTTAGATGGACTAAAGAAATGGTATAGGGATGTGTTTATTGAAATGTGGCTATGTTGATGATTATGTTCAAGTTTTGTTCATTGTTTGAAGATGATTATGAGTTATTTTGGACATAGGTAAGGTCTGATTATGATGATGTTTTGAGGGTTTTTAAGAGTCAAAAATAGTAAATATTAAGTTTAAATAGGATCTGCACACTTGGGAGACCTTGCATGTACAATCAAGATGCGTTTTTCGGCTTTAAACGCCAAAATGCGAGCTATTGAAATGGATATTCCCAAAGCAGATTTATAGTAGGTTTTCATGACTTATTTTGATGTAAATTAAAATGTGATTAAGTTTTCATGAAAACCTAAATGTATTTGCAAAAGATGTGCGAAAACGCATGTTTTCGACAAGTTTTACGCGTCAAAACACTTATTTTCAGGTCTGATGTAAAACAACTTGGTTAATGTTAAAATGTGTATAAAAGAAATCATTTAGGGTGTATAATGTGTTTTCCATTGTAACGGACGCTTACAGTGCAAAACTATGTGTTAAAAGTCGTCGAAATGTGATTTTTAGGCCCATAAGGGCTAAATTTGGTGGCTAATTTAGAACAGAAAATTTGGTCTTGTTTTGTGGATTATATACAGGACCTAGGGTTTAAATTAAGTTCATATAATGTTCATAGGTTGACATGAGACATTGGGAACTTGTATGATATGGAAATTGCTAGAATGTGTCTTATAGGGCATTAAGACGATATGTTAGCATGTATGGATAATTTGGATTAGGTTATGTGAATACATATGATGTATGACTCATAAGTGGATTTCTTGAATGATTTCCATAAAGCTTAGGTGTTCTATATGTAACTTGTTATTTACTAAGAATGGCTGCGTTTTGGTTAAAAAAGCCTTTATATCACTACTAGAAAAATACCCCTATCTTGACACACATTTTATGACACGCACTGATTTATGACACTAAAAAACGTGTGTCATAAAAAAATTATCATGTTTTAAAAAAACTAGTTAATTAATGACACACTTTTTTGTGTGTCAAGAAATGCAATGTCAAGTAATAAAAGATATGACACTATCCACTTTTGTGTGTCATCCTTGGTGTCATATTATATATATATATATATATATATATACATTTAGTAAAGCATTTATGCATCTTTTTTTGTACTTTTAGGTACAAACCATTGATGCACTTCTTCTAGCTTCTTCATTATCTCTCTACACAGGTTTTTTCATTGTTGTTCTTTGCTTCAGCTTTATGCTCTCATCTTTCCCCTCCACCCTTTGCTTTTAGGGTTTTATAATCTGAAATGGTTGGTTCTTCTCCAGCCAACGGCGATTCGCCAACCTATACATATATCCGGTATCAACGACACAGAGGGTTTACGACGGAGGGTAGTTGAACCGTTACATAAGGCGACAATCTGAAAACCTAGGTGTGGTTAGATGACTATGGCGATGGATTTTGTTCAGGAGATCGGCGGCGCGGAGTTGCTAGGGCCCCCATGATTTCTGCAAGATTCCGGTAACCCAATTCATAGATATTAAATTGTAACTTCTCCATGTCACGATTTGTGGTGGTTTTGTTTTCCGGTACTAGGGTTCTGACAATGGAGCATGAATAGAGAGCGGCGCTCGGAAAAGAGAAGCTCCGACAAAGGAAGACGATGTTGGTTTTGTTATTGATTAAGTGACGATGTGCTTAAATGGGTGTCCATGTACTTAGCTGCTCTGCTGCTAAAGATTGGGTTTGTTTCTTCTGTATTTTTGTTGATATGCATGCGCTGGTATAAATCAATTTGGGCCTTTCTGTTCATGTGTTCGTGAAGTCTTAGTTGGGGTATACTCAACAATGCTTTTCATTTATTTCCTGAAAGGTTACTGGTTATTGATAAATAAATATAGAGTTGTTAAATTTTTTTAGTATATAATCGATAATTATATAATCGATAATTTTTTTTGTTAAATATGTAGAACAATTAGGTGTTGGCAACCTTTCAAAAAAAGAAAAATAAGTAAGTGTTAGCAAACCAACTAGCATGTGATGGTGGCTATAGAACGAGAGAAGAAGAGGAAAACAAATATATATCCTTAGTCAACCATTGCCCAATTTCCAGCTCCTTTTCACAGTTTTATAAGAAGCATGGAACAATTGTGTTTGTAGTTTTCTTTTCCTTGGTTTATAACTGCAGGTTTAAAACAACAACTATTTAATTTATCCTGTTTAATTTTAGATTCCAGTTTTTTTTCTTATACAAAATCGTATTAGTTCCTCATGTACAGCTAATATTCTTTCAATCCTTCCCTGAAACCAGGCCTATGAGATCGAAGAACTCAAACAGAAAGTTACAGAGTTGGCAGAATCAAAGAACAGTTAGAAGCACGAAACAAAAAATTAGCAGATGACAGCTCATATGCTAAAGGATTAGCTTCAGCTGCTGCAGTCGAGGACTCGAGGTCACCGCTCTAGCTGAAGAAGTTGCAAAACTAATGAACCGCAATGAGAGACTCACGACTGAGTTAGCCACCACCACACCCAAACACTCACCAACTTCGCGTAAAAACCCAACGTGTGTATGCGCGTGAAAGGATCGATAAGCTACAAAGACAATCAAACAATTTAGTTTTGGGTGCGGAATCCCCAAAACCAGCACAAAATGATAACTAATCAGATAAACACACACAAATCATCATTTTCAAAGCTTTTCATTAATAAACAAACTTGAATACACGTAGAAAAGTGATTACAATCAAGGATTAGACGCAAAACAAGTTTATAAAAAGTTACAGAGAGAATTCAGAAAGTGGCGGGAAATAAATGACTCAAAGTTAACTACAAAAACTGAGTTTGCCTATATATAGACTGCACATTCGCCCATTTTGTTCATGCGAATGTGCAGGTTCGCCCATTGTGAACGGTCGAACCAAACTACATAATAAACAGTCTTCATTCGCCCAAAACTTCTTCCTTCGCACCTTCTAAAACTCTCCTTCGCACCTACCAAAACATACCTTCGCACCTTCGACAGAAAACAAAACATATGGTTTATCTAATCCAAAGCATTAGTCGCATATATGCACCTACAACGTGTCCCTCCAAAAATGGACCAAACATGAGACCAAAAGAGCATAGTCCTACTCAAATGGAATTAAAAAGAGAACTTGCATTGAGTAAGGAAAGGGAGATGTCTTATGAGGCATTGATATCAAAAAGGATAAAAAGGAAACCGAATTACGACAACAATTAGACAAATACAACAGGTCTTTCTCATCTTCTTATCTACTATTTTTTTCCTTTTTTTTATAGATGCTTAATAAATATTATATAAAAGAGGGGTTTGTTGTGTTATTATTAGATCTTTATGTAATTTTTAAACTGTTGATGATTTTGTAGAGCTGGAGACTGATGGTGATGATTTGGAATCGTTTACGGGGCATATTCGACCTTTAGGATGACGGGAACAGTGGGCATGAGCGACCCAATTCAGTAAAGGCTGGTCAAACTCGGATAACGGGTATGTTGTCTTTATTTCATAGTCTGCTACAGGTATGTGCTGATTGTATAACCTCATTCGTATATTCTTGCATTTAGGGTTTGCTTTCACTAACTCATGTACGGATCACTCTGACCCCCACATGTGCCGCTCAAGATTTTATCACCATTAGGGTTTGCTTTCATAGATGATATTTTTATCCTCAAGTGCGCAAAGGTTAGTATTTATACTGATAGTTTGTTTTTTTTTCTCTTTCCAGCAGCAATATGTTTTTGTCGCCACGAAGGGCAAAATTCGTTGTTTATTAACATATTTAAATATATATTCGTCTTACAGATTACATCGGTTGACTTGCAAGGACTGGAAAGCAAGACGAGCAAATACGAATTCGTTGTTTATACAAAGTTTGAATAAATCACCAGACTTGTATGTTCCCTTGGATTGTTTTATTTTTTTGGTGATTTCACTATGCTCCAACTTAGTCTGACTTTAGAAAATTAGGAATGTTTTTTCTAATGATAAAAGTTGTTTTTCTTGGGGTGCTTTTCATTATCCTGCCAACTTGGTTTGACTTTATAAATTCAGTCTAAAGTGTTGATAAATTTGTAACTTGTGCCTATTCATAGTAATGATGGTAGATGTTTTGTTTATTGATTTTCTCAGGGCTGTTTTGCCATTGTAGAATACAACATAATTAGTATGTTCCCTGGGATTTAAAGTGCAACGTATTTTCCAAATCGGATTGATGTCGGCGCAACGCGCGGCCGATTAAAACGATAGTTTATATGATGGATTCGTGTGTTCCTGCTGTTAGTGATGTTCATTTGTATGATTCTATCTAGGTATAGCTCTATATGAATATGTTAAATGTATACAAGAGAAAGAAGCATGACAATTTGGTCTGTGATGTGCATTTGTATGATTCTATCTAGTTGTAGCTCTATATGAATATGTTAAGTGTATACTTATGTTTGTAGTATGTTGACTCATCAATGAATTAGATGGGTTAATCATTTATGCAGAAATCTGTATGCTTTCCTCAAGTATTCTTTTTGGTACACAGATAAAACTAATCAATTTTGTTCCTTTTCAGGTATTACGTCAGTGGCACTCTAAGCAATAAGTCGACCGATGCAGCGATGATACTCTACGACGCAGCCGTGGTACCCGCTGTTGTCTTAGGTTGGGGGAGGAGTAGATGCTAACACGGATGCGGATATTAATGCCATTCGTGAAGAGTGGTCTAGTTATGCCGCAACCTTCATTTTCAAGTTATCCGTACGTTTAGTCTAGACTAATGTAATGTATTGACACAATATTTTTGTAACTAGTGGTAGGATTCGACAAATGCTAATTGTAATTTTTTTGTGGTATATATAATATATGCAATTTTATTTTGAAATTTATTGATTTTGTTATTATAAATATAAATATAAATCCAGATTTATTAGTTATTTTGCAGAATTTTTTTTAGGTAAAAAAAAACATGACACGCAAAATTAGTGTCATAAAGGTGTGTCGTAAATGCATGTCATGAAAGAGTGTCATTAAAGAGTGTGTCATAAATGCGTGTCAAAAAAGCGTGTCGTAAAGGAGTGTTATAAACGCGTGTCATTAAAAGATGACACACGCCTGCATGTCATAAACCTTTCTTGACATGTTCTTCCTTGACACTTTTCTGTGTGTCATAAACACCCTTTTATGACGCGCAATGCGCGTCAAGAAAGGGGTATTTTTCTAGTAGTGTATGGAAAACGAGTCTTGATTGTAGTACTGTGTGAAACTATGTGCTACATGTGCTGTATTTGATTATAATAAATAATAGGTTTACTAAGCTGAATTATGTGGAATTTGACTTGGATTGATATATGTGTGAACATATAAGTGTAAACCTAAGGGTCGGGTAATTAGACGCGATATGCATGTACGTGAGCTCTGAAACTTAACCAATCGTCAAGGTCACCAATGGGTCAATATGGTAAGGGTTATGAAAATTCAAATATTTTTGGGTAATCTAACTCGAGGGAATTTTGGTGAATAACTTGGACAGACTTAGGATGTTTGCTAAAATAGCCTTATGGTTTAGCATGAACTACTCATGGACATGATTCTGGGACCCTAAACTCTAAGGCTTAATAACTTTTGAACTATGATTTTATTTTGTAAAAAAATATTTGTGCTATTTCACTGCATCTTGGTTGAACATGTTTTTAACCTTTCTTGGACCAAAACTTAAATATGTTTGACTAGAGGGTGTTTGCAAGATGTCCATAAGTAATTATTGTGTGATTGCTAAACTTTGTGGTAACAACTTCTGTTACAGGGTGTGACAGAAGTTGGTATCAAAGCGATGATTATAGATGATTAAAACTTTTAGAACCATATTATAACCATAAACACTCTCAAGTATTTTGTTAAATATTTTAAGATTTAGTATGCACCATGTAGAGTACCTTGGGATAGTATTAAGAATAGTTATGTTCTTTCGATATACTATTATTTGCGCTTATTTGAATATTTATGTTATATAATTATACTTATTAAGTATGGATACTTCATGTCACATATCATGGTTTCTTCGTATATCAACTTGTCCAGTTCTGAGGATAAGCCAGAGACTCCTCCTGAAACATATTCATCTACTGATTCTAGTGAGCCCCCGCATGCTCCACACATTCCTAAGATAGCACTAGTGGCCCTAGTGGCTAATGAGGATGTCGCGTGATGTGCCAAGAAATTGATATGTTTTCACACATAATTATTACCTATCTTATACTCTAAGTCGTGCTTTTATCTCTGTTTTATCATGATTTATCTTTCTTTATTGATAATTGCAGGATCCGAGGCCCGGTGATGAAAAGAAGTGGAAAACCGCATAAAATGACACTAAACGGATGAAGAATTGACTACTTCAAAGCTCTGCCAGATATGGCACGGCCATGCAACTGTGCCACGTCAACAAGTCAACATTTCCAAGTCAACAAAGGTCAATTTCAGCACTTCAGGATGTGCACGGGCGTGCCCTAGTGTATGGCATGGCCGTGCTTTACTCCAGCGTGTTCTCTTAGGCAAAAACCGACCAAAACTGACAGCGAGGGTACAAAAGAAGCTGAGCACAGGTTTACTCAAGGCATAAGCACGGGCGTGCCAGACAAAACAAGGGACATTTCTGCATAAAGGACTCTGCAACAATACCTGTTGTCGAGCATAGGCGTGCTAGGGTATGAGCAGGGGCGTGCTTTAGCTGATTTGCCTATAAATAGAGTCCTCCACCCCACACTTTGAAGCATCCCTTCCCATTCAAAAAGCAACACTTCTCTAAGAAGTTTCAGCCACTTTTAGGGTCTTGTAAGTGACCTTTGGAGCTTGGGATCACTCCATAAACACTTATTGATAGAGAGTTGAGAGAGAGATCACCAAAAATCACCCAAAAACCTTCTTTAATCCCCAAATACAACCACTACTATGCATTCTCCCAACACCCAAGATAGAGTGCAAGTTGTAAAGCCAATGTTTGGCTAGGATAATAAAGTGTTACTAGGGTGAAGACTTTTCTTGGTATGGATTATATATTTTTTATTTGTTAAAGTGGTGTTGTGTTATTGTTTAATTCTTCTTACTTAAAACTTTGTTTGATGAATTAACTAACTAATTACTTAGTCTTTGGTCTTGTAGGTCTCTTGATAGGAAGTGAGAGGACATATGAGTGTACCCATGGTGTGTAACAACCCATGCACTCATAAGCTAGCCTAATCCGTGAGTAGTGATTAGCCCATTTGTAGGTAGAAATACACACACTTAGTGGTGATAAATAAAGACTTAATTCCGCGAATTACCTTCATTGTCTATGTGAAAGCTTTGGCGCAAGTTAAGAATTGATGAACCAGTGTTGAAAGGAAACGGTCTTTGTTTCCTTTCATTATTATATTGCCGCACAGTTAATAATAGACCACTCACTTTTTAAAAGGTTAATTAACTTAGTAGGAGATGCACGTGTTCTGGTAAGTCACGACTCTTCTATGATATCAAGTGGAAACTTGTTCAGTCATACTCCGACACCGGCAAGTTGTTCACAAAAGTTTTAAGTGAAGAGATATCTTTATTGCAACACTGGGAGGTGGATTTTTTGGGGTAGGGTGCTAACACTTTCGAGTAGTCCGTCACTCATTGTTGAGAGGTGAGCTTACCGGTTTGGGGGACCCTCACTTAATAGCAATAACACAGCTCGTTTTGGAAAAACAGTCACATCTGGAGAATGTTGTTGCAACTCCATGTTAAGCATAAGCGTGCACTTGTATACACCACCTAGCAAAGTAATTAATATTAATCTGTCCCAGGAATAGTTGGATCCCGAAGCAACACTTCTTTTGGGTATTGATTTTTACTCTGGTCACTCTCATTCTCTCTTCCTTTATTTATTTTATCTTTTCTTTTATTAAAGCAACTTAGGGTTGAGTAGGGGAGGTCGTGTCTTTGGGTTCGATACTCGGAACTTCTTGGAAGTCTATGCTACACTTGATAGGTACACTTGCCTATTGTGCGGGTTTAGAGTAATTCGCAATTATCATTTTATTTTATAAATTTAAAACATGACAAAGTGTTCTAACTTAAAGTTTTGACTTAAAGATCTTTTTGAATGAGTTTTTGGCGCATCCGCCGGGGACATATCTCCTTTAAAATAAAAACTAAATTTGTAAGGCCCATAAATTGTGTAGGTTTACGCTTGTCTTTATCAAGCAAGTTTATTATCATTAGGCTTAGTTTTGGTTATTGGGCTTGGGTTAGGCCATGTGGGCCAAGGCATTAGTGGACCCTATATAATGTTTTGTTCTAGTTCATTTTAGCAAGAGACATTAGAAAATCCTCTCATTTGTAACTCTAGAGCCAACACCTTGTACAAGACAATCCTTGAGATTATGTGCAAGGTGAAGCAGCAATACAAGGGATTTCAACATAAATATATATATATATATATATATATATATATATATATATATATATAGGTTAGGAGTTTGGTAGAAAGTGGCATTTGTCTAAGAAGTGTAAGAAGCCACATTTAAATGACATATGACATTTCTGTTGTTAAAAAAAAGGGTATTGTAGTAATTAGCAAACTAGGCACTGATTTTAAAAAATAATGATAATAATTAGATAATTACGGTAGTTATTTTCAATTTTAAATCATGCGAAATTGATGGAACACAATCATTTAAGTTTATAATATGTAAATCCATTGCCTAATTCTACACAATCGTTTACCAATCAAAAGTCGTTATTGTTTTTACAGAAATCCATTGCCTAATTCTATTATCAACCTTGGGAATGATAACTTTCATTAATATGTAAATCTAATTTTACCAATTAGTTATATTATTTTTGTAACCGCACACATGTTAATCTGTTTCTTGACATAGTGTTTTACGTTGTGGATAATGAATATATGATTTAATCTTGTTTATTGATGTTTTTATATGTACATACATTTATTGTCATAGTTTCATTTATGTTTTGGTTGGATTCTTGGCATAGTGTTTTTATACCTATAACTTTCATTAATATGTAAATCTAATTTTACCAATTAGTTATATTATTTTTGTAACCGCACACATGTTAATCCGTTTCTTGACATAGTGTTTTACGTTGTGGATAATCAATATATGATTTAATCTTGTTTATTGATGTTTTTATATGTACATACATTTATTGTCATAGTTTCATTTATGTTTTGGTTGGATTCTTGGCATAGTGTTTTTATGCCTACATAGAGTTAACTACACATATTAATCCATTTCTTGACATAGTGTTTTACTTTGCCGATAACGAACATATGATCTAATATTGTTTGTTGGTGTTTTTATACGTACATATATTTATTGTTATAATTTCATTGATGTTTTGATCGTATTCTTCGCATAGTGTTTTGTACCTACATAGTGTTATTTTCATACTTTTATTGGTTTTTTTGGTCGAATCTGTTGAAATAGTGTTATATACGTGAATGCTTTTATTGTTATAGTTTTTCAAATCCTGTTTTAATATCACTAATTTCTTTATGTTTTATAACATTTTTATGTATAGCTGTCTCTCACAAAATGGTGTCTGATGTCAATGTGCTTTGTGGTAGAATGAGAAACTAGATTTTTTATGATATTTTCAGCTGCTTGATGCTGAAACAGCTGCTTCCTTTTTGCTTTGCCAAGAGACTAAGGCATTCCCTAGGAATTGGCACCATCCTGATGTTGACTTCCTTGTGGTGTGACAACCAGCAAAATCTCTATCTAAATAACCTGAAATCTCAATATTTTCATTAGTAGGATACCAGATACCAAGTGTGGGAGCACCTTCTAGGTATCTGAATATCCTTTTCACAACTATAAGGTTTGACTTTCTAGGTGATGTATGGGATCTTGCACAGACACAAGTGGCAAACATAATGTCTGTCCTGGATGCAGTGAGGTACAATAAAGACCCAATCATGCATCTATGATGTGTCTGATCAACCAGTTCATCTTTGTCATCAATAGTAAGTAGCTTCGTAGTGCTCATGGGTGTACTGCATGGTTTACAGTCATTCATCTTAAATTTTGTATGTAAGTTTTTAACAAACTTATTTTGGTGAATAAATGTTCCATTTTGCAGTTGTTTAACTTGGTGACCAAGAAAACACTAGAGTTCACCCATAGCACTCATTTCAAACTCTGTTGTCATGAGTTTCCTAAACTCTTCACACATTTTGTTACATGTGGACCCAAAAATGATGTCATCCATATATATTTGAACAATCATTAGGTCTTTCCCTTTCCATTTTAAAAATAAGGTTTTATCAATTTTACCTCTAGTGAAACCAATGGACAAGAGAAAGGTGGAAAGAGTTTCATACCAAGCCCTTGGTGCTTGTTTAAAGCCATACAAAGCTTTATTGAGCTTGTAGACATGATCAGGATGGAATGTGTCTTCAAATCCAGGTGGTTGGCACACATAGAATTCCTCCTGAATCTTTCCATAAAGGAATGCATACTTGATGTCCATCTGATACACCTTGATTTTGTGGTTGACAGCAAAGGCTAAGAAGAGTCTGATAGCTTCCAACCTAGCTAGAGGAGCAAAAGTTTCATCATATTCAATACGTTCTTCTTGTCTGAAGCCTTGAACCACAAGCCTGGCCTTATTCTTGACAACAATACCCCTTTCATCAGTTTTGTTCTTAAAGACCCACTTTGTGCCAATTGGACATACATCCTTTAGAAGTGGCACAAGTTCCCATATTTGTTGTCTTTAAACTGAAGGAGCCCTTCTTGCATAGCTTCTACTCAACTGTTGTCTTTCAGTGCCTCTTGGTACTTGACATGTTGTGTGAGAGATAAAATGCCTGCAAAAAGACAGATGTTTGAGGATTGACTTCTTGTGAGCACCCCTTCACTGATGTTGCCAATGATTTGGTCTGGTGGATGAGCTCTAAGGTAGATTAAATCTCCTTGATATGGTATGATGGCCCTTCTTTAGTGCCAACAGATGTTTGAAATGGAGGTGGGGGAATAGGACCAAGTGGTGTAAAGGTGGACTGACTTTTGTCAACTGAAGTTGGACTTTTGTCAATAGATGTTTGAGCAGTGGTTGAGCTGGATGAGGCAGTGGTTTGAGGGAAAGACTGCTCAACAGTGGTTGACACAACTATTGTAGAGTTTTGACAGATGATTTGAACATCTGCTTCCCCTGATGCGGAATAAACTTTGTAGTGAGATGTAATCACAACGTCAAATCTGTAGTCTTGTTGTGGAGAATGTGGTGTACCTCCACTGTTAGTTTTAGCAGTAATATCTTCAAATTTGAATTTATCTAAATCAAACAGTTAAGTAGGATTTGCTTAGATTTTTAAGGATTAAAGTTCATTGAACTTTACATTAAGAGTTTCTTCTATTGTCCTAGACCTTATGTTAAACACTTTGTAGGCCTTGGCAGTAGAAGAATATCCTAGAAAATATCCACAATCAACTTTGGCTGCAAATTTTGAAATGGAATCTTTGAGATTTAAAATAAAACATGGGTAGCCAAAGATTTTGAAAAATGAGATCATTGGTTTGATTTTGAACAAAAATTCATAAGCAATCTTTTGATGTCTAGGGTTAATCAAAACTCTATTTTGAACATAACAAGCAGTGTTTATAGCTTCTACCCAAAAGGACAGTGGTAAACCAGAATCTGCTATCATAGTTCTTGCAGCCTCAATGTGGGTTCTGTTTTTTCCTTTCAACTACCCCATTTTGTTCTGGTGTTCTTGGAATGCTGAACTACCTCACAATTCCTTTTGACACACAGAATACATCCAACTCCTTATTTTTGAACTCTGTTCCATTGTCACTTCTAAAGACTTTTACTGGCAAGTCATATTGCTTTTCAACTTTGGTGACAAAGTCCTTCAAGATACCTGTAGTCTCATCCTTAGAGTGTAAAAGTAAGTCCATGTAAACCTAAAAAATCATCAACTATAACAAGAAAAAATCTCTTTTTACATATACTCATGATTTTAGCTAGGCCAAACAAGTCCATGTGCAACAATTGAAGACATTGACTAGTTTTGGAC
The DNA here is from genome assembly GCA_028751855.1 of Ambrosia trifida. Taxonomy (NCBI): domain Eukaryota; kingdom Viridiplantae; phylum Streptophyta; class Magnoliopsida; order Asterales; family Asteraceae; genus Ambrosia; species Ambrosia trifida. The sequence continues at coordinate 168,318,504 of CM054123.1, read as the reverse complement.
TCATCAATGGATTTGTAAGAGCTTTTATGTTGTTTTCCTTTTAAACAGGAAACACAATGCTCATCACATTTAAATTCTTTTGATGGAAGGCCTCTCACAAGGCTTTCTTTGGAGAGTGAGTTGATAGTTTGAAGGTTAGTATGACCCAATCTCCTAGGCCAGAATTTTGTCTCTGTAGTTGAGGCAGCAGAAAACAGACAGACATTTGTCATAGGGTTATCCTTAAACATATCAACTACATACACATTGCCACTCCTATGAGCAACAAGTTGTGCTTTGCTCTCAGCTATGATGGTGTCAATCTTTTTAACCACTTCTGGCCCAATAATCTTACAAGTTTTCTTAGTGAAGAATGACCCATAGCCTTTGTCACTCATTTGTGAAACACTAAGAAGATTAAATTTAAGATTATGAATAAGATTAAGATTTTCAAACTTAAGTCTCCAAGCCTGAACAGTCCCAGAACCCAACACCTTACCTTTAGAATCATTACCAAAAGATATATCACCCCCTCCATGTGCAAGGAAGTCCAGAAGTAGGGCTCTACATCATGTCATGTGCCTGGAGCCTCCTATTAGGACAAAAAGGATTGAGGAAACCACTTTTGTAAGTCTATAAATAGATGGGTTCATCCCTCTGTTTTACATATTGATTTTAGTTAAAACTGAAATCCTTCAAAGCTTATTATTGTTATTTCCATTTCATTTACTGAGAATCTGTTTGAGTATTTATTGTCATTCATATTCAATATTTAGATTCTCATTAAACTTGTCTTTAGTTTTCAAACATCCAGGGGGAGTAATAACTCTTGTTGATAGTGTAACTTTACTTACTTATTCCGCTATGCAAATCTGATTGAACTTGCTTAACATATAAGTGTTCACTAGCAAGCAAAACATCAAGAGCATTACTGATCCAACAATTGGTATCAGAGCACTGGTTTATCTGATCACATATTAATCTAACACGTTGAGAATCAGACACAGGCTCTTATTGATATTCAATAAAGGATTAAAAGTTCACTTTTATCAACATCCATCACTTTAAGAGATATTTGACAAATCAATACTCTTTAAAGTGGATCCACATAATACTGGTTCTGCCAATAAACCTGCTATGCTAGTTAGAAATGAATACAATATCTGGCAAAGGAGAATGGCACATACATTATCTCAGACCAATACCGGTTGCTGGAAATCTGTGATATATGGTCCTCACAAACCAGTAAATATTAATCTTGAAACTAAAGTAGAAATACCAAAAGACCTAAAGGACTATACAAATGATGATTTCCTAAAACTTGAGCTTGATGCTAAAGCTTTCTCTATGTTGGAAATGGCACTCCCAAATGAAATCTACTTCGGACTATTACATTGTGATAATGCCAAAGAGCTTTGGGACTGCCTAATAGAACAGTTTGGAGGAACTGAAGAGGTGATTGCCAACACTAGAGAAATTCTGGCTCAACAATATGAAACTTTTGCTCACATAAATGGGGAAAATTTAACTCAACAATTTGAAAGATTCTCCTCATTAATATCTGAGCTAAAATTAACTGGTCAGACCTAGACAACTGTATCTATGCTTCATAGATTTTTAAGGTCTTTACCTGAAAAATGGGAAACATATTCTATCATCCTCAGATCCTCACCAGAATTTAGCTCCCTCACTCTTACAAAATTACATGGGAGATTGCTAACTTTTGAAAGAGAAATCGATCAAAAGAAGAAATTGCAAAGTTCTGGTAAAACTGCTGTTGACTATCTACCAAGTAGTATAGCGCTATTGGGACAAGATTCACCTACTTGTTCAAATAGTTTTGGATCTTTTGACCACATTGACATAACTGCCGGATCTCATCAGAAAGATCATTCCCAGGTTATGACAATGATGAATATAGTGAAACTGCTGATAACATGTGTTTTATCAAGGATGATTTAAAAAATTTCAGCAATGATGACTTAGAAGAAATGGACATCTTACACCAACTGGCAATGTTCAGTATTAAAACAAACAAATTTTTTAAATGGTCAGGAAGAAAATTTCCAGGACTAAACAGTTATACAAAAATTGGTTTTGACAAGTCTAAACTTAGATGTCACAAGTGTCAGATGTTGGGACACTTGCTGATAACATGTGTTTTATCATGGTTGATTTAATAAATTTCAGCAATGATGACTTAGAAGAAATGGACATCTTACACCAACTGGCAATGTTAAGTATTAAAACAAACAAATTTTTTAAATGGTCAGGAAGGAAATTTCCAGGAATAAACAGTTATACAAATATTGGTTTTAACAAGTCTAAACTTAGATGTCACAAGTGTCAGAAGTTGGGACACTTTGCTAGAGAGTGTAGAAGCTCTAGCTACAACCAATCTCAGTCTGGAAATCAGTTTAACCCTAGTTATAATAGGAATAATGGAACACAGGGAAGTGCAAATTTTGTACAGGCACAAGCTCCACAAATCCAATATGTGCCACAAGTACAATATGTACAGATGCCTGCTCAACAGATGCAGAGCCAACAATCAATCCCTCCCATTCCATCTGCTCAACAACCTCCACAGACTCAACAACCCTCACAATTAAGTTTGTTCACCTCAGGGTGTGTTGACTGGAGTAGTCTTCCCTTTGACACTACTGAGTGCAATCCTGATGCAGACAACAAAATGTTTGACCTCAACTGGGGAAAACCTAACAATGGCAGAAAGAATTTTGCCTTAATGGCATTTGAGGGTTGCACCTCAAAATCTGCCCTGTCTCAGGTATCAAAAGAATCTTTAACAAAACTTTGTTCAACTTCATGTAAAGAATCTTTTGCTCTCATAAGAGAGACTAAAGTGCATTTACAAGGAAAAGCAAATGACTCTGAGAGAAAATTTACTTAGATGAAATGTGATTTAGAAAGAAAACTTGCTGTAAAGGCTAAAGAAAATTCTAAATTAACTAACAATGCTATTGAAACCCAAGCACAACTTAAAATCATGATAAAAGACCTAGGAAATGTCAGAAAAGAGCTTGCTGACACTAAGGTTGTTTGTGAAAAATGGGTAGAATCTTGTAAAGGGTACCAACTGCTGTTTAACAAACAAAGTGCTTCAAATGTTAGGTTTAGCATAGGGTACAATCACACTGAAACACCAACTGATTTTTCCCCCAAAACTACTGATGATGGGAGAAAAATTGTTTCAGATGAAACTTCTGAAGAGAAAGAATGCACATCTTTTCATGAAAACTTTCTAAAAACTCACAAAGAATGTTTTTCAGAAGTACTGATAAAATCTGACTTTAAGCCATCAGTAGTTTCAACTACATCAGGATTTGAGAACCTGAAAACTACTGATGACCTAAAACAAATCAAAACAGTCAGAAATTTGCCTTCAAATGAAAAAGAAAAGTCAAAGGAATGTGAAATCTGTGGTTTGTTTAACCACAAGACAAAATTTTGTAGATATAGAAAAGGAATTCAGTACAACAAGAAAATTTCACAACTAGTTGTGGGAAAACAAATCAAAAATGATTTTGAAGAAACTTTTTCTCCTAATAAACAACAACCAGCAAACACCTTTTCTCAGAAAAAGATGAAATATAAACAAAAATCTTTTTCTCAGAATTCTCTTTTAGTAGTTAGACCTACATCATCAGCAGTTTCACAAACTGCTGAAATTAAAGATCTCATGTATATGGTACAACTACTGATGACCAAGGTTGATGGTGGTCCTCAAAAGGATACCACCATTGCTCTTAATGAAAAATCCATTGCCAAAAAGACATTGATTCCTCAACCTGGTCAAGAACAAACTGTTAATGTTCTCAAGAGCAAACCCAAAGCCAAACTGGCTTGGGTTCCTAAATCTAATTAATTTGCTACTTTGTACAGAGGGTCTCCAGAGGCTTAAATAGCATTTGGTATGTTGACAATGGAGGCTCAATGCACATGACAGGATGCAGATACATGATAAACAACTTTATCAGTCAAAGAGAAGGATCTGTATCCTTGGGGAACAATGCCAAGGGATATGTGCTAGGACATGGCAATGTCTCTTCTGGCAAAATACAGTTTGACAAGGTCAATCTGGATGAAAACCTTGAGTACAACTTGCTAAGTGTGTCACAAATGTGTGATAAAGGATATTCTTCCTTGTTCACAAAGACAGCATGCAAGATTGTATCACCAGAAGGCCAGAATTTGATAGGAAGATCATTGAAGATCATACTTTGTTGATAGCCAAAAGATGTGGCAATGTCTATGCAGTGGACATTGAAAAGGACAAAGTACTGAACAACACTGCCTGTTTCTTCTCAAAGGCATCAACTTCAGAGACTGATCTCTGGCACAGGAGACTTGCCCATGTGAACTTTAAAACCATAAATAAAGTCACAAAAATGGGCTTGGTCAGAGGTCTACCCTTGATAGTATACCATTGTCAAGAACACTTTGTATCCTGTTAAAGGGAAAGCAGCATAAGTCCTCCTATAAGTCTATTGAAGAATAAAAAACAACTGCATGTCTTCAACTACTCCATATGGACTTATTTGGGCCAGTAAAAATCAGGAGCCTTGGTAAGAAGAAATACTGCTTGGTCATCATTGATGACTATTCAAGATTCACATGGGTATTCTTCTTATTCTCCAAGGATGAGACAGCTGAAATCATCAAGTTCTTCATTCTACAAGTAGAGAAACAATATTCTCTATCTGTCAAAACCATTAGAAGTGATAATGGGACAGAGTTCAGGAACAAAACTTTGGAAAAATTCTGTTTATCTAAAGGGATTATTAGACAATTCAGTGTTCCTAGAACTCATGAACAAAATGGTTTGGTAGAAAGAAAGAACAGGATATTAATTGAAGCAGCAAGAACTATGTTAGCTGATTCAGGCCTACCATTGTATTTCTGGGCTGAAGAAGTTAACACTGCATGTTATGTTCAAAATAGAGTCCTTGTCAACAAGAGACACTCCAAGACTGCCTATGAAGTTCTTCATGGCATAAAGCCCCTTATCTCCTTTTTCAGGGCTTTTGGATGTCAATGTTTCATTCTAAACATTAAAGACTCTATTTCAAAGTTTGCTGCTAAAGTTGATTCAGGTTATTTTCTTGGTTATTCTTCCACTAGAAAAGCCTACAAGGTTTTTAACTCAAGAACCAAGATAGTAGAAGAAACACTGAATGTCAAGTTCAATGAATCAAATCACACTCTTATTCCACCACATCCTGCTGAACTCTTTGACCTTGACAGCTTCCATTTCGGACCTGAAAAGACTGTCACTTCATATAAACCTACTTATTATGGTGATCAGAGGTTTGATGATGATGATCCAGCACCATGGACTCCTAAAACAGTCACTAAGTCAACTTTCAAACCTTCAGAAATTTCACAAACTTCTGATTCAACAACTGCTGATGTACAAACTCAAACATCTGCTTCAGCTCCTACAACTACTAAAGATGTTCAAACAGCTGAACCAGACATTATAACCTTAGTGGTTTGTTTGATGAAGTACAAGAGTCACCTACACCTGTCAGTGGTTTACAACAACTGATTGAACACAAAGATCATCCATTGGAACAAATCATAGGTGATATTGCATCAGGTGTTCTCACAAGAAACCAGCTTTCCAACTTTTGCTTCTTCTCAGCATTCATTTCTCAGTTGGAACCTAAGAAGTACCAAGAAGCCCTCAAAGACAAAATTGGGCGGAGGCTATGCAAGATTAGTTGCTTCAATTCAAGAAGCAACAGGTTTGGGAAATCTGTCCCTTACCACCAAACAAGCTACCAATTGGCACAAGATGGGCTTTCAGGAACAAACAAGATGAGGCTGGTATGATCATTAAGAACAAGGCAAAACTGATGGTACAAGGTTACTCTCAAGAAGAAGGAATTGATTATGATGAAACCTTTGCTCCAGTTGCAAGGCTTGAAGCCATCAAGTTATTTCTGGCCTATGCCATTTCCAACAAAATAAAAGTTTTTCAAATGGATGTTAAAAGTGCATTTTTGTATGGAAAGATCAAAGAAGAAGTGTATGTTTGTCAGCCACCTAGGTTTGAGGATCCTTCTCATCCTAAGTGGGTGTACAAGCTTGACAAATTTCTTTATGGGCTAAAACAGGCTCCAAGAGCCTGGTATGAAACACTTTCCAACTTTTTGCTCAAAAATACCTTTACAAGAGGCTCCATTGATAAAACTCTTTTCATTAAAAATGTTGGAAATCATGTCTTACTTGTTCAAATTTATGTTGATGATATCATATTTGGTTCAACAAACACAAAATTTTGTGATGAATTTAAGAAACTCATGCAGTCAAAATTTGAGATGAGTACAATGGGAGAACTGCAGTACTTTTGAGGACTGCAGATTAAACAACAAACAAATGGAACTTTTATACATCAATCTAAATATGTTAAAGAATTATTGAACAAATTTTCTTTACAAGACTGTAAATCATGTTCCACTCCCATGACACCTACCACACAAGTTGAACCAGATGATCAAGGAAAACAGGTTGATCAAACCATGTATAGATGTATGATAGGTTCCCTTTTGTATCTAACTGCTTCTAGACCAGATATTATGTTTTCAACATGTGTCTGTGCTAGATATCAATAAGCTCCTAGGGAATCACACCTAATTGCAGTCAAAAGAATCTTCAAATATCTGAAAGGAACTCCTACACTTGGAATTTGGTATTCTGCTTCTAGCAATACCAAGTTATCAGCTTTTTCAGATAGTGACTATGTAGGGTGCAAAATGTCAAGAAAATCAACATCTGGTGGTTGTCAATTCTTGGGAAACGGTCTAGTGTCCTGGCAATCAAAGAAGCAAACATCTGTTGCAACTTCAACTGCTAAAGCTGAATACATTGCAGCTGCAAGTTGTACATCACAGATACAATGGCTCCAATATCAACTTCTTAATTATGGAATCAAAGAGACCAAGACACCATTGCTTGTAGACAGTAAATCTGCCATTAGCATCATTCAAAATCCTGTTCAGTTCTCAAAGACTAAACATACTGAAATCAGGTATCATTTCATAAAGGATTGCTATGAAAAAGGCAAGATTGAAGTGAAGCATGTGACAACAGCTATTTAGATAGCTGACATATTCACTAAACCCCTTGACACATAAACATTTCAGAAGTTAGTATTCATGCTTGGGATGCTAAATTTGTAAGTGTTTCTTTTACTTTTTTGCACATATTTTATTTTTCACTTACATCTGTTTTTAAGTCCAAAACTTCTGAAAACAAAAAGAGAGAAACTACGGATGAACAAAACATCAGTATGGGAATATTTTCTGAAAAATGAATAACTTTTGATAAAACAATCTTTAGAAGTTATGAATAAAGTGTTTATAAAACTTTCTCATCAGTTGTTGAAAACTACTGAAGAGAAAAATGGGAACTACTGATGATAGTTGTTCTTCATCAGCAGTTTTATCATTAAGGGCAAATCAGACATTTCCCACTTCAGAAGTTTGACCTAGGGCGGTTACAAACTTTTGATAAACACATTTTCCAACACTTATCCATTCAAAAAGCAAAATTCCCTCCTTCTCTCTCAAAAACACTCTCAAAACCCTTAACTTGCAAAAATACTGTTCGATCCACACACACACAAACTCCATGGCTCTAACACTGAAACAGGAACACAATCAAAGAGGCTACTTTGAGAAACATGAAGCCTGGTCCCAATACGACGAAATCATTGATTTAGTAGTTAAATCCCAATACTTCACTGCCCTCACCATCAATCCTCCAATCCACACTAAAACTCTAAATGAGTTCTGGGCGAACGCGGAGACGGTGACAGTGCATGATCAAGTGATCTCCCACAATTCAACAATCCAAGATAGAACAATGGCAATCACACCGGAAACTTTGGGGATTAGACTAGTTCTAGATTATGTGGATGCCCCAGATCAATTTCCAAACTCTGAAATTCATATGACCATGACAGAGTGTGGTTGCCAAGGTACTCTCACACATGCTACTATTTTTAAGAAATTTTTTGAACCTAAGTACAAACTTTTGTTTCATTAGATAATAATGTGTTTGAGTCCAAAAACTGGATCTTATGATCACATGCCCTCTACTTTACAACCTATTTTTCATTCCATTGTGAATGAAACAAAATTCAGGGCATGAGCACTTTTCTTTAATGAGTTGGTGTTACATCACCTCAATTCTAAAAAGAAGTTTTTGTTGTATCCATGGTTCATTATGCAATGCATAATAAAAGAACTTGGAGAAGAGGTGCTTGTGGGTAAAACAACTGTTTTAAACCCATTATCCTCACAAGCATACTCTAGGCACAATAAACCGGCTGCCTGGCCAGAAGATGACCAAGGGGAACATACAACAGTCCCCATGGAACCCTCATCTTCCAAACCCTCACCCAAAAAGGCCAAGAAACCAAAACAACAAAAACCAAAACCCACCAGCCTTAAAAGAAAGGCAGTTCAGGAGGTTGAGTTGCGTGAACATGCAAATGTGCAATCTGCACTTGAAAAAGGTGTGACTGAAACATCCTCTCAGTCTCATCCATCTCAAACCCCCACAAGAGCACCAATCACAATTCCCTTCAAAAGAAAGAAATTTAAGAAAACAATAACCATTGACTCTTCTTTTGAAACTGCTAAACCCTTACCCCAAACTACTGAACAAGTACCACAAACTTCTGAACCTGAAACCATAGAAATTGCCAAACTTCTCTCTGGGCTAAAAGAGACCATCCCATCAGAACATGTCAGTCCCCAATAACCACATCAAACAGGCGACATACCTTCAGACTTTGACATGAATGTGGATGTCCATAACCCTAACCCAAGAGATGAGGATGAACCAGGGTTTCTAAGCCCAAACTTAGAAACCTTTGGTACATTTGAGGCTGCTACTACTCATTTACCACCTAGTGGTAGATCTGAGGACAGAAGTAACATTGCTAAGACCTCATTTGTGGCAACTACTGATGAAGGCTTAATGCCTGAGGTAGGAAATCCTCTGAACCAAGAACAAGAGGTACATGAGACAACTGGGTTGGGCCCAGCTCATGATATAACTGATACTGTCCTCATTGAGGATGTAATTAGGGATTCAGATGATTCCATTGATTTGGATGATGTTTCACACTCCACCAAACATGAATTGACGGCTGCTAGTGGAGGTCCTACACCTGGTGTCTCTAAGCTCAAAGAGCTGGTCACACCATATCAGGTTAAAGTCCACTTGATCCCTGATTCCCCTAGAGTCGCATCTTCTGTAAAACATGAAGATCACCCTAAAACACACCCCTCACTAAAAATGCCTACCCAATTCCGTAGGTCATCAAGCATAGACCTGAACCAACTATGCAGCCCAGATGGTCCCCTATACCAGTTGATGAACACCCTCATTGCCAATCACTTCAAATCTTTCACCACTACTTTGAAGTTGTCAACCAAAACTCAATTTGAGGAGATTAACAAGAAACTTGGTGAGCTGTCAAACAAGATTGATAACAACTCAAGACAGCTTGCTGAACTCACTGGTAGAACTTCTCAACCTGGTAGCCTTCCAGAAGTGGATGAAGCCAAAAAGGGGGAGAAGATTAAGGAACCAAATGAGTCACTGGAATCCAGGATAAAGGCAAGAGTGGCTCTACAACAACAAGAACTACTAGAAAAAGCGAAGAAACAAAAGAATATCAAGAAAGGCCTGTTTCTACAACTGATATTGAAGCTGAACCTTCCCAAGGCCATAATGAAGAAACTTCTGAAGACTCGGAAAGTATTGAAGACAAACCTTCAGTAATTGATACTTCTACCAACACTTCAGCAGTTAACACTTCCAGCATACAAACAACTGAAGAGCCTTCCAAACCAACTGAACAACAACAACCAACTCCTATTCCAAGGCCTACAACAACAACAATGACTGTGCTGAACCCTTCTCCAATTTCAGAGTCCAAAGAATTACTAGAGAAAAGTTTACTTGCAGCCCAAAGAAAGGCTAAGGAGGATCAGATCTGGAACAATTTGGAAGCAAGGGAAGACATGAGCTTCAATGATAAACTTCAAGCTTATGAAGCAGAGCTGAATAGGCAAGCCAAGATTGAAAAGGTTGCTGAAGAAGAAAAAAGACAACAACTGGTGTCTTTCATCACAAAGAACAGCAAAACAAAAGCCTATTCACTCAAAGTGCTCTCAATGGATGAGCTAACCAAAAGAGCTCAAATTGTTGCTAACAAACTTGCAACAGAGAAGGATAGAAAAGCCAAGAGAGCAGAGATAATTGAAGAACTGGTAGCTAATGACTATGGTTCAAAAGCCTCAGTGTCAAAATGGAGAGAAGACAAACTACTGGACACTTACAAGAAATACAAGGCTGCCAAAGCTGCACATCCAGAGAAGTTCAAAACTTCTGAAGTATCAACTTCAGTAGTTAGAAATTCTGGTATCAAACAAAGACCAGCTACCAAGAGAAAGCCAGAGGACAATACAAAGACTGAGTTCAAGATGGTGTTGCTATAAGGCAACACAGTTGTACATGGAGACTTTGATATTGAATAAAAGCCTCTAATAACTCAATTTAGGGATCCTTCAACATTTGCTTACCAAATTCAGAAGACTATCACTGACAAACTGCACACAAAGGTAGTTACTGAACATCATTTACCTACTTTCAAATTACCTGATGTGGTGCAAAAAGAAGACAGAAGTGAATCCCACCTAAGAGTCAAAGAAATAGAAAACATTCAATACTCAGGAACATCCTAGGGATCCAGCATGGTTCCCTTTACTTTAGATTTTGACAAATATAAAGTGCTGATCATTAGATGGTCCTTTACTAATTCCAACTCAGTATTGGTGACAAGAAGAGATCTTACAAGCAAGGCCTACAAATCCATGAATGAACTGAAGAATTTATCAACTCAGGACTTGCTTACAATTCAACATTTGTAACCCAAAAGGGATCTCTCACTGATGAACAGCTAAATCGACTGAAGAATTCCATGTTCAAGGAAATATGGAAGATAGTTAATGACAGAAGAAAACAACAATAACAAATTAGAAAAGGTTTTGGCTTCATCAATCTAGGGGGAGATTGTTAGGACAAAAAGGATTGAGGAAACCACTTTTGGAAACCTTAGTCTAATTCATACTTCTGCAAATATTCTAAGTATAGAACTACTGAAGAAAGAAGACTAAAGTACTGAAAAAGGATTCAACAAGTACTGAAGAAGATAGATCAGAAGTTCTGAAGTCTAACCAGACAAGTTCATTGAAGAACTACTGAAGACAAACTACTCATCAGTAGTTTGTAAATCATCAGCACTTGTACCATAATCATTCCACCGCCTTATGTTTCAGTAGTTTATTTGTTTATTATTACTTTATCTTTTTGTGCAAGTTCCAAGAATGCAACTTGTTGCAACTTGCTACAGACTTGCTTTTTGGCAAGGTTCATGTATTTGTATGTCTATAAATAGATGGGTTCATCCCTCTGTTTTACATATTGATTTTAATTGAAACTGAAATCCTTCAAAGCTTATTATTGTTATTTCCATTTCATTTACTAAGAATCTGTTTAAGAATTTACTGTCATTCACATTCAATACTTAGATTCTCATTAAACTTGTCTTTCGTTTTCAAACATCCAGGGGGAGTAATAACTCCTGTTGATAGTGTAACTTTACTTACTTAATCCGCTTTGCAAATCTGATTGAACTTGCTAAACACATAAGTGTTCACTAGCAAGCAAAACATCAAGAGCATTACTGATCCAACACCTCCACTGTCTACATACCATAAACTATCTAAGCAAGCAGAAGCTCCGTCCACATCAGTAATGAATTAGTTTTGGTGAGTGCCCAAAGCCAAGTTGGCTTTGGATTGGTTCCTAAACTTTACAGCCTCAAGTTTAGGAGAATGATCAGTGGTTTGAACAAGTTTTTGAACCAAGTTCAACATCTTTTGTTCACCATTTGCCAGTGTTTGTATGTCGACACTTGGTGCAACAGATGTTTGACCATTTCCGGTAAGATGATAGTAACCATTTGCCAGTGTTTGTATGTCGACACTTTTGTTCACCATTTGCCAGTGTTTGTATGTCGACACTTGGAAATTTGTTTGAAGTTGGAGCATCTGTTACTTGAACATCTCTGGGAGCAAAGTTTACATTATGATTTTTGACAACAGATGTTTAGGCTGGTGTAAAAGTCTGTTTGGGCTTTCCTTTTGAAGTACTAACCACTTGACTCATTTGAGTTTTTTCTTTACACTCCTGTATTTTGACATCAAAATTTTGTAGATAAAGACAGTCTTGGGTTTTATGATTGTTTTTACCACAGATTGAACAGTTTGGTTTAGAATCACATGCACTTGTTCCTTTGTTGATGTCATATGCTTTTAGAAGAAAACAATTTTTAGTAACATGATTCTTGTTTTTTATAAAAATCAGAGAACAAGTCTGAACCCTTTTCTTTCTTCTTCCCTTTTTCCATCTCCTTTTAAACAGATGTTTTAACATCTGCTGGGAGATCTTTTAAGGGAACGATTTTTTCCTGTGGTGCCTTTTTACCTGCAGGGGTTTCAAAGGTGAGAAAAAAGAAAAGCATGGCTAGAAAAGGTACTATGTTAATTGATGAAGAGTCTGTCGATTTTGAGGAGACTCAAGAAGATGAAAGATGGGATTCTAGTGAAGAGACTGTCAAACAAACCAAGCCCAAGGCCACTGTGGCGAGTGAGTCTAAAAGTCTTAATAAAACCTTAGAAGAACAGAAACTGAAGAGTCCAATTGCTGTTGATGATATAGATCTGGGTCTTGTTATTGGTGAACAAGACATCAGTGGATCTCCTATGGTTGGTGAAAAACAGAAGAAGCCCATGTATAAGAAAATGTTTAAGACAGAAGAGACAGAAAATCCAAAGAAAAGACGTGCGAAAGAGGTTGAAATCTTACTTTCAGGAAAGAAGTTCCTGAAGTCAGTAGTTCTAAACCTGCTACACCCGTGACATCCCCGGTATCAAAGAAGATGAAGAAATCTACTGCTGAAAAGATTGTTTATCCTACAGCAGATTTTGATGCTGCCTTGGAAAGAGTTATGAATAAATTCAAGAAGAAGATGCCTGTTGCTGATGCTTCAACACCACAGGTTACTGTATCGAGTGATGTGATGAATGCAGTTAACCAGATGCTTGCTGATATGATTAAATTGATAAATCAGCAACAGCAAGAGATTGAACAATTGAGAGCTAATGATAAGAAGATGTTAGATGTTGTTGAATCGTCACAAGAGAGTCAAGAAGAACTAGAAGCGAAGATTAAACAACTTCAAGATGAAAATCAGAAGTTGTTAACTCATGAACAGAGAAACACGAGAAGATACATTTCTTTGAGACTCGAGAATAAAAAGGTGAAGAAAGATAATAAGAATCTAAGGAAACTTATTGATGATATTTATGAAAAAGCTCCACAGTTGAAAGCTGGAGAGGAAGATAAAGAGCGTGAAGAAGAACAGGTTGATTTCGAGCCATCCGAGTCAGAAGAAGAAGAAGAAGATGAGAATTTGGAACAGGATGCCGGTGATGCTCCTGAGAAGAAGGATGATGATAAAGATGATTCTAGAGATGATTTTGATGATAACAGTTCTGCTAATGATAATGATGACGATGATGATCATACAGATCAGTATCGATGTCAAAAGAGAGAATCTGGTAAAGACGCAGGTGAATCAAGTTCAAAAGCACCTGGTGGAAATACTGATGATGATAGTATTTTCTGGACCGACAAGATTAGATCTTTATCAGATGAAGATAAGAAGTTGTATCGTCAGATGTTGACTAAGAATGTCTGGACGATTGAGCTTACTGGAAAGTTTCCAGAGATTTTTGAATCTGACAATATGAGATTTGAACTTGAATACAATGATCCTGATCTGGAAGATGGTGAAGTTTCTATAGCCGTAGCTAAAGAGATACTTGATGGTTTGGCTAAACATGTTAGTAAGTCTTTTGAAGAGTTGATGAGTGAAAATCAGATTCCTAATATACCTGAAAAAGAGACAGGAAATCACTCTGATGATAGAGATACTCCAGTATTTGAAGACATTGAGATTGAGGATATTACCAGTGAAGAATATCCAGAGTATTTCAAAGATAAACAGGATGATGCATTTCCTGAATTTTCTGAAGAGATGTTGAATCAGGCTGAGAAACTTGCACGACAGAAGAGTAAGACATTCGTTGATGAAATGCTCAAGAATGCAGAGAATCAGAAACCAAATGTTGAACAATCTGATGATCTAAAAAGCTTGTTAAGGAAACTGAAAGAAAAAGAAGCCAATTGACCAAAGGCTAAAATTCAGGGAGGTTTCTACAAGTTTCACAATGAATTGTTCAAAGGAAGAGCTCTCAGTTGGAAGTACCTGAGACAGCTAAGGTGTGTTGCTGTTAAATGGGAGAAGGGAATTTTGTATTTCAACAAATTCCATGATATTAAAACACTACCTTATTGGGTTGTGCGCGATATCTGCTGACATACTTTATCTGGAGCAACTGTGAAAACGATGCAGTTGGCTATTTAACAGATCGCATGGCAAGAGAGAGCAGAACAAAATGGGATGTGTTCACTCCGTAGTATCCTAAAAGGATAGTTCACAAAAAGAAGTAAGATCCGATTACTGGGATGAATAAGGTGACTTTAAAGTATAAACCACCGACCGTATTGGAACATATTCCTTTGATGCCGATTCCACAACATTTTTCAAAAAAATTCATGTGGTGGTACTATGATTGGAAGACCGCAGAAGTTGTTATCTTGCTGAAGGATAAAAGAGATGAGTTCAAGAAGATTCGTATTTTTGATCCGATGTGGTTGATCAACTGTTCACATGAAGATATCATAATACTGTATTACAACCCAATTTACGGTGAAGAGAAAGATAGCAAACAAGCTCTGAAATACCAATGTGTGGTATGCTTGTGTTTCGCTTGGGATGTCAATGCGGGATGTGACTACGACAAGAAGCTGGGAAAGTTTGTGAAGATTACGAAAAGAAGAAACCTAAACAAACTTTTGAACCAGTTATGACTAAAGAGCAGAAGACGTTATTGCGCATCAAACTGATGAACAAGCAATTCTTTTTAGGCTTGCACATGGAGTTAAATGGGATTCAGATGCTGAAATAGCCAAGGTTACCAAATCCAAGGCCACTGTGATTGGTACACCTGAAGGCATGGATAAGATTGTTGAAGAATAGAGAATGAGAGTGTTGGATGATGAAGATTATGATCTTACTTGTGATAATCTTGATTTTCAAGGTTCTCCTATTATGGGTGCAAAACCTGAGAAAGGCAGAGGGAAAACTATGGCTAAGAAAGAAGCTCCTAAAAAGAAGAGAGATAGGGAGATTGATTTGCTACTTGTAGGAAAGAATGTACCAGTTGTTGGTAGTTCAAAAGCTAGTACACGAGTCACATCCCGAGTTGGTAAGAAGAAGAAAGTTGTTCAGGAAGCGTTTACAACTGATCCATCATCTAATGTTGATCCTGAAAACTTTTCTTCTACATTGAAGAGTGTGTTAGAAGAAATTCAGAAGAAAACTGCTAAACCTGATGCTACACCTATTGCTGAATAATCTACACCTCAGGTTACAGTTTCAAGTGATGTAATGGAAGCTGTGAACCATCAGATTGGAAATGTGATGAAGGCGTTTAATCAACAACAAGTTGAAATCAAGCAAATGAAGGAAGATGAAAAGACTATGTTCAAGATTGTTTTATCTTCCAAAGCCAATCAAGAAGAAATGGAAGCAAAAGTTAAACAGCTTGAGAATGAGAATAAGATGTTGATTACTAGAAAAAAGAGAAATACAAAGAAGATCAAGATGCTTCAGATTGATAATAAAGAGATGAAATCTGAGAACAAGAATATGAGGAAGCTTATTGAAGATTTATATTCTAAAGCACCGCAGTTGAAGGGAACTGAGGAGGAGGAAGAGGATACAGAATAAGAGAACATTGATTATGAGGATTCTGATGATGATGATGAGAATGATAGTTCTGATGATGATAATGATGATGCAGGAGGTAAGAGTGCAAATAAAGATAAAGATGAAAGTTCAGATGATGATGATCAAGATGCTGAACAATACAATTTCAAGAAAAGGGATTCAAATAAAGGTGACACAGGTGAAGAAAGTTTAAAGAAAACACCTGGTGAGAATGTTGATGAAGATGATAGTATCTTTTGTAATGAAAAGATTCAATCTTTATCTGATGAAGACAAGAGATTGTACAGACAGATGTTTGAGAAGAATGTTTGGACAATAGATCTAACTAGGAGATTCCCTGAAATCTTTCAGATTAATGATATGAGGTTTGAGATTGGATACAATGATCCAGATCTTGAAGATGGAGAAGTATCTACTGGTGTTATAAAAGAGATACTAGACGGGATTGTAAAGCATGTCGGGAAGTCTCTAGAAGGGATAATGCAAGATAAAGAGATTCTTGATATTCCAGTTAGAGAAGTAGATAATCACTCAGATGACCAAGATACTCCGATTTTTGAAGATGTAGAGATGAAGATCTATCACATGAAGAGTATCCGGAGTATTATAAACAGAAAGAGAATGTGGTGATTTCGGAAATCATTGAGAAAACATTTGATGAAGCTGAAAAGTTAGCTAAACAGAAAGGAAAGAAGATATTAGATGAAGCGTTTGGGAAAGAAGCTGATCAGAAACAAACGTACAAACAATCTGATGAACTGAAAGATTTGATGAGAAAGCTGAAAGAGAGAGAAGCGAATAGACCGATTGCAGAAGTGTAGGGAGGTTTCTACAAGTATCACAACGAGTTTTTTAAAGGAAAAGTGTTGGGATGGAACTACTTTCCACAGCTACAGTGTATAGGTGTGAAATGGGAAAAAGGAGAAGATGCCTTTAAAGGAAAAGCATTGGGATGGAACTACAGATTCCATAATATCAAGACACTACCGTATTGGGCTGTGAGGGTTATTTGTAGACACACGATGAATGGTGCTTTTGTGAATAACGATGCGGTTGGATGGTATGCTGATAAGATGTCAAAGGAAAGTATAACCAAATGGGATTTATTTATGCCTCAGTATCCTAAACGGATTGTTCATAGATATATTAATCCCATTATTGGCATAAAGAGAATTATGTTAAAGTATAAGCCTCCTGTGGTGATGAAGAGAATTCCTTTGATGCCTATTCAACAACATTTCAGCAATGAGTTTGTATTTTGGTGTTATGATTGGAAGACGGCTAAAGCGGTGATTGTGTTGAAAGACAAAGATCCTAAGCTTGAATTCAAGAAAATACGCATATTTGATCCTATGTGGATGATCAATTTTTCAAAAGAAGATATCAATATGCTGTATTTCAATCCAATTCACTTTGAAGTTCAAGATGTGGAACAGGCGATGAATTTTTATAGAGTTGTATGTTTATGTTTTGCATGGGATGTGAATGCTGGGTGTGACTATAACAAAAAGCTTGGAAAATATGTGAAGGTTCAAGAAGTAAAGAAAAGATCGCAAAAAGACAATTAGATGAAATGAGCGTAAAGCAAAAGAATATTCTGAAGATCAAGTTGATGAACAAGACGCTTGATTATCAAGATAAACAATCCAATAAATAGTCAAGGGGTACTTTGTAGGTGCACATATGTGACTATCGCTTTGGATTTACATGAAATGGCATTTATTATTGAAGACTTGATATTCTGAAGACCCATTTGACCATACGTGGGGTCGAAGGGAAGCTTTGCTAGGTCGAATGAAGAGTTGTTATGTTTATATGTTTGGTTCAAGCTATGTTATGGGTCGAAGGAGCCCATTTGACCTCTACAAAGGTCGATTGGAGAAGTCTATATGTAGTTTGAATTTTATTTTGCAGGTTAAAAGTTGGTCAATTTGGTCTAGAGTTTGTGTATGTTTTCTAAGGTGTGTCTAGGACCTTCTGTACGTGTGTTTTGTTGATAAACCTAAGCTTTATTGATTGTAATTGATTGTTTTATCAATGAAATGATTAATGAAATGGATCTTAACGTGTTCTGATTTGTCTACTATCATTTTGCATGTAATTTAGGGATTCTGCACCTAAATTGCTCTACTTGTATGATTACGTAGTTGATTTCTTACAATCCGATCCTCTACAAATTTAAAAATGTGTAAAAAAGTAAGTTTGAGGTGTTTTTGTAAAATTTAAAACACCTCAAAGTAGTTGGCAAACTGTAACTAAAAATGCAAAGTTTTTAATAGAGTTTTTGGAAACAAAAATATTTTCAAACCCTTTGAGTCGGCCCAACGATTATGCGGGAGATTAAGGAAGCTTTTGGTGGTCAAACAAACAGCCTAAGGTGTTCCCGATTCCTTAAATAAACCCTACCTCTACATGTGAGTATTATTGAGCCTTATCGAGCACACCATTATATACATACTACACATGCTCGTTCGTTTGTCTTGAGAGATATTCCTCGTTGGCATGGGGCGATTAGAACTTGTGTGACTTATGCGTTACAAGATCACATCAGAGGGTAGTGTGTGAAAATGATCTAGGCACCTAGGACTTATCGATTCTGCTATCATCGTCCTTCGGTAAATTTTCCCCACCCCTAGCCACCCATCTTTGAGCCTTAGCCTTTCATTTCCTTACATCCATTTAGCCCCCGCCATGACGAAACCAGGGAAGTGTTGAGGTGTTAAGGAAGCTCTTTGGCAATACTAGGACTTTAAAGCATAAGCCGCACATCAAGAATTCAGAATCGAGGTCGTGAAGAGGCTACAAGAGAAAGCCATCAAAAAGAGCATACCAAGTGTCAGTAATCATCCGACAAGCATCATGTAAAGTTTCTGTTTTGAAAACAAAAAAGTATGTGAATAAAGATGTTGCGAAAGTAAAGGAATCAAGAGGCCATCAAAAGGAAAGTTTTGCAAAACATTCTAAAAGGACCAAGTGATCGACCCAACCTAGTGGAGGCTATTAGGCGGTCCTCGCGCCGAACGATTAACAATCGTAGCCATAGTTGAGCTACAAAGTCAAAGGAGAAATCAGCAAAGCCAACTTAGAAGATCCGCGAGATTCCAACAAACACCTCCAGCACCAAACCCAAACTTAGCCATGTTGGTAGACTCCATTCCTAACCTATTTTCCACTATCCCACTAAATAACCCTTAAAAAGTCCTTTTGATTCACACGCTCCACCTCAGTAAAAGTGGTGGAGTTGAGATATGCACCCAAGCCTATGATTCGGGTCGTCCATCGGGTAGAATTTGAGTGATCACCCCAAAATGAAACTCGAGTGAATGAGAGGAGTGGTGAAAAATGAAAAGGGGGCGCCCTTAGGAATTGTTTTAGTAGTCTCACCGAAAGCCAAGCCCGAAATCTAGAAAGTTTATTAAGCGATACTCTTAGGAGGTAAGTTGAGCTCGGCACATCGAGTTAAAAGTTCATTTTGCTTGAGGATAAGCAAAAGCTCAAGTGTGAGGTGTTTTGATGTGCCAAGAAATTGATATGTTTTCACACATAATTACCACCTATCTTATACTCAAAATCATGCTTTTATCTCTATTTTATCATGATTTATCTTTCTTTGTTGATAATTGCAGGATCCGAGAACCGGTGATGAAAAGAAGTGGAAACCGCACAAAACAACACTAAACCGGGGAAGAATTGAAGACTTTGAAGATCTGCCAGATATGGCACGGCCGTGCTTGCAGCCGTGCAACTGTCCCGGGTTAAAAAGTCAACATTTCCAAGTCAACAGAGGTCAATTTCAGCACTTCAGGATGTGCACGGGCGTGGCCCAGTGTATGGCACGGTCGTGCTTTACTCTAGCGTGTTATCCAAGGCAAAAACCAGTCAAAATTGACAGCGAGGGTACAAAAGAAGTGGAGCACGGGCGTGCTCAAGGCATGAGCACGGGCGTGCCAGACAAAACAAGGGAGATTTCTGCGTAAAGGACTCTGCAACAATACCTACTATCGAGCATGGGCGTGCCAGGGTATGAGCAGGGGCGTGCTTGATCAGATTTGTCTATAAATAGAGGCCTCCACCCCACACTTTCAGCCACCTTTGGGGTTTTGTAAGTGACCTTTGGAGCTTGGGATCACTCCATAAACACTTATTGATAGAGATTTGAGAGATAGATCACTAAAAATCACCAAAAACCTTCTATAATCCCCAAATACAACCACTACTATGTGTTCTTCCAACACCCAAGATAGAGTGCAAGTTGTAAAGCCAATGTTTGGCTAGGATAATAGAGTGTTGCTAGGGTGAAGACTTTTCTTGGTATGGATTATGTAGTTTTTATTTGTTAAAGTGGTGTTGTGTTCTTATTTAATTCTTTTTACTTAAAACTATGTTTGATAAATTAACTAACTGATTACTTAGTCTTTGGTCTTGTGGGTGTCTTGATAGGAAGTGGAAGGACTTATGAGTGTACCCATGTTGTTTAACAACCCATGCTCTCATAAGCTAACCTAATCTCGCGAGTAGTGATTAGCCCATGTGTGGGTAGAAATACACACACTTACTGGCTTAATCCTCTACTATCAAAGATCTCACTTAAGGTCGGTACGGTCTTTATACTCGGTCCTGGTGATAAATCAAGACTTAATTCTGCGACTTAACATCATTGTCTATGTGAAAGCTTTGGCGCAAGCTAAGAATTGATGAACCTGTGTTGTAAGGAAATAGTCTTTATTTCCTTTCATTATTATACTGCTGCACAGTTAATAATAGACCACTCACATTTTAAAAGGTTAATTAACTCAAGTACGAGATGCACGTGTTCTGGTTAGTCACGACTCTTCTATGATATCAAGTGGCAACTTGTTCAGTCATGCTCTAGCCACCGACAAGTTATTCACAAAAGTTTTAAGTGAAGAGATGTCTTTATTGCAACACTAGGAGGTGGATTTTTCGGGGTTGGGTGCACACACTTTCGAGTAGTCCGTCACTCATTGTTGAGAGGTGAGCTTACCGGTTCAGGGGACCCTCACTTAATAGTAAGAACACAACTCGTTTCGCAAAAACAGTCAGCTCTAGAGAATGCTGTTGCAACTCCATGTTAAGCATAAGTGCGAACTTGTACACACCACCTAGCTAAGTAATTAATATTAATCCGTCCCAAGATTAGTTGCATCCCGAAGCAGCATTTCTTTTGGGTATTGATTTTTACTCTGGTCGCTCTTATTCTCTCTTTCTTTATTTATTTTATCTTTACTTTTATTAAAGCATCTTAGGGTGAAGTAGGGGAAGTCGTGTCTTTGGGTTCGATACTCAGTACTTGCTAGAATGTGACACCCGTTGAAATCGCATGTCATATCCGAACATTAGTTACACATACACATTGTGCATGACATTTCATTTTACATGTTTTATTGCAATTACGTCATACAGGGCCTCAGCAAGTCAGCTTCGATGCTTACAGTCTAGCATTAGGTCCACTAGTAGGAGAAATTTCATAACTAGTTGCGTAGTTATCTGAGCTATAGAGAGATCATATCAAAAACCCTAGTTTGGGAAACTCATACAATTGTACATAACATTTCAATTGTGATTCAATCAAGGACAAAATCAAACAATCTCCATACACAAGAATTTTCTGAACACAATATCCAAACACGACTAGTAAGACCACTAGTTGAAAAATATATATTGTGCACACAATTATATTATCTTGTATTACATACACTTGTACAAAGACTCTTCTTAACATCCAATTATAACAAGGTACCAAGTATTTTTACAAGATGTATATTAAATTTTTCAATATATATATACATACATACATACGACGGCATATATACACACACACACATAGGTGCATGGTGACTTTCAAGGATCAAACTTTTACATTTTAAATGATCCATCAAATCCATCCTAGATTCCACCAAAATTAGCTAAACACTTGACTTTGTATTTCTTCCATACTAGTTGACTTGCCAAAAATAAATCCCCACACATACATACACATCTATACACGACACACATGTACATGTGTGTGTAGTGTTTGTGTTTTCCACTCTTACACAAGTCCCTTCAAGACCTTATTCCACCAAAATTTCTAAGACAAACTTTTGTCACCTCCATCACATTCATAGATGTTACACCAAAGAGGAAATCATCTTATGACACTTAGGAAAGTCTAGTGTTGATTTACCCCATTTGACAACCACCATATCTTATACAATATTCTACCAAGTCAACCTAAGACACTTCTAATCACCCAAACCACCATGATTATCATACATCAAATCCTTGTGAGATTGACTAATCCATGGCCTCCCAACACCTTAGGATTTTCGGCCCACAACCCTCAAGAAAGCAAACTCACATTACCTCCATAATCTTTTCCAAATCTATCCAAAAACACCTTTAGAAGATCTTAAACCATAATTAGAAATATGCTTTCTTTTACCTTTCTTGAACCATCATGCCTTTCTTGAACCATCATGACTTGACATCCATAACTATTATATAAGTGCACAAAACAACTAAACACCACACCTCTACCCCTCCCTCTCCCTTCTCTTGGCCGAGCACCACCACCACCGCCGAACCCTCACCACCACTCGGCCACCACCACAACTAAACCACCACTCACATACAAGCTTTTACATATAACCATTAACTTTCAAGGGATCATTGGGGGTACAAGGAGCATACCAAGATTGTACAAGGCCCCTAACTCCCTCTTTTTCTTAAGACACTAGGAGGTATAACATTGTTTTCTTAAACTTATGTTTTTAGTTTTACATAGTCTTTTAAGTAGCAAGTTGTTCACTAGTGTGTTCACTCTTGTAACTTAATCAAGCAAGTGCGTGAACTCATGTTTTAAGTACATTATGTTAACTAGTAAATATATGTGTTTACACCCGCTAAGGGCCAAAATATATATGTGGATATATACATATGGCCGAAAATTTTATAAAAGAATTTATATGTTTTCTAAACTCATTAACACAAGGCATAGTGTTGAAAGTTGTTAGTCATAACAAATCTTACAAAGATCCATGTGTTTTCAAGAAAAGTAATATTTGACATGAAGTATTATTATTTTCACAAAAGTTGTCAAGTATGAAAAATAGTAAGTTAAGCATACTTAAACATGGTAGATCTACACACTTGACAAAACAAAAAATGTGAAACCTTCAACACATGAGTACATCAAAGTATATAAAACAGTTGCTTTTCATAAATAAAAGTAATGTTTTTCCAAGAAACTAAGCTATCTTTTATCAAAGATCACTAGCTTACATAAAGAAGGCAAATCTTTCCATTAAAGACACATTTAACTTGAAGAGTTAAGTTACAAAGACAAGCGTAACAAGAGAACAACTTGTAGACAGTACAAGTTACATAGACCTAAAATGTTTCTTTTACATAGGAAACACAGGTCGATCTAGCTCAGACTCATTATTTCATTTCCAAGACATACCATAAGGTGAGTTTCACTACCCCTTTTTCACTGTTTTTACATTTTTTCGTGCAAAAAACATGCATACAAATTTCAGTTTTCAGTTATATACATGACTATTATGTGAACATGAGACATCAAGGTTCAGGATCTATTGGGTTGACACCCCCACTCTTGGTCAGTCGCTCTGACCGGATGACAGATATCAAAAGAGTGCTAGTATTTCATATTTATTCCTTGTCTTGAGTGTACAATGGGTGAGGCACAACATGTCAAGGTTTAGTTATGGGCTCATGTCAGATCACATATTAATTATTGCCCTAGCTAGGCAGTAATTTAGTCGAATTTCGGATTACAGGTCCATCATACAAAAACCTGTGAACTCATCAACTTTATGTTGACCCATATATTTTTCATGCATGTTTTTCAGGAAATTAGCATGGAGCATGGAACTTGGGAAGGTCGCGTACGAGCATTCAAGGGATACCATCTTTTGAACTATTGTTGGGATGTTTTGATCTAAAAACTTTTAACAATGGTTTCTAATTCAAACAATTAACGCTATGTTTTGTAAGACTTGAATGTTTTAAATGGTAATTCCCATTTTATTAAATAATGGTCATGTGACTTTTGTGCTAGGAAATCATTTCAGTTGCACCCCGTGTTTCCGCCTTAGATGGGGTGTGACAGAGTGGTATCAAAGCACAAGGTTGTAGCGAACTAAGATTCTTTTGAGTCAAACTATAATCTAAACAAAAATTGATTTTTGAAATGTTTCTCCAAAGGAAAGAAACACAACAAGTATCCCTACGCGTTACGCATGTTCCATGCCAGTTACATACTTCACACACCTTAGTACATATATTAAGTACACTACATACTGACACACACGTGTGTTCAATGATTTCCAAGATCATGACACACAACGAGGACCCTATCATCATCTCTGATTCTGAGGAGGAGGATGTACCCGACAGCCCTTTCGCCGCCAACATTCAGCAGGGCTATGAGCCCGATTCCAACGATTCTGACCTGGAGGAGGACCACATGCAGGTGGACCATGTCGTTTCGGACGGCGAGGATGTTGTGCCAGCTGGAGAGGCATAGCAGGTGGATGCCCCACTACCGCATCCCAAGCCTAGGATGCAATCGTTCCGTTCTTATCGCCCGTATCCGGGTGGTGTGCGTCTGATGTACACACCTCAGAAATGAGTGCTTCCTCCACCGGCTCCTATCGCTCTAGCCGAGGCTCCTGCCCAGGCTGACCCTGAGCCTCCAGCGCCTGTAGACCCCAGCCCTCGGCACCAGAGGCATCTGATCTACCCAAGCAGAAGCTACGTCTGAGATCTCACGCTCGTAAGAAGACTTACCTACCGACCTCGGATGGATTCCTGGCCTACTCCGATGAGGACACTGATGACTAGACTCCCTCCAACTTTGACATTGGTGAGTCGTCTCAGCCTCCCTCTGACACTCCATTACCCACCGGCTTTGAGCCAGCTCCTGTGCATCACACCATCTACTCTGTGCGGGACGTGGTTGGACGTCACAACACTGAGATTGGGGTACTGCGTGGGAGAGTCCGGGACATTGAGGACGATCTCTATCTGACGGGTGCTACCCGTGATCCTATCCTCTATCGTTTAGTAGATTTAGGTACGCGTGTGTATGAGGCGGATCAGGGACGCGCCACAGCCGAGGAGTGTGTTGCCGTGCTTGAGGATAGAATTGACGATCTCGAGGCGAGGATGACTGCAGCTGTTGCAGCCTTGTCTGCTGCTTTCCCACCCCATCCCCATAGGTTATCATGTATTGTATTGGTAGTAGTAGTAGTTTATAAACTTGTAAAGGCAGTATGCCATTTTATTTTGTATGCAGAAACAAAATCGTATCAAGTATGTTAAACTTTCTATGAAAAAGTGTGATATTTTGGTTTCCTATACTATTGTTGGGTTGTGTCGTGCATTTGTGATCGTGTTTGTCATTCATGTTGATTGTATGGTTGTTTTGTTTGGTGCATATATTGACAATATTATACAGTGATATGTGTCTCATTCTTTTAATCTTATGTATTAGAAGAACATGCCTCCCAAAGAACTACTTGATTGACTTCTGAGGAAGAAGCTTTTCCGACCACCTCAGCGGATCTTGCCAGGGTAATTGCACAGGCTATCGCGCAACATGAAGCGAACAGCGCCGATTCCAGTGGCGGTTCGGGCACAACGAGCCGACGCAGAACCCAGGATCCAGAGACAGGTAAAGCTTTTCTTTTTTTTTTTCCATATCCCTTCCTAGGCTTGATCCTATCCTATGCCGATTCCATCGACTGATAAACCATTCGTTCCGACTCCGCAGAAGTAGAGAATGTCATGCGTGGGTGTTCCTACAAAACTTTCAAGGCATGCAAGCCTTGGAATTTTTGTGGGTCAGAAAAACCAACTGGTATAGTCCGTTGGATCGAGAAAACCGAGTCAGTACTTTATATCAGTGGTTGTTTAGAAGACCAAAAGATCAAGTATGTCACTTGCACCTTCCAAGATGAAGCACTGACATGGTGGAACCTACAAGTGCAGACCTTGGGTTGTGAAGCTGTCTATAATCTCTCGTGGACCAAACTAAAAACCATGCTGATGGATAAGTATTGCCCGCGAAGTGAGCTACGAAAACTGGAAACCGAATTCTGGAATCTGACCATGAATGGGGCGGAAATCGCTGCCTATACCACCCGATTTCATGAACTTTCTCGTTT
This sequence comes from Ambrosia trifida, assembly GCA_028751855.1. Classification (NCBI taxonomy): domain Eukaryota; kingdom Viridiplantae; phylum Streptophyta; class Magnoliopsida; order Asterales; family Asteraceae; genus Ambrosia; species Ambrosia trifida. Next base: position 168,292,308 of record CM054123.1, on the reverse strand, counting down.
GGTTCCCCACATGGTTACTCCTCAGTACAAGCTGGTGGAACGGTATATTTGGGGACTTTCTCCCAAGATCCGTAGTATGGTTACCACTGCTGCTCCAAATTCCATTCAGCACGCTGTCACTCTTGCGCACAGTCTCACTGATGACGCAGTTCGCATTGGTTCCTTGACCCAAAAGGAATCCGACAAGAGTGCAAGTACTGGAAATAAGTGCAAGTGGTCCCATTTCTAGAAGGGGAAAAGTTCAGAAGGCAACTCCAACAAGAATCCCGAAACCATCAAATTTTTTGCTGCCACCGCTACCGAAACTCGCAAGCCGTACAACGGGCCCCACCCGTTTTGCAGTAAATACAAGTATCATCACGTGGGGACGTGTGACAGCATCAAGTGCGAGAAGTGCAAGTGGATGGGACATCCCACAGTGCAGTGCCAGTCCAAGGCGGTTGTGAACAATGATGGAAAACTAGGATGTTTCGAGTGTGGTGCCACAGACCATTTCAAGAGGGACTGCCCCAAGCTGAAAGGCCAAGCTCGAGGTAGGGCTTTTGTCATGGGTGTAGAAGATGCGCGTGAGGATCCTAACGTTGTCACAGGTACGTTTCTTGTAAAAAGTCTTGCTGCTTCTGTACTTTTTGATACCGGTGCCGATTTAAGTTTGTGTCAACCGACTTTAACAAGCCCTCAGTTTAGAGTCCCATAAGTTGCACACACCTTACTCTATAGAATTGGCCAACGGTAAGACAATCGAGTTCGTTGAAGTATTGAAGGACTGTACGTTGGAACTAGGAGGTCATAAGTTCCGTATCGATCTTCTACCTATCGAGTTAGGAAGTTTAGATGTCGTTATTGGGATGGATTGGTTGTCGAAGCATCAAGCCGAAGTCATCTGTTTTGCGCGGATAGTTCGGATCCCGTTGCCAAGTGGTGAAGTTTTGTCTATTCAAGGAGAGTGCCGAAAGACTCCGTTGCTACTCATATCTTGCATAAAGTCCCAAAAGTGTTTGCGGAATGGCCATTTTGCGTTCTTGGCGCACGTTGTCACACCCTCAAATTTCCACTTGCGGGGTTTATACCGCGAGGCGCATGACATACGAGGATCCCATAGCCATAAGTCATATGAACAAATTCTAAATGCCCAAACCATTTAGTTCGTTTTGAAAAATCATGTTTAGTTAAGCTGCGAAAGCGTAAACCAAGTTTAAACCATTTTAAAATCATGCGCAAAACAACGCGCCCAAGATAAAACCATATGAAAGAAAACATAAAAGCATGATATATAATTTAGGTGTATGCCCCAGACCCCAAATGCAGTGAAGTGTGCAGTGCTTTCTAATCGTGGCACCGGAAGCTAACTACCTGCAAAAGCATGTATATCGTGGGTCAACAAACAATGTTGGTGAGTTCACAAAGTAAAGAAGATGAGTAAGTAAATGCGCTGGTTTCCCAAATCACGTAACCAAGTAAAAGCGTAGGTCTCCCAGACCACGTGACAACAAGTATAAAGCAATCGAAAGCGTAGGTCTCCCAGACCCAAATGTTCAAGTGTTATCAGTTTAATCATGTCAGGGGACACCTTCAGTAAAATAATAAATTGCCTCAGAAACGAGTGTCTATCAACCCTAGCCAACAAATGTGATCAGAAGTTCATGCCCGTGCTCCCAGTATCGCAAACATGAGGTTGCTGCACAACCTAATAGCGCTATCAAATAATACCCTGTTCGCTCCCAGCGATTAACCCAATAATATGTAAGGACTTTTCAGGTGATAGAGTGTTTACTTCACAAAGGACCAATAAGTTTTAAACTGACAAAGTGCAATCCACCCCGAGGATTCGTAACGAAAACCTGACCCACCATAGGAGTCAAAACATCTCAATCCGAGATATAACAATAGTCCCAAACCGGACTAGAAAACGTTTATCAAAGTTGTATCACCCTGAGACGCATGCTTTTGAGAAAAAGTAGTGAAACTCACCTTAGGTTGCACGTGAATAATCCAAATTCCTCAAATAGTAATGAGCTACCGAATCCCTATTACAAATGTCACTAGGTGAGTATATGTGCCTAACCAACACACCATACAACTCGTTTGTCCAGGACTTTTAAAGTTCAAACCGTGTAGTGACACCTAATGACTTTACATGCACAAGTAAGTCTTACGAATCCCGTTGGTGATCATATTGATTATTATCAGTTTTATACCTCATACAGATCTCATATAAGTATCCATACAAGTTCATGTCAAATACATACCATATAAGACTCCAAATAGTCACATAAACATCCCCTACACAATCTGCATTTTTAGGGCAGATTGTGTGGTGTGAAAACGAATTACTTAAAATACTTAACGAACGAATTAAACTCCCAAATTTTTACTAAATATTCATTGGGATTCACTTGATAACCCACATTTCTTTTTGTCTCAAAACCAAACACAAAAATTATTAAAATTCACACAACACAGCTATGTCCAGAAAATTTCTACAACAGGTCAGATTAGTAGAAAAATTCTCAAAAATAGTGTATTCACCCAAATGAGGTGAATCCACTTGGAAAAGCTAAATTATTCCAATGTTGACCTACTGTCCATTTTTCATAACTTAACTCTTTGTAAAAGTCGAGTTATGACCGTTCAAAGTTGCCCTAATTTATAATTGTGACAACGTGCACCCTTCACTTTTCATAAATTTGCATAATTGGTTCCTCAACTATTTCAAAATTTTCATTTTTAACCCTCGTATTTTAATAGGACCAAAATTCACAATTTGATAAAACTTATAATTTTTATAAGTAAAAGTATGCACGTTTTATACTCACATCTACACCGAGCACGTATGTTTTAGACCTTGATACTCAAAGCCCTTAATTTTCGGTCCTAAAACAACTTAGAAACAGAAGGAAACAAGTCTAGAACTTAAAATTGATTAAATTAGAAAAAATATTTTTTTATCCCTCGCGGTCCGCTGAAACAGTCAAAGTCTCAGTCAAAGTCCTAGTCAAAGTCTTAGTCAAAGAGTCAAAGTCCTAGTCAAATATTCAATTCATCATAAAACCTTACTTTATGGTGTTGACCAATTTTAATGGCTAATTGAATCCAAAACTAGTATAAAAACCCACCTATGACCCTTTACACTTTGCACCTCTAAATCGATTGTTTCAATTCGATTACTTTCTTCTAGAGTATATTACTTCTACATTTGAAGCTTTGATTATAAGCTCTTGTAATTGGCAAATTGGAAGCTTGATATTTTTCCTATTCGGTTTCTTTTCTTCTAAATTGGACTAGTTTCATTGTTGAATCTTTGGATTGCTCGCATTTTCACGCTCGCTTAGTCATCTAGTCATTTGGCGAAAGTGAGTATTTCCTATCCCCTTTTTGCTTTTATTCATTTTTGGGGTGTTGCATGTACACTTATACAAATTACAAATACAAGTTCACATTTTTACAATACAATTCTAGTACTATGTGCATTTGGTTACAAACGTGCTTTATGCTTAGACATTACATGTAGAATACATTTGTACATAGTGAAATCATTAACCATGTACAAGCCGACCTTAACATTGGATAGCGCTATTGGATTGACAACCCGCCTAGGTTGATTCTCCCCCTTTTTCATCGGAGAATCCATGGTCATTGTTAAGCTATTATCCATTTATTGGATAAGTACACCGCCGTTCATTTAGTACATTATACAGTCACAGGATTGATTTCGCTCATTTGTATGATACATAGTTTACATAATTGCACCGTAGCTTTGCACTTGAATTGTATATCATTTTTCCAACTTACTATATGTATTAACACTAGGAATGCTCACCAACATTTCTTATGTTGACAAAACCTATTTTGTACATGTTTCAGGTGCAGTTTGATCTTAGTTCCATAACATTGGATTTTAGTGCTTGCTTTTAATAAGTTATTTCAAATTTCATGTTTCGTTCAGACTTTGTATTTTTTTTTTTCATTTTATCTATGTAAGACAATTGAAATTATTCAATAATTTATTTACATTTTAGTACCATGAGCTATTGAGCAATCGTCACTACGTGACACCTCGATGATTCCGCCATCGGTTGGGGTGTTACAATAATTCCGAAAATCTGATATGACCCTTAATCAAATAAAATTTCAAAAACCACTCAAACGATGTCCAAATCTGATGGTTTTACCCATTATAAAAATCTAGGATCATGTAAAATACAACCATGCAAGGAAATCATCAAAACAATCAATTTAACAACACAAAACAGACCCTACAAAACACCCTAACGAATCTGCCAGAAACTGAAACTTGCATCCCAAGTTATTCACAAACCCTAATCATGCATAAAAACCATTGTTTTTATCATCTCATAACATATTAATCATAAGGTGCACGTAATTTGAATGGTTTACATATTAACTTTCAGTCAAGCGGTAATTCACATAAACATGTAATCCACATAAACATGTAACTTCACGTTCAACATAATTCAATTGTACACATTATTATATATGCCAGACAAATCACCAACGTTCGGGATAGAGGACTCGTGTGTGTGTCAAAACAAGTATCTTTGATGTATTTCAAAATACATCTGTTTTCGGTCTATAGTTTATATTATTTTTGAGTCGGTTTGTGTCGTTTTTGTAGAATTTTCATTTTCTATTTATTATTTGGTGTTGCCTAGGAGTCCAGACAAGAAAGGAAGTAAAATGGAGCTTAAACGAGAAAAAACGAGCCCCCGGACGAGTCGCGGTTGATCGGGAAGTAAAAAATTGAAAAATTGGGAAGTTTTGTCCGGTAGCGCTACGCGATGGGTTTGGCACTTTTTCGTCACGCTACGCGACGGTGTATTTTCCTCTCTGAAACTTTGTCCCGCTATGTGACCAGATCTCATCGAGCCCGTCGCGCTACGCGATGGGAGTAACTTCGTGAAAAAGTTGTTTTTTGGCCCAATCTCGATTTTAAAAACCCTAGAACGGCCGTTAGTCGATTTTATCAACACTTTTGACGAAAAGAAGCTGCTCTGGATCACTAGGAGGTGAGAGAAAGGCCAAGGGTCAAGATTTTGAGCATTGGGATCGAGAGATTCAGGTTTTAATCATTCGGGTTCTTCGTTCCTTTGTTCTTTTGAGTTACAAACTATGTTTCATGAACCTAGAATTGATTTTGTTCCTGTTTTGAACATGTTTATTGGCTAGACTTTTATTACTACTTAGGTTATGATGAATACTCATGATTGAATGAACAATTTTTATGGTTTATTGGAACTTTGACTATGGGTTGATGATTTAGTAAAGACTTTGATTATTTTTGATTTGGTGTATATGCGTACTTAGTTTTGTTCAATTGATAATTATTTACTCCACATGCGTTTTTATGAATGTCTTTCATGTATGAATGCATGTTAGGTTGTGGACTATGTGTTAGCAACTAGTTTATGGTAAATTGCTAGCGTTTTCCATAGGAGTGGTTTTTGTTGATTGGGTAGTTCTAGGTATTCTTCCAATTCCAATCGCAGTAAGGTTCGGGATTGTCGATATGCCTAGGGTGTTAAATTGCTAGATCTAGATGCTTTGTAAGAAGATCTTCCTAGTTTCCTTACAACTACTTGCATATCGAGTCAGGTCAGGTTTTCTGTAGTTACCCCTTGCACTCTTAGTGTAGTGAGGCTTTCGCGCTGTAAGGTAGACTGTCTAGCGGGTACTTTATCATCAGAGTAGGTAAGCCTGTAAGGGTAACCTCTCAATCGGTAGTTTAACGGCTTACAGGTAACCTTTGGTTTCTCCTTGAGAAGGGTCGAGGGTCCTCTAGTTTATCCTGTAAGTTTAGTATCTGAAGATCCCGGTTCCATAGCTAGTTCCATAACCATAAAAGTTCATCAGTCATGTGTAGGATTCTAACCTAGGTAGTATTTTTGCCAACATTTGAATTTAGTTCAGCTCGGTTCACGTCTTAAGTTCAGTTTCGTTTATTTTACTTAATCTTTATTTTTCTTGAATTTAGTTTTTAGTAAACCCCCCTCTAAAATAATAAATAGTTTTATTTCAGTTTTATATAATTTTTTGAGTCTAGTTACCGTCTTCCATTAGAGTCTCATGGGTTCGATATCCGGACTTACCTTAGCTTTACTAGAGTCGATAGGTTCACTTGCCTGTTAGTAGTTTAGTTTTAGAGAGTCTAGAGTATTACTAGGTGTCAAGTTTTAGGCTTAATTTAGTTATTTTTAATAACCTACTTTTAGCACATCAAGTTTTTGGTGCCGTTGCCGGGGACATTTGCCGAGCTGGCCATTCAGTTTCACTCTACATTTAAGCATAAGGAAGGCACATTTGCCGAGCGGGATGCAATATCGTTTTCTTTGGGTAGGGTACTTCATGAGATGTCTATACATGATTTCGCTGTGGTTAGTGGCTTCTACACGAGTGAGGAGGTTGCGTCTCTAGGTTTCTTGACTAGTTTGAGAAGAGCTTATAAGGTAGTGAAAGAGCATTGTTTGACAATGCAGGACTTAATTGAGTTTTGGGATACCATTGCTATTACACCGTTTTCTAAAAATTTGGCTGGAACAAATATTCGGGATCCGGTTAACAGGTATATACTTAAGATTTTGTCATGTACTTTGGTGGGTAGGAAATCAGGAGAGAATAAGGTGAACTGGATAGAGCTTTTCTGCTTGTTATGTATGGTTCAGGGCCGAGAGGCCAATTTAGCTAGTGTGTTGGCTTGGTCTTTTGCTAGGCCCAGGAGGGGAGGAGACCGGGCTGCTTTAGACATGGGTCCATATATTACTGTTTTACCGGAGAATTTAAGGTTTTTAACAGGTATAAAAACAGTTTTCTAGTGGAGGCGCCATTGCATAGTTATAAGTTTAAAACTATTAGAATTTCTAATCCCAAAAAAAAAAATTAAAATAGTTTAAAATAGACCTATGCTTCTGCTTTTTCTTCTCCTCCTCTACACTTCTTCACCATACCCAATACCCTAACACTCCACCTCCTTGCACCTCCACCTACCTCCAATCTGCCTCTACCCTCCATCCCAACCATCTGCACACCCGTCGCACCAACCTCCATCCACCATCCAACCTTCGCCGCGCCTCCACCCACCAAAAACCCCTCCGGCCCTAAACCACCAACCCTCTGCACCTGACAATCAGGGCAATCCGCCTCCCCCCGTACACCCTCCACCTCCGTCCCACCCCTACCAGACCCTCCCTCCTCACCTCTGATCGACCACCACAAACCTTAACCACCCTCTAACCCTACCTCCGCCCCCTTGTCCCACCTCTTAATCAACCCTCCATCCACCCTCCGCCCCACACCACCGTACTCCGACAAGACCTCCACCACCAGCCCCTACCTCCATTCTCGCCACCATCATCCCTTAACAACCACCACGCAACCCCTCAAACTTCCAGACCCGCCCACCACCGAAACCCACAGAATTCCCCCAAAACCACCATCACCCACCCGATAACAACCACTCCACACGACCCCATAACAGCTCGTGTTTTCTTTCTGTTAAGTTCTTACAGGTATGCGTTCTTGCACTTTCTTTTGTACAGCGATCGTTTACGTCATATTTTGTTAGTGTTTCTTCATAATGTTATTCTGCGTTCTGGGTCAGCGCTGTGGGTCATCTTAGGTTATAGTGTCTTTATGTTTGGTTGGGATTGTGTCGTTTGTGTCGCGTCTTTAGAGTAGCGTCTTGTTCAATATTGTCTTTGGTATGGTGTTATAGTGTTGTGGTCTTCTTTGGGATTGCGTCATAGTGTCGTTGTTTTGGTCATTAATAATGTCTTTTGGTCAAGTCATAATATTATTTAGTTGAGTTCTACTTAGGTCGCTAGTCCGTTAGTGTCGCGTCTTCCATGTCGTTTCATTACAGTCGTTGGTGTGTTTGAATTAGGTCATAGTGGCGTCTTATTTGTGTTGGGATTGTGTCGTTTGTGTTGAGGCTTTCGTGTCGTTAGTCTTGTATACATTGTTTTGTTTGGGTTTATGTCGTCTAAAGTGTCGTGTGTCGCTTCGCCTAATAAATTACATGTTCGAGTAGATTACATGGTTCTTGTCCTATTGTGGAGTCGTGTCTAGTGATTATGTTGAGTTGTGTGCATTTTAGTCGTTTCTTGCGATATGTGGTGATCGTTTAATAGTGCGCTTCCCATTCATGTCATATTCTACTCGTTTAGTCTAGCGCTCAACTTTGTTTTCAAGTCGCCCAAAATGCTTTTATTTGAATTTTCAGTTTTCACTTTAGGCGCGCTTTCATCGGTTACCGTTGTCATAATTCGCCACGCCTATTATGCACATTTATCTTTACATGTTTTGGGTGAAAATTGATACGTTTGGACAGGTACAAAAATGGTTAATATCTCTGTTTTCTAAGAGGAGTTTTTCAACTTGAATCTAACTTGTGGCAACTTATCCGATTTCCAACGCCTAGACTTTTGGGGTTTAGTAATTAGGCACTTGTACTTAATTGCGGACAATTAAAGTGCCGGGATGGGGTAGTGTACTTTGAGTCGTTTTTGTTCATCCTAGTGTCACGCTTGTATGTCGAGTCTGTCTTAGTTAGTTTTTTGTCTTCTTTGAGTCGTTGGGTTTACTAGTATGCTATTCCATGTATAAGACCGCCTCGCCCATACTCAATCTCCATTCAGGCGAGGTTTAGGTCTAGAATTCGATAATATGTAAACGGTAACCCACTTTTCGAGTTGTATTTATTTTTTATTTTGGTCACGACTGCAAAAGAAATGCTATACGGTCGTATTTTTGTATATATATATATATATTGCTTGTTTGTTCTTGTTTAGGTTTAATGTTGTTTTGCAGGCATGGCAGGTGAGTCGTCATCTCGCGCTGGTAAAAAACAGAAGAAGGCACCCGCATCACCCCCAAGGCAGGTACCCGCACAGCAGGAGAATGCTCGAGAAAAAAATCAGAGACGCCGAGAGATTCTATATTCGGCACCGGAGACACTCACAATATGCACAAGAGAGGACCTCAGGCGGCATACCCTCCTACAGTTTCAGGAAGGTACCAAAGAAGCAGAGAAGTGTGATATTTTGGTTGATACGGAGCTTTTAGTACCGCGCACGATTGACTGAGATTGGCTACATACAGTGGGTCAGCGAGAGAGAATTGAGGGATTGCTGAGGCCTAGGTTTAAGCGGGTGTTAACTTGTGATAAAGAACAGTATGAGGAGCTGACCATTGAGTTTCACTCTACATTTAAGCATAAGGAAGGCACATTTTCCGAGCGGGATGCAGTGTCGTTTTCTTTGGGTAGGGTACTTCATGAGATGTCTATACCTGATTTCGCTGTGGTTAGTGGCTTCTACACGAGTGAGGAGTTTGCGACTCCAGGTTTCTTGACTAGTTTGAGAGGAGCTTATAAGGTGGAGAAAGAGCAGAGTTTGACAGTGCAGGACTTAATTGAGTTTTGGGATACCATTGCTATTACACCGTTTTCTAAAAATTTGTCTAGAATAGATATTTGGGATCCGGTTTACAGGTATATACTTAAGATTTTGTCATGTGCTTTGGTGGGTAGGAAATCAGGAGAGATAAGGTGAACTGGATAGAGCTTTTCTGCTTGTTATGTATGGTTCAGGGCCGAGAGGCCAATTTAGCTAGTGTGTTGGCTTGGTCTTTTGCTAGGCCCAGGAGGGGAGGAGCCCGGGCTGCTTTAGACATGGGTCCATATATTACTGTTTTAGTGGAGAATTTGAAGGTTTTTAACAGGTATAAAAAGAGTTATTTAGTGGAGGGGCCAATGGCAAAGTATTTTGGAGAGAAAGAGCTTATGCATGCAGGCATTTTAGTATCGACTGATCCTGTGGAATGGGACACAGTTATCCCAGGTCCACAGGTACCACCCCCCGAGGGGTCAGCAGCAGTTGAGGCACTCCAGGTCGGCATCCCTACTCGTTTACAGAGACCTAGGCATAGGAGAGAGTTGCCTGGTCGTCAGTATCCTCTTAGAGAGCCACTTCCAGTACCATTGACATTAAAGGCACTTTGTGAGAGGACAAATAGGCAGTATTTGGAGTTACGAGAGTTGATTGTTGCAGGTCATCGGAGACAAGAGGACATGTTGAGGTGTATAATGGGAGCAATGAACCTTGCTATCCCAGACATTTTCAGAGCCCTAGAGCCGCATGTGCCGCAAGATGAGCCACCAGGTGGAGCTGATGAGACTTAGTGTGGGGGATGGAAGTGCAGCATGATCACTGGTTTAGTATTTTCCTTTATTTTTCTTTTATCTGATGTTTTGATTTGATGATGGTGTGTACTAAACTTGATATATTTTGATACTTTGGGTACTGGGATGGTTGGTTGGTGATGTTTTGTTTATATATATCTGGTGGTTAATGTTTTGTGAGTGTGGTTTAGAATGATGAGCCGCTTTCGTTCGTGTGTGGGAGTTTTGAATTGTTTGATGAGCACGTTCGAATTGGAGGGCATGTTTTTGGATTAGACTGGCACATGACAGTCTTGCTATATTTCCAGCTAAGTCTTTTCCTTTTTATCTTTTCTTTTTTTTTTCTTTTGTTTAGTGTCAGTATTATTGCGTTTGAGTAAGTTGTCCATTCCTGCATTGGGGACAATGCAAAATTTAAGTGTCGGGATGGGACCGTGTCTATCATAGTCGAGTAAAAAATAAATAAATAAATAAATAAAATGTCCCTTATTTTGAAGTTTGCATTATATAAAATATGGAAAATGATAGGTAAAGTTAGGTGTCTGGTTTTCAAATAGTATGTATAATAATAGATTAAAATTGATTGAAAGCGTGTTTGATTTGGGATATGTGGGTAGGCTCGGCCGGTAGAAAGGTTTCCTTTGAAAAGCAATAAATTAATTATGTTAGGCTATTTTGTGGGTTCTCATCTAGGAGAAACGGTGAGACCGAAACCGCCAAAAATAGTATAAGAAGCATCGTTATAAGTTTAAAACCGTTAGAATTTCTAATCACTTAAAAAAAGTGCTGGAAATAAAATAAGGGCAAGGCCAATGGTGCCGTTTCTAGGGATAGTGACTCCGGACTCGACTCCCTCTAGGATTGTCTGAAAATAAATATCTAAAAAAGCTCATGATAAAAATTAGAAATCAAAAGCGAAAATGCTGAAGCTTAAGGTGCCTGGCCACTGGGATAGCGACTTAGATTGGTCACACCCTCTGAGTTAAGTATGCTGAGATGAAAAAAATAAAAAAAGTGATTTTAAATTCTCTTGGTTTCTACCTAAGACGGTTGGGAAATGGTCAATTGGTCGTTCCATTAGCTTCATAAGCTTGAGGTGGGATTAGGAGGAACTGTGGCTTCCTTTGAGTGAGACCCTAGATAGACTAATCAACATGAACTTAATATAAATAAAAAGGGGCTTGGAAACCGGTTTGGGTTTAAGAGGATCAATACACCTGCAATCGCAATCAACACGTTAGTAGATTATTAATTAAGTAACCTATGTTTTGAAACTGGATGTAAACCTAACTGTGATTCCATAGCATAATTCTTTTTTAGGGACGAAAAAAACATAAGTGTGGGGATATTTGATGTATTGCAAAATATATCTGTTTTCGGTCTATAGTTTATAATATTTTTGAGTCAGTTTGTGTCGTTTTTGTGGTATTTTCATTTTCTATTTATTATTTGGTGTTGCACAGGAGTCCGGACAAGAAAGGAAGTAAAATGGAGCCTAATTAGAAAAAACGAGCCCCCGGACGAGTCGCGGTTGATCGGGAAGTAAAAAATTGATAAATTGGGAAGTTTTGTCCCGTCGCTCTACGCGACGTGTTTGGCACTTTTTCGTCACGCTACGCGACAGTGTATTTTCCTCTCTGAAAGTCCATCCCGCTACGTGACCAGATCTCATCGAGCCCGTCGCACTACGCGACGGGAGTAACTTCGTGAATAAGTTGTTTTTTGGCCCAATCTCGATTTTAAAAACCATAGGACGGCCATTAGTCGATTTTATCAACACTTTTGACGAAAAGAAGCTGCTCTAGATCACTAGGAGGTGAGAGAAAGGCCAAGGGTCAAGATTTTGAGCATTGGGATCGAGAGATTCGGGTTTTAATCATTCGGGTTCTTCGTTCCTTTGTTCTTTTGAGTTACAAACTATGTTTCATGAACTTAGAATTGATTTTGTTCCTGTTTTGAACATGTTTATTGACTAGACTTTTATTACTACTTAGGTTATGATGAATACTCATGATTGAATGAACAGTTTTTATGGTTTATTGGAACTTTGACTATGGGTTGATGATTTAGTAAAGACTTTGATTATTTTTGATTTGGTGTATATGCGTACTTAGTTTTGTTCAATTGATAATTATTTACTCCACATGCGTTTTTGTGAATGTCTTTCATGTATGAATGCATGTTAGGTTGTGGACTGTGTGTTAGCAACTAGTTTATGGTAAATTGCTAGTGTTTTCCATAGGAGTGGTTTTTGTTGATTGGGTAGTTCTAGGTATTCTTCCAATTCCAATCGCAATAAGTTGCGGGATTGTCGATATGCCTAGGGTGTTAAATTGCTAGATCTAGATGCTTTGTAAGAAGATCTTCCTAGTTTCCTTACCACTACTTGCGTATCGAGTCAGGTCAGGTTTCTATAGTTACCCCTTGCACTCTTAGTGTAGTGAGGCTTTCGCGCTGTAAGGTAGACTGTCTAGCGGGTACCTTATCATTAGAGTAGGTAAGCCTGTAAGGGTAACCTCTCAATCGGTAGTTTAACGGCTTATAGGTAACCTTTGGTTTCTCCTTGAGAAGGGTCGAGGGTCCTCTAGTTTATCCTGTAAGTTTAGTATCTGAAGATCCCGGTTCAATAGCTAGTTCCATAACCATAAAAGTTCGTCAGTCATGAGTAGGATTCTAACCTAGGTAGTATTTTCGCCAACATTTGAATTTAGTTCAACTCGGTTCACGTCTTAAGTTCAGTTTAGTTTATTTTACTTAATCTTTATTTTTCTTGAATTTAGTTTTTAGTAAACCCCCCTCTAAAATAATAAATAGTTTTATTTCAGTTTTAGATAAGTTTTCGAGTCTAGTTACCGTCTTCCATTAGAGTCTTGTGGGTTCGATATCCGGACTTACTTTAGCTTTACTAGAGTCGATAGGTTCACTTGTCCTTCAGTAGTTTAGTTTTAGAGAGTCTAGAGTATTACTAGGTGTCTAGTTTTAGGTTTAATTTAGTTATTTTTATTAAACTACTTTTAGCACATCAATTTTCCTACTTATAATATATGTTAATATCATCTAACATATGTTAGGCCTCCTTAACTAACCCTAGTTAAGTATTTAACCACGTATGAATATGTAAGTTAACTAGAGTTCAGTAATAGTGTTAACCTGAAAATGCGGGGTAGCACACACGTGATCGAGAAGAAACCCGAGGAGAGAAGAATCGAAGACATCCCTATCGTGAGGGAATTTCCTGAAGTCTTTCCCGAAGATCTGCCAGGTTTGCCACCCCCGAGGCAAGTTGAGTTCCGTATTTATCTCGTTCCCGGAGCTGCTCCTGTTGCCCTTTCTCCGTACCGTTTAGCTCCCTATGAGATGCAGGAACTATCCAACCAGTTACAAGAACTACTTGATAAAGGATTCATTCGACCGAGCTCGTCACCCTGGGGAGCTCCAGTCTTATTTTTCAAGAAGAAGGATGGATCGTTTCACATGTGCATCGGTTACAGAGAGTTAAACAAGCTCACGGTGAAGAACCATTATCCTCTTCCAATGATCGATGATCTGTTTGATCAATTGCAAGGTTCGAGTTTCTACTCGAAGATTGACTTGAGATCAGGATATCATCAGTTGCGTATCCATGAGGAGGATATTCCCAAGATGGCCTTCAGGACGCGGTATGGTCATTATAAGTTCCAAGTAATGTCATTCGGTTTGACAAACGCACCAGCAGTGTTCATGGATCTGATGAACCGGGTGTGTAAGCCTTACCTTGACAAGTTCGTGATCATTTTCATTAATGACATTTTGATCTATTCACGAACCCAAGAGGAACACGAACAACATTTGAAGGAAATTCTCACTCTGCTTAAGAACGAGAAACTGTATGACAAACTTTCCAAATGCGAATTTTGGATCCGTGAAGTTCACTTCCTTAGTCATGTTGTGAACAACAAGGGTATACATTTCGATCTAGCCAAGATTGAAGCGATCAAAAATTGGGCCAGACCCGATACCCCGACCGAAGTTCGACAATTTTTAGGGTTAGCTAGCTATTATCGTCGATTCATCAAGAACTTTTCAAATATAGCCCAGTCCCTAACAGTCTTGACCCAAAAAGACAAGAAATTCGAATGGGGAGATTCGCAAGAATCAGCTTCCAGCTTCTGAAGCACAAGTTATGCAGTGCACCAATTCTCTCATTGCCAGTAGGAACGGAAGATTTTGTGGTCTATTGCGATGCATCTCACCAAGGTCTTGGTTGTGTCCTAATGCAGATGAACAAGATTATTGCCTATGCCTCTCGCCAACTCAAGGTGCACGAACAGAACTACACAACCTATGATTTAGAATTGGGTGCAGTAGTGTTCGCGCTCAAGATTTGGAGACACTACCTCGATGGGACTAAGTGTACTATCTTTACCGATCATACGAGCTTGCAACATATCTTTGACCTGAAAGATCTGAACATGCGTTAGAGACGATGGGTTGAGCTACTCAATGACTACGACTATGAGATTAAGTACCATCCAGGGAAGGCAAATGTTGTGGCAGACGCATTAAGCCGAAAGGAGCATGCCAAGACATTGCGTGTCCGTGCGTTGGGCATGACTATTCATACCGATCTCACAGCCCGTATTCGTCAAGCTCAGCAAGAAGCTCTCAAGGATAGTAATATCGGGCATGAAGCTTTATACAGTTAGGTTAATCAGTTAGAGATAAGACCTGACGGGACAAAATATTTCTTGAACATAATATGGGTTCCATTGTATGGAGGATTGCGTGATATAGTTCTGGATGAAGCACACAAGTCCAAGTACTCAATACACCCCGGTGCGTATAAGATGTACAAGGACCTCAAGGATTTCTATTGGTGGCCTAACCTCAAGGGTTGCATTGCGACCTATGTCAAACATTGTTTAACATGTTCAAAGGTCAAGGCCGAATACCAGAAGCCTTCATGTATGCTTCACCAACCAGAGATTCCTGTATGGAAATGGGAACAGATTTCCATGGACTTCGTCACCAAGTTGCCAAAGACACCTTGATGTGCTATGTATGGTCTAAAAATAACTACCTAACCTAGACACCTAGTAATATAAAACAGACTCAACTATACTAGACCACACGACAGGCAAGTGTACCTATCAATGCAGTACAGACTAAGTAAGTCCGAGTATCAAACCCATAGGACACTACTAGAAAACAAAACTAGACTCGACTAAGACTTAACAAATTTGGTTTATAAATGATTTTTGGTTTTTTTAAATAATTAATTAAAATAATTAAATAGGATAAATACACAGCAAGGATAACTTAGGAAAATATCAGGATAGGAAGGCAACTACCTAGGTCAAGAATCCTACATGCAAACTCACAACTCTCGGTAATGGAAAACTGAATGTATACCAGATTCTAAAGATAACTTAAGAAACCCTAAGACGTGCTAGATCTCCTCCCGGTCTCACCAACACATCCCAAAGAATCCTAAAGAATAAAACACTGGCTATCTAGCTCGAATCACCTCCCAGTCTCACCTAACTAAGAATGTAACTCGATCACCTCCCAGTCTCTCAAATCACAATACACCCAAAGATGTAAAGGAGTAACTTAATTGGGTTAACTATGACTTGGAATTGCAAGAAACTAAAGACAACTAGGATAGGATCACCTCCCGGTCTCACCTAAAACCCAACACCTAAAGCTCTAGACAACCCAACATTCCATCACCTCCCGGTCTCAAGAATGGAAGAATACTTAAGTCCTCTAAATTCTCTTATGAAGTTCCTATGGCTTTTGTGCACATAACCATAAAATAAGCTACAAGAACCTAGCAGGTAACCCTAATAAACATTAAAATATGAAAGACATTCACTAAGACATTTATGGAACTCTCAAAAATAATAAATTAGACTTAAGTACGCACACACATCATAATAAACACCAACCAAATCGTTACCTAAACATTAACCATTCAATAAATAATCCATAAACCGAGAAATATAAAATTAACATGCAGTCATCATACAACCTAGGTAGTGGTTCAAGATTTAGCTACTCATTGTCATGGAAAGCGATAAAAACACAGGTTCAAAATAAAAATTAATCATGGTCTCAATATTCATGAACACAAAGTAAATAAATATAAAAACTAAAATTTATTATAGTCGACCCCGTAGCTCTAGTCTTGAACCCGTACCTCCCTGGCCTTCAATTAATCTCTATCCTTTTAGAATTGTTGTGCGACCTCGTCTTTGTGGCAGCTGACTTGTTTCTTCCCTTCTGTTCGATGTATAATATGCCTCCTTTTATTATTAATATGCACCCTAATAATATATGCACACCTGCACTCAAAGGGCTTGGGCCACGAAAATATTGTGTTCCCTCAAAATAATGTTTTTCTTTTTTTCGTTGACTTCCAAAAGGCTTTGGCCTAAACCAAAGTTCTTTGTTTTGTTATTTTTATATTGTTACGTAGATATTAACATGGACTTCTAGGTCCATTATTATTATTATTATAGATAGTATTATACTCGGTGTTTTCGACTCGGGTGTTTTTGGCTCGGCCAAAGTTTCTTATTTATGCTCCAACGTTCATGACCACCTACTCTCAAGTGTTCGTGTCCCGATTAGAAATAATTCGTTTTGAGCTCATTTTTCACGAACACCTATAAAATTATAAAATAATAAAGTAAATAAATAAATAATAAAACTGACACGAAACGAATACAAACTTTACCAAATAATATACAAAATACATAGGAAATTAGATGTGTTTTGCAACACATCAAACATCCCCACACTTAAACCTTTTTCGTCCCCGAAAAAGACTACAATGGAATCATAATCAGGATTTTCGGTTTCAAAAACTTTTAGGTTTATTAATTAAAATCTAATCACGCATCAACCAAAACTATCGGTATTGTTGTCCACCTAAACCCAACCACCAGTTAATCAGGCCCCTATCATGTGTAGCAATTAAGTTCATGTTTACAATCAATCTATGGGTCTCACACTCAAGATATTCAGCTTCACCTAATCTCACCTTAAGCTTTCAAAGCAAAGGTTAAACCATATAGATTTACCAACCACTGCAACTAAACTCCCTAATATATTAGAAATTAAATTTATGATGGATGATGGATGAAGTTTATGAGCTTAGACACATTTGTTTTTATTTTTTCATACCTAACCCAGAGGTTGTCTCAATCAGAGTCACCATCCCCAAGAGCGACAGCATGAGCTTCGGTATTTTTTTTTCAACTTGACCTCGAGGGAGTTTCGATCAGAGGCTTCCGTTCTTTTCTTTTTTTTTTTGGCCTAGCTCAATTGATGGACATGTGGATTTTTTTTTTGTTTGGGCGCCACTTTTCACCGGATTTATTCTCATAAAAAGGATCAAGTGTGCCATTTAATTAATAATACATATGGGCTTTCAACCTATAGTGGTACCTCTAATTACTATCAGCTGTTTCAGTTCTACCGTTTCTCCTAAGATAGAACCCACATGATTTCATGATTTATTAAGGTATATTAAGAACAATCCTATGACCTTTCAAAGCTAGCTGGGCCTACCGACACATCTTAAGCAAACACGCTTTCAATCTATTTATATTCTCATATATATAATATTTTGAAAACCATCTCAATTTTACTATCATTTTCCATATAAAAATGCACAAAAAATCAGGGACATTTTTCAATTTTTTTTTTGGATTTCTAATTTTTTTTGTTTTGGATTTTTAAAATTTATGACTCAAACTACCTAAAAATAAAATGAAGTTTTCATCCCCACACTTGAACGACACATTTTCCTCAATGTGACAGTGGAATAAAATAAAGTAGAAATAAAAAAAAATACAACAAAAAGGAACAGACTCCCCTGGATATAAGCGATGTAGCTGCAAGCATTCTGAGGTTGTCCTCCCAAACCCGGCCGTATAGCATTTCATTCGCGGCCTTTGACTCAAACCTGACAAATAAAAACTAAGAAGAAAATATATAAAAACAAATGGTTGCTTTAAATGATTGTTGGGTCGTCCCCACCCGAATGGAGATTGAGTACGGGTGGCTAGATCCAAACCTGCAATAAAATATATTAGACAAACTAATGACTCAAAACCGACTCGCTCCATCATCCCCACACTTGAAGGGAAGATATCCCCAAAGTGGGTTAAGAGAAAACTGACTCAAAAAAAAAAATAAAAGACTCTAAAAAAAAATACAGACTCAACCGACTCAATATACAAAAATGCAGGAAACGTACTTGAAAGGCAAGATGGTGAAATGTGGTGGATGATGGTAAAACATGTGATGAAAGGGTGGTGAATGGTGGTGAACAGTGGTGGAAAAAAACACAGGGTAAAAAAAAATATTTTTTTTTTCTAATCAACTCGCGTAACGTGAAGGACACTGGTGATCTCAACGCGCGTCGCGAATGAATAACGTATAAGTATCCGGGGTAATTATTGTTCACATGAGACGAACAGGTCAGCCCAGGCTTTTCGCACTACACGAAGAACCTTTTTTCACAGAAAGTTAATTAAATTTAATATTTAGAAAAAAAAAATTCTCTTATTACCCAAACCTCCAACAAGAATCTCAATCATTAAATATATAATATAATTAAATGCATAGGATCTGCTCATGGTGTAATTTTCCTTGCCTACGCAAACACGAAAACCTGCAAACAAGACTCAAAACCAAAAATAGTAACAAAATACAAAGAAAATTCAAAAATATTACACACTCTACAACTAGGCTTTCACGCAGTTACAATCAGGTGGCTTATATTTTATCAGTCCCATATCCAACCCGTTTAATTCTTTTCGTTCACCATTGTTCATCAAGAAACAACTGGTGAAGTTAGAAAGATGTTTGAAAAATTCAAACGGGTCGGCCCACCTAATTCTTGACTTACCTGGGCCAAATCTGAATCGTGGCGTGTACTCTTTGCCCATGTAATCACTAGCCTTCTCCCGTGGTGGTGGTGGTGGCAGTCTAACATCCAATGCTTGCACGGGCCGGCAATCATCAACCTGATGAGATGGAATGGTTGCTTCAACTACTTGCTCATCTTCCATGGCCACGTCTTCCTCCTCAAGTGGCTCGATGTATTGAGGCGGACAAAAATATTTAAGAAAATCCTCGTCACTGATAGCCTCCATCTCTTCCTACTCTTCAATATACCTAGCTGGTATCGGGGGACCCTCCATCACATCAAAATCCTCTTTGTCCCGCTCATCATCACTCCAATAGTAATTCACTTCTTGCTGAACCAGAGGTGGGACTGAATTGTCCATTAACGTCTCCGGCTTTGGAGTGAGATGTTCAGCTATCTCTTTTTCATCTTGTGTGTCATGAGAGAGACCTACAAGAAAAAAATTAGTTTGAGTAGTATTATTATTTATTTCACAATTTAACTGCAACATCTCTTTTCTTCGAGCTTCAGCCTCAGCCCTTTTGCTCTATTCTTTGATCCTCTGTACTTCCATCTGACGAAGAAGTTCCTTCGTCTGTCTTACAAGAATATCCAGAGTGGACAGCTCCTTCGGCTTCTCTTCTTCAATCCTTTGCCATCCGTAGTATCGACTACATGTTTCCATTAATGCTCTATGGGTTTCCAACAAGGCTGCACTTGAATCTCTCTCATATGAGTGCGGGTGATAACTATCATAATAATCTGTGGAGTACCCCGATGAATAACGAGAAAACTGGGTTGGATGGGGTTCTCCACAAATCTTGCACCACACAATGAAACTTGGGCCGTTCTCCCGAATATGGTCTGCTACAGTCTTTCTTCCTGCCATCACTGCATACAGAAACTAAAAAAAACACGATCACGGGCACCAGATATATATAAAAAAAATAAATCACACAAAAGTAAAAGACACACAAACACACGAAAAAATAAAAACAAGAACTGACACAACACACAAGCATGCAAAAAGAAAATAAAAGCCTAAGACTCCCTAGACACACTAACACCAAAAAGACTCAAATAAGACCAATTAATCAGTGAAGTCCTAATCAAAGCTAATTTCGCAATCGCCAAATGTCCCCGGCAACGGCGCCAAAAACTTGATGTGCTATGTATGGTCTAAAAATAACTACCTAACCTAGACACCTAGTAATATAATACAGACTCAACTATACTAGACCACACGACAGGCAAGTGTACCTATCAATCCAGTACAGACTAAGTAAGTCCGAGTATCGAACCCACAGTACACTACTAGAAAACAAAACTAGACTCGACTAAGACTTAACAAATTTGGTTTATAAATGATTTTTGTTTTTTTTTAAATAATTAATTAAAATAATTAAATAGGATAAACAGACAGCAAGGATAACTGAGGAAAATATCAGGATAGGAAGGCAACTACCTAGGTCAAGAATCCTACATGCAAACTCACAACTCTCGGTAATGGAAAACTGAATGGATACCAGATTCTAAAGATAACTTAAGAAACCCTAAGACGTGCTAGATCTCCTCCCAGTCTCACCAACACACCCCAAAGAATCCTAAAGAATAAAACACTGGCTATCTAGCTCGGATCACCTCCTGGTCTCACCTAACTAAGAATGTAAAGGTACTCAAATGACTCGATCACCTCCCGGTCTCTCTAATCACAATACACCCAAAGATGTAAAGGAGTAACTTAATTGGGTTAACTATGACTTGGAATTGCAAGAAACTAAAGACAACTAGGATAGGATCACCTCCCGGTCTAACCTAAAACCCAACACCTAAAGCTCTAGACAACCCAACAATCCCTCACCTCTCGGTCTCAAGAATGGAAGAATACTTAAGTCCTCTAAATTCTCTTATCAAGTTCCTATGGCTTTCGTGCACAAAACCATAAAATAAGCTACAAGCACCTAGCAGGTAACCCTAATAAACATCCAAATATGAATGACATTCACTAAGACGTTTATGGAACTCTCAAAAATAATAAATTAGACTTAAGTATGCACACATATCATAATAAACACCAACCAAATCGTTACCTAAACATTAACCATTCAATAAATAATCCATAAACCGAGAAATATAAAATTAACATGCAGTCATAATACAACCTAGGTAGTGGTTCAAGATTTAGCTACTCATAGTCATGGAAAGCAATAAAAACACAGGTTCAAAATAAAAATTAATCATGGTCTCAATATTCATGAACACAAAGTAAATAAATATAAAAACTAAAATTTATTATAGTCAAACCCGTAGCTCTTGTCTTGAACCCGTGCCTCCCTGGCCTTCAATTAATCTCTATCCTTTTAGAATTGTTGTGCGACCTCCTCTTTGTGGCGGCTGACTTGTTTATTCCCTTCTGTTCGATGTATAATATGCCTCCTTTTATAGTTAATGTGCACCCTAATAATATATGCACACCTGCACTCAAAGGGCTTGGGCCACGAAAATATTGTGTTCCCTCAAAATAATGTTTTTCTTTTTTTCGTTGACTTCGAAAAGGCTTTGGCCTAAACAAAAGTTCTTTGTTTTGTTATTTTTATATTGTTACATAGATATTAACATGGACTTATAAGTTTATTATTATTATTATAGATAGTATTATACTTGGTGTTTTCGACTCGGGTGTTCTTGGCTTGACCAAAGTTCCTCATTTATGCTCCAACATCCATGACTACCTACTCTCAAGTGTTTGTGTCCTGATTAGAAATAATTCGTTTTGAGCTCATTTTCCACAAACACCTATAAAATAATAAAATAAATAAATAAATAATAAAACTAACACGAAACGAATACAAACTTTACCAAATAATATACAAAATACATAGGAAATTAGATGTGTTTTGCAACCCATCACACCTCGTGGTCATGATACAATCTGGGTAATTGTCGATCGTCTGACAAAGTCTGTGCATTTCTTGCCCATCAAGGATACAGACAAGACAAAGAAATTATCCCGGATATACATCAATGAAATCGTGTCCAGACATGGTGTTCCTATTTCCATAATCTCTGATCGAGACGGTCGTTTTACTTCAAGGTTCTGGCAATCATTGCAAGAAGCCCTTGGTTCACGACTGGATTTGAGTATCGCTTACCATCCCTAGACCGATGGACAAAGCGAAAGGACCATTCAGACACTGGAAGATATGCTTCATGCGTGTGTAATTGATTTTGGGGGAAATTGGGATACGGATTTGCCGTTGATCGAGTTTTCTTACAATAACAGTTATCACACTAGTATCAAAACAGCACCTTTCAAAGCGTTGTATGGACGCAAGTGTCAATTCCCAGTGTGTTGGGCAGAAGTAAGGGACAAGCAGATAACATGTCCCGAACTCATTCAGGAGACGACTGACAAGATTTTCCAGATCCGAGACAGACTGAAAGCTGCTAGGGACAGGCAGAACAGCTACGCAGACCACAGGCGTAAACCCTTAGAGTTTCAAGCGGGTGACAGAGTCTTGCTCAAAGTATATTCGTGGAAAGGAATACCCAGGTTCGGAAAACGTGGGAAACTCAATCCCAGATACATAGGTCCATTCGAGATTCTTGCACGAATCGGACCAGTTGCATACAAGCTCAAACTGCCCGAAGAACACAGTGGAATGCATGACACATTTCACGTTTCGAATCTTAAAAAGTGTCTTGCTGTTGAGACATTGATCATCCCTCCAGAGGAGATCTACATTGACAAACAACTCCATTTCATAGAGGAGCTACTAGAGGTAACAGACTGGAAGATTCAGAAACTTCGTCACAGTCAAGGTGCATTGGAACTCGAAACGCGAACCTGAGTACACTTAAGAACATGAGGACCAAACGAAACGCAAGTACCCACATCTCTTTCAGGAGACCCACAGTTCAGATGACGAACACCGAAAATTTCACGGACGAAATTCCTCTAACAGGGGGAGAATGTGACACCCGTCGAAATCATAGGTCATATCCGTACATTAGTTACACGTACACATTGTGCATGACATTTCATTTTACATGTTTTATTGCAATTGAGCCATACAGGGCCTCAGCAAGTCAGCTTCGATGCTTACAGTCTAGCATTAGGTCCACTAGTAGGCGAAATTTCATAACTAGTTACGTAGTTATCTGAGCAATAGAGAGATCATATCAAAAACACTAGTTTGGGAAACTCATACAATTGTACATAACATTTTAATTGTGATTCAATCAAGGACAAAATCAAACAATGTCCATACACAAGAATTTTCCGAACACAATATCCAAAAACGA
This sequence comes from Ambrosia trifida, assembly GCA_028751855.1. Lineage (NCBI taxonomy): Eukaryota > Viridiplantae > Streptophyta > Magnoliopsida > Asterales > Asteraceae > Ambrosia > Ambrosia trifida. Next base: position 168,268,906 of record CM054123.1, on the reverse strand, counting down.
CTAGTAAGATCACTAGTTGAAAAATATATATTGTGCACACAATTATATTATCTTGTATTACATAGACTTGTACAAAGACCCTTCTTAACATCCAATTATAACAAGGGACCAAGTATGTTTAAAATATGTATAATAAAATGTTCAATATATATATATATATATATGTAAATACATACGACGGCATATAGACACACACACATAGGTGCATGGTGATTTTCAAGGATCAAACTTTTACACTTTAAATGACCCATCAAGTCCATCCTGGATTCCACCAAAATTATCTAAACACTTGACTTTGTATTCCTTCCATACTAGTTGACTTGCCAAAAATAAATCCCCACACATACATACACATCTATACACGACACACATGTACATGTGTGTGTAGTTTTTGTGTCTTCCACTCTTACACAAGTCCCTTCAAGACCTTCTTCCACCAAGATTCCTAAGACAAACTTTAGTCACCTCCATCACATTCCTAGATGTTACACCAAAGAGGAAAGCATCTTATGACACTAAGGAACGTCTAGTGTTGACTTACCCCATTTGACAACCACCATATCTTATACAATATTCTACCAAGTCAACCTAAGACACTTCTAATCACCCAAGACACCATGATTATCATACATCAAATCCTTATGAGATTGACTAATCCATGGCCTCCCAACACCTTAGGATTTTCGGCCCACAACCACCAAGAAAGCAAGCTCGCATCACCTCCATAATCTTTTCCAAATCTATCCAAAATCAGCTTTAGAAGATTTTAAATCATAATTAGAAATATGCTTTCTTTTGTCTTTCTTGAACCATCATGACTTGCCATCCATAACTATTATATAAGGCCAAGGGATTTAGAGGAACAAGTGCACAAAACAACTAAACACCACACCTCTACCCCTCCCTCTCCCTTCTCTCGGCCGAAGACCTTCACCACCGCCGAACCCTCACCACCACTCGGCCACCATCACTCCAAACCACCACTCACATACAAGCTTTTACGTATAACCATTAACTTTCAAGGGATCATTAGGGGTACAAGGAGCATAAAAAGGTTGTACAAGGCCCCTAACTCCCTCTTTTTCTTAAGACACTAGGAGGTATAACATTGTTTTCTTAAACTTATGTTTTTATTTTTACATAGTCTTATAAATACACAGTTGTTCACTAGTGTGTTCACTCTTGTAACTTAGTCAAGCAAGTGCGTGAACACATGTTTTAAGTACATTATGTTAACTAGTAAATATATGTGTTTACACCCGCTAAGGGCTGAAATATATATGTGGATATATAGATATGGCCGAAAATTGTATAAAAGAATTTATATGTTTTCTAAACTCATTAACACAAGTCATAGTGTTGAAAGTTGTTAGTCATAACAAAGCTTACAAAGATCCATGTGTTTTCAAGAAAAGTAATATTTGACATCAAGTATTATTATTTTCACAAAAGTAGTCAAGTATGAAAATAGTAAGTTAAGCATACTTAAACATGGTAGATCTACATACTTGACAAAACAAAAAGTGTGAAACCTTCAACACATGAGTACATCAAAGTATATAAAACACTTTTTTTTCACAAATAAAAGTAATGTTTTTTCCAAGAAACTAAGTTATCTTTTATCAAAGATCACTAGCTTACATAAAGAAGGCAAATCTTTCTATTAAAGTCACATTTAACTTGAAGAGTTAAGTTACGAAGACAAGCGTAACAAGAGAACAACTTGTAGCCAGTACAAGTAACATAGACCTAAAATGTCTCTTTTACATAGGACACATAGGTTGATCTACCTCAGACTCATTATTTCATTTCCAAGACATACCATAAGGTGAGTTTCACTACCCCCTTTTCACTGTTTTTACATTTTTCCGGGGGGAAAACATGCGTACAAAGTTCAGTTTTTAGTTACATACATGACTATTATGTTAACATGAGACATCAAGGTTCATGATCCATTAAGCCCTAGTGTCATACATCATACCATAACCATTAGCTATGGACTTAGCCATGAAACACCGGAATAGATCTCTTCGGTTGACACCCCCACTCTTGGTCAGTCGCTCTGACCGGATGACAGATATCAAAAGAGTGCTAGTATTTCACATTTATTCATTGTCTTGAGTGTACAATGGGCGAGGCACAACATGTCAATGTTTGGTTATGGGCTCATGTCAGATCACATATTAATTATTGCCCTAGCTAGGCATTAATTTAGTCGGATTTGGGATTACAGGTCCATCATACAAAAACCTGTGGACTCACCAACTTTATGTTGACCCATATATTTTTCATGCATGTTTGTTAGGAAATTAGCATGGATCATGAAACTTGGGAAGGTCGCGTACGAGCATTCAAGGGATACCATCTTTTAACCAATTGTTGTGATATTTTGATCTAAACACTTTTAACAATGGTTTCTAATTCAAACAATTAACATTATGTTTTGGAAGACTTGAATGTTTTAAATGGTAATTCCTGTTTTATTAAATAATTCTCGTGTGACTTTTGTGCTTCTAAATCATTTCAGTTGCACCTCGTGTTTCCGCCTTAGGCGGGGTGTAACATGGAAGTCTATGCTACACTCGATATGTACACTTGCCTGTTGTGTGGGTTTAGAATAATTCGCAATTATCGTTTTATTTTATAAATTTAAAACTTGACAAAGTGTTCTAACTTAAAGTTTTGACATAAATATCTTTTTGAACGAGTTTTTGGCGCATCCACTGGGGGCTTGTCTCCTTTAAAATAAAAAGTTAATTTAAGTCATAAAAACCTTTAATCCACACGACGTCAATGTGCCTGGAGTAGGTTGGTTGGTAGAGCGAGATGATGAGGTATTAGTTGCACCAGCTATTGTAGAGCCCGAGGTAGTAGTTTCACCGTCCATTGTTGAGCTTGTGATAGAGGCAGTTGTGGTTGTAGTGACCGTAGTTGCACCTATAGTAGATCCTGAGCCTATTGTTGACCCTGAGCCTGCTGTAGTGGCACCCCATTCTGGTAGACCCATACCCGCTTTTATGTTACCCTCTGAGCCTAAGAATTATGGGTTGTTCTCTATGATTAGATTTGTTTGGCCCCAGTCTCGTGTTCCTAAGGCTAGTACCCCATCTGCTCATGTGTTGCGTATACATAAGAGACCTTTGGGGACTGAGGGATAGTCTTTGTCTAATTGTAAGATTAGGAAGATCGAGCTTGATTATTGGAAGTGATTGCCAAAGAAGTTGAGCGAGTGGGAAGAGATTGAGGGTATACCCAGTGCATACGAGCGAGTCCTCATCTGCTGCTAGTATTCTTGTATTGACTAGTGAGCCGGTAGCGCGTACTGTAGCTACCTTGGCGGCTCGTGGAGCCCGTACTGATCATAGGATTACTAGACTCCAGGGTAGGTATGTATCGTTGGATATGAGGGCAGACAGTCTGTATAATAGGATGAGTAGATCGGAGCATAGGTTGGATGGCATGGGTGAGAGGATTGATTCTCTTCATGAGAGGCTTGTGACTATGGGTGGTCGAGTAGATTCGATTGATAGGAAAGCCGAGCTTGTCGGTGGTAGGATTGCTTCGTTCGAGGAGGATTCTGTGGTTCATAGTGATGCTCGAGATCAGATGCATATCGAATTGAGAGGTTAGAGTCTGATTTTCTGGTTATACAGGGAGACATGATAAATGCGAAGAAAAATATTGCTGAGAAGGATGCCAAGTTGGAAGAGACTGAAGCTAACATGGTTGGATTAGAGCATCGTTTGGTGGCTGTCGAGGAGAGATATAGTAGTGCTATGCCACTAGCTATGGTTGTGCTACTGTTCATGGCTTCTGTCCTTCGTGGAGGCAGGACTCCATGATTTGTTTTATCATGATGTTGGTTACGGGTATGATAGGCCCTATATTTTGATAGTATAGTAGGACGAACTTGTCTTGGTGGGATTTGTTGCACCACTTTTGTTTATTGTGATCTCCCGAAACATTGTGTATTTTGGTGGCATGATCTTTTTTTTTAAACAATTTGAACAAGTTATCCAGTTATGTAATAAGATATTATGATATTTAGTAGTTATGGAAGCAAGTAAATTATGGTTCTTATTTCCTTAATGTTATGGTTTTGGTTGTTTTCTGTTTGATTTGGTTTGTCGACCATTAGAGGTGTATGATTTTGAATTAAATTGTTGGTATGGATGTCATTTTGGATTGATCATAATATGCAACACTATTAGTTCTCAAATAGTTTAATTGATTTCTTACGTATACATTATTTTAAATATATAGAAAACGAATTATGCAACCGTAACGCGAGCGAGTGCTGAGGCAGAAGGTTCTTCACTTCCTATTTCGCCTGAGCAGTTAGCTAGGATGATAGCTCAGCAGGTAAATTTTCTTTTTGATCAGCATGATGCTAACACGGGACTTAGTAGAGGTCAAGGTGGTGGCGCACCAGGAGGTGGCGAACCGGTGGTGGCGCATCAGGTGGTAGCAGTCCACAAGGTCGAGGTACAACTGGATGTCGATCAAGAGAAAGAATCCATATTGGAAGTTCATTAGGTAAAGACGTTTGAGATTGGTTCTAGTGTTTCATAAAGTTGTTATTTTGATCGTATATCAAGTAGTAACTTAGACGCGTTCGAATGAAACATGAAACCCAGAACAAAGTTGCAATCATAAGACGTTTCTGTCTTGTCATCCCCGTACATTTTCAGGAGCTGAAGGCCCATTGGGTATTATCAGATGGATCGAGAAAATGGAATCGGTTATGATGATCAGTAACTGTTCTGCTTCTCAAAAAGTCTAGTATGCGGTATGTTCTTTTCATGACGATGCCCTTACATGGTGGAATACGCTAGTTCAAACATTAGGTAAATATGTTGCGTATGGTCTTTCATGGAGTGAATTGAAGGATATGTTATTGAGAGAATATTGTCCTCGCTGTGAGATACAAAAGATTGAAGCTAAGTTTTGGACACTTTCTATGAAAGGAGCAAAGATAAAGGCTTACATGACCAGGTTCAATGAGTTGGCTAGATTGGTCCCTCGTTTAGTTACACCAGATTTTGCTCGTATTGAACGTTATATTTGGGGTTTGGCACCTCAAATTAGAGGAATGGTAGCTTCTTCTGAGCCAAATATGATGCAAAGTGCTATATCTTTATCAAATTCCTTGACTGATGATGCGATCAGAATGGGAACGTTGGATAAGAAAGGTGAAACTGGTAGGAAGCCGACTGATGTGGTTGAAAAGAGTTCTGAACCAGAAGCAATGTCGTCTGGTGGTAAGAGGAAAAGGTCCGACGGTTCAAAAAGGTAGTATGGGAGAAGGAAGAACAAGAATCATGATTTAGTAAAGTTGTTTGCAGCTAATGGTAGTGAGAACAAGTATGTTGAAGAAGTGACACCTATGTGTCCAAAGTGTAACACCCGGCATACTGGTTATTGTAAGGTGGTTCTTTGTGAAAGATGTGTTCGTTATGGGCATTTAGCCCCAAGGTGTAAAGTGAAACTTCCAGAGGTTGCTGGAAAGGGCAAGAACGACCAGGGTTGCTTTTAGTTATGCCGTTTGGTTTGACCAATGCACCGACAGTGTTTATGGATCTTATGAATAGGGTTTGTGAACCTTATTTGGATAAGTTCGTTATAGTATTCATTGACGATATACTTATTTATTCATGAACTAAAGAGTATCATGAACAACACTTGAGGCTTATTTGTAGTTATTGAAAAGGGAGAAGTTGTCCGTGAAGTTCTCGAATTGAGAACTTTGGATGTGAGAAGTTCATTTCTTAGGTCATGTCATTAATGAGAAGGCGTTCAAGTGGATCCAGCAAAGATTGAGGCGATCAAGGATTGGGATGCGCCTAAATCTCCCATGGAAATATGTCTATTTTTGGGTTTGGCGGGATATTACCGCAGGTTTATTGGTAATTTTTTCAAGATAGTGCAACCTTTAATGTTATTAACCCAAAAAAACCGCAAGTATGAATGGACTGAAAAGCAAGAGGAGGCTTTCCAAATTCTAAAGCAAAAGTTGTGTAGTGCGCCAATACTATCTCTTCCCGCTGGGAATAATGGCTTTGTGGTGTACTGTGATGCTTCACATGAAGGTTTAGGTTGCGTATTGATGCAGAATGATAAAGTCATAGCTTATGCATCAAGACAACTTAGAGAGCATGAGAAGAATTACACGACACATGACTTAGAGTTAGGATCTATGATTTTTGCGCTCAAGAATTGGAGACACTATCTTTATGGTACTAAATGTACTATCTACACGGACCATAAAGTCTTCAACATATCTTTGACCAAAAAGAGCTTAATATAAGGAAGCGAAGGTGGGTTGAGTTACTCAATGATTATGATTATGAAATTCGTTATCATCCTAGAAAAGCAAATGTTGTGGCTGATGCTCTGAGTAAAAAGGAAAGAGTTAAACCATTACGAGTTCTTTGACAATCCATATGAGCCTTACAGCTCAAATCAGAGAAGCGCGACAAGAAACTTTGAAGGAAGAGAATCTGAAGGACGAATGTTTGTACAAGATGATAAGAGATTTGAGTCTGAAAGCTGATGAAGTAATGTACTTTATGTATCGTGTTTAGGTACCATATAAGGGTGGTATGCGTGAATTGGTTATGGACGATGCCCATAAGTCAAAATATTCAATACACCCAGGTTCTGACAAAATATATAAGGATTTGAAGGAACATTATTGGTGGCCGAACATGAAAGGTAAGATAGCGGCATATGTTTGTAAATGTTTAACCTATGCGAAGGTTAAGGCCGAGTATCAAAATCCTTCAGGATTACTTCAGCAACCGGAAATTCCTCAATGGAAATGGAAATGTATTTTGATCGATTTTGTTATGAAATTACCCCGGACATCAAGTGGTCACGATGCCATTTGTGTAATTGTCGATCGATTAACTAAATCCGCATATTTCCTACCAATCAAAGAGACTTATCACATTGTGAAGTTGACTCGTATTTATTTGAAGGAAGTCGTAGCGAGACATGGTGTTCCGATATCGATTATTTCCGATCGAGATGGCTGATTTGTATCAAAGTTTTGGCGATCGTTGCACAAATCCTTAGGAACATAGTTGGATATGAGCACAAATTATCATCCACAGATGGACGGTCAAAGCGAAAGGACTATTCAAACGCTTGAAGATTTCTTATGTTCTTTCGTAATTGATTTTGGAGGAAATTGGGTTACTCATCTTCCGTTAGTTGAGTTCTCCTACAATAATAGTTATCACTCCGATATCAACGCCGCACCGTTTGAAGCCTTGTATGGTAGAAAGTGTCGTTCACCGCTCTGTTAGGCAGAGGTGGGTGATAAATACTTAACTGGTCCAGAAATACTCCAAGAGACAACGGACAAAATGTTTAAGATCAAGGATAGATTAAATGTGGCAAGAGATAGGCAGAAAAGTTATGCAGACAATAGGTGAAAGCCTTTGGAATTCCAGGTTGGGGACAAGGTCATGTTGAAAGTCCCGCCTTGGAAAGGTGTTATTTGGTTTAGTAAGCAAGGAAAGCTTAGCCCTCACTAAATTAGACCATTTGAGATCATTGCAAGGGCAGACCGTGTCGCTTATCGACTTAAATTGCCGCACGAACTTTCGAGAGTCCATAATGTGTTTCACATTTGTAATTTCAAGAAATGTTTGTCTGATGAGATGCTTGTGATACCGCCAGAAGAGATTAATGTTGATGACAAACTGCATTTTGTCGAGGAACCCTGTAAGTGCAATTTCATGTATGTCCCCAGCTAGTGATCCGGTACTGTATGTCGATGAAATGTTTTTATAATGTTTGATTTGAGTGTGCGTGAGGTCAAACCAAATTATCAGAATTTGGTTTGTGACAAGTCTTGGTCGAATGGATTGGTTTGGACCTTCGAGAGGTCGAACCAAATCCTTTATATATAGGGGATAAGTTAGATTTTTAGAGGTTGTTAATCATTTGAGCTTATCCCCAATTTTGAGAGCGACTCTGTATTAGGTCTAGGTTTTGATATGTAACATTCTACATTTAATCTAATACACGAGTAAAGTTATGGAAATTGCTCGGTGTTTCGTATTATGTTTTCATCTCGATCTTTACTGATTATTTCTTATTCGGTTTGCACAACCGGAGGGGATTCTGCACCCTACGGTTGGTATTTGTGAGATCATGGATCATGTAAACGATCAAACAAAACCGTTGAGGTTACAGACTGGAAGGTCTAGAAATTGAGGCGGAGTAATATCAAGTTGGTCAAATCAGATGGAATTCTAAACGTGGACCAGAGTTCACCTGGGAAAGAGATGATCAGATGAAACTAAAATATACTCATTTATTTCCGCCTAAGCCGAAAGCAGCAATGGCTAAACGAAAATTTCAGGGGAAAAATTTCCTAAACGAGGGGAGACTGTGACATTTGCCAAAATTCAGGTACTATCCGTATTGTATAATGAATATTAAAATAATATAAAAAATTAAGTGTTAGACTTAATTGGTGATAATTAGAGTCTTTAAAAATGCAATAGCAATGTCCAAACATTATAAACGATTTATTGTGAATTTTAGAAATTTTCGTATCACAGAGTGATAGAATTACCTGTATTGAACATTGGTGACGACCCGATTAACTTTAAAAAGTCTAGTTTTGACCCGTAATGCTTGGTTTGGCATGGAATAATATTTTCGGGATGGAAATATTATTAAAACCAATAAAGACTATGATTGATAGTTTTTAAATCGCTATGATCGAATTAATGCACGTTTTAGAGGTTTAACGCGAGTACGAGACCCGATACAGTAGGGAAACCTATAATATAATCAAATTAGCTAAAAATTGATATTTTATTTGGGGAATACTATTATTGGCAAATGGGTGAAAACATTAATTATTTAATATATAAGGGTTTTTATAACAAGGTGATGTGTAGGTTTATGTTTATAAAGATTCTAAAAAATATATATAGAAACACACACTCACACCACCATAACCCCCCCCCCCCCCCCCATTATAATATTACTAGTGGGAATGCTCGCGTGTTGCCGCGGGTATTTATGTTTTTTTCATACTCTGGACATTGATCTTCCTTTACTGCGGACCCTACTAAACTATAAAAGTAAAATAACAAAATTCAAGATATAAAAACTTCTAAAAAATTGTTTTCGAAACTTATCAATATAAAATATAAATAAATCTTAAACCAATACAAGTTTACTATTAAAACAGAATTGGTGTTTCCACGCGCGCTTCGTGACGGGGCATACAAATTTTTAATAAAAGTGAAACGGAAACGTAAGCATATGGGTTTTGCAGGCATACAAAAACCATAAAGAAGGTTAAAAATCATAATGTCTCATCCAGAGTGTACAGTCAGAGGCTCTAGTTTGTTATATGTTATCAACGAGGCCCTAAGATAAGAAACATATAAAAAAGAAAAACATAAATTCATATAAAATAGATTCATTTGACATACCAGGGTTACTTTTGATAAAATAAACCCTTATTAGCAAAGACAATATTTTTGACATGTTTCGAGAAACAAAAACGTAAACTAAATCGACACGTTCATAACTAAATAAGTCAAAGTTGCCACCTATAGTTATAGTGATTTCTTGAGTTGGTCGTCCTTCTTCCCTTTTGCATCCGACCATAAAACATTAGGAAATAAACATACCAAGATAAGTTACACTTTAGACTTACCATACCTTAAGAAATCAAAATTGAGTCCCTGCTTTAAACTACAAGAATAACTATTAATCAGACAAATATGTGTTCGTGTTCATTTATTAAGAAATTTTCGTGTTCGTGTTCATTTATGTTCGTTCATTTAAAACCTAAACGAACAGTTCATGAACATAAACGAGCACAAATGATCAATATAAATGAACATAAACGAACACAAATAAAAACAAGTTAATAATGTTTCATCACAATTCAACCAAGTCTAATACATCACAATGCAACCAAAACCAAATGATGGGGATGAGAAATATTGCGGCGCTGTGGTCTATTAAGAGGGGATGAGGGAGACAGCAGCGCTGTGGAGGCTGAAGAGTGGAGACGGGGTTGTGGAGGCTGGAGACAGAGCTGTGGACGACTGGAGGCGGGGTTGTAGAGGTGGTCGGCCAAAAGAAGAAGAAGAAGAGGAAGGTAGGGTTGTGGGGTGTAGAGAAGAAGGGAGGCGGGGCTGTGAAGTGTATATAGCGTGTGATAAGTGATATGGTTAGAATGTTAGGGTTAACTTTTTAGAACATATGAATTAAGATACTTTAACAAAAGGAATTAAATAATAAAAACAAAGTTGAGTTTAATTAAACAAACATAAACGAACAAACATAAATGAACGAACATAAACGAACATAAATGGAACGAACATAAACGAACGTTCATGAACATAAATGAACGAACAAAACATGTGTTCATGTTCGTTCGTTTAATTAAACGAAAAAAAAATTGTGTTCGTGTTCGTTCATTTATTTAAATAAACGAACATAAACGAACCTCCCGCCGAACAATTCATGAACAGTTCATGAACGTTCGGTTCGTTTACAGGCCTAACGGTCATTAAGCTGGAAAGACAGGAGTCAGATTCATAAAAATTTTAAAAATCTGAAGTTAAATTGTTATAAACCGCATAAAAGCATATCCCAACAAACAGGATGAGATTTCTGTCAAGCAACATCCATATATGATCATGTTGAATACTAACCTGAACACCCCTTCTGGAAGAATCCCATATAAGGGATTTAAGATTCTCCAACTCGACATGTGAATCTTCTGTAAACATGTATCCAACCTAAAATATAGAACAAAACTTACATATAAGTAGGGCACTTTATATTCCATTTAATCTTATGACTTATGAGCATATACAATATATAAAATTTCCTTGCAAAGCATTTCTCTCTCACCACATTCTCTTTGAATAATAATCCAAGACTAAGATATACAAAATTCATACATGTTTTGAAAGTGTAAATAGTCAATGATCTTAAAAGTCGACATAAAGCTCACTTTAAGTTAACAAAAGGATTCATGGTTTGTAATTGACGTGTCCATGCCTCATAAGTTTCTTGTAAACACCTTCTCCCCTTGATGCTATAATTGGATTTAGATCAACCTTTTCAACCTCCAATTTTAAAATCTGATTGGATTAATGCTATTAAAACTTGGAGGAATCCTTCCAAAGTGATTACATGGTTCTAAGATCACAAATACAAATCAAAGAACTACTATCGATAAAGATTGAACTAAAGAAATCAAGTATATCGGAAAGAAGCCATTTTATTAACTCAAACTTTAAACCGTTGCTGGCATCAAGTGCTTATAACAAGACTTTAATGGCTATAATGCATAAGGATGGCAAAAAAAAAAACCCTGAGCTCAATGGATATACCCGAAACCCAAAATATATGGGATGGGTATACCCGAAACTCGACGGGTATGGAATTAGTTTTAAAAAAAAAAAATCAGGGATTTAGGTCAGGTATGGTATTAGGTGATATTCGACTCGATTAGCAGAAAGCAGATACGTGTTTAGCCGATCATATACCCAATTTTTTTATTTATATTTTTATATTAGTGAGATATGATTAATGCATAGTAACCAAACATACAAAAGATAAGAATAATTTATACATAAGGATTAAAAGGTTGACCATGGGCAAGAGCATCTAGCTTAGTGACAGTAAGCACATTAATTCCCCTTCTTTGGTCATATGAACAATGGGCAATGTTGTTTCTTTTGCTTAGAGTTATTTTGAGTTGTTCAAGTTTAGATGATTAACCATGTCATAGTGCATTCCTTTTAGGTGAAAAGCATAACAATTCATTTTTATAATGAAAGAACTTCCTGATGTGAAACTAAACTTGGTTAAACAAAAGTAAATTCTTCCTGATGTATAGCCTAATTCTAACAATTTCTTTTATTGTAACAAATTCTACTAATTTTGCATCAGGAGTAATAGAGATATCGTCAACCTGCAATAAAGATAATTGTACCAATCAATTGTAATTTCATAATTATTGCTAGGTAATTTGTATCCTTCCATATATAGGATACCTTGTAACATGTATATAAAGGAGAGTTTGTGAATGTAAATAACCAAGCAATTACCTTCTAATTCTAATATGGTATCATTGCTCCTCTGATCCTGACCTGTTCATCCACTACTCTATTTTTTTTCCTCTCCCACTTTCCCTCTGTTCTATCTCTCCTCTGACCCATACTCTTTATTTCCTCTGTTACCTTTTTGGCCCTGTTGTCCTGTCATTCCACACTTCGACTCACCATGCAACCCACCCTTCACCCGGCCTTAACCGTAACCAACATCAAAAATCACATCCCAATTATTCTTGAAAAAGATTCCACCCATTACTCCACTTGGTCCACTCTTTTCAAAGTGCATTGTCAAGCATATGAAGTGCTTGCCCATCTATCCCCCAAACCGACACCAACCACCTCTTCCTCCGACACTACCAAATCTAAATCCCTCGCCGCCACCGAAGCCCTTTGGTCTCGCCTAGATGCCATTGTGCTTCAGTGGATCTACGCCACCATCTCTCCCACCCTTCTCAATATCATCATCGTCCCCGGACAATCCGCTCACAATGCCTGGACCGCTGTTCAAGTGGAGTTCAATGACAACAAAAATACCCGTGCTATCTACCTCGGCCAGGAATTTGCAAATCTCTGTCTCGAAAACTTCTCTTCGATGACGGAATATTGTCAACACGCAAAGCACCTTGCGGATCAGTTGGAGAGTGTCGGCTCTCCGGTCGACAACCAAATGCTTGTAATCAAGGTCCTCAGGGGCCTTACCGAACAATACGATGGCATTTCAACTGTGCTTCAGAACCGGGACCCTCTGCCTCCCTTCAACGTGGTTCGATCTCCGCACACTTTTGAGGAAACCAAGAAAAAGCGTTCCTCCACACGTGCGGCATAGTCGTCTGCTTCTGCTCTCGCCGCCGTCGATACCACACATCAATCTTCTGACCAGGGTAGAGGACGATCACGTGGTCAACGTTTCCGTGGTCGTGGTGGTCGTTCAAACTCCAACAGACAATCGCCCAGATTTGTCTCCTACCAACCACATAATACAAGCCTACACCCTTATATTGTGTTTCCACCCAATTAGACATCATCTCAGTGGGCCAACATGTTAAATAACCAAAACAAAAACCATTTCAATCAAGTGGCGGCCCAAACCCCATGTCCCTATCCTTCTAGGCCCACAAATCAAAACTCTCAAGGGATTTTGGGCTCTAAACCAGACCAGGCCCACTACGCCGGTTATACCCCCACGGACATTGAACAGGCTCTCTATACTATGGCATTGAATCCACCCGATCATGGAGTCATGGACACTGGTGCTTCCTCCCACTCGGCCAATGAACAAGGTATATATTCCCCGTCTAATTTTAATAAGTGCACTAATAAAACTATTATTGTTGGAAATGGCATGTCTATACCTGTTGTGGCACAAGGCAATCAACACCTCCCACCACCCTTTCCTCCTTTAAAACTTAACAATGTCCTTTTTGCACCTACATAATTAAAAATTTAATATCTGTCTATCGCCTAATCACTGATAACCTTGTGTCTGTTGAATTTGACCCTTTTGGTTTTCTTGTGAAGGATCTCAAAACCCAAGCTCCTATCCTACGATGCAATAGCACTGGAGATCTTTACCCCCTCACTGAACCGCTTCCACTCAAGAAACACCAACCTATTGCCTTTGCTGCCGTCTCTCAAGATCGTTGGCATCAACGACTAGGACATCCTGGAAATAATTTACTACGTTCTTTAAAACTCTCATCTTTTATTGATTATGGCAAACCTAATATAACTTTATGTGAACCTTGCATTTTTGGTAAAAGTGTGAAATTGCCCTTTTATGATTCTATCAATTGTACATATTTACCATTTGACATTATTCACAGCGATCTTTGGACATCTCCCGTCCTTAGCACCGCTGGTCATCGTTATTACATTTTATTTTTGGATAACTTTACCAATTTCCTGTGGACATATCCCATTGGCAACAAATCCTAAGTATTCACCATATTTGCCAACTTTCACAACTTAATCCACACACAATTTAACCGAAAAATCAAACAATTTCAATGTGACAATGGTAAAGAATATGCAAACCAAAATTTCTTCAACTTTTGTAACCATAATGGCATGCAGTTTCGCTTCTCCTGTCCATACACCTCCTCTCAAAATGGCAAAGCCGAACGGAAAATCTGCACCATCAACAATATGATCTGAACCCTCCTTGCCCAAGCATCCCTTCCCCTCAATTTTTGACACCATGCCCTTGAAACTGTTACATACCTCCTTAATATCCTACCCAGCAAAAATCTTGCCTTCCGTTCTCCCACTCACCTTCTTTACAACTGCACACCAGAATACGATCACCTTAGAGTATTTTGCTGCCTTTGCTATCCGGTCACCCCTTCCACCACCATTAATAAACTTACCCACCGTTCAGAACCATGTTTTCTTAGGGTACCCATCCAATCACCGTGGATACAAATGTCTCGATCTCTCTTCTCATCAAATAATAATTTCTCACCATGTCAACTTTGAGGAATCCATCTTTCCCTACACAATTCAATCACCAACTAAATCACTTTCCTACGACTTTTTCAACCCCACTATCCATCCTCTCGTATGGGATCAACTCAACAAACACGCCACACCACCGACCCAACACCTGGTCCAACAACCTCCCAAAACACACACGACAACCCCTACACCCAACAACTCCCACCAACCGACTCCTCGGCCATTGCCCATCATCCCTCTCGACCAAGATTTATTTCCACACACTGACCCACTCCAGGTCCAACAAAATCACTCTACACCAGCCCACTCTACCAATACCCCAACAAGCCCACTACCTCAACAACTTACACCTATCCCCCACAGCCCATTACCGACATCTAACATTCCCGCCTACTCTGACTCCTCTTCAACCAACACCCCAACTCCCAAACCGTCTCCTATTCCCACACCACCACCACCACCACCTACTACCCGAACCATACGCACCCGTTCCATGAACGGTATCGTCAAACCCAATCCATTGTTTAACCTTCACAACACCTCTATCGCTCCCCTACCCAAAAATCCACAGGTTGCCTTAACCACTCCAGAGTGGTACAATGCCATGTCCAATGAGTTTAGTGCCCTTATTAAAAATAAGACCTGGGAACTTATACCTAGATAACCACACATGAACATATTTCGCAGTATGTGGCTTTTTAAATACAAATTCAAGTCTGATGGCAGTTTAGAACGATATAAGGCCCGGTTGGTTTGTGATGGTAGAAAACAACAAGCGGACATTGATTGTGGCGAGACATTTAGCCCGGTGGTCAAACCGACCACTATACGCACCGTTTTGTCCCTAGCTCTTGCAAAGTCCTCGTGAATCCATCAACTTGACGTAACAAACGCCTTCCTTCACGGGAATTTGATAGAAACCGTATACATGTATCAACCCATGGGGTTCCGTCACCAGGAGTTTCCCAACCATGTCTGTCTCCTAAAGAAATCCATGTACCGCCTCAAACAAGCACCATGAGTGTGGTACCAGCGTTTTTCTTACTTTGTTACATTGTAGGGTTTTCAACAGAGTAAATCTGACAACTCTCTGTTCGTTTACAAGCACGGATCTGACATTGCTTACCTGCTTATCTCTGTGGACGACATTATTCTCACCACCTCTTCTGATGCTCTTCATCAGACACTTATGCAGACACTTTCTGGGGAATTTGCAATGAAAGACTTAGGTCCTCTCTCTTACTTTCTAGGTATCCAGATTACTCGCACTGGCAACTCCATGTTTCTATCTCAACAAGCTTATGTTCGTGACATAATTCATTGTGCATCCATGGACACTTGCAAACCGGTTGCCACTCCTGTGGACACTCAGGCTAAACTTTCTGCTACTTCCGGGGCATTATATGACGATCCTACTACATACTGCAGTTTGGCCGGGGCTCTTCATGTCATACCCTCAAATTTCCACTGCGGGGTTTATACCGCGAGCCGCATGACATACCAGGATCCCATAGCCATAAGTCATATGAACGAACTCTAAATGCCCAAACCATTTAGTTTGTTTTCAAAAACCAAGTTTAGTTAAGCTGCGGAAGCGTAAACAAAATTTAACCCTTTTAAAACCATGCGCAAAACAACGCACCCAAATTAAAACCATATGAAGGAAAACGTAAAAGCATAATATGCAATTTAGGTGTATGCCCAGGACCCCAAATGCAGTGAAGTGTGCAGTGCTTTCTAATCGTGGCACCGAAAGATAACTACCTGCAAAAGCATGTATATCGTGATTCAACAAACAATGTTGGTGAGTTCACAAAGTAAAGAATGTGAGTAAGTAAATGCGTTGGTTTCCAAAAACCACGTAACCAAGTAAATGCGTAAGTAATTAAATTGGTTCCAAAAACCGTGTAACCACTAGTTCATCGCATGCCAAGGGTAGCTAACCCATTCATGATAACTAACACCGATATACCGAACTGCTAATGTACGTGTTGTCACAAATGTGAGCAGTTTGCCTTGCATCATTGCCTATCAACAATGATAATCTGTTAAGTTATAGTTCACTCCCGCACTCCCCTGAGCCGGTGTGAGGTTTGTCAGACCTAATAGCGCTATCAACTAATAACCCGCTTGCCATAACCCGGCAACTCATTCGGTATGTGAAGGACTTACAGTGATAGTGTTGGTTTAGTTCATCAAGGACAAAGTTTGCGAACTAGCAAAACCCGACCCACACAAGGAGTCTAAACCCAAGCCACACAAGGAGTCAAAACCCGACCCACACAAGGAGCCATAGCATCCCAACCCGGGATGTGTAAGTAGTCCCAAACCAGACTAGAAAAAGTTAAGTACGTTGTCTCAAACCCGAGATGCATGCTTTTGAGAAAAAAATAGTGAAACTCACCATAGGTTGCATGTGAATAATCCAAATTCCTCAAACAGTAATGAGCTACCGACTCCCTATTAAAAATTTCACTAGGTGAGTATATGTGCTTAACCAACACACCATACAACTCGTTTGTCCAAGACTTTAAAAGTTCAAACCGTGTAGTGACATCTAATGACTCTACATGCACAAGTAAGTCCTACGTATCCCGTTGGTGACCGTATTGATTATTATCAGTTTTATACCTTATACACATCTTATATAAGTATCTATGTAAGTTCATGTCAAATACATACCATATAAGACTCCAAATAGTCACGTAAACATCTCGTAAACAATCTGTGTTTTTAGGGCAGATTGTGCGCTGTGAACAACGAATTATTTAAAATACTTTACAAACGAATTAAACTCCCAAAGTTTTACTGAATATTCATTGGGATTCCATTGATAACCATATTTTTGTTTTGTCTCAAAACCAAACACAAAAATTATTAAAATTCGTACAACACAGCTATGTCCAGAAAATTTCCACAGCAGGTCAGTTTAGTAGAAAAATTCTCAAAAATTGTGTATTCACCCAAACTAGGTGAAGCCACTTGAAAAGGCCAAGTTTTTCCAATGTTGACCTACTTTCCAAATTTCATAACTTAACCCTTTGTAAAACTCGAGTTATGACCGTTTAAAGTTAACCCAGTTTATAACTCCGAAAATCTGATATGACCTTTAATCAAATAAAATTTCAATAACATATCAAACGACATCCAAATCAGACGATTTTACCCATTCTAAAAAGCTAAGACCATGTACAATCCATTCATTCAAAGAATCGATCAAAAGAATCAATTTAACATCACAATAAAGACCTTACAAAACACCCTAATGAATCTGTCAGAAAACTGAAACTTGCACCCCAAGTTATTTGTAAACCCTAATCATCCATAATCACCTATTCCATGAAATCCTCCTATACAATCAAGTTAAAATCTGTATTTTTCACATTCCTAAACCCTAATTATAATCACATACATCAATTCTCATAAACCTCCATGCAAAACATCTAAGAATTTACACAAACACATACACATGCGATTCATACTCATTGAGTTTCTAGGGTTTTTAAAAGCTTTTCAAAGCATTAACAGTTATCATAAAACTTATAAAAATTATACCTTTCAATTCAAGAAATCCTCAAGGTTTAGAGATTCCACCCAACACCACTTGGATTAATCAAGAGGATTTGTTGTTTGATTGAAATTGAGAGAGAGTGGGGGTGGCAGTGTTTACGGCGCAAGGGGTAGGGGGTTAGGGTTTCTTTTTTTTTTATCAATATTTATAAGAGGATTTGGCTTGTTGCCCAAATAATTTGGTTTTAGGGCTTTTTAGTTTGCTAACCGGACTTGTTAATCATGTTTTAGCCCAATACTGGACCCGATAATATGAACCACCCCAACCTACATAACACTATTATTTTTATTATCTCAATACATATTAATTATAGAGTGCACATAATTTGCATAGTTTACGTACTAACTTTTAGTTAAGCGGTAATTCACATAAACATGTAATCCATATAAACATGTTACTTCACGTTCATCATAATTCCATTGTACACATTATGTTGGGTGTCACACTTCAATACTTAACATTCACCCAACCAGACATATCCTATGCTGTTCAGCAGGTATGTATGCACATGCATGCCCCACGTATTGATCATTGGAATGCGTCAAAACGCATCATTCGCTATATTCAGGGGACCTCTGACTACGGCCTACATCTAGGTCCAATGCGTGACATGTCTTTTGTTGCCTACACCGATGTCGACTGGGCCGGATGCCCAGATACTCGTCATTCGACATCTGGTTACTGTGTTTAAATGGGTGATAATCTTATATCCTGGTCATCAAAACGGCAGTCCACCATTTCTCGATCCAGTGCTGAGGCCGAATACCGCGGAGTTGCTAATGTCGTTGCAGAAATTTGTTGGCTTCGTAACTTACTCCTTGAACTACATCACCCTCTCACCCGAGCCACCTTAATCTACTGTGATAATGTTAATGCAATTTATCTCTCAAATAACCCGGTTCAACATCAAAGGACAAAGCACATAGAATTGGATATCCATTTTGTCCGTGAAAAGGTTCAACGTGGACAAGTTCGAATTCTTCTTGTCCCATCTCGCTACCAGATTGCAGATATATTCACAAAAGGTCTTCCGCGCGTGCTCTTTGACGATTTTAGATCCAATCTCAACATCCGCTCTCCTCCCGCTTCGACTGCAGGGGTGTAATAGAGATATGGTCAACCTGAAATAAAGATAATTGTATCAATCAGTTGTAATTTCGTTATTATTACTAGGTAATTTGTATCCTTCCATATATAGGATACCTTGTAACATGTATATAAAGGAGAGTTTGTGAATGTAAATAACCAAGCAATTACCTTCTATTTCTAATAAGGGGGATATAAACTATATGCCTTGTTTTTTATATGATCTTTTATGTATTGTACACCTCTATCCTACAATATATAAAAGATAATCTCAATCCAGTGCCCTTAATCCCTTACAATATCCTGAAGGGATTCATTTTCCTTCATATGCAAATAACATAAAAAATTTGAGAAAGAGTTCTTTAAAAAAAAAAAGAATTCCCTGGAAAATAAATAACAAGTTCAAAATAAGATACTTACAGCTTTCTTCAGGTCATCCACATTGACTTTTTCACGACCTTTAAAAGCAGCCAAACATTTGGCAACACATGCGGCGTACAGCTCAGCCCTGTGTCCCTGTAAAGACCTCAAAAGTTTGTTTCAATTATCTTTGTTTTTTCCTATTTTTTTTTGTTTTGCACCATGTTTTAGTCAATGGGAGATGCCTAACGGCAAGAGTAACATAATGCTGATAACGTGGCAACCACCACGAAGAGTTTCCGGGACCAGGTATTTCAGTTGCTCTTTACTAATAGTTACTTCCTTCAAAATTCCCTTGACAAAATAATCTGCAAAAAAAAAAACAGCAAGCAGAGTATTCTTGTAACATGTTTAACTATCATTTTACGCACCATTTAGCTACAAATATTATTATTACAGTTGTTTCTGCCGGCCATCTACAATCTACTATGCTATAAGTACATCTTATTGTGTCTATTCAAGTTAACTAATTAAACATGTTTTACACATTGCATCATGTGCTGGATAGTGATAGTCACGTAATTCAGCAAAACAAGAAATCATGAAAATATGAAACCGCAAACAAAAAAAAAAGTGAATAGAATGGAACAATACGTGAGCAGATGCTCATATATGTGTGACGTGTCTATGTTGCCCGTCTATCATTGTTAGTTTCTGCTAGGTTGATAACGATCATCAATGAAAAGGAAATAATAAAACTGAACAGGTTGAAGAATCAGTTGTATGATTACTTGAGTCTTTGCAGAGTCTATTTCTTCCTCCCATCATTTTAAAAACATCATTACTTTGTTCTTGAAACTGTGTTGCAATCCCTACTGCAGCAACATGATCCTCAAAACTCATTGGAAGATCTGCATTGCATAATCAAGATTCATTGGTATAAACATATAAAGGCCAATAAACCAAGTGCAAACAAATAGTTTAATGCACGCAAGCATAAGAAGCCTACCTCAAATTGATTGCAATACGGTCTAGTAAATGTTCACGTACAGAACCCTCTTCTAGATTATAAGTAGCAATTAACAACGGTTTGCACGGGTGGCGAAAGCTTATTCCTTCTCTTTCAATAATATTAACACCATCAGTCAACACATTAAGAAGAAAGTTACTTATGCCGTCATCCAGTAAAAGACCTGGCTGGAATACAGTGGTTCTAGTTTTGACAGATTCTTCAACATCAACAACATCTAGCTCAGTGACAGTGATGAAATTATTAGACGATAGTTGCCAACTTACAGACCGCGACTTCTATGTCCATCACAACTGTAAAAGTATCAACTTGTAACAAGAATAAAATTTTTGATAACATTGAGTTTCGTAACACATCATCATCAAGAGCCCTAAATAATAAACCAAAGCGTCAACAACCGATCAACAACATTAATGTATCAAACCATTGCTGAACCCCGTCATCATCATTAGTAGCAATTTCTAAGGGCACATGAACAAAGCCCTTCTAGCATTTCTTGTAGCATGTAAATGGTTAATTTTACATCATAATAAACATTATTTAACTAAGGGGGTCAAACTATGCATAAATGGTTGATCCTAAAGCAAATTGGATTTGGATATATACAAAACAAAGGTGAAAAATAATGCTTGGCCATGAAATTGATCTTACCTCCTTAACCTCTTCAATAGCACATTAAGCTTTAACTCCTTGAGTTGGACACTATTGAAACGTAGTTAAAGGAACAACATTTATGAGTCAATTATATTACATGGCATATAGAATCAAAAAAAATGCTTCAATTACACAATAGAAAGTAGACAGTTAAATAAATAAATAAATAAAGGAGCCCTAACCAGAAACTCATGATAAATAACAGCTCTAGGCTCCCAAGAGATAACTTCAACCCACTGATCTGATCTATCATCCTTCTTCTCACTTCTAATTCCTCACCAAAACCAAGCCATATAAAACAATGTCAGCCCAAATCAATGCAAACCAGATTAGAAGAACAAACAGTTAAAAATAAATAAATAAAAGAATTGACCTGTCAACGGTTGTAGTAGTACGCTGAACAATGGAATTAAGATCATGGGCTTTGTGGGAATTGGATGAATTTGTTGGAATGGAAAGGATTCCGAGAGCAAGAAGGATTAGAGCAAAGAATGAGCAGATTATTAAGATTGAGAATATTAGGATTGAGGATGAGGATTTGCTTGAAGGACCTCGTGGTAATAATCTGGATTTTGATGCCATTTTTCTGATTGGGAGACGCTTCATTTGCAGGCTTTAATCGCACTGCATCCCATTGCTTGAAGGGCCTCGTGGTAATAATCTGGATTTAATAGCACTTATTTAGGTATAACCAGCAGGAACCCGCGCGTTGCGGCGGGGCTGTGTACATTGCGGGTGTTTTGATTTAGTTGTCGGATTGTGGTTGTGGCACGTTAGTAAGAAGTTTTTACAAGTTGTACTGTGTCGTTTACAATTAAAAAGGAGGTATATTTTCTTTACTAAAGAGATTTAGGCTCAAAAAGAAAATAGTAACATATTACCGTTAATATAAATAAATAGCATATAACATAAAATCATTATTAATAATAGTGTGCATATGTTTCATTTTCAATCCTTCCATTGCAAGGACAAATGTCAAATGATGTTATGCGTCGTTTATGATATGTACATTCGCAACATCCGTATTACAAAAATTTCTAAAATCATGTTCTCCAATGAGTCACTTACATTAACTCTCCATTGCCTAAATAGATCATATACCATAGACGGATCAATAAAAGTAAAAAAAATGTTTGATAATTGCAACAACATTAAAATAAAGTTGTAAGAAACAATGTATGGAAATAAAGGGTACTTAGGTACCACATTACCAATATGTTCAAATTCTCTTCAGAAGAAGTATCCGCATTCCTAACTTAGATATCTGAACCTGCAAACAACTCAAATAAACCATATTCTTTTTACTATTATACATATAATGTCTACTCTAGACCATAGCTTCTCTCATCCATAAATTAAGAACAGAATTATTATGTATAGATAAATATGGTATATTTGAATTTTTTGCAACCTATAAAAGGAACAATAGGAAATATCATTACTGGAAAGATATGGAAGGTAAAACAACAAACCTTGCACTAAAATTGACTGCAGCATGACACCAGCCTATTACCCGAATATCAACAAGAGGAACTCCACTCAGTATCGTTACATAATCCAGCTTTCCTTCTGAAAAAGATATATAACTAAATGCAAATACTCTTATTTATCCCATCACTTAATCAAAATAGAAACTCGAGTTAGAAACTGGTTATATTTTGTGATGTTTGTTTAATACTTGAAGTCAGTCAAATTTTGCGGCGAAAGAATCTGTAAGCGACACAAAGGGATGGAGTGAACTAACGGGTGAAATCGAAAGTGGTGGTGAGCAGCGATGTTTGGTGGAAGATGATGCCAATTGAGAGAGAATTGAAGATGCATTATTGTGCGACTAATGCTTTGGATTAACATTAACATGTGTTTTGGTGATTGTCGAATGGGCGAAGGAGAAAAACTGTGGGTGAATGAAGAAATTGATAGGTACAAAGGAGAGAAGAGATACGAAGGAGAGACAAAGGGACGAATGTAGTTTTAATTGTTATGTAATGCTTGGTTCGCACGATGTATTTGGGCGAACCTGCACATTCGACCATGCAATATGGGCGAATGTGCAGGCCTATAAATAGGTTAAGCAATTTTTGAAAGTTAGTTGTTGGTCATTTTATTCCCTCCTGTTTTGTGTCTCTCCCTAGTGTTTGTGTCAACTTATTTTCACGTTAGATTTGATTGTAATCATTATTAAAACGTGTAATTTGAGTTGTTTATGAATGAGAAAAACCTTTGAAAGATGATTTCTGTGTTTTGATTGTTTGATTATCATTATTGTGATTGATTCAGGGATTCCACACCTGAATCAAACTTGTTTGATCAATCTCTTTGTAGATTTGATGATCTTAAGCGCATACAAAGTGGAGAATCTAGCAGACGATGAGAAGAAAAGGTTTGCTATTGAGAAAAAGGCGTTTTCTCAATTTTCCCAAGCTATCAATACAGATTTGATGCATCAGTTTGGTTCTTGCACAACTTCTAAGCATCTATGGGACATGTTGAGAAACAGACAAGATGGAAATGAGAAGACTAGGAAGCTAAGGATGGAGGAGCTTTGCAAAGAGTTTGAGAATTTTAGTTACATGGGTAACGAAACTTTGAAAGAGTTGGTTCCAAGGTATTGCCACTTACTCACAGAGCTGTCAAGCTATGAGATTAGCATACCTATGTCCGAACTAGTGGACAAGTTTGCCGATGCGTTGCCACCGTATTGGAACCAGCATATTGAAGTGTTGAAAGAGAAGGATGCGTACCAGTATTGGACGATCAATGAGTTTATACAGAAACTGGAGAACAAAGAGTTGTAGGAGAAGAGGAAAGCAAAGAGGGCTCAAATTCCTCAGAATCCGGAACTTTATCTTGGTGGTACATCTTCTTCTCATACTACTTCCAGTTCTACTACCAACATTGCTCCACACATCGCGTGCATATCTAACATCGTTGAACCACCCAAATAACTAATCAACTACCTTGCTCAAACATCTTCATATACCTCACCATCATATCCTACAACAACTACTTATATTCCACCATTTTCACCTATGCAACAAGCAACATGTTACTCTGCTAGTCAACTTCAACAACAACAACCTTACAACCCTCAAATGAACCAAATTCAACTTAACCAAAACCAACTAAACCAAAGCCCGATTGTGTTGGAGACTTCAAATCTAAATAATGTTACTGTTGAGATTGCTCAACAACATGTAGCATTAGTTTCAGCGATGGTAGCATCATACAATGGTCTGGTTGCTAGTCAAATTGGGAACAACAATTTGACCAATGAGGACTATGCACAGATCGACAAGGAAGAGATGGAATTGATGGATATACAGTGGGCTTTTGCAAGCATCATGAGAAGAGCCACTGATTTTATTCAGAAGACCGGGAGAACGGATCTTTCAACTTCTCCTAACACCACTTATGGCTTCAACAAAGCCAAAGTAACTTGTTTTAACTGTGGTGAAAAAGGTCATTTTAAAAGAGAGTGCACACAGCCAGCACAACAAGGTAATCGAAATCCATTCAACTCTACATACCAAAACCATCAAACTCAAAACCAAAACCAAGTATCATATCAAAGTTCCAACAATATTTCAAGCTTTCAACCTGACAACAACTATCAAAACCGCCAAAATAACTAACAAAATAACAATGCTAGACAATCCACATCACAAAACCAAAACCAAACACAACAGAACTCAAACCGAACAATCATTCCCATATCTACACCAAACACACAAACCCAAACTGAAAACCCAAATCAAGCTTTGGTGATACAGAAGGATGAGGGTTACGATTGGACCGGTATGCAGTTGGGTGTGGAAGAAATTACAGCTGGTAATGTGGCTTGTGTGGCACAGAAGATGAACTTGGATGAACCGGTGGAGGTTGAAGAAGAGATTGTGTCTGAGAAGATGAGTGAGTTGAAGATTGAAGAGGTAAATGATGAGATGAATGTAGATGTTGATTGTGCTGAGAAGAAGACTGGAATGGTTATGGATACTGTTGCTGATATTCCAGAACAGTTTGATTCCACTTATATTGATGAGGAGAGTGATTCTGACTCTGAATCTAGTTTTAACTCACTGGATGACGACATTGACCAGTTGCTCGCTGAAGCCGACTTCTTAATGACAAGGAAATCATGCATGGTGGATGATGCTTGCACCAGAATTGACTACTCCAAGTTTTTCGCTGGGAAGGAAACTCATTTTGCTCTAATGGCAATGACAGAACCTCCTAAGCGGGTAAGTACCGAATCTACTGTTAATTCCAATTCAACTTGTGTTAAGAATTGCAAAATTTGTGATAAATTGACAGATAAAAATAAGCAACTCAAGGTTCAACTTGAGAGTGCAAAAATCAACTGTCAAACTTATCAAAAAGAATCAAAAGAATTCAACAGAGTACTTGATGGTTATTAGAAAGATATTTCTGAATTGAAAAAGACTTTGTCTTTAAAGCAAATGGCCATAAACAATTATATAAATGATTTAGAAAACACAAAATTGGAAATGGCCACCATCAAGTGCTTTGCCGAGAAAGTAAACAAAAAGCTTGATAGCTATAAGCACATTGCTTATGTAGTTGACCACATCACAGAAGAACCTTCACAGTCGAGTAGTGCAAACTACAAAGCTGTCCCAGCTCCAGTGTTGTTCGAAAACCATAATTTGCATGTGATAGCACCGGAGAGCTTAGTCAAATCTGACTTTACATCGGATTGCGAGTCCAACACATCCAGTGTCGGAGACCCGTATTCTGATGTTAGACCTGTTCTGGGAAACAATGAAGGTGTGGTTGCTGCTGATGATTCTGATGAAGAGGATGAACAGTCTGAGACGGTTGTTGAAAAAGTGAGTGATATTCCTGATGAAAATCACGTCATCACTACTGAACCGGTTTCACCATCTCAGATTGTCCATCCCATGGCTAACGCTCACAGAAAGAATCAATCAGCAAAAAATGTTGATAAGAAAGCTGAGAAGCCTGTTGTTAAGAATGCTGAAAAGAAAGTGGTTAAGAATGTTGAAAAGAATGTTGTTAAGTCTATTGAAAAGAAAGTTGAAAAATCAAATGATGAGAAAAATGAATCGTGTGATAAACCTGTGAAAGTTTTCTATCGGATGCAAGGCTCCGATAAGATTATGTCTGATGAAGAATATCCAATTCAATTTGCAAATTATTCCAAAATTGAAAAGATCTGGCAGGAAAGTACCATTTGGTTTCCGAAACATGAACGAACCAATGACATTCCTCCAGCTATTTTAAAGAAAATTCATTTGGATAATTCTAAAGACCCAAAGGTCAATGTTACACAATTTGTTAAACCAACAGACAAGTCAAATAGTTTTATTGAGCCGACTTACTCAAAGGACCCTGCTCCTGAGAGTTTAAGAAGACAGTGTATGGTTGATCAATATCCCATTGCTAGTTATTTTAAGTCGAACATCAAGGAAAACTATGAAGAGTACCATGCGTGTTTTAAGTGCGGGGAAAGGGCACATTTACTTGCCACCTGCCCGTATGTACGACACAAGAGGCACGAGGTGGAGATGAAGCAAAGATATGATTGTCCGGTTGATAATCACAGTTATCCACAGAGACGGTTTTTCCCTTAACAAGCACCTTTTTATAACCAAAACAACTATTTCAAAAGGAGGGAAAATCGTCCGATGACTTATGACAGACGCAACCGGATAGCCACTGAGAAACCATTGAAGAAACCATTGGTGAGCGCAACTGCTGAAAACAAAAAGGTTCCTGCTAAACCTAATATCAAACCAGCAGTTGGACCTGTCTCTGTTAAATCAGAGAAGGTAACCAAGAAGGTATCGTTCAAGGAAGAAGTAAAGAAACCGGCTGAGTCCTCAAAATCTCAGATCCGGATCTTGAAACTGACTGAACAATCTTGGTCATCAAAGGGTTTTGAGGGTGCTTCAACTTCACAAAATGTGAAATCTGAGAAAGAACAAGTTTTGTGTGATAAGAAAAAGATTGATGAAACCAAAGATGTTTGTGAGGCACTTGACTCTTTGAAACAATCAGTTCAAAGACCCAAGACCAAACAGGCTTGGGTCCCCCGAAAAATCTAACTTCTTTACTTGATATGTGCAGGGAGCTTCAGCTGGCCCTGTGAGCAGTCTTTGGATTGTTGACAGTGGAGCTTTTGGCCATATGACTGGGGAGTGTGAGTAATGGGATAGTGAGCTTCGAAAGAATTTCTTATGTGAAGCAGATAGATTACAAATTGTTGAGTGTCAGTCAGATATGCGACAAGCAATTTTCTGTGTACTTTGACGCCAAATCTTGCTACATAATCAAGCCAGGGTTTGAATTACCGAAAGAGTGGGTGATGCTAAAGGCGCCGAGAGTGAACAATCTGTACATTCTCGATATGTCAAAGGCTATGACCACCCAAGGCCAAGTCACGTGTTTCCTCTCAAAGGCTACAGAAAAAGAATCCATTATGTGGCACAGGAGGATGGGACACATTCACCTCAGAAAGATGAACCAATTGGTGAAGAATGAACTTGTCACAGGCGTGAACGTCAAACATTTTCACCTAAATGACAAGTGTGTGAGTTGTAAAAAGGGTAAGCAGCACAAACAATGCCATAGACCAAAGAAAGTTAATTCCGTTGAATTGCCACTTGAACGTTTTCACATGGATCTGTTTGGACCGTTCAAGCGTAAAAGTCATGCTGGGGAGTTATACTGTCTTGTGGTGACTGATGATTATTCAAGATTTTCATGGGTGATGTGCTTACACAGGAAGAGCGACACATTTGACAATTTGAAAGTTCTGTTCACTCGTCTGGAAAATATCTATGGTCTCAAGATCTAGAGGATTAGGAGTGACAATGGGACGGAGTTTAAAAATGCACAGATGGACGATCTTTCAGAAAACAAAGGAATTCATCATGAATATAGTGCTCCGTATACCCCACAACAGAACGGTGTCGCGGAACGTAAAAACAGGACTCTAATTGAAACGACGAGGACAATGCTTGCGGACTCAAATCTTCCAGTAATGTTCTGGAACGAAGCAATTTACGCAGCTTGTTATACTCTCAATCGCGTTTTAACGGTGAAGAAGTTTGGCAAAACTTCTTATGAGTTGTTGAATCGTCGCAAGCCAAATTTGGAGTATCTAGAACCATTTGGAGCTCCTTGTACTATGCTTAATCCATCTGAGAAGTTCGCACCGAAGGCTGAGGAAGGATACTTTGTTGGATATGCAACCCCGCTCAAACGGGTATTCAACAAAAGAACTCGTCAGGTCGAGGAGTGGGCTAACGTTGAAGTACAACGGTACACTCAGAATTTACAGGGAAGCGGTCCAGACTGGATGTTTGATTACAAAGATTTCTTTGAATCATTCAACCTAGATAGCTTGGTTGAAGAGGCTGTACTACGATTATATTACGAGGTCAAAAACGCAGTGACTTCACCGTTAGTGCGCCCAATTACCGTGAATCCTCAAGCAGCTTCTAATGATACCAATGTTCCTGTCGTTGAAGAAGAAGTATTTCAAGAAGCTTCCACAACGTTGAATTCATCAGAATCTGAAGATGACGACGATGATGTTACATTTGAAGCTATCTTAGACCATGCTACAGTGACACCACCAGTGAACCCAACTACAAATGGTGCTTCAACATCGAATGTGGGTAATGATCTGGTTTCTGCAGAGAACTTAACTACTCAGACGGGAGTCCAAGTACCCGATTATCCGGAATCTCGGATACATCGAATTCACACGATCGAGCAAGTTATTGGTGATCCTGGTTGCAGTGTAATGACAAGAGGACAATTGAGGAATGCGAACTCACCAGAAAACCTTGGCAATCTTGCTTTATATGCCAAAATACAAAAATCTGGTTTTTAGAATGACTGGTCTTTTGCTTGTTATGTTTCGCAGCTGGAGCCGCGAACTTACAAGGATGCTCTTTTGGACGACGCTTGGGTGGAAGCAATGCAAGAGGAGTTGTTGCAGTTTCAGAAACATGGCGTCTGGACACTGACAGATTTGCCCCCGGGAAGAAAGAAGATTGGAACGAAGTGGGTGTATAAGTGCAAAAAGGATGATAGAGGAGTGATCGTAAGGAACAAAGCTCGTTTGGTTGTACAAGGATTTCATCAGGTTGAGGGAATCGATTACAACGAAATCTATGCACCAGTTGCATGTCTAGAGGCAATCCGAATGTTTCTGGCGTTTGCATCATTCAAGAAATTTAAGGTGTATCAAATGGATGTCAAGAGCGCATTTCTTTACGGTGTGGTCAAGGAGGAAGTATATGTAGGTCAACCACCAGGCTTTGAAGACCCTATTCACCGGGATAAGGTCTACGTACTGAACAAAGCTCTCTACGGGTTGCACCAAGCTCCAAGGCAATGGTATGAGGAGCTGAGCACGTATCTTCTCTCAAAAGGATTCAAGCGAGGTTTGGTAGACTTTACACTGTTCACTAAACGAACAGGCGATGACTTGCTTCTAGTCAAGATTTATGTTGACGATATTATATTTGGGTCTACTAACAAACTTCTGTGCAGAGAATTTGAACGTGTTATGCTGGAAAAGTTCGAGATGAGCGCAATGGGAGAGATGCAGTTTTTCCTAGGCTTGCAGGTGGAACAAAGACCAACGGGGATCTTTATTCACCAGACGAAATATGTTTCTGAAGTCTTGAGCCGATTCCAGATGGATGATTCGAAGCCGATGGACACCCCAATACAACCTAATCACGGGATTGGAGTTGACGATAAGGGGGAGCTAACTGATCCATTTACATACGGAGCAATCGTCGGATCTCTGATGTATCTCACTACCTCCAGATCTGATATAATGTTTGCCACATGTCTCTGTGCACGTTATCAATCGAAGCCGAAACAGAGTCATCTTGCAGCTGTCAAACGTATCCTTAGATATCTGAAGGGTTGTCCATCGAGAGGACTATGGTACCCTAATGATGATAACTTTGACCTAATCGCTTTTAGTGATGCAGATTGGGGCGGCTGTGACAAAGACAGCAAATCCACAACGGCTGGATGCCAGTTTATGGGGAGCAGGCTCGTGACCTGGCAATGCAAGAAACAGACCGCAGTTGCATTATCCACATGTGAAGCAGAATACGTTTCAGCATCGAGCTGCTGCTCACAGGTTCTTTGGATCCAACAACAGATGGTGGACTACGGTTTGCAATTTCTTAAAACCCCTATTTACTGTGATATTGAAGCTGCAATCGCATTAACAAAAGACTTAGTAAATCACTCAAAGGCTAAACATATCCGGATTAAATATCATTTTATCCGCGATTGTTATGCTAAAGAGTTGATCGATATGGTCAAAATCCACACTGATTACCAATGCGCGGACCTTTTTACCAAAGCTTTTGATAAATCGAGATTTGAATATCTTTTGAAAGCTAATGGTATTAAAGAAAAACAAGACTGATCACCACCTCAGTTTATCGCTTTTTAGTTTAATTTTTACTGTTTTTTCAGAAAAATTTCGAAAATCCAAAAACATTGAAAAATTTCAAAATCCATAAAAATTAGAAAATTTCTTTGCTGACTGCTATATCTTCTTCCCTTAGATTAATGCCGTCAGATTTTTGTGAACAAACGATATCTGGGCAGTCACATATTTGAAATGCTCCAGCTTATCCGTAGGAACAGTAAATTCAAAAATTTATAAAAATCAGAAAAATCAAAATGATTTCATGGAGAAAAAAGGGAAATGATAGTACATCAGTGGGGATCTGACACATTCTAAGAAATGTAATGCCATATAGGGCGTGTGTCTGAGTCTGTGCGATGTGCTGATAGGCTTGGTAGACCTAATACTGCGTGCCTGATACATACATATCAAACGAATTGATGTGTGGATGAACTCCTCATTGGCATATGGTCTTAGTACCGTAATTTCGTTTGATAGGGTATTTGTACAAAACTCGGAGGTTTTGGGTCGTTATGTTATTAGTTGTCTGGGGATAGCCTCTCTGATCTTCTGCTGTAAGTCATTACGGACCTAGATCAGATAGGGTGTCTTTATAAAAGAGCTTTATGCCAAATCCTAATGTTACCGAATTGAGGAACTTTCCATGTTCTATGATGATCAAAGATTATCTATTACATCGTATTAATCACTGATGCAAATCATGATTGATATCAGTCCTCAACCTGGTAGAGTGCACATGTTACTTTGCTGCATTAATTTGCTGACCTGTATACCTCTGTGCATTATACCTTGTAAATTACAGACGACGAAAGCATAATCACGCTTTACAATGAGTCTTTATGCATTTACTTCTTGATACGGGAGTATGTCGTGTGCGTGGGAACCACAGACAATTATGTTTATACTATACATAATAGTATCAGTCTAAAGCACTGCACAAAAGTCTGCATGTGAGTTTATGTGGATCACAATATCAGCAGTTGCCAGATCACACATTGTCTTTAATGATAATACTCAAAAGATCAATGGTGTGATCAGATTTATCAATAACTGATATGATCCCTTTACCGGAAATCACAAAACATTTACTGTTTTCTCTTTACATTTCTGCATTTTATTTTCTCGTTAAAAATTTCAAAACTCAAAAAAATTTTAGGTGTGTTTTAACATAAACTTTAGAAAATTCAAAAAGATTTTACATTTCTATCTTATTTTTGATAGTTGATGGTGGTTGATGACGATTTTCTAAACCTTGATGAACCATTTGAGCTTTGTCATCTTTAATTGAGAAAATATGATTGTTGGATGCTTAAAAGTTGGAAAATATTTTGAACGGGACTCGATTTTGAGATTTGGTAAAATTTTCAAAATTCCTGATTTACTTTCGCCCATTCAATTGTGTCGAAGGAGGAATTTCATGTTCATTCGTACGTTTCATTTTGGGCGAATGTGAGAGTTCTTAAGTTGTTTTTCTCTTTCGAACCCTTTTTATCTCATTCGCACCTTTCATTAGGGGCGAAGGAGACAAAAGCTTCACATTCGACCACCATAAACGATCGAAGGAGCAGTCTATATATAACCATCTCTGCTCATTCGACCCCTTACAAAATTTTTTCAAAATTTCCGATTTAAAGTCCACTTATTGCTCGTGCATTTTAGACCTTTCTATTGTGTTCGTCTGTTAATCCTGATCATTTTGCCTTCCTATTTACAGGTTAATATCAAGTTTTGAGTGTTTAATCCGTGCATTTCAGTCTAAACCCTAACTAACATCAAACTATGAATAAATGATGATAATTGTTTCAATTGTTGATAGGGAAACATTGGTTCAGTGTTTTAGGGGGAGATAATTCAAAAACTTAGGTTTTTAACCCATCAGAACTGATTATTTGATTAGTTTTAGACTCGAACCCTAGTTTTTGTTTGAAAACACTGAAACAATGTTAGTTTGTTAAAATTGATTGTTTTGAAACAGTAATCGGAGGTTTTAGGTGCAAACTGAATCAAAATGACATGTTTAATTTCACTGATTTTCAAAACTGAAAATTTGAATTTGAAGAACTGTTCCTTCGCACTTTTCGAACGGTTGAACGTGCAAAAATGGGCGAAGGAGTAGGTTTTGTCTGGGCGAATGAACACAAATGGGCGAATGAAAAATTTATTCATAGATTTTCACATTCGTACCTATAAAATTCACATTCGTACCCAAGAATTTCTCATTCGCACCTCCGTTTGGGCGAATGTAGAGATCAAAAACCAACTTTTCAATTTTTGATTATTTTGTCGATTTTTAACGTGTTTATTTGTTTTATTTTGCAGTATAAACCATGTCTGAACAAGAAAAACCTACTGAACAAGCTGGATCATCTGCGCAAGCTGCTGAGAAAGGAAATGAAGAACTTTTGCCGTTCGAGAATGCGCATAATTGTTGTGCATATCTTGGGGATGTGAAGAAGCACACTGAGTTCACTGAGATTATCGAGTTTCTGAAGAGAAGTAGGGTGATAGATGCAATTGCTACACCTGCTATTATCTATCGAGACATGCTACAAGAGTTCTGGACGAATGCGAAGATGGATTTCTGGGAGTTAGAATCATCTCTGGTTAGCAAGATTCAAGGAAAATTGGTTATTGTTTCAGAGAATGATATCAGGGAAGCTTTGAAGCTTGGAAATGAAAAGACTGATCCCAAAGAACTTAGCTTTACTGAATAGAGGAAATGCTTTCTAAGGATGAAGTATAACGGGCCGATTACTGATGGTTCGTTACACAAGGGAAAGCTTTGTCCCCAATTCAAGTATTTGGCGCATGTTATGATTCATGTATTCGGTTCAGCTGCAGGAGGTTATGATTTGATGAGGAAGAGTATTAGCTCAATGATGGTTGCACTGATATTGAACAAACCGTTCAATGTATCAGGGATGCTTATGGAACATTTACCGGAACCTGTTAGAGGCACAAGGAATTTGAAGTTTTTGTTATATC
Source organism: Ambrosia trifida (assembly GCA_028751855.1). Lineage (NCBI taxonomy): Eukaryota > Viridiplantae > Streptophyta > Magnoliopsida > Asterales > Asteraceae > Ambrosia > Ambrosia trifida. The sequence goes on along the minus strand of CM054123.1, from coordinate 168,235,199 downwards.
CTTGATTCCTTCAGATGATATTTGATCACAAATATAAGGAGTTGAAGAGGGATCCAAAGCAGATTATAGTTCAAGAACATATGTCCATCAATACATTGGCAAGAATGAAGGCTTATAAAGGCTTGTCGGTGCATGAACGTCCACCTGTTAGACGTTTATTTGGGCATTTGGCGAGGATTGATTATGTGGATCCAGGTAAAGGTGAGGTAAGGCATGCTGATAGTGCATTAGACGAAGACAATCCATTACATCCTGTTGATCCAGAGGCAAAGCGAAAGCGACAGCTTGTGAATGTGGGAGCTAAGAGTGGGAAAGGGAAAGAGAAAGAAATCAGGATTGAAGTTGTTCCTGAGACTGAGCCTGCAAAGAAGAAGAAAGTGTCGAGAAGACATAAGACTGTGGCTAAGAAAGGGTTACACCTTGTTGATGAAGCGTCAGTCGATTCTGAAGAGACGCAGGAGGATGAACATTGGGATTCGGATACTGAGACTGTAAAGACTACCACGCCCAAGGCCACTGTGGCTGGTGAGTCTGCGAGTCTAAATAGATCAGCTGATGAACAAGAGAATGGATGAAGAACGAAGGCTTAAACAATCCAAGCAATAGTCGAGGGGGAGTTTGTAGATGCATTATTGTGCGACTAATGCTTTGGATTAACATTAACATGTGTTTTGGTGATTGTCGAATGGGCGAAGGAGAAAAACTGTGGGCAAATGAAGAAATTGATAGGTGCAAAGGAGAGAAAAGATACAAAGGAGAGACAAAGGGACGAATGTAGTTTTAATTGTTATGTAATGCTTGGTTCGCACGATGTATTTGGGCGAACCTGCACATTCGACCATGCAATATGGGCGAACGTGCAGGCCTATAAATAGGTTAAGCAATTTTTGAAAGTTAGTTGTTGGTCATTTTATTCCCTCCTGTTTTGTGTCTCTCCCTAGTGTTTGTGTCAACTTATTTTCACGTTAGATTTGATTGTAATCATTATTAAAACGTGTAATTTGAGTTGTTTATGAATAAGAAAAACCTTTGAAAGATGATTTCTGTGTTTTGATTGTTTGATTATCATTATTGTGATTGATTCAGGGATTCCGCACCTGAATCAAACTTGTTTGATCAATCTCTTTGTAGATTTGACGATCTTAAGCGCATACAAGAATTGATGCTGGCATGGTTCTTGTTGCGTTCGGTGAAACTGAGGGTTTTATGTTTGAAAATGACGCTTCAATTGTACGAAGGTTAAATTGATGAGGGATGATTATTCAAAGGGAAGGAAGAGCATCTCATTTGTGTGTGAGCAGGTATTAAATACATTGAAGGAGGGGAAAGTATGAAAAAGTGGGGGATAGATATTAATGATTTAGTATAGATATTGATGATTTAGAATGGTTGCTTTAGGCATTTGTACACTTATCATCAAATGTTGTAAAGGAGGGTATAATGGAAAAATTGGGTAAAAGTTAGGGATTTATACTTGTGGCTTTTGAGATGCCATCTTAAAATGGTAGTGAAATTACCTTGATGCCCATCTAGGATGCATTATATAGTAGTATAGATGAAGAGCCAAAGCATGTGAAGAGGATGAATAACTGAATGAATGAAGTAAGGGTAGCATTGTAAATTTATTTTGATATTGTAACGGATGAGGTGGGTAAAATGTCTATACTACCCTCCTAAGTGTCTTAATTGTCACTAACATTCCCATAATACCCTTAAATTTCATGCTTAAATATGTTGTACATGTTGCTTCTTAAGTTGTACGAAAATGAAAATTACCATGTTGTACATCACTCCTCCTTTTTAATGTACTAGTAGGAATATCCGCGCGTTGCGGCGGGTGTATCTGTTTTGCCCCTCGTGCATCGTGTTTGTTGGTTAATAATTATGATGAAGTAGAAAACAACGATGTATAAAATATATGTTATTAAAAACTGAAACTCATAAGTATATCTTCTGAATATTTTAAATGGGTACATCACAATAGGTCGTACTATTCCTTGCAACACCCATAGATTGGCCCACGTCCTTCGGTGGGACTCTTTTATGTATCTCGAAGGCAGATAAGTATGCCATCGTATAGCGGTGCTTAGCGTAGTGAAGTGACGTTGTATCTCTTAAAGACCACAAGATTGTAGTGGAAGTGATGGAATTACTAAAATGCAGTTTGTAGTGTGCAACATATTTCTATTATTTTAGGGCACCCGCGAGATGCATCGGAGTTAATGATTTGCATAGATACTCTCGTTTTATGTTAGTTTGACAAGCACCGTAACAAATATATTGGACCAAACAAATTAGTAATCAATATAGTTAAAACTACCAAATCGACTGATAAGAACTTGTCTTCTTTTGGATATGTAAACAATTGGTGACTTCGTGAGATCAGAAACTTAAATTCTATTCCTAGAAGCTTATAGTAGCAGAGAAAACAAAAAACCATCGAGGAAGATGATGACGTTGCTCATAAAGTATCTCTATCATGTTTGCTTGTATAAACGTCAAGCCTACATATATCGCTCACTTTAATGGGTTGAAAAGTGTCATGGGTTGGATGTGTTGGCAAACATCAAGCCTACATATTCATTTGTGTGCAGAAGTGTCACATCATACCATCCTGCAATCACATAAATTTAAAAAGAAGATATAAATACATAATATATGATGTAATTTATTTACTATAAACAATGAAAGATATGTAAGTTATGTATGTGAAGAGTCCCCTCATTATTTATATACCAAATACATGATCACTATTTATAAGACTATAACATTGATACAAACATAATAAAGAGATGGAGGTTATGAATATAAAGAGTCACCACATTATTGTTAATTTCCTCATCAATTTTATAATTTTGTTAAAATTAATTTCTTCAACAATTTAATATTTAGGTAGAAAGACAATTTTACCCCCTAAATGACTTTAATAAGCATTGTACTATAAGCAATAAAGGTTGTATTTACTTAAATTTTGCGGGTATCCTTCACTGATGCTTTATAATATAGTATAGAAGATAAAGATTCGGGTTGATTCATTAGCGTGAGCGTGAATATATGGCTTTTTGATTTCTTATTTCTTAACACAAATAACATAAGTAATTAACACATAGTTAAGTTTTTGTTTTCTCTTTATGCTAGTGTTTAATTTATTTTAATAATTAGAATTAGAACTTAAACAATATACAATTTTCGAAAGCAAAATAATATTGTGAACCACATTTCATACAACGTTTAACAAGAACATTAAATAGATCAACAAATACCTTAAAAGTCTTAGAACAAATATAGTTTATGTATAATATTTGAGCATGCATATATAGATTTATAGAGTTAACTATTTCATGGCGTTCAAGGAGACCATGTTGATTGAAATTGAGGAAAGTCTCCATACCCTTCTCCAACTATCCTCTCCATCATCTGTCTTTCATGTCCATTTGTTCCCTGCAAATGGAAGTAATATTTATAATATATTAGAAACGTATTTGCAAATATAGAATGTTATATTTATAATTTTGTCCGTTTTATTAAGTTAACAATATATATGATTCAAGATACACAACCTCTTACCAAGGATAGTTAGGAAAGCCATCTATCACCTTCATAGGAGCCATATCATCCTATTCAGTAGAGTTGAGCTTCTGAAAGCTTCATGGAGAGAAACTAAAAATGCACAAGAAGAGAAAAAACTGTACTAATTAATTTTGAAAAATATTTTCTCATCAATAATTCTGAATATTGTTTGTTTATTGTTTTAATTGTTAGTTGCACAATTAAATTACCTCAATTTGATTCTGCAACGATCCAACATGGTTGATTAAATTGAGCAAAACAATGATATATTACGAAGATAGATTTTTGTAATTGTTAAAGAACATATGAACAAGTAGAAAAATGTATATATGTATATAAAGATTAACTCATATCTTTATACCTTGTAGCATCCAGGAACCATATCTTGCAAGCGTCTTAACTTCTCATTGATTTTTTTCTCTTCTCATCTAATGAAGACATAATTTTTTTTGACAAAACAATGTTTCAAAGCATGAAATTAGCTCAAAGATTTTGTTTGGGGTTATGAAAAGACTATTAGCATTCAAGAAATTGATTGTAATGAAGTATATATAATAATATAGATGAGGGGTTGAAAGGTCTCACATTTAAGATGCATCATAGGTTAGGTTGTATTTTGTGTTTTAAAAGTTAGACATAAGGGCATAATTGGAATATGATTTTAGGATGTGAGGTATTGGATTATGTTAAATTTACTAATCTACCCTCCTAAGTGTCTTAATTGTCACAACTATGCGAATAATAGCCTTAAGTTTTTTTTGCTTAAATATGTTGTACATGTTGCTTGTTAAGTTATAATGAAATGCAAATTCTCAACATATGAACATATAGGTCAAGTTTTCCTTCTTCAAGAGTTCTTTTATGGATCATCTTCTTTATTTTTCTTGTATTTTTTTTATTCTTTCAAATGAGGTACAAAGCCTTCTATGTATACAAGACCTTAATTAGAGCCATAAACTCTAATAAAGTGAAATAAAGAACTCTACTCAAGAGTCTCCTTAATAATTTCACTAAAATCAATTAAATTTCATTCATCATATTATTAATTTTTTGTAATTTCTAACATCTTCTTGAATGAATAATTCATTGGTAACATTGATGATGAAGAAGGAAAACCATAAGGCAATTGATGTTTGTGAGGGTAGGAATGGAAAACGATGGTAGTATTGTAAAAGTGTTTTAATATTGTAAAGGATGATGTGGGTGAAATGTCTACATTACCCTCCTAAGTGTCTTAATTGTCACAACTATCCCCATAATACCCTTAAATTTCTTGCTTAAATATGCTGTAGATGTTCCTTCTTAAGTTGTACGGAAATGCAAATTACCATCTTGTACATCACTCCTCCTTTATAATGTACTAGTGAGAAACCCGCGCGTTGCCGCGGGGCAAAAATTTGCAACTTGATCACTGTAATAAAACTTGCTAGTTAAAAATAGGCTGAAACGTCAAACGAGCGAGCATCACGGAAGATATTACCCGTGGCGTGATACCGTCATTGCAAAATAAGCATGATAAAGTGGAGTGAGTGCTCCATATATAGCACAAAAGAATTAATGCCATGATGAAACTTCCACAGTTATACATGCCACACAAAATAATCATCCAGATGTATTGTATATACACATTTTGATAAAGTGATAAGGTTATGAATATACCTTTGATGGTTTATTGGACATTAATATGTTAGACATAACCATCAATTTCTTATTTAGTTTATTAAGCATAAGTTAATGACTTGCATTAGTCATTTGTACAATTGTAATCAAATGTTGCACATAGGGGCATAAAGGGAAGGATTTGACAAAAAGATAGTTGTTTACCTTGTGATCTTATGTATGCCATCTTAAAATTGACATGAAGTGACTATTTTAGCCATCTCTCCTCCTTTATAATGTAGTATAGATATAGATATAGATATAGATATAGATATAGATATAGATTAGGGTAACTTAATGTTGAAATATATGTGTATGTCCAATTTAATTATCAAACATATAATTCGTTTACATGCTTTCTTATTGCTTGTATTTTTATTTTTCATGTATTGGGCTAGTGGAGAATATAGCTGGACAACTACTTATTAGGCCAATGATTGAAGCTGGTTACGAAGGCCTTGTGTTTGTCTGGTTATTATTTCTACAAACCATAACAGTTTTTTAGAGCTATGCATATATAAAGCTCTTATTCTCCTAAAAAGGGATGATTCTTACCTCATGGTCTCTCTCTCAATAATATAGTTCTGTCATCTGCTAGACTAAAAAAGGAGATAAGAGTTTTAAGAGATGGATTCATCTCATATATCATCAGATTTGAAGATTTACACAGATTAGTCAACTCCTCTTCAGTATTCACAGATCATTTGTTTTGTTTGTTTGTTTATATCGATACAAAGATTTTGTCAGGTTCTTTTTCGATTACTTTTCTCAGTAAAAGTTTGAGTCTTGATCGTAATAATGTGGTCGTTGTAGTCTCAGGTTTAACCCTGGTGTACTATGAGATTTGTTTAGTAATCGGTTGGGTTCGTAAGTTTGTGTATCTTAGATGTTAGGATTATTTCTTTGTATCCTTAAGAGTCTATGTAGGGTTTGAACAGTATTCGGTTTGGGATAATAAAGATTTTTTATTAAACGCACCTAACTCAAAGTCCAATAATATTATATGGGTTTTCTCCATAATTGGGCTAACGGTCAGCCCAACAATTTGATTTTGCCTAACAGACTATTATGTGGATCAAGTTGGGTACCTGCGATTCTGCTAACCTACAATTTAATGTTCGTTAGTAAAACCTTATGAGTTACTAGTGGGGAACCCGCGCGTTGCTGCGGGAAGACAATTTTTTGCGCGATATTCGTTACTGTTAGTTTATCGATTCTCTCATGATATATTGTGTATTATTTGATTTTAAAGGTGTGCTAGGTCTAGTAAATATATTGTTAATGGATTTTTTTTAAGAAGGTTCTTGGACTTGTAGAAAATAAATATAAAAAAACTATTAATTAGTTAAAAAACTACTAACTTGGTTGAGAAGACGACAAAAAAATATGCCATGGTGTCATTACTGGTCAATATTAAATTATGCCATGGTGTCATTACTGGTCCATATCTTTATTCATCTCTACCTTCTAAATTAAAAAAAATCAAAACATTTCAAGCTCCGGATGAACCAGACCGGAATTCAAATTTTTTTAATAAAATCTCAATTACTAATTCATTTAATTTGAGTGAAAAAACAATTGGCTTTTAAAGAATTTTAATAGTATTTGAGATTAACAATAAAAGAGAAACGACAGACCATTAAAATCGTTGGCTTCCATTTGCAATACTTACGTAACCAAGCAACCCTCACCCCATCACCTTCTATACTCAAATTATGATTAGCAACCAATAATGGGAACAAATTATGCTACTAAAATTTTGATTGATTATTAGATAGCTATAATAAAACAACATTTTTTTTAATTTAAATCCTACCATACAAAAATCATTAAAAAAAATACAACATAACCAATTTTGCAAGGGAAATAAGGTGGGTATGAATAAAAAAAAAGTAATCTAAAATTGAAGAAAAAATTTACACAAATCAGTAAATGTGTCTAAAATTGTTCTTTCGTATTTTATGTATATACATCACAAAGAAAAATGTATGTATTTATTACTTGAATTGTGAATGAAGATGGATTAGATTGATTGTGATTTCTAATCCCTTTTGATTCCAGTGGCTATAACAGCAACATACATGTGACGGTTATATTTTTACATTGTTATGTAAACGTAGCGGCACAAGGCGAGGTTAGATTATGGATTCAAAGTGGAAAAAAAACGAAGAGTAACAAGAAAACTCGTGCTAATAACGTGTTAGAAAATAACAATCTAGTAGCAATCAACGTACAAGTCATATAAACATGAGAAGAAAACTCTATACATCATGTATATATGGAAAGAAAGGATAAAGGAAAAGAGAACTTTATTCATTGATATGTTTCATATACCAATTTTTTTTTGAACGGCCAAATTTCTTCTAATGTTAGTTGTTAGTGGGTATTGAACCCATGACCTCCATGTTAGTACAACAAGTTAGTTACCAAATAAAGGACCACTATTTATACGTCTATAAACATTGAAAGATATGTAAGTTATGTATGTGAAGAGTCACCGCATTATTTATATACCAAATACATGACCACTATTTATAAGATTATAATATTGATACAAACGTAATAAAGACATGGAGTTTATGAATGTAAAAAGTCACTACATTATTGTTAATTTCCTCGTCAATTTTATAATTATGTTTAAATTAATTTCTTCAACAATTTAATATTTAGGTAGAAAGACAATTTTACCGCTAAATGACTTACAAACATTGTACTATAAGCAATAAATGTTGTATTTACTTAATACCAAAATGTTTGCTATAGAATTTGCTACAAAAATGTTTGCTTATGGATTTTTATACACGGTTTTTGCTATGAAAATGTTAATTACCATTTTTGCTAGGTATTTTTAACTATGGTCTTTGATACAAATTTTAGACACGAATTTTTTTATGCAAATTTATTAACTTGTTATTTTACATATCCCGTGGGTTTAATATTATTTTGTTTACAAAAGTATCCGAATTCATTAACTATATATAAACACAACTCCAAAATTAATGATAAAAGAATTAGCCGTGAAAAGAATATGAATGTATATATATGTGTGATTATAGTAAAAACTCAGTGGTTTACATTACAAGTAAAACATAGTATTTAAGCAAGAAACTAAGAATTAAGTGACTTTAAAAACAAACCTAGTACTAATGATTCTAAATTTAATAACTTGTCAGGCAGAAGAAATGTCGTTTTCATTAAATCTATCTTGTTTTGCTGGCAACATGTAATACATGGTTTCACCACTTGATCTTCATGTATCATACTTTTCAGCCTGTTTGCGCTCCTTCAAATACGATTTTAAGACTGCATTATTAAGATTGCTAAAACAAAGAGCAACAAGAAAACTCGTGCTAATAATGTGTTGGAAAATAACAATATAGTAGCAACCTACATACAAGTTATATAAACATGAGAAGAAGACTCTAAACATCATGTATGGAAAGAAAGAATGAAGGCAGAGAGAACTTTATTCATTGATATGTTTCATATACCAAATTAAAGACAACTATTTATAAGGCTATAAAAATTAAAAGATATGTAAGTTATGTATGTGAAGAGTCACCCCATTATTTAGATACCAAATAATATTTATAAGACTATAACATTGATACAAACATAATAAAGACATGAAGGTTATGAATGTAAAGAGTCACCACATTATTGTTAATTTCTTCATTAATCTTATAATTATGCTTAAATTAATTTCTTCAACAATTTAATAGTTTGGTAGAAAGACAATTTTACTCCCTAAATGACTTCAGCAAACATTGTACTATAAGCAATAAAGGTTGTATTTACTTAAATTTTACGGGTATCCTTCACTCATGCTTTATAATATAGATATAGATATAGATATAGATATTGTAATTACTTAAATTTTGTAGTCATCCTTCCCAAATGCTTTATAATATAGTATAGATATCGATATTTGCCAAAGAAAATATAGAATTCATGATGATAGAAAAGTACTAAAGAGTCAAGAATCAAAATTAAGGGAATAAAAACATAAAGAGACAACACGTATTGAATCTTATAAACAACATGTAGCAAAATGCTTGATACGTATAAAAATTGGCACTTAAAACAAAAATCACCTCTGATTTTGAAAATCTTTATAAGAGTATAAGGAGATGATGAGACCTTTCGCGTTATCCCCGGTAATCTTGAATCTATCTTTCACCATTTAGAGACAATGTTAATCCTACCTGTCAATTATCATCAATCACCATAAATCCACAAACTCATTTTTTTTCCGTTAACAGAGTTTCATGTGTAAAAAAACTATTTGACCCACTAAATCAAGATTCCTAAAAAAATATTAATTAACAACACAATCTTTGTGTATCAAGCTTCAATGAAATGCCATAGAGAAAAAAAAGAAAACAATAAATAAAATGAAAGATACGGAAAAGAAATAATGTTTGCGTATCAAGCTTTAATGAAATGCCATAGAGAAAAAAAAAAGAAAATGATAAATAAAATGAAAGATACGGTAAGGAACCTGTGATGATAGAAGGGTTTTGAGGTGAGAAACCAAAAAATTGTTGTGACATCCGTCACCTTCGTCTTTCGTCAAGTTGACAATAATAGTCCTTAGAATATTTTCATTATAGTTCCTATAATTTTCGTCGTTTCAAATTTAAATTTAAAGCGAACTAAAATTTTTTATCATATATAGTTATCATGGATCGGGTATCAGTTTTAATCAAATACGTATCTCGAAACGTCTACGCAATGGATTTTATAAAAATTTCCAAGTTTTATAAAGTTTCATAAAGTTTAAAAACATTTGGGGTTAAGTTAGTTAACTTGGTTAATGTTTTATAAAGGAAAGGTTAACTAAGTTACTTATAAAACTAACTATGTTAAACATGAGGGACCATATTTGCCAAAAGCTGAAAGTTTTTTAAAAAAAAAAACCTCCAAAATCTGTCTCCTTCGGTTTTCCGGCGAGACAAATCCGGCGACCGGAATTTTTTTCCGGCGAAGTTTTTAAAGCAATTTTAAAGAAGTGTTAATGCCGTTTTCGATTCCTAAGCGTTTCTCCATGTGAATAAATCAAATTACGTCATATTATTACTCCTAATAACGCGTTTCAACTGAGTTTTAATGCGGATTTATGATTGAAACGACTAGAATTTATTTATCAATCAAAAATGCGTTTCTAATTGAAAACTTTATAAATAGATGTTATCCTTTGGTTTCTGCACGTTAACACTTCTCAAACCCACATAAAATTCAATCAAAAATCGTGTCCAAGAAGCTCTAAAAATCGGATTAAAGTTCGGCACTTGTTCTTCCATTTTCGAGCATAAAAACGAGTTGTAAGTTTACATTCGTGCTTGGGTTATGTTAGTCGCTCATAATAGGTCAAAAGCCCTCTATTACAGAGCATTATCATGTTCAGAATCGGGTTTATTAGATCTAGGTTAAGGTTAGGGTTCTTGGCTTGTTCAATTGGGGAAGAAGATGAACATACTAATAATGTTTAAATGGAATTATCCTTGATTTAAAACAACAAGTAGACTAGATGGTGTAGTGGTTAGATCTTCAAGGTTGCACAAGGGGGAGCCGAGTTCGAGTCCCCATGGCTGCAACATTTAGAGTTTTTTTTTTCTTTTTTTTCAGATTTTGTATTTCTTATTTTTTTTGTTATTTATTTATAAATATATATATATCTTAAAATATTCATAATAAATTCATCTTTTGCCCAAAAATTATGAAAATTTAGGTGTAGCTTCTTGACATCATAAAGAACATTTCCACATTTTTATTTTCTGAAAAATGTTTTATTTTTATATTTTTATTGAATTAAATTTTTTTAATCATAAATAATTGATAAAAAATTCATTTTTAATGATTTTAATCTCAAACTTTTTGAGTAATTATTTCTAACCATTCTCAACTGAAATAAAAATTATTGGTCAAGAAAACATTTATTTTTATTAATTTTCCCATTTTTAATCATTTAAACATGATTTAATCTCATTAAATCAGTTTTAAATATAAATAAGTTTATATAAATTATGGGAAAATTATTCTAATATGTTTACATCAGAAATCATCCATTTTCTATAAAATAAATATTTTTGGATCACGTATAGTATTATTAGTCTTATTTACGTTTAGTTAGACATAATAAAACATTTATTTATTTATACAATTTAAACATCTATTTTATAAATGTTTTTCTTATAAAATAGAAATACTCGTATGGTTTAATGTCTTAATTATTTTTTTTTTGTTGAATCGTTGTGTAACACAAAAATTATTTATTTATATATTTATGATTATCGTATTATTTTAATTTAGTTAAAGTAACTAACTAAATTATTTTATCTTAATTATTCAAACATATTGTTATCTAAATATCCAATAGGTAATAATTATATTATTCAAACCACATTTACGACTTTTCATACATTGGTTGTGATATACAACTGTTACGTTAACGCGACTTATCATAAAAACTCTAATTCCCCAAATCAACTTAGCAAACCCTAATGCCTTAGACCCTAGATACCTTAGACTTTGTAGACTTTACCTTACTAGTATTCATATGTGTTATAGGTTGAATTCCTCGGAATTCTCATTACTTAGCTCACAACCGTTTAAGTGGATTTCGATCGCTTTCACAAACTGTGAGTATATCTTTCCCCTTTTTACTGTTTTACTATTTTGGGGTGACTCATGTACTTACTATCAAGTTTATATTTCTTTTTACTAAAATAGCAATTCTTATGTGTGTTTGCTTGTGTCATTTTGTGTATCTATGACCTGTCAAATCATTAACCGTTGCGGCCTGGCATTTCAATGAATAGTACTATGGTTTATACCCTTGTGACTCTGTTGAGAGTCCTCGTCATTGCTATGTATTACATTACTACTAGCGCATACTATATGTATCTGCTTTCTTCTCTTAGGGTTGATTTGACCCGGATACTGTAACAACCGGCAAAAATAAGGTAATTCCGTACAATTAATTAATATATGATTAACGTAATTAAATGCAATTATGTGTGATTTAATTAGCAAGGCCTTAGGGAATAGCAATTTCCAAATAGTGCATAGGAATGCATACGTTTAATGGTAAAGCATGATTGGATCATGTGCGAATAAGCTATCCGGTACGGATGTTGGCAATTACCCGGTAATAATTAAATAAACGAAACGAATCCCGGACACCCAGGATATAAAATAAAGGGTATTTTCATAAGATATAATGAGTTTTGGAACTCCAAAACCATAAATGAAAACGTCTTGTACAAATCTCCCGGTAACGAATAAAGTGCGCGTATCGCACCCGATGCGCGTATAACTCATAATTTCACCCGGTAAAGGCCTAAATAACCAATCAACGCTTAAAATAGACTATATTTAAGTGTTATTAAAGGTATATTTAATGTCCGGATAACGCGTGATTAAAACCCGAAAAACACCCGAACGACACCCGAACGACGGGGGATTAAACATAACAATCAATGGGTTAATATTTGAAGTTGTGGACCCCACCAAATCCATCCAAGGGCCGGCCAAGGAGCCTTATTTTACCACATTTTATGTTGATAATAATAATCCATAAAACTTAGATAAAGCATGCTCACATAAGGCCAAAATGTGTAAGGAAAAGGATGTAGGAAACACTAGTACAAAAGGTGTGCAACTTTCTTGTCCCCTTGAGCCAAATTTTCGGCCATTAGGCCATAAGAAGCCAAGACACACCAACTAAGCATCATTACATGAGTGCATGCATGTATGTGAGGTCTTATAAGTAGGATAATGATGCCTTAGGAAGATTTAACCAAGATTGCAAGCAAAACACCTATATCTACATACATACATACGGCATTTTACACACACACACATATCTTCATTTCAAAAATCTCCCAAGTACACTCATAATCTTCCATAAGATCTCTTGGATATTTGGCATCATTACATGAGATGGTTATATAGTAACACATGTTAGAAGATTGACAAAGCAAAGCAAAACAATCCCTTCCTTTACCCCCTCTTGGCCGTGAGTTTACACACACATACACACATTGTTCTTTCAAGTTTTTACAACTCCAAATCACTTAAAATCATCCATCATCCAAACCCCTTTTGTGTGTTTCAAGAGCTTGGAGCTAAACCACTAGGAAGAACACACTAAACCCCTCTCAAATCCAAGGTTTTTGTCTTCCCTAGCCTTGTGCTAGTAGTAAGCTTCTTAATCTTGTTTTTGATTGTTATTTTTCATGTATGTGTTCCTAGTAGCAAGTTGTACATGAAGGGTTTAAAAATGGTTTTGAACATAATCTTTAATAGGTTTTCATGTGTAAAATGAAAGGTTAAAGATATAGAAATAAACCATGGATTTGATGATGATGATAGATTAGTCTTGAAAATATATGAAGTTTACATATAAGACTAAGTAGGATGATGTTTTGGTTAATATTTTGAGATGGACTTGAATATGTTAAAACTAACTTTAATTCATCTTATTATGATCATTTAAGTTATAATATGTGGTAAAACATGTTAGAAGTTCATAAATGAATAAGATGGAAAATTAAAGTTAACTCACTTGGATGAATGATATTTTGAAGAAATGGACAAATACATAAAACACACATATAATTAGTCTTTCATATGGAATATAAGACTAACATAAGTGTTTTGATATAAAAATAACTTACCAATAAAAAGTTGAATCTTCAAAGTTAACTATTTTGAGTGAAAAATGCCAACTTTGAAAGTTAGAATAGAAAAATGCAACTTTTGTAAGTTAAGGGACTAAAGATGTAACTTTGAAAGTTAAGGGACTAAAATGGACATTTTAGAAACTATTAGTCCAAAAATACAAGTATGGAAAGTTTGGTGTCAAAAATGTAAGTATTAAAGTCTAAGGATGATTTTTGTAAATACTAGTAAAAATACTTGAGTATTTTGTATAAAAGTGTATTTTTGAAAGTTATAAAAATACAAAGGGTTTTAACATAAGGATTTTTTTTTATAAAATAGAGATTTTATAAAAATATTAAACACACTTGGGAAACTTATACAAAAATGAATACTTTTATATAAATGGGAATATAAAAGTGTTGGAAACATTTTTGTAGTTAAGTTGACAAGTTGGGTTAAAAATACATAAGTATTTTAACCATCCAAGTAACGTGTGAAAATAGGAAGAAATATGGAAAATATTTCTATAAAACACATGTTGGTAAAAACTTGGAAAAATTAACTAATCAAGTTAAGATATCGAACTAAAACGCGTTAACGAACCATAACCGGACAAAATATGAGAAAAATGCCATTGCGGCAAGATAAGAAAAATATATATTTTAAGAGGTAAAATATATATATATACCTTGGGTGAAAATAAATAAACACTTCCCTAAGTGTTGGAGGATAAATTCGTGGGAGAAACACTTAACGTAAACGAATAAGACGTTAAAAACAAACGTATATACTTAACAAGAAAAATTACACATTTATATGTATATTTGTACGCTCGTCTCGGCAAAATTCTAGTATATCTACTTAATGGGAAAGTGGATATGCGGGAAGGAAAGCCGCGACGAGAAGACAAGGATATATACATGTGTATGTCGTACCAACGAAATCCCAGTATATTTATTTGAATGGGAAAATAAATATACGGTGTGGTGAGTTGAATCGGACGTTAAGAATATACGATCGAACGACAAAATCTTAGCATATTTGTTTAAATGGGAAAACAAATGTGTGGCAAAGTGAGTCGGGTCGAGGATTGAAATATATATTATATCGAGCGACGCGATCTTAAGTATAATTATTTGAATGGGAAAATAATTATATGTTAAGTGAAGTCGAGTCGATGATAATAAGATACAAGTTATGGAAATATTAACAAGAGTAATATATAACTTGTAACACAAAGGGTAATGTAACGCCGACGAAACCTAGGATACACGCTTAATTAAACGGGATTTGGAACAACTTGTGGTCGGGAGTTGGGTGTACAACTTGCCAAGGCACATGCACTATAGGAATAGTGACTTATACGTTTAGGACGTTGTAGGTGCAAGACCACCCTTTGCTATTCACCTTATTGAGCCAGACACAGTTCAGGTGAGTTTCACGGCCCCATTTTAAACTATTTTTACGTTTTCCGGGGGAAAGATATGTTAGGGATAGTGTTTGACGGATTTAATACTTGAGGTGTGACCGCCACTCGGGGTTGAGTCCTCGCCTCTATAATCATTTGTTCAGGGAATTGAAACCGGAGGAATATTCGAATAGTACTATTGGTGCCTGACAAGGCCCACCCCTAATCGATAGCGTCGATTATGCATTAGGTTATGCCTGGGGTGCAAATATTCTGAACTTAAGTCGTGGGAAACCGAGTAACGACTTGGAGCGGGGCACAATTATTATATGTCTTGGTTTGATTATAGTCTCAAGTAGATTTATAGGAATTTGCAACTCCTATATATTGTCATAACATGGTATTCCCAAGTATTCAAGTTTTAGAAACTGAAAACCTGTGAACTCACCAATATATTTATATTGACGAAACTTTTTAAACATATCTTTCAGGTAATTAGAAGATGAAAGATCAAGCAGGCAGGGTCGGGGAATCTCCATGCGACGTCAGGCTTTTGTGGGGTTTCACCTTTATTTCCCAAGGCATTTGGGATATATTTGAGAAACCTCTAAGTTTAATTCAAAAACAATTATCTTTTGTGTAATGTTTAAAACTGATTCGACGTCATAATAAATGACCCATTTTCTTAAATTACTTGTGTTTAGCCATAACCTTGACTTTATGCTTTTGAACCGTCGCGCCACGTGTTTCCGCCTTTGTCGTGGTGTGACAGAACGTGGTATCAGAGCCAAGGTTATAGCGAACTAGAGTATTTTCTTTAAAAACTAGACTATAACCGGATTTGGTTCTAAAGATAAAGTTTTCAAAAGAAAATGTACATGGTTTTAAATAAAAGTAATTTTCAAGAAGCATTGGGCATGAGGAGATTCCGACCAAGCCAGCCATGAGTATTGTTATGCTTTAACGTAAAATTAGAAGTTAGGAAGGTTACTATAGAGTAAGCCATAAATGTCTAATTTAAATAAATCATATATACATGTACGGTTCTTTTGCCAGGATGTCGGACGCGGGAAGTATAGCGCCTAGTGTTGACAGCAGTATCCAGATTATACCTGCACCTCCGCCGGAGCCAGTCGAGTTGGTTGTACTCGATGCGGAAGAAGACGACGTAGAGATGGACGTCGCAGGAGGGTCAGACGACGATTCAGACGAGACAGATCCTAGCGAGGATCCTGACTGGACACCGGCCGTGATCGACGCGCCACAGCCCATCGTACCGGCCGCACCTTTGGCCGTACGCCCCGTTCGAGCCATCAGGGATTTCCCTGACGGCTGTGCCGGTCCTTCGCGACCAGTTCCCGCCCAGTCAGACGCGGCAGAGTCTCCTTTCCGCCGACAGGCTCACGCCGAGCACGAGCCGGCACCGGTACCCCACATTCACGTACCGGCAGGTATGAGACTCCTACCCATTCCCCGTGGAAGAAACGGATGGATATCCGACGACTCCGATGACGAGTCGGTAGGTTCAGTAGGGCACATGTTGGTGCCAGAGATTCAGGCTGCCCAGGAGGAGCCAGTGGCTCCCATGCTAGAGGACGCCCCAGCCGACCCCATAGCCCCACCAGCACCCGAGCCCATACCCCAGGAGGAGCCAGCACCAGCAGCACTTATACATGAGGGTAGTCCCGCCCGTAGCTCTGAGCTACATAGGGCAGGCTTGGAGGCCTTCGCCACTGCGAGCCCTCCCACACCCCCTGTAGTGGTGTCCACTCCAGAGTGGGCCACTGTCACTGAGCCATTGGTAGCCCCACTAGCTGAGCCCATGCCACCACCCACCATTGCCATGACTATACCTATCCCCACCATACCCAGCATGACACCTGCACCATACCCTCTAGGTGCAGGGGACCCTTATCTGATGCCACACCACTTTTCCATCAGGCCACCCAGTTTCTTACTGCCCCCCATACCAGTACCATTTCCCTTCGGGCCATTCCCATCCACACACCCAGATATACCCGGACCATCCCAGCCACCTAGGATGCCACCCTTGTCTGGACCAGCATGGTCCACTGCCATCACTCTAGAGCGGGACTTTCAGACTCTCGCAGACACGGTGCAGCGCACCGTAACACAGGTGGAGCATCAGACACGTCTGATGTGGACGAGGATGATAGATGCGCGGGATGCTTTGGCGCATTACGCGGAGGAGTTGCTGAGCCTGGACGCTCAGTGCGGTATCACAGGGGATGCGCACTTCGCGCATCGACATTTCTTGTACGAGCGTATCATGAAGATCAGTATGACGATCAGTACGCACGCGCCGCAGTACCAGTATCCGCCACCGCCACAGTAGGTTGTATCGGGGATGCACTGAAGACACACCAGATTATGTACATACTAGCAGCATTATGGTAGTACAGCACGGGTTATGACACTCGTCTGCATTTTGCCCAGCCGTACGGGTATTACGGCGTATGATATGATGTTTTATTATTTCAAAAGCAATGTATTGTATGAGAAGTGTATTCTCCATTTTGTATTATGAACAAGCATTGTACTGACATTATTGAAATTAATGAAAAATCTTATTATTATGGTGAAATATGTTGTTGTCTATGATTATTATTGCTTACTCCATGTGTTGTGGTTTGTATATTTGTGTGATGATGTTGTGTTGATTTCTATTTATATTTCTGTATGATGTATTGGTATGTTGTGTGATGATATGGTGTTGATTATTGTGTTCATGCTTTGGTTTGTTATTTATGCTTTGTATTGTGTAAATGTTGCCAAATTAACCTTTGATAATTATTATTGAAGAAAAATGGCACCTGCCACCCGAAGCAACAGTGGAGCAGACGGACTGCCCACAACACCGGCTGAGCTCGAAACTATGATTTCTGAACGAATAGCTCGTGCCATCGCTGAACACGAAGCCGCACGCTCGGAACACTCCCATGACAGGACAGGGAGTGAGCGACGTGAGACCTCCCCCAGTGGTAAGAGGTTTATAAATAAATGAAAAAGCGATGGGAGAATATTTCACAAACTCCTATCCCATAATAACATACTATGTTACTATTACAGGGACAGCCTCGGGAGAGCGCGGCTGCACTTTCAAGGCTTTCTTGGACTGTAAGCCACTAAACTTCAGCGGCACTGAGGGTTCCATAGGCCTGGTCAAATGGTTCGAAAAGACCGAGGCAGTTATCCGCATCAGCGGGTGTACCCCTCGACAGTCTGTCATGTACGCCACCAATCTGTTCCTGGATCAAGCCCTAACTTGGTGGAACGGCCAAGTACAGTCTTTAGGAGATGATGTGGCATACACTCTATCATGGGCGGCACTGAAGGAACTGATGACTGCCGAATACCGCCCGGCTAGTGAAGTTCAGAAGTTGGAAACAGAATTCTGGAACCTCACCATGGTAGGAGCAGACGTCACTGGGTATACGTCAAGATTTCATGATCTCGCACGACTGGTACCTCGCCTGGTTACACCAGAGAAGAACAAAGTGGAACGTTACCTATTCGGGCTAGCACCACAGATTCGCAGCATGGTCACCTCTTCCAAACCCACGACCATGCGCGAGGCAATTGATCTGGCACTGAGTCTGACTGAGGATGCTATCCGCATGGGTACCCTAATCCGCCAGGTTTCTGGGTTAAAAATTTCTGAAGCAAGTAGCGTTGAGGCCAAGAAGCAGGGATCAAGTTCAGCGGTTGCGACTAATGATCAGGGTAACGGACAGAGGTTTGGGAAAAGAAAGAGAGATGAAGGGAAAAGGGATCGAGCATCGGGGAGCTCGAACAAGAAAGGAAAGGGTTATGCCGCCACAGGACGTGGTAACAACAACAAACAGGGAAACCAAGGGAGAAACAATGGATTGACTTGCGGGAAGTGCCACCGCACCGGGCACAAGACTGAAGAGTGCCGATCTGGAGCACCAAAGAATGGAGGGGCCAGACCCTGTTTTGCATGCGGGTCATTGGACCATTGGAAGAAAGATTGCCCCAAAGTCAACAATCAGGCCCGTGGCCGGGCATTTGTAATTGGAGCCGGTGACGCACGACAAGACCCCAATGTGGTCACTGGTACGTTTCCTCTAAATGGTCATTATGCCTCTGTATTATTTGATACCGGTGCTGACTTTAGCTTCGTATCCATTGAGTTTAAAAGACTACTTGGTTTAAAAACTAGCAAACTAGATACACCCTACTCTATAGAACTGGCTAATGGTAAAACTATTGAAACGAGAGAGGTAGCTAAAGATTGTAAGTTAGAACTCTGTGGGCACGAGTTTGGGATTGATCTATTGCCGGTCGTATTGGGAAGTTTTGACATCGTTGTTGGCATGGATTGGTTGTCCGCACACCGTGCCATCGTGGTTTGCAACGATAAGGTTATTCAGGTTCCCCTCGCGAGCGGTGAGACTCTCTCAATTCAAGGGGAAAGACACGGGACGCCACTAAGAATTATTTCGAGCATGAAGGCTCGTAAGTGTCTGAGAAAAGGGCTTGTCGCATTCTTGGCACACGTAGTGGACAAGAAGGCCGACGAGCAAAAGTTGGAAGACATTCCAGTCGCCAGAGATTTTCCGGATGTGTTTCCAGAAGATTTGCCGGGGTTGCCACCACCTCGACAAGTCGAGTTCCGCATCGACCTCGTTCCCGGAGCAGCTCCTGTGGCACGATCGCCATACCGCCTAGCTCCATCAGAGATGCAGGAACTGTCCAGCCAGCTACAAGAATTATTGGACAAAGGTTTTATAAGACCGAGTTTCTCACCTTGGGGAGCTCCCGTCTTGTTTGTGAAGAAGAAGGATGGCACATTTCGCATGTGCATCGACTATCGAGAGCTGAACAAGCTAACCATCAAGAATCGCTATCCCCTCCCCAGGATCGACGATTTATTTGATCAGCTCCAAGGTTCCAGCTATTACTCCAAGATCGATTTGAGGTCAGGCTATCACCAGTTGCGTATACAAGAAGAAGATGTACCAAAAACGGCCTTCAGAACCCGGTATGGACACTATGAATTTTTGGTAATGCCGTTCGGTTTGACCAACGCACCAGCGGTTTTCATGGACCTAATGAACCGCGTATGTAAGCCATACCTGGATAAATTCGTCATCGTCTTCATCGACGATATTTTGATCTATTCACGCACGAAAGAAGACCACGAGAATCACCTTCGGTTAATTCTTGAAGTATTACGCGAAGAGAAGCTCTACGCTAAATTCTCGAAATGTGACTTTTGGATTCGGGAGGTCCACTTTTTAGGCCACGTGGTAAACGAGAAGGGCATACACGTTGATCCAGCCAAGATCGAGGCGATTAAAAATTGGGAAGCACCTCGAACTCCTACCGAAGTACGACAATTTCTAGGCCTCGCGGGTTATTACAGAAGGTTCATCGAGAACTTTTCAAAGATAGCACAAGCTTTAACCATGCTAACCCAAAAGGATAAGAAATTCGAGTGGACGGAAAAGCAAGAGGCAGCATTCCAGTTGTTAAAAGACAAGTTATGTGGCGCTCCGATACTATCACTCCCCGATGGTACGGAAGATTTTGTGGTTTACTGTGATGCCTCGCATCAAGGTTTGGGTTGTGTACTGATGCAGCGAGAAAAAGTAATAGCATATGCTTCCAGGCAACTGAAAATCCATGAGAAGAACTACACTACACACGATTTGGAATTAGGTGCAGTGGTGTTCGCTCTCAAGATATGGAGGCACTATCTGTACGGAACCAAGTGCACGATTTTCACTGATCACAAGAGTTTACAGCACATCTTCGACCAGAAGGATTTGAATATGCGACAACGGCGATGGGTTGAATTATTAAACGATTACGATTGTGAGATAAAGTACCATCCCGGTAAGGCGAATGTCGTAGCCGACGCCTTGAGTCGCAAGGAACGGGTTAAACCCTTGCGTGTTCGAGCTTTGGGTTTGACTATCCACACGAATATGACCGAACGAATTCGTGAAGCTCAAGTTAACGCCCTCAAACCCGAGAACGTCAAAGGTGAAAGGTTACGAAAGATGGTTGATTCATTGGAACCAAAAGCGGACCAGACATTGTATTTCATGAATAGAATTTGGGTTCCAGTATATGGTGGATTGCGTGAGCTAGTATTGGCCGAAGCTCACAGTTCTAGATATTCGGTTCACCCTGGTGCAGACAAGATGTTCCACGATTTGAAGGAACTTTATTGGTGGCCGAATTTCAAAAGGGATATAGCAGCCTATGTTGCGCGATGTTTGACTTGCGCAAAGGTCAAGGCTGAGCACCAGAGACCTTCCGGTTTGCTCCAGCAACCGGAAATACCGGAATGGAAATGGGAACGAATCACCATGGATTTCATTACCAAGTTACCTAAGACGACAAGCGGCCATGACATGATCTGGGTAATCGTAGATCGATTGACGAAATCTGCACACTTCCTCCCGATTCGCGAAACGGACAGATTGGAGAAACTGACCCGTTTGTACATTAAGGAAGTGGTATCTAAACACGGTGTACCTGTATCTATCATCTCCGATCGGGATAGTCGTTTCACGTCAAGGTTTTGGGAAAGTTTGAACGAAGCCCTCGGTACTCGCCTCGACATGAGCACCGCATATCACCCCCAAACGGATGGTCAAAGTGAACGAACCATCCAGACCTTGGAAGATATGCTACGGGCATGCGCTATTGATTTCGGAGGTAATTGGGATACGCACTTGCCATTGGTAGAATTTTCTTATAACAACAGTTATCATACGAGCATTCAAGCCGCGCCGTTTGAAGCTCTATATGGACGCAAGTGCCGATCGCCATTGTGTTGGGCGGAAGTTGGGGAAAAGCAACTCACCGGGCCCGAAATTGTTCAAGAGACCACGGATAAGGTCTTTTTGATAAGAGAACGCCTCAAAGCGGCCCGGGACCGCCAGAAGAGCTATGCTGATATGAGGCGAAAGCCTTTAGAGTTTCAAGTTGGAGACAGGGTCCTATTGAAAGTGTCACCTTGGAAAGGTGTCGCGCGCTTTGGAAAGCGCGGGAAGCTGAACCCGCGATATATTGGACCATTCAAAGTCTTGTCCAGGGTAGGCACAGTGGCATACAAGCTCGAGTTGCCTCAAGAGCTTAGTGGAATACACGACACGTTTCATGTGTCGAACTTGAAAAAGTGCCTATCCGACGAAACTCTCATTATTCCTGCTGACGAGATCCAGATTGACGACAAGTTACATTTTGTGGAAGAACCAATCGAGGTAACTGATTGGAAGGTCCAAAAATTAAGGCGCAGCAAGATCAGATTGGTCAAGGTGCGCTGGAATGCCAAGCGTGGACCGGAGTTCACGTGGGAAAGGCTGGACCGGATGAAGCAAAAATACCCCGCCCTATTCGAGAAGACACCTGTACCGGAGAACTCGAAGTGAATTCCGGGACGGAATTCTCTTAACGAGGGGAGAATGTAACAACCGGCAAAAATAAGGTAATTCCGTACAATTAATTAATATATGATTAACGTAATTAAATGCAATTATGTGTGATTTAATTAGCAAGGCCTTAGGGAATAGCAATTTCCAAATAGTGCATAGGAATGCATACGTTTAATGGTAAAGCATGATTGGATCATGTGCGAATAAGCTATCCGGTACGGATGTTGGCAATTACCCGGTAATAATTAAATAAACGAAACGAATCCCGGACACCCAGGATATAAAATAAAGGGTATTTTCATAAGATATAATGAGTTTTGGAACTCCAAAACCATAAATGAAAACGTCTTGTACAAATCTCCCGGTAACGAATAAAGTGCGCGTATCGCACCCGATGCGCGTATAACTCATAATTTCACCCGGTAAAGGCCTAAATAACCAATCAACGCTTAAAATAGACTATATTTAAGTGTTATTAAAGGTATATTTAATGTCCGGATAACGCGTGATTAAAACCCGAAAAACACCCGAACGACACCCGAACGACGGGGGATTAAACATAACAATCAATGGGTTAATATTTGAAGTTGTGGACCCCACCAAATCCATCCAAGGGCCGGCCAAGGAGCCTTATTTTACCACATTTTATGTTGATAATAATAATCCATAAAACTTAGATAAAGCATGCTCACATAAGGCCAAAATGTGTAAGGAAAAGGATGTAGGAAACACTAGTACAAAAGGTGTGCAACTTTCTTGTCCCCTTGAGCCAAATTTTCGGCCATTAGGCCATAAGAAGCCAAGACACACCAACTAAGCATCATTACATGAGTGCATGCATGTATGTGAGGTCTTATAAGTAGGATAATGATGCCTTAGGAAGATTTAACCAAGATTGCAAGCAAAACACCTATATCTACATACATACATACGGCATTTTACACACACACACATATCTTCATTTCAAAAATCTCCCAAGTACACTCATAATCTTCCATAAGATCTCTTGGATATTTGGCATCATTACATGAGATGGTTATATAGTAACACATGTTAGAAGATTGACAAAGCAAAGCAAAACAATCCCTTCCTTTACCCCCTCTTGGCCGTGAGTTTACACACACATACACACATTGTTCTTTCAAGTTTTTACAACTCCAAATCACTTAAAATCATCCATCATCCAAACCCCTTTTGTGTGTTTCAAGAGCTTGGAGCTAAACCACTAGGAAGAACACACTAAACCCCTCTCAAATCCAAGGTTTTTGTCTTCCCTAGCCTTGTGCTAGTAGTAAGCTTCTTAATCTTGTTTTTGATTGTTATTTTTCATGTATGTGTTCCTAGTAGCAAGTTGTACATGAAGGGTTTAAAAATGGTTTTGAACATAATCTTTAATAGGTTTTCATGTGTAAAATGAAAGGTTAAAGATATAGAAATAAACCATGGATTTGATGATGATGATATATTAGTCTTGAAAATATATGAAGTTTACATATAAGACTAAGTAGGATGATGTTTTGGTTAATATTTTGAGATGGACTTGAATATGTTAAAACTAACTTTAATTCATCTTATTATGATCATTTAAGTTATAATATGTGGTAAAACATGTTAGAAGTTCATAAATGAATAAGATGGAAAATTAAAGTTAACTCACTTGGATGAATGATATTTTGAAGAAATGGACAAATACATAAAACACACATATAATTAGTCTTTCATATGGAATATAAGACTAACATAAGTGTTTTGATATAAAAATAACTTACCAATAAAAAGTTGAATCTTTAAAGTTAACTATTTTGAGTGAAAAATGCCAACTTTGAAAGTTAGAATAGAAAAATGCAACTTTTGTAAGTTAAGGGACTAAAGATGTAACTTTGAAAGTTAAGGGACTAAAATGGACATTTTAGAAACTATTAGTCCAAAAATACAAGTATGGAAAGTTTGGTGTCAAAAATGTAAGTATTAAAGTCTAAGGATGATTTTTGTAAATACTAGTAAAAATACTTGAGTATTTTGTATAAAAGTGTATTTTTGAAAGTTATAAAAATACAAAGGGTTTTAACATAAGGATTTTTTTTTATAAAATAGAGATTTTATAAAAATATTAAACACACTTGGGAAACTTATACAAAAATGAATACTTTTATATAAATGGGAATATAAAAGTGTTGGAAACATTTTTGTAGTTAAGTTGACAAGTTGGGTTAAAAATACATAAGTATTTTAACCATCCAAGTAACGTGTGAAAATAGGAAGAAATATGGAAAATATTTCTATAAAACACATGTTGGTAAAAACTTGGAAAAATTAACTAATCAAGTTAAGATATCGAACTAAAACGCGTTAACGAACCATAACCGGACAAAATATGAGAAAAATGCCATTGCGGCAAGATAAGAAAAATATATATTTTAAGAGGTAAAATATATATATATACCTTGGGTGAAAATAAATAAACACTTCCCTAAGTGTTGGAGGATAAATTCGTGGGAGAAACACTTAACGTAAACGAATAAGACGTTAAAAACAAACGTATATACTTAACAAGAAAAATTACACATTTATATGTATATTTGTACGCTCGTCTCGGCAAAATTCTAGTATATCTACTTAATGGGAAAGTGGATATGCGGGAAGGAAAGCCGCGACGAGAAGACAAGGATATATACATGTGTATGTCGTACCAACGAAATCCCAGTATATTTATTTGAATGGGAAAATAAATATACGGTGTGGTGAGTTGAATCGGACGTTAAGAATATACGATCGAACGACAAAATCTTAGCATATTTGTTTAAATGGGAAAACAAATGTGTGGCAAAGTGAGTCGGGTCGAGGATTGAAATATATATTATATCGAGCGACGCGATCTTAAGTATAATTATTTGAATGGGAAAATAATTATATGTTAAGTGAAGTCGAGTCGATGATAATAAGATACAAGTTATGGAAATATTAACAAGAGTAATATATAACTTGTAACACAAAGGGTAATGTAACGCCGACGAAACCTAGGATACACGCTTAATTAAACGGGATTTGGAACAACTTGTGGTCGGGAGTTGGGTGTACAACTTGCCAAGGCACATGCACTATAGGAATAGTGACTTATACGTTTAGGACGTTGTAGGTGCAAGACCACCCTTTGCTATTCACCTTATTGAGCCAGACACAGTTCAGGTGAGTTTCACGGCCCCATTTTAAACTATTTTTACGTTTTCCGGGGGAAAGATATGTTAGGGATAGTGTTTGACGGATTTAATACTTGAGGTGTGACCGCCACTCGGGGTTGAGTCCTCGCCTCTATAATCATTTGTTCAGGGAATTGAAACCGGAGGAATATTCGAATAGTACTATTGGTGCCTGACAAGGCCCACCCCTAATCGATAGCGTCGATTATGCATTAGGTTATGCCTGGGGTGCAAATATTCTGAACTTAAGTCGTGGGAAACCGAGTAACGACTTGGAGCGGGGCACAATTATTATATGTCTTGGTTTGATTATAGTCTCAAGTAGATTTATAGGAATTTGCAACTCCTATATATTGTCATAACATGGTATTCCCAAGTATTCAAGTTTTAGAAACTGAAAACCTGTGAACTCACCAATATATTTATATTGACGAAACTTTTTAAACATATCTTTCAGGTAATTAGAAGATGAAAGATCAAGCAGGCAGGGTCGGGGAATCTCCATGCGACGTCAGGCTTTTGTGGGGTTTCACCTTTATTTCCCAAGGCATTTGGGATATATTTGAGAAACCTCTAAGTTTAATTCAAAAACAATTATCTTTTGTGTAATGTTTAAAACTGATTCGACGTCATAATAAATGACCCATTTTCTTAAATTACTTGTGTTTAGCCATAACCTTGACTTTATGCTTTTGAACCGTCGCGCCACGTGTTTCCGCCTTTGTCGTGGTGTGACAGATACCACTTATTACATCTTGCAAAATAACACACGAATTGCTAAGGTTTACCTTACTATATATAACAAACGGATGTTCTCACCAATACATTATATGTGTTGACAAAATTGTTTTGTACATGTTTCAGGTGACGTTTGATGTTTCATGCTTTCACGCTTAGGCTGGACCTAGTGCTTAAATAAAAAGTTGAACATTTAATATTTATGTTTGAGATTTCTATTAAGACTCTTTGTATTTCGTTTTGAATAATGGAAGTTATTTGCTATTAATATTTACAATTTAGTCCATGTGCTATTGAACAATCGTCAGTACGTGACACCTCGATGTTTCCGCCATCGGTTGGGGTGTTACAATTGCGTTTGGTGAATTATGGGTGATTCTTGTTGTTGTTGACCCCATATAGATAATATATAGATATATAAGAGGAAGAAGTTACTAATGAATTGATCATGATGATGATGAAAGGTTGATAATTATGATAGGTTAATGATTATGAGGGGTTGAAAGGTCTCACATTTAAGATGCATCATAGGTTGTATTTTGTGTTCTAAATGTTGGACATGAGGGTAGAATTGGGATAAGATTTTAGGATGTGAGGTATTGGATTATGCTAAATTTACTATTATACCCTTCTAAGTGTCTTAAATGTCCATAAAGTTCCAATTCTACCCCCATCATGTAAGCATAATTTAATTGTACATGTTGCTTGAACAGTTGGATGCTTGACAAAATTACAATCTTGGCCATCACTCCTCCTTAATAAGATAAATATAGAAATATAGATTATAGATTATAGATTATAGATTATAGATTCTAAATTTTATTTAATATCCAATGATTAATATTAAACCCACCATCTCATTCATTATACACACACTCCATCATTCTTCACACTCTCCAAACACACACTTAAGAAAAGAAAAAAAAACATCCAACTTCTCTTCTTCTTCTTCTTGGCCGAACGCACTCCCAAACACCCTAATAATCTTTTTTTGATCATCTTATTATAAAAATGGACTCACAAACATAGATAGATAAGTGTTCTTGGTTATTTGAATCAAAAATCCAAAGAGTTTAGAGAGATAAACGAGTTTGGACATCAAAAACCCACCATCTTTGCAAGTAATCTTCTTAGGTGAGTTCTTGAATTAAAAACTTGAGTTAATAACCTATTTTATTTACACTTTAATTCCTTAATTTTTAGTTAGTAATTACATTTTCCTCCCCCCCCCCCCTACAAAATTATAATTTCTTTTATTTAATTCTATCATAACTTTAAAAATATTATATTTTAAAAACATTCGAATATACCATGACGACCGACTCATTTTTGTCGACGTGTCGGTGTTTGTCGTAATCAATGCCGATGTGTGGATTGAAATGTACAAGAAAGAATTCCTTATGTACAAGTGATTATTGCATTTTATGTTTTAAATACTAACTAGATGAAATATAATATGGATTTATTATTAATATGGATGTTGAATCATAACACTATTTCATGATCAAGTAAAACTAAAAATTGTAAAATTGAATTTTGTGTTAAATACTGTTCCGCCCAATAACGAAAAAATCACATAAATCAAATGTACAGATTTAAAAAACCAAACAGGGCACTCGAAATCTGCATATCAGCTTTGGTGATTCTTAAAATATGACAATGTTGTTAAACATTATGGTTCATCATTGCTTTGATAGACAAATAATTTGTCACACAGTAACAAAACTGCAACACAAGACTGGGCTCTAAGAATGCTTTATCACGTTTGTTACTGATAACTTCAATTGTAGTACCCTATTTGAATAATCAACATTAGCAATATGTGCATATGTATATGGGTATGCATGCATATATTAACAGGTATACACATAACTATAATTAACTAAAAGAAATCTCTTTAAACTTTTAAATAAACATAACTAGCTAGATATATAAAACTTTAAAATAATTAAGTTTAGAAAAAAATATAAAAATGCATTGTAGATGTTAATTATAGGTAAATTTCTTTTAAAAACCTTAGCTATGTCAATTTGGTAGAAAACACATGATGCATATTATATATCTATGTGATATGAACATCTATGTTAATAACAACAAAACTCCCTAATTTGAAAGGGTTCTTTTTAACAAAGTTTTAAAAAAAAAAGATAAACACAAAACATTTTTACACTTTAGTTAAAAATAAACAAAATTTCCTAATTTAAAGGGGTGGGAAAATCATCAATTTCAAAATTTAAACCATGCGTTAACCTACTAAAGTTTAACAAAATTTCATAATTTAAAGGGGTGGGAAAATCTTGAATTTGAAAATTAAACCATATGCTAACATACTAAAGTCTATTCTATAAATACATACTAATACACACCTATTTCACTTTCTAAAATACGTAGGCATGGATACTAAATTCAAAGTTGAAGCTTCTAATGTTGGTTATTTGTTAGTTTATGGTTTTCATTTGTCCCATTTTACTAATTATACCTTTTTATACATATCTTAATCATTTAAGTGTTAACTTCTTGGTTTTGCACATTCATTTAGATGAAAAACATACGGAGATGAACAAACCAATAGCCATACAAGCGTCTAAAGTAGCGTCTAAGGTTGTATTTATTAATGCTTAATTTTTTTAATATTAACATGACTATTATTTTATGTAGTATGTTGTATGTGTTTTAGTGTAGGATAATAGTGATAATAGTGTTGATATTATTTGCTATGGTACAATGTTTAGTCCCTACAAATCTGATCTTCAACATGAATTTAGTGAATAGGTAATATCAACATTTATTTCACTTCTATTAACTTGTTTATTAAATATTTTTTATTTATTTTAAGGATCAGATGTATTAAATTAATAGGAAGAGATCCAAGATGTTCTTTTAATGGAAATGGAGTCAAGTTATTGATTTAGACAGTTCTGATGAAAATGACAAAGAAGACATATTTGATGACACTTTAGATAGGAAAAAATGGAGGAAATTCATCCTCACCAAAAGATGTAATAATCAAACATGGAGATATACAAGAAATTTCAGTGATCGTTTTTTATAGCGAATGGTGGGTAGACAATATAGATGAGATTATGCATACCTGGAATGTGTAGGATAAATTGATTTCATGATTCAAGTAGTTCGCTAGCTTTTATTTTTCTCAACTTTTATTTTTATTAATACTTATTTTTCCTTTTGTATGTTACTATATTTTATCAAATGTTTCTTAAAAGTACTTTACAATTTAAATGTTAAATCTTTTTAATTATTAGACATGTGTAACACCTATGACGTATATCCACCGCAATGATGCTAAAACAAATAGTATACGAATTTGAAATAAGTACCGAAATAAAAAGAGTCACTCCCGCCGCATCGCGCGGGTTTCTTACTAGTAGTTTGAAGCTGAGTAGAGGGGTTTTTGAATTGTAGTGGCGAAGGGAATAGAGGGGATTTTGAAATTTTAAAATTTGAAATTCGAATCATTTAATTTCGCCACTTATGCCGTCTTTTCTCTTTATTTCTTCAAAACCATCTTCTTTGCATTAGTGTACTTTAATGGGATTGTGATAGTTCCATATTCATATTACAATATTTATATCTTTATCATGGAATAGGTGAGTTTATATAGTTTTCACTCTAACTTGTTTCAAACTTACAAATTATTGCAAATCTATCTCTAGCTTATCTATTTCTATCACTACCAATCTATGCAATAAAGGTTCATATATGAAGATTTAGTTTTAACTGAAAACTTATTAAAATATTGTTAAGTTAAAACAATTTTTATCATGATCATACATATATTGAAGACTTTCAATCTTAAGTAAACTAAGAGACAAGTAACCGTCACCAATTCACCATGAGGTAAATTCTCAGCGAACACCATCATCAAAACCTCATTTTCTACCAACAGTAACAGCCAGGGCATCGATACCTTTAAGTAAGTACTCTAATCATCATATTATTCTCACTATTACCGGTGACACAATGAACAGGAACGAATAAGCAAATCAAATACTATCGCTACCTTTAAACCGCTTTTGATCTATGGAGAATGTTCTTCTTTTGGTATTAAATTGATACAACATTTTGCTTTAGATTTATAAGTAAAACTTGCTTGAGACACCACATTTACAATTTTGTAACTTATTGTAAATTGCATCAATGATGTGAGGTTCCTCCCAGCAAAGTCAAGCAACGGATATTGTTAGTCACATAACATAGCAATTTTAGGTCAATTTCGGTTAAACGTTTAGTTATTTTCACCACTAGATATTGTTAATCATACAACACATCAATATTTTTAATTAAAAAAATTGTTATAACATACTCAAATTATAAACAATAAAGTGCCGGTTTTTTATTACATTTTTGTTTTAAAGTATTAACTTATGAAAAAATTATGGTAACATTTGCAATTAGTAAGGGTTGTTGGCTGAAAGTAAGGGGAAAATATGTAACTTTTATTTAAATAAACAAAAGTTAACTCATAACTTTTGAGTATCTTATAATGCCCCTATTAAATATATTATATATAATATAGATATCTAGGGGTGAGTAATAATTGAACATTTAACCAAAATAGAAACTAAATTGAATGCAATCGAAAAATGAATTAACCAAAAACCGAATTAGCTTAAAATCGGTTATTGTTTTTGGTACACTTAGTTCACCGAAATCAACCAAACTTAAACAAAACCATTCATATATTCATATATTTTTGGCATTTATATTTCTATTTTATATATTTATACCTTCGTATCATGTTCTGCTAGGCAAAAAAAAAATTAGCCAAAGTTTGATTTTTGTTATTAACCAAAATTAACTAGACCGGACTAAAAACCGATAATCTAACCATATAAACCGAACAAAGTAAATAATTGTTTAATAAGATCAATTAACTTATAACTTTGGTTTTAGTATCGGTTGAGGCTAATAATCAAACTCAACCGAAATATACACACACTTAGAAGTGCATGTGTTCCCCGCCGCATCAAGCAGGCACCCTACTAGTGTATATATATATATATATATATATATGTTAAATACTTTCAACTTCTGAGAGCTTTTTAATTAATTATTTGCATTTTCTTCTTGGTTATAGTTTTATTTCTAGCTAATTTAAGTAAATATCTATTTCTAGTTTTGTTTGTTGAAGTTTGATTGTATATACTCTCTCCGTCCCATTTTAAATGTCCATTTTACTACTTTTTGTTGTCTCAAATTAAATGTACATTTGTAAACAATTTTCAGTTTTGCCTATAAAAGACAAAAGACAATCAAAGATTTGAAAAAATAACTCGATGATTTTATTGTCATTTTACATAAAAGACAAAAGACAATCTTAAACTATGTGTTTGTCGGCCCATGACGTCTAAAATTGGACAGATGGAGTATTTGTTTAACTAATTATACAGTCTGAGGAGGGTAAGATGTAGACAACCTTACCTCTACCCCTAAGAGTAGAGAGACTGCTTCCAATGAGACCCCCGGCTCGATGTGGTTTGGTATCAAGCCTTGGACATAAGGCACAGAACACTTAGCAATCGGGACAAACCTAATCGGTGCATCTACGCCTTTGTCTTTTGGCTATCCATGCCACCACATGATGCATGATTAACTGTTCGTCGTTTTTAACGTTATTTTCACGAAATTAGTAAGAAAACGTTAAAACTAGTGCAACTTTACTTTTGCCCCTCCAAGGGCGAGTTAAAATGAGAACTCAAGTGTGTGACACCCGGCATATTTGGCTTAAACATTTTAGTAACATCTAAGTCTACCTTAGCAGGAAACATTTATAAACGGACTTAACTAGGTTAGTTGAGTCGGGTCAATTTAGGATTGTCCAGGGTTCAATGATCTAGAGGATCATTGGGAGTCGTTTTGGGAATACACTAGTACCGGGTCCCGTTGTTGGTGAAATTACATAAACTAATTAAGTGTATGTGTAGATTAATTGTCGTCTGGTGGATTATATACATTGATGTGTTTAAACGATGTGTAGATAATTATCCATGCTTGAATATGCTAAACATAGACTAAGGTTGCATGCTCGTATGTTAAGGTGCGTTAAAATGCGTTAAACACGACAAACTAGAAAACTAGGAAAAACATAAGTCCTGGTTCGACCACTTCGAGTGGGCGAACCTGGAAATTTGTCTTGGTTCGACCCTTAGCAAAAGGGCGAACATGGGATGTGGAATTGAAAGAATTCCATTCGACCAAGTCAGGGTACATTCGACCCTGTGAAAGGGTCGAAGGAGGTTACATTCGACCAGAGACAGGGGTCGAATGTGGCCTAGTATAAATACCAAACTTTGTCATTTTTCACCATTCCACAAACCCTAGCCGTCTCTAAACACTCTCAAACGATTTTTAACACTGAGGAAGGAGTTTTTGCTCTGGTTTTTCATAATCTAACCCATCAACAACATCTAATCAAAAATCCAAGGTGTGTTCTTGATCCTAAACCCTTTTTAAGGCATTTTAATTCGTTTTCATCTAACCCTAAATGTACAGATCTGTTCTAAGGGTGTTTTCATGATTAAAAACCTTTTAAACATTTTTCTAAACCTAAACCTTATCATTAAACATAGGTTTTCATATTAATAAACATACGTTAATGATGTGTTATGTGATATTATGTGTTGTTTAATGATTTGTTACTGTATCTATGATAGAAACATGATCTAGGGTTGCTATTGATGTTGGTTTATTGTTGTTTAGGGTTACAATTAGATAGATGGCGATATTATGGGTGTTTTCGGGATTTTGATAAATCTAAGGATTGTTACATGTTATTATTATCAATAAAACTATTGGGGGTTTTCATAAACACATTAAACAGAGCATATTGAGATGATTATGAAAGGATTTCAAAAAGTTTCTAAATTGGGTAAGAATTCCATGCATGATGTGGCATTTCCATAATTTTGCGATTTTGGTAAAGTGTTAAAACAAACTGGTTTGGAGGCAAAATTGGTGGGGTTTTGTAGGGATAAGTTATTCATGCTTGACTGCTGTGTTTAATGATGTTTCGCGATGTTTCGAATGTGTTTGAAGCGTTTTTAGGGAAACTTATCTGACAGGGTCGAACCTGGACTCATTCGACCAAACGGGTGGTCGAATGTGAGATTCCAGGGTTGAACCTGGGAAAAGTTCGGTCGAATCAGTTCAAACGGTCGAACGTGGCATCAAACGGTCAAACGAGACACTAAACGGGCGAACATGGCTTAAAAAGGGGCGAAGGTGGATTTATCTGCCTGGTTCGACCCTTCTGATGTAAAAATGAGATTTTTGATATAAACTAAGTGTTTTATGCCTGAACCTTGCGTGTAATCTATGTGTACTTGATTAGTTAGGGTAATGAGTCACCAACGGGATGTCGGGTCGGTCTAGTGTGTCGGTTGAACACTTAAACACGTTTTAAAACATACTTGGTTACGATCTGGACAATCGGGGACTAGATAACCTTATGGTTATTAGTCAGAACACTTATGTGAACATTTTGATAGATCTCCAGTAGTGGGATTAGCAAGGGCTTGGCACTTTACTATTAACTTAAGAACGCAATCTAAGGTGAGTTCATGGCCCCACTTTTACAGCTTTAACTTTTGGGGGAGAAAACATGCCCTAAACTATTTTGGTAACATATGTCATACTATGGTTTTAACTTTGCATTGCTATACAATCTTTGAATGTCCCGGGGAAAACCATGAATGTGCGGGGATGCACAACGGGGGAAATGTGGATAGATCTATTGGGCGTGACCTGCCCCACTCGTCGGCTTGGAGGGCCGGGCGGGTGCATATTGTCTCGAACTGGTAACATTGGTATCATGCTAAACATTCGGGCTGAACATGGCTAAACATTGCTAAACGTGTCTAGTAATGGTTTTCCAATCGTAGTAGTAATAAAACATACGCCTAGCTAGCGTATTTGGTGACATTGGTATAGTATGGACATGGTAACGTTTGGTAACTTTCGGTAACATATTGAACAAACCTGTGAACTCACCAGCATTATATGTTGACGTCTTTTTGGCATGTTTTTCTCAGGTCGCTAAGGTAGCAACAGTGGACTAGGCGCACGAGTCTGCATGGCGTTTAGGCTTAGTTTCATGTTTTTGAATTAAACAGTTTGAACAATGTCGCACATGGTTTTGTAACTGGTTAAATGCTTCCGCTATGATTTATAATATGTGAACTATGTTTTGAGTTTACGTATTTTATATAGTGTTGTTTATGGTGACCGTTGACTTGGATCCTGGTTTGTCATGCGCCTCGCGGTAAAACTCCGCAAGTGGAAATTTGAGGGTGTGACAGATTGGTATCAGTGCCAATGGTTATAGTGAACTAGGACTGCATGTAGAGTCTGGTCTATAGCCGAGTCGCACACACTAGACGGTCACATACTTTGAATCTATTAGTGGGGTACGTACTAACTTTGTCGGGGTGTCCTTACATCATCATCATACTTCCTTGTTACATCATCCGCTTTTATTTGGGTTCTTACCTACTCTTGTCTTCTTCTTCGGGGTTGAAGAGGAAGAGGCTGAATTGTTGACTCTAGCACACACATGCTTTCTTACACTTGCACCTATCGTAACACGTTACTAGGCGACGACATTCGACGACCGGAGTCTGGACTAGGAGTACATTTGGAGGACCATGTAGAGCAGTTTATCATTTCGGCTACACACGAAATAATAAACTGAAATGCATGAAAATCCCAATGGACTTTGAGTTTAGATGTATAGTCCTGAATTTGTCCCTAAGTTAACTCTCGTAAATTTCTAGTGGTTGACACTAGAGGTGAACCTGAATCCCTAGATTTCTTGATTTGTTAGATCATGACTGGTGCTCGTGGTGGTGGACGTCGTGGTGGCGGCGGTGGTCGTGCTGGAGGCGGTGGTCGTGGTAACATCAACATGACCCAAGCTGAACTGAATAACTTGCTAAAGCAGCAAGTGAATATGGCTATGGCTAATTTCCAGGATGGGATTAATGCCATGGGTGGTATCGCTGTCAATCCACCTCCACCTCAGTGCTCTTATTAGAAGTTTCGGGACTGTCAGCCCCATAACTTCGCTGGGACTGAGGGAGCGGTGGGACTGCTCCGATGGCTAGAGAAGGTTGAATATGTGTTCGTCATGTGTAACTGTCCCGCTGGGGACCGGGTTAAGTATACTACTGCGAAATTCGAGGGGCCTGCATTGTCGTGGTGGAATGCTACTACCCAGAACATAAAACTGCGGGAGGCTATTGCTATGCCTTGGGCTGATTTTATGCATCTGTTGAGGAGCGAGTACTGTCCGAGGGAGGAAGTACAGAAGTTGGAACATGAAGTCTGGAGTTACAAGATGGTTGGGTCCGAGATTGAAGAGTACACTGTGAGGAGGAATGAGCTGGTGGTGTTGTGCCCTGATTTGCACACACCCGAGTATAGGAGGATCGAGCACTATGTATCCGGGTTAGTGCCAGAGATTGCTGGATTAGTGGCTGCTGGGAATCTTCCCATTCTTGCTGAAGTTGTTCGATCAGCTCATCAGATGACTAACTTAAAGGTGGCAGAGGGTGTTTTGCCTCCTAAGGGTACTACTGCGAAGGTTTCTGAAGGGAACAAGAAGAAGTGGGATAATGTGGGGAAGAGTGTCGTGCCAGCGCCATCTCAGCCGGTGAAGAAGTTTGATTCAACTGGGTCTTCTTCAGGGCAGAAGTCGGGAGGGTATGTTGGGAAGCATCCCAAGTGCAACAAGTGTGGTTATCACCATTCTGCGAATTGTGATCAGGCTCACTGTCATCGGTGCCATCAATTGGGGCATCATGCTAAGGATTGCAGGGTGGCACTTACCTCAACTCAGACTCCTGCTGCTACTCCTACTCCTGCTGCTCAGGGGACTCCAGGAAAGCAGGGGTGCTATAACTCTGGTGACACGGGACACTTCAAGCGTGAATGTCCTAAGCTGAAGCAGGGTGATAATGGAAGGGGCGGGAACGGTAACGGGAACAACGGGGGCGGAGGCAGGACTGCACGTGCTTTCGTCATTGGATCTGCAAAGGCTAGGCAGGATCCAGACATAGTTACCGATACGATCCTTCTTAATGATCGCTATGTTTTTGTCTTGTTTGATTCTGGTGCCGATAAGAGTTTCGTATCTATGGACATTAGGCGATTGCTAGATATAGTACCCACACCTTTAGAGGCTAAGTACTTAATAGAATTGGCTGATGGTAAGAAAATCAAAGCGACGCACACCCTTAGGGAATGTCGCTTGGAACTGTCGGGTTTATCTTTCCCCATTGACCTTATGCCAGTACCCCTGGGTAGTTTTGATGTCATTGTCGGCATGGATTGGTTATCGTTGTATCGTGCTGGGATCGTTTGTTTCGATAAGATTATTCGGATCCCTCTCCCTGATGAGAGACTCTTTCGGTTCATGGCGAGAAAAGAGGTGCTCCGCTGAGTATCATTTCTAGCATGAAAGGCCGTAAGTATCTTCGGAAGGGTTGTTCGGCCATTCTGGCACTTGTTAACGTTTCTACTGACGATGAGAAGAAGATCGAGGATATTCCAGTGGTTCGTGATTTTCCCGATGTATTCCCTGATGATTTGCCTGGTCTTCCTCCCCATCATCAGGTCGAGTTTGGTATTGATCTTGCTCCGGGTGCAGCTCCTATTGCCCGGGCTCCGTATCGTCTTGCACCTCCCGAGATGCAAGAGTTGTCCAGCCAGTTGTAGGAACTCTTGGAAAAAGGTTTCATCTGACCAAGTTCTTCCCCGTGGGGAGCTCTTATTTTGTTTGTGAAGAAGAAGGACGGAAGTCTTCGCATGTGTATTGATTATCGTGAGCTGAACAAGGTGACCATCAAGAATCGTTATCCTCTCCCTCGCATAGATGATCTCTTTGACCAGCTCCAGGGCTCTAGTTACTACTCGAAGATTGATTTGCGGTCCCGTTATCACCAATTGCGCGTCCGGGAAGCTGACATTCTGAAGACTGCTTTTCGTACTCGATATAGCCATTTTGAGTTCTTGGTCATGCCTTTTGGTCTCACTAACGCACCAGCGGTGTTCATGGATTGATGAACCGCGTTTGTAAGCCTTACGTTGATAAGTTCATCATCGTGTTTATTGAGGATATTCTGGTTTATTCTAAGAACAAGACGGATCATGAGGAACACCTACGGTTGGTCCTGGAACTTTTGAGACAGGAGCAGTTGTATGCTAAGTTCTCAAAGTGTGATTTTTGGTTACGTGAAGTTCAATTCCTAGGGCATGTGGTTAATGAAATGGGAATTCATGTTGATCCGGCTAAGATCGAAGCTATTAAAGACTGGGAAACACCAAAGACGCCATCTGAGGTGCGGCAATTCCTAGGTCTTGCGGGTTACTATCGTCGTTTCATTGAGGGATTTTCGAAGATCGCTCAACCCCTCACCACTCTTACCCAGAAAGACCAAAAGTTTGACTGGGGTGAACCACATGAATCAGCATTTCAGATGCTGAAGTTTAAACTTTGTTCTCCACCTATCTTATCCTTACCTGAAGGTACGTATTACTTCGTTGTGTACTATGACGCTTCTATTCGTGGTCTCGGTTGTGTGTTGATGCAACGCAGGAAGGTTATTGCTTATGTTTCTCGTCAACTCAAGGTTCATGAGAAGAACTACACTACTCATGACTTGGAACTGGGTGCGGTGGTCTTTGCGTTGAAAATCTGGAGACATTACTTGTACGGCACCAAGTGTGAAGTATACACTGATCACAAGAGTCTCCAACATATTTTCTACCAGAAGGTGTTGAACATGCGGCAGCATCGCTGGGTTGAACTCCTGAACGATTATGACTGTGCTATCAAATACCATCCTGGCAAGGCGAACATTGTGGCGGACGCCCTGAGAAGGAAGGAGTCTGCGAATCCTCGAGCCTTACAGCTCACCATTCATTCCTCATTGCCTGACCGAATCCGTTCTGCACAATTGGAAGCTTTGAAGGAGGAAAACCTTAAGGCTGAAACTATGCACAGTGCTGACAAGCATCTTGAACTCAGGACCGATGGCTTACACTATTTTGCGGGAGGTGTTTGGGTTCCCTTGTTCGGGGGATTACGCGAGCTTGTTTTGGATGAAGCTCACAAATCCCGATATTCTATTCATCCGGGCTCCGATAAGATGTATCAGGATTTGAAGAAACTTTATTGGTGGCCAAACATGAAGGCTGAAATAGCTTCTTATGTCAGCAATTGCTTGACCTGTGCTAAAGTCAAGGTGGAGTATCAGAGGCCGTCTGGT
The DNA here is from genome assembly GCA_028751855.1 of Ambrosia trifida. Taxonomy (NCBI): domain Eukaryota; kingdom Viridiplantae; phylum Streptophyta; class Magnoliopsida; order Asterales; family Asteraceae; genus Ambrosia; species Ambrosia trifida. The sequence goes on along the minus strand of CM054123.1, from coordinate 168,196,240 downwards.
CTCCTGCAACAACCAGAGGTTCCAGAATGGAAGTGGGAGCGAATCACGATGGATTTTGTCACCAAACTACCAAGATCACCAAGTGGTTATGATATGATCTGGGTGATTGTTGACAGGTTGACAAAATCGGCATGTTTCATACCTATAAAGGAAACCGATGGACTCGAGCAGTTGGCTCGACTTTACCTTAAGGAGGTGGTTGCTCGGCACGGGGTGCCTGTTTCTATTATTTCTGATCGTGATTCTCGTTTTGCTTCACATTTCTGGAAGGCTCTGCACAAGGCTTTGGGTACTTAGTTGGATATGAGAACGGCTTATCATCCGCAAATTGATGGACAGAGTGAGCGGACAATTCAAACCTTGGAAGACATGCTTCGGGCATGTGTTATTGATTTTGGCAAGAGTTGGGAGATTCACCTACCGTTGGTGGAGTTCTCCTACAACAACAGCTATCACTCTAGTATCAAGGCAGCTCCGTTCGAGGCTCTCTACGGACGGAAATGTCGATCACTTCTCTGTTGGGCCGAGGTGGGCGAGAGCCAGCTCACTGGTCCGGAACTGGTGTACGAAACTTCGGAGAAAATCGTACAAATTCGTAACAGTTTGGTTGCTGCGCGGGATCGTCAGAAGAGCTATGCCGATCGCCGTCGCAAACCTTTGGAGTTCCAGGTTGGGGACAGGGTACTTCCGAAAGTTTCACCATGGAAGGGCGTTATACGCTTTGGAAAGCGTGGCAAGCTCAACCCTCGTTATGTCGGACCGTTCGCAATCCTGGAACGGATTGGGCCGGTGGCATACAGACTTGACCTACCGGCGGAGCTCGGTAGTGTTCACAACGTCTTCCATGTGTCTAACTTGAAGAAGTGTCTGGCTGATGAATCTCTCATTGTACCACTAGAAGAGATCAAGGTTGATGATCATCTTCGCATCGTGGGGGAACCTGTCGAGATTCTCGACTATAAGATTCGTAGCCTTCGTCGGAGTAAAATCCGCATCATCAAAGTTCGTTGGAACTCGAACCGTGGACCGGATTTCACGTGGGAACGGGAGGATCAGATGAAAGCTAAGTATCCTCATCTCTTTCCGAAACGCGCATTCGAATCGAGGCATGTTACTGCTGAAGTGGAATGAATCTCGGGTCGAGATTCCTTTCAACATGGGAATGATGTGATAACCGGTAAATTTTCTTTTCGTTTCATTCTTTTCCGTCTCTTTCATTTTTGGGCTTCGTGCAATTTTTGGGACGAAAATTCTTTCAACGTGGGGATGATGTGACACCCGACATATTTGGCTTAAACATTTTAGTAACATCTAAGTCTACCTTAGCAGGAAACATTTATAAACGGACTTAACCAGGTTAGTTGAGTTGGGTCAATTTAGGATTGTCCAGGGTTCAATGATCTGGAGGATCATTGGGAGTCGTTTTGGGAATACACTAGTACCGGGTCCTGTTGTCGGTGAAATTACATAAACTAATTAAGTGTATGTGTAGATTAATTGTCGTGTGGTGGATTATATACATTGATGTGTTTAAACGATGTGTAGATAATTATCCATGCTTGAATATGCTAAACATAGACTAAGGTTGCATGCTCGTATGTTAAGGTGCGTTAAAACGCGTTAAACACGACAAACTGGAAAACTAGGAAAAACATAAGTTCTGGTTCGACCACTTCGAGTGGGCGAACCTGGAAATTTGTCTTGGTTCGACCCTTAGCAAAAGGGCGAACCTGGGATGTGGAATTGAAAGAATTCCATTCGACCAAGTCAGGGTACATTCGACCCTGTGAAAGGGTCGAAGGAGGTTACATTCGACCAGAGACAGAGGTCGAATGTGGCCTACTATAAATACCAAACTTTGTCATGTTTCACCATTTCACAAACCCTAGCCGTCTCTAAACACTCTCAAACGATTTTTAACACTGAGGAAGGAGTTTTTGCTCTGGTTTTTCATAATCTAACCCATCAACAACATCTAATCAAAAATCCAAGGTGTGTTCTTGATCCAAACCCATTTTAAGGCATTTTAATTCGTTTTCATCTAACCCTAAATGTTCAGATCTGTTCTAAGGGTGTTTTCATGATTAAAAACCTTTTAAACATCTTTCTAAACCTAAACCTTATCATTAAACATAGGTTTCATATTAATAAACATACGTTAATGATGTGTTATGTGATATTATGTGTTGTTTAATGATTTGTTACTGTATCTATGATAGAAACATGATCTAGGGTTGCTATTGATGTTGGTTTATTGTTGTTTAGGGTTACAATTAGATAGATGGCGATATTATGGGTGTTTTGGGGATTTTGATAAATCTAAGGATTGTTACATGTTATTATTATCAATAAAACTATTGGGGGTTTTCATAAACACATTAAGCAGAGCATATTGAGATGATTATGAAAGGATTACAAAAATTTTCTAAATTAAGTAAGAATTCCATGCATGATGTGACATTTCCATAATTTTGCCATTTTGGGAAAGTGTTAAAACAAACTGGTTTTGGGGCAAAATTGGTGGGGTTTTGTAGGGATAAGTTATTCATGCTTGACTGCTGTGTTTGATGATGTTTCGCGATGTTTCGAATGTGTTTGAAGCGTTTTTAGGGAAACTTATCTAACAGGGTCGAACCTGGGCTCATTCGACCAAACAGGTGGTCGAATGTGAGATTCCAGGGTCGAACCAGGGAAAAGTTTGGTCGAATCAGTTCAAACGGTCGAACGTGGCATCAAACGGTCGAACGAGACACTAAACAGGCAAACGTGGCTTAAAAAGGGGCGAAGGTGGATTTATCTGCCTGGTTCGACCCTTTTGATGTAAAAATGAGATTTTTGATACAAACTAAGTGTTTTATGCATGAACCTTGCGTGTAATCTATGTGTACTTGATTAGTTAGGGTAATGAGTCACCAACGGGATGTCGGGTCGGCCTAGTGTGTCGGTTGAACACTTAAACACGTTTTAAAACATACTTGGTTACGATCTGGACAATCGGGGACTAGATAACCTTATGGTTATTAGTCAGAACACTTATGTGAACATTTTGATAGATCTCCGGTAGTGGGATTATCAAGGGCTTGGCACTTTACTATTAACTGAAGAACGCAATCTAAGGTGAATTCATGGCCCCACTTTTACAGCTTTAAATTTTGGGGGAGAAAACATGTGCTAAACTATTTTGGTAACATATGTCATACTATGGTTTTAACTTTGCATTGCTATACAATCTTTGAATGTCCCGGGGAAAACCATGAATGTGCGGGGATGCACAACGGGGGAAATGTGGATAGATCTATTGGGCGTGACCTGCCCCACTCGTCGGCTTGGAGGGCCGGGCGGGTGCATATTGTCTCGAACTGGTAACATTGGTATCATGCTAAACATTCGGGCTGAACATGGCTAAACATTGCTAAACGTGTCTAGTAATGGTTTTCCAATCGTAGTAGTAATAAAACATACGCCTAGCTAGCGTATTTGGTGACATTGGTATAGTATGGACATGGTAACGTTTGGTAACTTTCGGTAACATATTGAACAAACCTGTGAACTCACCAGCATTATATGTTGACGTCTTTTTGGCATGTTTTTCTCAGGTCGCTAAGGTAGCAACAGTGGACTAGACGCACGAGTCTGCATGGCGTTTAGGATTAGTTTCATGTTTTTGAATTAAACAGTTTGAACAATGTCGCACATGGTTTTGTAACTGGTTAAATACTTCCGCTATGATTTTTATAATATGAGAACTATGCTTTGAGTTTACGTATTTCATATAGTGTTGTTTATTGTGACCGTTGACTTGGATCCTGGTTTGTCATGCGTCTCGCGGTAAAACTCCGCAAGTGGAAATTTGAGGGTGTGAGAACGTGAGTTGTGAGAAGTAGAGAACTCTTGTGGACCATTGATCTTGATGATCCAATGGTTGAGATCAACTGATGGAATTTTTTGTCTTGACATGTTTGTTATTTATTTTTTATTATGATAAAGTCAAATAAGGGGTATTTAGGTAAAATGCCATGAAAGAGAAACAAATAATATAATATCATATTATTTTTTTATTTCATTATTTAAAAAATAATATTTTAAATAAGAACTCAAGTGAGTTGTGAGAACTAAAGAACTCTTGTGGACCATTGATATTGATGATGCAATGGTTGAGATCAACTGATGGGATGTTTTGTCTTGACATGTTTGCTAATTATTTTTTATTATGATAAAGTCAAATAAGGGGTATTTAGGTAAAATGCCATGAAAGAAAAACAATTAATATAATATCATATTAGTTTTTTATTTCATTACTTAAAAAATCATATTTTTTAAACTGTAATTTATTTTTTTAATTCAGTAAACCTAAAACCCATGTATAAAAAATCTTTACACCAGTGTAAAAAGTCAAACATTCATAATTTTTACATCTGCTGTTCTGTAATATATCCCCTCGAGGTTTACACTTTTCTAAAATTTACATTGGTGTAAAACATCAAAAAAACGTCGTAAAAGAACTTGAACACCTCTCTTTGACTGAGCCTCGTAACCAACATAAGTCCGGCAAGCTCGGGTGCGCATTGTTTCTCTTGAACCACAAGAACATGCACCTAACAAGATTGATATCTAAAATTACAATTTACAACAAATAACACACATATGTATATAAATAAATTACATTTAAAACACTAAAAGTTAATGTTTGTTTCCGTGTTATGTTATCTTTTAGTGAAAAATACCCACCCAATTTAAGTTACTTATAACATAACTTCCTTTTAAACATCATAAAAGTAAATGGGTCAAGCTGCCACGTAAACCCAACATGACCCATTTAGCTAACAGTGGTCATTGGTCACAGGTCCTACCCGATACGATTTAGTCTAAACCCATGCCTATAAAATTTCATGTCGTGCTAGAAATTCATACACGACTCATATAAAAATCATACTATAGTCATATAATACGGCGATATGATAATGAATGAACAAAGTAAAAAATTAAAGATGTTACCATGCAAAAGTTCAAGTAGAGTTTTGTTCTCGTGATTAGATTTTAACAAGACTACCAACCAAGATAAGGCTTTTATCTCAAATATAAAAACAGAGTAGAGGTGGCCATTTCAACCCAAAAACTGATCAGGCTGTTTAACACACAAGCCACCTATAAAAATGGATGAAAAGGGTGAGTCAATCCACATTGACCCATTTGTTTCTAACCCATTACCCAGCCCACGTAATACATCCATTTTGCCACTGAAGGACTAACTACTATAGCAGACATGTAATACATTGAAAAAACTGTATTTTCATCACACTAAAATAGGTATTACACCGGTGTAAATAACCCAAACAGAAAACTCCATTGTTAAAATATTAATTTTTTAACTTTATTTTATTTTTTTAATTAATTTAATTTTTTAAAACAAAAAAATCAAAATGCACTTTCTGTCGTCTCGCTCTCATTTTTACATTGGTGTAATACCAGTGTTTGTCTATATAAACCAACCATCCATAATTTTTGTATGATTTACACTGGTGTAGTTACACCAGTGTAAATCTGCCATACACAAACTGCTACAAAAATTACACTAGTGTAAAAAACAAGCTAGAAAAAGATGGATGGCGTGCTTTACATTCATATTTACACTGGTGTAAACTGGTGTTTACACCGGTGTTATCATGCCCATAAAATGTGACTTCTTGTTCCGGTCCAGGCACATTGCTAAACCACAAGGTTGTATTAAAAATACACTTTGTGGTTTAGTTTCCCTACAGCCTCTTGATAAGGCTAAAACGAATTACAGAATAAAAGAGAGTTCAAATAAAAGAGAGTTCAAAAGTTCATCTTGATAAGTTTTTCTAAACAAAAACAGAAAGTAGATTCAAAAGTTCATCTTGATAAGGCTAAAACGAATTATTATATGTTTAACAAAAACACTCACCACTAACCGACCCTATGCACCAATTAAGCTCTTTTAACACTATTCATCAAGTTCAAATTTTGATATATAGGATAATATCTCCTTTAAAAATTAAAATTATAATGTCACTTTTATAAATAATCAGTTAGAAAATGATAGGAGTAACCAACAAAAATATGCACCAAAGTTCAGACCCACATTCAATTTAATGTTGAACCATCTTCATCATCTATTCATGACTGCTACATTCATTTATGTGACATCCTTCTAGAACCACAAAGTGAACCATATCTAACCTAACCAACACCCTTTACTCCTTGAATTCTTCAAAGTGAAACCATATCTAAAACCACAATTTACACCAGTGTTTTCTTAATAATAACAATAATAATAATAATATTAAAAATAATAATAATAATAATAATAATAATAATAAATACCTTTACCATCACCAGACCACCATCACCGGACCACCGTCACAGTCGAACAACCCTGCACCATCGAACCACCTACCTCCACAGCGACGAACCACCACCCAAGACCACCACCATTCAGATCCCCAAATACCACCCCTCAACCACCCATTCGAACCACCCATGTACCATCACCGGACCACCCTCCACACCACAGCCCCTCAACCACAAACAAATGCCTCCACCATCGACCCCTCTACACTATCAAAACACCCCTCTACACCATCAAACCACCGAAAACTCCATCCAAACACCACAGATCCGCCAAAAAAACCACAGATCCGTCAAAAAAATCACCTACGAACCGTCTAACCTTCATCGTCTTCTTGTTTTCAGATGAGAGAGAGAAAGAGAGAGAGAGAGAGAGAGAGAAGGCGAGAGAGAGAGAGAGAGAGAGAGAGAATTGTATGTGTGTATGTGAGAGAGAGAGAAGGGATGAGAGAGAGAAGTAGAAGATAGAGAGTTTGAATCTGAGAGAAAGAGAGTGTGTGTTAATCTTCATATTATTATTATTATTATTATTATTATTATTATTATTATTATTATTATTATTATTTAATTATAGGGAGTAATCATCACATGTGTAAAATTACCAAAAAGCCCATACCTAATTATGTGTAAAAGACTATATTGTGCCTATTTAAAAAAATACAAATAATTATAAAGGTGGTAATACATTGAAAATAATGTATTTTCATCACTAAAATAGATATTACACCGGTGTAAATAACCCAAACAGAAAACTCCATTATTAAAATATTCATTTTTTTAAATTTAGTTTATTTTTTAATTAATTTACATTTTTATAACAAAAAAATCAAAATGCACTTTCTGTCGTCTCGCTCTGGTTTTTACATTGATGTAATTATTTACACTGGTGTTTGTCTATATAAACCAACCATCCATAATTTTTCTATAATTTACACAGGTGTAGTTACACCAGTGTAAATCTGCCATACAAAAACTGCTACAAAAAATACACTAGTGTAAAAATCAAACTAGAAAAAGATGGATGGCGTGCTTTACATTCATATTTACACTAGTGTAAAATGTTGTTTACACCAGTGTTATCATGCCCATAAAATGATATCATGCCCATAAAATGTGACTTCTTGTTTCGGACCAGGCACATTGCTAAACCACGAGGTTGTATTAAAAATGCACTTTGTGGTTTAGTTTCCCTACAGCCTCTTGATAAGGCTAAAACGAATTACAAAATAAAAGAGAGTTCAAATAAAAGAGAGTTCAAAAGTTCATCTTGATAAGTTTTTCTAAACAAAAACAGAAAGTAGATTCAAAAGTTCATCTTGATAAGGCTAAAACGAATTATTATATGTTTACCAAAAAGACTCACCACTAACTGACCCTATGCACCAATTAAGCTCTTTTAACACTATTCATCAAGTTCAAAATTTGATATATAGGATAATATCTTCTTTAAAAATTAAAATTATAATGTCACTTTTATAAATAATTAGTTAGAAAATGATAGGAGTAACCAACAAAAATATGCACCATAGTTCAGACCCACATTCAATTTAATGTTGAACCATCTTCATCATCTATTCATGACTACTACATTCATTTATGTGACATCCTTCTAGAACCACAAAGTGAAACCATATCTAACCTAACCAATACCATCAATCTACACCCTTTACTCATTGAATTCTTCAAAGTGAAACCATATCTAAAACCACAATTTACACCAGTGTTTACTTAATAATAATAATAATAATAATAATAATAATAATAATAATAATAATAATAATAATAATAATAATAATAATAATAATAAATACCTGTACGATCACCAGACCACCATCATCGGACCACCATCACAGTCGAACCACCCTGCACCATCGAACCACCTACCTCCACAGCCACGAACCACCACCCAAGACCACCACCATTCAGATCCCCAAACACCACCCCTCAACCACCCATTCGAACCACCCCCTGTACCATCACCAGACCACCCTCCACACCACAGCCACTCCACCACAAACAGGTTCCTCCACCATCGACCCCTCTGCACTCTCAAAACACCCCTCTACACCATCAAACCACTGAAAACACTATCCAAACACCACAGATCCGCCAAGAAAACCACTGATCCGTCAAAAAAATCACCTTCGAACCGTGTAACCTTCATCTTCTTCTTGTTTTCAGATGAGAAAGAGAGAGAGAGAGAGAGAAGGCGATAGAGAATTGTATGTGTGTATGTGAGAGAGAGAGAGGGGATGAGAGAGCGAAGTAGAAGAGAGAGAGAGTTTGAATCTGAGAGAGAGAGAGAGAGTGTGTGTGTGTGTGTTAATCTTAATATTATTATTATTATTATTATTATTAACATTAGTATTATTATTATTTAATTATAGGGAGTAATCATCACATGTGTAAAATTACCAAAAAGCCCATACCTAATTGTGTGTAAAAGACTATATTGTCCCTATTTAAAAAATACAAACAATTATAAAGGTGGTGATGTGTCACTTGGTGAATGGTCTAGAGGGGTTCTCTAGTTCTCACAAGTCAGTGAAATTTTTATTTGAACCCAATCCTATATATATATATATATATATTATACGCAAACCGTAAATGGGGCGTAGTATGTGTGTGTATATATATATATATAGATGTTAAATAATTTCAACTTCTGAGAGCTTTTTAATTAATTATTTGCGTTTTCTTCTTGGTTATAGTTTTAGTTCTAGCTAATATAATTATATATCTATTTCTAGTTTTTTTTTTGTTGAAGTTTGATTTTATATACGCTCTCCGTCCCATTTTAAATGTCCATTTTACTATTTTTTGTTGTCTCAAATTAAATGTACATTTCTAAACAATTTTCAATTTTGCCTATAAAAGACAAAAAACAATCAAAGATTTGAAATAATAACTCGATGATATTATTGTCATTTTACATAAAAGACAAAAGACAATCTTAACTTGTGTATTTGTGGGCCCATGACGTCTAAAATCGGACGTGTGGAGTATTTGTTTAACTAATTATACAGTCTGAGGAGGATAGGATGTAGGCAGCCTTACCTCTACCCCTGAGAATAGAGAGGCTGCTTCCAATGAGACCCCCGGCTCGATGTGGTTTGGTATCAAGCCTTGGACATAAGGCACATAACACTTAGCAATCGGGACAAACCCAATCGGTGCATGTACCCCTTTGTCTTTTGGCTAACCACGCCACCACATGATGCATGATTAACCGTCCATCGTTTTTAACGTTATTTTTACGAAATTAGTAAAATAACGTTAAAACTAGTGCAACTTTACTTTTGCAACTCCAAGGGCCACACACACCCACACACACACACACACACATATATATATATATATATTATATGCGCACACCTTAAATGGGGTGTAGTGTGTGTGTATATATATGTATAGATGTTAAATAATTTCAACTTCTGAGAGCTTTTTAATTAATTATTTGCGTTTTCTTCTTGGTTATAGTTTTAGTTCTAGATTGAAGTTTGATTTTATATACTCTCTCCGTCCCATTTTAAATGTCCATTTTACTAATTTTTGTTGTCTCAAATTAAATGTACAGTTCTAAACAATTTTCAGTTTTGCCTATATAAGACAAAAGACAATCAAAGATTTGAAATAATAACTCGATGATATTGTTGTCATTTTACATAAAAGACAAAAGAGAATCTTAAACTGTGTGTTTGTGAGCCCATGACGTCTAAAATTGGACCGATGGAGTATTTGTTTAACTAATTATACAATAACTAGCCGTTGGCCAACAGCTAATTGGGTGTCAACGGTCGAATTTGCCTCGCTATCACACACGAGTACACCAACGTCCACTCGCTCGCGCGGTCGTTAGCCTATGGATGTTGTGGTTCTAGCTAGCCACGTGGATCAAGTGGTGGCTCATCGTAGCTCGCTCGCGGGACACAACACATAGTCTTAGGGGCTATTTGGTAGCCTCTTAATCAGCCTCTTAACTATTCAGGTCTGAATCATTCATCATTCAGATTGTTTGTTTTAACATCTGAATGGAATGATTAGTTACTAAACCATTAAGCTAATAAGGGATGCTGAATGGTTCAGCTCTTAACCATTCAGAGCCTCTTAACCATTCAGACCATCTTAATGATTCAGCATTTAATGAACCAAACAGTCCCTTAGGGTTATGAAAAACTTGGATTATTACATCCATAGTACCACACGAATTCATACCCGCAAACACTAATAGAGTAAGTCTTATATCTATATATATAATAAACCAAAGCATTTTTATGAAATGTCATAATATTATGCAATCTCTATTTTGAGAGATGCCACATAGGATGTGATGTGACAACTCTAGACCCATTAAAAAAAGAAAAGAATAAATATGGTTTAAATATGATTTAACATAATCTATTAAATACCTAATCTACTAAATATAAATATTAAAACTTTATTATTTTCTCTCTCATGTTTCATCTCATAACTTTTAAACGTTAATATCTTTTATATACGAGATTTTTTAAAGAAAAAATATTACACCAAATTAACGAGAGCGTTTTATTATCTTTCCAACGAGTATCATAGTGTTATATAAAAAACGGAGAAAAAAACGACTATTTTTTGTAACCCGACATGTATTGTGTCAGGTTAGGAATTAGTTTAAAAAAAATTGTGGGTTTGGGTCGGACCTGGGATTAGGTGATACCCAACCCAATTACCTTTTTTTATATTAGAATATGATAACTTATGACAGATATTTGTTTAAAATAATAATAATAATAATAATATTCATTAATCATATATTGACAAGTCATTAATTATGTTGTCATATTAGATATTTTATTATGTCATATTAGATATTTCAACCCGAGACGCTCTTCAACAGGTAATTGCTATGTTTTCTTTTTCTACCATATTCTGAAATAGCTTAAATCTTATTGTATGCAGTTGTTGATGTTGTAAGGTGAAATTGATCTTTTGGGATATTTGTTTAAAGTATCTAATGTAAGTTGATACATAGATGTCATTTTTATAGTTTAGATATTCTAATTTTATTCACTTTACTTAGATTTCTCAACACGGGACGCTCCCGATGTATAACCTAGTAGTAGATATGTACGTATATATATCATGAGATAAGAATGTTAAAGAGAAAAGCCATAGAAGAACACCCACCACCAAATTTTTTTTGACAAGCAATGAAGTATGTTACCTGTTTCGATCTTAAAGCCAACTCAAAAACTGTCTTGCAATATGAAATATTCGATGGCAGCGTAGACCCGATTAACACAACATAGTCTGGCCGGATGTAAGGCGGCCGGCTTACCAAGTGGCGGGTGTGACCCCATCTAATCTCAATACAGAGTCTCGTACCAGATTACCTTTTAATTAATCGTCCCAATTGTTATTATTACTTACAAGTAAGAACGGATTAAAATATAAGCATGCGTCTAACATAAACGTGGCTAAATAAGATGTGAATGAATGAATGGTTGCTAATTCAACGGTTTTGGAACCACACAAAGAGGTTTGGCCTTTGATAAGGTGATTCCAAATGTGTCAGTCATGTCCAGAGTGTCGTTTTTAATTTTTGTGTCGATATTCCAATCAAAATTATTGAGCAATGACCCCAACCATGATAGGGAGTAGGGACCATACGCATTGCAAGGGGCAAACCAGGGCATATCCTTCGTCCAGCACCTCACGAGATTAGATTTAAATTAGACCTGACAATTTCAACCTATCTAGTTATGTTTGGGTTGTTTTGAGTTTAAAATTTGACCTTGTGGGTTAAAATGGGTTTGGTATAATTTTCAAGAGGGTTAGGATGAGTAATTTTAATTGTAGGAAATAAGTAAGTGGGTCAGGATGGGTATGTCAAAAAAAAAAACAAATGGGTCAGGATGAGTATTTTTAAATAATCATATACAAATTTGAATTAAAACTCGCCCAACACCAAAAGCATTGATGCCTCATAGAAATCACTGTCATTAAAAACAAAAAAGTTATATCTTTTGCATTTGTTGATCACCCCAGTCGGTTCGAAAACCTTCGGGTCGTTAACGGACGACAATGTCGAAACAACACGGGTCGTTAACGAGACCGATCTCATCGAAACGGTTTGAGTCGTTTGGGGGTTTGATCGAGAGCAAACGGTCTGGGTTGTTGACCAGCCCGTTCGGATCGAAATGGTCTGGTCGTTGACGGGACCGGTCGGGTCAAAACGGTCCGTGTTACTAACGGGATCGGTCAGGCCGAAACGGTTCGGGTCGCTAACGGGCACGGTCGGGTCGAAACAGTACGGGTCGCTACGGAACGGGTCTGGTTGAAATGGTCTGGATCGTTATCGGGCCCGGTCGGGTCGAAACGGTCCGGGTCGCTACCAGGGCGGGTGGAAACGGTCGGGGTCGCTACAGGACGAGTCAGGTTGAAACGGTCAGGGTCATTATCAGGCCCGGTCGGGTCGAAACAATCCGGGTCTCTAGCGGCCCCGACCAGGTCGAAACAGTCCGGGTCGCTACTGGATGGGTTAGATTGAAGCGGTCTGGTCGTTACCGGGCCTGGTCGGGTCGAAACGGTCCGGGTCGCTACCGGGCCCGGCCGAATCGAAACGGTCTGGGTTGCTACGGGACGGGTCAGGATGAAACCGTCAGGGTCGTTATTAGGCCCGGTTGGGTCGAAACAGTCCGGGTCGCTAGCGCGCCCTGCCGGGTCGAAACAGTCCAGGTCACTACGGGGACGGGTCAGATTGAAACGGTCTGGGTCGTTACCGGACCCGGTTGGGTCGAAACGGTCCGCGTCGCTAGTGGGCCCGGTCGGGTCGAAAGAGTCCGGATCGCTACGGGACGGGTCACGTTGAAAAGGTCTGGGTCGTTATCGGGCCCTGTCGGGTCGAAACAGTCCGGGTCGCTACCGAGCCCGGCCGGGTCGAAATAGTCTGGGTCGCTACCGGGCCCGCCCGGGTCGAAAAAGTCTGGGTCGCTACGGGACGCTGTTGGATCAGTATTAAGCTGCTCTTTTATTTTGAACTTGCTAATTGACACTTAAGTGTTTGGCAAGTTCTTTGGTGAGTGTTAGCACAGCGGAATGTTTATAAGTTTATAGCTACACTTTGTCAACAGGAGTTATTACTCCCCCTGGAATCAAGAACTAATAAATGAGAAGTGTTTATTGAGAATCTAAGTATTGAATGAGAATGAAACACTTTGACAGATTCTCAGTAAACACGAAATGGAAATAACAATAATAAGAGTTGAAGGATTTCTTGTATTAAAATCAATGTCTAAAATAGAAGGATGAATCCTTCTATTTATAGACTTTACAAATACATGAACCTTGCCAAAAAGCAAGTTCAGAAACAAGTTGCAACAAGTTGCAGTCTTGGAACTTGTACGTAAAGCAAAAAGAAATACTAAAGTATTAAACTACTGATATACAAAGGCGGTGGAAAAGATCTTCTTTAAGTACTGATGAATGACAAACTACTGATGAGTAGTTTGTCTTCAGTAGTTCATCAGTAGAAGTGTCTGGTTTGAACTTCAGAACTTCTGATGACTTCTTCTTCAGTACTTCTGAATCTCTTCTTCAGCAGTTTGATTCCTTGTCTTCTGCAGTTCCATACTTAGAGTATTTTGACAGAAAGTGAATTAGACTAAGGTTTGCAAAAGTGGTTTCACCAATCCTTTTTGTCCTAACAATCTCCCCCTGGATTGATGAAGCCAAAACCTTACTAATTCCTTATTGTTCATTTCTGTCCTTCACAATTTTCCATATTCCTTTGAACATGGAATTCTTGAGCTGGTTGAGTTGATCATCAGTAAGAGACCCTTTTCTTGGTTCCAAGTGTTGGATTGTAAGCAGGTCTTTGGTTGACAGTTTCTTCAGTTCTTTCATCGACCTATATTCCCTGCTTGTTTGATCTCTTCTTGTCACAAGTACTGAGTTGTTATCAGTAAAGGACCATCTGATGACTGGTACTTTAGACTTGTCAAAGTCTGCAGTGTAGGGAACCATGGTGGTACCCTGGGTTTCTTCTGAGTGTTGAATGTTTTCAACTTCAGTGACTCTCAGGTGGGATTCACCTCCTTGCTGTTGTTCCATCACATTAGGTATCTGAAATGTTGGCAAATGATGTTCAGTTGTTACCTTAGTATGCAGTTTGTCTGTGATGGTCCTCTGGATTTGATATGCAAAGGTGGAAGGATCCCAGAATTGTGTGAGCAGAGGCTTCTCTTCTATGTCAAAAACAGAATGTACTACTGTACTACCTTCTAGTAGTACCATTCTGAAATCAATCTTTACTTTTTCCTATGTCTTCTTTCTTTGGGTAGCTGGTCTTCTTTGAACACCAAAAGTTCTAACTACTGAAGTTGAAGCTTCAGCAGTTTGAAACTTCTCTGGATTAGCAGCCCTTGCAGCCTTGTATTTTCTGTATGTGTCCACCAGTCTTTCTTCTTTCCACTTGGACACTGAGGCTTTTGAACCATAACCATTGGCTACCAGTTCTTCTATCATCTGAGCTCTCTTGGCCTTGGTGTCTTTACTTGTTGCAAGTTTATCTGCAACAAGTTGAGCTCTTCTTGTCAGCTCTTCCACAGAGAGTCTCTTCAATGTATGGGCTTTGACTTTGCTGTTCTTCATAATGTAAGACATCAGTTGATGTCTTTTGTCTTGTTCAGCAATCTCATCAAGGCTAGCCTGCCTTTGTAGTTCAGCTTCATAAGCCTAAAGTTTTTCTTCATGGCTTAGGTCTAAGTCATCCCTTTCTTCCAGGTTTTTCCAAATCAGATCTTCTCTGGCCTTCTTTTGGGCTGCAACTAAACTCTTCTCTAGTAATTCAGCTGATTGAGAGATTGGAGAAGGGTTTAGCACAGTCATTGTTGTAACTGTTGTAGTAGGCCTGATAGGAGCAGTTGTTGGTTGAGTAGGAGCAGTTGTTCTGGAAGGGTCAGCAGTTTGAGTCTTGGAAGTGTTAACTTCTGATGGCTTGACAACTTCTGAAGGTTTGTCAACTACTGAAGGATTGTCTTCAGTACTTTCTGATTCTTCATCAGAACTTTGGCCATCAGAGGTTTCTTCATTATGCCCTTGGGATTCATCAGCCTTTTCAGCATCTTCTATTTCTTGAATAGAGACACCAAACTTTTGTGCCAGTTTCTCTTTTCTGGCTTGATCTTGTTGATCTCTAGCTAGGATAGCCACTCTTGCCTTTCTTCTGGCTTCAAGTGTATCCATAGGTACCTTGATTTTCTCCCCCTTTTTGGCTTTATCACCTTTGGAAGTTGAAGCTTGGGAGAAATGACCTTGAAGATGATCAATCTGTTTGCTGTTGTGATCAATCTTGTTGGACAGATCATTCATCTTCGTCTGTATCACTCCAAATTGGTTCTTCATGGACAGCTCCAAGTCAGCTGTGTATGTTTGGATGTGATTTTTGATGAGGGTGTTCATCATGTGATACAAGGGACCATCTGGGCTGCATAGTTGGTTCAGGTCTATGCTTGGTTGCCCAGGGAATTGGGTAGGCATTTGTAGTGAGGGGTGTGTTTTTGGTTGATCTCCTTGTTGTACAGGAGATGCCACTCTAGGGGAATCATGGATTGAGTGGGCTTTAACCTGAGATGGTGTGACTAGCTTCTTGAGCTTAGAGACACCAGGTGCAGGACCTTCACTTATAGCCGTCAATTCAGTAGTTTTGAGTGTTGAAACATCATCCAAATTAATGGAATCATCTGAATCCCTGATTACATCCTCAATGAGGACTGTATCAGTTACATCATGAGCTGAGCCCAACTCAGTTGTCTCATGTACCTCTTGTTCTTGGTACAGAGGATTTCCTACCTCAGGCATTAAGCCTTCATCAGTAGTTGCCAAAGTTGAGGTCTTAGCTGTTTTACTTCTGTCCTTAGGTCCACCACTGGATGGTAAATGAGTAGTAGCAGCCTCAAAAGTACCAAAGGTTTCTAAGTTTGGGCTTAGAGACCCTGGTTCATCCTCATCTCTTTGGTTAGGGCTATGAGTGTCCACATCCATGTCACTTTCTGAGTTTATGTCCCCTGTTTGATGTGGTTGATGGGGACTGACATGTGTTGATGGGACTTTCCCTTTTAGCCCGGAGAGAAGTTTGGCTATTTCAATGTCTGGTTCAGAAATTTTGGGGTGCTGGTTCAGTAGTTTGGGCAGTGGGTTCAGCAGTTTCAAAAGAAGAATCTATTGGAATAGTTTTTCTAAGTCTTTTTCTTTTGAAAAGGATAGTTATTGGTGCTCTTGGTGGGGTTTGAGATGGATGAGACTGAGAGGATGTTTCAGTCACATCTTTAAGAAGTGCAGATTGCACAGTAGTCTGTTCAGGCATCTCAACCTCCTGAACAGCTTTTCTTTTGGGTTTGGTGGGTTTTTGTTTTGTTATCTTGGGTTTCTTGGCCTTTGGAGGAGTAGGTGTCACACCCTCAAAATCCACTTGCGGAGTTTTACCGCGAGGCGCATGACAAACCAGGATCCAAACCAACGATCACAATAAACAACTCTAAATGAATATAAATGCAATTTCAAAACATAGTTTAAAAATCCCGTTTACAGCGGAAAATTATTCAAAACAATATCTCAATAATGAAACAATAGTTCAACGTTCAAAAGACCATGCAACCCTAGTAAGACGCCGTGCAGACGCGTGCGCCCTAGTCCAGTCGTGCTACCTTAGCGACCTTAGAAAACATGTAAAAGTTTACGTCAGCACAAAAATGCTGGTGAGTTTACAGGTTTTGTATCCAAGTACCACGTCCACCTGTCCATACTATAATAATCGAAAACCAGTATACGCTAGCTAGGCGTACGTTTTGTTACTACCACGATTGGAAAACCATTACTAACGCGAATACCAAAAGTATGCCCGATGTAGTTCCTGTTGTTCCTGTTGTTCCTGTTTGAGACAATATGCACCCGCCGACCCTCCAAGTCGACGAGCGGGGTTGGTCACTCCCAATAGCGCTATTCACATTTCCCCGTTGTGCAAACCCGCACATTCATGGTTCCCCCCCGGGACTTCCAAAGATCGTGTAGTACACAATAGAAACCCATAGTATGACAGTAGTTACCAAATAATCGTTTTAACACATGTTTTCTCCCCCGAAATATGAAACCAGTTTAAAAGAGGGGCCGTAAACTCACCTTAAGTTGCGTTACTCCTTAACCCGAGTAAACCCAGCTGCTATGCTAGTCCCGTAAGCGGCGACCTAACATACGACAGTTACAAGTACTTAGACTAATAACCCGCAGGCTAATTAGTCCCTAGATGTCCAGACCATAACCAAGTTCATTTGAAAACACCGTGACTGTTTAACCGACCCAAAGTACAAGACTCGACATCCCATTGGTGACCCGAGACTCCCCGTGTTATGTTTACGCTCCAAAACATACAATAACGCAAGTACACTTAACATACGTTAACGCACAACAAGTTATAGCACATAGTTCACGTATCACCGGAATACATCCAAATATATGTTACCAAGTTATTTGACATGTTACGGGGTTCCTAGCATGTTACTACATGTTAAATTGGGTCTCGGAATGCTAATTTACACTTACAGCAGCAGTACATGCGATTAGGAAAAGTCAACTAGCAATTAGGTTGGTCAACTAGCAATTAGAAACCCTACTCGCCTCTATTATAGGCGATTAGGAGCTACTCCCCTGAACTTACTAGCAATTAGGGCTATTCACATGAACTTATAGGCAATTAGGGCTATTCACATGAACTTACTAGCAATTAGGGCTAATCACCTGATCTTACACAAGAGTAGGCCTCTACTCGCCTATATTATGGGCGATTAGCACCCTACTCGCCTATAACATAGGCGATTAGGAATGCTACTCGCCTGTAACCTTGCTGTTCCGGTTTTTCGCGCGTTTAACGCTCCAAATCAGATCCAGAACGTGTGTAACCACCCAATATCATCCCAAACACTATCCTAAACATGTTTAACCCAAAATCCTTCGTTTAACCTCGTATAATCAGTCCTGCATGCAACCAAGTAATCCAAACACCATTCACATAGCATGCAACATCATACTAACACGCGTAATCATAACCCTAATATCCAATTACTGAGATTCCTATTATCATAATATCAATATCAATACTGATCTATCATAATAACATATCAAATCATCATCATGAATCATAAAAACCCTAGCTTTCTAATCATACACACCCATAACGCATGTATACTAGTTATAATCCGATTAACAACCCTTATTGACGATTTTCAGAAAGCTTTTTCGTTTATGAACAGGTTTGGACCATTAGGGATTGATTAAAAACGTTTATAAAGAGTTATGGATGAAAATCAAACCTTAGGATTATGAAAATATGATGATTCAAGCTTGAAACCTTGAGTTTTGATCAAAAATCGCCTTCCAGAGGTTGTTTATGTGTTGGGGCGGGTTATGGGACGACTAGGGTTGGTATAATGAAGTTTAGGAGGTTAAGTATGGTATTTATAGTCGTTTTTAGTCGTCCAGCACGTAACTAGCGAGTATGCAGCAGTTTCAGGCGATTAGGGCTCCTAATCGCCTGAATGTTCATGTGATTGGGCCTATTCGCCCCTACTGTCACACGATTAGGGCCCTACTCGCCTCTAATGTTCCCTACTCGCCTCCCCTATAGGTGAGTAGACCTCCTACTCGCCTATAGGGGTTGGTTTTGTGCGTTTTGCGCGTTAAACCCCGTTTTAACATATGTTAATGCATATTCACGTACCGACAAGTCACATAATGATTGTAAACACATAACACAAGTAAATACACATATTTACACTCGTTCACCAATTCCCGGGACTCGAGACTCGTACGTTCCGTATGCCCTGACGATCCTACAAATCGTCACCGTTTGTACACTTGGTTAAGGACTGACATCTAACGAACCTCTAGACCAACATCCAATGATCTTCTAGACTAATCAATAGTTCCCGAACCATAACCCGACTTAACTAACCCAGTTAAGTACAATATACGCGTGACTCGCTAAGGTAGACTTTCATCTAGACAACGTTGTTAACCAGAATTTGCCGGGTGTCACATCATCCCCACGTTAAAAGAATTTTCGTCCCGAAAATTGCACAAGTACCAAAAGAACAAAAGAAATAACGAAGGAAGCAAACAAAAGATAGAAACCAAAAGAGAGATTTACCCGAGTTGTCACATCATCCCCACGTTAAAAGGAATCTCGACCCGAGATTCATTCAGCTGCCGAAGAGACATGTCTCGACTCGAACGCTTCCTTAGGAAAAAGATGAGGATACTTAGACTTCATCGGATCCTCCCGTTCCCATGTATATTCCGGTCCCCGGTCCGAGTTCCACCGAACCTTAACGATACGAATCTTGCTGTGACGCAGGCTACGAATCTTGTAATCAAGGATCTCCACAGGTTCTTCCACAATCCGAAGACGATCATCAACCTTGATCTCTTCTAGTGGAACGATGAGAGACTCGTCAGCCAGACAATTCTTCAAGTTTGACACGTGAAAGACGTTATGTACGTTACCGAGCTCCGTCGGTAGATCAAGTCGATATGCCACCGGCCCAATCCGTTCCAGGATCGTAAATGGGCCGACATACCTCGGATTGAGTTTGCCACGCTTCCCAAAGCGTATGACGCCCTTCCACGGCGAGACTTTTAGAAGTACCTTGTCATTGACTTGGAATTCCAGTGGTTTGCGACGCTGATCAGCATAACTCTTTTGCCGGTCCCGTGCCGCCGCCAACCGATTACGAATCTGTACGATCTTTTCCGAAGTTTCGTACACTAGTTCAGGCCCAGTGAGTTGACTCTCACCCACTTCAGCCCAACAAAGAGGAGAACGGCATTTCCGTCCGTACAGTGCTTCGAACGGAGCAGCCTTGATGCTCGTGTGATAACTGTTATTATACGAGAATTCTACTAACGGCAGATGAGCTTCCCAACCCTTTCCAAAATCGATCACACATGCCCGCAGCATGTCTTCTAAAGTTTGAATCGTACGCTCACTCTGACCGTCAGTCTGTGGATGATAAGCCGTACTCATGTCTAGTTGGGTACCCAAAGCCTTGTGCAAAGACTTCCAGAAGTGAGAAGTAAAATGGGAGTCACGATCCGAGATAATAGAAACTGGTACCCCGTGCTTAGAAACAACTTCCTTCAAGTAAAGACGAGCCAAACGATCCATGGTGTCGGTCTCCTTAATAGCAAGAAAATGAGCTGATTTCGTCAACCGATCGACAATCACCCATATCTTGTCGTTCCCGCTTGGTGATTTAGGAAGTTGTGTGACAAAATCCATAGTAATCCGTTCCCATTTCCATTCCGGAATTTCAGGTTGTTGCAAGAGACCCGACGGTTTCTGGTATTCCACCTTGACCTTAGCACAGGTCAAGCATTTGCTCACGTATGAGGCTATGTCCGACCTCATGTTTGGCCACCAGTAAAGCACCTTCAGATCTTGGTACATCTTATCCGAACCAGGATGAATAGAATACCGGGACTTATGAGCCTCATCAAGGACAAGCTCCCGTAGTCCCCCGAATAAAGGAACCCATATACGTTCTGCGAAATAGTGCAGGCCATCAGGCCTTCGCTCTAGGTGCTTGTCGGCACCGTGCATAGTTTCAGCTTTAAGGTTTTCCTCCTTCAAAGCTTCTAGCTGGGCAGAACGGAGTTGATCAGGTAGCGACGAATGGATGGTGAGCTGCAACGCCCGAACACGACGAGGTTTAGTTGATTCCTTCCTGCTCAAGGCGTCTGCTACAACATTCGCCTTGCCAGGATGGTACTTAATAGCACAATCATAGTCGTTCAAAAGTTCGATCCAGCGACGCTGCCGTATGTTCAAGTGTTGTTGGTCGAAAATGTGTTGGAGACTCTTGTGATCGGTGTAGATGGTGCATTTGGTACCGTACAAGTAATGTCTCCAAATTTTCAACGCGAATACCACGGCACCCAACTCCAAGTCATGAGTTGTGTAGTTCTTCTCGTGCACTTTGAGTTGACGAGAAGCATACGCAATCACTTTCTCGCGTTGCATCAACACGCAACCGAGTCCATGAATGGAAGCATCACAGTAAACAACAAAATCATCAGGACCCTCAGGTAAAGACAAAATAGGAGCAGAACATAGTTTAGACTTCAGTTCTTCAAACGCTGACTCTTGTGGTTCACCCCAGTCGAACTTCCTATCCTTCTGAGTGAGAATGGTGAGGGGTTGAGCAATCTTCGAGAACCCCTGAATGAAACGACGATAGTAGCCCGCAAGGCCTAGGAATTGTCGCACCTCAGTTGGCGTCTTTGGTGCTCCCCAGTCCTTGATCGCTTCGATCTTAGCTGGATCGACATGAATCCCTAGTTCATTAACCACATGTCCTAGGAATTGAACTTCGCGTAACCAAAAGTCACACTTTGAGAACTTGGCGTAAAGTTGTTCCCGTCGCAAAAGTTCCAAAACTAACCGCAGATGTTCCCCGTGTTCGGTCTCGTTCTTGGAGTAGATCAGAATGTCATCAATAAACACAATGACGAACTTATCCAGATATGGTTTACAGACGCGGTTCATCAAGTCCATGAAAACCGCCGGTGCGTTCGTGAGACCGAAAGGCATGACCAAGAATTCGAAATGGCCATAACGTGTTCGAAAAGCAGTCTTTGCAACGTCAGCCTCCCTGACGCGCAGCTGGTGATAACCGGACCTCAAATCGATCTTGGAATAATAACTAGAACCCTGAAGCTGGTCGAATAGATCATCAATACGTGGAAGAGGATAACGGTTCTTGACGGTCAATTTGTTCAGTTCTCTGTAGTCTACACACAATCGGAAACTCCCATCCTTCTTCTTAACAAATAAAATCGGGGCTCCCCAAGGGGAAGAACTTGGTCGGATGAAACCCTTGTCCAAGAGTTCCTGTAACTGACTAGACAATTCCTGCATCTCAGGAGGTGCAAGACGGTAGGGGGCCCGAGCAATAGGAGCAGCCCCTGGTACAAGATCAATACCGAACTCGACTTGACGATGAGGAGGAAGACCAGATAAATCATCGGGAAAAACATCAGGAAACTCGCGTACCACCGGAATGTCGTCAATCTTCTTCTCATCAACAGAGGAAACAGATAAAAGCGCCAAAACAGCTGGATAACCCTTTCGAAGACACTTAAGGGCTTTCATGCTAGAGATGATGTTTAGCGGAACACCACCCTTGATACCGTACACAGAAAGGAATTCTCCATCAGGGAGAGGAATCCGAATAACCTTATCGTAACAGACAATCTCCGCGCGATACAAAGATAACCAATCCATTCCTACCACAACGTCAAAACTACCCAAAGGTACCGGCATAAGGTCGATGGGGAACGATAAACCCGACAACTCTAATTGACACTCCCGAATGACACTAGTAGCTTCAATCGTTTTACCGTCAGCTAGCTCAATAATATACTTGGTCTCTAATGGTACGGGTACTACATCTAGCAGTCGACTAACATCCATGGATACAAAACTCTTGTCGGCACCAGAATCAAATAACACGGTAACAGAACGATTATTGAGAAGAAACGTACCGGTGACTGTGTCAGGGTCCTGTCTAGCCTCAGCAGCTCCAATGACGAAGGCACGTGCATTTCTGCCGCCGCCCCCGTTGTTCCCATTCCCGTTGTTCCCACCCTGCTTCAGTTTTGGGCAATCCTTCTTGTAATGCCCAGTGTCACCACAGTTGTAGCATCCTTGTTTCCCTGTAGTCCCCTGAGTAGTCGGAGCTGAACTGTTAGTCGGAGCCTGAGTCGATGGAAGTGTAGCCCGACAATCCTTAGCATAATGCCCTGTTCGCTGGCAGCGGTGACAACGGTTACTGTCGCAGTTCCCTTGATGATGGCGTCCACACTTGTTGCATTTGGGCAGTTTTCCCGCATAACCACCCTGCTTGTTACCCGAAGAAGATGAACCCCCATTATCAAACCTTTTACCCTGTTGTGCAGACCCAGATCCTTTCCCGTCATTTTCCCACTTGCGCTTGTTGTTCTCTGGAGCCTTAACAGTCGAACCTTTCGCAGGCAAAATCCCCTCATTCACCTTTAAGTTGGTCATCCTATGGGCCGATCGGACTACCTCTGCATACGTAGGATGATTTCCCGCAGCCACTAACCCTGCAATTTCCGGTACTAACCCCGAGACATAGTGTTCAATCCTACGGTACTCTGGCACGTGCAGATCGGGACACAACACTGCCAACTCATTTCTCCTCACAATATACTTCTCGATTTCCGACCCAGTCATCTTGAGGTTCCACACCTCATGCTCCAGCTTCTGTACCTCTTCCCTCGGACAATACTCACGCTTCAGCAACTGCACAAAGTTCTCCCATGGCATAGCATATGCCTCCCCAATACCCATGTTCTGGGTGATGCCATTCCACCAAGTCAATGCCACGTCCTGAAATAACGCAGCCGAATACTTTACCCGATCTTCTGGGAGACAGTTACACATCAGAAATACTGACTCCACTTTCTCCAACCACCTAAGGAAGCTCACTGCACCCTCAGTGCCAGAGAATTCCTGGGGCTTACAGTCCCGGAACATCTTGTAGGTGCACATGGGTGGGGGTGGGTCAACAGGACCACCTGAAATGAAACGTATGAGAAACCACGAATAACGTAAACAAGGTTCACCAATGAGGCAAAGAAAACGGATAAAACAACTTACCACCACCGTTGTGCCCTAACTGAAAGGCAGCTTGGAGCAAGTTGTTCAGATCAGCCTGCGATAGGTTAATACCTCCACCACGACCACCAGCACCACCGCGACCACCACCACGTCCACCATTGTGACCACCTCCACGTCCTCCACGCACTCCAGACATGATTCTGGCAGAAAGAACGAGAAAATTTAGTTTCGCAGTTAAAGATAACCACTAATGTTCACAAGATCAAAGCCAGATCCAATCCAGGACTATCCCCTCAAACCCAGAGCTCACTAGGGCTTCCATGCATTTCGTTTTATGATTTTGTGTGCACCCAAAATGATAAAACGCTCTACATGGTCCTCCCAGTGTTCTCCTAGTTCAAAGTTCAAATCACCGAACATAGACTCTTAGCTACACACCGTAATACTACGGTAGTTTATGACAAGTGTTTCTATTGGAGTGCGAAAGGGAGATGTCCGAGCCTTGGACAAATCTCAAGAGCACACGAGTTACCCCAATAGACTACACTGCCTAGATAACAAGTAACCCAACCTAAGATAGAACGGATGATGTAACGTAGAAAGACCAACGATTTAGAGACACCCCGACAAGACCATACGTAAACCACTATAACGTTTAGTACCATGTGATCGTCTAGTGTGTGCGACTCGGCTATAGACTAGACTCTACATGCAGTCCTAGTTCACTATAACCATTGTCTCTGATACCAATCTATCACACCCTCAAAATCCACTTGCGGAGTTTTACCGCGAGGCGCATGACAAACCAGGATCCAAACCAACGATCACAATAAACAACTCTAAATGAATATAAATGCAATTTCAAAACATAGTTTAAAAATCCCGTTTACAGCGGAAGCTTATTCAAAAACAATATCTCAATAATGAAACAATAGTTCAACGTTCAAAAGACCATGCAACCCTAGTAAGACGCCGTGCAGACGCGTGCGCCCTAGTCCAGTCGTGCTACCTTAGCGACCTGAGAAAACATGTAAAAGTTTACGTCAGCACAAAAATGCTGGTGAGTTTACAGGTTTTGTATCCAAGTACCACGTCCACCTGTCCATACTATAATAATCGAAAACCAGTATACGCTAGCTAGGCGTACGTTTTGTTACTACCACGATTGGAAAACCATTACTAACGCGAATACCAAAAGTATGCCCGATGTAGTTCCTGTTGTTCCTGTTTGAGACAATATGCACCCGCCGACCCTCCAAGTCGACGAGCGGGGTTGGTCACTCCCAATAGCGCTATTCACATTTCCCCGTTGTGCAAACCCGCACATTCATGGTTCCCCCCGGGACTTCCAAAGATCGTGTAGTACACAATAGAAACCCATAGTATGACAGTAGTTACCAAATAATCGTTTTAACACATGTTTTCTCCCCCGAAATATGAAACCAGTTTAAAAGAGGGGCCGTAAACTCACCTTAAGTTGCGTTACTCCTTAACCCGAGTAAACCCAGCTGCTATGCTAGTCCCGTAAGCGGCGACCTAACATACGACAGTTACAAGTACTTAGACTAATAACCCGCAGGCTAATTAGTCCCTAGACATCCCATTGGTGACCCGAGACTCCCCGTGTTATGTTTACGCTCCAAAACATACAATAACGCAAGTACACTTAACATACGTTAACGCACAACAAGTTATAGCACATAGTTCACGTATCACCGGAATACATCCAAATATATGTTACCAAGTTATTAGACATGTTACGGGGTTCCTAGCATGTTACTACATGTTAAATCGGGTCTCGGAATGCTAATTTACACTTACAGCAGCAGTACATGCGATTAGGAAAAGTCAACTAGCAATTAGGTTGGTCAACTAGCAATTAGAAACCCTACTCGCCTCTATTATAGGCGATTAGGAGCTACTCCCCTGAACTTACTAGCAATTAGGGCTATTCACATGAACTTATAGGCAATTAGGGCTATTCACATGAACTTACTAGCAATTAGGGCTAATCACCTGATCTTACACAAGAGTAGGCCTCTACTCGCCTATATTATGGGCGATTAGCACCCTACTCGCCTATAACATAGGCGATTAGGAATGCTACTCGCCTGTAACCTTGCTGTTCCGGTTTTTCGCGCGTTTAACGCTCCAAATCAGATCCAGAACGTGTGTAACCACCCAATATCATCCCAAACACTATCCTAAACATGTTTAACCCAAAATCCTTCGTTTAACCTCGTATAATCAGTCCTGCATGCAACCAAGTAATCCAAACACCATTCACATAGCATGCAACATCATACTAACACGCGTAATCATAACCCTAATATCCAATTACTGAGATTCCTATTATCATAATATCAATATCAATACTGATCTATCATAATAACATATCAAATCATCATCATAAATCATAAAAACCCTAGCTTTCTAATCATACACACCCATAACGCATGTATACTAGTTATAATCCGATTAACAACCCTTATTGACGATTTTCAGAAAGCTTTTTCGTTTATGAACAGGTCTGGACCATTAGGGATTGATTAAAAACGTTTATAAAGAGTTATGGATGAAAATCAAACCTTAGGATTATGAAAATATGATGATTCAAGCTTGAAACCTTGAGTTTTGATCAAAAATCGCCTTCCAGAGGTTGTTTATGTGTTGGGGCGGGTTATGGGACGACTAGGGTTGGTATAATGAAGTTTAGGAGGTTAAGTATGGTATTTATAGTCGTTTTTAGTCGTCCAGCACGTAACTAGCGAGTATGCAGCAGTTTCAGGCGATTAGGGCTCCTAATCGCCTGAATGTTCATGTGATTGGGCCTATTCGCCCCTACTGTCACACGATTAGGGCCCTACTCGCCTCTAATGTTCCCTACTCGCCTCCCCTATAGGTGAGTAGACCTCCTACTCGCCTATAGGGGTTGGTTTTGTGCGTTTTGCGCGTTAAACCCCGTTTTAACATATGTTAATGCATATTCACGTACCGACAAGTCACATAATGATTGTAAACACATAACACAAGTAAATACACATATTTACACTCGTTCACCAATTCCCGGGACTCGAGACTCGTACGTTCCGTATGCCCTGACGATCCTACAAATCGTCACCGTTTGTACACTTGGTTAAGGACTGACATCTAACGAACCTCTAGACCAACATCCAATGATCTTCTAGACTAATCAATAGTTCCCGAACCATAACCCGACTTAACTAACCCAGTTAAGTACAATATACGCGTGACTCGCTAAGGTAGACTTTCATCTAGACAACGTTGTTAACCAGAATTTGCCGGGTGTCACAGTAGGTTTGGAAGATGAGGGTTCCATGGGGACTGGTTCTGGTTCCCCTTGGTCATCTTCTGGCCAGGCAACCTGTTTGTTGTGCCTTGAGTATGCTTGTGAGGTTAAGGGTTTTAAAATTTCAATTTTACCCACAAGCACCTCATTACCCAGTTCAGATATTATGCACTGCATAATGAACCTTGGATATAACAAAAACTTTTTCTTAGTGTTATTGTGATGTAACACCAAATCATTAAAGAAAAGTTTTGATGCCCTGAAATTTGTTTCATTCACAATAGAATGAAAGATTGGTTGAAAGGTTGAGGGCATCTGGTCATAAGACCCAGTTTTAGGACTCAAGCACATAATAATATAATGAAAGAAAAGTTTATATTTTGGTTCAAAATACTTTTTAAAGATTGTAGCTTGTGAGAGAGTACCTTGATAACCACACTCAGTCATGGTTAGGTGGATAGCAGAGTTGTCAAACTTCTCAAGGGCATTCACATCATTCAACCCCAGTCTGTTTGAGAGTATGGCCTGTGTTATGGCCATTTGTCTTCCTCTAATTGTTGAGTTGAGGGAGATAACTTCATCATCCACCATCACTATCTCAGCATTAGCCCAGAACTCATTTAGAGTTTCAGGATGAATTGGTGGGTCTATGGTGAGAGCGGTGAAATATTGGGATTTGACGACGAGATCAATGATCTCATCGTATTGGGACCAGCCTTCTTGTTTTTCTAAGTAGGCTCTGAGATTGTGTCCCTATTTGAGAACTAAAGCCATGTGGTTTTGTGTGTGTTGATGAATCGAACAGTGATTTTGTGTTGCAGGTTCAGGGGTTTGAGAGCTTTCTTGAGAGAGAAGGAGGGAATTTTTGTGTTTGAAAGGATAAGTGTTGAAAAAAGATATTTATCAGAAGTTTTTAACCGCTTGGATCTTCTTTATTAGAAGTTTTTAAACCGCCTAGATTAAAAAGCTCTTTATCAGAAGTTTTAAACCGACTAGGTCAAACTTCTGATGATGGGAAAAGTCAGATTTGCCCTTTTTGACTAAACTGCTGATGAAGGATTATCTTCATCAGTAGTTCCCATTTTCTCTTCAGTAGTTTTAACAGCTGATGAGAAATACCTTATAAATACTTTTATTCATAACTTCTGAAGTTTATTTTATCAGAAGTTATTCACTTTTCAGAAATTATCCCCATACTGATAGGGGTGTTCAAAATCGGATAATCCGAATTTCGGATATCCGAATTTCGGATAATCCGAAATTTCGGATAGTCAATATTGAGATCCGAATCCGAATCCAAAATTTCGGATATCCGAAATTCGGATATATCCGAAATTTCGGATTCGGATTCGGATCATCCAACGGATAATCCGAAACTTAAAAAAAAATTAAAAAAATAATAAAAAATAATAAAAAAAAACTATAAAAAATGTTCTCCTTTATGCCTAAAACGTGAAGGTATTAAAAAAACAAAAATCGAAGTTACATAAACGAAATTTGAAGAACAAATATATAAAAAAAACTTATTATTTTGATGGAAGGGGGCTGTGGAGGTCGGATACGAGGTGGACGGGGGCTGTTATAGAGGAGAGAAGAGAGAGCAACATCTATGGATTAGAGGAGTATGGACTTAGAGTTAGAAGGATTAAGGATTTAGGATTGTGTATTGTGTTATGTAGTGTATATAATATTATATATTTATATATATATATTTTTAATATTCGGATTCGGATAATCCGATTATCCGAAAATTTTCAAAATCAGGATCCGAATCCGAAATTTCGGATAATCCGATTTTCGGATATCCGAAAATCGGATTATCCAAAATTTCGGATAATTCGGATTCGGATTTTCGGATTTTTCGGATTCGAATTTTGGATTATCCGATTTTGAACAGCCCTACATACTGATGTTTTGTCCATCAGTAGTTTCTCTCTTTTCAGAAGTTTTTCAAGTGTTTTGAAAACAGATGTAAGTGAAAAACAAAAAAAAAAATGTGAAGAAAAATAAATAGAAACACTTACAAATTTAGCATCCCTAGCATGGATACTAACTTCTGAAATGTTGATGTGTCAAGGGGTTTAGTGAAAATGTCAGCTATTTGATTAGCTGTTGCTACATGTTTCACTTCAATCTTGCCTTTTTCATAGCAATCTCTTATGAAATGATACCTGATTTCAATGTGTTTAGTTTTTGAAAACTGAACAGGATTTTGAATGATGCTAATGGCAGATTTGCTGTCTACAAGCAATGGTGTCTTGGTCTCTTTGATTCCATAATCAAGAAGTTGATATTGGAGCCATTGTATCTGTGATGTACAACTTGCAGCTGCAATGTATTCAGCTTCAGCAGTTGAAGTTGCAACAGATGTTTGCTTCTTTGATTGCCAGGACACTAGACAGTTTCCCAAAAATTGACAACCACCAGATGTTGATTTTCTTGACATTTTACACCCTGCATAGTCACTATCTGTAAAAGCTGATAACTTGGTATTGCTTGAAGCAGGATACCAAATTCCAAGTGTGGGAGTTCCTTTCAGATATCTGAAAATTCTTTTGACTGCAATAAGGTGTGATTCCCTAGGAGCTGATTGATATCTAGCACAGACACATGTTGAAAACATAATATCTGGTCTAGAAGCAGTTAGATATAAAAGGGAACCTATCATACATCTATACATCTATACCTGTTTTCCTTGATCATATGGTTCAACTTGTGTGGTTGGTGTCATGGGGGTGGAACATGATTTACAGTCTTGTAAAGAAAATTTGTTTAATAATTCTTTAACATATTTTGATTGATGTATAAAAGTTCCATTTGTTTGTTGTTTAATCTGCAGTCCCAAAAAGTACTGCAGTTCCCCCATTGTACTCATCTCAAATTTTGATTGCATGAGTTTCTTAAATTCTTCACACAATTTTGTGTTTGTTGAACCAAAAATGATATCATCAACATATATTTAAACAAGTAAGATATGATTTCCAACATGTTTTATGAAAAGAGTTTTATCAATGGCACCTCTTGTGAAGTTATTTTTGAGTAAAAAGGTTGAAAGTGTATCATACCAGGCTCTTGGAGCCTGTTTGAGCCCATAAAGAGCTTTGTCTAGTTTGTACACCCACTCAGGATGAGAAGGATCCTCAAACCCAGGTGGCTGACAAACATACACTTCCTCTTTTATCTTTCCATACAAAAATGCACTCTTGACATCCATTTGATAAACTTTTATTTTGTTGGAAATGGCATAGGCCAGAAATAACCTGATGGCTTCAAGCCTTGCAACTGGAGCAAAGGTTTCATCATAGTCAATGCCTTCTTCTTGAGAGTAACCTTGTACTACCAGTCTTGCCTTGTTCTGTATTATAATACCAGCTTCATCTTGTTTGTTCCTAAAAACCCATCTTGTGCCAATTGGTTGCTTGTTTGGTGGTAAGGGACAGATTTCCCATACCTGTTGCTTGTTGAATTGAAGCAATTCATCTTGCATTGCCTGCACCCAATTGTTGTCTTTGAGGGCTTCCTGGTACTTCTTTGGTTCCAACCGTGAAATAAATGCTGAGAATAGACAAAAGTTGGAAAGTTGGTTTCTTGTAAGAACACCTGATGCAATGTCACCCATGATTTGATCAAGTGGATGATCTCTGTGTTCAATCAGTTGTTGTAAACCACTAACAGGTGTAGGTGGCTCTTGTTCTTCAAACAAACTACTGAGGTCTATAATATCTGGTTCAGCAGTTTTAGCTTCTTCAGTAGTTGCAGGTGCTGAAGCAGATGTTTGAGTTTGGCCTTCAGTATTTGTTTGATCAGAAGTTTGAGAAACTTCTGATGGTGTTGTAGTTGACTTAATGACTGTTTGAGGAGTCCATGGTGTAGGATCCTCATCTTCAAACCTTTGATCACCATAATAAGTAGGTTTGGATGAAGTGACAGTCTTTTCAGGTTCAAAATGAAAGTTGTCAAGGTCAAAGAGTTCAGTAGGATGTGTTGGGCTATATTTAAGTAGGTTTACGCTTGTCTTTATTAAGCCTGTTTGTATTAATTGGGCTTAGTTCAGTTAATGGGCTTGGGTTAGGCCATGTGGGCCAAGGCTTTAGTGGACCCTATATAATGTTTTGTTTGATTCATTGTTAGGGTTAGACTTTGTTACACATTCATAGACTTTCATAATCCTCACATTTGTAACTCTAGAGCCACCACCTTGTACCAGACAATCCTAGAGATTGTGTGCAAGGTGAAGCAGCAATACAAGGGGTTTCATCGTTTTTAATCTTTTGTTCTTCACATTCAATCTTGTTTTCCGCACTCGATTGTTTGTTTGATACCCGGTAGAGAAGATCTTGGACTTACAATTGGTATCAGAGACTAAGAAGTCTTTCGAAGGCTCGGTTTGGTATCATTCGAAGAACAATCGAAGGAAGAATCGTTGCTGCTGTGCTCGTGATTTGAAACAGGTTAATTCGCATCTCTTTTAATTTTATTTATCTAATAATTTTTTTTTTCTTTTTCGTGTTTTAGAATTGTTTAGCAGATTCAGATCTGATTATTGTTGAAAATCTCAAAGAACATCAAGAATAGTTGAAAAGGAGGGGTTTGATCTAATCTTGTGTTTCAAGATACTTGTTTCCAAGATTTACGTGGATTAGTTTTGGAAGATATTACAAAATAAAGATTTTTTTGTGTTTTTTGGAAACAACTTTAATAGTATTATTTAAAAAAAAAATAAAATAAAATAAAATAAAATTCAACAGCTTCTTTGTTTTTATCGAAACTGAATCCATCTGTCCTCGGAGAAAACTGTTCGGAACCCGAATCTTCAGCTTGGATACTCGTTTTAAATCTGGAAACACAATCTCTTCAAAAGTTCATCCTTCATCGGACACAAAACAGCTTGCACTCGGACACAGCCTTCTACTCGGACACTCACTCGAGCTCGGACACACCTACTCGGACACACCTCTTCACCTCGGACACAGACCACTTACTCGGACACACCCTTCTACTCGGACACTCTGCTCGGACACACTCCAGCACATCGGACACAACAGACAGCTCGGACACTACCTTCACATCGGACACTCGAACTCGGACACTCCACTCGGACACCCGCCACCAACTCGGACACCCGCCACTAGCTCGGACACACCCACCTCGGAAGTTTATCACCGGAAAACACCACCTTCGACCGGGAACCCACTGGTCACCACGTACTCTCCAACCCATCTTCCAATAATCATCACTTCTGGATCTAGGAATTGCTTGAAGACGATTGTGTATTTGGATTTTGTTTTGAGCTGAAAATTGCTGTTTTGTGTTTGTTGGTTCACGAGAAATAGAGAACAGGGAAGAGTGCGTGAGTGAAGAAGATAACATTGAAGAGAGTAGTTGATGGTTTTTGTTGAAGAGAGAAAGAGGGTGTTGGTTCAGCCATTCAATCTGAAAGAGGTGAACCGGATTTGCAAAAATATTGTGTTTGGATTTTGTGGAAGAGAACAATTAGGAGAGAGTGTAAAAGAAGTTGTTCCTCTCGAGAAGTGTAACCAAAAGTCAAGAAGAGAGAAGATATTATATTTGAGAGATAAAGGGATTGAATGTTAAAGTGGTATTGTTAGTAGAGCCAAGAAGGTTTGGTTTGAAAGAATCCATAAGAAAGAGAGTGCATAATAAGAAAAAGGTGTCAGGGTGGCTCTTGGACAAAACACTATATTATAATAACAATAACAAATTCAAAGTTGATTATTTCTCACGTGAGTGTCCTAAAAGTGTGAATTAAATTCACATACAAGTTCAATTTCGGGGGATCGACGTTACTAATACGTTTTGACTTGTGATTACGGTTGGACGTCCTGTGTTTGGTGTGAAATATTTTTTTTAACGTCTAGATTTTTGGGGGATCACTACTCAATATTAAAATGTCTTCTCAAAGTGGGGTGTTTGAGCAGAGACTTAAGAATTTCGGTTACATTCCTGGTGAAACCATATATGCACTGCTTGGCAGATTTACCGAACTGCTGTCAGAAATGAAGAATGCAGAGATTGTGATTGCAAATCGTGGGGTCAACAAGAGTCTTCTAAATGCTTTGAAAAGAATTCCAGATGAGCCGAAATGCAGCTGGTTTATGAACGTTAATCGGATCATTACGGAAACAAACTGGTCCAAAATGACGCCAGACGAGTTAATATCACTTATCAAAAAATTGGATAACATCACCTCTGCTGCAACATGCTCATCAAATTCTGCTGCTCCATCATCGAATTCAGATTCAAGCTGCTCTGTCATTCCCGCTGCTCCTACGGCTCCCGCCATTTCTGCTGCTCCCCGCCACTCCTATCGCTCCTGCTGCTTCTGTCATTCTTGCTGCTCCTACCGCTCAAGCTTACATGGCACAACTGAATGACCATGTGCCATCCGCATCTGAGGTACACGCTGACATTTTAGCTGAATCATGTTGTACTGAACGATGCAGGTTAAAAAT
Source organism: Ambrosia trifida (assembly GCA_028751855.1). NCBI lineage: Eukaryota > Viridiplantae > Streptophyta > Magnoliopsida > Asterales > Asteraceae > Ambrosia > Ambrosia trifida. The sequence continues at coordinate 168,162,417 of CM054123.1, read as the reverse complement.
TAAAGGTTTTAGAGAAGAAACTCTCTCCGCATTCAAGCAGCTTGAATATGAGAAAATGGCCACTTGGGATATGAAAAAGAAATTTCATTCCTATAAAGAAATGGTCGAACAACAAAAACTCGATATCAAGCGCTTGCATCAGGAGGTGAGTGATCACAAGTGTCGATATTTACACTTCAAACGACTGTCTGATACTTTAACCGCAGAATTGATCGACTTAAAATCTAAATTTGAAAATGCCGATTTTCATTTTAAAAAATTTGATTGTTCTAGTCCTAAAGTTGAAAAAATGATCAATACCCAGTTAAGGTACAGACCAAAGGATGTGAGGAATAAGGGAATCGGGTTTGTGGAAATTCCACCACCTTTTAATGAAAACTATTCCTCAATTCCCATGTCGGATGAAGAGTTGTTGGCTCTGCCTGTTAAAGGATACGGTCCACCAATAGAAGAGCCAACCAGTCGACCATCAAGGGATCAAGTTGAGATCTTCAAACCTAAATCAGTCCCTGTCCGAATTTCTAAACCCAAGAACAAACAACCAAAGCAGGAGCAGGCTCCATCAAAAACCTTTGTCAAGTCTCAAGATGCTTCAAAGTAGACCGAGACGTTAAATTTTGAGAAAAATAAAGAAATTGACAGAGTTTTTGATGTGAGGAGAGATGAAGTTCCAGTTTCAAATGACACAAATGAATTGAATGATGTCTTAAAAGAAACCGTTTTTGAAACTGAACCGAAAATTAAGCAAACTGAACCGACCGGCCAATCAGACTCAAATGTGCCATTTGAGTTTGATTTCATGAAAACTTTCAAAAATCTCTGTGAAAAGTACATGGCACAACATACCGTTGAACCAGCTGCCCCACCAACTTCTGAAAGTGACTCCAAATGTGAATCACCCGAAACAATCGAATCTGAGAAATCAGTATCAGTTGAATCGAGTGAATCCAGCTGTGAGTCCTCTAGAGCAGCTGAGTCAACGGGGGATTCAGTAGAGCCAACACAAGTTTCTGAATTAAGTGGCTTAACTGAATCAAATGACACACCCTCGACTGAGCCAGAATCTGAAAAATCTGCGTGCTCAAGGCCAGTCGAGATTAAACAAGAATGTGAGGATCCCTCATCCATGACTGTTGGCACAGGTGTGGTAAATCCAATAGTCCCTGAATTTAAATGTGTGAACATTACTGATGCTTCTACTTCATGTGCAGATTTAGAAAAGGTAGAGGTTAAGGTTGAGGGGGATGATATTGTTTGCACTAACAATGCAGGTGTTTGTGTGAAACAATCTAATTTGTCTGCAGATGCTATACCATATGTGCAAAAGACTGTTTCCGAGTTATCTGTTATTGGCACAACCGATAAATATGTGCCACCACATAGAAAAACTACCTGTGCTAACTCTTCTGAGCAGGTTGCTGAATTTAAACAGAAAGTTCAAGGACAGTCATCATCACAAGCACAATCTTGTTCACACGGGTGTTCAAGATGTTCTAAGCAGAGCAGAAAGACTAGGAAGCCTGCAAACAAATCATCCAACAGATCCCATCACTCACATTCATCAGTGGGATCAAACAGACCGGGATATGATCTTTATGCAAAGAAGCAAACATGCTACACTTGTGGAAGACCCGGTCATATTGCAAGGAACTGCACAAGTCGTCCTTATGTGCCCTATTATAGACAAAATCAGAGGGTTACACCAAGGGATAACTACTACTCCAAGCCAATGAAGGTTGATAAACCTAAGGCAAGGAAGAATATGAATTCCAAAGTTAAACCATCTGATGGAGACTGGAATGCTGCCAAGAGCAAACGAAAGGTTGTTCAACCTCAAAAATCGAAACAACCTAGGAAATCAAACGATGCTACTCCGAAAGTAGCAAAACCGTGTGCTAAGCCTAAACAAGTCTGGAAAGCAAAGGCGGCAGCTACACCAGTCCTAAATGAGAAGAAGGACATGTGCTTGAGAGAAGTGTCTTTCATAGATGCTTCAGGAGTGCCCAGGACCGCGATGGCCTGGGTACCAATGTTTAACTAATCTCCTCATTTAGTGCAGGGACATCCAAGGAGGATTGTCGACGACCACTGGTATGTTGATAATGGTTGTTCCACGCACATGACAGGTGACATCTCTCTGTTATACGTTTATTTTAAAATTCTTAAACAGTGAGTATGTCTACTTTGAAGGAGATAACGGAGGCAAAATCAGCTAGTAAGGTACGCTCAAAACCTGATGCATTGAATTTTGAATGTAATTGGTCTTTAATTCGAGAGTGGTCTTAGAAAAACACAAAAAGATTTTTCTTAGTTTTAGGTTGTAAATTTGTTCTTTAAATTTTCAATTTTAAGCACAAATTTAGGGGGATATATATCCTCAGAAAAATACAAAAACAATAGAAAATTCAGAAAATGAGAATTTCATGGTGCGAAAAAGAAGAAATGATAGTACATCAGCTGTTGAACTGTCACACCTTAAAATTGAAAAGAAAATTAAATCGAGTGTGATTGCAGCTCCATTATACGATGTACTGGCAGGCAAACTGCACAACGAACTCAGTCCAAAATTAATGATAAAGATAAAGGACTGTGTAACTTGTGGGGAACACATCATTGGCGTATGATTTTATGGTCTTAAATCTTGCGTTGATAGATTGCCAAAATCTGAGATTTCAGGTCTTTAAATTGTTGATACATCTGGGGATGTCCTGGCTGCCCTTCTGCTGCATCCAGATATATGCTGACCTAGGCACAGCCAGGACGTCTTAAAAGAGCAATAAGGAAATGCCAAAACCCAAAATTCTCAAAGAGAATTCAAGCTAAAGGCACAAATCAAAAGCCTAAAGCAATGATCATACCGAAACATTTGGTATTTGCCCTAACCCTGGTCGAGAATCCATCGGTCTCTCTGTTGCATCCAGATATATGCAGACCTGATCACCGATGATCTTGACCTTGTAAAATATACAGATGTCAGCAATTTACTCACTTGTTATGAAGAAGCTTTGTGCATACCTTGATCGCGGGGGTATGTCATGATGTGGGACACACAGTTATTTCGGTCTAACACATGTTAAGGAAATAAGAAAAATATCGGACTTGAGGACGTGTGTGTATGTTTGTTTAAGTGGATAAACGATGCTGGTAATTGTCTTGGACTGTTTTCTGGCACTTTAATAAGTATACCAAAACAAATATACTAACGGTGTGTTGCATTTTAACAAAGCTGATATGATCTTCTTGCACATGATTCTCACCAAAAAAAAATGCATTGTAATTAGTTTGAATTTTTATTTTAATTTGTTTATCTGTTATGAAAAATTGACCATTCTTGAGGATTTGACCGATTCTCGAAGGAAATTCAGGTTTTCGAGGTTTTAAAATTGAAGTACATTGATGTACTTGGTGTTCATGTAAACTGGACCCTCTGTTGCATAAATTATTTGCTTACAAAATTCTGAGAATTTGCAGAGTTTATACAAATCAAGAAACAGGGGTTGATGAAGAATGAAAGAGTTCCAGTTGCTGACAAGCATGAATCACCAGACTGAGAAGATGTACCTGAGTCAGAAGAACCTGAAGTGAATCATCTTTTGACAATGAAAGTACAACTGAAGAAGTACCTGAAAAGTTGCTTGAAAGAGAAGATTGACAAAGAAAAGAGCTTCTGAGAATCCTCCTCTCACGTTCTCTTTTAGCAATATGTTCAAGCAAAAGCTGATGATGATTAAAGTTGTGAAGCTACCTCCAAGAGAACAAGAAAGAACCCAAGATTGGAAGATCAGGATCTGAAGAGTCTTCCTACTAAGCCATGATAAAGACAGCATAAACCTAGGGGGATATTGTTGGGCTATATTTAAGTAGGTTTACGCTTGTCTTTATTAAGCCTGTTTGTATTAATTGGGCTTAGTTCAGTTAATGGGCTTGGGTTAGGCCATGTGGGCCAAGGCTTTAGTGGACCCTATATAATGTTTTGTTTGATTCATTGTTAGGGTTAGACTTTGTTACACATTCATAGACTTTCATAATCCTCACATTTGTAACTCTAGAGCCACCACCTTGTACCAGACAATCCTAGAGATTGTGTGCAAGGTGAAGCAGCAATACAAGGGGTTTCATCGTTTTTAATCTTTTGTTCTTCACATTCAATCTTGTTTTCCGCACTCGATTGTTTGTTTGATACCCGGTAGAGAAGATCTTGGACTTACAGGATGTGCTGGAATGAGAGTGTGTTTTGACTCATTGAACTTGACATTCAGTGTTTCTTCTACTATCCTGGTTTTTGAGTTAAAAACCTTGTAGGCTTTTCTAGTTGATGAATAACCAAGAAAGTAACCTGAGTCAACTTTGGCAGCAAACTTTGAAATAGATTCCTTGATGTTCAAGATGAAACATTGACATCCAAAAGCCCTGAAAAAGGAGATAAGGGGCTTCATGCCATGAAAAACTTCATAGGCAGTCTTTGAATGTCTCTTGACAACAAGAACTCTATTTTGAACATAACATGATGTGTTAACTGCTTCTGCCCAGAAGTATAAAGGTAGGCCAGAATCAGCTAACATTGTTCTTGCTCCTTCTATTAAAGTTCTGTTCTTCCTTTCTACCACACCATTTTGTTCAGGAGTTCTGGCAACACTGAATTGTCTAATAATCCCTTTAGACAAACAGAAGTCATTCAGAGTTTTGTTCCTGAACTCTATCCCATTATCACTTCTAATGGTTTTGACAGGTAGAGAGTATTGTTTCTCTACTTGTAGAATGAAGAACTTGATGATTTCAGCAGCCTCATCCTTGGAAAATAAGAAGAATACCCATGTAAATCTTGAGTAGTCATCAATGATGACTAGGCAGTACTTCTTTTTACCAAGGCTCATGATCTTTACAGACCTAAATAAGTCCATATGGAGTAGTTGAAGACATGCAGTTGTTTTTGATTCTTCAATAGACTTATAGGAGGACTTATGCTGTTTACCCTTTAAACAGGATACACAGTGTTCTTGACACTGGTATACTTTTAAGGGTAGACCTCTGACCAAGCCCATTTTTGTGACTTTATTTATGGTTTTAAAGTTCACATGGCCAAGTCTCCTGTGCCAGAGATCAGTTTCTGAAGTTGATGCCCTTGAGAAGAAACAGGCAGTGTTGTTCAGTACTTTGTCTTTTTCAATGTCCACTGCATAGACATTGCCACATCTTTTGGCAATTAAAAAAGTATGATCTTCAATGATCTTCTCTATCAACTTCTAGCCTTCTGGTGATATGATCTTGCATGCTGTCTTTGTGAAAAAGGAAGAATATCCTTTATCACACATTTGTGACACACTAAGCAAGTTGTACTCAAGGTTTTCAACCAGATTGACCTTGTCAAACTGTATTTTGCCAGAGGAGACATTGCCATGTCCTAGCACATATCCCTTAGCATTGTTCCCAAAGGACACAGATCCATCTCTTTGACTAATAAAATTGTTTATCAGGTATCTGCATCCTATCATGTGCATTGAGCCTCCACTGTCTACATACCAAATGCTATTCAAGCCTCTGGAAACTCTCTGCACAATATAGCAAATTAGTTAGATTTAGGAACCCAAGCCAGTTTGGCTTTGGGTTTGCTCTTGAGAACATTTACAGTTTGTTCTTGACCAAGTTTAGAAATCCATGTCTTTTTGGCAATGGATTTTGCATTAAGTACAATGGTGGTATCCTTTCGAGGACCACCATCAACTTTGGTCATCAGTAGTTGTACCATGTTCATAAGATCTTTAATCTCAGCAGTTTGTGAAACTGCTGATGATTTAGCTCTAACTACTGAAAGAGAATTTTGAGAAAAAGACTTTTGTTGAGATTTTTTCTTTTTCTGAGAAAGGGTTTTTGCTGGTTGTTGTTTCTTGGAAGAAAAGGTTTTTACATAATCATTTTTGATTTGTTCCCCCATAACCAGTTGTTGATTTTTCTTATTAAACTGAATACCCTTTCTATATCTGCAAAATTCTGTTTTGTGGTTGAAAAGACCACAAATTTCACATTCTTTTGTCTTTTCTTTCAAAGACAAATCTCTGACAGTTTTGATTGGTTTTAGGTCATCAGTAGTTTTCAGGTTCTCAACTCCTGATGTAGTTGAAACTGCTGATGACTTAAAGTCAGATTTAATCAATACTTCTGAAGAACTTTCTTTGTGTGATTTTAGAAAGTTTTCATGGAAAGATGTGCATTCTTCCTCTTCAGAAGTTTCACCTGAAACAATTTTTCTCCCATCTTCAGTAGTTTTGGGAGAGAAATCTGTTGGTGTTTCAGTGTGATTGTACCCTATGCCAAACCTAACATTTGAAGCACTTTGTTTGTTTAGCAATAGTTGGTACCCCTTACAAGATTCCACCCATTTTTCACATGTGACCTTGGTGTCAGCAAGCTCTTGTCTGACATTTCCTAGGTCATTAATCATTATTTTGATTTGTGCTTGGGTTTCAATAGCAGAGTTAGTCAATTTAGAAACTTCTTTTGTTTTTGCAGAAAGTTTTCTTTCTAAATCACATTTTATCTGAGTGAGTTTTCTCTCAGAATCATTAGCTTTTCCTTGTAAGTGCACATTTGTCTCTCTTATGAGAGCAAAAGATTCTTTGCATGAATTTGAACATAATTTTGTCAAAGATTCTTTTGATACCTGTGACAAGGCAGATTTTGAGGAGCATCCCTCAAATGCCATTAAGGCAAAGTTCTTTCTGCCATTGTCAGGCTCTCCCCAGTTGATGTCAAACATTTTGTTGTCTGCATCAGGATTGCACTCTGTGGTGTCAAAAGGAAGACTGTTCCAGTCAACATACCCTGAGGTAAATAAACTTTGTTGAGAGGGTTGTTGTTGCTGTGGAGGTTGTTGAGCAGCTGGAAAGGGAGGGATTGATTGTTGGCTCTGCATCTGTTGAGCAGGCATCTGTACATATTGTACTTGTGGCACATATTGGTGTTGTGGAGCTTGTGCCTGTACAAAATGTGCACTCCCTTGTGTTCCATTATTCCTGTTATAATTGGGGTTAAAATTGTTTCCAGACTGAGATTGGTTAAAGCCAAAGCTTCTACATTCTCTAGCAAAGTGTCCCAACTTTTGACACTTATGACATCTAAGTTTAGATTTGTCAAAACCAATTTTTGTAGAACTGTTAAGTCCTGGAAACTTCCTTCCTGACCTTTTGTAAAATTTATTTGTTTTTAAACTTAACATGGCCAGTTGGTGCAAAATATATCCATTTCTTCAAGGTCGTCACTGCTAAACTATTTAAGTCATCCATGATAAAACACATGTTATCAGCAGTTTGACCAAATTCATTATTGTCATAACCTGGGAATGATCTTTCAGATGAGATCCCAGCAGTTATGTCAATGTGGTCAAAAGATCCAAAACTATTTGAACAAGTTGGTGAGTCTTGTCCCAATACTGCTGTACTACCAGGTAGATAGTCATCAGCAGTTTTACCAGAATTTTGTAACTTTTTCTTTTGATCAATTTCTCTCTCAAAAGTAAGTAATCTCCCATGAAGTTTTGTAAGAGTGAGGGAGCTAAAATCTGGTGAAGATCTTAAGACTATTGAGTATGTTTCCCAATTATCAGGTAAAGACCTTAAAAATCTATGAAGCATAGATACAGTTGTATAGGTCTGACCATTTAGTTTTAGCTCAGATATTAATGAGGAAAATCTTTCAAATTGCTGAGTTAAAGTTTCCCCATTAACGTGAGCAAAAGTTTCATATTGTTGAGCCAAGATTTCTCTGGTGTTGGCAATCACCTCTTCAGTTCCTCCAAACTGTTCTTTTAGGCAGTCCCAAAGGTCTTTGGCACTATCACAATGTAATAGGCCAGAATAGATTTCATTTGGGAGTGCCATTGCCAACATAGAAAAAGCTTTTGCATCAAGCTCAAGTTTTAGGAAATCATCATCAGTATAGTCTTTTGGTTCTTTTGGAATCTCTTCCTTAGTTTCAAGATTTATGTTTACTGGTTTATGAGGACCATATATCACAGATCTCCAACAACCTGTGTTGGTTTGTGACAAGGTATGTGCCATTCTCTTTTTCCATATGTTATATTCATTTCTTAAAAGCATGGCAGGTTTAGTGGCAGAACCAGTATTATGAGGATCCATTTTAAAGAGTATTGATTTGTCAAATATCTCTTAAAGTGATGGATGTTGATAAAAGTGAGCTTATAATCCTTTATTGAATATCAACAATAGCCTGTGTCTGATTCTCAATTTGTTAGATTGATATGTGATCAGATAAACCAGTGCTCTGATACCAATTGTTGGATCAGTATTAAGCTGCTCTTTTATTTTGAACTTGCTAGTTGACACTTAAGTGTTTAGCAAGTTCTTTGGTGAGTGTTAGCACAGCGGAATGTTTATAAGTTTATAGCTACACTTTGTCAACAGGAGTTATTACTCCCCCTGGAATCAAGAACTAATAAATGAGAAGTGTTTATTGAGAATCTAAGTATTGAATGAGAATGAAACACTTTGACAGATTCTCAGTAAACACGAAATGGAAATAACAATAATAAGAGTTGAAGGATTTCTTGTATTAAAATCAATGTCTAAAATAGAAGGATGAATCCTTCTATTTATAGACTTTACAAATACATGAACCTTGCCAAAAAGCAAGTTCAGAAACAAGTTGCAACAAGTTGCAGTCTTGGAACATGTACATAAAGCAATAAGAAATACTAAAGTATTAAACTACTGATATACAAAGGCGGTGGAAAAGATCTTCTTTAAGTACTGATGAATGACAAACTACTGATGAGTAGTTTGTCTTCAGTAGTTCTTCAGTAGAAGTGTCTGGTTTGAACTTCAGAACTTCTGATGACTTCTTCTTCAGTACTTCTGAATCTCTTCTTCAGCAGTTTGATTCCTTGTCTTTAGCAGTTCCATACTTAGAGTATTTTGACAGAAAGTGAATTAGATTAAGGTTTGCAAAAGTGGTTTCACCAATCCTTTTTGTCCTAACAGACGCGTCAGGTTGAAACGGTCTGGAGCGTTACGGCGCTCGGTCGGGTCAAAACGGTCTGGGTCGCTACCGGGCCCGGTCGAGTTGAAACGGTTCCGATCGCTAACGGGCCCAGCCGGGTCGAAACGGTCATGGTCGCTAGCGGGACCGGTCAGGTCGAAACAGTCCGGGTCGCTACCGGGCCCGACCGGGTCGTAGTGGTCCGGGTTGTTAACTAGCCCGATAGGGTCGAACCGGTCCGGTTTAAAATGAAATATTTCGGATCCCTTAAAATTTTATTTTTAAGTTTATTTTTGTTTTTTTTAATTTTAAATTTGTTTTTTTTTCTTTTTTATATTTTTTACTTTTTAAATTTTTAATTTTTTATTGTTATTTTAAGTTTTTTTTTTTAATTTTAATATATTTTGATGTAAACCTATCATAATCCAAAACCTTGATGTTGATTTTGTATTAAAAACTGAAACTACGCAAAATGATATGGAAAATAACAAAGTAGGTGTTAATTTTATAAGCAACAAAGAAAAAATTGAGTGAATTAAATGAGTAGGGTATATTCTTGATACCTTTGATCGGGGAAAAGAAAGGAGCAATGGTTAGAATGGGAGAGGATATGAAGAAATGAGAGGATATTAGAATGGGGGAAAGTGGAAAAAGACACAGTAGGGAGAATATTATATTGATAAGGTTATAATAGGAAGCGGTTATAACGGTAAATGTCAAATAAAATTAAACGGCCGTTAAGTGTTCGTTAAGTTGATAATTGTTATAAATATATAATATAATACAATAAGCTAGCGAAAATACAAAGAGAAAGAACCCCTACGCTTGTTATGCAATTAGAGATTTTACGTATAAGAGTCATCAATATTAATGGGAATGTTTATAAAAACTTGTATACCACTACTTATGAGTCATAAAGTGGAATGGACCCAACGTAAAGCTTTGTGGCTGACGAACACAGCTATGTTCGAAATGAGAATCATGGGGAACAAAAAAATATATTGGAGAATAAAGAAAATTGTGGTGTCCAAGAAAATTACAAGGAGCAGGATATAACGGATCGAAAGTTACAATGGGCAGGATACGCACAATCCTTTAATCATGCTTGGGAGAATGAAACACACGCGCCAAAGAAGGAGATGGGCTTACCAGAGGTTACTAAGAAAGAACAGATTTATTTTTTCGGCTCAACGAGTGGAGTGGGCCAAAATAGCGTGAAAACTTCTAGGAAGCGGTTCAGGCGTATGAGAAGCCAAGTCAAGACTGAAAGGAATGAGGTGGTGTAGCAGGTGGGGAATCTCGAGAGTATGGGATACGAGTAGAAAATATACGATGTAAAAGTTGTTTATTCAGGGTAGTTTGTTGGGTGTTTTACATTGTGTTAGTTTCTCACTTATACAATGTATGTTTATTTTGGGAAAAAAAGAAAAGGGCTGTGTATCTTGTCGTTTTTAAGTTGACACATGGATAGATGATGTGCTTATGAGTTATGACCCCGTTAAAAAAAGGTTTAATATGATCACTGGGTTTATATATAGTGACTTGCTCACTTTCCTTTCTTTAAAGTCACAAGAAGCTATTAACGTGAATTGAAAAATGGAATTCCAACTTCCAAGCTTTTCTCTCTATCTTTTGATTGCTACCCTCATCATCCCCTTCATCCTAACCTTTTGTTTCAGAAGCTTCAAAACACATGGTACCGACAAAAACCTTCCTCCACAACCATGGAAACTTCCTTTAGTTGGCCACTTGCATCATCTTTTAGGAGCACAACCACACCATGCTCTAGCTAACTTAGCCAAAAAACTAGGACCAATCCTACACCTACAACTCGGTGAAGTCTCCACCATTGTTATCTCTTCGCCTTCATACGCCAAAGAAATCATGAAAACCCATGATCTATCTTTTGCAAACAGACCCAAGTTTCTAAGTGTTGAAATCCTGTCATACAATTACACAGATATCGCGTTCGCCCCCTATGGCGATTACTGGCGAGAAATGCGAAAGATATGCGTCTTGGAGCTTCTAAGTTCAAGAAAGGTTAACTCATTTCGATATATTCGTGAACAAGAGTCATGGAACCTTGTGGAATCCATAGCCATGCATGGATCAAAACCAATAGATCTTACTGAGAAAATCTTCACCATGATGAACACAATCATATCAAGGGTTTCTGTTGGGAGGATATACAAAGATCAGGCGCGGTTTATTGCGTTGATCAAAGAGGGCATAACGTTGATTAATGGTTTTGACGTGGCAGATCTATTTCCTTCTATCAAAATTGTGCATGTAATTACTGGCATTAGGAAGAAGTTGTTTAGGGTTCGCAATGATGTTGGTGAGATTCTTGACAACATTATCCATGATGCCCTAGAACGACGACGTTCAGGGGTTCAAGGTAAGCATGAAAGTGAAGCCCTTATTGATGTTCTATTGCGGCTCAAAGATGAAGAGGATGGTGGGCATCAGTTTCCGTTAACTTATGACAACATCAAAGCAATTATCATAGTAAGCATTTGATTATTTATCCTTTTTAGAATACTAGTAGGAACCCGTGCGTTGCGGCGGGGCTGCACCCGTAAACTTTTTTTACATATATAATAATTTTAAACTAAAAGTTATAAGGTATTTATGGACGATTCATTATGGTGATACTAAGTATGTAGGAAGCAACAACCTAATATTTAGTTATAAATTATTTAGTATCCATGAGTTCTTGAGTACCTTGAATAAGTTTGTAAAACTACCGTTTGATACTTTATATAATTGTGTGATATTTCGACATTTATAAAACTATGTTGTATATAAATAAAGCTTTATAACATAGAGTTTTAAAATGTAATACAGAGTTAAAAATGGTGTAGTCAAAAAATTCAACTCCTAGTAAGTTCTATAGTTTTTTTTCACTGTATGTAGTCTATTTAACAAGTATTGTGTTTGTTATGTTCAACCGGTTGGTTATTTCTGCAAACTGAAATTAATTATATTAATAAGTTGAATTAAATTGATAAGAATTGGGACCACCAATATTAAACTGACCCGAGTCCATTTAGACTAAACTCTACCTAAAAACTTTGTGTTGGATTGATGGCGTGTTAATTCACATCCCTAGTTCCATGTCCTGAACATATAGTTCTGATTAAAAGTAAAACAAAAAAATGAGCCTATGTGCCAAATCCAATTGTTAAAAAGGTTTGCACATGTAACGACTTATAGAAAGTTATTTGGAAAATACTGTATAGTTAGATTGAAGCCATACTTGGTGGTTAGGAGGAATAAGATAATTAAATCAAATATCTAATATCAATAAAAAAGATATAAAACCCCAAATGCTACATGATAAGATTAGCGAGTCTTAGGGAAAAGATACCATTATATACAACACAAATGTCTTGTATCAATTAAGTTGATGCGTCTGTTTGAAAACACATTCTCTTTAAATCTCTCATTGTTTTAATTTCCTACATAGAAATTTTTACTTAACAATAATAGAAGACCGAAACTCGAGAAAAAAAAAGAGCAGACCATTAGATTGGATATATAATGCCATACCATATTGTTTAACCATCTCTAGTCCCTGACTTGGCTATCTCCTTTGGGTCTTACAAAAGATGATCAACAAAGAAACTTCACGATAATTAATTTAAATCTCAAATATTTTACAATTTATCAAATGAAGTTACTGAGCCAATACAAAGTAAAAGCGTATGCCAAAGTTCAATATTTTATTGGAAAAAAATAATGCAATACATACCGTTTTAGGCTGATGACCCAGACAGAAAGCTTTCGTCTTTGTCTCCTTTTCACAAATCATAATCATTCCATTTCACGCTCGATATGCTTGTGCGCATCCATTAAAGCCTGCTAGTAAGAGGCACTAACCTATGTTCACATGCTTCGTCCTCCCTTTTCAAAGATAAATTGGAAGAATATTCTATTTCTCTATGGTTGGAGATGAGAAGAATGGGAAGCATGTAATTTATGAGACATGAAAAGGTGAGGATACATATACACTTCATGGACATTCAAAGGTCATAATATTAAGCATTCAATTAAGATTTATTGTGTTTTATGAGGGTGAGTTGCATTTTGAGATGGATATAAAGTATTTATTAGTTACATATACAATTGGCATTGAATATTGTACAAGAGAGCATAAAAGGAAGAAATTGGACAAAAATTATAGATTTATACTAAGACTCTTGATATGCCATCTTAAAAAAGATGTAAATTTACCTTCTTAGCCATTAAGCACCCATTATATAGTAGTATAGATGAGGAGTGGGGGGCTTGGACTGGGGTAAGAGTTACTATGTGGTTAGACTATCTACAATGCTAAGGTTGCCCTTAGCCACCCTTAGCTGGTTAGTCAGCTGGCATATCATATCTTTACAAATCATTTTTATCTCTAAGCATACAAAAATCTTAATATATCCTTACATTTTCCATATCATCACCCATTTTTTCTTTAAATTTATTCATTTAAATAAGTTGTCTACATAAAGTTAAATTAAATTAAATTTGGCACAAAAACAAAAAATACAAGTCCTTGCGGGACACCTATTATTTTTTGGATGTAATTTAATGGGCCCTTAATTAAGGATGCCCTCCACCTCATCTTGGATAGCACAAGTATGGCGCATTAAAGTTAGTCTTATAGCGGGCTCTACAACTCAAGCTTTCAAAAAGTACGAGAGTGTAGGGACTTGTGTTTGAGGATTAAGTTTTTTTTTTTTTATCAAAAAAAAAGTTCAATTATATTAACTAAAACACATTAAAATAAAAAATATGACGTTAAATTATAATAAAAGGACACTAAATACAAAAAAAAAATAGAATAAACTAAACTAAAAAAAGACATCGACTAAAAAAAGAGACTAAAACTACATGCTATATCCAGCGGTTGTGTTTCCGGCATCGGTTTTTCTTCGTGTGACCTCTTTTTTTAATAATATTGTTTGCCAACGATCCAATATTATTTGGCTGTTGTATTTCCGGCAAGGTATCGGGCAAAGACGTTTAGGATATGGTAATGGGTTGTTGATGAGGCGTTACCGGAACGGAGGATTCGTCAAATGGAAAATTTGTCTAGAAATGGCCGCGTATATATGATGTTGTACCCGCTAGCTCAGGGCAGGGTGAATATATTTGATGCGGACGATTATGAGGCAGGCAGTTTGGTGGCGGACTAGGACTCGGGTTTTTAGTGTTGGTAAACAGGTTGTTTTTGTCAAAACATCGATTGTTTGGGTGTAAACCACAACTATTTTAAACTAACATTATCCTACGACAATAAGGCATTCCAAAAATTCACCTCACACCCCACTTTTAAAAAAATAAAATCTATACATATAATAAACCAAAGCCATTTTAATGACATGGCACTCAAGTAGACATTCTCTTCCTTGAGTGTGCCATGTGTCAATCCATGTGGCATTGAGATATTTTAGGAAAAAAATAATTTAAAAACAAAATTGGATTTTTCACCCTCATGTTTTATCCCATAATTTTTAAACGTTAATATATTTAATATACAAGATTTTTTAAAGAAAAAAAATACACCAAATTAACGAGCGTTTTATTATCTTTCCAACGAGTACCATAGTGCTATATAAAAAACGGAGAAATTTTTTTGTGGGGTTTTGTTCATACAGAAAAAAAAACACAAAGTGTTCAGGTAAATCATTAATCATGTATAGGCAAGTCACTAATTATGTTCAAATCAGTAAATATGAATTTTTTTTTCAACAGAGCCGAATATGTTAATAGAGTTATATGTTGTTTTAAGTTACGTATCAATATTAGTATGTTAGAGTTGTACATTTGTTTAGTCTTTAGGATAGGTGTTAATATTAGAGTTTCATTAAAGTTCTACATTCTTTTAGGTTAGGTGTTAGCATTGGAGTTGTACATTGTTTTAGGTTAGATATTAATATTAGAGTTATACATTAATCTATTTCATATATAAAATTGATGTATCATATTAAATTTCTCAACCCGGGACGCTCCCGGGGTATAATCTAGTAACAAATAAACAAATAAATTAATAATACGTGTGTGTAGTAGTTCCAATTTTGCAGGTTTTGGACGTGTCCGGACAACCGGACGTGAAGGTTGGTTTGCTATTCCAAACCTTCTCCTGGAATGGTTAACAAGTTTGGAATGGGAGGTTTGGAATTCCATGTCCGTCCAATCTTAACCATTTTGGATGCTCTGATTTCACAAATTTTGTTGTGAAGTAACTAGTTAATGCGGTAGGAAATTGAATATCGATCAACGGCTGATATTTTAGATATAGGTTATCGCGGTGGGCTATCAATATTTTAATATCATACATAATTTAATACACACACACACACACACACACATATATATATATATATATACTAGTTTATACACCGAGAGCGTCTTGGGATAGACAAATTTAATATAAAGTGACAAAATGTGTGTACCATAAAATGAATAGACCATTTTTTTCAGTTTTTTTATTCTTGTAAAGGATCAACACTCGATAACTCATAAAACCTACTTCTAACTCTACTACCTCTTGCTCGAGTGAAGTCTCTATGCCTATACATGATTAATGAATTACATGCACACATTGTGTTTTTTTCCTGTATGACAAAAGCCCACTAAAAAGTCTTTATCTTCAATTTTTTGTATTACACTATGGTACTCGTTGGAAAGATAATAAAATGCTCGTTAATTTGTTATAATTTTTTTTAAAAAAAAATATCGTACATAAAAGTTATTAACGTTTAAAAATTGTGAGAGGAAATATTAGAGACAAAAAGACTTTTGGAGGGAAATAAGGGGAATTAATGGATCACCTATTGCCATGTGTCACTCAAGGTTTTTTTTTTTTAATACTATACCTAGTGCCATGTGGCGCACTCAAAGAGGGAGGATACCCGAGTGACTGACATGAAACTTTAGTCATGTTCCTTGTAAGAACATGCAAGGAAAAGGCGGTGGTGGTGATCGAACGGAGGTAGGCGGAAGGCGGCAGATTAGGGCCGACTAAAATTCTATAGAGGGAGGAGGAGGTGTTCATGTTTTATCAAAAGTGTGGCTAGGGTTTTCACCTTGAGCCTTCTTTTATAAAACATATTCTTACAATAAGCCCCCTTGTTTTATTTTTTAATACCTCCTTTATAATAAACTAATTTATTATAAAGTCCTCGACTTATTATTTCATAAATAATATCCCACCTACACGTCAACTTATCTGATTCGTGTACCAACATGTAACTCTTTGGATCGTATCGGGTCGGGTTACGTTGATTTCGACTTTAATTACTATCGGGCATCCTATATGTCCAACAATCTCCCACTTAGACGATTTTAATTAAATGAGTCAACGTGCGCAGAGTTGGACGCCTAGCTACATCTCACTGCACCCAACACAGTATGACACTTTACAGTCATCAACTAATTCTTTGAGTTCAAGTAACGCTTTACATAACCAAATACTATAGCCGTAATAATTCTATCAATAAGTCCCTTCTGTATAGACATTCGTTGATCGTAAGACATGGATCATTCATTCTTATATAGTGATCGACCATTCTATATTCTCGTCTTTAATTCAATGTGGTCTAACGAACTGCCTTTAGTCCGAGCGTGGCCACGCGTTTATACTAGTTTGAGTTAACGAGGACGCCAGAATGTCTAAACTTCTAATCCTATAGAAGTACAGAATTCCATCAGTGTGATACAACTCCCACTTAATCTTGAATTTCTCCCAACGCTACCCGGATTTCTACCCATGTTTCAGGATAGTGTTAGACAACATCAAAGATAGTCCTTCGTCAATTTAGTTTAATATGTGCCTTAGGAAAAATGACAGATTGAACATATCAATATCACAACATCTCATGACACAGATCCATGGACATCGTTTTGAAGCGAGTTACATCCAATCATTCCCTAATGATATCCGTGAATTATGATTCTCAAACCATTGAGTTATTGATGTCATGGATACAACCATCTCAATTCACAATAGTCTTACATTCAAATTCATTCCAATGTAATTTGATGGACTACGGATATTTTAGAATACTCTTATTCAAGGATTTAAACATACAAATAATGAACACAATCACAAAATATTTAAATTTGCATTTAACCCATTAAATCAAATAAATATTCAATGTAACTGTTATAGTTCAAACTAAAACACCAATACTAATTACAGATCATGCCCACTGTCTAGCAACTCTAAGCCCTATCTTTCCAGCATGCTCCTCATGATTATCTTGAGGTAAAGGCTTAGTAAAGGGGTTAGCTAGATTTAGATCAGTATGAACTTTGTTTATGACGATGTCTCTACGCTCTATTACCACTCTAGTATAGTGGAATTTTCTGAGTATATGCCTTGTGGTTTGATGTGACCTTGGTTCCTTCGCAAGATCAATGGCACCAGTGTTGTCACACAGTATCTCGATTGGTTTCTTTATGCTAGGCACAACATCGAGATCAGTAATGAACTTCTTCATCCAAGCAGCTTCCTTTGCAGCATCTGATGCGACATTATATTCTGATTCACAGGTGGATTGAGCAACCACACTTTGCTTAGAGCTCTTCCAAGTAACAGCCCCATCATATAACACTTAAATGACATCTCCTCCTCCAGTCCTCCATATATTAAGAACATTTCCTTAGTCCTTCTTAAGTACTTAACGATGTTCTTCACTGCAGCCTAGTAACTCTCTCCTAGATTCTGTTGATATCTACTCATCATGCTAAGAGCATACGAAACATCAGGTCTAGTATATAACATGGCATACATGATGGAACCAATAGAAGAAGCATATGGAACTCTTTCCATTTTCTTCTTTTCTCTTCAGTGTTTGCACACTGCTTGCTATTAAGAATAGTTCTATGTGCTATGGGCAAGAGCCCCCTTTTGAGTCTTGCATTGATAAGCGTCATATGACCTTATCAATATATGTACATTGACTCAAATTCAATAACCACTTTGATCTATCTCTATAAATCTTTATTCCCAGAATATAAGCGACTTTACCAAGATCTTTCATTGCAAAACATTTACCCAACCTGGTCTTAACATCTTTAAGCATAGGGATATTGTTTCCAATGATTAATATGTCATCTACATACAGAATGAGAAAAGTGATATAGCTCCCACTAGATTTCTTCTTAACACATGGTTCATCTTCGTTCTTGATAAAACCAAACTATTTGATTTTCTGATCAAAACAAAGATTTCAGATGCGAGACGCTTGCTTTAATCCATAGATGGATTTATTCAGCCTGCAAACCTTATTAGGATTCATTGGATTGACAAAACCTTCAGGTTGAACCATATACACATCTTTCGGTAAGTGTCCATTAAGGAACGCGGTCTTGACATCCATTTGCCATATCTCGTAGTCACAATACGCAGCAATGGCAAGTAGAATTCTAATAGACTTAAGCATGGCTACTGGCGAGAATGTTTCGTCATAATCAATTCCTTGAGTCTGAGTAAAATCTTTCGCTATAAGCCTTGCTTTTTAGGTTTGCACATTCCCATCCATGTTAGTCTTCTTCTTGAAGATCCGTTTGTTTCCTAGAGTCCGACATTCGGTAGGAAGATCAACCAAATCCTAGACTTGGTTATCATACATACATGGATTGCATCTCCGCATTCATGGCTTCTCGCCATTTCTTGGATCCGAATCCAAGATTGCAGCTTTGTAAGTAGCAGGCTCAGCTTCATCAATCATGAAGATATCATCATACGTTTCAACTGCACGACGATCCCTAATACTTCTTCGAACACTTGGTGTTTCTGTTGTTTCTTGAGTCCTCTAAGGCTCAACTTCAACAACCTGATTGGTTACTTCTGGTTCTGTTTGAACCACTGGTTTAGACACTTGTGATTCTCGAATTTCTTCAACATCCACATGGTTATCTCCAATCCCTCATGCCAGAAGCTCTTCCTCCAAGAAAGTGCCTCTGCATTTAGTGAATATCCTATTTTCAGTGGGGTGGTAGAATAGGTAACCGATCCTTTTAGCGTATCCAACGAAAACCACATTTTCGCCTCTGCGATCTAGTTTATCCGAAGATTCTAGAGTGACATAGGAATTACATCCCCAGACTTTAAGATAGGATACATTAGGTTTCTTTCCATGTCATATCTCATAAGGGATTTTGTCAACCTTCTTTGTTGGAGCTATATTCACAAGTCTTGCGGCAGTTTCCAAAGCATAACTCCAAAAGGATTTTGGAAGGGTTGTTTGACACATCATTGATCGAATCATATCTAATAAAGTTTGATTTCTCCGCTAAGACACACCATTATGTTGTGGTGTTCCAGGGGTAGTGAGTTTTGAAACTATTCCACAATCCTTTAGATGGTCGATGAACTCCTGACTAAGATATTCACCACCCCAATCTGATCAATGCATCTTAATAGTTCTATTTAGCTGATTTTCTACTTCGTTTTCGTACTCCTTGAACTTTTCAAGAGTTTCATGTTTATGCTTCATATGATAAACATAACCATATCTACTGAAATCATCAGTAAATGTAACAAAGTATCTTTCTCCATGTCTTGATATTGTTCTGAATAGGCCACATACATCTTTATGTACAAGTCCTAACAGATCATTAGCTCTTTCTCCAACATTTGAATAACGTGCTTTTGTTAACTTTTCACTCAAGCATGATTTGCATTTGCCAAAGGACTCTGAACCCTTGGAATCTAGGACTCCTGCGGTCTTGTGTTGTTTAACACGATTCTCACTTATGTGACCAAGTCTACAATGCCACATATACGTATCATTAAAGTCCAACTTATTACGTTTATGGAAAATGTTGCATAATATGTTAACGTTTTGGATTTCTATCTCATAGTTCCCATTATTGGGTTTTACATCAAAGTAAAATATATCGTTAAAATAAGAAGAAATAAATTCACCATTAAAACGATTATTAAAACACTGTCCACGTAAAGTAGAAACTGAAACAATATTTCTAATCACACTAGGAATTTAACAAGCATTGTTCAAAACAAGTTCTAAACCAGAAGGAAGTAAAAGCACATATTCTCTTATCGCCTTCATAGCAACTCTTTGTCCATTGCCAACATGGACCTCCAAGTCGCCCTGTTTCAGCTTTCTAATCTTTCTTAGTCCCTGCAAAACATTACAAATGTGGAAACTACATCCTGTGTCAAACACCCATGTTTTGCTAGAAAAAGCAAAGATTTCAATAACATATATATATATATATATATATATATATATATATATATATATATATATATATATATATATATATATATATATATATATATATATTTATATATATATATATATATATATATATATATATATCTGAGGACTCTGCTCCTGAAGCCTTGGCTTGCTTCAGTTTAGCTAAATACTTAGCATAGTTCCTCTCCCAATGCCTAGTTTCATCACAATGAAAACACTTGGCATCTTTAGGAGGCTTCTTGTTGGAAACAGGTTTACCCTTTCCCTTGACATAATTGCCATTTTTCTTGGTGTTAGGTTTCTTAACTTGACCCTCCATGATCATCAGCACTGGTGCAGTCTTGCTAGGTATATTCACCTCGGCAGTTTTGAGCATTTGATGCAACTCTGCAAGTGTCTTCTCCATCCAATTCATATTGTAGTTCATAATGAAATGATCGTATGACCTGGGCAATGAGTTGTGGATAATATTCCCAGCCAACTCATCGCTCAAGGGGGATTCCAGATGAGCCAAGTGATCAACATATGCTTTCATCTTTAGCACATGAGTGCTAACTGATGTATCCTCTTGCATACGAGTGGTTATGAGTAATCGCATCACATCAAACATCTCATGACGAGCCTTCTGTTGGAGCATTTCCACCAGGTGCTGATTCATCTCGTATGCCATCATCTCATCTGTGGTCCTTTAAAGTTCAGGGATCACGGATGCCAATATCATACATGAGACTTTCAAATAGTCAACAAAGTGCTTAGAGTAGTTTCTATAAGCAATTGAGTTCTGATGGATGGGTTCATCAGAGACTGGCGTTTCAAGAACATACAACTTGTTCTTCACCTGGAGAACAATTTTCAAGTTGCGGTGCCAGTACATGAAGTTGGACTGGTTCAGTTTGTCCTTCTCTAAGATGGACTTAAGAGAGAATTGGGAGGCGGAATTGTTTTCAGAAGACATCTACAAAGTTCAAAATTAATTTGTTAGTATTTTATGTTTTAAATATCCTAATTTATTTTATGATCCAAAAGCAAAAATTAATTAGGATAAGGCCCCGATTCATCAAGACACAGTGAACTGGCTTAGCACTATCCACTGGTATGATTAGGTAGGTAAAAAACTATTGTTAATTGTGTCGACTACACAACTTTCCATTTGGGGTTATCGCTTAAAAGCGATGTATGTTTAACCCCAACTATGCCCACTTGATGAACAAGCGATGTTTGGTCCTTTACTGTGAACTGTAACACCGGCCTATGTTACACAAGAAACTCGATGATTACCTTCTTTCACGATCAACGCCAGATGCAGGGTTTAGCACTAACATTTTAGGTTCGATTTAGAATGAAGTGTTAACTTGTTAAGGGTGGCAGAAAACATCAATTTAAAATTGGGATTTATTTTAATATATAATATAATTATTTTGAATAACTCGTAGCATGATGCGAGTTACACAATAGTTTATAAAATTCAATTTTATATAATTCGTGATAATTTAAACTCCTTTCAACACTCGACATGGTATAGTTTTAAATACCCTATTTAAACTATGTTGGTCGTTTTATCGCGAATGAACTTGTTTTAATATTAATAAAACTCTTTGATTAAGTATGCTTTTTAGTTTTATAAAACTTGTTTTAATAAAACTGTTGTCATGATTGTGAATTTTTTTTTTTATTTTGGGTTATCTAGATTATTTACAACAAATAAAACACAATCACAAAACATAATAATAAAATTAAACGAATCGAGCCCCTAATAGGCCGCCCGTTTCGTTTTAGCCAGAAACGAAACGAACTAGTTTAAAGGGTTTCAAAACTATTTTGATAACTCTCACTTGACCCGAGATCTCAATCTTCATGGAACCTGTTCGTCTTTTATCTTCATTTTGATCTTGTACTTGTATGATTACAATAAAAAATTTGAAAATACAATAAAACCAAATCTATTATAATCCTATCTATTACATCGGATCCAATATCCATAATAAAAAAAAATACAAATCAATAAAATAAAAACCATCATAAATACAACCATGACAAGGGTCAAAAACCTAGGGCTCCATTCACATCACAATCAATGATCAACTAAAAGCTTTTGATCTTTTGTCAAAATAAATAATTTTTGACAAATAAAACATAGATTAAAATTATAACTTTTACCATCTATACGCACGTAACCGTGGCTTTGATATCACTGTTGGGTAGCATAGTATCATGCACGAAGCAGAAGCGGTTTATATTTATTAACAAAATCGATTATATATACAATATATATGAGGGCCGATTTATATATATATAAATATATATTTAATTTTATTAATCCGATCAATAAAATATTCCTCATCAGGATACTGGTTGAACGCGTATAAACAAATAAATAATATAAACAACCATAGTGGGTTTAGTAATCAACCTTTGACGACTACACCCGAATTGTAACATGCGGGTTACAGCGAATCCTCGTTAGTAGGAAGTTCACAACCGAGCACGAACCAACCGAGAGCAACAACTTGCAAGGAAGAGGCGGTGATGGTGATTGAACGGCGGTAGGCGGAAGGCGGCAGATTAGGGCCGGCCAAAAATCTCTAGAGAGAGGAGGAGGTGTTTATGTTTTATCAAAAGTGTGGCCAGGGTTTACACCTTAAGCCTTTTTTTATAAAACATAATCCTACAATAAGCCCCCTTTATATCATGTAAAGGGCTATTCGGATCGTACAGAATCGGGTTACTCTAATTTCGACTTTAATTAATGCGTTCAACTCAGTAAAGCTATGTCAATCTCCCTTTATATCATGTAATATGCCTATCTCCCTTTATATCATGTAATTAGTTTTGATTACGTAGGAAAATATGCTTCAACTAGGACAAGTGTACATGTAGCTCATTACAATGCTATGTCAACATACCTATATTGAACGGACGCAAATATGACTTAACCCTAAAACTCATGCATGTATACGTCTCAGCGTGTACACCTCCTCATGTTTTCATATTCATTTTTTCTACGAGAATATATATATGTGTACATGTATATATGTATGCACTGGTTTTTATCCCGGGAGTGTCCCAGGGTTAAAAAACATAACAATTCTAATAATACCAATAATAATAGTAATAATTATTACCGTTGTAATTAAATAAATAAAAAAATAACCCTGCTATAAGTGACACCATGTGTTTCAGTGTTGCGCGATTCTTTCTCCTAGCTTCTCTTGATGAAGTATACATATGCATCTTTAAAAGAGTAAAATTCCAATGAAGGCATGACGATTGAGCTGAATTTCAAGATCGTAGATAAGAACCTGATTTAAAAGAAAAAACATTATTAATGAATGACCTAAACACTTTGTGTTTTTTTTCTGTATGAACGAAACCTCACAAAAAATAGTTGTTTTTTCCTCGTTTTTTATATAGAACTATGGTACTCGTTGGAAAGATAATAAAACGCTCGTTAATTTGGTGTAACTTTTTTCTTTAAAAAATATCGTATATAAAAGATATTAACGTTTAAAATTTATGGGAGGAAAATAAGAGAGAAAAATTTTAATTTGTTTTTAAATTCTTTTTTCCTAAAATAACTCAAGTTAAATTTAGTAGATTAGGTTTTATATTATTATTTATTTATTATTAATTTGCCACATGGCATGACAGATGACACACTCAAGGATGAGAATACCTCCTTGAATGCCATGTCATTAAAATGACTTTCTTAGGCCTCCATTGAATGACACCTCATCAATATTCAATTCTTTTATTTTAAGTTATAGATTATAGATGCATAAATATGTTGGTTAAAACACACACATGTGGTAATATTCTTTTTCATGCCTCGAGACAGGATATGATTGTAGCTGGGACAGATAGTTCTTCGGTGACGATTGAATGGGCATTGTCAGAACTAATCAAGACCCCTAGGGCGATGAAGAAAGCACAAGCTGAAATCCGACAAGCACTTAAGGGAAACATTATGATTGAAGAATCAGATATTCAAAAATTAAAATACCTTAAATTAGTGATTCAGGAAACGTTAAGGTTACACCCTCCTCTTCCACTTTTATTACCAAGGGAATGCTGTGAAACATGTAACATTAAGGGATACCATATCCCTCTACATACAAAAGTTATCATTAACGTATGGAAAATAGGACGTGATCCAGATTATTGGGATGACCCAGAGAGTTTCAAACCTGAGAGATTCAATGGGAGCTCATATGACATCAATAAGATAGATTTTGGAAATCTCCCATTTGGGGCGGGAAGAAGAATGTGTCCAGGCGTTTCATTAGGGATGGCTAATGTGGAGCTTCCTTTAGCGATGCTACTATACCACTTCAATTGGAATCTCCCTAATGGAGCAACATCTAAAGATCTTGATATGAATGAGTCTTTTGGAGCCACAGTAACAAGAAAAAACCACTTGCTTCTAGTCCCAAGACCTTACAACACAAAATGATGGCTATTCTGAGAGCCATATTATCCGGCATACCTTTATGTGGATTTACGGTCACTTTCCGTTCAATAGTCTCATAACCTTATAATGCATTATTTGTAATAATATGGATTTATGACATCCTAATTGAATCTTTTGCAAAAATGGCATGATATACCAATTACAAAGTGCAATTGGTAGGCATTGGAGAAAATAATTGAAAATGGTAATGCCTCAAACCCATTTGGCGGTATCAAGCTACAACCAGCCAACCAAATCTTGCAGCTTGCAATGTCCAGAAAAGTAAGCTTGATGCCTCAAAACGGATTGGCGGTATCACCTTGATGCCGCTGACCGGATTGGCGGTATCAGCTTGATGCCTCAAAACGGATTGGCGGTATCACCTTGATGCCTCAAAACGGATTGGCGGTATCAGCTTGATGCCTCAAAACGGATTGGCGGTATCACCTTGATGCCTCAAAACGGATTGGCGGCATCAATGGGGGTTGCAGGTTTGCAAATTATTGGTTGGCAGGTTGTAGCTTGATACCGCCAAATGGGTTTGAGGCATTACCATTTTCAATTTTTTTGTCCAATGCCTACCAATTGCACTTTGTCAAACAAAAAGTATTATTTTTGCAAGAAATTCCATCCTAATTAGTAACCTATAGTACTAAGTGTAATCATTGACGAATGATAGTTATATTTTAAGTTTTTGAGGAACGTTATCTTCAGCTAGACTTGTATAGTTATACCTTTAGCATGAACTTGGTGCTTGTATTGCAATTAAAAAAAACTGGTTTAAGCCAATGTTAGGCTTCCCAATCGATTGATGCCACGGCCAACATGATAGAGGCAAACGACGTGTCCTAAAGCAAACGGGTAGTAAACGGGTGATGCCGAGGTTTTATCCATAGAACTCCTTAACAAATTCCACTTTCTTAGTGTGAATAATAGGATCCTTGATTCTCTCCTTCTCTTGTCATTCGTTATATAGAATAATTACAATCCCTATTTTTGGGATGATTACAAGGATATTTGGAAACTATTTAAATTACAAATTAATTATACAATCATACTAAAGATAGGTTATCTATTACTTGCCCGCAGTCGAAGCCGGAGGAGACCAAAGGCTGAGACTGGCACGAAAATCTTCGAATAACACGCGCGGTAATCCCTTGGTAAATATATCAGCAATTTGAAAACGTGTAGGCATGTGTAAAACTCGAACTTCTCCTTTTTGAACCATCTCATGAACAAAATGTATGTCAAGCTCTATATGTTTGGTTCTTTGATGTTGTACCGGATTGCTTGAAAGGAAAATAGCATTGACATTGTCGCAATAGACAATAGTAGCATTGAGAAGAGGATATTGAAGTTCGAGAAGGAGATTCCGTAACCAGCAAACTTCTGCGACAACATTTGCAACGCTGCGATACTCAGCTTCTGCACTGGAGCGGGAGATGGTTGCTTGACATTTTGAAGACCATGAAATAAGGTTATCACCATAATAAATGCAGAAACAGCTAGTTGAGCGGCGTGTGTCGGGGCAACCGGCCCAGTCAGCATCAGCATAGGCGATGAGCCGAGGATCCTTAGAAGGACCAAGGGTAAGACCAAAAGTGCACGTGCCCTGAATGTAACGGATTATATGCTTGAGAGCGTTCCAATGATAGGTCTTGGGAGCATGCATATGGACATAAATTTTTTGAATTGCGTAGCTGATGTCGGGTGTCGTAAATGTTAGGTACTGTAAGGCACCTGCAAGACTGCGGTATAATGTCGGGTCATGAAAATCATTACCCGCGAGAGACCCGAGCTTTCCGTTTGTGTCAACTGGAGTGTGAACTGGTTTGCACGATGACATACCAGCACGTTCGATAATTTCTTGGGCATAGGCTTGCTGGGATAAAAATAAAGTATTGTTTTGTCGTTTAACAGAGATACCCAAGAAGAAGCTGAGCGGGCCAAGGTCCTTCATAGCGAAATCGGCTGATAAGTGTGACATGAGAGAAGAGCGGAGAGCGTCAGACGATGTAACAAGGATGATGTCGTCGACGTAAAGGAGCAAATGAGCATCCTGAGATCCGTTATGAAAAGTGAACAAAGAAGCATCACATTTACTATGTGCAAACCCCAATGTGAAGACAAAATCTGTGAAGCGTTGATACCATGCCCGTGGTGCCTGCTTCAACCCATATAAAGACTTTTTGAGCCGGCAGACATGATCCGGGAAGTCTTTATTACGAAACCCCATGGGCTGATACATGTATACTGTTTCATTTAACTGACCGTGTAAAAAGGCATTAGTACTAATGGTTGCCGTTTTAACAACCGGACTGAAGGTCTCACCACAATCAATACCCACCTGTTGAAGGCGACCATCACAAATTAAACGTGCCTTATATCTTTCTAATGACCCATCAGATTTGTATTTGTGCTTAAATAACTACATGCTCCGGATGACATTCATGGTGGGTAGCCTCGGTGTTAATTCCCAAGTCTCATTCTTAATAAGTGGATGGTATTCGTCAGTCATGGCTTTATGCCATTCTGTTATGGACAAGGCCTCGGTAGGTGTTTTGGGTATGGGAATAATGGTGGTGGCGTTTAGGTTCATACGGGTTTGAGGTTTGGATATGCCATCCATTGCGCGGGTGCGCATGGTACGAGCAGGTTGGTGAGGAGGAGGTGGTGGGGCTACTGGTGGGTTGGGTGACGGTTCGGAATGGGTTTGAGAGGTGGAGGAGTTGGGTTGTAAAGGGGTTTGTTGGGCCGGATGGGGGTGAATGAGGCGGAGTAGGATATTGGGCCGGAAGGGTTTGTTGGGCTGGATGGTGGGATGAGGGTGAGTGGGTTGGAGAGTGTATTGGCGGAGGTTGGTGCGGGGACTGTGGGGCCGTTGGATAGTTTGGGCGAGTTTGGTGGTGATGGATCATTGGTCAGTTGGTTGACGAAAGGCAATAGGGCAGTGGGAAATTCAGATAGGAATTCATATGAAGGTGGTGGGGTAATGGTGTTGGCAAACGGAAAGGTGGTTTCATTAAATGCCACATGGCGAGAAATGATGATTTGTTTAGTGGAGAGGTTGAAACATTTGTAGCCCCGATGGGTGGAACGATAACCCAAGAATACACAAGGTGTAGAGCGTGTGTTGAGTTTGTAGATGGTGTTGTAAGGAGTTAACGGGTAGCAGAGACACCCGAAAACTCGAAGGTGGTCGTAGGAGGGTGTGCGGTGGTAAAGAAGTTCGGTTGGTGTCTTATTTTGTAGGTGTTGGACGGGTATGATATTTAAGAGGTAAGTGACGGTTTCGAGGGCATGGTGCCAAAAGGCGTTGGGTAGAGAAGCATGGGTGAGGATAGTGCGGATCATGTTGTTGATTGTGCGAATCATACGTTCCACTTTCCCATTTTGAGACGACGTATGTGTGCACGATCGTCTAAAAAGAATTCCATGGGATGAGAAAAAGTTATTAAATGATGAGTTTATGTATTCAGTCAGTGCCGTTATCACATTGAAAGGTTTTTATGGGTCGTTCAAATTGGGTTATTATTTGTTTGTGGAAGTGACAAAATGTGGAGCATACTTGTGATTTGTTTGATAACGGGTAAGTCCATAAAAAAATTAGAAACATTTAAAAATAAAATAAATATCTATGGCCATTACAACTCAAAAGTGGAGAGGTCCACAAGTCATTATGAATCAAATCAAAACAATTAAAAATACGAGTACTAGAATGAGTAAAGGGTAGTCTAATACTTTTGCCAAGTACATAGGAGTGACAAACTGTATTATTAAAACTGGAAAAATTAACAAGACGATGTGACTTGAGAGATTGTAATGGTGTGCGTCCAGGATGGCCTAGACGTTGATGCCATAGAGAAGAGGTGATAGCAGCAAAAGTGGAGGGGAAGGTTGTGGTTCCGGGGCCAAGCACCAGGGGATAAAGGTCACCGCTGCTGTTGCACCGGAGGATAGGGATCTGGCTCTTGTAGTCCTTCACAAGAAAACCAAAAGGGTCAAATTCAACTGAAACAGAGTTGTCGATGGTGAACCGACGAACAGAAATTAAATTTTTAATCAGTTTGGGTGCATATAGGACGTTTTTAAGGACAAGTCGGGGGAAGGGTGGGGGTAAGGTTTGTTGGCCATGTTCGAGTACCGGGATGGTTGAACCTTCACCAACGACTATTTGTTGTCCCATGCAATTATAAGAAAAAGAATCGAAATTAACATGAGTATTGGACATATTACCTGTTGCACCTGTGTCCATGTAACCAGTTGGTTCTTGTGTGTTGTTCAGCGACATCGCTTGAAGGGTTTGATCAATATCGGTGGGAGTGTATGCAGTGTAGGGAGCCTAAGAGGGCTTGGATCAAAGTAAGCCCGCACCATTGTTGTTTGTGTTGGGCCGAGGAGAGGAGGTGGGGTATGGGCATGGAGGGGCGGCCCATGTAGAAGGGTAGGGTTGTTGGTATGTTTGTTGGTAATGGGCCGAATAATGGGGCCGTGGAGGCCAAGGTCCGTAGGTAGGTGGAGGGGGCCATTAGGGAGGATAACAGGGCCATTGACTGTACGACAGCTGACCACGTCTGCGACCCCATTGATGGCGGCCACGTCCGCGGCCTCAGGTGCGGCCCCGCCCCCTGGCACGGTCATAAGTGGGTTCGGTTTCGGTTTGGGAAGGGGTGGAGCGGGATGAGGTGTTAAGGGCAGTGCTGGATTTTTGAGAGTTGTGAAGGGCTTGTTCCTCTTTTTGAGACTCGACAATGCAAAGCTTAGAGCGAGCCTTATAAAACGGGGGTAGGGGTTCTTGGCCTTGCAGTATGGTACCGATACTTTCGTATTGTTCGGTTAGCCCGACGATGAGTTGTAGAACAAGGTCATCATTGTCGATCGGGTGACCGACACTGGCAAACTGATCGGCTAGGGTTTTGAGTTGTTAGCAATAGGCGTTCATCGATTGGAAGTTTTCAAGGTGGGTGTTGGTAAAACGGTGGCGGAGATGGAGAGCACGGGCGCTCTTGTTATCTTGAAAAACATCTTCTAGAGACGACCATGCTTCGTGGGCGATTTTGTTTTGTCCTGGTTCAATCACCGTGTGAACAAGATCTTGGAAGATCGTTCCATACATCCATTAAAGGACAATGGAGTCGAGAAGTTCCCAAGTCTCATCGGTGGAAGAAGAAGAAGCCGGGGTTTTGTCTTTGTCCATGGCAGCGGGAGGTACGGGTGGTGGGTGGGGAAGAAGGTGGTAATAAACCTGATAAGCCTTGCAGTGAATTTTAAATAGTTCGGACCAGGAGGGCCAATGGGCGGTATCGAACTCGAGTTTGATTGGGATGAAATTGGTAATATTTGAGACGGTAGTGGCGGGATGGATTTTGTCCATGGTGAAGGTAGTAAGGTGGGCCGAAGGGTAGCAGGAGGTGGCAGGGAATGTGTGTGGGAGTGAGGGAAGGAAGAAAAGACAAGAGGGAAAGGGTAGGGATCGAAAGAAGCTGCGATCAGTCAATAATGACTGCCGCCGGTCAGAAGAAAGGCTGCGATCAGTCAAGGATGACTGCCGCCGCCGCAGAAGGAGGTGAGGTAGGGTTTGGGGACCTGGTATGATATTAGCACTAAGTAGACATTACTATCAGGGTCTGTTTGGTATGGGGTAATGGAATGGATGAGGGAATGGAATGGACGATGTCACACCCTCAAATTTCCACTACGGGGTTTTATCGCGAGGCGCATGACATACTAGGATCCCATAGCCATAAGTCATATGAACGAACTCTAAATGCCCAAACCATTTAGTTCGTTTTCAAAAATCAAGTTTAGTTAAGCTGCGGAAGCGTAAACCAAATTTAAACCTTTTAAAACCATGCGCAAAACAACGCGCCCAATTTAAAACCATATGAAAGAAAACATAAAAGCATAATATGTAATTTAGGTGTATGCCCAAGACCCCAAATGCAGTGAAGTGTGCAGTGCTTTCTAATCCTGGCACCAGAAGCTAACTAGCTGCAAAAGCATGTATATCGTGGGTCAACAAACAATGTTGGTGAGTTCACTAAGTAAAGTAAATGAGAATGTAAATGCGCTGGTTTCCAAAACCACGTAAACAAGTAATTGAGTTGGTTCCAAGAACCGTGTAAACACTAGTTCATCGCATGTCAAGGGTAGCTAACCCATTCATGATAACTAACACCGATATACCGAACTGCTAATGTACGTGTAGCCACAAATGTGAGCCGCATGCCTTACATCATTGCCTATCAACAATGATAAAATCTGTTAAGTTATATTTCACTCCCGCACTCCCCGAGCCGGTGTGAGGTTTGTTAGACCTAATAGCGCTATCAACTAATAACCCGCTTGCCATAACCCGGCAACTCATTCGGTATGTGAAGGACTTACAGATGATAGAGTTGGTTTAGTTCATCAAGGACACAGTTTGCGAACTAGCAAAAACCGACCCACACAAGGATCCATAGCATCCCAACCCGGGATGTGTAAGTAGTCCCAAACCGGACTAGAAAATAGTAGTCCCAACCCAGACTAGAAAATAGTAGTCCCAACCCGGACTAGAAAAAGTTAAGTACGTTGTCTCCACCCGAGACGCATGCTTTTGAGAAAAGAGTAGTGAAACTCACCTAAGGTTGCACGTGAATAATCCAAATTCCTCAGACAGAAATGAGCTACCGACTCCCTATTACAAATGTCACTAGGTGAGTATATGTGCATAACCAACACACCATACAACTCGTTTGTCCAAGACTTTTAAAGTTCAAACCGTGTAGTGACACCTAATGACTCTACATGCACAAGTAACTCCTACGTATCCCGTTGGTGATCATATTCATTATTATCAGTTTTTTACCTCATACACATCTCATATAAGTATTCATGCAAGTTCATGTCAAATACATACCATATAAGACTCCAAATAGTCACGTAAACATCCCTTACACAATCTGCGTTTTCAGGGCAGATTGTACGATGTGAAAAACGAATTATTTAAAATTCTTAACGAACGAATTAAACTCCCAAATGTTACTGAATATTCATTGGGATTCATTTAATAACCCATATTTTTGTTTTGTCTCACAACAAAACACAAAAATTATTAAAATTCGTACAACACAACTATGTCCAGAAAATTTTCCACAGCGGGTCAGTTTAGTAGAAAAATTCCCAAAAATTGTGTATTGACCCAAACGAGGTGAATCCAAATGGGAAAGCCAAGGTTTTCCAATGTTGACCTACTATCCACATTTCATAACTTAACCCTTTGTAAATCTCGAGTTATGACCGTTTAAAGTTGACCCAATTTATAATTCCGAAAATTTGATATGACCTTTAAACTTATAAAATCATGAATACATATCAAAGCAAGTCCAAAACGCATGATTTTGGACTTTTTGAAAAGCTAACATCAAAATTTATGTTTTAGGGTCAGAAAACAATCAGATTACACCTTTTAATCACTCTATAACAGCCCTACAATTCGTCACAAAGAATCTGTCAGAAAATCAGAATTTTATCAACATGACACATATAAACCCTAATCATTCTCAATACCCTATAATCATGCAATAACCTCATATTAACACAATAACATTTATATTATCACGTTTAATCTCAGGTTTTTACATACCATATACTCTAGATATGATTTCTATCAACAATATTCATCAACAATTTCAACAAACATCATAAACATTCAACATACATTGATTTGCGATTCTAGCATGCATATTTCCTAAAGTTTTTACAACTTTTCCAGCCTAAAATCACAACATTCAACATGTAAAATACATACCTTGAATTGCTAGAGTCCCTAGATACACAAGATAGCACCCGAAATTGCTTGAACTAGTGCAAAATTGATGAAGACTGAGATTGGAAGGTGGTTGTGGGGTTGCTCTAATCCACGGCACAAAGGGTATGTTTAGGGTTTGTTTTTTTTTTTATAAATAATATGATAGGGTTAAGATCATGGGCCAAGGTTTCGGGCTCTAGTGATTTTTATCTGATAAGCGAGCCTATTAGCCCTATCTAACTCTCGAGATTAATCCCGACAATAATAGTCCTACCAACTCATATAAAATTACTGTTTTATCAACTCATATTATGTTTACCCTAAGTGCACATATCTCATAACGTTTACGTACAAGTTAACTAACACGCAGTAGTTCACATAAGCATGCAATTCACATACACGTGATATTCCACATTCATCAACACCCAATCATTCATATAATCATGCATGCCTAACAAATCACCAACGTTCGGGATACAGGACTCGCGTGTGTGTCAAGACAAGGGTTTTCCTAACTATAACGTACATTAATGTCACCTAACATATTTTATTGTTACAGAACATGCTGAAGGACCTGTTTAACTAACCCTAGCTAAGTGTTTAACCACATATGATTATGGAAATTAACTAGAGTTCAGTAAAAGAGTTAACATGAAAATGCGTGGTGTCACATCATCCCCAAGTTGAAAAGAATTTCGTCCCGAAATTCAGCAAGTAAACAGTAAAGTCGGCTAAAAAAATGTGTGCTTGGTTCTCGGATGTCACATCATCCCCAAGTTGAAAGGAATTTCGCCCCGAAATTCACTTTGAGATAGTTGCTTTACGTTTAATGTTTGGTTTATGTAGGTTCAGTAAAGAGATGTGGGTATTTAAGCTGCATTTGATCCATGCGTTCCCACGTGTATTCCAGTCCTAGACGGGAATTCCGTAGTACCTTAATAGTGGGTATAGTGTTTTGTCTGAGTTTCTTGACGCCCCGCTCAAGAATCTCAACTAGTGGCACCACCAGCGTTGTATCCGATAAGCATTTCTTTAAGTTTGATACGTGGAATACGTTGTGCACTCCACTGAGTTCATCAGACAAGTTTAACTTGTAAGCTACCGGACCAATCCTTTCGACAATCTCGAATGGTCCAACGTATCGTGGGTTCAATTTTTCCCCGTTTTCCAAAGCGTATCACCCCTTTCCAAGGTGACTGTAACACCCCAACCGATGGCGGAAACATCGGGATGTCACGTATTGATGATTGTTTCAGTAGCACATGGTATAAATTGAATTTTAAATAATTTATTCAAAATATAAATATCCAAAATAAAGTGATGTCTAGAAATTCAAATACATTATGTCAAATAAGCAACAACTTTAAATAACTTCAAACAATAACTTCATGATAAATCCTCATGCAAACTCAAGCCTCAGCTTCATTGTTACCTGAAACATGTTAATTTTGAAAATATTTTTGGGTCAACAAAAGTTGGTAAGAATTACATAGGTTTTGATGATCGAATAAAAATGTTGTACAATTCAAGTGTCATGGCAAGTCTAGTCCATATGTGAAAACATACTAGAAGTAAATCGAGTGCATAATCAACCCTTGTGACTGTTATAATGTGGTACATCCCATACGCTCATGGTTCACTAGAATATGTTATGCGATAACAATCACCCACGCTACCTTTGTAGGAGGCACGTATCCGGGTGGGATTGTCAGTCCAATAAATCTATCATTGTATACCGTCGGCTGATCAATGTTAATGATTATGCTAGAATTGTGCTTACCCTAGTCATGTTCAAGACATAATGCAACATTGAAAAACACATAGACACTTTGATGATTGAATTGCATATAGAATGTTGTAACATGTTTCACCCCAAAAACGGTGATAAATAGAAAAGGGGCTATGTAAAACTCACCTGAAATTCACTGTGAAAATACTGGCAAGTAGCAACAAGTCTGAACTCGGATTAATTGAACTCTTGTGCCCTATTACAAATAAGGACGTCTTAAATTCTAATGCAAATAAACTTGTTTCGC
The DNA here is from genome assembly GCA_028751855.1 of Ambrosia trifida. Taxonomy (NCBI): domain Eukaryota; kingdom Viridiplantae; phylum Streptophyta; class Magnoliopsida; order Asterales; family Asteraceae; genus Ambrosia; species Ambrosia trifida. The sequence continues at coordinate 168,127,920 of CM054123.1, read as the reverse complement.
ATCTTAGTTGTAAAGATAGTTTATTCAACTACCTAGACTCGTATTGAAAACAATACTCGTCTTAAAGTATTTTTAGCTTGACGAACCGATAGGACTTGGTTTGGTTTCACAAGAATATATACGTATGTGTAGTTACTTGAAATAACGCTTTAATATATCTTTCAATGTCTCGACTTGACGTTATGTCAACAACAAATTTTGGTTAAAGAAATAATATTTACGTAGCTTGATTCGAATTTTAATTCGTCTCGTATCTTGGATAGTATATATATTTCTAGGTGTTAACATATACATATATTTCTATTTTAATGAGGTGAAGTTTGGGAGTTAAGAATATCATTTATAAAAACACGAATTTCGTTTACACGTAATTACAACATGAAAGCCCGATTTGTTTCTTATATTTTATAAAAATTTGGGCAGAGTTTCCTCTGTTTTTGTAAGAAACCGACAACTCATGTTGTCTATATTATTCCCAAAATCACTAGTCAAATTTCACAACACGCAACATTATTTAACTAAGTTATTTTACTCGACGAATGGTCTTACTTAAAACGCTAAAATATTGAGAAACTACATTTCGACAAGTGATATGTAGACATATGTAGTTTAACATTTAATTATCCTCGTGACATTAAGTGTATAATAAGTTAGTTATTTTTCCGTTCCTTCGAGTCACTAAAATAAAATAGTTTTTAGTCGCAATCGGTTCGGTTCGCTTACACTTTTAGAATAATTATTTATATACAATATACACAAAAAAAAAAATAAATAAAGAAAATAAAAATAAACTAAGATCGTGGCGCGCGTTATACCTTCCCGCGAACAACTCTCGAATCGAATACGCATTCGTCTAGAACTAGAGTTTGACCAACTTCGACAGTTGACTGGATTTGACCAGCTTTGACCACGGTTGACCAGGTTTGACCAGATCTTAACCAGTTTGACTGTGGTTGACCGCAAAGAAAACGAACAAGAACAGGCCTAATCTTCCCGAGCACAAGGAACACGCCTAAACCCAACGAGCATCTTGATCTGAATGTAACCGAACATGAACCAGATCAATACCACTTGAACCCAACTACTAGGCCACGGTCTGCATCTCTTCACGTCAACCACACCGTGTCCATCACCTGACCCAGAGTGTAACAACCGGCAAAAATGAGGTAATTCCGTACTAATTAACTGTACGCGATTAACGTAATTAAATGCAATTATGTGTTGCTTATTTAACTGAGGCCTTAGAAAGATATCAATTCCCAAATAATGCATAGGAATGCATATGTTTAATGACAAAACATGATAGGATCATGTGCAAGTAAATCTATCCGGTATGGACACTGTCGATTACCCTGTAAAAATTAAATAAGCGAAACGGATCCCGGACACCCGGGATATAAAATAAAACGTAATTTCACAAAATATAATGGGTTTTGGAACTCCAAAGCCATACGTGAAAGCTTGTTATACAAATCTCTCGGTAATGAATAAAGTGCGCGTACCGCACTCGATACGCGCATAACTTATAATTTCACCCGGCAAAAGCCTAAATAATTTATCAACGCTTAAACTGGACTATGTTTAAGGGTTATTAAAGGTATTTTTTTATATCCGGACAACACGCGATTAAAACCCGAAAAATACCCAGACGGTACCCGAACGAGAGGGAATTGAACATAATAATGGGTATTATTTAGCAAAGTGGACCCCACCTAAACACCCCAAAGGGGCCGGCCTAGGGGCCACCCCATATGATTAACTCTTCAAATTCTTAGTAATCCAAATATAATCACAATTAATCATTAGCTTGCATGGATTAACATTGGCCAAGAAAATTTGCTAATCATCTCTCCTCTCTCTCTAACCTCACGGCCCAAACACCCTCTAACATAATCTCTCAAAGATTTTTATATCTCACATAATCCCCATTTGATCTTACATAATCTAAGAAAGATATTGAGTGATCTTGGAAAGATTTGGTAGGGATATTATAAGCAATCTAGTGAGCATACTTGAATCAAAAAGCCAAAAACTTCTTCTTCTTCTTCCCTTGAGCCGTAGCATATCCCCACCCCACATACACTTTCTTTTCTAATTTTACATCTCCAAATCATCTCTAAATCTTCATCTTTCAAAACCCCATTGTGTGTTTCAAGAGCTTGGAGCTTAATCACTTGGAAGAACACACTAAACCCCACTCAAATCCAAGGTTTTTGTCTTCCCTAGCCTTGAGCTAGTAGTAAGTTTTAACCTTGCTTTGATTATTAATGTTCATGTATTGTGTTCTTATGAGCAAGTTGTACATTAATGGGTAAAATGTGGTTTTGAAAACATAAGTCTTAATATGTTTTACAAGAGTAAAATGGAAGAATAATAATATGGATAGATCATGGATTTGATATTAGTGATGTGGTATTTCAAGTAAATATAAAAATATGTACATACACATAAGATGGATGATAATTTGGGCATGATTTATGAAAGAAACTTGAATGTGTTAAAAGATGGTTTTAATCATCATAAAATGACTATCTAAAACATAAAATAAGATGGAATATGTTAGAAAGGCATAGATGAAAAAGTTACAAAATTAAAGTCTACTCACTTAAATGAGTGAAATTTGGATATGATGGACAAATACACCAAACACATATATTAGTAACCTTATTTATGAAATATAAGACTATTAGAAGTGGAATAATGTAAAAATGACCAAACATGAAGAAGATGGTTCTTTAAAGTCCACTAGTTTGGAAGAAAAATGCTAACTTTGAAAGTTAGGATGGAAAAAGTAACATTTAAAAGTTAAGGGACTAATGTTGTAACTTTGAAGGTTGATGGACTAAAATAGATATTTTAGAAACTTTGGTCCAAAAATGCATCAACGGAAAGTTTGGTGTCAAAAGCATAAATAATGATTATTCCAAGTATAGTTTTGGTAAACACTAGTAACCTACTTGTGTATTTATTGAAAAATGTATTTTTATAAAAATGGAAGTTTATAAAAATAGGGAATCAAACTAACATAAGGATTTTATAAAAATAGAGATTTTTATAAAATATTGGACGAAAGTGGAGACTTGAGAAAACTTGTATAAAAATGGATACTTTTATATAAATGGGAATATAAAAGTGTCGGAAACGTTTTTGGAATACAAGTTAACAAGTTGGACTAAAAATACAAAAGTATATTTTTTTCCAAGTAATATGTGTTTGGACATTAGGAACATAAATAATATTTCTATAGAACACATATTGGAAGAAACTTGGAAAAATTAAACCATCGGACTTAGTTACATAAACTAACTATAGCGAATAAACGAACAAACTAGAGAAAAATTCCGTTGCGGCAAAACGTGAAAATATATATATTTTAAGGAGTAAAATATATATAACGTGGGTGAAAATTATATAACACTTTCCTAAGTGTTAGAGAAAATATTCGTGGGAGAACGCATAACGTAAAGAATTAAAAACGCTAAACAACGTATGGACTTAACAAGGTAAATTCACACATTGATGTATGTATACATGCTCGTCTCGACGAAATTCTAGTAAATCTATTTGAATGGGAAAGTAGATATGCGAGAAGGAAAACCGAGACGAGTAGGCAAAAATATATCTACGTACATGTGAATACCGACAAGATCCTAGTATATTTATTTAAATGGGAAAATAAATGTACGGCATGGTAAGTCGGGTCGGGCGTTAAGAACATACTACCAAACGATAAGACCTTAGCATATTTATTTAAATGGGAAAATAAATATGCGGCAAAGTGAGTCGAGTCGGGTATTAAGAATACATTATATCGAACGATACGATCCTAAGTATAATTATTTAAATGGGAAAATAATTATACGTTAGGTAGAGTCGTGTCGAGAATAATAGTATACAAGTTACAAAGAGTATTGACGAGAATAATACATAACTCGTAAGAAAAGGGGTAATCCATCGCCAATGAACCTAGGATACGCGTTTAATTAAACGGGAATTGGAACAACATGTGATCGGGGAGTTGGGTGTACAACTTGCCAAGACACATGCACTATAGGTGTAGTGACTTATACTCCTAGGATGTTTGTAGGTGCGAGACCACAAAACTTGCTATCTTCCTTTTTGAGCCAAGCACAGATTCAGGTGAGTCTCACGGCCCCATTTTTAAACTATTTTATGTTTTACGGGGGAAAGATATGTTAGGGAAATGTTTGACGGGTTAAGTACTTGAGTTGTGATCGCCACTCGGGGTTGAGACCTCTCTACTATAATCATTAATTCAGGGAAACGAAACCGAAGGAATATTTGAATAGTACTATTGGTGCCTGACAAGGCCCACCCCTAATCGATAGCGTCGATTATGCATCGGCGTATGCCTGGGGTGCACGTATTGTGAAATCAAGTCGTAGGATACCGAGTAACGACTTGGAGCGGGGCATTATTATTTGTCTTGGTTTGGTTATAGGCTCAAGTAGAATTGTAGGAACTTGCAACTCCTATAAATTGTCATAACATGGAAATTCCCAAAAGATAAAGTTTGATAAACTAAAAACCTGTGAACTCACCAATATTTATATATTGACGACTTTTTAAACATATCTTTCAGGTAATTGATAGATGACGGACAACGTGGCATGCTGGGTCGGGGGAATCTCTCATATGGGCGTCGGGTGTTTCGAAAGGGTTTCAACTTTAGTTCCCAAAGATTTGGGACATATTTGAGAAGCCACTATAATGTATTCAAAACAATTTTTCGTTTATGTGTGAACATAAAACATGGTTTCGACGTCTTAAATAAATGATCCATTTTCTTAATTACTTATGATTTGCGTTAATCTTGGCTTTATGCTCTTGAACCGTCGCGCCACGTGTTTCCGCCATTGGCGTGGTGTGACAGAAAGTGGTATCAGAGCCAAGGTTATAGCGAATTAGTATTTTTAAAATCTAAACTATAACCGGATTTGGGTCAAAAGATGAAGCTTTCAAAACCATTGTATAAAACGCAATAAAGTAAATTATTTCGAAAGAAAAGAACGTTGGGTATGAAGAGATTCTGACCAAGCTAGCCATGGGTACTAGTGCGTACTACATTAGTGTTAGAAGTTAGGAAGTATGCCTTAAATGTACGCTTAACTTTCTAATGAATAATATATAAATATTAGTAGGGTTCTTTTGCCAGGGATGTCAGACGCCGAGAGTGTCGCGCCGAGCTACGACAGTAGCATTCAGATTCTGCCACCCCCACCGATCGAGGTCGTAGTACTCGACCCAGAGGATGATGACATGGAGGTAGACGCCGCCATGGGAGGAGCAGACAGCGACAGCTCCGAAGAGACAGATCGTAGTGAGGACCTAGAGTGGGCCCCCGCTGGAGGAGACATGGCCGCCACAGCTGACCTACCGATGGCAGGGGCACCACAGGCCGATCTGCCTCTAGTGCCACTACCTGCCGCACCGTTACTACCCCACCCCATTCGCGCCGTCAGGGATTTCCCTGCGGACTGTGCAGGTCCCTCGAGACCCGCCCCCACACAGTCTGAGACCGTAGAGTCTCCATTCGATCGACATGCCCACGTCGATCGTGAGCCATTACCCACCCCTCACATTCCCGTTCCCCCGGGTATGAGGCTTGTGCCTCTTGCCCGAGGACATAACGGATGGATCTTAGACGACTCCGACGACGAGTCGACAGCGTCTGTGGAGCACATTGCTATACCGATTCCCCCGGTGGACCTGGAGGAGCCCGTTGCTCCGATGATGGAGGATGCCCCTGCTGCACCTACAGCCCTACTCGCCCTACCGGAGCCCGTACCACAGGATGGGCCAGCCTATGCAAGGCACATCCTAGAGGGTAGCTAAGCCCGTAGCTCTGAGCTACACCGAGCAAGCTTGACAGCTTTCGTTACTACGAGCCCCACTACCCCTACCGCCGTGATATCCGCTCCAGAGTGGGTCACTGCTACACAGCCCCTCATGGTCCCATTGGCCGAGCTCATAGCACCATCCTCAGCACCCATGACACTACCCATTACCACCTTTCCCATACTGCCACCCCTACCCGAGATGTTTACCACACCACCACCTGCACCGTACACTGTGGGTGCAGGAGCCCCCTTTATGATACCACCACCTGCACCGTATACTCTAGGTGCAGGGGACCCGTACCAGATACCACTCCACTTCACCCCTGGATTACTAGGTTTTGCTCAGCCCTTCCCATCCCTACCGATGCCAGACCTAGTCGGCCCATCCCAGCCGAGGTACACCGATATACCCGGGCCGTCATAGCCCCACGGGATGACCCCATTATCCGGACCGGCCTGGTCCACGGTGATCTCGTTAGAGAGCGACTTCCGGATCCTCGCTGACACAGTACAGCGCACTGTGAGTCAGATGGATCAGTAGGCCCGTCTCATGTGGGCCCGGATTATAGACGCCAGGGATGCACTGGCACATTACGCCGAGGAGCTTCTGCGTTTGGACGCACTTTGTGGGATCACCGGCGACGCGCACTTTGTGCACCGTCAGTTCCTCTACGAGCGCATCACGACCATTAGCATGTCCATCAGCATGTACGCTCCCCAGTACCAGTATCCTCCGCCACCACCGCAGTAGACGGGGAGACATCCCCGATATATATGTAGTAGTAGTAACATGTTAGCATAGCAGGGATTACAGCGCTAGTTTTGCATTTTTTTTGCCCAGCCGTGCGGGGTGTGCCGGCATATGACATTATGTTTTTATTTATTTCAAACGATGTATGAGGGATGCTATCCCCATTTTGTTATTATGAACAAAGCATTGTACTCGTATTATTGAAATTAATGAGAATCTTATTGTTATGATGGTAAAATGTGTGATTGTATGACTGTGATTGTCTGTGATTGTTATTACTTACTTTACATATTGGGATTTGTGCGATTGTGTGGTGATGATTTTATTGATCATTATGTTCATGTGATGAGTTGCTATTTATGCTTGTGTATGACAATATTTGTATGAATGGCTGTCAAAGATTAACTCTAATAATTGTTATTGAAGTAAAATGGCACCAACCACAAGAAGCAACAGTGGCAACGACGTGTTGCCCACGACACCCGCTGAACTTGAAACGTTGGTCTCGGAGCGTATACCCTAAGCCATCGCGGAACACGAGGCTGCTCGCACCGAGAGATCGCGAGACAGGACCGGGAGTGATCAACGTGAGACCTCCCCTACTGGTAAGAGGTTTATGAATAAATGCAAAAGCAATAGGAGAGTATCCTAAAGCTCCTACCCCATAATAACATACCCCTTATTATTGTAGAAATTGCCTCGCGAGAGCGTGGCTGCACATTCAAAGCCTTCCTGGACTGCAAGCCACTCAACTTCAGCGGCACTGAGGGATCCGTCGGACTAGTCAAATGGTTCGAAAAGACTGAAGCGGTAATCCGTATCAGCAGCTGTACCCCCCGACAGACCGTTATGTACTCCACGAATTTGTTCCTGGATCAAGCATTGACATGGTGGAACAGTCAGGTTCAGTCACTGGGAGACAATGCTGCATACTCCCTAACCTAGTTGGAACTAAGGGAACTCATGATTGCTGAGTACTGCCTGGCAAGTGAAGTGCAGAAATTGGAGACTGAATTCTGGAACCTCAACATGACAGGAGCAGACGTAGCGGGATCCACGTCCAGATTCCACGACCTATCACGACTGGTTCCCCGTTTGGTCACCCTAGAGAGCAAGAAGATTGAAAGGTACATATTCGGACTGGCGCCACAAATCTGCAGCATGGTCACTTCTTCCAAACCCACGACCATGCGCGAAGCCATCGACCTCGCTCTAAGCCTTACTGAGGATGCCATTCGAATGGGCACCTTGATCCAGAAGGTGTCGGGACTAAAGATTTTGGAGCCCAGTAGTGTGGAAGGTAAGAATTTGGGTTCGAACTCAGTAGTTGGGTTTAGTGATCAGGGAAACAAGCCAAGGTTTGGGAAACAGAAACGTAATGACGGGAAGAAGGACGGACCATCAGGAGGTTCGAGCAAGAAAGGGAAAGGGTATGTAGCCACAGGACGTGGAAACAATGGAAAACAAGGTTATCAAGGAAAGAACGAAGTGATCTGTGGTAAGTGCCGTCGTCCTGGGCACAAGACTGAAGAGTGTCGATCAGGATCACCGAAGACTGGAGGAGCAAGACCCTGCTTCGCATGCAGGTCGCCTGATCATTGGAAGAGGGATTGCCCTAAGCTCAACAACCAAGCACGTGGACGGGCATTTGTGATCGGTGCTGGTGATGCACGACAGGACCCTAACGTGGTCACTGGTACGTTCCCTCTTAATAGTCATTATGCTTCTGTGTTATTTGATACCGGTGCCGATTTTAGCTTCGTATCTGTTGAGTTTAGAAGACTACTTGGACTAAAAACTAGTAAGCTAGATACACCTTACTCTATAGAACTGGCTAACGGTAAAACCATAGAAACACGAGAAGTAGCGAAAGATTGTAAGTTGAATCTCTGTGGTCACGAGTTTGGTCTTGACCTATTACCAGTCATACTGGGTAGTTTTGATATAGTCATTGGCATGGATTGGTTATCCGCACACCGTGCCGTCGTTGTTTGCAATGACAAAATAATTCAAGTTCCCCTCACGAACGGTGAAACTCTATCGATTCAAGGGGAAAGGCGTGGGACGCCATTAAGAATTATTACGTGCATGAAGGCCCGAAAGTGTCTAAGGAAAGGTCTCATTGCATTTTTAGCGCACGTTGTAGATAAGAAGGCCGACGAGCGAAAGTTGGAAGACATTCCGATAGCTAGAGATTTTCCTGACGTGTTCCCAGAAGATTTGCCGGGGTTGCCACCACCTCGACAAGTCGAGTTCCGCATCGACCTTGTCCCCGGAGCTGCTCCCGTAGAACGATCGCCATATCGCCTAGCTCCATCCGAGATGCAGGAACTATCCGGCCAACTGCAAGAATTACTGGACAAAGGTTTCATAAGACCGAGTTTCTCACCTTGGGGAGCTCCTGTCTTATTTGTGAAAAAGAAAGATGGCACCTTTCGTATGTGCATTAACTACCGAGAACTAAACAAGCTAACCATTAAAAACCGCTATCCCCTCCCCAGGATCGACGATTTGTTTGATCAACTCCAAGGATCCAGCTTCTATTCCAAGATTGATCTAAGATCCGGCTATCACCAGTTGCGTATCCAATAAGAGGATGTACCAAAAACAGCGTTCAGGACTCGTTATGGGCACTATGAATTTTTGGTAATGCCATTCGGCTTAACTAACGCACCGGCCGTTTTCATGGACTTAATGAATCGCGTGTGTAAGCCGTATTTGGATAAATTCGTCATTGTTTTTATTGATGACATATTGATCTATTCACGCACCAGAGAAGACAAAGAAAACCACCTTCGTTTAATCCTAGAGGTCCTACGTAAAGAGAAGCTCTATGCTAAGTTCTCGAAATCTGACTTTTGGATTCGAGAAGTCCACTTCCTAGGCCACGTGGTGAATGAAAAAGGTATACACGTCGATCCCGCCAAGATCAAGGCAATTAAAAATTGGGACGCCCCTAGAACTCCTACCCAGGTACGACAATTTCTTGGCCTTGCGGGTTATTACAGAAGATTCATCGAGAACTTTTCTAAGATAGCACAGTCTTTGACCATGCTAAGAAGACCAACGAGGACACAGATCGGAACCATGTTGACCCGAGTTTGACCCGGAGTTTAACCCAGAAACCGGACCCAACCAAGAACCAAACACCACCCCTTGCTACTGCCGTAACTAATCTGGATCGCAAACCAACTAACCGGATCTGACCTTGTGACCATCGCACCACAGACCCAACCCAAGTCAAAACTGAATCGGACTAACCCCGAGATTCATACCCATCTTGTGGCTTCTCCGAGACAACCCCCAATGTTACTGTAGCCGCTCCTTGAACCACCACTGTTAGCATCACTCTTGTCCCTCTGAGCTTTTAACCCTCACGCCGCCACCACGAAGCATGGTGGTGGCCGGTTGCTATTTAGAGGAAGAAGGGTAGAGAGAACGAGATGAGAGGGAGGAGAAGGAGATGAGAGTAAGGGTGATGTTGTTCGGGTGAGGGAGAGAAGGGATGAGAGGGTAAACGGTTCAGGTGGTGGTTGACTGTGGTGTTGGTGGTTGTTGGCGGAGCCGGAGCTCGGGTGGTCGTCGGCGGCAGCCGCCTGCTGCATCAAGAAGGAGAGAGGCTGCGAGGTTTGTAATGAGAGGGAGCAGTGGTTTTGTGATGGAAGGTGATATTATGAGGGTTATATAGTTAGGGTTAGCTAAGTAGGTTAGGTGGATGCCAACTGTGTATACGGGCAAGTTACTGACTCGGTCTCGTTTAGGATTTACCTCGTCAAATTAATAGGATAATAATTTATGAAATTCGTTTATAAAACAATTCAAAACGAGTATTTGGACTATAGATAAATTTTATGTAGTCGCGTTAAAGTTTTTTTTTTTTTTTTTTTTTTTTTTAAGAGTTAACTTGTTCCTTGTTACTTGGCAAGTTTAGCGATAATTATTTTCGACATTATATAACTAAATAGCTATGGTTATTAGCGAGTAGGAATGTGTTCGCGGTAACGATATGTTATTATTAACGAATTAATGAATCGTTTTTATGAATAAAGTATTATTATTATATTATTCGAAAACGCTGGGCGTTACAGTCTCCCCTACTTTTGGAAACTTCGTCCCGAAGTTATTAAAAACATAGGGTTGAGGGTGATTGGATAGAAATTAGGACAACTGTGGTTTGAAAAATTTGGGTTAAGGCACAACATGAATTTATAAGTAACAATATATTTCGAATAATTTGGGTAAAAGTTTTGATATGTGTGAGTTTTAAGTGTTGGATTAGGTTGGTCTGAAATAGCAAGGAGAATAAGAATCTAGCAAAACACTAACTTAAGTTTTAGGAATTCTAAAAGAAATGTATGGGTTAATGGACTATAGAAAGACTAAATGGACTACTAGGTAACTAGAGTTCATAATTGGTTATTTACCGAAAACCTTGATAGAATTTCACACTACCTTAACGTACCTGTAAATTCATGATTACGTTCCGGACTGCAATCACCAATTTACCTTACATTAAAGTTTTGCGTCCTTCTATGACTCCACCGATTGTTGAGCAGGTTCGATAGCCTCCACCAGTTGTGGAGTAGGTTGTAGGGCCTCTCCCGACTGTTGAAAAGACATAATGACCTCTACCAATCGTTGAGTAGGTTTGATAGCCTCCACCAGTCGTGGAGCAGGTTGTAGGGCCTCTCCCGACTGTTGAAAAGGCATGATGAACTCTATTAAGTGCAGCATTTATTATACACATAGATTGCAAATTGATAACATGTTTATGCAAGCAAGTTTATAAGTATAACAAGCACAGTATATGAGTTGTAGTTGTATAGATTTAGATAATTAGTTCACATTCAAACAATCATGCATTCAAGTGTTATGATTATACCATGTAAACAACTCTCAGACAAAAATTTCTATACTAGAATTTATTACTTGAATCAAATAGCGTCAATACATAGAATAAAAGCAAACAACGTTCGAATGGTGGGACATGTTGTTAAGTAGCTGGAGGGTCTTGATCTCTGTTTAATTTAGGGCATCGGTTACGGAAGTGATTTGGGTCTCCACATTCATAGCACTGACCATAGTTGTATCGATTAGGATTAGCAGCCTGAGCAGGATTGGTGGGTTGGTTGGCATTAGGGTTTCAAAAAGACGCAAGTAATAAGGTGATCATGCAGAATAATCGTGGGGTTTGAATAAATAGTTAGATACAAGCGTATGAGAAAACATAATTGCGGTATTTGCCAAAAATTTGTAATAGTTCGAACAAGTTTAAAATAAGTATGTGTCAATGGAAAAATTGTGGAGTAAATTTTGTTTCCTATGGATGAAAAGATTTTATTTTCTAAATTGGTTTCGTTTATAAAACAAAAATCATTAAATTGTACAACTAAATTGATTTAGATCAAAATATTTCGATGAGTCATAGGTTTTAAACACGATGTAGGATTTCAAAAATCAAGAATTTGTTCAGACGTTTTGTATAATAGGCTTCTAGTAATACATAAAAGAAGTCATTCTTAATAGATTAAAACATTTTTATCGTAAATCATTTGTTACGTCAATAAATTGTTACGTAAACATTTGGAATTTAGAAAATAGTTTTGGTGAAAATAAAAGACTCTTTGACAAAATATCTATTTGCTATAGTTTGTGAAATCCCCAGGTGATGAATTTTTGAGAAAATTTAGTACTCTTCAGTGTTTAGAATATCTCCTATAAACAGGTTATGAGATTATAGTTTGAACAAGGATATTAAAATGATGAAATTTTATGGTTGAGGATGTCTTTAAAAAAAATGTAAGGAGGAGGTTTAAAATAAAATTGGCCCGAATGTAATGTAATATGATCTAAGAAGTAGAATATGCAATATGTTGTAAAGAGAAATATACGATTTGGATTGGATGTTGAAAATGATTAAACAAGCGGGTAATATTACAAGTTTGTAAAATTAAAGATGATTTTGAGATCCACAAATGGTTCATTGAATTTAGACTAACGAGGGGATTATATGAGGAAGAAAATAGATTTGAATTGCGAAAATTTTGAGATTTAAATCTTGTGAATTAAATGAGAGGGAGATGATATAAATGGAAATGAAACACAAAGATTGTAGATATTTAACCACGAATAAACGAAAATGTTGGCTTATCAAACTGATCAGATCTAAGTCCAAGGAATTTGCTCTAATAATCTAGAAGTACGTTAGGATTGTAGCAAATAAGTGAAAGAGAGTAGGCAAGACTAAGTTAGGCTAAGAATAAGGATGAGGATAGAGATAGAGATAAGGATAAGGTAACAAATAGGGTTACAAGTAATAGAAGCAAGTACTGGTTTAAATCCTATGGTTATAGACTAGATTATTTTTCTAATAACCTAATTCCCTATAACCATGGCTCTGATACCAATCTGTAACACCCCAACCGATGGCGGAAACATCGGGATGTCACGTATTGATGATTGTTTCAGTAGCACATGGTATAAATTGAATTTTAAATAATTTATTCAAAACATAAATATCCAAAATAAAGTGATGTCTAGAAATTCAAATACATGATGTCAAATAAGCAACAACTTCAAATAACTTCAAACAATAACTTCATGATAAATCCTCATTCAAACTCAAGCCTCAGCTTCATTGTTACCTGAAACATGTTAATTTTGAAAATATTTTTGGGTCAACAAAAGTTGGTGAGAATTACATAGGTTTTGATGATCGAATAAAAATGTTGTACAATTCAAGTGGCATGGCAAGTCTAGTCCATATGTGAAAACATACTAGAAGTAAATCGAGTGCATAATCAACCCTTGTGACTGTTATATTGTGGTGCATCCCATACGCTCATGGTTCACTCGAATATGTTATGTGATAACAATCACCCACGCTACCTTTGTAGGAGGCACGTATCCGGGTGGGATTGTCAGTCCAATAGATCTATCATTGTATACCGTCGGCTGATCAATGTTAATAATTATGCTAGAATTGTGCTTACCCTAGTCATGTTCAAGACATAATGCAACATAGAAAAACACATAGACACTTTGATGATTGAATTGCATATAGAATGTTGTAACATGTTTCACCCCAAAAACGGTGATAAATAGAAAAGGGGCTATGTAAAACTCACCTGAAATTCACTGTGAAAATACTAGCAAGTAGCAACAAGTCTGAACTCGGATTAATTGAACTCTTGTGCCCTATTACAAATAAGGACGTCTTAAAATCTAATGCAAATAAACTTGTTTCGCATCTTAGTTGTAAAGATAGTTTATTCAACTACCTAGAATCGTATTGAAAACAATACTCGTCTTAAAGTATTTTTAGCTTGACGAACCGATAGGACTTGGTTTGGTTTCACAAGAATATATACGTATTTGTAGTTACTTGAAATAACGCTTTAATATATCTTTCAATGTCTCGACTTGACGTTATGTCAACAACAAATTTTGGTTAAAGAAATAATATTTACGTAGCTTGATTCGAATGTTAATTCGTCTCGTATCTTGGATAGTATATATGTTTCTTGGTGTTAACATATACATATATTTCTATTTTACCGAGGTGAAGTTTGGGAGTTAAGAATATCATTTATAAAAACACGAATTTCGTTTACACGTAATTACAACATGAAAGCCCGATTTGTTTCTTAAATTTTATAAAAATTTGGGCAGAGTTTCCTCTGTTTTTGTAAGAAACCGACAACTCGTGTTGTCTATATTATTCCCAAAATCACTAGTCAAATTTCACAACACGCAACATTTATTAACTAAGTTATTTTACTCGACGAATGGTCTAACTTAAAACGCTAAAATATTGAGAAACTATACATTTCGACAAGTGATATGTAGACATATGTAGTTTAACATTTAATTATCCTCGCGACATTAAGTGTATAATAAGTTAGTTATTTTTCCGTTCCTTCGAGTCACTAAAATAAAATAGTTTTTAGTCGCAATCGGTTCGGTTCGCTTACCCTTTTAGAATAAGTATTTATATACAATATACACAAAAAAAAAAAATAAAGAACATAAAAATAAGCTAAGATCGTGGCGCGCGTTATACCTTCCCGCGAACAACTCTCGAATCGAATACGCATTCGTCTAGAACTAGAGTTTGACCAACTTCGACAGTTGACTGGATTTGACCAACTTTGACCACGGTTGACCAAGTTTGACCAGATCTTAACCAGTTTGACTGTGGTTGACCGCAAAGAAAACGAACAAGAACAGGCCTAATCTTCCCGAGCACAAGGAACACGCCTAAACCCAATGAACATCTTGATCCGAATGGAACCGAACATGAACCAGATCAATACCACTTGAACCTAACTACTAGGCCACGGTCTGCATCTCTTCCCGTCACCCACACCGTGTCCATCACCTGACCCAGAGCCAAGAAGACCAACGAGGACACAGATCGGAACCATGTTGACCCGAGTTTGACCCGGAGTTTAACCCGGAAACCGGACCCAACCAAGAACCAAACACCACCCCTTGCTACTGCCGTAACTAATCTGGATCGCAAACCAACTGACCGGATCTGACCTTGTGACCATCGCACCACAGACCCAACCCAAGTCAAAACTGAATCGGACTAACCCCGAGATTCATACCCATCTTGTGGCTTCTCCGAGACAACCCCCAATGTTACTGTAGCCGCTTCTTGAACCACCACTGTTAGCATCACTCTTGTCCCTCTGAGCTTTTAACCCTCACGCCGCCACCACCAAGCATGGTGGTGGCTGGTTGCTGTTTAGAGGAAGAAGGGTAGAGAGAACGAGATGAGAGGGAGGAGAAGGAGATGAGAGTAAGGGTGATGTTGTTCGGGTGAGGGAGAGAAGGGATGAGAGGGTAAATGGTTCAGGTGGTGGTTGACTGAGGTGTTGGTGGTTGTTGGCTGAGCCGGAGCTCGGGTGGTCGTCGGCGGCAGCCGCCTGCTGCATCAAGAAGGAGAAAGGCTGCGAGGTTTGTAATGAGAGGGAGTAGTGGTTTTGTGATGGAAGGTGATATTATGAGGGTTATATAGTTAGGGTTAGCTAAGTAGGTTAGGTGGATGCCAACTGTGTATACGGGCAAGTTACTGACTCGGTCTCGTTTAGGATTTACCTCGTCAAATTAATAGGATAATAATTTATGAAATTCGTTTATAAAACAATTCAAAACGAGTATTTGGACTATAGATAAATTTTCTGTAGTGGCGTTAAAGTTTTTTTTTTTTTTTTTTTTTTTAAGAGTTAACTTGTTCCTTGTTACTTGGCAAGTTTAGCGATAATTATTTTTGACATTATATAACTAAATAGCTATGGTTATTAGCGAGTAGGAATGTGTTCGCGGTAACGATATGTTATTATTAACGAATTAATGAATCGTTTTTATGAATAAAGTATTATTATTATATTATTCGAAAATGCTGGGCGTTACAGTGACACCTTCAATAGAACCTTGTCCCCAACCTGGAACTCCAAAGGTTTCCTACGCTTATCAGTGTAACCTTTCTGTCGATCACGAGCAGCAGCCATCCGATTTCTGATTTGCACTATCTCCTCAGAAGTTTTGTGCACATGTCCGGGATCTGTTAGCTGGCTATCCCCAACTTCAGTCCAGCAGATGGGAGACCTACACTTGCGTCCATAAGTGCCTCAAAAGGTGCACACTGTATCGAAGTGTGGTAGCTGTTGTTATACGAGAATTCAATCAAGGGCAAGTGCTTATCCCAACTGTTGCCAAAATCCACCACGCACGCTCGTAGCAGATCTTCCAATGTTTGGATGGTACGCTCACTCTGTCCATCCGTCTGTGGGTGATAGGCTATGCTCATATCTAAGCGAGTTCCCAAAACGTTTTGGTGAGTAGTCAAAAAAATGAGAAGTGAATCGCGCATCGCGATCAGATATAATAGAAGTAGGCACCTCATGCCTAGAGACTACCTCCTTGATGTAATGATTAGCTAGTTTCTCCAGCAAGTCCGTTTCCTTTATTGCCAGAAAGTTTGTCGATTTGGTTAAACGATCCACGATAACCCAAATTATGTTATGGCCAGTTGGCGTTCTAAGAAGCTTTGTGATGAAATCCATAGAAATCCCGTCCCATTCCACATAGAGATTTCTGGTTGCTGGAGTAGGCCTGAAGGTTTCTGATATTCAATCTTAACCTTCGCACAAGTCAAGCACTTGCTAACATAAGTGGCTATTTCAGCTTTCATGTTTGGCCACCAGTAAAGAGTTTTGAGATCTTGGTACATCTGGTCCGAACCAGGATGTACCGAATGTCGAGAGGTGTGAGCTTCATGAAGTATTGAAGACCATCCGTCTTCAGTTCCAAGTGCTTATCAGCACCATGTAAAGTTTCAAGCCCGATGTTTTCTTCTTTCAAAGCCTCGCCCTGGGCTTCACGTATCTTATCAGGAAGATTAGAATGTACGGTACGTTATAAAGCTCGCACCTGTTTGGGTTTTGTTTCCTTACGACTGAGGGCATCAGCTACTACATTAGCTTTCCCTGGATGATACTTGATGGCACAGTCATAATCATTCAGAAGCTTGACCCATCGACGCTGTCGCATGTTCTGCTCCTTTTGATCGAATATGAGTTGGAGGCTCTTGTGGTCAGTGAATATCGTACACTTCGTCCCATAGAGAAAATGCCTCCAGATCTTTAGAGCAAAAACCATTGCTCCCAGTTCCAAGTCACGAGTGGTGTAATTCTTCTCATGAACCTTTAATTGACGTGAGGCATACGAGATCACCTTATCACGCTGCATCCGCATACACCCTAACCCTTGGATAGACGCATCACAGTACACCACGAAGTCCTCTGTACCCTCAGGTAGTGATAGTATAGGTGCACTGCAAGGTTTCGACTTTAATAATTGAAAAGAAGATTCTTGGGCATCTCCCCACTTGTAAGTAATACCCTTCTGTGTCAAGGCAGTGAGGGGTTGAGTGATCTTAGAGAATCCCTCAATGAATCTGCGATAATATCCCGCAAGACCAAGAAACTGGCGCACCTCAGTAGGAGTCTTAGGAGCCTCCCACTTTTTAATAGCATCAATCTTGGCGGGATGAACATGTATTCCTGCCTCGTTATCCACATGTCCAAGAAATTGGACTTCTCGAATCCAAAAGTCACATTTTGAGAATTTCGCATACAACTGCTCTTTTCTCAATAGTTCCAAGATCAGCTGCAGGTGTTGCTCGTGCTCTTCCCTGCTCTTGGAATAAATCAGTATGTCATCTATGAACACTATGACGAATTTGTCCAAATAGGGCTTGCACACGCGGTTCATTAGATCCATGAACACAGCCGGTGCATTGGTTAGCCCAAATGGCATCACCAAAAACTCACAATGTCCATAATGAGTTCGAAAGGCTGTCTTCGCCACATCCTTCTCTCGGACTCTCAGTTGATGGTATCCTGACCTCAAGTCAATCTTAGAATAGAAACTCGACCCTTGAAGCTGGTTGAACAAGTCATCAATACGAGACAAAGGGTAGCGGTTCTTAAGCGTTACTTTGTTCAACTTCCGATACACATGCGGAAACTCTCATCCTTCTTCTTATCAAACAGAACTGGAGCTCCCCATGGCGAAGAACTAGATCTAATAAAGCCCCTATCCAATAGCTCTTGGAGTTGGGTAGACAGTTCTTGAAGTTCGCCTAGTGCTAGGTGGTATGGTGCGTGTGCAATTGGAGCTGCCCCAGCTACAAGATCAATTTGAAACTCCACTTGGCAAACAGGCGGAAGTCTAGGTAGTTCCTCTGGAAAGACATCTGGGAAATCTCGGACTACTAGGATGTCCTCAATCTTAGTTTCAGTTTCAGCTTGAGTGTCAGATATGTTAGCCAAAATGGCTGGACAGCCCTTACGAATACACCTCTGGGCCTTCAAAAAGGAGATGATGCCCACCATGGCACCACCACGATCACCCTGTACAGATAAAAGTTCTCCACTTGGGAGGGGAATACGAACAATCTTCTCCTAACAGAGAATTTCAGCGTGTTGCTTGGACAACCAGTCCATGCCAACCACGAGGTCAAAGCTATCTAGGGTGATAGGAAGGAGGTCGATGGCAAACAATTGCCCATCTAGCTCAAGCTTACAGTCACAATGGGTGTGGGTTACCTCAACAGGCTTCCCATCAGCTAGCTCTATGGTGTACGGGGTATCAAGAAGAGTAGGAACCATCCCTATTTGTTTGCTAAGTTTCGATGACACAACCCTATAGTCTGCACCAGTATCATATAAAATAGAAGCAAGAGTGTCGTACCCGACACGACATTGTAGTCAGTCCTAGCTTTCCCAGAGCCATTCACCATTGCTATTCCACGAGCCCCATTGTTGTTCTTGCCATTGATGTTGTTGTTGTTGAAGGTCCTATACCTCACACTATCCCACGTTCTCTTGCTATCACAAAAAGTAGAAGATGAAGCACCATGCTTCGGAAAAGTACCACGCTCAACAGCCTAGTCAGTGTGTTTGCGATCAGTTGAAAGATTTGTTAGATTCTGGGTAGGTGAGCTGTAGAGGCCAAGCCACGAATCTTTGGGACCCACCCTTTTGGTATGAAATTCGGTCCGCTGGTAAAGTAGGTTAAATAGATTTGAGCACAAAGTATCTAACTCCCGTAGCTTGGTAGTGTAGGCGTCGATCTCAGACCCATCCGTCAAATTTCTAGATTTCATCATAGGGTGCAACGTTCTCCATCCAAGTATCTGTAACTCATCGAGTGTGCATGTAGCATACATTACCCCATCCTGCCCGGGGCAAATGCGCATGGAAATGACTTATACTATCAAAGCAATCAGACGGTCTCCTTCAGTTCTGTTAGAGTTATTGAGGTTTATGACCAATAAAAGGCTTGAAAATATGATGGTAGGTTGTTGTTTTGGCATGTGCGTTCAAGGAATAAGAAAGTTCAAATGTGGAAGTCAGGGGAAACGAATGATTTAGCAAGATGGATCTTTACTAGCTTGGAAAGATGCGAGGGCCTCAACCACCCTATCGTTGAGCATAAGAACTCAGTCTTATCTAAGATAGTAAAGGAAAAATAAAGAAAAGATAGGTAAGAAAAGGTAAGAGCCAATCGTCGCCACGCTTTGTCTTAGAAAGTAGTTCATTCATCCTCACTTTCCATGTGCTCGTCCTGCTCAGGTTCCCCTTCCATCCCTTATCCTTCCTCTTTCGCGATGTCAATGTTATATGGTTCTCATAACGTATAGTTTCCTTCTCCGGTCCTATGTAAGTTAGCTCAATGGTCAACAACACCATTCGTTCCTCCAATCGTGACTGTCAGTCACTAGTAGGTTTCGTCTTCCTTTGAGATGTTTCACTACATCGCAGACCTTCGAAACTCCCCAAGAGTGTGTGTAACAAGCCCCAATCTAATGTGTTCCCATGAATCTACCATATACTTATGAGTAACAGGGATATGCAGTCATACGTCCGCCCGCTCATACTAGTTGTAAGGTACTAAAGTAAGAAATACGTCCGCCCGCTCATACTAGGTGTAAGGTACTAAAGTAAGAAATAAGTTCTATATGTGTAACCCAGTCCCGTCTGTATTTCAAATGGAAGTAAGAAAGATCAAGTAACAAGGAACATAAACTAATTGTCTCCTTGCTCAGTGAAAAAAAGGATAAGTCTCAGTATTTGAATTTCTTCACAGTTGATTCGGTTTGATGGTATCACGTCATGCGCATCGTGCAGCTTTCCTGTGTACGTGCGCCACAACGCTCGCAAGTGCTTTCTCCCCTGTACAATCGTTGTTTCCTCATCCATGAGGTTTGTTAGGATACTACTCCCAGTAATGCGCCACCTGGTGTAACCCTGGGCTCCCACCATTGACGTATTCAGAATTAGGTCTAGAACTAGAAGATAACATATCTCCCGAAATTGTATGTCGTAGATATATGTAGCTAAAAGCTATTTGTGCACTTAAATTGTGAGTGTACTTATGCTATGATGATTATAGACTAGACTCAACATGCAGTCCTAGTTCACTATAACCAATGGCTCTAATACCAATCTGTCACACCCTCAAATTTCCAATGCGGGGTTTTACCGCGAGGCGCATGACATACCAGGATCCCATAGCCATAAGTCATATGAACGAACTCTAAATGCCCAAACCATTTAGTTCGTTTTCAAAAATCAAGTTTAGATAAGCTGCGGAAACGTAAACCAAATTTAAACCTTTTAAAACCATGCGCAAAACAACACGCCCAATTTAAAACCATATGAAAGAAAACATAAAAGCATAATATGTAATTTAGGTGTATGCCCAAGACCCCAAATGCAGTGAAGTGTGCAGTGCTTTCTAATCCTGGCACCAAAAGCTAACTACCTGAAAAGCATGTATATCGTGGGTCAACAAACAATGTTGGTGAGTTCACTAAGTAAAGTAAATGAGTATGTAAATGCGTTGGTTTCCAAAACCACGTAAACAAGTAATTGAGTTGGTTCCAAGAACCATGTAAACACTAGTTCATCGCATGTCAAGGGTAGCTAACCCATTCATGATAACTAACACCGATATACCGACCTGCTGATGTACGTGTAGCCACAAATGTGAGCCGCATGCCTTACATCATTGCCTATCAACAACGATAAAATCTGTTAAGTTATAGTTCACTCCCGCACTCCCCGAGCCGGTGTGAGGTTTGTCAGACCTAATAGCGCTATCAACTAATAACCCGCTTGCCATAACCCGGTAACTCATTCGGTATGTGAAGGACTTACAGATGATAGAGTTGGTTTAGTTCATCAAGGACACAGTTTGCGAACTAGCAAAAACCGACCCACACAAGAATCCATAGCATCCCAACCCGGGATGTATAAGTAGTCCCAAACCGGACTAGAAAATAGTAGTCCTAACCCGGACTAGAAAATAGTAGTCCCAACCCGGACTAGAAAAAGTTAAGTACGTTGTCTCAACCCGAGACGCATGCTTTTGAGAAAAGAGTAGTGAAACGCACCTTAGGTTGCACGTGAATAATCCAAATTCCTCAGACAGAAATGAGCTACCGACTCCCTATTACAAATGTCACTAGGTGAGTATATGTGCATAACCAACACACCATACAACTCGTTTGTCCAAGACTTTTAAAGTTCAAACCGTGTAGTGACACCTAATGACTCTACGTGCACAAGTAAGTCCTACGTATCCCGTTGGTGATCATATTGATTATTATCAGTTTTATACCTCATACACATCTCATATAAGTATTCATGCAAGTTCATGTCAAATACATACCATATAAGACTCCAAATAGTCACGTAAACATCCCTTACACAATCTGCGTTTTCAGGGCAGATTGTACGCTGTGAAAAACTAATTATTTAAAATACTTAACGAATGAATTAAACTCCCAAATGTTTATTGAATATTCATTGGGATTCATTTGATAACCCATATTTTTGTTTTGTTTTGTCTCACAAACAAACACAAAAATTATTAAATTTCGTACAACACAGCTATGTCCAGAAAATTTTCCACAGCAGGTCAGTTCAGTAGAAAAATTCCCAAAAATTGTGTATTGTCCAAACGAGGTGAATCCAATTGGAAAAGCCAAGTTTTTCCAATGTTGACCTACTGTCCAAAGTTCATAACTTAACCCTTTGTAAATCTCGAGTTATGACCGTTTAAAGTTGACCAAATTTATAATTCCGAAAATCTGATATGACCTTTAAACTTATAAAATCATGAATACATATCAAAGCAATTCCAAAACACATGATTTTGGACTTTTTGAAAAGCTAACATCATAAGTTATGTTTTAGCGTCAGAAAACAATCAGATTACACCCTTTAATCACTCTATAACAGCCCTACAATTCGTCACAATGAATCTGTCAGAAAATCAGAATTTTATCAACATGACTCTTATAAACCCTAATCATTCTCAATTCCCTATAATCATGCAATAACCTCATATTAACACAATAACATTCATATTATCACGTTTAATCTCAGGTTTTTACGTACCATATACTCTGGATATGATTTCTATCAACAATATTCATCAACAATTTCAACAAACATCATAAACATTCAACATACATTGATTTGCGATTCTAGCATGCATATTTCCTAAAGTATTTACAATTTTTCCAGCCTAAAATCACATCATTCAACATGTAAAACACATACCTTGAATTGCTAGAGTCCCTAGAAACACAAGATAGCACCCGAAAATGCTTGAACTAGTGCAAAATTGATGAAGATTGAGATTGGAAGGTGGTTGTGGGGTTGCTCTAATCCACGGCGCAAAGGGTATGTTTAGGGTTTGTTTTTTTTTTTATAAATAATATGCTAGGGTTAAGATTATGGGCCACGGTTTCGGGCTCTAGTGATTTTTATCTGATAAGCGAGCCCATTAGCCCTATCTAACTCTCGAGATTAATCCCGACAATAATAGTCCTATCAACTCATATAAAATTACTGTTTTATCAACTCATATTATGTTTACCCTAAGTGCACATATCTCATAACGTTTACGTACAAGTTAACTAACACGCAGTAGTTCACATAAGCATGCAATTCACATACACGTGTTATTCCACATTCATCAACACCCAATCATTCATATAATCATGCATGCCTAACAAATCACCAACGTTCGGGATACAGGACTCACGTGTGTGTCAAGACAAGGGTTTTCCTAATTATAACGTACGTTAATGTCACCTAACATATGTTATTGTTACATAACATGCTGAAGGACCTGTTTAACTAACCCTAGCTAAGTGTTTAACCACATATGATTATGGAAATTAACTAGAGTTCAGTAAAAGAGTTAACATGAAAATGCGCGGTGTCACAGACGAGGTAATGGAATGGACAAGGTAATGGAATGGATCATTACCATTCCATGTCTTGTTTGGTTACCATGTGGAAATGAAACAAAACATTACTTTGTGTTGCTGGATAGGCAGGGAAAAACAACGAAATAAAATCGGTGGTTAGTGGCGGTGATGGGTGGTGGTCAGTGGCGGTGATGGAGGGTGGTGATATGTGGCGGTAGCGGCGGTGATGGGTGGCGGCGGCGATGGTGGCGACGGTGGAAGATGGAGGTGGATGGCCGTGATGGTGGGTGGGTGACGAGGGTGAGTAGTGGCGATAGTGGTTTGTGGTGGTGATGGTAGGTGGTGGTGACGTGGTGGTGGGTGGCTACAGCGGTGGTGGGTGGCGGCAGCGTTAGAGATGGGTGGAGGTGAATGGCGGTGATGGTGAGTAGTGGCAGTGGTGGGTGGAGGTGGCGGTGGTGGTGGTAGTTGGTGGTGGGTGGTGGAGGTAGTGGTGGGTAAAGGAAATTGTGGTGAGTGGCAGGTGGTAGAGGCGGCGGTGGTTAGGTGATGGTGGTGGCCGGCGGTGGGTGGTGTTGGATGGCGGCGGTGGTCAGTGGGTGACGGTGATTGGCATCGGCGGTAGTGGGTGGCGGTGGCTGGTGGCAGCGACGACGGTGGTGGGTGGTGACGACGGTGGTGTGTGTTGGCGGCAACGTTGGTGGTCGACGGTGGTGGCTTGTGGTGGTGGGTTATGGTGTTTTTAGTAAAGGGTGATGAGGGATGGAATAGGTGATTCCATTTCTTTAACCAACCAAACACACTATTTTTCATTACCTTGTAATGGTTCATTCCATTCCCCCTCCCATTCTATCATACCAAACGCTACCTTAGGGTGGATGGGGAGGTAATCACACCGATCACACCATCACACCCAATAATATTGTGCCATCTCATTTTTATCACACTCCATCACATTCATCACTAAAACCATGGGGTGGAATGATACCCATCACACTCAAATTTTTTTTATATAAAAATAAAAACATTACATTAAATAAAAAAACTTACATTAAATAAAAAATAATAGAAATTAAATAAAACATTACAAGAAAATATAAAACCTAATCAAATTTTTGGCGTAACATCCGCCACGCCAAAACATGTAAAAAATCCAAGCCGACCTCGGCAGCATACTCGATGTGAGCGAAGCCTTCCTGCACATCTTCTGTTTCGTCGGAAAAGGCTAGCACCGTTCACTTAAATTTTATTTGATGTTTCGACACTTCGATTCGAGGTCCCCGTACTTGTGAGAGATTGAATCACAAGTACGTTGGGTTCCCCCGACAAGTGCACCAAACTCAGCTAACACTTTTTTTCCAGCATGGAGGGCTCCAGCCACGACTACGAACAACCACTGCTCATTGTTGCGCTATCGTTATGTATGTTGTCATACGCGATCACTAGCGCAATTTCCACTTCTTCTATCTATGTAACCATTGTGTGATATTTGTGATTTGAGTGGAGATGATGAGAAGAATTGTATGGTTTTTTGTGTGTAGTAGAAGAATTTTTTAAATGTGTGTAATAAAATGGGGTTAATATGTGTATATATATAGTTAGGTGGTAATTATTATTATTATTATTATTTTGGTTTTTGACTGTTAGCCAACGGCTAGCTAGCTACTAGCAAGCGTGATGGTCATCATGAAATTTATGAATCGCAGCCGTCATTTTTAAGGCGGGGCGGTGTTCGTGATGGTTTTGGCCATCACGGCCAGCCCATCACAGACTGCCCCGTCCGCCCTTATAGGGACAACTTGTATTGTTATTAAATGTTCTCATATATAATACTAGGAGGAACCCACGCATTGCAGCGGAGTTGCCTAGTATTTAGTTCCATTTGGTCAAATTTATGAATTTCAACTCAATTCGACTTGAAATTCAAATTGAATTACATAAATTCAATTTCTTTTATAAAAAGTATACATATATATATATAGATTTTTAGTGCGACTATTTTCGTGTTATTAGAGATGTTTAAATTACAAGTCGATTCGACCTAAAATTCAAATTGAATTACATAAATTCAACTTCTTTTATAAAAAGTACACACACAAACACACACACACACACACACATATATATATATATATAGGGTGTGGATAATATGGAAACTCTATCTATTGGAAAAACCTTGCAAACCCTATGGTGACCATTGATCAAGTTTGATCAATGGTCCTTAATTAATTTGTATTTAATAATCAAAAGCAAGTGGGCCACTTAAATAAAATATTGGAATAAGGGCATTAAGGTAATCTTAAATAAGAAAGTGGGCCACATTAATTTTCTAAATCCTAGGTTTAAAAAGGTTGATTTGACACTTGTCAAGTAACCTCTCTCCTACTTTATGGCACTTTTTTCAGCACGAATATTAACGTACGTTAGTGTTGTGATACAAAATTCTGACCTCGTTTGGGACATTGCTAACACGTGTTAACAGACATATATTAAAATAACATAATAAAAGAATACATAAAATGTGTATTTATTTATGAAATGATAAAAACGATCATTACAATCAACGCTAAAACATATCAAAAAACGATTCATACAAACATAATTATTTGTGAATTTTCAAAAAAAAAAAAAACTATCATAACAACATAAAAAAAGATCTAGCTATGCTTCGTTCTTGATACCCATCTTCATCTTTAACCCAAAAACATCTCTTCACCTACAAAAAAAGATAACACGTGTTAGTTGGGCTCTCCAAAACACATAATGAGACATCACTGACATGTGTATTGTATTCTAAAACATATGTTTTACTGAAATAACGTATGTCATATGAACCCTAACACCTGTTAGTTAGCATATACTAGCATGTGTTAGTATCACTAACATGTGTATTGTATTCTGAAACCTATGTTTTACTGAAATAACGTATGTCATATGAACCCTAACACATGTTAGTGGGGCATATACTAACGTATGTCATATGAACCCTAACACTTGTTAGTTAGCATATACTAGCATGTGTTAGTATCACTAACATGTGTATAAACAACACCAAATTTGCAGTGCCAAGTGTATCATACTCAATTTTAAGTGCCAAGTGTATCATACTCAAAACATGTGTATAAACAACACTAAACGCGATTTTTACAACTATGTTAATACAACTACTCAAATACGATTAATATGGTTTGAAATCCAACAATACATCAATAGCATGTGTTAGCATATTCTAAAACATATGTTTTACTGAAACTAATATATGTCATATGGACCCTAACACCTGTTAGTTGGGCATATATTAGCATGTGTTAGCATCACTAACATGTGTGAGCATACAAGACTCGGACCGCAAAAAATAGACATGCACCCTAGACGAGTTCATAACACTTTCACATGCCAAAACAATATTAAATAGAATACACATGTGATCTATCAACCTCATGTCCCCAATCCAATAACAATCTAACATAAATAAAATAATAAAAAAAATAAAAAAAGTTAACATATTTTTTTTTCAATCAAGCATTTGATCAAACACTTGGTATGCAACCAAAAACTATCCCCAAAAATTGTTATTTTATTATTCTAGCAAAACCCAAAACCTATTTCACTAAACCCAAAACATAACAACTATACAAAAATCAAACATAATAATAATAATAATAATAATAATAATAATAATAATAATAATAATCAAACATAATTATATGTAATATAATATATACACACAGATTCATGACAACTTTCACAAACATAATTATATGTAATACATACACACACATTCATGACAATTTCCGTACAACCGATTGTATGTAATGATAATAAATATAATAATAATAAAACAAAATTATGCTCTATAAGATCTGTTTCACCCGAGACGACTCAATCTTCTTGTTCTAATATATATTGTTTAAATAAATAATATACCTCACTGTTCTTCTTGTTCCAGATCCACCCGAGACGACTCAATTTAGATCCAGATTCCCAACTTGTTGCAGACGCAATTAAAACAATGACAAACTATCTGACAACAACCTGACGATGGGACGTGGTGGCCGGAGTTGGTGCCAACAATGGTCTAACGACGACTCAGTGGTTGTGGTTGTTCAGTGGTGGTTTGTTGATCTTGTTTGACGGTAACAGTAGCTACTCTGTTTCGTTTGAACTCTGTTTTGTTTGAACAGAAGTTGAGAAGTTGTTGTGGTGGCGGTGATGGTGGTTGTGGTGGTGGTATTTCTAGACAGAGACAGAGAGAGAGAGAGAGAGAGAGAGAGAGGATAGAGAGGAGGGTATGATCAGATTTGAATTTGAAAATAAATGAAGAGTGAGGGGGGGGGGAATAATATATATAGGTAGAGAGAGAAAGGGGGATAATGGAATTGTCTATATTGCCCTTTTAATATTATAATATGGTGGGTAATGTGGCTGAATGTGAACCATGCATTTGGTTTTCTAGGGATTTTTCAT
The DNA here is from genome assembly GCA_028751855.1 of Ambrosia trifida. Taxonomy (NCBI): domain Eukaryota; kingdom Viridiplantae; phylum Streptophyta; class Magnoliopsida; order Asterales; family Asteraceae; genus Ambrosia; species Ambrosia trifida. The sequence continues at coordinate 168,100,040 of CM054123.1, read as the reverse complement.
TTGAGAGGGTTTCTTGTTTATACTTCCACTATATATATATATATCTATATATATATATATATATATATATAGAGAGAGAGAGAGTTTTGTTTAATTAGATCGATCCGAATTCAATTGTAATTTAAATAACTTTAATTACGCGAAAATAGTCACACTAAACATCCCTATTCCACCTATTACTTTTACCTTTTAAATTACTGAGAGTCAAACCAACCTATAACTGTATCAAATTAATCATCAGTTATTAGGTAAAAAGAATGTTATGTTGTTACCCAAAAGCCGGGTGGATAAAGTGTCTACATGTGTGCCAATCTCCACAGCCTAATGCCAAGAAAATGAACATAGATGTCAAGAATTAAATAATGAACACACAAGTTTGATTGCGATTATTTTATTGTTAAAATTTGAAAACCACCTTAATCGTTGTTGCTCTATGTTCATTTTAACTGCATGTGGTGACCTGTCCCATTTGTAATTTCTTTTACAAACAAAATTTTCTTGATGTTGTTCTTTGAGAGATAAAGTGTGAACCCTTAGTAACACTTTGTGTACTCTTTTATTTTGATTCATGTATCAAAATTATGTTAACAGTTGATTCTAATACAACGCCGTTGTTAGAGCTACTGCAAGAAACTTCGTTGGTCTTGCTATTTTCAAACCCGATTTCAAAAGCATTAGGCTTAAAAGGGAAATCCCTTCTGATACGCAAAGAAAAAGAAAAAAAAACAGTTTACATAAGGTTAATTTAGTAATTAGCAATATTTTACGTGTAACAAAAAATGTGACATGTTATAAATAAGTTATTAAGGTGACTTATATATATAGAGGCTTCCTTGTATTTCTTGTAGAGATATCTATGAATGAGAATTCTACATCATGTTTTCTCTCTGTATTCTATAATCTTTGTTTTTTGTTACACTTTGTTGAATGCTAATTGGTCGTTGGTTTACAACACGTTATCAGCACGAATCTCTTTGGAATAGGATTGCATCATCATAAGGTAAATGGAAATGGTCTTATCAAATTATTTTTCATTCTCTCAAGCATAAATCATATTGTAGTTCATACAAATTTTAGTTGTGTTAGAGATACGTTTTATTTATCTATTTGATCTCCCAAAATAATTGATATTTGGTACATTATATAATATTGGGTTAAATTGAGATTTATATTAAATAATTCTAATACAATTATAAATCATGTATGATTCAACAAATGAATAATTTTTTTATGATGGTTCTGTAAGATTTGATGGGTAAAAGGATACATGTGTATGAGCTGGTTAGGATTCCGATGAAATTAATTTTGGAAACCGAACAATATGTTGAATGAAAATTGTTTCCAAATTGATTTTGAATTTAGGCTTGGGAGACTGGTTTTTCTCAACAAATTTCTTTTTGATTCATGAATTCATGCCCATTTAAACAACTCGGTGATTCTCAATTAAGGTTTTGTTGATGCATATGTGTGGCTATCGCTTTTGAATTGTACAAGATTGCGAAAGTTTTGAAGAAATCAAGTTTTGAAGAAGTTCATTCTCCCAATCGTGGGGTCGAATGAATATCATTTAGGTCGAATGGAGATTGAAGCTTATCAGGATTGTTTATTGTTATTCATTCGAGCCTTGTAAATCTCGAATGAACTGATTCGACCTCTGCAAAGGTCGAATGGGTTTTTCAATATATATGTTTGATGTGTTTAGAAGTTAGAACTTTTTGTATTTATTGAGTGTGTGTGTTAGTGTGTGTTTCCAGAGAGTGTTCTAGAGAGTCTAAAGCTAGGTTTTTCATTATAATCTATCCTTTGTAAGCTTTTATCAATTGATTATTAATGGAAAACATCTTGAAAATGGATATTATCCTTATCTGATCTGATCATTATCATTTTGCATGTGATCTAGTGTTTCCGTACCTAGATTGCTTACACTTGTGTGATTACATTGTTGATTTCTCAAATCCGTACCTAGAGCTTTGCTCAATCACACAACTGCAAATTGATAGTTTTCAATAAGATTTTTCATCAAAAACATCAAAAGTTTTTTTGTTTTGCATGAACATTGCATGAACATGGAGATTGATTGATTTAGACTTGTTTTCATCAAAATCCAACAACTTTTACATAACTCAGATCAAATTGGTTGATTTTTGAAGAAAAATTGATTTTCAAATAGGTCAGGTCGAATGTGTTTGAGTTGGGTCAAACGAGTTTGAGTTTTTGGTCGAATCAATCACTTTCAAGTCGAACCAAGTTGATTTAGGCCGAACCAAGTGGGGTTTTAGGTTGAATCAGTTTGTTAGTTCATCATCCAGAGTGTGTTGTTGTCCATTCGAACCTTCCTTATTCATTCGAACCATCGAGGGGTCGAACCAAGTTCATAATCAGGTCGAATCAAGTTCTAGCACATCAGTTACTTATTCCAACTTGTTGTTAGGGTTGAACCAGTGATTCTGTTTTCATTCGAACTCTCGACATCATTGTTTAGGTCAAACGAATTTCCAGATTTCTAGAATTTCTAAGTGTTGTTATTTCGAACAACATGGACAACATTTGGGGATTACCGATGACACCGAGACTTGCTATGACACAAACATAGCAAGTACCTACTAACCCGTGGTCCGTTGCAGCTCAAAAAGTGAACACTCAACCACCACAGATTCCGAATTACTTTGCTACATCGAGTTCATCACAACTTGCTGTTACACATCCTCCACAACAAATGCTAGATTATTGGGGAGTCACAGCAGCATGGTAGCTCAAAGTCAGACCACCAATGATATTACTACCTTGGTTAATGACTTATCAATGGGAAATGGAAACTGGCAATCGAAGATGTTAGACATGAGCGAGTATCATGGATGGCAAAGAAGATTCAAGATTCATCTTGAAGGCATGGGAATAGAAGGTGGGGAAGCGTGGAAGATGATTATGAAGGGTTATAGTCCACCAATGGTCGAGAACACTAACATACCATGCACTTGAAGACCTGATAGATGATGAAAAGAAGAAGTTTGCAGTAGAAAAGAAGGCGTATTCTCAATTATCTCAGGCATTAACTACAGATCTATTACATCTGTTTGGACCATGTGCGACTTCAAAGGCACTTTGGGATGCTTTGAAGGGTTGGCACAATGGTAATGAGAAAACTAGGAGAATTCGTGTGGAAGAGATTAAGAAGGAGTTTGAGAATTTCAGCTACATTGGGAATGAGACATTGAAGGAGTTTATACCAAGATTCTTTCATTTGTTGTCAGAGTTATTGAATTATGAGATTGTTATTCCCATGACTGAAGTCATTGAGAAGTTTGCTGATTTGTTGCCTCCGTATCGGAGACAACATGTTGAGGTACTGAAGGAAAAAGATGCATTTCAGTATTGGTCCATCAACGAGTTTATTTAGAAGCTGAAAAACAAAGAGATGGAAGAAAGGAGAAAGGCAAAAAGAGCACAATTTACACAAAATCCGGAGCCTTATCATGCTACTTCATCTTCTTCTATTTCTAATCCATCAGAAGGAGCGATTGTGGCACCTCAAACTGCTTTTGTTTCAAAGATTGAACCACCAATGAGTGCAGCTAGCTATTACACATCTGGATCATCATACACACCAACTTCATACACAACAACTCAACCTCCTATGTCATCTACTTGTTATTATACATCATCAGCAAGTATTCCACAACAACAACCACAAGTTGCATCGGTGATTAATCAAGCCTCATCAAGCCAAAGTCCGATCGTGCTGGATACTTCCAACATGAATAATGTGACAGTAGATGTGGCACAACTACACATTGCTTTGGTTTCAGCAATGGTTGCTTCATACAATGGACTGGTGGCGAGTCAAATCGGCAACAACAATCTGACAAATGAAGATTATGTCCAGATCAATTAAGAAGAGATTGAATTAATTTATATCTAGTGGGCATTCGCAAGTATGACGAGAAGAGCAACTGAGTTTATAGAGAAGACCGGCAGAACTGATATTGCTACTTCACCGAACACTACCAATGGTTTCAATAAAGCCAAGGTTACATGTTTCAACTGTGGGACTCAAGGCCATTTTGCTAGAGAATGTACCCAACCGAAGCAACAAGGAAACGGAAACCCTTTCAACTCAAATTACCAAAACCGTTAATCACAGAACCAAGTTACCTATCAAAGCCAAAATAACAACAACTATCCAAACCAAAACAACAGCAACTATCCAAACTAAATCAACTACCAAAACCGACAAAACACCTCCCAAAATACCACACAAAGACAAACATCCACGACCAACCAAAACAAAACAACACCTAACCAAACCAGAACCATTGTTCCTGTTTCTACACCAAACACTCAATTGGGTGAAGGTTTTGATTGGAATACTATGCAATTGGGTGTTGAGGAGGTTACTGGTGGTAATGTTGCATGTTTTTCTCAAGAGGTGGTGAGCGAGGAGCTGGTGATAGTTGATGATGACTTGGTGAAGGAAAAAGTTTCTGAGAAGATTTCTGAAGTTGTGATTGAGGAGATTGTGGAAAAGGAGGTTCCTAATGTTGATTCTGAGAAAGTCGAGGAATCGGTTGAAGAAACGGATTCAGGGACTATTCCTCAATAATCAAGTGTTTTGATGAAAAGATAAACAAAAAGTTGGAGAGTTATAAGAATGTGTCGTATGTTTTGGACTACATTATTGAGGAACCAGTTCAATCCGGTAGTGTGAACTACACATCTGTTCCTTCCCCAGTGTTATTCGAAAACCATAATCATAATTTAGTGACACCGGAGAGCTCAGATAGATCAGATTCCACATCATAGAACGAGTCAAATACTTCCAGTGTTGGTGATTCGAATTCTGATGTGTGACCGATTTTAGGATTGAATGATGAGGGAGTAGTCGCTGTAACTGATGATTCAGATTCTGAGAATGAGGAACCTAAGAAGAATGATGATATTCCATTGGAAAATCACATTTGAACGAATGAGAGTGTATCACCTTCTCAGGTTCCACATCCTCAAAAGGTTGAACACAAACAGAATCCATCAGTTAAACAATGTGAAAAGAATGAGTCGAGTGACAAGCCTAAGAAAGTATTTTATCGGATGAAGGGATCCGATAAGATAATTTCTGATGATGAGTATCCCGTTCTGTTTGCTAACTATTCTAAAATCGAGAAAATTTGGCAAGAGAGTACCATTTGGTTTCCAAAACATGAACGAACAAATGATATTCCACCTGAATAGATAAAGCGATTGTATGGTGATGACTCGAAAACAACAAAGGTGCATGTCACTGAGTTTGTCAAACCTAAAGACAAGATTAACGGATTTTTCTAACCGGCTTACTCAATGGAGCACGCTCCTGAGAGTTTAAGGCGTAAGTGTATTGATGATCAATACCCGGTTAAATCATTCGCTAATCTTCATGACAAGAACTCATTTGAGAAGTACCGTGCGTGTTACAAGTGTGTGGAGAGAGGGCATTTACTTGCTCACTGCCCATATGTGTGACACAAAAGGCACGAGGTTGAAAGCAGACAGAACCAAAGGAATTCGGTTGATGGTTACCAAAATAGACAGTCTTTTCCACAAAGACAATTTTATCCTCAAAGACAACAATTTTATAATCCAAATCGTTTTTATCCCTGTTAGGAATCTTTTGATTGTCGACAATGGTGCTTCTGGGCATATGACTGGGGATATGTTGCTACTCTTTGACATCAAGAATATAAATGGAGGGTATGTAGTGTTCGCCGGAAACAAAGGAGTTTATATAACAATGGAGGGAAGTGTTAGCAATGGGATTGTGAGTTTCGAGAGGATTTCATATGTGAAGCAAATTGATTATAATATGCTGAGTGTTAGTCAGATTTGCGATAAGAAGTTTTCAGTACAATTTGATGATAAGTCTTGCTACATCTTGAAGCCTGGTTTCGTTATACCCAAAGAATGGATCATGCTTAAAGCTTCGAGAGTGAATAATCTTTATATTCTTGACATGAGCAAGGAAACCACTACACAAGGTTAAGTAACGTGATTACTGTCTAAGGCTACAGAGAAAGAATCTATCATGTTGCACAGACGAATGGGGAATATTCACATAAGGAAAATGAACAATTTGTGAAGAACGGGCTTGTAGAAGGTGTAAATGTGAAACACTTTCATCTGAATGATTTGTGTGTGAGTTGTAAGAAGGGAAAACAACACAAACATTCCCACAAGCCCAAGAAAGTGAATTCGGTTGACTTTCCACTTGAACGTTTACAGATGGACCTTTTCGGACATGTTAAGTGTAAGAGTATAAATGGAGACCTATACTGTCATGTGGTTACTGATGACTACTCTAGATTTTCGTGGGTGATGTGCATACAACACAAGAGCGAAACGTTCAACAACTTGAAAGTTCTGTTTATCCGATTGGAGAATATCTATGGTTTGAAGATCAAATGGATTAGAAGTGATACGAGTCGGAGTTCAAGAATTCTATGATGGATGCGTTGTGCGATGAAAAGGGTATTCACCATGAGTACAGAACGGTGTTGCTAAAAGAAAGAACATGACTCTAATTGAAGCGGCTCGAACTATGCTTGGAGATTCTAATCTTCCGGTAATGTTCTGGAATGAAGCTATTCATGCATCATGCTATACACGGAACCATGTGTTGACAGTGAAGAAGTTTGGAAAGACTTCTTATGAACTGCTTAACAGACGAAAGCCGAATTTAGAGTTTCTAGAGCCATTCGGAGCGCCATGTACAATGTTGAATCCTACTGAGAAGTTTGGAGCAAAAGCTGATGAAGTTATTTTTTTTTTTGGATACGCGGCACCACTTAAACGTGTATTTAACAAAAGAACTAAACAGGTTGAAGAGTGGGCGAATGTTGATGGTCAACGCTACACTCAGAATGTTCCAGGAAATGGGCCTAATTGGATGTTTGACTACAAAGAAATCTTTGAGTAATTCAATCTAGAAAGCTTGGTTTAAGAAGCTGTTTTAAGATTGTATTACGAGTGTGAGAATGCAGTAACTTCACCGTTAGTGCGTCCGATCACTGTGATTCCTCCAGCAACAGCTTCTGATGATATCAATGCTCTTGTAGTTAAAGACGAGATTTTCCAGGAAGCTTCAACAACTCCTGATTCTTCTGAGTAGGAAGATGAGGAAGAAGTTTCTAATGAAGCAGTCGTGGATAATACTACAATATCACTGATGTGCGTGGCTTTAGCAAATTAAAAAGGTGTCATTTGCCCGGTGCCAAAAGCTTGATGTTTTAATTCCAAAACTGGGGTAAACGACCGCTTTTTACAAAACCGGTTTTAACAGGTTTTAAATTTATAAAGTAAACAATAATTACTTTAAAAACTAAAACCAACACATAGGAAGAGAACCTGACGTGTATAGTATAGCTTCTAGGGTAAGTATTGAGCATCGTATTCCAGAGTTCACACTTTCCCCTACTCAACCTTTCATCAATTACCTGATCGGGTTTTGAAAAGAAAAATAAAACCGAGTGGTTCTTTTAATAAAAATAGTTTTTGAAAAAGGTTTTGGTTTTTATAAAAGTAAAAGATAAAAATAGTAGAGTAGATAGAAATGCATATCTCGGGGCCCTCTGTATAAAAAGTTAGGTTTATTATTAAAATTAATAATTTAGGATAGTCAAATGTGAGGAAGACGAGAGGGATCTTGAAGTGTTGACTCCTTTATAGAGAAGCGGGGTCACTACTAAGTAGCGTGCGCAACCTTCCAATGTGGGCCCTCATGAAGGTACTCCGCCAGGTCCTCGCATATATCGGGCTCCTCAAACCGCGGTCAAGTATCTGGTCCTCGAACTTATCCTCTTCTTGAGTTGGAGGCTTAACTTCCGACCTGGAACACCGTACACCTCCCTTAGCTCTTGCATTCCGTATCGAAGGGTCTCTCTTTGGAGTCAATCCCGACAACCTCTTATCCCCTAAGTAGGTTAACGGTCATGAAGACCGAAGGATCTGTCTTACAGCTGTCTCAGGTGACTCGTACCCCCATTGGCTAACGGCGTTGTACTAACAACAACTAGAAATAGAATCTTTAACTTATTTATCTTTTATGTGACACTTTATTATTTAGTGATCAATTAAATATTAAGTTGGTTTAAATGAATGATGACTTAATTACACAACCCATAAACTCCTAAACTCAATGAAATCCTTGATAGAGGTTGCACATAATCCTAGAGGCGTGCAATCTGAAGATCTATGGTGCGCCCGTAGGGAAACCGCCCTTTACCAAGAACATCATTCAATCATCTGGTAAGTACGAGAAATGTGTCAATCAGATCTGGTCCACTTTAGAAGCCATTACTTAGAATCTGGTTTGGACATCAGAAGCCCGAAGGATCTGTATTAGTACCGGTTTCCTCGCCTTGGATCTATCTTGGGGTTACCAAAAGCTGATTATACCTCAAGTCGATTAATTAAGTTATAGTAATTTAAGTTATTAAGTTAATCATCATTCAAATCTGTTACAAAGATAAACAGTTAAATATTAGAAGAAGATTACACAACAAGTAACTAAAAATACACTATTATTAATAATAATAAAAGTCTACAAATCGAAGTGGGTTAGGGAATTATGAAAAGATACAACCATAAGAAATAGTCAACACAAGAACATGGCTGCTCATAGACAAGCTCTCCATCTTCAAGTGATATGTAACTCACTTGATCCTCACGACCCTCGATATTTATTGCATAACTACTTTCTGATCCCCCGCTTGACAAAATTATCCAAGGTAGGACGAGGCCTAACCTTGGTGGGGGTGTTAGGAGGGCCCTAAGGCCTCCCAAGGAATCTCAAGATCTCTGCAAGACTCCTGAAAGTCGACCCAAGAAGTACTCAAGTCAAGGTGTGAAGGGATGTCCAAATGGTGGGGGTTAGCTTGCTATTTATAGAGCTCCAACGGCAGCACGAGCATGCTTTAGAGTGCCAAGGGCGTGCTTGGTGTCTTACGTACGTTCTGTTGATACATGGCACACCCTGTCTGTACCTTTATCCCTGGAACGACTGTGCCCCTTTATCTGGCACGGGCGTGCATGCCCTGATGGCTCTGATTTGTTGCTCTACAAGTTTGTTGCGTTGTTCTCTTGCGTTCGAAGTCTTCGTGCAGGTGTGCGTAGGCGTGCTAGGTCACTCGCTGATTGTCTTCAAAACATACAGTGAATGGCTAGAAGTCTTGTATCTTCAGGATTCTCCCGATTTTGCCTGTTTTCACCCAGAAATCATCTGTTTCCGTCTCGGAGCTCCATTGTCCTGATAAATACTAATAGGAATGAATTAAGTATCAAATATTAGTAACATAACCTTAATTGTATCCTATTATGAGACTATTTATGCCCGTTTTATATGTTAGTTTTGTGAGTTATCACAATACCTCACTTTTAGACCATTGCTTCTCCTCAAGCAATCAAACACAAGTGCACTTAAAACAGACTGTAATTAATAAACCCTTAATCCATTTATTAATTTATTTAAGAGAAAAATAAAATTACATGACATGCCTACTTAACCCGTACGATTATGCTCGAACCTATACCTACTCACAATGTTCACTCAACACTCAGGTTTATCATTTTTTGTGAGTTTTGGGGGTGAACACTCAAGTCCATACCGAAGTCGACTAAGGTCATAGGCTTGTATGCATATCAAGTCCTCATTTCCAAACCGAATAACTAATTAAAATCAAGACGACTTTTATTCGGGTTGTAATGTAGGGGTGCAAAAGATAAAACAACTTTTTTTAACTAAAAATAAAAGGGGATGAGTCACCAAATCATAAAGGGAGCGTCATGGCTGTGGAGATGACGCAGCAGCAAGGCATGAAAAAGGGCGACTGCGACATTGTGCGACATTTTCGGCATCAATCTCTGAAAGGAGTCGGGTGTTAATTCCCAGGTCCTTCATCATGGCTATCTCGACCCTCATAGTGTAGTCGATGTTGCTGCCTGTTCTGACTTTTCTCTCGTCCCGGTATCGAATAGCGCCTTCATGGATCAACATAGTGTACTCGAACTGCAAATGGGTCGAGTTGTTGCTGCATTTTCCTTCATGAGACCAGTGGCCACATTTTCTGCATTTATCATACCTCTTGGCCCGTCTTTTTTGCAGCGCTCTTTGACTGTCCACAAAAGGGTGATTCTGTTCCATCTTTCTCCACAATTTTATTTCGTCTGTCATTTACTCGAATATAATTTGTAACATATCAGGTGGCAAACGTGGCTCATCAAAGTGGAAACATTGGAGCATGTGTTCGTCCAGCGGATGCATCTTGAGAAAGCGAGAGGGGAAGCAAGAGAGGGATGAGAGATCACAGAGAGAATGTAGAGAGAGAGAGAGAGAGAGAGAGTAGAGAGCAGAGAGAGGGAGAGAGAGAGAGCAGAGTTCCAGTTCTTTTAGATCTCACCGGTCAAAGACAACATTTTTATCTTTGAAGAACTTTCTTTTTCTTGGGCTCTCTTTTTGGTGGGTCTCTCTCTATTTATTGGGCTCTACTTTTTTTTTCCAGAAGATCTCCTTCTTGGCCCCGTCTTGTGTTGTTCCCTCCTTTGTTAATGGTGTCGCTTTTCATCAAACATGCGGTCTCGCGCCCTCGGTGATGACAAGTCTTAAAGCTGCTGTAATGATGCATGATCAGGACCATTTATTGGGTAAAAGAAACGAAAGGCTAAGGCTCAAAGGGTTTTTCTAAGGGAAAGGATTCATTTTAATCATTTTAAAACAAGAAAATGTATAAACACACAAATTCTAACCGAGTCGGACTAGGGTCGGACATCTCCCAGGCCAAATGAAACGAGCAATATATGATATAGATAATATAAGCGTGGTGCTCAGAAAAGGCTAAAAAATCTCACACGGAAAATCTGGTAGGATAAGGTATCAGTTTTAAGCATAATTTTTGGGGTATTTTTCTACGTGCCATGCAACCTATTTTTCTACTTTTTTTTATTTTAAATGGATCTATCGGTTTTATTAACATCATCTACTTCAACAGTCCTTTGATGTGAATTGTTCGGCATAAATGCTTAATAGGGATCACTCGGACTAGCCTAATAGACTATACTAATCTGTCAAAAATGACCACGAATGACGCTACGGGTATCAAGCTGCTAAGAGGGTACCGCATAACGTATGATCAATGACAAATGACCCGCAAGATAAAATAAAATAAGCAGCAATAACGATCCACCCCACACTTAAAATTTTGGTATAAATTTTAAGTGCAGAACTGGAGAAAAAAGGCAAGAGAAACTAATAATCCCCTGATAACGACGAATCCTCTCGCGTGTGAGTGAAACCTGCATACTCCACATAGATACGTCGAAATGGCGGCTCCAAAAATATCAAACTGTCCCCGACCTGTCCTAAAATAACTAGAAAAGAAAAATAAAAATAACAACGATAAATAAAATAAAGCTACTATCCTAGGATAGATACTGGTGATGGAGCATTAGCGGGTGGAACGTGTCTTGGCATGCCCCGAGCTTGCAAATGTATCAACATACAACCATCAACAACCACAAACAAAAGAAAAATAAAAAGAAAAGAAAAATAGTGTATCATGTCAGCAAACCATCAGTCAGTGCCTAGAATCACCAAATAACCTAGGAGAGAAAGTCAATCTGAGTGACAGTGGTGTGTATGGGAGCTGGAGCAGTTGCACGAAGTCATAAGCATATCAAGTCCATCTAGAATGCTGCAGAATAGACCCCTCCTCGGCTGGCTCTGTCGACCCTGCATAGAATCAGGCAGTGACCTGTTTGCAGTTGTGGCTGATGACTCTGCATCCCCTGCATCTTCTGTCTCATCGTACTCATGATCCTAATACCAAAACCTTTGCTTGTTATGTATCACCTCAAAACCTGATCAAACCAATCTGCAACCCCAATATCTCTCATGTCAGAGGTGTCGAGGGGACTGATCCTTCCTACCATTGTTAATTGATCTAAATTATGTGGGTGAAGTGCCTCCAGACTCGTAGCTAGGAGTGTAATATAAGGTCCCTCGAAAATGTGGTCGAAAGCAGTGGGTCCCAGTATTTATTGAAAAGTTTGGCCATCGCATGGGCAAGGTTACAAGGTCGGTGTCTTATGATGTTGATGAGATAGAAAACCTCCTGCTTGTATACCCTGTCCGTACGATCAGTGTGACACCCTAAACTGTTGGCCACAATCAAATGTAACCATCTATGGAGGGGGTCCGGAAAACTAGAACTCTTATGCCTCCTTAGGGTGTAGGGGGCTTCGGAGATTTGTCTCCAGAAATATTTGGGCCAAACATTGCTCGGCCAGTCGAACAAGCTTTTAGTAAATAGTGGTGATTGAATCTCCCCTTGCTGATACAAACCAAGTCTGACTCCAAACTCTGCCAATGTCATTACGTATCAACACCTTCCTATCCTAAACTGCATACACTATCTCGTAATTATTACTTCTGGTGTAGTGGGCGGTTCGTAGGAGAACGAAGCCAAGAACTCAAGAGTTGGTTCCTAATAAGTACACTCATATATCTAGAAGAAGTGGTGCCAGTGGGACGATAACATGTTGTAGAATCGAGGATCCAATCCCACAGACCTCACAGAGTCGTAATCCACAGGACGATAGTCTCCAATCTGCTTAAGCTAAAGGATAAGTAGCCGCCTGTAAGCTTCCAGTTCTTCATTCTCCTGGTTAAATGTCACACCCTCAAATTCCACCGCAGGGTTTATACCGAAAGGCGTGTGACATACCAGGATCTCCATAGCCATAAGTCACATGAACGACTCTAAATGCCCAAACCATTTAGTTTGTTATCATAAAACAAGTTTCATTGATGATTAAATATTTCAATAGTTGCGGAAGCGGTTTTTAAAGATAATAATTATTCAATTAGTCAGAGTAAAACAACGAGTTTGAAATCATAATAGACAATTAATCATTAGAAAATAGATAATTATTCATATCCCCTTGATGCCGTATGATGCATGCCCTACTCGTGCTTTGAACTAGTGTCCTGCAAAAAGGTATAATAATCGTCGGTCAACATAAAGTTGGTGAGTTCACAAAGTTTGGTAAATACGTAGGTCCTCCAGACCATGTTTTGACGAGTAAATGCTAATTCACATGCCAGGGGTAGCTAGCCCACTCATTGTAACTAAACAACTGATTATTGGCAACATACAGTGTGATAACTTTCGTTATGATGCCTTAGTACCAGTGTCTATCAACACTAGTCAGCTCCGCAAGAGCGTGGTCAGAAGTTCATGCCCGTGACACAAGCACGCAAGCATGAGGTTACTGCACAACCTAATAGCGCTATCAACTAATACCCCATTCGCCTTCAGCGATTAACCCAATAATATAATAAGGACTTTAGAGTGATAGAGTGTGTTTAGTTCACAAAGGACATAAAACACGAATTAGTGAAAGCAGATTCACCCTGTGAATCATAGCACCCCATACCCGGGATGTGTAAAAGAAGTCCTAAACCGGACTATGAAAAGTTTAGAAAGTTGTCTCCTTCCGAGACATATGCTTTTGAGAAAAAGAGTAGTGAAACTCACCTGATAGAGATGCTTGTGATCTAGTGAAGCCAAATTACGTAGTTACTATTGTCCGGACAGTACTTGCCCTATGATTTAATAAAGCATGGTAAATCACAAGTTTTATCATGCAATTTGTCTACCCGACGCTTGTGGACCTAGTTATTGTGTTACGTGAACCTTGTTTTGTTCTCGTGAAAAAGTTAGACACCTTAACATGAGCTTAGCACATAATCTTATCTTAGTTGACTGTGAACACATGTTCTAACTTGATAACACATGTTAGTTAGTGGTATCCGATGATGAAGCTTCATATAGACCCTTAACCGATAGTGATATGAATTAAACTTATATGTTTTAAGCTTTAACCGAGCCTTGTAGAGCTACCACACAACACATTTGTGAGTTTGTAACAAATGCGAGCTTTGATCACTATGTTATTAACTTTAGCTTTGAACTTAGGCTAGGTGAGTTTGTATTCATGAAAAACCGATCCATTGCATGGTGATCTAGGTTGTGTATAGATCTAAAGATACAAATTGGTTACTCGAAGCTATTTTAAAGCCGATTGTGGTTAGTGTTAAGACAAGATCATAAAAACAAGTACTAGAACTAATACAATGCTTATAAAGTTTATACCCGAAAAGTATTGTTTTATAATCCGTTCTTTTATAAGTGTCGTGTGATTAAATTGTGGTGCTTCTAAGGCCGAGGGTTGGATTAATCATGAGGGTAGATCAAGAAAAGGGAGTTTAAAGGTGCAATGTGCCTTACCTAGGATGATTTCCAGCTAGAGAGCCGAGTGGTTGCTCCCTCGTTCCTTGATGGCTTTGGCTTGGAGCTCCTCGATGCCTTGGCCAAATGGAAATATAAGGGAGTGAGTGTGTGTTTTGGTGTGATGGAATAAATGGTGAGGCTCCCTTTATTTAGGAGAATACATGGTAGGTCTCACACTTGCTTTCTAATCCTCACTATTGAGTGCAAGTTCCTTATTTAGTGAAAGTTCTTGAACATATGACAAGTCCCAATCAAAGAATGAGTTGGCCAATTTCTTATCATCATCCTTAGATAATTTGGGTAATGGTTGGACCTAGGGAGGAGAGGAATGTTTGTCTAGTGTTCATTTCTGTGCAAGAAAGTTCCTTTGTCCTTTTGTGTCATGCATGGAGTTTTAAGACAATGTTAGTGTCACATCATGGTGATCTTGAGTAGGACTGTGGCTGCCGAAACATGTCAAGGTAGGGAGGATAGGTATAATGATGTTGACAAGAGTGTGTAGAATTGGTAGAGCCCCCTTTCGGCCGATCCTAGACTCCCAAAGAGGAAGGATGATCACTAGCAAGGTGATGGTAGGTTCTTTTGTTTGTTGCCTTGCCTAGAAATATTTCGGCCTATAGGTCTTAGGATCTAGAGGGTTTCATGTATCCTACAATGACTTTTCACAATCATTGGGAATGTTTGTTTGTCTTATGTTGGACAATGCCACTTTGTGTTGCTTTGGCATTGGCCGATAGGTGGCTTGGACACAAGAGGAAGTTGGCTACTTGCTTTCTTGTTGTGAGATAGTAAAGGTTTCCTTTTACATGTATAGATTGGACATCTCTTGGCAAGAACTAATGAGAGTTTCTTGGGTTTTGGTTTCGGCCGAATAAGGGAAAAGGTTCATGTGTTGTCAAGCTATCCAAGTGTGTATATGCCTAGGCCGAACATGTTCAAGTGTGTATGTGTTGCTATAGCTTCGATGGTACATATATTTGTATATATATGTATGTATGTTTGTTACTTATAGCTTTTCTTGTCAAAGCCTAGTGTATGTACAAAGCCTAGTGTATATGTATTTATATACATATATAAGCACATTCAGAAGTATAAGAGATTCATGTACACACATAAATCTATGATGACTTATAAATACTTATATAGCTAGTATGTGCACGTGTAACTTATCTAGTTAACTCTAGTCAAGTAGAATGCAAGAAATCTAGGTGCAAGTACTAGAGTTTAGTTAACTCAGGAACCTGAAATTGCGGGGTATCACATCATCCCCAAGTTGAAAAGAATTTCGTCTCGAAATTCAGCAAGTACACAGTAAAGCTAGCTAGGAAATTGTATGCTTGGTTCCCGGATGTCACATCATCCCCAAGTTGAAAGGAATTTCGTCTCAAAATTCACTTTGAGGTAGTTGCTTTATGTTTAGTGTTTGATCTATGCACAGGTTCAGGTTCAGTAAAGAGATGTGGGTATTTAAGCCGCATTTGATCCCTGCGTTCCCACGTGTATTCTGTTCCTAGACGGGAAATCCACCGTACCTTAACAATAGGTATGGTACTTTGTCTAAGTTTCTTGACACCCTGCTCAAGAATCTCCACCGGTTCCTCCACGAACCGTAGATGGTCGTCCACCTGGATCTCTTCTAGTGGCACTACCAGTGTCGCGTCAGCAAGACACTTCTTTATATTTGAGACGTGAAACACGTTGTGAACTCCACTGAGTTCCTCAGGCAGGTTTAACATGTACGCTACTGGACCAATCCTTTCGACGATCTTGAATGGTCCAATGTACCACGGGTTCAACTTTACTCGCTTCCCAAAGCGTATCACACCTTTCCAAGGTGACACCTTTAGCAGTACCTTGTCTCCAACCTGGAACTCCAAAGGTTTCCTACGCTTATCAGCGTAACTTTTCTGTAGATCACGTGCCGTAGCCATCCGGTTTCTGATTTGCACAATTTTTTCAGAAGTTTCGTGTACTAGTTCAGGACATGTCAGTTGGCTATCCCCAACTTCAGTCCAGCATATGGGAGACCTACACTTGCGTCCGTATAATACCTCAAAAGGCGTGCACTGAATAGAAGTGTGGTAACTGTTGCTATACGAGAATTCGATTAACAGCAAGTGCTTATCCCAACTGTTGCCAAAGTCTACCACGCACGCTCGTAGCAGATCTTCCAACGTTTGGATGGTACGCTCACTCTGTCCATCCGTTTGTGGGTGATAAGTTGTGCTCATATCTAAGCGAGTTCCCAAAGCATCTTGGAGAGTAGTCCAAAAATGAGAGGTAAATCGCGAGTCACGAACGGATATGATGGAAGTAGGCACCCCATGCCTAGAGACAACCTCTTTGATATAGAGGTTGGCCAGTCTCTCCAGCGGGTCAGTTTCCTTTATTGCCAGAAAGTGTGCCAATTTGGTTAAGCGATCAATGATAACCCAAATTGTAGTATGCCCACCTGGCGTTTTAGGGAGCTTCGTTAAGAAGTCCATCGAAATTCCATCCCATTTCCACATAGGGATTTCTGGTTGCTGGAGTAATCCTGAAGGTTTCTGATATTTGATCTTAACCTATACACAAGTCAAGCACTTACTAACATAAGTGGCTATTTCGGCTTTCATGTTTGGCCACCAGTAAAGGGTTTTGAGATCATGGAACATTTTATCCGAACCAGGATGTACCGAATATCGAGAGGTGTGAGCCTCATCGAGCACAAGTTGTCTGAGATCTCCAAAACGTGGAATCCAGACTCGACTCATGAAGTACTGAAGACCATCTGTTCTCAGTTCCAGATGTTTATCTGCACCATGCAGTGTCTCCAGTCTGACGTTCTCTTCCTTCAGAGCCTCGCCCTGGGCTTCACGTATCTTGTCAGGAAGATTGGAATGGATAGTGAGTTGTAGCGCTCGCACTCTCTTCGGCTTCGTCTCCTTACGACTAAGGGCATCTGCTACTATATTAGCTTTCCTTGGATGGTATTTGATGGAGCATTCATAATCGTTCAGAAGCTCGACCCATCGACGCTGTCGTATGTTCAGCTCTTTCTGATCGAATATGTGTTGGAGACTCTTATGATCAGTGAAGATCATACACCTCGTTCCATAGAGATAGTGCCTCCAGATCTTCAGGGCAAAAACCACTGCTCCTAGTTCCAAGTCATGGGTGGTGTAGTTATTCTCATGAACCTTCAATTGACATGAAGCATACGCGATTACCTTATGACGCTGCATCAGTACATAGCCTAATCCTTGGATAGATGCATCACAGTACACCACAAAATCGTCTATACCCTCTAGTAACGATAGGATTGGTGCACTGTAAAGTTTTGCCTTTAACAGTTGAAAAGCAGATTCCTGGGCATCTCCCCACTTGTAAGTAATACCTTTTTGCGTCAAAGCAGTGAGAGGTTGAGCGATCTTAGAGAATCCCTCAATGAATATGCGATAATATCCCGCAAGACCAAGGAATTGGCTCACTTCCGTAGGAGTCCTAGGTGCCTCACACTGCTTAATAGCATCAATCTTGGCGGGATCGACATGTATTCCGGCCTCGTTGACTACATGTCCTAGAAATTAGACTTCTCGAATCCAAAAGTTACATTTGGAGAGTTTTGCATACAGTTGCTCATTTCTCAGGAGTTCCAATATCAACCGCAGGTGTTTTTCGTGCTCTTCCCTGCTCTTGGAATAGATCAATATATCATCTATGAACACTATGACGAATTTGTCCAAATAAGGCTTACACACGCGGTTCATGAGGTCCATGAACACAGCCGGTGCATTAGTTAGCCCAAATGGCATCACCAAAAACTCATAATGTCCATAACTAGTTTGAAACGCTGTCTTCGCCACATCCCCTTCTCGGACTCTCAGCTAATGATATCCTGACCTCAGGTCAATCTTGGAATAGAAGCTTGACCCTTGAAGTTGGTTGAACAAGTCATCGATACGAGGTAAAGGGTAGCGATTCTTTACCGTCACCTTGTTCAAATATCGATAATCGATGCACATACGGAAGCTTCCATCCTTTTTCTAAACGAATAGGACTGGGGCTCCCCATGGTGAAGAAGTAGGTCTAATAAAACCCCGATCCAATAGCTCTTGGAGTTGGGTAGACAGTTCTTG
This sequence comes from Ambrosia trifida, assembly GCA_028751855.1. Lineage (NCBI taxonomy): Eukaryota > Viridiplantae > Streptophyta > Magnoliopsida > Asterales > Asteraceae > Ambrosia > Ambrosia trifida. The sequence continues at coordinate 168,081,610 of CM054123.1, read as the reverse complement.
AAGTTCGCCTGGCGCTAGGCGATACGGTGCGCGTGCAACGGGGGCCGCTCCTGGTGGAAGATCTATCTGGAACTCCACATGACGAACAGGTGGAAGTCCAGGTAATTCTTCAGGAAATACGTCTGGAAAGTTACGAACTATTGGGATATCCTCAATCCCCCTCTCAACTTCCGCTCGAGTATCAGAAATGTTAGCCAGAATGGCTGGATAGCCCTTTCGAATACAATTCTGGTTTTTCAGGAATGTGATGATGCCTACCATGGCACCACCACGATCACCCCGAATAGTTAGCAGTTCTTCGTTAGAGAGAGGGATACGAACAATCTTCTCTTGACAGAGGATTTCAGCGCGTTGCTTGGACAACCAGTCCATGCCAACCACGAGATCAAAGCTCCCGAGGGTGATAGGTAGAAGATCGATGGCAAACAACAGTCCATCTAGTTTGAGCTTACAGTCATGATAGGTATGGGTTACCTCGACAGGCTTCTCATCAGCTAATTCTATTGAATGTGGGGTATCAAGAAGAGTAGGATCTATCCCTAGAAGTTTGTTAACTTTCAACGACACAAAACTAAAGTCCGCGCTAGTATCGTACAAAACAGAAGCAAGGTTGTCGTTTAAGGAACACGTACCCGTCACGATATTGATATCATTCCTAGCTTCTCCTGAACCAATCACGAAAGCTCTCCCACGATCCCCGTTGTTGTTGTTGTTGTGGTTGTTGTTATTGGTAGCGTTGTTGTGGTTGTTCCCATTCCTATTACCACCACCGTTGTTGTTGTTCCCACCGTTGTTGTTGTTACCATTCTCGTTCAGCTCTGGGCAATCCTTCTTGAAGTGACCCTCATTCCCACATTGGTAACAACCCTTATTGTTCCTTTCTTGCTGTCCTTGCTGAGGTGTTGGCTGACTTCCTGGAACATTGACTCTACAGTCCGTCTGTAAGTGACCCATCTTACCACAGCGATCGTACTTGATCCTGTTACAGGGTCCTGAGTGGTGATAGTTGCACTTATTGCACTTGGGACGGTGTCCCTGATAACCACTCTGTGACTGATTACGGTTGCTACCGTTGTCATGTTTCTTGTTTTGCTGTTGTTACTGATTACTATTAGTCGAGAGTTTGCCAGATGCATTCTCCCACTTCCTCTTGTTATCATTGGTGTTAGAGGATGGAGCTCCACGAGGGGGTAGGAGTCCCTCTTCCACCTTCTAATCAGTCAGCTGGTGAGCCAAACGAATCACCTTCTGGAGGTTGTTGAAGTTAGCAGCAGTGACCATTCCCTTAATCTGAGGTACTAGGCCTTGGATATACAACTCAATTCGTTTGTAGAGCAGAGTGGAGTAGTTGGGGCACATTGTCGCCAGTTCATGCGACCTGGTAGTATAGCTCTCAATCTCCGACCCCACCAACTTCAGGTTGAGGTACTCGGTCTCCAACTTCTGAATCTCATCTCGAGGACAGTACTCCTCCTTCATGAGTTCCTTGAAGTCCGCCCACGAGGTAGCATTTGCCACATCAACTCCTAGCAGCTGCACTTGGGCATTCCACCACAATAAGGCCGCTTTCTCAAGCATAGCCGTGGCATACTTAACCCTATCAGCTAGCGGGCAATTGCACATAGCAAAGCATGATTCCACCTTTTTCGAACCACCTAAGTAGTCTGATCGCTCCTTCAGATCCTCCGAAGTTATGAGGCTTACAATCCATGAATGACTTGTAGGTACAAGTCGGAGGGTGATGAGCAGGTTGGCCAGCCTGAAAAGCTGCCAAGGCTGCTACAACCCGATCATTGATTAACGTGCTCAGTTCTTCTTGCGTCATGCTGATGCTGCCTCTACCATTTTCTCTACCCGTCATAGAAATTCTACATTTACATTATACTCATGAGAAAACAATAATATGTTCCGCATACTATCGTTCATGTATAAGTAAACTAGAATGTAATAAGGATTATGAATGTGAGAATAAGATAAAGTAGTAGATTGATGATAATAATAATAATAACAAAGGATAAACGATTCTCAGATCTCACACGATAAAATAACAGTTATTATATGAATATATATGATACTTAAGATAGTAGAAATCAATCATTCGCATGATCCACACACGAGCCCTCATCATCACTTTCGTCTTGAATTTCGACCTCAAATAGATCGTTTTCCTCTTCGGGTTCGAGCTCTTCTTCAAATGCTGCCTCAATGGCTGCTCCAATAGCATCATCTTCTTCCTCCATAGGTTCCTCTTCGGGATCCTCCTCGAGATCCTCTACATCTATCCCTAAGGCTGCTATAAGCCTATTACGAACAGTATTCAATTCTTGCATAGTATTTGCTAAACTTTGTCTAGTGGCAGCCAACTCCTGCTTAGTCTCAGCAGCTTCCCGCTTGACGACTGCCGTCTCAGTCATCAGGTGGCCTATTTGACCTTCCATGTGCCTGATTGTCTCATCTGCATTCCTCCTCTAGAACTTAAATTGTTGCACAGCAGTGAAAGCATTGTCCAACTCAGTATGAACGTGCCTCACCATACCTGCAAAAGATCTTTCCATGAATCTATAACAGGAGGAACTCTAGCTGGCACTCCATAACCTACAACCCAAGAGTGCAATATATCGGTAAACCAATGCCAACGATTGGTATCCCAATGTGAATCTTGAACTGGACGTAGGTAGGGATCCACTGATGGAGCTTGTTGTCCCTTGATAGCACGAGAAGAATAGTTATGAGTAGGGTTAGTCATGGTCTTTCCTGCAATACGCTAGATCAGTACACGTATTCCAGAAATTTACAAGTTGTGCAATTAAGGTAATGAGTGAAACTAATACTTATGCTATGATGATTATAGACTAGAATGCAATGCTAGTTCACTATAACCAATGGCTCTGATACCAATCGGTCACAACCTCAAATTCCATCGCGGGGTTTATACCGCGAGGCATGTGACATACTAGGATCTCCATAGCCATAAGTCACATGAACGACTCTAAATGCCCAAACCATTTAGTTCGTTATCATAAAACAAGTTTCATTGATGATTAAATATTTCAATAGTTGCGGAAGAGGTTTTTAAAGATAATAATTATTCAATTAGTCAGAGTAAAACAACGAGTTTGAAATCATAATAGACAATTAATCATTAGAAAATAGATAATTATTCATATCCCCATGATGTCGTATGATGCATGCCCTACTCGTGCTTTGAACTAGTGTCCTGCAAAAAGGTATAATAATCGTGGGTCAACATAAAGTTGGTGAGTTCACAAAGTTTGGTAAATACGTAGGTCCTCCCGACCATGTTTTGACGAGTAAATGCTAATTCACATGCCAGGGGTAGCTAGCCCACTCATTGTAACTAAACAACTGATTATTGGCAACATACAGTGTGATAACTTTCGTTATGATGCCTTAGTACCAGTGTCTATCAACACTAGTCAGCTCTGCAAGAGCGTGGTCAGAAGTTCATGCCCGTGACACAAGCACGAAAGCATGAGGTTGCTGCATAACCTAATAGCGCTATCAACTAATACCCCGTTCGCCTTCAGCGATTAACCCAATAATATAATACGGACTTTAGAGTGATAGAGTGTGATAAGTTCACAAAGGACATAAAACATGAATTAGTGAAAGCAGATTCACCCTGTGAATCATAGCACCCCAAACCCGGGATGTGTAAAAGTAGTCCTAAACCGGACTATGAAATGTTTAGAAAGTTGTCTCCTTCCGAGACGTATGCTTTTGAGAAAAAGAGTAGTGAAACTCACCTGATAGAGATGCTTGTGATCTAGTGAAGCCAAATTACGTAGTTACTATTGTCCGGACAGTACTTGCCCTATGATTTAATAAAGCATGGTAAATCACATGTTTTATCATGCAATTTGTCTACCCGACACTTGTGGACCTAGTTATTGTGTTACGTGAACCTTGTTTTGTTCTCGTGATAAAGTTAGACACCTTAACATGAGTTTAGCACATAATCTTTTCTTAGTTGACTGTGAACACATGTTCTAACTTGTTAACACATGTTAGTTAGTGGTATCCGATCATGAAGCTTCATATAGACCCTTAACCGATAGTGATATGAATTAAACTTATATGTTTTAAGCTTTAACCGAGCCTTGTAGAGCTACCACACAACAAATTTGTGAGTTTGTAACAAATGCGAGCTTTGATCACTATGTTATTAACTTTAGCTTTGAACTTAGGCTAGGTGAGTTTGTATTCATGAAAAACCGATCCATTGCATGGCGATCTAGGTTGTGTATAGATCTAAAGATACAAATTGGCTACTTGAAGCTATATTAAAGCCGATTGTGGTTAGTGTTAAGACAAGATCATAAAAACAAGTACTAGAACTAATACAATGCTTATGAAGGTAATACCTGAAAAGTATTGTTTTGTAATCCGTTCTTTGATAAGTGTCGTGTGATTAAATTGTGGTGCTTCTAAGGCCAAGGGTCGGGTTATTCACGAGGGTAGATCAAGAAAAGGGAGTTTAAAGGTGCAATGTGCCTTACCTAGGATGATTTCGAGCTAGAGAGCCGAGTGGTTGCTCCCTTGTTCCTTGATGGCTTTGGCTTGGAGCTCCTAGATGCCTTGGCCGAATGGAAATGTGAGGGAGTGAGTGTGTGTTTTGGTGTGATGGAGCAAATGGTGAGGCTCCCTTTATATAGGAGAATACATGGTAGGTCTCACACTTGCTTTCTAGTCCTTACTATTGAGTGCAAGTTCCTTATTTAGTGAAAGTTCTTGAACATATGACAAGTCCCTATCAAAGAATGAGTTGGCCGATTTCTTATCATCATCCTTAGATAATTTGGGCAATGGTTGGACCTAGGGAGTAGAGGAATGTTTGTCTAGTGTTCATTTGTGTACAAGAAAGTTCCTTTATCCTTTTGTGTCATGCATGGAGTTTTAAGACAAGGTTAGTGTCACATCATGGTGATCTTGAGTAGGATTGAGGCTGCCGAAACATGTCAAGGTAGGGAGGATAGGTATAGTGATGATGACAAGAGTGTGTAGAATTGGTAGAGCCCCCTTTTGGCCGATCCTGGACTCCTAAAGAGGAAGGATGATCACTAGCAAGGTGATGGTAGGTTCTTTTTGTTTGTTGCCTTGCTTAGAAATATTTCGGCCTATAGGTCTTAGGATCTAGAGGGTTTCATGTATCCTACAATGACTTGTCACAATCAATGGGAATGTTTGTTTGTCTTATGTTGGACAATGCCCCTTTGTGTTGCTTTGGCATTGGCCGATAGGTGGCTTGGACACAAGAGGAAGTTGGCTAGTTGCTTTCTTGTTGTGAGATAGTAAAGGTTTCCTTTTACATGTATAGTTTAGACATTTCTTGGCAAGAACTAATGAGAGTTTCTTGGGTTATGGTTTCGGCCGAATAAGGGAAAAGGTTCATGCGTTGTCAAGCTATCCAAGTGTGTGTATGCCTAGGCCGAACATGTTCAAGTGTGTATTTGTTTCTATAGCTTCGATGGTACATATATTTGTATATATATGTATGTATGTTTGTTACTTATAGCTTTTCATGTCAAAGCCTAGTGTATGTACAAAGCCTAGTGTATATGTATTTATATGCATATACAAGCACATTTAGAAGTATAAGAGATTCATGTACACACATAAATTTATGTTAACTTATAAATACTTATATAGCTAGTGTGTTCACGTGTAACTTATCTAGTTAACTCTAGTCAAGTAGAATGCAAGAAATCTAGGTGCAAGTACTAGAGTTTAGTTAAATCAGGAACCTGAAATTGCGGGGTATCACATTAAAGTATAACCAGGGATGGGGATCCTCTGGGATAGAGTCTTCCGCTTCAGTCATATAGTGCGGTGGCAGCTCTAGTGTAACAGATCTCCTTGACATTTCTTGAAAGGCACAACAGAATCGGTTCAGCTTTAAAACTTAAAAATGTTCTGCAGAAAATAAACAGTCGAGGTCTAGTGGCTGAACGCCCGTGCTAAGGGAAGGAGCATGGCCGTGCGGCTCAGTCTGCAGTTCGGGTTTCTATTATTTCAAGTGTTTAAACTGGTTTTTGCCTAAAATACCCTAAAACTGGTTTTAAACAGCAAAAATAAGTTAAATTTTAAAAAGTTAAAAAGTTCTGGTGCTTTATCTGACTGAGCGCCTCTGCACTAGGGGTACACGGTCGTGCTCAATCTCTCAGGTCAGACTTGTTATGTGGTAAATTTTTAATGGTTTTCTAGTCAAGCACGCCCCTGCACACTACTGTGCACGGTCGTGCTCGTGACTGATGCGACAGTTTTTTCAAACACGTCAGTTTTCTTGAAATTTTTTTCCCAAGATTTCTCAAAAATTTCAACCACATTACCACCCTAGTGCTACCCTGTCACACCCCGCCTAAGGCGGAAACACGAGGTACAACTGAATTGATTTCCAACAACAAAAGTCACACGAGCATTATTTAATAAAATAGGAATTACCATTTAAAACATTCAAGTCTTACAAAATATCACGCTAATTGTTTGAATTAGAAACCATTGTTAAAGGTGTTTAGATCAAAACATCACAACAATAGTTCAAAAGATGGTATCCCTTGAATTCTCGTACGCGACCTTCCCAAGTTCCATGCTCCATGCTAATTTCTTGAAAAACATGCATGAAAATTATACGGATCAACATAAAGTTGGTGAGTTCACGGGTTTTGTATGTTGGACCTGTAATCCCAAATCTGACTAAATTACTGCCTAGCTAGGGCAATAATTAATATGTAATCTGACATGAGCCCATTGTACACTCAAGACAGTGAGTAAATGTGAAATACTAGCACTCTTTTAATATCTGTCATCCGGTCAACCCAATAGATCTATTCTAGTATTTCATGGCTAAGTCCATAACTAATGGTTATGGTATGATGTATGACACGAGGGCTTAATGGATCCTTAACCTTGATGTCTCATGTTCACATAGTATGTAACTGAAAACAGAACATTGTACGCATGTTTTTCCCCCAGAAAAATGTAAAAATAGTGAAACTCACCTTATGGTATGTCTTGGAAACGAATTAATGAGTCTGAGCTAGAGAGATTGACCTATGTGTCCTATGTAAAAGAGACATTTTAGGTCTATGTTACTTGTACTGTCTACAAGTTGCTCTCTTGTTACGCTTGTCTTTGTAACTTTACTCTTTAAGTTAAAAGTGTCCTTAATGGAAAGATTTGCTTTCTTTATGTAAACTAATGATCTTTGATAAAAGATAGCTTAGTTTCTTGGAAAAACATTACTTTTATTTGTGAAAAACAAGTGTTTTATATACTTTGATGTACTCATGTGTTGAAGGCTTCTCAACTTTTGTTTTGTTAAGTGTGTAGATCTACCATGTTTAGGTATGTTTAACTTACTATTTTCATACTTGACAACCCTTGTGAAAATAATAATACTTCATGTCAAAATATTACTTTTCTTGAAAACACATGGATCTTTGTAAGCTTTGTTATGACTAACAACTTTCAACACTATGCCTTGTGTTAAGGAGTTTAGAAAATCATATCCTTTCCTTTATAAAATTTTTGGCCAATGTATATATATTCATATATACGTTTCGGCCCTAAGGGGTGTAGACACATATATTTTTACCACTAACACAATGTATATTAAAACATGAGTTCACCCATTTACTTGATTAAGTTACAAGAGTGAGCACACTAGTGAGCAACTTTGTATTTAAAAGACTATTTAAGAATAAAAACACAAGTTTAAGAAAACAATGTTATACCTCCTAGTATTTTAAGAAAAGAGGGAGTTAGGGGCTCTGTACAACCTTATTATGCTCCTTGTACCCCTAATGATCCCCTGAAGGTTAATGGTTATATGTAAAAGCTTGTATGTGAGTGGTGGTTTGGAGTGGTGGTGGAGCCGTGGGGTGATGGTGGTGTGGTGATGGTGTTCGGCTGAGAGAGGGAGAGGGAGGGGTAGAGGTGTGGTGTTTAGTTGTTTTGTGCACTTGTTCATCTAAATCCCTTGGCCTTAGATAATAGTTATGGATGGCAAGTCATATTGACACAAGAAAGGCAAAGAAAGCATATTTCTATTATAGTTTAAGATCTTTTAAAGGTGATTTTGGATAGATTATTCATAGATTATGGACAAGATGGATGCATGATTTCTTGGGGGTTATGGGCCGAAAATCTTAAGGTGTTGGGAGGTTATTGTTAAGTCAACTCTCTCTTGGATTTGATATGATATAATCATGGTGTTCAACTTGATTAGAGGTGTCTTAGGATTTGGATTTGGTAGGATCTTTGGTAGAAGGTGTAGAATGACAATTGTAGTAAGTCAACACTAAGCTTTTCCTAGTGCCATAAGATGCTTTCCTCTTTGGTGTAACATCTAGGAATATGATGGAGGTGACTAAAGTTTGTCTTAGGAATCTTGGTGGAAGAATGTCTTGAAGGGACTTGTGTAAGAGTGGAAGACGCAAACACTACGCACACATGTATATGTGTGTCGTGTATATATGTATGTATGTGTGGGTATTTATTATTGGCAAGTAAACTAGTATGGAAGGAATACAAAGTCAAGTGTTTAGCTAATTATGGTGGAATCTAGGGTGGTTTTGATGGATCATTTAAAGTGTAAAAGTTTGATCCTTGAAAATCACCATACACCTATGTGTGTGTGTATACATGTATATATATATATATATATATATATATATATTTGAACATTTAATATACATCTTGTATAAATACTTGGTCCCTTGTTATGATTGAATGTTAAGAAGGGTCTTTGTACCATTCTATGTATTACAAGATAATATAATTGTGTGCACAATATATATTTTTCAACTAGTGGTCTTACTAGTCGTTTTTGGATATTGTGTTCGGATAATCCTTGTGTATAGACGTTGTTTGATTTTGTCCTTGATTGAATCACAATTGAAATGTTATGTACTATTGTATGTGTTTCCCAAACTAGGGTTTTTGATATGATCTCTCTATAGCTCAGATAACTACTCAACTAGTTATGAAATTGCTCCTACTAGTGGGCCTAATGCTAGACTGTAAGCATCGAAATTGACTTGCTGAGGCCCTGTATGGCTCAATTGCAATAAAACATGTAAAATGAAATGTCATGCACAATGTGTACGTGCAGCTAATGTACGGATATGACCTGTGATTTCGAAGGGTGTCACATTCTCCCCTTGTTAGAGGAATTTCGTCCGCGAAATTTTCGGTGTTGGTCATCTGAACTGTGGGTCTCTTGGAAGAGATGTGGGTACTTGTGGTTCATTTGGTCCTCACGTTCCCAAGTGTACTCGGGTCCGCGTTTGGATTTCCAACGCACCTTAACTAACTTGACCTGACTGCGATGAAGTTTCTGAATCTTCTAGTCTGTTACCTCTAGTGGCTCCTCTATGAAATGGAGTTGTTTGTCAATATAGATCTCCTCTGGACGGATAATCAATGACTCATCAGCAGGACACTTTTTGAGATTCGAAACGTGAAATGTGTCATGTACTCCACTGAGTTCTTCGGGCAGTTTGAGCTTGTATGCAACTGGTCCGATTCGTGTAAGAATCTCGAATGGACCTATGTATCTAGGATTGATTTTCCCATGTTTTCCAAACCTAGGTACTCCTTTCCACAGAGATATTTTGAGCAATACTCTGTCACCCACTTGAAACTCTAAGGGTTTACGCCTCTGGTCTGCGTAACTTTTCGGCCTGTCCCTGGTAGTTTTCAGTCTGTCTCGGATCTGGAAAATCTGGTCAGTCGTCTCCTGAATGAGTTTGGGACATGTCATCAACTTGTCCCCTACTTCTGCCCAACACACTAGGGATCGACACTTGCATCCATACAACGCTTCGAAAGGTGCTGCTTTGATACTAGTGTGATAACTGTTATTCTAAGAAAATTTGATCAACGACAAATGCGTATCCGAATTTCCTCAAAAATCATTCACACACGCACGAAGCATATCTTCCAGTGTCTGAATAGTCCTTTCGCTTTGTCCATCGGTCTGGGGATGGTAAGCGGTACTCAAATCCAGTCGGGAAGCAAGGGCTTCTTGCAATGATTTCCAGAACCTTGAAGTAAAACGAATGTCTCGATCAGAGATTATGGAGATAGGCACACCGTGTCTGGACACGATTTCATTGATGTATATCCAGGATAATTTCTTCATCTTGTCTTTTTCCTTGATGGGCAAGAAATATGCAGACTTTTTCAGAGGATCGACAATTACCTAGATTGTATCATGACCACGAGTTGTCTTTGGCAACTTGGTGACGAAGTCCATGGAAATATGTTCCTATTTCCCTACCGGAATCTTTGGTTGGTGAAGCATACCTGAAGGCTTCTGGTATTCGGCCTTGACCTTTGAGCATGTTAAACAATGTTTGAGATAGGTCGCAATGCAACCCTTGAGGTTAGGCCACCAATAGAATCCTTGAGGTCCTTGTACATCTTATCCGCACCGGAGTGTATTGAGTTCTTGGACTTGTGTGCTTCATCTAGAACTATGTCACGCAATCCTCCATACATTGGAACCCATATTCTATTCAAGAAATATTTTGTCCCGTCAGGTCTTGTTTCTACCCAACCAACGTGACTGTATAGAGCTTCATGCCCGATATTACTATCCTTGAGAGCTTCTTGCTAAGCTTGACGAATACGGGCTGTGAGATTGGTATGAATGGTCATGCCTAATGCACGGACACGCAATGTCTTGGCACGCTCATTTCAGCTTAATGCGTCTACCACAACATTTTCCTTCCCTGGATGGTACTTAATCTCACAGTCGTAGTCATTGAGTAGCTCAACCCATCGTCTTTGACGCATGTTCAGATCTTTCTGGTCAAAGATATCTTGCAAGCTCTTATGATCGGTAAAGATAGTACATTTAGTCCCATAGAGGTAGTGTCTCCAAATCTTCACTACTGCACCCAATTCTAAATCACGGGTTGTGTAGTTCCATTCATGCACCTTGAGTTGGCGTGAGGCATAGGCAATAACCTTGTTCCTTTGAATTAGGACACAACCGAGACCTTGGTGAGATGCATCGCAATAGACCACAAAATCTTCCGTTCCTTCTGGCAATGAGAGAATTGGTGCGCCACATAACTTGTGCTTCAAAAGCTAGAAAGTTGATTCTTGCGAAATTCCCCATTCAAATTTCTTGTCTTTTTGGGTCAAGACCGTTAGGGACTGGGCTATTTTTGAAAAGTTCTCGATGAATCGACGATAATAGTCAGCTAACCCTAGAAATTGTCAAATTTCGGTCGGGGTATCGGGTCTAGCCCAATTTTTGATCGCTTCAAACTTGGCTGGATCAACATGTATACCTTTGTTGTTCACAACATGACCAAGGAAGTGAACATCACGAATCCAGAATTCGCATTTGGATGGTTTGGCATACAGTTTCTCATTCTTAAGCAGATTGAGAATTTCCCTCAAATGTTGTTCGTGTTCCTTTTGGGTTCGTGAATAGATCAGAATGTCTTCAATGAATACAATCACGAACTTGTCAAGGTAAGGCTTGCACACCTGGTTCATCAGATCCATGAACACTGCTGGTGCATTTGTCAAACCGAACGGCATTACTAGGAATTCATAATGACCATACAGCGTCCTGAAAGCAGCCTTGGGAATATCCTCCTCATGGATACGCAACTGATGATATCCTGATCTCAAGTCAATCTTTGAGTAGAAACTCGAACCTTGCAATTGATCAAACAGATTATCGATCCTGGGGTTGAGGATAACGGTTCTTCACTATGAACTTGTTCAACTCTCTGTAATCGATGCACATGCGAAACGATCCATCCTTCTTCTTGACAAATAAGACTGGAGCTCCCCAGGGAGACGAGTTCGGTCGAATGAATCCTTTGTCAAGTAGTTCTTGCAACTGGTTGGATAGTTCCTACAACTCGACTTGCCTCGGGGGTGGAAATCCTGGCAGATCTTCAGCAAATTCCCTCACGGCAAGGATGTCTTCAATTCTTCTCTCCTCGGGTTTCTTCTCGATCACGTGTGCCAAGAACACAAAATGGCCTTTCCGCAAACACTTCTGGAACTTCATGTAAGATATGAGTCACAACGGAGTCTTCCGGCATTCTCCTTGAATAGACAAAACTTCACCACTTGGCAATGGAATCCGAACTATTCTTGCAAAACATATGACTTCGGCTCGATGCTTTGACAACCAATCCATCCCAATAACGACATCGAAACTTCCTAACTCGACCGGTAGAAGATCGATACAGAACTTATGACCTTTTAGTTCCAACATACTATCCTTCAATACTTAATTGGACTCGATTGTCTTACCGTTGGCCAATTCTACAGAGTAAGGTGTGTGCAACTTATAGGACTCTAAACCGAGGGCTTGTTTAAAGTTAGTTGACACAAAACTTAAATCGGCACCGGTATCGAAAAGTACAGAAGCAGCATGACTGTTTACGAGAAACGTACTCGTGACAACGTTAGGATCCTCGCGCGAATCTTCTGAACCCATGACAAAAGCCCTGCCTTGAGCTTGGCCTTTCAGCTTCGGGTAGTCCCTCTTGAAATGGTCCGTGGCACCATATTTGAAACATCCCGGTTTTCCATCATTGTTCACAACCGCTTTGGGCCGGCACTGCACTGTGTGATGTCCCATCCGCTTGCACTTCTCGCACTTGATGCTGTCACACGTCCCCACATGATGGTACTTGTATTTACTGCAAAACGGGTGGGGCCCGTTGTACGGCTTGTGAGTTTCGGTGGCGGTGGCAGCAAAAACTTTGATGGTTTCGGGCTTCTTATTGGAATTGCCTTCCGAACCTTTCCCCTTCTGGAAATGGGACCACTTGCGCTTATTCCCAGTACTTGCACTCTTGTTGGATTCCTTTTGGGTCAAGGAACCCATGCGAATTGCGTCGTCAATGAGACTGTGCGTAAGAATGACAGCGTGCTGAATGGAGGTTGGAGCAGCAGTGGTAACCATACTACGGATCTTGGGAGAAAGTCCCCAAATGTATCGTTCCACCCGCTTGTATTCAGGAGTAACCATTTGGGGAACCAAACGAGAAGATCATGAAATCAGGTGGTATAGGCAGCGATTTTCGCCACGTTCATGGTCAGATTCCAGAATTTGGTTTCCAGTTTCTGTAGCTCACTTCGCGGGCAATAGTGATCCATTAGCATGGTTTTTAGTTCCGTCCACCAAAGATTATAGGCAGCTTCATGACCCAAGGTCTGCACTTGTAGGTTCCACCATGTCAGTGGTTCATCTTGGAAGGTGCAAGTGACATACTTGTTCTTTTGGTCTTCTGAACAACCACTGATATCAAGTACTGACTCGGTTTTCCCGATCCAACGGACTATACCAATTGCTCCTTCTGACCCACGAAAGTTCCAAGGCTTGCATGCCATGAAAGTCTTGTAGGAACACCCACGCATGGTATTCTCTACTTCTGCGGAGTCGGAACGAATGGTTTATCAGTCGATGGAGTCGGCATAAGATAAGATCAACACTAAGAAGGGATAGGAAAAAGCTTTGCCAGTCTCAGGATCCTGGGTTCTGCGTCGGCCCGCTGTGCCCGAACCGCCACTGGAATCGGCGCAGTTCACTTCATGTTGCGCGATAGCCTATGCAATTACCCTAGCTAGATCCGCTGAGGTGGTCGGAAAAGCTTCTTCTTCAGAAGTTGTTCGGGTAGTCCTATTAGGAGGCATGTTCTTCTAATACAAAATATTAAAAGAATGAGACATATATCACTGTATAATATTGTCAACATATGCACCAAACAGAACAACCATATAATCAAAACGAATGACAAACACGATCACTGTAAAACCCCAACCGATGGCGGAATCATCGAGGTGTCACGTAGTGACGATTGTTCAAAAGCACATGGTACTAAAATGTAAATATATTATTAAATAATTTAAATTGTCTTACATAGATGAAATAAAAATAAAATACAAAAGTCTGAACGAAACATGAAATTTGAAATAACTTATTAAAAGCAAGCACTAAAGTCCAATGTTATAGTACTAAGATCAAACTGCACCTGAAACATGTACAAAATAAGTTTTGTCAACATATGAAATGTTGGTGAGCATTCCTAGATTTAATACATATAGTAAGTTGGAAAATGTTATACAATTCAAGTGCATAGCTACAGTGCAAATATGTAAACTATGTATCATACAAATGAGCGAAATCAATCCTGTGACAGTATAAATGTACTAAAATGAACGGCGGTGTACTTATCTAATAAATGGATAATAACTTAACAATGACCATGGATTCTCCGATGAAAAAGGGGGAGAATCACCTAGGTGGGTTGTCAATCCAATAGCGCTATCCAATGTTAAGGTCAGCTTGTACAAGGTTAATGACTTCACTAAGTACAAATGTATTCACATGTAGTGTCTAAGCATAAAGCACGTTTGTAAGCAAATGCACATAGTACTAGAATTGTATTGTAAAAATGTGAACTTGTATGTGTAATTTGTATAAGTGTACATGTAACACCCCAAAAGTGAATAAAGACAAAGAGGGGATAGGAAATACTCACAGTTCGCGAAATAACTTGAAACTCTACCGAACAACGTGATATGAATTAGAATTATCCCAAAGGATTAACCTATAGAATTAGATAATTTGTAAGGGAATGAACTTAGAGTCTAAGCTATCTAGGATACAAATAGTTCTAGGGTTCCTAATTTGGGGATAAGTAATTGTTTTATTAATTAGGTAAATTGTTAATAAATAAAGAAATTTGGTAAATAATTAAATAAAAGACTTTTGTAGGTTTTTGATTAAGGATGGTCATGTTATAAGGTTTTAAGTATGAAAATAATTTTTTTATAAAATTATTTTCCCAAAAATTGAATATTTAGAATATTTATTTCTATTTGTCAAAGATATAATTTTAATGTCTAAAAATATTAAAATTAAAGAAATTTCAAATTAAAATTTATATTTCTGTTCTAAATGAACAAAAATAACTTATGTAAGATTTTAGGATAAAAATATTGAAAAATGAATTTATTATGATTTATTTATGATTTAAAATAACAAAAATCAATTAAAAATATGAAACCAACGATTTTTCTGAATATATTAAATAAATTGTTTTTGGAAATCTAAAAATTATATGGTAAACTTTGTCATGAGATTTACCTAAAATAATTTTTGTAGAATTTTCAAGACAACTTTAGTATTTTAAAACTATTTTAAAAGAATATATAATTTATAAGTATAAAAGAAAACTAAAAAAAATACGTGTATGTTTGTGCCAGGACTCGAACTCGGGTCTGGCCGAGTCAATGCTTTAGATCACAAGCCCAGACCAGTTGGTCTGGACCTTGAGAACGAATAACTTTTGATTTTAATTGTAGGTATTTGTTTATTAAGGTTAATTCATATTTATAAAAAAAAAAAAAAAAAAAAACTTGCTGCTAGGTTCGAACCTTTGGTTAGTGGCGGCCATACCAACAGCAAACATCAAGACAACCATCTAATCCACGGATTTGATGGTTGTTTTAATTTGTTTCAAAATCGTTTTATATGTTGTCTGAATGGTGTCATCTTCCCCAAAAAAATAACATGAATCCTAGAATTTTCAATCAGTTACAATTAATAACTAATAGCCCTTGAAATGTTGGGGCTATTTCTCGTATGTTTGCGACTAACATAACCCACAAAGAAAATCAAACATACAATGTGTTAATGACCACGAACGAAGCGGTCAACGAAAACGTCAAACCAAGCAAGAAATCGCAGATTTGGAGGAGTTTTTGGATAATTCGAGTATAGGGGTTTGTTTATCCGTGCTTTTAGCTCGTGTGGGAGGTATGTACTTATCCTAATCGTTTGTCCTTGTAAGTTTGGTAATTTTGACCCGTCTTGAATGGTAAACGCGTGATTATCCATATAATTGGAAGGTTATAATGATTAATTGGCGTGGAAAACAAGCAGGGTAGGTCGGTCTAAACATTCCATAATTGAATTGCAATCATAAACGCGGATTGGTGTGTATTTGGAATGATATTGCTCGCAGTTGACTTTCCAAAGTCAACTGGTCATGAATATGGAAAGTTTATATTTAAAATCGTTGGACTATTATCATGAATGCCTTGGTGGCTTAGTTGGTGATGTTGTTGTCCTGTCTAGAAGCTGGCCCGAGTTCGAATCCGGACAGCTGCAAACTTTTTTTTTCTTTTATCAGCAACGAAGGAAGGGTCAGGAAGTTTGGGCCAGATTTGTTGTTTGGGCTCAGTAGGTTGGGCTCAGCTTATGTTGGGTTATGGGTGGATGTGTTCATGGGTTAGAATAGATGGTTTGTTTAGTATAATGTTTAAAACTAACATTATTATTATTATTATTATCATTTATTATTATTATTATTATTATTATTATTATTTATTATTATTATTATTATAAAAAAAAGAAATTCTCGGTTACGACAACGATTCCAGTAAATAGTGAATAATCGCAAGAAACAAGTTCCCAACTTTTATTATTGAATCGAAGCTTCGAATTACAAGGATTGTAAATGTAAATAAATGAAATGAGAGGGACTAAAGTCAGACAAAAGATAAAATGAAAGCTGACGGATGTCACAGCATCCCATACTTTTAGAAATTTCGTCCCGAAATTCCTTCAAGTGGTAGTCTCTGTAAAAAGATGAGGATACTTAGACATCATTTGGTCCTCACGCTCCCAAGTAAACTCTGGGCCTCGTTTGGACTCCCAACGAACTTTGACAATTGGAATTCGGCTTCGCTTAAGTGTCTTGACATCTCGATCCATAATCTCCACATGTTTTTCTATGACGCGCATCGATTCGTCAATCTGGATATCCTCTAAAGGAACATGGAGGTTATCTTCAGCCAAACACTTCTTTAGATTAGAAACGTGAAATATTGTATGGACATTGCTGAGCTCTGGTGGCAGATCAAGCTTGTAAGTTACCTTCCCAATTCGCTCAAGGATCTTAAAAGGGCCTACAAACCGAGGTGCAAGTTTCCCTTTCTTTCCAAATCGAAACATACCCTTCCAAGGTGAAACCTTGAGAAGTACCATATCCCCGACTTGAAATTCTAGAGGCTTGCCTCACGAATGCGAAGAATTTTGTCTGTCGTTTCCTGTATTAGCTCGGAACTGGTGATTTGTGTTTCGCTAATCTCGCTCTAACAAACAGGGCAACGACATTTGCGACCATAAAGTGCCTCAAATGGTGCCATGTTAATACTGGAATGGTAGCTGTTATTTTACGAGAACTCAACCAAAGGTAGGTGCGTATCCCAATTGCCACCAAAGTCGATGACGCACGCTCTAAGCATATCCTCTAATGTTTGGATGGTTCGTTCAGTTTGACCATCCGTCTGTGGGTGTTAGGCCATACTAAGTTTTAGTTGGGTACCAAGTGCGAATTGAAGTGTTTACCAAAAGTGAGAAGTAAACCGACTATCACGGTCAGATATAATGTCCAGAGGAATACCATGACGACTGACCATCTCATCGATATAGATTCTAGACAGCTTCTTAACTGGGTAGGTCTCACGAATTGGTAGGAAGTGAGTAGATTTGGTCAATCGATCGACGATGACCCAGACACTGTCATGACCACGAGTGGTGCGTGGAAGTTTCGTAATGAAGTCCATAGCGATGTTCTCCCACTTCCACACTGGAATTTCTGGTTGCACAAGTAAACCAGCTGGACGTTGGTGCTCAGCTTTGACTTTGGAGCAAGTAAGGCATTTAGCCACATATAGAGCTATGTCCTTTTTCATACCGGGCCACCAATACAAGGTACGCAGATCCTGATACATCTTATCTGCACCAGGGTGAATGGAGTAACGAGACTTGTGAGACTCGTCCATGAGGAAAGTACGCAGGTTGTCACGATCAGGAATCCAAAGACGGTTCATGAAGTAAACTAAACCATGTTTGGTTTCCAATTGGTTTTCGGCTCCACACAACATTTCATCGTACATGTTTCCTTTAATAACAGAGACATGTTGGGCTTCAATGATGCGGAGTTTGATATCAGACTGGACCTGGGCACAATAAAGCTGGGCATGATCTTTACGACTGAGGGCATCGGCTACAACATTCGCTTTGCCAGGATGGTAGCGAATCTCGCAGTCTTAGTCGTTTAACAACTCGACCCATCGTCGTTGACGCATATTCAGATCTTTCTGGTTGAAAATGTGTTGAAGGCTTTTGTGGTTAGTGAAAACCACACACTTTGTACCATATAAATAGTGACTCCAAATCTTAAGTTCGAAAACGACCGCTCCGAGTTCAAGATCATGGGTAGTATAATTTTTCTCATGGGTTTTCAATTGCCGGGATGCATATGCTATAACCTTGCCTCGTTGCATGAGAACATAACCAAGACCTTGGTTAGAGGCATCGCAATAAACCACGAAGTCCTCATTGCCGTCAGGTAGAGAAAGGATCGGAGCATCACGAAGTCCTCACGAAGTCCTCTGTGTTGGTACTGTTACTATTCTGGGTTAACTCACTGACAAGATTTGGGATCACTGAAGCAATTTGCTTAGCGACTAAAGATGCGAGACGACGATCAGAATGTTTTCCAGAAGCACGAATAGTGCGTTGGCTGGCATCACGAAGCATGCGGCGAGCAGACATCTACAAAGCAGCAAATGAATAATCATGAGATTAGAAAATGTAAATGTATAACTGTACAAATGATTATGAAAGTATGAACTTGTAAACAAAATATGAAGATCATGAAATACAAAATATTGTATATGAAACGAGAGTGTATTATTGAAAAATTTGCATAAAATGCTTGGATTGCCCTTGTCTAGCTGTAAAGCCCAACAAGAACGTTGACTTTTCAAAGGAATTGAACCCAATGGTGATCAAAGAAGACATGCTTTAGCCTATAAGTGGACACTCACTCCAGGAATCCCCAGGTAAGCATAACAGGTCCGTTATTGGATTTATGCGCTATTCTTGCCTATGCCAGAAAACCTAGTGTACAGGCATCCACCCTTCCAGATTGCACGTGTTCCATCACACTCATTAAAGCTCAACCACTTTGAAGGAGCAAAATAAGAATAGGCATCATGCCTAAGAGTGTCTTCATGAAAGGTATTGCTCCTGTTCCATGATGATGTAGACTTTCCACTCCTTGTAGGACACCATCTCTATGCACCATGATGATAGATGAGAAGAAATGGAGAAGAAAGGAAAGATAGAGGGGGGGGGGAAGTAGAGGGAAATGAGGGGAATGGAAATTTAGGTAATATTATGCATGAAAGTTGAGGTTCGGTTATAGTCTAGGCCAATTTATTTAATAACCTAGTTCCCTATAACCATGGCTCTGATACCAATCTGTAACACCCCAACCGATGGCGGAATCATCGAGGTGTCACGTAGTGACGATTGTTCAAAAGCACATGGTACTAAAATGTAAATATATTATTGAATAATTTAAATTGTCTTACATAGATGAAATAAAAAGAAAATACAAAAGTTTGAACGAAACATGAAATTTGAAATAACTTATTAAAAGCAAGCACTAAAGTCCAATGCTATAGTACTAAGATCAAACTGCACCTGAAACATGTACAAAATAAGTTTTGTCAACATATGAAATGTTGGAGACCATTCCAAGATTGCCTTACCTCTCACGTCGTTTCCTGACTGGGTCCTCATACATATGGTTTATCTTTATGGGTTAAAGAAGTGAGAGGTAAGGCAATCTTGGAGAAGTTGAGATAGAAACGACGATAATAACCCGCTAGACCAAGGAAAGAACGAACTTCAGTGGGAGACTTGGGTGTAACCCAATTTTTAACGGCCTCAATCTTAGCTGGATCCACGTGTATTCCCTTATCATTGAAAATGAGTCCCAAAAATTGAACTTCCTTAAGCCAAAATTCACACTTGGAAAATTTGGCATATAGTTGTTCATTCTTCAAAAGACTCAAAATTTGTCTAAGGTGTTGTTCGTGAGCTGATTTGGTTTTGGAGTAAACGAGGATATCATCAATGAAAACGATTACGAATTTATCCAAGAAGAGTTTGCACACGCGATTCATGAGACCCATGAAGACAGCGGGTGCATTGGTTAGTCCAAAAGGCATAACCATGAATTCGTAATGACCATAACGTGTACGAAAAGCTGTCTTTGGAATATCGTCTTCATGAACTTGAAGTTGATGATATCCAGAGCGAAGATCGATCTTTGAAAAACAAGTCGAGCCTTGAAGTTGGTCAAAAAGATCATCAATGTGGGGTAATGGGTAACGGTTTTTAATGGTGAGTTTATTAAGCTCCCGATAATCAATATACATTTGGAAAGATCCATCCTTCTTCTTTACAAATAAGACTGGAGCTCCCCAAGGTGATGAACTGGGACGAATGAAGCCCTTGTCTGCCAACTCTTGAAGTTGACTCGCAAGTTCTTGCATCTCAGAAGGTGCAAGGCGATATAGAGATTTTGCAACGGGTGTGGCACCAGGTCCAAGGTCAATACGAAATTCAACAGAACGCACCGGTGGAAGTCCAGGTAAGTCATCAGGAACGACTTCTGGAAATTCACAAACAACAGGAACATCTTGGATACTCTTGTCTTTATCTTTCTTTTCCACGACATGGGCCAAGAAAGCTACGTATTTCTTACGTAGATATTTTTGTACTTGAGTGCAGGACATGAGTTTAAGACCACTAGATGGTTTTTCACCATAAACCCGTAAGAAGTCACCCGATGAGAGAGGAATTCGAATAAACATTTCAAAGCAAACAACTTCAGCATGGTGTTTAGAAAGCCAATCTATACCCACGATGACTTCAAAACTACCCAATTTCAGGGGTATGAGATCAATGGAGAAATCATGCTTGTTAAGACTAAGAGTACAACCCTGAATGATGGAATCGATTGAGATGGGGTTTCCATCCACAACATCGACAGTGAAGGGCGCTCCTAATCTAGAGCGAGTGTGAGATAGTAAAGGTTCGAATGCTAATGACACAAACTTTTATCCGCACCAATATCAAATAAAATCGAAGCATAATGACCATCAAGTAAAAACGTACCATTCACCACATCATTTTTTGCCTGGGCTTCTGCTGCATTGATGTTGAAAGCCCTACCACGAGCCACTGGGTTTGTTGTACGGTTTGCTGGGACAAGATCTGGACACTGATTTCTGAGGTGGTTTGGATCACCACAATTGAAGGAGGCTCGATCATATGTTATGGGTTGTGGGTTTTGGCGAGCTGGTTGAGGGTTGGCTGGCTGAGGGTTAACTGGTTGAGAGTTGATTGGTTGAGGTCTAACCACTGAACGACATGTGGTAGCTACATGACCATACCTACCACAGGTGGTACAGTGGCGACAAGGAAAGTTTAAGGGGTGATGGTACTGACAGGTAGCACATTTGGGTAAGTTTCCCCCATAAACTTTCTTAACAGGAGGAGCCTGGACCATTGTAGCCTGGGTTACTGGGGCTACAATGGCATTCTGAACTTCCGCTTCCTAGAGTTGCAACCGGTATTGTCTACAGCGACTCTTGATGATTCAGTAGTAGGGGTGGGGGTCTTCTCAGTGTCGTGACGTCCAACCACGTCCCACACAGAGTAGAGGGCGTGATGCACAGGAGCTGGCTCAAAGCCGGTGGGTAACGGAGTGTTAGAGGGAGGCTGAGATGACTCACCAATCTCAAAGGTGGAGGGAGTCTGGTCATCAGTTTCCTCATCAGAGTAGGCCAGGAATCCATCCATGGTCGGTAGGTAAGTCCTCATACGAGCATGGGATCTCAGGCGTAGCTTCTTCTTGGGTAGCTCAAGTGCCTCCGGTGCTGGGGGTCTATAGGCGCTTGAGGCTCAGGGTCAGCCTGGGCAGGATTCTCAGCTGGAGCGATAGGAGCTGGTGGAAGAAGTACTCGTTTCTGAGGTGTGTACAACAGACGCACACCACCTAGATACGGGCGATAAGAACGGAACGATGGCATCCTAGGCTCTGGATGCGGTAGTGGTGCATCCTCCTGCTGTGCCTCTCCAGCTGGCACAACATACTCGTCGTCCGAAACGACATGGTCCACCTGCTTGTGGTCCTCCTCGACGTTAGAATCGCTGGAATCGGGCTCATAACCCTGCTGAATGTCAGCGGTGGGAGCGTTGTCGGGTACAACCTCCTCCTCAGAATCAAAGATGCCGATAGGGTCCTCGTTGTGTGCCATGATCCTGGAAATCAATGAACACACGAATGTGTCAGTATGTAGTGTACTTAATATATCTGCTAATGTGTGAAGTATGTAACTGGCATGGAACTTGCTTAGCACGTAGGGATACTTGTTGTGTTTTTTTCCTTTGGAAAAACATTTCAAAAATCAATTTGTGTTTACATTATAGTTTGACTCACAAGAATCTTAGTTCGCTATAACCTTGTGCTCTGATACCACTCTGTCACACCCCGACTAAGGCGAAAACACGGGGTGCAACTGAAATGATTTCCAAGCAAAAAAGTCACACGAGCATTATCTAATAAAACAGGTATTACCATTTAAAACATTCAAGTCTTACAAAACATCACGTTAGTTGTTTGAATTAGAAACCATTGTTAAAAGTGTTTAGATCAAAACATCAGAACAATTGTTCAAAAGATGGTATCCCTTGAATGCTCGTACGCGACCTTCCTAAGTTCCATGCTCCAAGCTAATTTCCTGAAAAACATTCCTGAAAAATATACGGGTCAACATAAAGTTGGTGAGTTCACGGGTTTTGTATGTTGGACCTGTAATCCCAAATCCGACTAAATTACTGCCTAGCTAGGGCACTATTTAATATGTGATTTGACATGAGCCCATAACCAAACCTTGACATGTTGTGCCTCGCCCATTGTACACTCAAGAAAATGAATAAATGTGAAATACTAGCACTCTTTTGATATCTGTCATCCGGTCAGAGGGACTGACCAAGAGTGGGGGTGTCAACCCAATAGATCTATTTTGGTGTTTCATGGCTAAGTCCATAGCTAATGGTTATGGTATGATGTATGACACGAGGGCTTAATGGATCCTGAACCTTGATGTCTCATGTTCACATAATAGTCATGTATGTAACTAAAAACTGATCTTTGTACGCATGTTTTTCCACCGGAAAAATGTAAAAACAGTGAAAAAGGGGCAGTGAAACTAACCTTATGGTATGTCTTGGAAATGAACTAATGAGTCTGAGCTAGAAAGATTGACCTATGTGTCCTATGTAAAAGAGACATTTTAGGTCTATATTACTTGTACTGTCTACAAGTTGTTCTCTTGTTACGCTTGTCTTTGTAACTTAACTCTTTAAGTTAAATGTGTCCTTAATGGAAAGATTTGCTTTCTTTATGTAAGACAATGATCTTTGTTAAAAGATAGCTTAGTATCTAGGAAAAACATTACTTTTATTTGTGAAAAGCAAGTGTTTTATATACTTTGATGTACTAATGTGTTGCAGGCATCACAACTTTTGTTTTGTCAACTGTGTAGATGTACCATGTTTAGGTATGTTTAACATACTATTTACATACTTGACAACCTTTGTTAAAATAATAATACTTCATGTCAAAATATTACTTTTCTTGAAAACACATGGATCTTTGTAAGCTTTGTTATGACTAACAACTTTCAACACTATGCCTTGTGTTAAGGAGTTTAGAAAATCATATCCTTTCCTTTATAAATTTTTCGGCCAATGTATACATATTCATATATATGTTTCGGCCCTAAGGGGTGTAGACACATATATTTTTACCACTAACACAATGCATCTTAAAACATGAGTTCACCCACTTACTTCATTAAGTTACAAGAGTGAGCACACTAGTGATCAACTTTGTATTTAAAAGACTATGTAAGAATAAAAACATAAGTTTAAGAAAACAATGTTATACCTCCTAGTATTTTAAGAAAAGAAGGAGTTAGGGGCCTTGTACAACCTTATTATGCTCCTTGTACCCCTAATGATCCCTTGAAGGTTAATAGTTATATGTAAAAGCTTGTATGTGAGTGGTGGTTTGGAGTGGTGGTGGAGCCGTGGGGTGATGGTGGTGTGGTGGTGGTATTCGGCCAAGAGAGGGAGAGGGAGGGGTAGAGGTGTGGTGTTTATGTGTTTTGTGAACTTGTTCATCTAAATCCCTTGGCCTTATATAATAGTTATGGATGGAAAATCATAATGGCTAAACAAAGGCAAAAGAAAGCATCTTTCTAATTATAGTTTAAGATATTTTAAAGGTGATTTTGGATAGATTATGAAGATATTATGGACAAGATGGATGCATGCTTTCTTGGGGGTTTTGGGCCGAAAATCTTAAGGTGTTGGGAGGTTATTGTTAAGTCAACTCTCTCTTGGATTTGATATGATATAATCATGGTGTTCAACTTGTTTAGAGGTGTCTTTGGATTTGGATTTGGTAAGATCTTTGGTAGAAGGTGTAGAATGACAATTGTAGTAAGTCAACACTAAGTTTTTCCTAGTGCCATAAGATGCTTTCCTCTTTGGTGTAACATCTAGGAATGTGATGGAGGTGTCTAAAGTTTGTCTTAGGAATCTTGGTGTAAGAATGTCTTGAAGGGACTTGTGTAAGAGTGGAAGACACAAACACTACACACACATGTATATGTGTGTCGTGTATATATGTATGTATGTGTGGGGATTTATTTTTGGCAAGTCAACTAGTATGGAAGGTATACAAAGTTAAGTGTTTAGCTAATTATGGTGGAATCTAGGATGGATTTGATGGATCATTTAATGTGTAAAAGTTTGATCCTTGAAAATCACCATACACCTATGTTTGTGTATATATGTCGTCTTATGTATGTATATACATGTATGTATATATTTTTTTTGAACATTTAATATACATCTTGTATAAATACTTGGTCCCTTGTTATGATTGGATGTTAAGAAGGGTCTTTGTACCAATATATGTAATACAAGATAATATAATTGTGTGCAAAATATATATTTTTCAAATAGTGGTCTTACTAGTCGTTTTTGGATATTGTGTTCGGATAATCCTTGTGTATGGACATTTTTTGATTTTGTCCTTGATTGAATCACAATTGAAATGTTATGTACCATTGTATGAGTTTTCCAAACTAGGGTTTTTGATATGATCTCTCTATAGCTCAGATAACTACTCAACTAGTTATGAAATTGCTCCTACTAGTGGACCTAATTCTAGACTGTAAGCATCGAAATTGACTTGCTGAGGACTTGTATGGCTCAATTGCAATAAAACATGTAAAATGAAATGTCATGCACAATGTGTACATGTAACTAATGTACGGATATGACCTGTGATTTCGACGGGTGTCACATACCCTAATCATTTTCCTATAGTTTCATGCAAAGAGTCGGGCCACAAACACTAGAAACCTAAGATTTTCATCCAAAACCCAAACTACCCAAAAACTTAAGAATTGTAGAAGGATCGGATTGACAAAAACAATAAAGTTGATCAAACAAGTCTACTAATTCAAGTGCGGAATCCTTGAATCATTTACAATATGATAATAATATCAACAAAACGCAGAAATCATCTTCAAATCATTCATTTCATTAATTATCAAACTCAATTACACGTTAAAATGATGTTTATAATCAATTACAGACGTGAACAAAGTTGACTCAAAACCCTAGGGAGAACACTAGACTGGAGGGAAAACAAAATGTCAAAAGTTCCATTTCAAAAATGAACTTGGCCTTATATAGGCCTGCACATTCGCCCATATAGTATGGTCGAATGTGCAGGTTCGACCAATCACACTGGTCGAACCAAGCAATACATAGAAATCTATTTCTACCTTCGACCTCCAGTTCTCCTTCGCACCTTCAAGTCTCCTTCGACCGTTCAAAATCTTTCCTTCGACCAAATAATTCTTCCTTCGACCATTCGACTAAACACAAAAACATATGTAAGTGCATGATGTCCCTAGGCTAGTATATATGTTGTTTGGACGTGTTTCAGGGTGTTTGGAGATGTTTATACGCGTTTCGTGACGTTTGGGACACTTCAGGCGAGTAGGGAGTGGCTTTAGGCATTTACAGCCTATACCACATTGGCTTTAGGCATTTACAGCCTATAACACATCAGTATTGATGTGGTATAGCCCTACTCGCATGAACCTACTAGCGAGTACGGCCCTACTCGCTAGTTTATCATGTTAGATAGCCTCCTACTCGCGTGAACTGACCTCCTACTCGCGTAAACAGGTCTGTACGAGTACGGGAGGTATAAATAGTCCTAATCATTGCCCTAATGAATAGTTCTTGCCACACACACTCTCCAAACACCCTCCCCTGGTCTGTAAGGTCTGATTTGATCATTGTAAACACTCGAGCTCTATTTTAGTGATAAATCTTTGATCTTTTGACCAATTTGTGTGTGTTAATTACTCATATATCATTGTTTCTTATTCGTTTCTGCTATTAGAACATATTTAGAGGATTCCGCACTCTGAATATCAAGCTCGTGATTGTCGGGTGACCCGTTAGTCGATCCTACAAGTGGTATCAGAGCAGAGGCTCTTATCACGAGTGTTTTGATAGCAAAACCGAGCAAAAACAGGTAGGTTTTTATGAGAAAATTGTGATTTTTGACAAGAAGTTCACTGTGTTTCGCAGATATGTGACAAGAAGTTCACTGTGTTCTTTGATGACAACGCATGTTTCATTCTGAAGCCTGGATTCAAAATACCGAAGGAGTGGGTCATGATCTCAGCTCCCAGGGTCAACAACTTATACGTCCTGGATATGAGCCGAGCAATGACAGCGAAAGGTCAAGTCACTTGTTTTCTGTCAAAGGCGACAGAAAAGGAATCGATAATGTGGCACGGACGAATGGGGCACATCCACTTAAGGAAAATGAACCATCTGGTTCAGAACCAACTAGTGGAAGGTGTTTCTGTTAAGAATTTTCATTTAAACGACGTCTGTGTCTCATGTAAGAAAGGGAAGCAGAAAAGAAAGTCTCACAAGCCTAAGATGTGACACCCTAGGAAAATCCCACATCGACCGTGGCCAGGAGAGATCCTTGGTTCATAAATAATGTCTTGCCTCTTAAATCACCAACGCAATTTTGGGGCTTAATGTTAGTGGATGAGAGGAGAACTCCACAGTTAAGCGTGCTCAGGTGGGAGACATTTCAGGATGGGTGACCTCCTGGGAAGTCTCCACTTGGGCAACCAAAAACAAATCCGTGAGCTCTGGATGGGCAAAGCGGACAATATTGGTGATGAGAGGGGCGGGGTGTTACAGATGGTATCAGAGCCACTCCTGTGCCGTTCGGGAAGGTGGGTGCATACCTCATCAGGGACGATGAGACTCTAACAGGGGTGAATGTGACACCCTAGGAAAATCCCACATCGACCGTGGCCAGGAGAGATACATGGTTCATAAGAAATGTCTTGCCTCTTAAATCACCAACGCGTTTTGGGGCTTAATGTTAGTGGATGAGAGGAGAACTCCACAGTTAAGCGTGCTCAGGTGGGAGAAATTTCAGGATGGGTGACCTCCTGGGAAGTCTCCACTTGGGCAACCAAAAACAAATCCGTGAGCTCTGGATGGGCAAAGCGGACAATATTGGTAATCAGAGGGGCGGGGTGTTACATAAGAAGACAAACTCAGTTAGTCTACCACTCGAACGACTGCACATGGACCTGTTTGGCCCGGTCAATCGAAAGAGCAAGAACGGTGACTTATACTGCTTAGTGGTTACGGATGATTATTCTAGGTTTTCTTGGGTTGTGTGCATGAAGCACAAGAGTGAAACTTTTGATTACTTGAAGAATCTGTTTACTAAACTGGAAAATCTATATCAGCTAAAGATCAGTAGGATCAGAAGCGATAACGGAACAGAGTTCAAGAATCACGCTATGGAGGCGACTTATCCCTGCTTTTTGACATAAAGAATATCAACGGGGGGTATGTTGCCTTTGCTAGTAATAAAGGGGGTTATATTACAAAAGAAGGAAGTATGAGCAACGGTATTGTAAGCTTTGAAAAGATAAGCTTTGTCAAACAGATAGACCACAACTTGCTAAGCGTTTCGCAGATATGTGACAAGAAGTTCACTCTGTTCTTTGATGACAACGCATGTTTCATTCTGAAGCCTGGATTCAAAATACCGAAGGAGTGGGTAATGATCTCAGCTCCCAGGGTCAACAACTTATACGTCCTGGATATGAGCCGAGCAATGACAGCGAAAGGTCAAGTCACTTGTTTTCTGTCAAAGGCGACAGAAAAGAAATCGATAATGTGGCACAGACGAATGGGGCACATCCACTTAAGGAAAATGAACCATCTGGTTCAGAACCAACTAGTGGAAGGTGTTTCTGTTAAGAATTTTCATTTAAACGACGTCTGTGTCTCATGTAAGAAAGGGAAGCAGAAAAGAAAGTCTCACAAGCCTAAGATGTGACACCCTAGGAAAATCCCACATCGACCGTGGCCAGGAGAGATCCTTGGTTCATAAGTAATGTCTTGCCTCTTAAATCACCAACGCGTTTTGGGGCTTAATGTTAGTGGATGAGAGGAGAACTCCACAGTTAAGCGTGCTCAGGTGGGAGACATTTCAGGATGGGTGACCTCCTGGGAAGTCTCCACTTGGGCAACCAAAAACAAATCCGTGAGCTCTGGATGGGCAAAGCGGACAATATTGGTGATGAGAGGGGCGGGGTGTTACAGATGGTATCAGAGCCACTCCTGTGCCGTTCGGGATGGTGGGTGCATACCTCATCAGGGAAGATGAGACTCTAACAGGGGGTGAATGTGACACCCAAGGAAAATCCCACATCGACCGTGGCCAGGAGAGATCCTTGGTTCATAAGTAATGTCTTGCCTCTTAAATCACCAACGCGTTTTGGGGCTTAATGTTAGTGGATGAGAGGAGAACTCCACAGTTAAGCGTGCTCAGGTGGGAGAAATTTCAGGATGGGTGACCTCCTGGGAAGTCTCCACTTGGGCAACCAAAAACAAATCCGTGAGCTCTGGATGGGCAAAGCGGACAATATTGGTGATGAGAGGGGCGGGGTGTTACATAAGAAGACAAACTCAGTTAGTCTACCACTCGAACGACTGCACATGGACCTGTTTGGCCCGGTCAATCGAAAGAGCAAGAACGGTGACTTATACTGCTTAGTGGTTACGGATGATTATTCTAGGTTTTCTTGGGTTGTGTGCATGAAGCACAAGAGTGAAACTTTTGATTACTTGAAGAATCTGTTTACTAAACTGGAAAATCTATATCAGCTAAAGATCAGTAGGATCAGAAGCGATAACGGAACAGAGTTCAAGAATCACGCTATGGAGGCGACTTATCCCTGCTTTTTGACATAAAGAATATCAACGGGGGGTATGTTGCCTTTGCTAGTAATAAAGGGGGTTATATTACAAAAGAAGGAAGTATGAGCAACGGTATTGTAAGCTTTGAAAAGATAAGCTTTGTCAAACAGATAGACCACAACTTGCTGAGCGTTTCGCAGATATGTGACAAGAAGTTCACTGTGTTCTTTGATGACAACGCATGTTTCATTCTGAAGCCTGGATTCAAAATACCGAAGGAGTGGGTCATGATCTCAGCTCCCAGGGTCAACAACTTATACGTCCTGGATATGAGCCGAGCAATGACAGCGAAAGGTCAAGTCACTTGTTTTCTGTCAAAGGCGACAGAAAAGGAATCGATAATGTGGCACAGACGAATGTGGCACATCCACTAAAGGAAAATGAACCATCTGGTTCAGAACCAACTAGTGGAAGGTGTTTCTGTTAAGAATTTTCATTTAAACGACGTCTGTGTCTCATGTAAGAAAGGGAAGCAGAAAAGAAAGTCTCACAAGCCTAAGATGATACACCCTAGGAAAATCCCACATCGACCGTGTCCAGGAGAGATCCTTGGTTCATAAGTAATGTCTTGCCTCTTAAATCACCAACGCGTTTTGGGGCTTAATGTTAGTGGATGAGAGGAGAACTCCACAGTTAAGCGTGCTCAGGTGGGAGAAATTTCAGGATGGGTGACCTCCTGGGAAGTCTCCACTAGGGCAACCAAAAACAAATCCGTGAGCTCTGGATGGGCAAAGCGGACAATATTGGTGATGAGAGGGGCGGGGTGTTACATAAGAAGACAAACTCAGTTAGTCTACCACTCGAACGACTGCACATGGACCTGTTTGGCCCGGTCAATCGAAAGAGCAAGAACGGTGACTTATACTGCTTAGTGGTTACGGATGATTATTCTAGGTTTTCTTGGGTTGTGTGCATGAAGCACAAGAGTGTAACTTTTGATTACTTGAAGAATCTGTTTACTAAACTGGAAAATCTATATCAGCTAAAGATCAGTAGGATCAGAAGCGATAACGGAACAGAGTTCAAGAATCACGCTATGGAGGCGACTTATCCCTGCTTTTTGACATAAAGAATATCAACGGGGGGTATGTTGCCTTTGCTAGTAATAAAGGGGGTTATATTACAAAAGAAGGAAGTATGAGCAACGGTATTGTAAGCTTTGAAAAGATAAGCTTTGTCAAACAGATAGACCACAACTTGCTGAGCGTTTCGCAGATATGTGACAAGAAGTTCACTGTGTTCTTTGATGACAACGCATGTTTCATTCTGAAGCCTGGATTCAAAATACCGAAGGAGTGGGTCATGATCTCAGCTCCCAGGGTCAACAACTTATACGTCCTGGATATGAGCCGAGCAATGACAGCGAAAGGTCAAGTCACTTGTTTTCTGTCAAAGGCGACAGAAAAGGAATCGATAATGTGGCACAGACGAATGGGGCACATCCACTTAAGGAAAATGAACCATCTGGTTCAGAACCAACTAGTGGAAGGTGTTTCTGTTAAGAATTTTCATTTAAACGACGTCTGTGTCTCATGTAAGAAAGGGAATCAGAAAAGAAAGTCTCACAAGCCTAATATGTGACACCCTAGGAAAATCCCACATCGACCGTGGCCAGGAGAGATCCTTGGTTCATAAGTAATGTCTTGCCTCTTATATCACCAACGCGTTTTGGGGCTTAATGTTAGTGGATGGGAGGAGAACTCCACAGTTAGGCGTGCTCAGGTGGGAGACATTCCAGGATGGGTGACCTCGTGGGAAGTCTCAACTTGGGCAACCAAAAACAAATCCGTGAGCTCTGGATGGGCAAAGCGGACAATATTGGTGATGAGAGGGGCGGGGTGTTACAGATAGTATCAGAGCCACTCCTGTGCCGTTCGGGATGGTGGGTGCATACCTCATCAGGGAGATGAGACTCTAACAGGGGGTGAATGTGACACCTTAGGAAAATCCCACATCGACCGTGGCCAGGAGAGATCCTTGGTTCATAAATAATGTCTTGCCTCTTAAATCACCAACACGTTTTGGGGCTTAATGTTAGTGGATGAGAGGAGAACTCCACAGTTAAGCGTGCGCAGGTGGGAGAAATTTCAGGATGGGTGACCTCTTGGGAAGTCTCCACTTGGGCAACCAAAACAAATCCGTGAGCTCTGGATGGGCAAAGCGGACAATATTGGTGATGAGAGGGGCGGGGTGTTACATAAGAAGACAAACTCAGTTAGTCTACCACTCGAACGACTGCACATGGACCTGTTTGGCCCGGTCAATCGAAAGAGCAAGAACGGTGATTTATACTGCTTAGTGGTTACGGATGATTATTCTAGGTTTTCTTGGGTTGTGTGCATGAAGCACAAGAGTGAAACTTTTGATTACTTGAAGAATCTGTTTACTAAACTGGAAAATCTATATCAGCTAAAGATCCATAGGATCAGAAGCGATAACGGAACAGAGTTCAAGAATCACGCTATGGAGCCGTTATGTGCAGAAAAAGGTATTCATCATGAATTCACAGCGCCATACACTGCTCAGCAAAACGGGGTTGCAGAAAGAAAGAATCGGACTCTTATTGAGGCAGCCAGAACTATGCTCGCAGACTCGAACTTGCCTGCGATCTTCTGGAATGAGGCAGTTCACTGCGCGTGTTATACTCTGAATAGGGTCCTAACGGTAAAGAAGCTTGGTAAAACTTCTTACGAGCTCCTGAACCGAAGGAAACCGAACTTAGAGTTCCTGGAACCTTTCGGAGCTCCATGCACCATGATATATCCCGATGGGAAGTTTGGTGCAAAGACAGAAGAAGGTTTCTTTGTTGGTTACAGCACTCCCAACAAAAGAGTGTACAACAAAAGAACCAACAACGTTGAAGATTGGCTTAATGTCGATGTTCAGCGTTATACTGCCAATGCACCTGGTGTTGGACCTGATTGGTTGTTCGACTATAAGAGTCTATTTGATTCCTTCAACGTGGAGAATTTGGTTGATGATGTTGTAGCACAAATGTATTACGAATGTGAAAACACAGCTAGTTCTTCACTAATGCGTCCGATCGTCGTCAATGCACCTGCGCCTGCTCCATTTGATGCCTCTGCATCCACGGGTCCCCCTGATAAAACCGCAGCAGCAGAAGTTGAAGAAGTCTTTCAGGAGACGTCAGCAGAGGTTCTCGAATCTTCATCTTCCGACGACGATTTTGCAGAGTCTCATGAAACTCTCACTGAGGAACAAGCTGGAAATGGTGAATCTACCACTACAGCTCCAGTTAATCCGACAGGAAACAATCAAGCTGGTCCTTCTTCTTCAGCAGCTCCAGGGATAGGTCTTCGGATCGATCTCTCCGGTTTTAATATGCAACCCGCTGCTCCCTCTAGTTCAAGCGCCGCAGAGAATAATCTATCTCAAGGTTTAGGGAACCTTAATCTGCATTCGGATAATCCAGTGCCGGAACATCCGAAATCTCGGATTCACGACACTCATCCGATGCAAAATGTGATTGGTGATCCGGCTAGCAGAGTCATGACGCGCAGTCAGCTCAGAAATGCTAGTCCAAGTGACAATACAGGTACTCTGGCACTCTACTCGGAAATCAGAAAAGCAGGTCATCAGAACGATTGGTCCTTCGCCGTATATGTTTCTCAAACTGAACCAAGAACCGTGCAAGAGGCACTGAGGGAAGAACCATGGATTGAAGCAATGCAAGCTGAGCTTCAGTAGTTCCAAAAGCTAGGAGTGTGGGACTTAGTTGACTTACCTCAAGGATCGAATAAAATTGGAACAAAGTGGGTCTACAAGTGTAAACGGGATGACCGCGGGGTGATTATTAGAAACAAGGCTCGATTAGTTGTCCTCGGCTTCCGTCAAATCAAAGGAATAGATTACAACAAAGTATACGCTCCAGTTGCGCGCCTTGAAGCTATCCGGATGTTCTTAGCTTACGCTTCGTACAAACGGTTTAAGGTGTATCAAATGGACGTGAAAAGTGCTTTTCTGTATGGTGTCGTGAAGGAAGAGGTGTATGTTACTCAGCCACCGGGTTTTGAGGATCCGCTTCATCGCGAAAAAGTCTACAAATTGAACAAAGCGTTGTACGGACTCCATCAGGCACCACGTGAATGGTACCAAATGCTTAGCAACTATCTGATATCCAACGGGTTCAAACGTGGACTCGTGGACTGCACCTTATTCACCAAGGAAAAGGGTGGTGATCGTCTTCTGGTACAGGTTTATGTTGATGATATTATTTTTGGGTCTACTAATGATGTCATGTGCAGGGAATTCGAAAAGCTTATGCAGGATAAATTTGAGATGAGCTCGATGGGGGAGATGCAATTCTTCCTCGGTCTACAAGTAGAACAACAAGAGTCGGGGATCTTCATCCACCAGACAAAATACGTTGCTGACATCTTGAGCCGGTTCCAGATGGAAGACTCTACTCCAGCAGGCACACCGATTCAGACCAATCACGGGATTGGGCCTGACGAGAAAGGACAAACCGTTGATCCTTTTCTCTATCGAGCTATGATAGGCTTACTCATGTACCTCACTGCATCAAGACCTGATATAATGTTCGCGACATGCTTACTATCAAGATACCAGTCAAGGCCGAAACAGTCCCACTTGGTTGCTGTGAAGAGGATCTTACGTTATCTAAAGGGTTGTCCAACCAAAGGTCTTTGGTACCCTAATGACGATAAGTTTGACCTCATCGCATTTAGTGATGCTGACTATGGCGGATGCAAGACAGACTTAAAATCCACATCGGCTGGATGCCAGTTTTTGGGACCAAGACTAGTCTCGTGACAGTGCAAGAAGCAAGCCTCAGTCGCCTTATCCACCTGTGAGTCGGAATATGTAGCAGCATCGAGCTGCTGCTCCCAGGTTCTTTGGATACAGCAACAAATGAGAGACTACGGTTTGAAATTTCTTAATACTCCCATTCACTGTGACAATGAGTCCGCTATAGCTCTTGCAAAAGACTCAGTTAACCATTCCAAGGCGAAACATATCTTGGTTAAGTATCATTTCATACGCGATTGCTATGAAAAGAAACTTATCGATATGGTAAAAATCCACACAGACTACCAACGTGCCGATTTATTCACCAAAGCTTTTGACGGTCCTCGTTTTGAGTACCTGTTAATCTTAAATGGCATTAAAGTTAAGCAGGATTAGATCCTCATCGGTAATCGTTTTTGTAAATATTTTTCTTTGAAAAATCAGAAAAATCCAAAAATATTGTCTTTTCGCAAATTTTTAGATTTTTAGGGAGAGAAAATTTCAGAAAAATACAAAAACATTCAGAAAATGCAAAAAAAAAAAATCAAAAAAAATGAGAAAATCCCAAAATAAAAAAAAATTGAAAAATGCAAATATGAGTTTCTTTGGTGAAAATGGAAAGATGATATTAACCAATCAGTCGGACTGTCTGGACCCTTTTCATCTTAAAAATATTGGAACTGATAGGTAGCCTCTACAATGATGTGTCGGTAGGCTCAAAATCATTTCCAAGTTCGGCACGGTGATATAAACTTAAATCAACTGAATCTTGTGTGGATCAACGTGCATTGGCATATGGTCTTGGTACCGAAATCTCGTTTGATAGCATGCCAAAATCCGAGGTTTCATGGTCTTTAAGAGGTTGGTACATCCGGGGTGAACTGGACGTCTCTCAAAATAAATAGGAGTGGCACACGTGTCGTACGTTGGGGTCGCAGCCTACGACTGAGACACCCCTATGTCATTTCCTGAAAAAAAAAAAAACAAAACAAAAAAATAGAATAAATTCTGATCAGGGGACGTCCGAGAATTCTAAAAGAGCAAAAAGATTCATATATGCCAAAACCCTATTCTCAATGAGAATTCGCTCTAAGGTATCAAATCATATACCTAAAGCATCGTACCGTGAAAAATCAAATATACGGTATTTGACTTAAACCCTGGTTTGGATCTCACTGGTCTCTCTGTTGCAGCGTTTCTGCATACCTGATCACCACTGAGTCCACTCCTTGTAAAATACGGATGACAACAGCTTACTCACCGGTTACGAGGAAGCTTTGTGTATGACTTGATACGGGAATGTGTCGCGTGGCGGGGAACACCTTGTATCTCAGTCTTAATATTACCTTAAACGTATCTAAAGTGCCTAACGATAAAACTTGATTTTGAGTTTAGGTGGACAACAATATCGACAGTTGTTGTAGGATGCTTATTGGTAATTTAAGTGAAAACTGAAAATATAAGGGTTCTAGTAAAGTCCGTACACTGATATGATTCCCTAACCGTTGAAACTCGCAAAAATATGATAGTGTACAGTTAGTGGATCTCCCGTTTTGTTTTTTTTATGCTTAGTTTAGCTTAATTAATAAATCTTGATTGCCGAGGGTGGAATCCTAATCCAATGTAATCTTACTTCTTCAAAAATAAAAACGCCAAAAATCAACTAATTGAAAATTGTGTTTTTTCCGGGTCAAAACCGAACTTTCTCTTAAGTACGGTGGTTGAAAATGAATGTTTTTCAAAGTCATGAGTCGTCATCTGTGTCATGGGTTTAAACGAGGTGAAAAACGCATGTTTTGAACCTTAACGGGTCAAAAATGCGAGAATTGGTGCTGCAGGGGCATTTTGGTAATTCTGGTGAAAGTTGGACACATTTAGGATTGTACTCGCATGATTAAACACACGAGTAGCCTAATCGTGTGATAAATAAGGTGAGTAGCAATGTATTCGCTTGGTTTTATCCTACTCGTGTGATGCTTCATGCGATTAGCCATTTAGGTTGATTTAGGGGTTTTAGTCATTTTACTCGTGTCTTGCTATAGGCGAATAGCTGTAATCGTGTGTCAAGACAAACGAGTAGCCTACTCGCGTGATAGTATAAGCGAGTAGCACTACAATCGCCTTTATTATCCTACTCGTGAGTTCTGTTATACGAATACAACCCTATTCGTTTGTAAATCACGCGATTAGGAACCAGCCATATAACCAACACTTAGAATCGTCTGTTCTTCATTATTTCAAAGGCGCTTCACTGTTACACACTTTCCCTCTAACCCGAAGCATAATCAAACTCCTGCCCGTGTTTTCTTGATCTTAGATTATCATTCCACATCACAAAGGTAACATCATCTTCAAATTTCAGATCTTAACATCAAGTATTAAGGGATTAAATCTGCGTTTTATGTTCTGAAACCCTAAGTGGCAAAATCTTGATCGTTGGGCCCTGTTATGTGTTTTTTGATGATAAATGATTGTTGGGGTTTGTTAATCGGGGCATAGGGATGTTTGTTTATACAAAGCTTTTGTTTCAAATCATCCTAAATCAAAAAGCCCTAATTTCAAACCTTATGAACCCTAGTTTTTGAAACCCGGCTAATTAAACCTTGAAACTGATCTATTTGCGTAATATTTCATAGGGGTTATGTTAGTTGGGTGTTATAGGCTTCAATGTGACAAGAATCCGGACCTGTATCAAACAAACTGCAAGATTTGATTAAGACTGTCACCTTCACGCGAATAGAAATCCTATTCGTGTGAACTGGTATGTGATTAGAAAGGTTATTCCCCTAATCGCATGAAACATGTAGCGATTAGGGTAATTTATCTCCTAATCGTGTGTTTTATCCTCTAACTGTGTATATTGGTCTGACTGTTGGCCTAATAGCGAGTAAGTTGCCCTACTCGCGTGTGTCCTATCCTACTAGCATATAAAATGGCCTATTCGCATGTATAGCAAGCGATTGCAATTTTGTACTCGCGTATAACCATCTGTTGTCCAAAAATTGTCAAGTTTTTGTCCGTTTGTGTCCGTTTTTGACTGGTTTATGAGTATATGATCAGTGTGTGATACTTATTATGTGTTTTGGTGTTCAGGATGGAGAATTGGAAGACATCACCAAAGCACAACTGTTGTGCTTTTCTCGGACCGATTACTTTGGATAAAGGCAAAATCTTTCAAGGCGTTATCGACTTCTTGAAGCGATCGAGAATACACTATGCGATATCCAAGCAGCACGCTGCATACAAGGATATCCTACTGGAGTTCTACCGTAACGCCAAGGTTGATCCCAAGGCTGATCCGATCGTGATTACTAGTTCGATTCAAGGAAAGGATGTTATTATCACCGAACAGATTGTTCGAGAAGTGCTACAGTTTGGAGACTCTGATGCTGATCCTATAGTGTTTGACGCTATTCTGATACGTGGCGGCTTTCTAAGGATGAAGTATTTGGGTAAAGTCAACAAATAGACGATGCTTATGAAAGGATTACTTCCGCCTGA
This sequence comes from Ambrosia trifida, assembly GCA_028751855.1. Classification (NCBI taxonomy): domain Eukaryota; kingdom Viridiplantae; phylum Streptophyta; class Magnoliopsida; order Asterales; family Asteraceae; genus Ambrosia; species Ambrosia trifida. The sequence continues at coordinate 168,043,995 of CM054123.1, read as the reverse complement.
GATCAAATATCTTACACATGTAGTCGTGAAGTGCCTTGGTCTAAGAAAAAGTGCTTTTGATGCGATTAGAGACACATTGGCCTCTGCGATTGTCGCTTTGACACTCAACAAGCCATTCAACTTCTCCAAGATGATTCTGCACCAATTGAAAGAGATCACACTAATGAAGCCGACAAAGAAGTCCTTCATAGTCTATCACCGGTTCTTACAGTTGATCATTGATAATCAAGTACCTGATTTGGTGAAGCATCCTGCTGAGTATATAGGGACTGATGATATAACTCAGGCAGAAATGAACAGGATGAGGAGTTACAAAGGCCGACCGAAGTCTGAATATCCTCCAAGTAGACGACTATATGGGCACTTGAAGAGAGAAGGCTATGTGTCACCACCAGGCAACAGGTGGAGACACGAAGATAGTGATTCAGAGGATGACTTCCGTATCAACAGGTTGGTTTTCAAAGAGGGGGATAATATAGGGCGTAAAACAGATGAATTGGGTGAGAACGCCCCGGGCAGGGTCTCTGACACGGCTGAAGGTGATGAAAAGGAGTTTGATCCAAATGTATTAGATTTCTCTGAACCTTCTGGTACTTCACAAGAACCTGATACCTCTCAGTTTGGGAGAGGTAAAGCACATGTTGATGAAGACGCACCAGTTGACATAACTGATGCAGATGATGACTTTGATGATACAGAAAGTGATTCCCCCGACACAGATGCTGGAAAACAGCTAAGAGCAAAGAGAAAGGCAGCGGAGGATTTAGCTATGATTGCTGCGATTAGAGAGCTTGCTAAAGATCCCACCTATGTTGTGGAGGAGGATCAAATAGCAGACATAGATGCAGAGCTTGCTTCTTCTCCTCCTGCAAAGAGACAACAGACAACTGCCAAGAAGGACAGTGTTCGAGGTAAGAAGACGATGTCTGTTAAACCTCAAGCGGTGAAGCCTCCAAGAAATAGACGATTCACCCTTCCTAAAGCTTTTGGGGATCCAGTCACTCAATCCTCTCAAGCAGCAGCAGCAGCTACAACAACAACAGCAACAACAACAGTAGCAGCAGCAAAGACTTCTTCGGATCCTATTATAGTTAGTGCAGCTATGCCTGCTAGCGTCACTATGTCGATGCCTTCTTCGGTAATCTTCACTGAGCTAGTCTCAGTTACCGAGGCAGCGACGAGCTCACAGATTGTTCCTAATACTATTGGTGACAGGATTCGGAGTATTAGACAGAAAGTTCGACCCACAGCTTTCGGGTCAACCGATCAGACCTCTTCGTCAACTTCTGCTACAAATGAACAACTTCAAAGAAAGATCAGCGAGCTAACTGCCATAGCTGTTACGCAATCACATGATATAGCGGAGTTGTGAACGAAGAATGCAAGAATAGAAGAAAATGAGAACGCAATGCTTGAGCTGATCGAAGAATCTATCCAGTCAAATACAGAGCTGAGAACGACGGTAGATGCGCTCACATTATCTAACCAGCAGGTCATAGAGTCGAACAGGCTGCTGATGGAATCTCATCAGCGGCTGATACAGTCGAACCAAAGTACTTTTGAGAGACTTGCAGGTGTAGAGGCCTCAAATAGCGAGCTTCGCCTGATCAATGTGAACAATGAGCGAAGGATCACGAAGACTGAAAAAGAAAATACCGAGCTGAGGGCTAGGATAAATGAGTTAACTGGAACTCAACCTAGACTCACCGGTGGTCCTAGTTCAGAGGCAGAGGCTGGTGCTGGTGATGATGATGATGAAGATAATGATGATGAAGAAGATGATGATGAGGACGACGATGATGATTAGTCAGATGGTGATGATGATGTTGGAAAGGGTGGTGGTGGTGATCCTGGTGCCACAGGTGGTGGCGGATCATCAACTGGATCTGGATCTCAGCGTACAAAGAAGAGTCACGACAAACAAGGCAAGGATCCCGCAGCTGGTTCTTCTGCTCAAGGGGAGTCTGATCCAAGGAAGAGCAAGATTCAGCAACTCAGAGACTCACTGAAGCGAGCTATAGTTCCTGTAGAGAATGTCGAGCCTCTGAACAGTTATTTTGACTATGATGATGATGGTAACTTGTACGTGCCTCCTGTGTCCTCTGATTATGATTTGGAAGAAGGTGAAATACCTCCTGAGGTTACACCTGAGGACCTGGAAAATATCTTTGGCTTGGCACCTAGAGAATCTTCCAGTGCAGGCCATAGTGCTCCAGAACTGCATCCAGACAACCATGAAGTGGAAATGGAAGATGGAACCAATGTCACTACACCCGAGTATGTGGTTGGTGAGCCGAGCAGCGGGATTCCTAAGATCTCTGAGGAGATGCTTAATCAATCTGAAGAAAAGCTTAAGTCTGATCCTACACCTGTCCCAGACAAAGTGAAAGAACGACATGACAAGATCAGACAGAAGTATCCTGATTGGTTTCCATCTGGAGGCGAGTCTGAGAAGAAGAAAGATCCTGTGCAAGCATCAATATTCAAGAAGCAGTCGGTAAAGATGTCAGGAAGCGTGATCAGCTGGGCTTACATAAAGCATGCTAGGATGTTGGGAGTAAAATGGCAGGATAGTCTTCTTTACTTTCAGCCGTACACGAACGTCCTCAGTCTGCCCTTCTGGCATATTCGTGATCTGGTTAGATTGCAGCCTCATTTGTATCATGAGTCTCGCTTTGAACTTCAAGGTTTCTACAATATTATGAGAAGAGAAAGTGTTGAGGGATGGGACCAGTTCCAACCACAGTACCCTAGATCCATTGTGACAAACAAGATTCATCCCGTCACAAAGAGTCCTATTTGGAAGCACATCATCAAGCCACCCGAAACCGCGTCGAAGATTCCATTAGTTCCGGTTGAACAAGACTTCTCTTCTAAGTTTTATTACTGGCATTATGAGGCAGAGACAATAGAAGCCGTAATAGTCTTGAGCAACTCACCAAAACTGTGCAGGAAAATTAGAATATGGGATCCAATGTGGCTGATTAACTGCTCGGAGAAAGACGTGGAGATATTGTTCCTATATCCCGTACAACATCTGAAGGCCGAAGCCGATCAAGCATTGAAGTTTCAACGGGTGATTCGTTTCTGTCACGCCAACAAAGTTCATGCGGGATGCGACTGGTCAAGACTTTCTAGGATCGGGACAATGTCGATTTGATGAAGACTGAAGATGCTGCATGTTTTGCTTATGTTATGTTTGCTTTGTATGTTTTCAATTTTGAGTCTCTAAAGTTGTTGATAGCTGCTATAAACGATGTCTTATGTAATCTTTGTACATATACTAGCCTGGTCCAAGGGGGAGTCTGTAAGTGCATGATGTCCCTAGGCTAGTATATATGTTGTTTGGACGTGTTTCGGGGTGTTTGGAGATGTTTATACGCGTTTCGGGACGTTTGGGACACTTCAGGCGAGTAGGGAGTGGCTTTAGGCATTTACAGCCTATACCACATTGGCTTTAGGCATTTACAGCCTATACCACATCAGTATTGATGTGGTATAGCCCTACTCGCATGAACCTACTAGCGAGTACGGCCCTACTCGCTACTTTATCATGTTAGATAGCCTCCAACTCGCGTGAACTGACCTCCTACTCGCGTAAACAGGTCTGTATGAGTACGGGAGGTATAAATAGTCCCAATCATTGCCCTAATGATTAGTTCTTGCCACACACACTCTCCAAACACCCTCCCCTGGTCTGTAAGGTCTGATTTGATCATTGTAAACACTCGAGCTCTGTTTTAGTAATAAATCTTTGATCTTTTGACCAATTTGTGTGTGTTAATTACTCGTATATCATTGTTTCTTATTCGTTTCTGCTATTAGAACATATTTAGAGGATTTCGCACTATGAATATCAAGCTCGTGATTGTCGGGTGATCCGTTAGTCGATCCTACAACATATGTTAAATGTAATCCAAAGCATTAGTCGCACAAAATGCATCTACAAACTCCCCCTCGACTATTGCTTGGATTGTTTACGCTCTTGGTCCATTCTTTTGTTCATCAGCTTTATGTGTAATTGCTTCTTTTGTTCTAAGGTCATCACCGGTGCATAAACTTGTTTCGGCTTTTTCTTCTTGACATCAGGAACATCTTGAATCTTCACGAACTTACCAAGCTTCTTATCGTAATCACATCCAGCATTTATATCATGAGCAAAGCACAGGAATACCACCTGTTGGTATTTGCTTGCTTGATCACAATCTTTCACTTCACTGTAAATCGGATTATAATACAACATAATGATATCCTCATGTGAGCAGTTAATCAACCACATAGGATCAAATATGTGTATCTTATTGTAGTCTTTCACACCGTCTTTCAAAACAATCACAGCCTCTGCAGTTTTCCAGTCATAGTACCACTAGATGAAATCTTTAGCAAAGTGTTGAGGAATCTGCATCAAAGGAATGTGTTTCAACACTTTTGGTGGTTTGTACTTCAATGTCACCTTGGGCATTCTGGTTACCTCATCAATCTCTTTCTTATGAACAATCCATTTAGGATACTGAGGAGTGAACACATTCCATTCCGTCCTACTTTCCCTCGACATACGATCAGCAAAATAAGCAATGTGATCATTCACAGAGCCAGTCAACTGGTGTCTACATATATCTCGAATCGCCCAGTAAGGAAGTGTCTTCAGATCATGGAATCTTTCAAAGTAAAGTATTCCTTTTTCCCACTTAGCAGCTACACATTTCAACTGTTTTACAAACTTCTATCCCAACGCTCTTCCTTTGAACATCTCGTTGTGTAACTTGTAAAAACTTCCCGGGATCTCTGTCTTAGGACGATTTGCTTCTTTCTCCTTCAGTTTCCTCAATAACTCCTTCAAACTATCAGATTGTTCTATGTTCGGTTTATCATGCCCTGGAAATACTTCTTCCATGAATCTCTTACTCTTTTCACGAGCAAGTTTCTCGGCTTCTTTCAATAATTCATCAGTGAACTCAGCAAATCCATAATCTTTATCTTTCTTGAAATATTCTGGATATTCTTCACTGGTTATGTCTTCAATCTCAACCTCCTCGAATACAGGCACATCTCGATCATCAGAATGATTACCTGCTTCTTTTTCAGGTAAGTTGGGAATCTGATTATCAATCAATAGTTCTTCCAACTTCTTCCCAACCTGTTTCGCCAAACCTTCTAAAATCTCCTTTGACATCGCCGCAGAAACTTCTCCATCCTCCAAATCTGGATCGTTATACTCCAATTCAAGCATCCTGTCACTGGATTCAAAGATCTCTCAGAATCTGCTAGTCATATCTATCGTCCAGACTCTATCTGTTAACATCTGGCGATACATCTTCTTATCTTCGTCTGATAATGATCTTAACTTCTCATTCCAAAAGACTGTATCATCATCAACAGATCCTCCAGGAGCTTTGGAGCTGGATCCTCCTTCACCTTTTCCAGATCCTCTTTTCTCACATTTGTATTTATCAGTATCATCATCGTCATCATCACTATCTAAACTCGCAGAGCTGTTACCTTCACCAGAATTATCATCCGAACCATCATCTTTCTTTTTCTTCTGAGAAGTCTTACCAGCATCATCATCTAACTCCTCATCTTCTTCCTCTTCATTTTCCGATGATTCAAAATCAACTTCTTCTTCATCTCGCTCGTTATCCTCTTCACCAGCTTGCAGTTGAGGAGCTCTAGAGTACAAGTCTTTAATCAAGTTATCCATGTTCTTGTTACTCTCTTTCAGCTTCTTATTCTCTTCATTTAGTGCAATAAATCTCCTGGTGTTCCTTTGTTCGTGGTTAAACAACTTCTTGTTTTCTTTCCGAAGTCGTTTAATCTCGGCTTCAAGAACTTCCTGATTGTCATGAGATGTTTCAACAACGTCTAGCATCTACTTTTCGTTGTTTTTCAATTGCTCAATCTCTGCTTGTTGCTGATTGATTATTTTCATCATGTCAGCTAGCTTCCGGTTCATAGCATTCATCACATCACTATCAACAGTGACATTTGGTGTAGAAGGTTCAGTAGTAGCAGGCAGCTTTCCTTTCTTTATCTTCTTTAGCACTCTATCCAGTGCATCATTAAATTCATTAACAGGTAAATCAGTCTCTTTTTCAGTACCCGATGTTGTCTTCTGCTTTTTTGCAGCTGGAGTAGCAACCGGTGATTTTGAGCTAGATGCTGGTGGCAGTTTCTTACCAGCAATCAATGATTCTATTTCTCTAGCTCTCTTCTCCATAGGTTTCAAAACCTTCTCCTTTTTCTTTAACTGGGGTTTCTTTTGTTTCTCCCCTTGCATTGGCGATCCAGGAAAATCCTCTTATCCCAAGCCTAAACCCTCATCAGTTTCATCCAAATGAATTGGGCTTTTAGTTCTCTGTTCCTCCAATGACTTGTTGAGAATGACAGACTCACCATCGACAGTGGCCTTGGGCGTGGTGCTCTTCACTGTCTCTGTGTCAGAATCCCATCTCTCATCCACTTGCGTCTCTTCAGAATCTGCAGACGCCTCATCCACCAAGTGCAACCCTTTCTTCCCCATACTCTTATGTCATCTAGAAACTTTCTTCTTAGCTGGTTCAGCTTCTGCTTCATTTTCTTTTTCTTTACCTTTTCCACTCTTTGCTCCAACATTCACCACTTGACGCTTTCGTTTTGCATCAGGGTCTACTAGATGTAAAGGATTGTCTTCATCTGATCCACTGTCAGCATGTCTCACCTTATCCTTACCTGGGTCTGTATAATCTATCTTGATCAAGTGACCAAATAGATTCTTCATCGGTGGGCGTTCGTTCACTAGCACACCCTTATACGCCTTCATTCTAGCCAAAGTGTTTAGATTCATATGCTCCTGAACAATAATCTGTTTTGGATCTCTCTTCAACTTCTTGTACTTAGCATCAAAGATCATCTGAAGAAATCGAGGATATAATAAGAATTTCCTACTCCTTAACCCTCTTACAGGCTCTAACATATGTTCCATCAGCATCCTAGACACATTGAACGAGTTGTTTAATATCAAAGCCACCATCATTGAGCTTATACTTTTTCTCATCAAATCATATCCACCAGCTGCTAATCCGAAAACATGAATCATTACATGTGCCAGATATTTGAACTGAGGACAAAGCTTTCCTTTATGTAATGAACCATCAGTGATTGGTCCATTATACTTCATTCGTAGAAAACATTTCCGTTGTTCAGTCCATGTTAACTCTCTGAGATCCATCTTAACATCTTCTAACTTCAACGCTTCTCTTATATCATTCTCAGAAACATTCACCAGCTCCCCCTGAATATTACTGACGAGTGACGATTCGCCATCCCAGAAGTCCATCTTAGCATTGGTCCAGAACTCCTGTTGGTGATCACGGTAAACAATGACTGGTGTAGCAATCGCGTCAATCACTCTACTTCGCTTCAAGAACTCTATAATTCCGGCAAACTCAGTGTTTCTTCACATCGCCTAAATATGCACAGCAGTTGTGTGCAGATTCAAACGGTAAATCGACACTCTTTTCCTTCTCAACTGCCTTAGAAGATGATCCAGCAGGAACACTCGCACTTTCCTGTTCAGACATTGTAAAGCTGCAAAACAAATCAAAACAAACATGTTAAAAACGGACAAAACAAAAACTTGAAAAATTTTGGTTTTCAAATTCTACATTCGACCAGTTCGATGGTGCGAATGAGGAATTCTAGGTGCGAATGAGAAAATCTAATGGTTCGAATGTAACATATTTTGAAAAATCTCTTCATTCGACTACTTAATCTTCTTTCGACCATTTGAACAATCTCCTTCGCCCAAACTATCACATTCGACCGTTTGTTGAGGGGCGAAGGAAGACTGTTCACCTTCCTCAGATTTCAAAGTTTGACTTTAGTCGTTTTAACCAGCCATTTTGATTTGTCTAGCCTCTAACACTTCCGATTAAACTTTTCCAACAATCAATTTCATCAATCATTCATTGATTCTTTGTTTTAATTCAAAAACTAGGGTTCGATGAACTTAAACAATCAATTATGTATTCTGGTTATGTTTAACCCAATGTTTTTGTATATTTTCCCCCTAAAACATTGAATCAATGAATCCCTATCAAAAACTAGTACAATTAACATGGTTGAATCCATGTTTTGAGTCGGTTAGGGCTCGAACTGAAAATCAAGGATTAAACAGTCAAAACATGATGATAACCTGTAAAAGATGGTGCAAAATGATCAGTAGATTCAGACGAGCACAATGAAACAATCTAAATATCACGAGCAACAAGTGGACTTAATCTTAGAAAATTTGAAAATTTTTGGAATGGGGTCGAATGAGCTGATAAGGGGTTATATAAGCTTCACATTCGACCGTTTGACTAGGTCGAATGTGATGCTTTTTCTACCTTCGACCCTAATGAAAGGTGCGAATGTAGAAAAAGGGTTCGAATGTGAAATATTCACATGAACACTCACATTCGACCGTTTAAAACATACGAAAGAGCAGACAAAATTCCACCTTCGACCCAACGAAGGGGCGAATGAAACATGGAATTTTTGAAAATTTTACCAAATCTCAAAATCGAGTACCGTTCAACATATTTTTCAACTTTGAAGCATCCGACAATCATTATTTCTCATTTAAAGATTACAAACCTCAATTGGTCCATCAAGTTTTAGAAAATCGTCATCAACCACCATCAGCTATCAAAAAATAAGATAGAAATGTAAAATCTTTTTGGATTTTCTAAAGTTTATGTTAAAACACACCTAAAATCTTTTTGAGTTTTGCATTTTTGACGAGAAATATAAAATGCGGAAATATAAAGATAAAGCAGTAAATGTTTTGGGATTTCCGGTAAAGAGATCATATCAGTTATTGAGAAATCTGATCACACCGTTGATCTTTTTGATTTATTATCATTAAAGACAATGTGTGATCTGGCAACTGCTGATATTGTGATCCACATAAACTCACATACAGACTTTGGTGCAGTGCTTTAAACTGATACGATTATGTATAGTATAAACGTAATTGTCTGTGGTTCCCACGCACATGACATACTCCCGTATCAAGAAGTAAATGCACAAAGACTCATTGTTAAGCATGATTATGCTTTCGTCGTCTGTAATTTACAAGGTATGAGGCATAGAGGTATACAGGTCAGCAAAGTAACATATGCACTCTACCAGGTTGAGGACTGATATCAATCATGATTTGCATCAGTGATTGATACGATGTAATAGATAATCTTTGATTATCATAATACATGAAAAGTTCCTCAATTCGGTAACTTTAGGATTTGGCTTAAAGCTCTTTTATAAAGACACCCTATCTGATGTAGGTCCGTAATGACTTACAGCAGAAGATCAGAGAGGCTATCCCCAGACAACTAATAACATAACGACCCAAAACCTCCGAGTTTTGTACAAATACCCTATCAAACGAAATTATGGTACTAAGACCATATGCCCATGAGGAGTTCATCCACACAACAATTCGTTTGATACGTATGTATCAGGCACGCAGTAATAGGTCTACGAAGCCTATTAGCACATCACACAGACTCAGACACACGCCCTATATTGCATTACATTTCTTTAGAATGTGTCAGATCCCCACTGATGTACTATCATTTACCCTTTTTCTCCAGGAAATCATTTTTGGTTTTTCACATTTTTATAAATTTTTGAGTTACAGTTCCCAAGGGTAAGCTGGAGCATTTCAAATATGTGACTGCCCAAGATATCGTTTGTTCACAGAAATCTGACGGCATTAATCTAAGGGAAGAAGATATAGCAGTCAGCAATATATTTCTAATTTTTATGGATTTTGAAATTTTTTCAATGTTTTTGGATTTTTGCATTTTTCTGAAAACAATTAAAACTAAACTAAAAAGCGATAAACTGAGGTGGTGATCAGTCTTGTTTTTCTTTAATACCGTTAGCTTTCAAAAGATATTCAAATCTTGATTTATCAAAAGCTTTGGTAAAAAGGTCTGCACGTTGATAGTCAGTGTGGATTTTGACCATATCGATCAACTCTTTAGCGTAACAATCACGGATAAAATGATATTTGATCCGGATATTTTTAGCCTTTGAGTGATTTACTAAGTCTTTTGTTAATGCAATTGCGGCTTCATTATCACAGTAAATAGGGGTTTTAAGAAATTGCAAACCGTAGTCCACCATCTGTTGTTGTATCCAAAGAACCTGTGAGCAGCAGCTTGATGCTGAAACGTATTCTGCTTCACATGTGGATAATGCAACTGCAGTCTGTTTCTTGCATTGCCAGGTCACGAGCCTGCTCCCCATAAACTGGCATCCAGCCGTTATGGATTTGCTGTCCTTGTCACAGCCACCCCAATCTGCATCACTAAAAGCGATTAGGTCAAAATTATCATCATTGGGGTACCATGGTCCTCTCGACGGACAACCCTTCAGATATCTAAGGATACGTTTGACAGTTGCAAGATGACTCTATTTCGGCTTCGACTGAAAACGTGCACAGAGACATGTGGCAAACATTATATCTGGTCTGGAGGCAGTGAGATACATCAGAGATCTGACGATTGCTCTGTATGTAAATGGATCAGTTAGCTCCCCCTTAGCGTCAACTCCAATCCCGTGATTAGGTTGTATTGGAGTATCCATCGGCTTCGAATCATCCATCTGGAATCAGCTCAAGACTTCAGAAACGTATTTCGTCTGGTGAATAAAGATCCCCGTTGATCTTTGTTCCACCTTGAAGCCTAGGAAAAACTGCATCTCTCCCATTGCGCTCATCTCGAACTTTTCCTGCATAACACATTCAAATTCTCTGCAAAGAAGTTCGTTAGTAGAACCAAATATAATATCGTCAACATAAATCTGGACTTGAAGCAAGTCATCGCCTGTTCGTTTAGTGAACAGTGTGCAATCTAACAAACCTCGCTTGAATCCTTTTGAAAGAAGATACGTGCTCATCTCCTCATACCATTGCCTTGGAGCCTGGTGCAACCCGTAGAGAGCTTTATTTAAAACGTACACCTTATCCCGGTGAATAGGATCTTCAAAGCCTGGTGGTTGACCTACGTAAACATCCTCCTTGACCACACCATAGAGAAACGCGCTCTTAACATCCATTTGATACACCTTAAATTTCTTGTAGGATGCAAACGCCAGAAACATTCGGATAGCCTCTAAACGTGCAACTGGTGCATAGATCTCGTTGTAATCGATTCCCTCAACTTGATGAAATCCTTGTACAACCAAACGAGCTTTGTTTCTTACAATCACTCCTCTATCATCCTTTTTGCATTTGAATACCCATTTCGTTCCAATCTTCTTTCGTCCTGGGGGTAAATTGTCAGTGTCCAAACGCCAAGTTTCTGAAACTGCAACAACTCCTCTTGCATTGCTTCCACCCAAGCGTCGTCCAAAAGAGCATCCTTGTAAGTCCGCGGCTCAACCTGCGAAACATAACACGCAAAAGACCAGTCATTCTGAAAACCTGATTTTTGAATTTTGGCATATAAAGTAAGATTGCCAAGGTTTTCCGGTGAGTTAGCATTCCTCAATTGACCTCTAGTCATCACACTGCTCGATCGGGTGTATTCGACGTATCCGAGATTCCGGATAATCGGGTACTTGGACTCCCGTCTGAGTAGTTATGTTCTCTGCAGAAACCAGATCATTACCCACATTCGATGATGAAGCGCCATTTGTATTTGGGTTCACTAGTGGTGTCACTGTAGCATGATCTAGAATAGCTTCACTTGTAACCTCATCGTCGTCATCTTCTGATTCTGTTGAACTCAAAGTTGTGGAAGCTTCTTGAAATACTTCTTCTTCAACGACAGGAACGTTGGTATCATTAGAAGCTGCTTGGGGGTTCACGGTGATCGGACACACCAACGGTGATGTCACTGCGTTTTCGACCTCGTATTATAAACGTAATACAGCCTCTTCAACCAAGCTATCTAGGTTGAATGATTCAATGAAATCTTTGTAATCAAACATCCAGTCTGGACCGCTTCCCTATAAATTCTGAGTATACCGTTGCACTTCAACGTTAGCCCATTCCTCGACTTGATGAGTTCTTTTGGTGAATACCCGTTTGAGCGGGGTTGCATATCCAACAAAGTATCCTTCTTCAGCCTTCGGTGCGAACTTCTCAGATGGATTAAGCATAGTACAAGGAGCTCCAAACGGTTCTAGATACTCTAAATTCGGCTTTCGACGATTCAATAGCTCATAAGAAGTTTTGCCAAACTTCTTCACCATTAAAACACGATTAAGAGTATAACAAGCTGCGTAAATTGCTTCGTTCCAGAACATTACTGGAAGATTTGAGTCCGCAAGCATTGTTCTCGCAGTTTCTATTAGAGTCCTGTTTTTGCGTTCGGCGACACCGTTCTGTTGTGGGGTATACGGAGCACTGTATTCATGATGAATTCCTTTGTTTTCACAAAGATAGTCCATCTGTGCATTCTTAAACTCCGTCCCATTATCACTCCTAATTCTCTTGATCTTGAGACCATATATATTTTCCAGTCGAGTGAACAGAACTTTCAAATTATCAAACGTGTGGCTTTTACGGTGTAAGCACATAACCCATGAAAATCTTGAAAAATCATCAGTCACCACAAGACAGTACAATTCTCCGGCATGACTTTTACGCTTGACAGGTCCGAACAGATCCATGTGCAAACGTTCAAGTGGCAATTCAACAGAATTGACTTTCTTTGGCCTATGGGATTGTTTGTGGTGCTTACCCTTCTTACAACTCACACACTTGTCATTTAAGTGAAAATGTTTAACGTTCACGCCTGTGACAAGTTCATTCTTCACTAATTGATTCATCTTTCGTAGGTGAATGTGTCCCATTCTCCTATGCCACATGATTGATTCTTTTTCTGTAGCCTTGGAGAGAAAACACGTGACTTGGCCTTGAGTGGTCATCGCTTTAGACATGTCGAGAATGTACAAGTTGTTCACTCTTGGCACCTTTAACATCTCCCACTCTTTTGGTAACTCGAAACCCGGCTTGAGTATGTAGCAAGATTTGTCATCAAAGTAAACAGAAAATTGTTTGTCACATATCTTACTGACACTTAGCAGATTGTAATCAATTTGCTTCACATAAGATATTCTCTCAAAACTCACTATACCATTGCTAAAACTACCCTCCATGGTAATATAATGTAACGCCCCAAAACCCGACTAATTATTTAATTAGCATGTTTATGTTGTACTATTGCATAGGAATACTTAGCTAGAATGATTAACCTAGTTAAAGAAATTAAATGAACTTCTTGTGAAGGTTTGAAAAATGAATGTGGGAATCTATGTAATGGAAGAAATAAAGGGTGGTTGATGATTTTATATTGTTAAAAGATCTATAATTAACATGTAGAAGTGCATGTTAGATGAAATTCATTTTGAAATATAGTTTGATGGTGTGATTTATTAGAACTATGCATTAAGAGATATTTACTCTATACTTGATTGGTAAGATACCTACAACGTGTTGGATAAGTTGTTTCATTGTGAATTAGAAGTGAAATGCGTAGTAAATGTATAGCATATGAACTTATTAGTAAGAGCTAGTGTTGGAATTATGATATATTTGACACATTTCTAATATTAACAAAGTGTGGACTAGTGTACAATCTTTTAGAAGTTCAAGGGGGTAGATTGGCTTAATTGGCAAACTTATAGTATAAAAGGGATGAGAATGTTTCTATTGTTCCATTTGATACTCCACCCCCAAATTCTAGAAAGAGAAAAGAGTGTGTGTGAGAGAGAGAGAACCATCAAAGTCCAAAATCCCGTTTTTAGGTTTTCTACCTGTCATAAATTGGGATTTCCCGAAGATTGAACCGTCGGATCGTTCTCAAATTTTGACAGAAGCTATAACACATACAGAAAACATATCCAACGGTGGGTTTACGATTTAGAGGCCTGGAAGAGGTGTTTTTACTAACCAGAAGACAGCAGCTCGAAAATGGTTTTTCCAGCCACTGTTTTGCCATTTCAGCGACGGTGGTCGCGGTTTCAGGTGACGAAAACTAATAGGGGTTGCAGGTCTCAGTGAGACGGTTTCATGGACTCCTAAATCACCTAAATTGGAGTTCGTTTGATATGGTTTCGACCTCCATTCGCATTCGAATGACACGGATTGAAAGATAATGGGTCAAATGGATGGAATGAACGACAACACTTCTTCGGGCAAAGGTAAGTGACTTATGAACTAAACTCTTAGTTTAGTAACTACATGTTTATGTATTAATGTATATTGGGAAACAAGAATGAAATGGTAATTTGTAGTAAGATAAGTGAATGGATGTTGTTAGTGAACAAGTATAGTTCACCGAACAACAATGGATGAAAGTAGTTGTGATAAATGGGTCAACAAAGATAAAAAAAAATGAAGTGAAGGTATTTTTAGCATGAAACATACCCTGTAACACCCCAACCGATGGCGGAAACATCGGGATGTCACGTATTGATGATTGTTCAATAGCTCATGGTGAATAATAAATTTCATTAAATGATTTAAATGAATTACATACAATTGTTCTAGAATTTGTACATCAAATTGAATAAATCTATACACGTATCTTCAAGCATCAATTCAAATCTTCAAGCAAATAGAACCTGAAACATGTTAAGTTGAAAAGGTTTTGGGTCAACAAAAGTTGGTGAGAATTACATAGGTTTTTGATAATTGAGTAAAATTGATGTGCAATTCATGTGTCATGTCAATCTAGTCCATATGTGAGAACATACTAGAAATAAATCGAGTGCATAATCAACCCTGATGACTGTTATAAAATGATACATACCATACGCTCATGGTCCAATTGAATATGTTATTCGATAACAAACACCCACGTAACCTTTGTAGGAGGCACGTATCCGGGTGGGATTGTCAGTCCAATAGATCTATCAATGTATAACGCCGGCTTGTACGGAGTTAATGATTATGCTAGAATGGTGCTTACTCTAATCATGCTCAAGACATAATGCAACATAGAAAACACATAGACACATTGATGATTGAATTGCATAAATGATGTGGTAACATGTTTCACCCTAAAAACGGTGATAAATAGAAAAGGGGCTATGTAAAACTCACCTTGGTAAAATGTTATCTCTTGAAAATAGTGTGTTGCCCAAATGTGTCAAGTATCACCCTATAATAAGGTAATAAATATGTCTAAGTCTATCAAGTCTACAAATGTATAAGTTCTAGGGCTTCGAATTGGGGATAATTGCTCGTTTGATTATTATTAAAAATATTCGCCAATTGAGAGAAATTTAGTAAATAAATAACCAAAAATCTTTTTAAACTTAAGATGGTTACAAGAATGTGTTTAAAGTGTAAAAAAATAATTTTTATAAAATTATTTTCTTTAAAATAGATTATTAAATCTATTTATTACAATTTGTCAAAATTTAACTTTAATATTCAAAAATACTAAAATTAAAGAATTATTGTTTTAAAAATCATATTTCTGTTCTAAATATTTAAAAATAAATTGTATAAAATTTTGGTGCAAAAATAATGAAAATTGAATTTATTATGATTTAATTATGATTAAATCTAACAAAAATTGATTAAAAATATAAAATAATTGATTTTTCTGAATTAAAAATTATTTCAGTAAAGTTTAACTTTATACAAACTCAGGATAATTTTTGGAGAATTTAATAAAATTGTTTTGATATTTTAATGGATTTTTATAAATATAATAGCATAAAATTGATTTAATTATTATAAATATTAAATAAATGAATTTCAGAAAAATAAAAATTGTAGATGAAACTTTGACATCAGATTTGTTAAAAATAATTTTTTTAGAATTTATAACAAGGTTTTAATAATTAAAAATGAATTTACAAGTTTAAATGAAATATATATATAATTGATTTGTTTTTAAAAAAAATAGGTGAAAAGGGGTGCCCAAGCTGGGACTCGAACCCGGGTTGTCTAAGTTGTAGGCATCAGTCACAACCACTTGGCCTGGGCCTGTGGTTGTGATTGATCTCAGTTTATTAAAAATAAATACAATATAGCAAAACAGTTTCTTCCCCAAATCTATTACTAAGAGCCCTAGATTATTCAATTGATCAGTTCACACGACATTAACCCAATTAATCATGGGGTTAATGTCGTGCACACGCCGATGAACAAAACCCATAAGAATAATTATGCTTACAAGATTGTTTTGATGCTCGATTAGCCGGTCAACCAAAAAGTCAAACTGCGATCGATTGACAAGCTTAGATGATGTTTCAGAGAGATTGGTGGTTAAGAGAGGTGTATGAACGAGTTGTGAAGGCTTGAGGTTGATCAATTTATAGGGTGGGTTGCAGAATCAAGAAATGGTAAGGTTGACTATATGATTAAAGTTCATTCGCGAATTTGTATAATTATGTATCAATTGCTAATCAATACGCGTGAATCCCAGTTAATAAAGGCCGGAAATCACGTTACCTAGGTCAAACCTTGGTTATTGTACATTAATGGAGTCAAATGAATGGTCAAAAAAAAGAAAAGAAAGAAAAAAAATAAAATTCTTCCTCTGCTGCTGCTGTTCGCGTGCAGGAAAAGGAAAAAGGAAGGCAGCGAAAAAAGGGTTAAATACATATAGGGTTGGGTTTAAATCAGATAGAAGGTGTGGAGCAGCTGGGTAAAGCGTGTGCTTGTGTGTGTGGTGACTCGGGTTCGAGACCCGGGTGGAACAAAACATATTTTTTTTTATAAACTGATTGAGAGGGTAGTGGGCCGGATCAGGGATGGGCCTAAGGTGGTTTGGGCTTCGGCTGGGTGGGCTCAAGAGGTAGAAGGTTAGTGGGTTTGGCTTGGTTTGTTGGTTGGGTTAATGTTTAACCAACTAGCTTTATTTTTTATATAAAATCTGAAATTTATATATTTTTTTTATATTATTATTATTATTATTATTATTATCATATATATATGTATGTATATATATATATATATAAGTTGTGTAGTCGTGAAATAAAACTTAGGCACGTTATGTAAATAATATACGTTTCATAATTTGAAATTTTTGGCGATGTTACAGTCTCCCCTACTTTTAGGAACTTCGTCCCGAAGTTAAGAGAAACACTAGTCCTACAATTGGTTAACTACTGAAAACCTTGATAAGATTTCACACTACCTTAATGTACCTGTAAATTCATGATTACGTTCCGGACCGTAATTACCAATTTTACCTTACATTAGGGTTTTGCGTCCTTTTATGACTTTACCGATTGTTGAGTAGGTCTGATAGTCTCCACCAATCGTTGAGCAGGTGGTAGGGCCTCTCCCGACTGTTGGAAAGACATGATGACCTCTATCAATCGTTAAGTAGGTTGTTTGGTAGTCAACTAACTGTTGTACAAGTAAGTATGATCATAGATATAGCAATCAGTTCACATTCAAACAAGTATGCACACAGATGTTATGATAATACTTGAATTTATTATCTGATTCAAAAGTGACAATACATGAAATTAAAGAGAAAGTAGATATTATTCAAATGGTAGGGTTTGCTGTTAAGTAGTTGGAGGGTCTCAAGCGGGGTTGTTTGGAGCATCAAGAGCGTTTGTAGCAGGGATTCGACAAGCTTCCGCAAGATGCCCATACCTCTGACAATTGGTGCACTGTCGACAGGGTGTCACACTTAGGTAGCATCCCATTGTATTGTTTCTTGGTGGGTGGAGCAGTAGTGTCTATTGCAAAATTCCTGACCTTGTTCTTCCCGTTGGTTGAGGCCTCGGTTTTGATTTCAACGGCAGGTTGGGGAGTATCCTTTTTCTTTTCCCCTTTACGAGTTAGGGTTCCTGCTTTCACATGGTTATCTGTTAGGGTGGCAGCCAAACGCTTTGCTTCTTCCAAAGTAGCAGGGTTCCTTCCCCACACTGTGTCTTGAATCTGCATCGGTAAGCCACCAATGTATTTTTCGATCGCAATGGGCAAAGGGGTGACTTTGTGGGGTAGCAGTAAGCTAAGTTCGTGAAAACGAGTGTTGTAAGCGAGGTTTTCCCCACTGTTTTGAGCAAGATCATGAAATTCATCTTCCAGCTTCTTTATTTCATTACGAGGACAGAACTCTGCCTTCATAATGTCTTTAGCTTGATCCCAAGTTAGGGCTAGTGCAGCTTCAGCTCCGCGAGTGCGTTTTTCTTCATTCCACCAAGTGAGTGCTCGTTTGTGAAGAACACTCATGGCATAACGGACTTTAAAGTTGTTGGGGCACTCACTATTGATGAAGGTATTCTCAATACCCTCAAACCATTGTAGGAGTCCTGAAGCTCCTTCTTCTCCACTGAATTTTGGGGGATTGCAAGAATTAAAGTGCTTAAGGGTACAGGCTGGAAGTCCATTCCCGTTGTGGTGTCCATTTCCATTTCCATTCCCGTTGCCGTTCCCATTTCCGTTCAACTGGATGACTTGAGCTAGTAAATTGGGAACCAGAGTTGCGATTTGCTGCGCCATTTGTTGAGAAATGATTGCAGCCAGTTGGGCATCGACACCATTGTTGTTGTTGTTGTTGTTGTGGTTAGTGTCATGGTTATGGTTGTGATTGCTACTTCCTTCATCATGATTTTCACCACTGTTAAGACGAGCACTGCGACGTGGAGGCATGATCTGTAAGAGACACAGTGAAGTGAATGAGATTATATAAGGAATGTAATCATTTATTCATTAAAACGAATAAACGAAAACGTTGACTTATCAAAGATTCCAAATTCTAATAACATATGAAGACATGCTTTAGCCTATAAGTGAACACTCATCCCGAGAATTCCCAGGTAGGCATCCGGGTCCCTCGTCTGATTGGGATATATGCGCAATGCCAGCCTAGACAGAAGACTCAGAATACAGGCGTTCACCCTTCCAGATTGCACGTGTTCGTTATTAAAATCTAGAACTTCGACGAGATCTCAAGGTGGTTCAGGTTAAACCTGAGGATTTTACCCTATTAGTCTAAGAGTAGATCCACTGTTGGAGAGCAGGCTTCTTGTAAGGATGAAAGTAGGGATATGAAGTAGGAGGGAGATAGAGAATAGCAAGTAAAAGAAGCAAGTACTTGTTAAATCCTATGGTTATAGACTAGATTATTTTTCTAATAACCTAATTCCCTATAACCATGGCTCTGATACCAATCTGTAACACCCCAACCGATGGCGGAAACATCGGGATGTCACGTATTGATGATTGTTCAATAGCTCATGGTGAATAATAAATTTCATTAAATGATTTAAATGAATTACATACAATTGTTCTAGAATTTGTACATCAAATTGAATAAATCTATATACGTATCTTCAAGCATCAATTCAAATCTTCAAGCAAATAGAACCTGAAACATGTTAAGTTGAAAAGGTTTTGGGTCAACAAAAGTTGGTGAGATTTACATAGGTTTTTGATAATTGAGTAAAAATGATGTGCAATTCATGTGTCATGTCAATCTAGTCCATATGTGAGAACATACTAGAAATAAATCGAGTGCATAATCAACCCTGATGACTGTTATAAAATGATACATACCATACGCTCATGGTCCAATTGAATATGTTATTCGATAACAAACACCCACGTAACCTTTGTAGGAGGCACGTATCCGGGTGGGATTGTCAGTCCAATAGATCTATCAATGTATAACGCCGGCTTGTACGGAGTTAATGATTATGCTAGAATGGTGCTTACTCTAATCATGCTCAAGACATAATGCAACATAGAAAACACATAGACACATTGATGATTGAATTGCATAAATGATGTGGTAACATGTTTCACCCCAAAAACGGTGATAAATAGAAAAGGGGCTATGTAAAACTCACCTTGGTAAAATGTTATCTCTTGAAAATAGTGTGTTGCCCAAATGTGTCAAGTATCACCCTATAATAAGGTAATAAATATGTCTAAGTCTATCAAGTCTACAAATGTATAAGTTCTAGGGCTTCGAATTGGGGATAATTGCTCGTTTGATTATTATTAAAAATATTCGCCAATTGAGAGAAATTTAGTAAATAAATAACCAAAAATCTTTTTAAACTTAAGATGGTTACAAGAATGTGTTTAAAGTGTAAAAAAATAATTTTTATAAAATTATTTTCTTTAATATAGATTATTAAATCTATTTATTACAATTTGTCAAAATTTAACTTTAATATTCAAAAATACTAAAATTAAAGAATTATTGTTTTAAAAATCATATTTCTGTTCTAAATATTTAAAAATAAATTGTATAAAATTTTGGTGCAAAAATAATGAAAATTGAATTTATTATGATTTAATTATGATTAAATCTAACAAAAATTGATTAAAAATATAAAATAATTGATTTTTCTGAATTAAAAATTATTTCAGTAAAGTTTAACTTTATACAAACTCAGGATAATTTTTGGAGAATTTAATAAAATTGTTTTGATATTTTAATGGATTTTTATAAATATAATAGCATAAAATTGATTTTATTATTATAAATATTAAATAAATGAATTTCAGAAAAATAAAAATTGTAGATGAAACTTTGACATCAGATTTGTTAAAAATAATTTTTTTAGAATTTATAACAAGGTTTTAATAATTAAAAATGAATTTACAAGTTTAAATGAAATATATATATAATTGATTTGTTTTTAAAAAAAAATAGGTGAAAAGGGGTGCCCAAGCTGGGACTCGAACCCGGGTTGTCTAAGTTGTAGGCATCAGTCACAACCACTTGGCCTGGGCCTGTGGTTGTGATTGATCTCAGTTTATTAAAAATAAATACAATATAGCAAAACAGTTTCTTCCCCAAATCTATTACTAAGAGCCCTAGATTATTCAATTGATCAGTTCACACGACATTAACCCAATTAATCATGGGGTTAATGTCGTGCACACGCCGATGAACAAAACCCATAAGAATAATTATGCTTACAAGATTGTTTTGATGCTCGATTAGCCGGTCAACCAAAAAGTCAAACTGCGATCGATTGACAAGCTTAGATGATGTTTCAGAGAGATTGGTGGTTGAGAGAGGTGTATGAACGAGTTGTGAAGGCTTGAGGTTGATCAATTTATAGGGTGGGTTGCAGAATCAAGAAATGGTAAGGTTGACTATATGATTAAAGTTCATTCGCGAATTTGTATAATTATGTATCAATTGCTAATCAATACGCGTGAATCCCAGTTAATAAAGGCCGGAAATCACGTTACCTAGGTCAAACCTTGGTTATTGTACATTAATGGAGTCAAATGAATGGTCAAAAAAAAGAAAAGAAAGAAAAAAAATAAAATTCTTCCTCTGTTGCTGCTGTTCGCGTGCAGGAAAAGGAAAAAGGAAGGCAGCGAAAAAAGGGTTAAATACATATAGGGTTGGGTTTAAATCAGATAGAAGGTGTGGAGCAGCTGGGTAAAGCGTGTGCTTGTGTGTGTGGTGACTCGGGTTCGAGACCCGGGTGGAACAAAACATATTTTTTTTTATAAACTGATTGAGAGGGTAGTGGGCCGGATCAGGGATGGGCCTAAGGTGGTTTGGGCTTCGGCTGGGTGGGCTCAAGAGGTAGAAGGTTAGTGGGTTTGGCTTGGTTTGTTGGTTGGGTTAATGTTTAACCAACTAGTTTTATTTTTTATATAAAATCTGAAATTTATATATTTTTTTTTATATTATTATTATTATTATTATTATTATTATTATTATCATATATATATGTATGTATATATATATATATATAAGTTGTGTAGTCGTGAAATAAAACTTAGGCACGTTATGTAAATAACTAGATTTAGTTTTAATTTTTCTAAAAGTAAAAAGGATACAGATTATAATTTTCAAGGGATATATTATGTAACATCAATTTTATTAAATATGGCATTATGTATAATAGAAAATTCTAAGTAAATCTTGAATAACTATTATCTAATATCGTATTTGGGATCAAATAAACATCACACACATTACATGCCATTCAAACTCAGATCCCACATTTTCATTTAATAGAAAAACAAACATCTCCCTCGTCTCATGTTCTTCTGCACACACTCAACAAACATACCTCAATAATTGCATCAAAGTAACCGGAGAAGAGTCAGAACCACATCACGGCCACCACAAACATATGGCTCCATGATCTCAGGTTTCTTCGGCGGTGAAACCGGTTAAGGGATCTGGTTTGCTTAACACTCTTTCTTTACCCTCTGTAATCGGCAACGGCTGGTTATAATCGGCTATGACGGTGTTGTTATGGTGAAATCGCCGCTGACATCCGGCGACCTGATCTACGGTTGCATGTGGTTTTCGCGACTGGATCTGTCTAAGAGGGGTGCGGTGCGGTGTAGAATGGCAAGTGTTAGGGCGGTTGGGAAGAACGAAAGAAAAACGGTGTATGTTTTCATAACCGATGTAATGACGGTTGGCGTCTCAGTCGGTTGAGAAGAAAAAAAAGAAAACGGAGTGATGACAGTTAACGTTAAGATGCATTTGTAAAAGAAAGAAAACGGCGTTATGACTTATGACGGTTACCGTTAAGTTGCATTTTGTATGTATATATAATATACGTTTCCTAATTTGAAATTTTTGGCGATGTTACATACCCGAGATTTGCAAACATGGCATAAGAATGAATGGTACAATGTATAGAGTATGTGTGTGTGCATGTATTTAAAGAGAGAGAGAGATACATTTATTCATGGGTGTAACTATTTAGATTAAATTATATAGTTATGCAAGGTTATACATGAGGTAAACCGTTTGGTAAGTAGAGTTGTCATGCATTGGATGATTACGATATGGAGTGTATGCATAGGTTCCTTATACTCGAGTAAGTGTGAAGGTGTTAGGTATGTAAAGGTTGTTTATTATGTGTAGATTAGTTATAGGATCATGGATGTCATGTTGTCCTAGTAAATACATGAATGGAAAATAGTATGACAGGTAAAGATAACTTGTATCTGGGATTCGTATGCGCGTATGTATTGTTGTGTTATTAACCTTTTGTTATGAGGATGGTAATAAAGATGCAGGTATGTATGTATGAATGCATGAAAAATTGGAGGTTAGGATCTAGAGATTGGATCCGAACTTGCAAAAGGCGGCTGAACATGAGCATTGAGTATTGTTGGATGTTATCTCCAGATTGTGAATAATTGCATGAAGTCACTTAATGAACTAACAAAGTAGTTATGTGGTGGTTGCAGGTTGTTTACTCTACCTCACAAAGCAAGGATGGTTGGAGATCGAGTCAGGACGCGGATTGTACCGGGTCGCGGTCACATTACCTAATAAAGATAAGTTATATTGAATGTAATTGAGAAACAATAAAAGATGTAACACCTATATTATCTTGGAGATATGTTTTTCAAACATTCTAGTATGTTTTTATAAAGCAAGAAATTTTCTAGTTCGTATTTCCGCTGCGTATTTTCTGTTAGAACGGTTTAAGGGTGTTACAAGTTGGTATCAGAGCCCGGGGTTGAGTGAAATCGAGTACAAGAAGGTAAGTACTTGAACTCAAACCCGTGTGCTCTTGAGATTAGTGACCCGTACAATCCAAGACTCTATCAGGACATGAAGGTAGAATTTATTAATAATTCACGTGATACGACCGAACTAATTGAGTAGTTTTATTAAGGTGAGCTTTAGTGGATGATGAATATGCCTCTAGGTCACGGTCCAAGGCAGACATGTGGAACAGTTGGAAAGGTTATCTATCAGAGGGTGAAGACGATAAATTCCTACTTCATGAAAATGAGAAAAAAAAGAAAGAGAAGGAAGTCACAAATCAAACATGGCACGTACATGAAGACATATTATACACCTTGGAAGGAATGCGTGAAAGGTATGATTTATTAGTTTAGTAACTAGTAAGTAGAATGTAGACGTAATGAAGTTGAGAATACGAATGTGGATAAAAGTATGACAGTAGGGAGGATAGATATACAAGTGGAAAAAAAACCCCAATAAGTTGTCTAGGGAATTAGGGGTGGGTAAAGAAATAAGACATGAGTTACAATTCATCTTTCTCATAATGTGTCGTAGTGATTTATGGGACGCCATGTGTACGGTAGGATTTACTAATACATTGGCCAAGTATTAGCCCTTACCATACATATGGATTCTTATAAATTGATAAAATCACATATGGGGTCAGAAAGGATGGTAAGTGGGTAGGGTAGAACAAGTGTAGCATACCTTTATTGATAATAGGATGATATATGAATCATTAAAAGATGCAAATTCAATTGATAAGAAATTGACTTTGTGGCAAGATGCACAAGTCAAAGTGTGGAAATTGACTTTGTGGCATGATGCGCGAGTAAACGTGTGGAAAGTGACTTTGTGGCAAGATGCACAAGTCAAAATGTGGAAATTGACTTTTCGGCAAAATGCACAAGTCAAAGTGTGGAAATTGACTTTGTGGCAAGACGCACAAGTCGAAGTGTGGAAATTGACTTTGTGGCAAGATGCGCAAGTCAATGTTTGGAAATTGACTTCATGGCAAGTTGCACAAGTCAAAAGTGTGGTTTATGACATCGTGGCGTGATGCACGAGTCAAAAAGGGGTAGATAATTAACTTTTTAGCAAGAAGCGTATATACACGTGTGACCATGAGAATCATGACAGGTATGCCTTGCAAATTGGGAAGGTAGAATAATTCACATGATGGGTCAAATTGGTAAAAAAAAAAATTAAAAAAAAATTAAGAAATGTAAAATGACCCACGTGAGGGGTCAACTTAGGTGGAACATTGTACAAATGTAGAATAACCCTTGAAACGGATTGAGATGTCCATAGGTGAGCATGGATCATACATGTATTGAATGAATGGATCGAGTTAATAGATAAGTATGGCCCAAATATGCGTTGAATGCATATGCTTGAAACTATAGGTTAGTACGACTCAAACATCCATGAATGAGAGGTAGAATGCATATTATATGTAGTGTCGAACAGGGATGAAGAAGAGAATTGCATTCCTATCTCCAACAATGAAAAATTTAAAAGTTGTAAGTATGTAGTTAATAATTTCATTGGGATAAACATGTTGTGCGACCAATGAAATGAATGAATAGGTATTATACCTATAGTTTTATTGATGTGGGTAGAAATACAAAGTAACTAACGGTAGAAACGAATTGTGGAAAGATAGTTAAGAATGCATTAATGGTTTGACTCTGTGAAAAGGAAAAAAAAAAAGTTGATTGGTAAGAGTAACACATGTATTAATAAGATTGCATGAAATGCTTATCGCATGAAATAAACATAATCAATTATCAACTAGGAGTTGTTGGTGTGACAAGTAAACATAAATACGTGGCTAAGAATCGTATGAATAATTTAATTTGACAAGGAAATGAATATTTTCTTTTTGCAAGAAATGAATGAATATTGTTTTCATAAGCTTTCTAGATTAAAAAGGAAGTACAAAGGATACTTCCAACTATCATTAGAAAGATTAGAAAGAATTGATGGTCGAATGTCATAAATTAGTAAGAAATGACAATTTGAAAGGTCAAACTGCTGAAAGGTTTGTGAAAGTAACAAATAAAATGTAAGGATCTTATGCAAGAATGTTAAATGTGTGACATGGTTTTGTATTTGAATGAGAATTTTATGAAAGAATTCTAGATAAACAGACCTTGAATGTGAAAGGAACCTTCAATGGACTGTTGAAAGTCTCCTATATGACTAACTGTTGATTTTGTAGACACGAATAATCTAACTCTTGATATAATGAAACCATTAGAATTGGTGAAAGGATGACTACAAGTTGGAACTAGTCATGTGAATGATTTGGACCAAGACAAGTTTGGCATCAACATTGGCTAGAAGCGAACCTATTCGGATTACATATTGTTGGCTAACGCCATGAAAGCAAGGTTAGTAAAATGCTTAGCTTATAATTGTTAGATAGAAAGAGTTAAATTGAATAGTACCTACGTACGAATAAGTGATAGTTCAAGTATGATGTGGTATGGAATGTTTGACTTTTAAAGGTAAAACGGAGGGTACATATTGAGGATCATATTCCTGAGTTCACACTTTCCCCTACTCAACCTTTCATCAATTACTTGATCGGGTTTTGAAAAGAAAAATAAAACGGAGGGTTTTTTATTGTTTTTGAAAAAGGTTTTGGTTTTTATAAAAGAAAAAGATAAAAATAGTAGAGTAGATAGAAATGCATATCTCGGAGCCCTCCGTATAAATAGTTAAGTTTATTATTAGAATTAATAATTTAGGATAGTCAAATGTGAGGAAGACGAGAGGGATCTTGAAGTGTTGACTCCTTTATAGAGAAGCGGGCCACTACTAAGCAGCGTGCGCAACCTTCCAATGTGGGCCCTCATGAAGGTACTCCACCAGGTCCTCGCATATAGCGGGCTCCTCAAACCGCGGCCAAGTCTCTGGTCCTCGAACTTATCCTCTTCTTTAATTGAAGGCTTAACTTCCGACCTAGAACATCGTACACCTCCCTTAGATCTCGCATTCCGCATCGAAGGTTCTCTCTTTGGAGTCAATCCCGGCAACCTCGTATCCCCTAAGTAGGTTAACGGTCATGAAGACTGAACGATCTCTCTTACGCCTATCTCACGCGACACGTACCCTCATTGGCTAACGACGTTGTACTAACGAGAACTAGAAATAGAATCTTTAACTTATTTATCTTTTAAGTGACGCTTTATTATTTAGTGATCAATTAAATATAATGTCGGTTTAAATGAATGATGACTTAATTACCCAAACCATAACCTCCCGGACTGAATGCAATCCTTGATAGAGGTGGCACATAATCCTAAATGCGTGCCGTCCGAAGATCACTGGTGCGCCCGTAAGGAAACCGCCCATTACCAAGAACATCATTCAATCATCTGGTAAGTACCAGAAATGTGTCACTCAGATTTGGACCACTTCAGAAGCCATTGCTTAGAATCCGGTTTGGATATCAGAAGCCCGAAGGATCTGTCTCACTAACGGTTTCCTCGCCTTGGATCTAGCTCGAGATTACCAGAAGCTGATTATACCTCTAGTCGATTAATTAAGTTATAGTAATTTAAGTTATTAACTTAATCATCATTCAAACCTGTCATAAAGACAAACAATCGAAGATTAGAAGAAGACAAAACAACAAGTAACTAAAAATAAACTACTATTAATAATAATAAAAGTCTACAAATCGAAGTGCGTTCGGGAATTATGAAAAGATACAACCATAAGAAATAGTCAACACAAGAACATGGCTGCTCATAAACGAGCTCTCCATCTTCAAGTGATATGTAACTCACACAATCCTCACAACCCTCGATATTTATTGCATAACTACTCTACGATCGCCCGCTTGACCGAATTATACAAGGTAGGACGAGGCCTAATCTTGGTGGGTATGTTAGGAGGGCCCTAAGGCCTCCCATGATCTTTGCAAGACTCCTAGAAGTCGACCCAAGAAGTGCTCAAGTCAAGGTGTGAAGGGATGAACAAATGGTGGGGGTTAGCTTGCTATTTATAGAGCTCAGGGGCAGCACGAGTGTGCATTAGAGTGCTAAGTGCGTGCTTGCTATCTTACGTACATTCTGTTGCTGCATGGCAGACCCTGTATGTACCTTTTGTCCCTGGCACGGCCGTGCCCCTTCATCTGGCACGGGCGTGCATGCCCTGATGGCTCTGATTTCTTGCTCTCCAAGTTTGCTGCATTGTTCTCTTGCGTTCGAGGCCTTCATGCAGGTGTGCGTGGACGTGCTTGGTCACTCCCGGGCTGATTTTAGCATTGTTTAAGTTCCGGGATTGTCTTCAAAACATACAGTGAACTGGCTGGAAGTCTTGTATCTTCAGGAATCTCCTGATTTTGCCTGTTTTCACCCGAAAATCCTTTGTTTCCTTCTCAGAGCTCCATTTTCTTGATAAATACAAATAGGAACGAATTAAGTATCAAATATTAGTAGCATAACCTTAATTGAGTCCTATTATGAGACTATTTATGCCCGTTTTATATGTTAATTTTGTGACTTATCAATCACCACCAGGGAACCCTAATCAAGATGTTTTATCTTCATCGAATACGAGTAATGATCTAGAGATGGCAGAGAATTTAAATGTTCAAGCGGCGATTCCTGTTTCTGAACATCCGGAATCTCGGATTCATCAGATTCATTCACTAGAACAGGCTATTGATGATCCTGGAAGTAGTGTGATGACACGAGGACAACTGAGACGTGCAACATCACATCATAATATTGGAGCCCTTGCCCTGTATGCCAAAATCCAGAAATCAGGTTGTCAAAATGATTAGTCGTTTGCTCGTTATGTTTCACAGGTTGAACCAAGAACATACAAGGAAGCTTTACAAGACGAATCATGGGTGGATGCGATGCAGAAAGAACTACAACAATTTCAGAAACTCGGAGTCTAGACGTTGACCGATTTACCACCAGACAGAAAGAAGATAGTCACTAAATGGGTGTTTATCTGCAAAAAGGATGATCGAGGCATTATTGTCGCTTTTGGGAGCTAACAAATAATTTCCATATGTTACAGAAACATTTGTTTGTGAAGTACCTGAGTCAAGTGAAACATCCAAAAAGTGATGAAATAAGTGTGGCGCCTATCACTAAGGAAAACATACCGTGGGCTACAAAAAGCAATTTGCACGACTGTGGAATTTTTTTGATGCGGCATATGGAAAAATATATGGGCGTCGGCGAAACATTTGACTGCGGGTTTAGTAGGCATGGATAGAAAAAGTTAGCGGAGCTGCGGAGACTAAGAACAAAGTATGCTACACATATTCTACTTTCGGCTGCAAATGTTTTAAGGGGAAAAATTATCGCTAGAACAACCCGGAAGTAGGTTTATGATATGGTCAGAGAATAGTTGGCGAAGGTTGTTTAAAACAATTATGTTAAAGGATGTGTGGTGTTTAAAACAATTGTGTGTAAAAGAACTAATTCTACTGCTGTTGTTGATGTAACTCTGTTACAAGCATCACGGTATTTTGAAGGCATGATCCGTATTTTTGCTCAAATGCCTTGTAGTATGTCATGATTATGTTAAGTTGTATTACAATGTTGTAATGCACCTATGGTGTTAAATTATGTATTTTCAAGTTTATAAATATGTATTTGGGTTTGTTGTAATGCAACATATTATTAGTATCCAAACAAACGTATCCAAAGCATTTGGGTTTGTTTTTTCCTGACGATCTACATTTAAAGTTAAATGTTTTAAAGTGATATGGTTTTACGTTAAAAGTTAAAAGTTAAAACTTTAAATTTTAAAAGTCCAGATTGGAACAATTCTTTTTCTAAATCTAGAAAATTAATATGGTTTTATTCCATATATTTTATTTTTTGTGTACAGTAAAAAGTACACTGTGGGGGAAGGATTCAGTATTTAAAAAGGTATCCTCAACCCACAATACTTTTGTCTATGATATATTCACAAAAATGGTGTCACCACCAAGCACACCTCCACATGATGCTCTAGAAAACATAGACTTTTATCCGGTTAATTATTACCTAAGGCCTTGATACCACCTACCTGTTGAAGCTCCTGGACATGGTGTACCGGTTCAAGGTGATAACATCCTCCCTCAACCTTTGGACCAGCTTGCTACCATAGTAGACAATGACAATATGTAAACAGGATGTATAACCCAACACCACCCCCCGCACACACCCACCCACAACAACCTAAAAAATCTTAGAAATGACAATATGTAAACGGGATGTAAAACTACGAAAATTACAAATTACATGTGATAGTATATATGAAAATATATGTAAGAACATTACATGGAAAAAAATAAATAAATTACATTATAATATTGAAAGAATAGTGTAAAAAGTTGTCAAATATTTGTAATATTACATGTAAAAGAATAAAATCACACAACAAACTATATTTAACATCAATTAGTCAGCAAAAAAAAGTGTCAACACGAATATATATTAAAAAGGTTAGATGTAAAAGAAAAAAGAAAAGGCAAAAGTTTTGTTATAATCTTGAATAGTGAAAAATTGACAAAAATTAAAATATGTGTAAAAACCATATTTTTTATTATAATCTTGAAATAGTGTAAAAAACACCCCAAAAATGACATATGAAAATATGTGTACAAAAGGCATATATAAAAAAGGTTACATGAAAAAAAAAATGAAAAATAAACATTTATATTACATCTATTGATTACAGTGAAAAGTTGTAAAAAAAAATTGTAGTAATAATGACAAAAAGAACTTTATGTAACATCAAATTTTCATCCTAGAAAAAAAAAATGTTAAAAGGTTACTTGAAAAAAAAAAATTATGAAATGTAAGGCCCCAAACCCGGGCACCCTACCATCGGGTCTCATTACAGTTTACCGTCTAAAAACTAACAATTTTATTAAAATCACGCTGCAGAAAAATAATTACAACCGTACAAATTGTTTTTTTTTTAAATAGTTTGTTAATAAATATGAAAACTACGAACGCTATTCATGCTATCACGAGTAATCACGTCCGCTAGCCAAGATGCATCACCAACTCGAACAAACCTGCAACACGGTCTAACATACACGCAAAAGTCAGCTATGCTGAGTGAGTTCAAATAGTTTAAGTTTATAAAATTAAACCACCTCATAACCACTTTATTTTTAAAACCCAACTTCATCATATTAAAGTCATCATTAATTAATTTAAACGCTTCATCTTCAACACCCCACCTAATATGACTCATAAGCATTACTTACTTATCATCCATCTCGACCCACAGCTATGACTTTGCAACACACTGTCGCTACACACGACTAGTTCATCTATACTCTGCTTAATTGTACCAGGCACCCTCTAGTACAATTCATCACAAGAAACTCAATATTATCATCTTTAACAAAAACACAACACATACCCACCGATTTATCTATATGAATGCAAATAAAACACATAAGGTGAGAACCTACCACATAATTTGGTCAAATCACAAAGAAGTGACCCTTTCTAGGACACTTCGATATCCTTTTTCATCGACGGCCCGTCACAATCTCAAAACTCATCACGTAAACGTGACAATCATCTTTAGCCTCTTTAACTCATCGTGTCGCAAGGACAACGACAATCGTCTTTGCCACTAAGGCTTACTCTTTAAAACATCACGGGGGCGTACACCTTACACATAGCACATAGACACACACACACATAGGTGCCTATAACTCAACATATTGCATCTTTATGTGGATTAACCACTAGCAATGTAATCTCGCCACTAAGCCCATCTCCAAACATTTAAGGACACGCACGCATCCCACGTACGTGCAACCAAATTACATATCTCGTATCTCATTACTCTATAAGTGTCACACGACACTCCTATGTTTCTAACCATTCACCATTTAGGCTAAAAAAAATAAGACTTGACTCTTTATAAATAACAACTCTACCTAAATCTCATTATGGTATTATAAAATTGTACCTCTAAACCTCTTGACTCATTCAACCGTTGTAGAACCAACTCGTTAGAAAACGTTTATAAAAACATTTAAGTCGTAAAGCTCTTTAATTTAATCAACACATTAGAATGTATGAAAAAGAGGTATAGCATGTATGATAGCTCCAAAAATATTTAAAAACAGAAAAATAGGGGAATTAGAACTCACTGGTTGCAAGCTTCCAATTCAAAAGCTAGCCGTCTCTAATTGCGTCCTCGGGCAGATCTTGTAACCAAATATTCCGCGGTTAAATTCCACTTGATCACGCACCCGTTAACACATTTAAGTCTATTGATAAGAAACTTTAAACTCACGGACTTCCAAACCCAAACCGGATCCAAACCAATCCAAGTGAAACCCTTCCATTAAGAAACATTAAACAGGTTCTCATGCATATACCTTGACCAACAAAAACATGCGTAGGACTTAACCAACATATCAAGTGTACACTAAAGTATAGCTTGGTACAAATTTTTCTAAACTATGGCTACTCCCCATGGTTCTGTAGAGAAATTAATAAATGTACACACATGCACACTATATCATCTCGAAACAACACCCATGCCCATACATGAGTATCACAGTTAAACTCTCATACCCAAGGAATTACATACAAGCCCATGCATCAATGTCAATGTATGCAACCTCACGTCTATTCCTAGATAATGTTATCATTACCATATTATCCTATAAATCCAACCATAAACCCATGAAAACATGACTACCACCTTCATCTAAAAATTAAACAATACCTATTTTGCAAACTGCATCCACAACGTACACCACCACCGGACAACCATCATCGTAGCCATCAACCAGAAATTATCAACACCCTCCATCGACTCCCTCTTATTAGTCTTCATTGGTCCGTTCGTCGTCACCAAACTCAAACGCCACTGTCGCGCCTACAATTGTCGCAGTCATCGTAGCCATAATCGATCACCACCACAACCACCATCATCACAATCTTCGCCCTACGCCGCCACCATCAGCAATACTACCTCGTCGCTACGCATTGCCACCACCACCCTCGTACACCATGGTCCACTACTAGAAAAATGACATTTTGCTACAAAATTTTCTTACTGAAAAAAATTTGTCACAAATTTTAACAAAGTTGCTACTCATTTGTGACGAAAAAAAAAACTACAATTTTTTTAGTAAATTTGTGACACAATATATCTACAAATTCTTAGGAAATTGCGTAGGAAATGCGTCACAAATTTCCTACACCATGTTTTCGTCACAAATGCGTTAAAAATTGTGTTACAAATGTGTAGTAATAGGTTTGCGACTAGGGTTTTTTCTAACATCAAGGTTTTGTTGAAAATGAGTCACAAATCTTGCATTTTCTTGATTTGTGACGCATTTTCAACAAAACCTTGATGTTAGAAAAACCCTCGTCGCAAACCAATTACTACACATTTGTAACACAAATTTCAACGCATTTGTGACAAAAACATGGTGTAGGAAATTTGTGACGCATTTCCTACGTAATTTCCTAAGAAATTTGTAGATATATTGTGTCACAAATTTGCTAAAAAACTATAGATTTTTTTTCGTCACAAATGAGTAGCAACTTTGTTAAGATTTGTGACGCATTTTTTTCCGTAAGAAAATTTTGTAGCAAAATGCCAATTTTCTAGTAGTGTGTACTAGAAAATTGGCATTTTGCTACAAAATTTTCTTACGGAAAAAAATGCGTCACAAATCTTAACAAAGTTGCTACTCATTTGTGACGAAAAAAAATCTATAGTTTTTTAGCAAATTTGTGACACAATATATCTACAAATTTCTTAGGAAATTACGTAGGAAATGCGTCACAAATTTCCTACACCATGTTTTTGTCACAAATGCGTTGAAATTTGTGTTACAAATGTGTAGTAATTGGTTTGCGACGAGGGTTTTTCTAACATCAAGGTTTTGTTGAAAATGCGTCACAAATCAAGAAAATGCAAGATTTGTGACTCATTTTCAACAAAACCTTGATGTTAGAAAAACCCTTGTCGCAAACCTATTACTACACATTTGTAACACAATTTTTAACGCATTTGTGACGAAAACATGGTGTAGGAAATTTGTGACGCATTTCCTACGCAATTTCCTAAGAATTTGTAGATATATTGTGTCACAAATTTACTAAAAAAATTGTAGTTTTTTTTTCGTCACAAATGAGTAGCAACTTTGTTAAAATTTGTGACAAATTTTTTTCCGTAAGAAAATTTTGTAGCAAAATGCCATTTTTCTAGTAGTGGTAGTGGTCATAACCGAGCTCAACATCACCATCATCTTAGTCGAACACCTCCATTCCAAGCACATCAACCACCACCACTGCGTATACCATTAAAACCACCCCACACCATCACTACCACCACCGAAGACCTGTACCACCATCATCGAACCCCGTGATCAACATCATAACGACAACCATCATCACGCCGGAACACCACCACTTTCCGGTTCCAACTCCACCGGAGTAACATCCTGTCTCGAACCCGTGCAAGAAAGGAATAAACGAATGAAATAGAAGGGAGGTTACCTAATTGAACGAATTGGAGATCGGATTAACCCTGCACTAGTGAGAACCACCGTTGCCGTCGACTTCGTTTCTTTTTCTTTGCCGTTGACACACCTAGGGCTTTGCATGCCCTAGGTTTCTTTTATGATAGTTGAAATCATAATTTTCACTTAGGGCCCTTTAACATTCATTACTTGGCAATTTATTCCCAAAGATTCTAAAACAACTCTAAACAATGACAACCGGCCTTCACCTCAAAATTTTTGTATTCAACAATGACACGCGTTCTCGTCTAGCCATTAAACAATAACTCGTGCACCATGTTTCATTTGTCGCCTCAATGGAGAGGCCACATAGTGTTTTATTAAAATGGTGAAAATTGGGATTTTACATGAAAAAGATGATTTTATAGTATAATACGGTTTGCTGTAAAAGTAGTCACAAAAGGGTAATGGTACAAACTAACGGAAATGACAAAACAAAACTTTATGTAACATCAATCACTCAAAAAACCTATCTAATATTTTTAAATTATAGGCAAAACCTAAAACCTACATAGT
Organism: Ambrosia trifida; assembly: GCA_028751855.1. NCBI lineage: Eukaryota > Viridiplantae > Streptophyta > Magnoliopsida > Asterales > Asteraceae > Ambrosia > Ambrosia trifida. The sequence continues at coordinate 168,009,510 of CM054123.1, read as the reverse complement.
ATATTATAATTTCAGCTAGGAAAAAAACTATACTGAATCTTTTTTGACCTGTGAAAAGACAAAAAGCTAAAACAAAAAGACAAACAAAAAAAAAAGGAAAAAGAAAATGTAACAAAGAAAAAAATACAACTACCAGATAGGTACTTTAATAAAAATCAGCCATGTTACGTATGCATATTAAAATAGGATTTGCAAAAAATGTAGCAACAAATGTTTAGGTAAACATAAAAGAAACCAATATTTTTTCTTTGACAAAATAGACCATAATAAATGCACGAAAAAAAGTCAACAGACTTAATTAAAAAAATATAAGAAATTCATGTAACATCTAAAGATATTTATTTCCTTACCTACCTAAGATCTCATTTAAATGTTGCCAACCTGAAAAGTGTAGTTACTTCTTTGGTTTAGTTATTCTAGGATAGAGAAGCACAATCTCAAATATATATATATATATATGTATGTATGTATGTATGTATGTATGTATGTATGTATGTATGTATGTATGTATATGTCAAATTGGCAAAGGAATGGAAAGCAGAAGGTGAAACAAGAAGATTATGAAGAAAAAACAAACAAGTTGAAATACTTGATGGTTGGGAAAAGGCTAAGGAAATTAGCAACAACATCAACATCTACATCATCTATCCAGATGACTAATTCAAAAAATATCTATAAAACCATGAAGGTTAGTATGTATTACCGTTAAAAAAATAAGAGAAATAATTGTATTCTTAAAAAAAATAGTTCTTCTATCTTTTAAAGGTTGTGAAAAAGGAGGAGCAAGGTGTTCAAGGGGGTTTCGAAACACGAAATGTAATACTTCATGAAGAGTACAGAACGACCACCCAACTCAGGGCAAAGGAAGAAGAAGAAGCCGATGACGAATGGTTTAGTTCTATTGATTGGGATTTGTATTTCCCAAGTCTCAGTTCATGCACACGTGGTCCACATAATGTGATAGCAAATGTAAAGGACAAAACAGCCATCCAACTTAGAGCAAAGCAAGAAGAAGAAGAAGAAGAAGAAGAAGAAGAAGACGAATGGTTTAGTTCTATAGATTGGGATTTGTATTTACCAAGTTTCATGTCATGCAACCGTAATCCAACACGAAATGAAGAAGAAGATTTTCAAGGGGGTTCGATACACGTAATGCGTTAGTTGATAAAGAAGACGATGACAAATGGTTTGCTAGTATTGATTGGGATTCGTATTTCCCTTCTTACGTATCGTGCACTAGTGCTCCTACGCACCTCAATTATATTAAGTAACTCAAAAAATCAGAAGTAAACACATAAAATAGAATGTTATGTCGTTTGTAAGAGATAGATGGGAAGGGTTGTTTATTAATATTTCGTTTTATAATTTAACGTATGTTTGTATGGGTGTCTTCTGTTTTGTTTGTGAATATGTATGTTCTATTAGATTATTAGTAGCATACGCGAAAACAAAAAAATGGATACATGGTGTGAGAAAAATAAAAATGTTAGAATCACCTAACAACAATTGTAACAAATTTGTTTGACCTATATAAAATAACATACGAATACATATGTAACATTAAGCGTTGTGTAAAAAAGAAAAATTGTTTTAAACGTATATACATAAAATTCAAAATAAAAAACAGCATCATAATAGCTGTGACATACGTAATTAATTGTTATAAAAACTAAGTAGTTAAATGTCAAAAATTCAGTAAGGTGTGGAGAAAACAAGTGGCTTAAAAAATAAATAAATGAAGGGTGTGATTAATTATCTTGTTTAATTGTACAAGAAGTTAATAATGGGTTTTTTGATAAAAAAAAATAAAATATTGATTAGTAAATGTGTGTATATGATACACTTGTCATTGAGACTATAAAAATAGGTTGATGTTACTTTAATAGTGTATATAGTACACTTATGATGTGACTACACATTGCAAAATCCTACACTCAAATCCTCTATACCTGATTCTCTCTCAAGTTACGTAAAGGTTACTTGCAAAATGAAAACATCTCACCTAACTAGTGTACTCATATACTTCCAAAAAAGAAAAAATATAAATAAAATGGGTAATCGATATCTTCAATTCCATATACTATTGGAGACTCCTTAACCTTCCTCACACAAACAAAAAAAAAATCACATCCTCAATAAATACTGAAAATAAGTGTGATAGAAGATTAAGTTCATGGAGTTGTGTGCTTCTCGGAGAGAGGCGATCCTCAAGACTTCGTGGACAAATTATAATCCGGGGAGACGATTCTATACTTGTCCGTTAGAGGTAATACACAATTATTATTTTTTGGAAAATATTTAGACTTGAGTAGAAAAATTGATCAAACTAAAAATCCGTATCTTGAAACAGAACAACGTTTGTCGGTATTACAAATGGTTTGATCCGCCAATGTGCCTTCACTCGACAAAGATAATACCTGGTCTTTTACGGTCAAAGAATAACCTGGAAGAACATGTTAGCAACCTCAAAGACGATATTCGAATGGAAGAATAAAATAATATGGTGTTTGGTTATCGCATTAATATTCTCAAAGGTCATTTGGGGAGCATCTAGCTTTTAAGGGGGAACCAAGATACCTAATATTTGTATGTTGTCATCAGTTGTGTGTGAACCTAATTATGGTCCTGATGTGGAATGTTTTCAAGTTTAAACCAAGTTTAATGTTTCTATGGGAAAAAATGTGTAACATAGAACAATCTTAATGTTTTCAAAAAAAGAATATGCAAAGCTGCAAAAAAACATAGTTTAGATAGATAGCTTTGACCATTTATACAATAAATAAAAACATAAAAATAAAGACACCAACAAAAAAATAATAAGAGAACAAAGTTAAAAGCATTCCATAAGGTTATATAAAAACAACCATAAACTATCCTGAGCCCAAAAGCGAGCACAAACCACCATGCAGTTCAACATGTTACAGACGTAACAGACTGGGTAACAAATGTTACAGTTGTAACAGACTGATTAGTGTTAAGTAGTTATTAAAGCCTAACTGAAACACATGCAACAAAACACATCTTCAAAAGATAGATGGCTCAGTGATAGTCCATACAAGTAGCCCTAAGTAGCTGGAGAGGGGGTCTTGCTTTGTGAGCTTGCACTAGATTCCGTTGCGGCAACATTTGACATCTTCTTGCAATTACGAGAATCATGATCTGTAACGTATTGCATGCAAGTGTGACAGAGTCTAGGAGCTTTGGGGGCTTCGCATCCTTCGTTTCAGCAGCGGACTTCAAACGTCGATTCCTTCCACAGCCTTTAGTACGGACAACTTCGGGATTGTTACATGAGATGTCCACATCCAAAGATTGGCCAACCAACTCTTCAACAACAGCCTCGTTTGATTCAACAACAGGGGCTTCAATAGACCTGTGATCAACAAGATTAATCTTGATAGCTTTTAAACGCTCAACCAAGTTAGAAAGGAGATCCGTGTCACTACGAACAACATCCACACAATCGCTAACCAAATCTAAAATCTCGTTACACATAACAGCTTGTGGGGAGTTGTCAACCCCATAACGATTTTCAACTGAAAAAAAGTCCTCTTGGGCAATGCATCACGTAGCCACCTAGTAGCAACATACTTGGTAGGAATCTTTTGAATATTTTTAACCCGATAAACACAAAATACATGATGACAAAGATACCCAATACGGTTGAATCCCCTACACGAACATTCAGCCGATGCATCAACGTCGCTGAACTTGACCCTGCACAAAAATAAGATTATTTTAAAAACCTATACCTCGACACACATTCAGGCCAGATTAGTTAATAAAAGATTAAAAAACAAAGGATTTAATACATTAAAATGGAATCTCTAAAAAATAAAATAAAAATTACCTTAAACACATTTACATAACCGTTCATTTGATCTAGGTGAGTGACTGAAAATACCAATATATCAGCAACAGCCTTAGTGTTAGAGACATAACAACATTCCTTGCCCTTAGCAATCTCTTTGAGTACTTCCAGAAAAAAGAGAATGAGTATACAACTCAAAGGCGTGTTTTTCAATGGCTAAACCGGTCGTGTCATTAAATTTTGCAGAAGACGTTTTATAACCAGCCATCCTTTGGTGATATCGCTGTGCATCAATTCAGGTCTCATAACAAATCATATATAGAACAAGAGTATTAGCACTGGTAGAAGTTACTTTGAAAGACGCATTAGAGCTTTCGTAATGGGATGTAGTTTTCATCAAGCAACACATGGGGATCTCTCGGAAGTAAGCAGGTACCCAGCGATCCCTAATATCGTACATCTCCTTCAACCAAGAATGATCGTGAAGACCAAAATTATCCAAAAGTTCTTTCCAACCGCTCTCGAAGGTAGAGGGCTTGATATAAACATTCCATACCAAACGATGTATGCATTGCCTGAAATCACTGTTCTGTAACAAATCACCTGAGATCTGCCAGAAAAAAAGGGATAAAAATCAATAACAATATCTAGAAAATTAAGAAAGAATAAAATCAAAATGGATGTGTACTATGCAGGTATTACCTTCGCAGGTAACTTCTTCAGGCGGTGGTGAGATTCAGTAAAAACTTGTAGTATCGCTTGCCTCATAGCTGGATCTTGATCAGATAATACTAATAATGGTTGCTTTCCATGAGCTTTCAGAAAAGATTGGAGCAACCATTTGTAAGATTCAATGGTTTCATTAAATAGAAGACCCACACCGAATGTTACACACCTTTTGTTATAATCAACACCAGTGAAAGGAACAAATATCATGTTATACCTGGGAAAAAAATCAATAAAAAGTGCATTATATAACGCCTATATAGCTAAACAAGACCTATATACAATAATATAAATACTTACTCATTGGTTTGATAAGTGGCATCAAATGCGACAACATCACCGAAAACCTTGTAGTTCAGCTTCGAAATTTCATCAGCCCAAAAGACAGATATAAGTTGACCATTTTGAACAACAAAGTCATAAAAGAATTCGGGTAAGCTATTAGCATGATCACGAAAGCGATCCAACACTAACTGAGAATCTTTCTCACCAATAAAAATTCTAAACTTTTGGCTAAAGTTTTTGCAGTCGACTGGGGTGCCATGGACATTATGATGCCCCGCTTCATTGAAACATAACAACTGTGTGCTTTTACTGGACCAATCTTGTTGAGACTCATTCTATGAATGAACTGCTTAGAAGAAAAGCTAAGCTTCCTATTAGACTTTGTAAGATCACGGTTATAATTATCAACAAAAGGATGGTTATGCTCCTCTACAAACTTATTAACCACAAAACGACCATCTTCTTTGCATAACATAACACAAATGTGTGCATTGCAATCACTGAGTGTAAAGCTAGTCTGACAAAACATCATAGACTCTTCGCATAATGTGTCAAACTTACGCTTCTTTTGAGGTTTACCATATTTGTTACATCGATAATATTTATGAGTAATAAAACCGTTCCACACCTTGGATTGTCCTCTTCTAACAGAAAAACCAGCTTGTTCAGCATAAACTGAATATAGGGTAAACGCGTCTTCCTAGTTGTCAACTGAACGTCCCACGGTTGAAGAGTACTTCAAATCAATATTGGGAGTCCACAACCTAGTTCCATTTGGTGTTTCAAAAATATAAAACGACTCTTCATTGATGTAACATTTCGCATTGAATTATTTGTACGTTACGTTGATTATTAATAAAACGTTGAATTTCATCATTATCGTCCTTTTAAAAAATATTTCGTGACGCAATTGGACCCCTAGTACTATACTATATACGTATAACATCATTATATTTTTGATTTAATTGTCAAAAAATAAAGGCATGGGCCGGGATTCGAACCCGAGCCCATGGCCGGTTCAACATACACCCACAACATAACCAGCTAGTCTACAAGCTTCACTTGGTATAACACTGAATAATCTATACTATATATAATATGCATATAGGAGGGGCAACTTTGGTCATTTGCCAGGGTACAAACCTTGAAAGCATATTGTACAATCATTCGGTGCACAAAAACTCTTAATCTTCTAAAGATGCAAGTTGTGATGCATGTTGTACAAGCCTCTTATGCAAAAAAAAAAAAAAAAAAAAAAACGGGATACTTCATCAAACTAGGGTTTCTTTCATCTCATATCTCACATCATAACCTTATCCGCCCCCCCCCCTCTCTGGCGATTCAAGAATGTAGGTGATTTCATCACCAGATCGATGAATGTTTCCCAAGATCAATGAATATTACAACCTATGTTAATGGTAAGTTTTATAAATATTGTAGATCCATAGATGTGTTATAAATATTGTTCCGCGAATATTTGTGATGTTTAGTCCCCTCACTCTCTCTCTATCTCTCTCCAGATTCAAGAACACTAGAGATCGGGTTTCAACTTTCAAGATCTGTTTCATCATCAATTCGTAGTCATCATCATTTGTTCAGCTTTCAAGATCCGTATCAGCATATTTGGATCTCTGACTCTGTCTTCTTCATCACGATTAGGGTTATATCTTTCATTTTTGTGAATCGTTTAAGTCGTTTTCTACATAACCCTAACTTTAGATTCTGTGTAAGTTCATTTCTTTACCAAAAATTGAGACTCTGCGTTGATTAACTTGTTAAATTAATTAAAGTTCTGGATTTGTTTTGGTGTAATACTTTCAGATCGCCTTCTCATAAATCGTCATTGGATCTTGAAACGTTTGGTGCCACGGAGAACGACTTTTCCTTGAAGATGGTTAATGCGTTTTGCTTCAAGAATATGCAGGTAAGCATTATGTTAGGGTTTCAATGTTAGTACATAGGCTGTCAGATATTTTCTTACACTTTGAGCCTTTGATTGATGAATATTGTAGTCTTGGGATTTTGATGTGCATAGTTGTGCATCTTTCCGTGCAATCAACCTCGCCTCTAGCTGTACAACGTTTCATTGACTTGAATTGTGCTATGTGTTTGGTTTCATTGTGTCAAGCATTCTAAATATATTTTCTGAAATTAAAATACCTGGTTCAGGTGTAGTTCATACACATTACTTAATATTATTATTGTTGTTGTTATGATGATGATGATTATTGTCGTTATTTTATTATTATTATTATTAATGTGAGATAGCTAATAAGTTTTGTACACTATTTTTGTAGTTGGAGTTGATGCAGATGAAGAATGAATTGAACTGCTATGGTATGCGATTTCTATGTAGACTAAGCTAAACATTCACAGCTTGCAAAGTTTAAAAGAACGGAAACGAGCTTTTATGGCGTTTTCCCTTTGCTTCAGAGGCGTAGGCTTTAAGGCGAACCTTTAAGGCGAATCTTATAAAAATAAAATATTAACTAATCACATCATCATATTCATCAAAAAGTTCAAAAAACACAATAAAAACATGAAATGTTTGAAATGGGTATAAAAAGTCTAAAACATCAAAAACAAACATCCAAACCCCATGAGGCGCAGCTTTCCTTAACGCCTCAACGTTATAAGGCGCACGCACCAAATACCCTCAGACTCGATTTCATACCGAATCGCCTTGAGGTGCACCTCAAGGCACACGCCTCGACTGTTTTTTAAACCATAATAGCTAGGGTGGATGTATAATAATTATATATGCGGTCATGTTTAAGTTGTTAGCTACTTTTTATTAGACACTTAGGTGTTCATTTAATATATATGGCTACATGTGCAACAGCTCTTGGTGTTGCTGCACACACCAGATTATCGAGCAGGCTTCCAAGGTTGATTCGATGGATACTAATGCAAACTAATCTTCACTGCGTTTCAGCTCAAAGGTGAATTTAAGCTATGACTATCCCTAATGACACAAATTACCTGTCTTTAGTAACGTTTATTGATGCGATTTGTTGTGGTTGCTCTTAGGGTGTTAGACCTACCGAAGGGCTCACTTGTCTTCATCTGCACAAGACATGAATTGCTGGCATGACACAAAATACTTACAATGACGGTTGGTCTCTAAGCTATGGTGAATATGACTCGCTAGAAGAGGGAAAGGAGTGCCTAGCCAACATGAATATGTACTCTGAGGACACCCAGCATGGTTTTGAACATACGTTGAAGTGGCTGAAGCATTAGGCTTATACAAGAATTGTGAAGCGTATTGAGCTGCATGCCAAAACATGCCAGTTTTGTAACCCCAATAAATCAAGATGTTCGTTCAATCAAGTAATATTTTTAGTAAGATGCAATGATAATCAAGGTTTAACATCGTGTTTTCTTATCTATATTGTGTTTGTACTTTCTTATGAAAGTTTCGTTTGAATGCATTTTATCTTTGTAAAGTTATGTCTAGCTATATTACCATAGCAGTTACTATGTAGTTGATGGAAGCATAGTCATTAAGTGTTCAGCATGAGCATACCACTTTACAGATACCACAAGCTTAACTTGGACCTGAAGATGCACTTGAAGTCGGATCCAAAACTGAACGAGAGCCAGCTGCATACGGTAGGCCTACAATGTGATGATAAAAGTGAGTAATTAGGAATCATCGTTTATAATTTAGACATTTGTATGTACGTTTATAACTGTAAACATTTCAATCCATTCAGTTGAATATTAAAGTTGCATAACATTGCTGATCTTTGCCTAAATTTGTTAAAAATTCAAAGGTTTGAAGATGCACAGAAGCCGGCTAACGAGCTGTTTTTACCAAGGTTTATCTACGCTTTTCTATTGCTTGTTTGACCTTTCTTCCTCCGAGCTAACGAATGCATCACCATCATCATCTCATCTGCCGCAGCTACTTTGGATTGTTAATGAGGTTAGCTGCTGACATTATATTTTGCTTCAAAATTATTATTTAACTTCCTATAAGTTTTTCAATGATGCCAAGGTTATCATATAAACTTCTAATAATTTGTCAATGGTATCATGCATGATTATTAATCATTATTTACTAATTTCTCTTAGTGTATGTGTTTGACTATATAGTTAATTATATTTATAGTTTTGTATAAATTCTTGTTACATGGTGCTTGTCAAATCTATTGGTTTTTGGATAAAGATGGTTGATGGATCTCCTTCATGATAATCCAAGGGTTCTTGAAGAACTAAGAGTAAGCTTTTAGTTACTCAAAAATCGATTTTATCCATGTTTTTTTTTTCCATTTTAAAAGTAATTTACTTATAATTATAATTAGATAATGATTCTTGCATAGTTATAAAAGTCATCACCTTGATTGCCTAGGCGACCAATTTCCTAGAAGCCGCCACATCTCGCTTTTCCCTTCTAGATAAAAAAGCCACGGTCTGATTTTTAAAACCTAATCCCCTGATTAATATAATCGGCCAATACTTACCAATTTATAGAGATATATATATATATGTCAATCAAATCTTTTTTTTTTTAAATATATTTGATTTTTAAAACACTTATAGATATTGGAGTATTCTTCAATATATGAACACCTCAACTCATTGATTTACCATCCACTGATTTTGTCTTGTACATAGTTATCAAAGGCGTGTTAATCCTTTTAGCAGGTATGGCTAAATAAGTTAGATTATATTAATATTATTTTATAAAATGATTGTTATTTGTAATGATTTGGTGATTTTTTTTATTTTTTTATTAACGCTTTTTTTCCTCAGGCCACGCTTTTTTTGCACTTTTCGCCTAGGCCACAGGCGAAGCCTAGGCGCCTTGAATGAGCCTCACGCCTTTGATAACTATGGCTTCTTGTAGAAAGAACATTTATGAAAGAGAAAAATGGCGAAGGACCTAGCTACTTAACTGGAATACAAGTCCTCGAAGTTCATTTGTACGGTAGGTTTTGATTATTATTAACTCTAACTAATGCAGGGACTTGACTTGCCTCATTTAGGACACTGCCTCAGTGCCTCTGGATTCATGACTCCCAAATGGATCAAAATGGTCCCTCTATTCACTACTAGAAAATAGGCCTAATGTAACTTTTTAAAAGCAACCTTTTTTGAATAAGTTGCATTTGAGTCTAATGCAACTTCATTGAACAAAAAGGTTGCATTAGACAATCTAATGCAACCTTTTTATATAAAAGTTGCAAAACTATATTGAATTTGCAACTTTTTTATTAAAAAGTTGCAAAATTTACTAAGAATGCAACTTTTTTTTTAATTATATATGCATATTAAAAAAGGATGTTATTTGAGGTATATAATCAGGTAAACGGGTATATCATCAAAGTTGATACCCGGTTACCGTCTTACCGAACCTTATACTCGTCCCAAAATATTTTAAGTTTCGATACCTATGGGGTTTGGTTTGATTGTCATTTCTATTACACACGTCTTATTAAGCATTATTATGCCTAAAAGTGGTTAAATTGGTATTGTGACGAGTTATATTATGATGTAATGAGTTATAATTGCCCATACATGCCTTACGTATCAAAGGGCCATGATGGATTTTAAGAGGGTGTTTGGGATTTATTTTTCAAAACAGATTATGCGTTTTGGAAAAGCAGGGGCGGGACTGCTTTTAGATTATTGTTTGGTAGCCCAAAAATCCATTTCAAACTCAACCCCAAACACTAAAAACTAATTATTTGCATTTTCAAAATGCAATAATTTAAAAATCTATTTCAAAATGCAATCCCGAACACCCTAAGATGGTCCGCAGCATTGTTAGCACTCGCGAGCATAGGTGGCATTTTGCCATCATATTTACACTTGTGATCGGGCTTTAGTTGATCGTTCAAAAATAATACACACGAAAAATTATTTATTTTAATAGAGTTTCACATAAAAATATAAATACAAATCAATTTATATAAATTAAAATTAAAATAGATAATACTCACATGTATATTTATAATATAAATGAGATTAATAATAAAACTTTAAGTTTATATAATTAAGATTTCAACTTGGTATCAGCGGGAATTACAAATTGAAATATTTAGTTTTCCTCTTTTAACCCTAAATACGTGTAATCTAATAGGTTTAGCGGCAATCGTTCTTCAAAATATTTGTTTCCCTCTGCTCCCAAAACGCATACCAATTCACTCTCATCTAATCGCTTGCGGTTCAGTCGCCAGGATAATTGCTGATGGCATGCGGTTCAATCGCCAGAAGGGTTCAATAGCCGCCGATCGCCTACGGTTCAAGAGACAGGAGATGTTCGTGCTAAATCTCTGGTAAAGTGTTATTCAATCGCCAGGTTGATTGTTGTTCTTCAGTCTTCATAAAGACATGTTGGTTTCAGAATTCTTTTGCTAATTTGAATGGTTGAATTAAAATTGAACTTTTTTTCTTTAAAAAAAGGCCAGGCTATTATATTTCATATTGTGTCTTGTTATCTGATGTTGATCTTGTTTCTTATTATTTTTGTAGAATGTTGTAAATATATAAAGGAAACAAGTGACTCTTCTTATTCAAAGCGATACAAGAAAACAAGAAGTTTGACGCCAATAGAGGGTATGCATTTTTCTACCACCACAAAGGAGAAAATATTTATTAGAACCAGATTCAATTGTCTAGTAAATCATAATAGAATTCCGTATCTCATGAATAGCAAATATACTCGAATACGGAAGAGCGAAAAATTAAAAACTTACAGATCAAAAGAAGAATCCCTGAAAGAGATGAAAGAAACCATTAAAAAGTTTCTTACTGTAATGTCATATACTCATGTCCTGTATATCACTGTAATATTAATGGCACATGTATGGATATCCTTGTCTGATTCAGCCATTGTAAACCTAGTCTTTTTACATCTCTTTTGCTAATACATGCGATGATTACCTGCATAACTTTCTCGTATTATGAACAGATCCTTCTGCTGAATTTTAAGAACTATTTGTGCAGCAACACAATACTTGCATTTAACTATTTATATAAGGTACCTCTTATCCTTCACCTCTTTTATGTTGTTGAAGTAAATTGATACACTATATTTTGAAATTAACAAATGATGGTGTAAAGTCAAGTTGAGTTTGACACTTTGACCTATTATGCTAGCGTATCAATTAGTTTGCTCTATATAGTAAAAATACAGTTGTTTTTTTATATCTTGAATGTTTTTGTTAACTTTAGATACAAGAGACATGGCGAATGTAGGAGATCGGATGTATTTGAACAAAGTTAAGTTCTAATCAGACAAAAATTAAACATATTTGCAGAAAATGTTGAAAAACGCAACTAGAACCTTTAGATGTCGAAGTTTACCACTGTTTGAGTAGATAAATCCTAGTATGAGTATGACAACAAGCAAACAAATCATTAGCTGAACATAGGGAAATCCCAAACATACCTTTTTTTCTAAACTGTGTAAAATTAACTTAAGGTTCTTTGCTGAAGTAGAAAATACATGAAAGGCTTAATTATATTAATTATTGGATCGTTGGAGACTCGAATCCGAATCACAGAAATAATAATCTTTTCTATTTGGTAATCATTTGTTGATGACAAGTAACTTTGGTTAAATTTGAAGCTCTTGATTATTATTAATTGAACATGCTTTACGTGGTGATTAGCAATTGAAATTGCTCTGTTCTTGACTTTTTATATGCAATTAATTTCAACTGAATCTTATTGTTGTCTTGATAAGCATTCGAACTTGTAAATTTTAGCCTTTGGAACTCGTATATAGGTATAAAAACTTTTAGTCGATATATGCTTATGTGAATGTGATTCAAGTTTTCATGCTAATGGCCGGTGATGTATCTAATAGTTAAATTGTGTTGGATTTACATTTATATTGAACTACCGATTCATGCTTGCTTTTGATGCATTGATGCTTGTTTGATCACAGTACTATAAGCAATGGCTAATAACCAGGATACTAAAGATTTAAACACTCATTGATGCTTGTTTGACCACCTCGGCATAGTCCCCTTTTTTGTTCATTCCTTTATTGGATTTATTGTGAGGCTTGGATATGCAGCTCATGTTAAAACATTTCCAGATATTTTTTATGCATCTATTATTAGTTATAATTTGCTTTCATTCATCCCAACATTTAATATAATCATTTAATTATGGGTTAACAGCTATAAAGTTCTGTGTTGAACTTGGCTTGCTAAAGTAAGCTGTTACATGTGTCAAAGAATTAGTAGCGACTGATGATATCATGACTATTACTCTTTGATCTAATTTTGACGGCTATTATAAGATGATGACTTGTATTATTACTTGATGCAATTTAGATAGCTACTGTAATTTAGATAGCCATTATATGATCATCACTATTAGTCTTAGATGCAATTTAGATAGCTACTGTACAATTAGTTCTTCCCATGTAGTTTCCCTTTATATGTGTTATTTGTTTTTGCTCACAACTAATTTAATTTTTTCAATTATCCTATTGTTTGTGATTTTTTCTTATCTACCTAATTCTTGTATACCTGTTCTCCATCTCATTATTTGAATCAGTTGATTACTTAAATAGGTTAAGAGCTTGAATCACTTGAAATGATGGACTGTTGGTTTAGTTGCATGAACATGTATCTTCTTACGTTAAGTGTTGGTTATAATCTACAGACCATTGCTTATTGGCATCATTATATCTGTTTCTCACCCTAGGTTATACCTTTTTTTTTTTATCTTAGGCCCTAATTTTTAATTCCGCTTTGAAGTAAAAAAGACACATGTTCTTGAAATTCAAAAAGAAATTGAAGATGACCATCGAAGGAGAAAAACTGAGCTAAAGCTTTGTAGAATGATTTTGACAAGCAACGAGCAAACTTTGAAGCTGGGATGCGAAGTACTATAAAAAAAAGCTACCTATTGAAGTACTTTAAGATCTTAGATACAAGTAGGAGTTTTTCTTTAGTTTTTAACATTGTAATTGACAACTTTATTTTGATTAAATTGTTATTTTGACTTAACACATATGTTATTATATTTATGTTATTATTGTATTGGTGTAAATTAATGAGTATTGGATATTTACATATGACTCTATAAAAGGTTGCATTTGTTGTAACAAAAATCTAAAAGAAAGTGTTGCATTTGATGTAATTAAAGGTTGCATTTACGTATAGCAAAGGTTGCATTTGAGTGTTAAAAAAGTTGTGTTTAAAATTAAAAAAGTTGCATTAGCATGTAAAAAGGGTTGCATCATAAAAAGGTTGCATTTGAATATTATATGCAACCTTTTAAAAAAAGTTGCATTATATAACAAAAAGGTTGCATTAGGTCTAATGCAACTTCACCTAATGCAGCCTTTGATAAAAGGTTGCATTAGGCCTAATGCAACCTTTTCAAGGCTTTATGCAACTTTTTATCAGGGTTGCATTAGCTTCACTTTCTTGTAGTGATTTATCAGACATACTTAAATTATATTGTTTGATCTTGTTTCTTACCACCTTAAAGTTCCTTTTTTTTAACAGTCCTGGTAAATCTGCCTCACTAAAAGTATGATTGGGCTGGATTTTTCAAAGAAACCGGACGAACTCAAGAGATTGTTGCTCAAATACAAAATGCAATTTTGAAAGTTTGCTCAAATACAAAGAAGAGATAGAGCCTTACAAGAGGGGTCTCTCGGAAATCATAACCTTGAAAACTCAAGTCAAATGGGGCTGAAACACTCAAAAATTGTCAACTGAATCATCCGGTGACATGACAAATTTTCTGCCAAAGTCTGTTTTTTTTTTGTTTTTTTCATTTTTAGTGAAAGATTCTTTTTCTGTATTCTTTGGGGGTAGACTGCAGGTTTCCTTTTATTTTGCTTAGTTTAGTTCAAAAGTTATCTTTAGATTATTTTTTAAATTTTATTTGACCACTTAGTACATTTGATTATTGATTTATTTTTCTACTGATTAATAAAAGATAGATACATTATATTTCTTCATGTACTTTTTTCTATTTTATTTGACTATTAACTTTTCAAGTATATTTATTAAGTAGTATCTATAATCTATAACTATTAATAAAAGAATTGAACTTAGATGATGTGGCATTCAATGGTGGTCTCAACTCTTCCTTAAATCTGCCACGTGGCATAATGAGGTGAAAGTGTTTAAATTTTTTTTATTTTGTTTTTATTATTAAAATCTAATAATAAAATTAATTAAGACCTTATACAAGATATACATATCTTAGAATTTAAAATAAAAGATTTACTTATTGAGATATTTTAAGAAAAAAAAAATTAAAAACAAAATTAAATTTTTCTTTTTCATGTTTCCTCCCATAATTTTTAAACGTTAATATCTTTTATATACGAGATTTTTTAAAGAAAAAATTACACAAAATTAACGATCGTTTTATTATCTTTCCAACGAGTACCATAGTGATATATAAAAACGGAGAAAAAAACGACCAATTTAACGAGCGTTTTATTATTTTTTTCAACGAGTCCATAGTGCTATATAAAAAACGAAGAAATTATTAAGCGTATTCACCTGCATATTTGGTAATAGCTGCTAGATATCAAAAGACTAAATTACCACTTCTATCTATCCAAATAAACTTTCTAAGAAAATAGGGATTACAATACAAACAAACTTTTAGTCATTATTTGTAAGCAGTTCGCAGCACAATCCAAAGTATCCAGAAAACTTAAAAGAATCTGAACTTGACTACAACCTAAGTGCAATCATTAACGCTTAAACAATCCAATATGTTTAAAATTAAGTCATTACTCATTATTCATTACGTAATTTACCCGGTCAGTTGACCCCGTTGTGGCTAAGGGTGAGCACAGGAGCGACCAAAGCTCATTTTCTCCTGTTAATGCACGTGACCACCATCGCCTGTGCTCGCGTCGCGGTTGTTCACGTGGGGCTGTTGTGGCTGTGGTGAGCACCAAGCTCGCTCGCGCCTGCTCGCTCACGACCGACAACGGATAGTCTTAAGTTAGGTTCCAAACACAACTGTTTTTGAATATTTTTGTTCCAAGTGATTAGGGGACCAATATAATTAAGATGGTAGCATCTTAGGCGGTTAGGGGATACGGTAACAGTCGAAATGGTTTATATTTTTTTTCTGATTGTAAATAATTGGTGTTATAGTTTTGATGACAATTTGTGATTTGAGTTTTCTTCTTTTATAATTTTTTTTATTAAGTCATGTTAAAATTTTCAACCCCGGGACCTTCCCGGGGTAATCAGCTAGTTAGTTATATATACCTATAAGGTATATCTTTTATTCTTGCGCCTTTCTTTTTTGGTCATGTGTTTTTTTTTTTTTTGCGCCTCGCACCGACAAGGCCTATCCACCTTAGCCATAGAAAACATAGGGGTTTGATACTATGGTGTACATGAAACGCAATATTAGCAATATGCAAAGAGCATGATTTGGCGTATCAACTAGAAGTTCTCCATTGCTTTTGTAGATTTTGTCATGTTTGTATGACACTAAGAGGAAACATAAATGTGATTGTGTGATTTTGTTAATTTGATTGATGAATATGAATTTGGTTTATAGTTATCCCAATATCTTTTGTTATATTTTCATTTGTTGCAACTTATTTTATTAGCAAATGCTTAACTCAGGAAGCTACGGAGTAGCGTAGAAGGATGTCAAGCCTATGAACCAAACATGCGTGACGCACGCAATATTGAAAGGATGGGTTGTTTTTATGAAAACTCTTTAAATATAGCTTCTATCGTTGATATTTTTTTTTTTTTTAAGTTTTTAGTATTTCTTAAGTTTCCAATTTTATTTAACGAAGTTACAAAGATCTTGTCCTCCCATGTCTTGCATTTAAAATGCATAATCTCTCTTCCAAGAATTCTTCTACGTTATATTGCTTAACAAAAATGTGGCTCTCTTAATTTGTTTATTTCGGATTTATATAAGAATAAAGACTCACACCTAATGTAGCATGTGAGGATTGATAAGTTTACTTAAGTGAGTTGTAACATGTAATACAAACAAGAAAACTAGCTAGCTTAATTATTATGCAATATATCACAAGATTGTTAATAAATTAACACAATAGAAGGGCCGCGTTGTAATTTACTGTGACAACTCGGGTAAATCTCTCTTTTGGTTCCTATCTTTTGTTTATTTCCTTCGTTATTTCTTGTGTTCTTTTGGTACTTGTGCAATTTTCGGGACGAAAATTCTTTTAACGTGGGGATGATGTGACACCCGGCAAATTATGGTTAACAACGTTGTCTAGATGAAAGTCTACCTTAGCGAGTCACGCGTATATTGTACTTAACTGGGTTAGTTAAGTCGGGTTATGGTTCGGGAACTATCGGTTTAGTCTAGAGGATCATTGGATGTTGGTCTAGAGGTTCATTAGATGTCCGTCCTTAACCAAGTGTACAAACGGTGACGATTTGTAGGATCGTCAGGACATACGGAACATACGAGTCTCGAGTCCCGGGAATTGGTGAACGAGGGTGAATATGTGTATTTTCATGTGTTATGTGTTTACAATCATTATGTGACTTGTCGGTATGTGAATATGTGTTAACATATGTTAAAACGGGGTTTAACGCACAAAACGCAAGAAACCAGCCCCTATAGGCGATTAGGCAAGCCTAATCGCCCATAAGGGAGGCGAGTAGGCATCATGTGGGGCGATTAGGGGAGTGATCGCATGACTGTTCATGCGATTAGGCCCCAATCGCATGAACTTACATGCGATTAGGCTTCCTGATCGCGTGTAAAGCTGCATAATCGCATGTTACGTGCTGGACGACTAAAAACGACTATAAATACCATACTTGACCTCATAAACTTCATTATACAAACTCTAGTCGTCCCATAACCTGCCCCAACACACACACAACCTCTGGAACGCGATTTTTGATCAAAACACAAGGATTCAAGCATAATCCTTCATTCTTTCACAATTCTAAGGTTTGGTTTCCATCCATGAATCTTTATAAACGTTTTTAATCAATCCCTAATGGTCCAGACCTGTTCTAAAACGAAAAAGCTTTCTGAAAATCGTTAATAAGGGTTGTTAATCGGATTCTAACTAGTATACATGTGTTATAGGTGTTTATGATTAGAAAGCTAGGGTTTTTATGATTCATAATGATGGATTAACATGTTACTAGGTTAAATCAGAATAATATTAATGTTATGATGATAATATCTGAGTAATTGATTATTAGGGTTATTGTTATGCATGTTAGTATGATGATTGCATGCTATGTGAATGGTGTTTGGATTACGTGATTGCATGCAGGGCTGATAATACGAGGCAAAACGAAGGGTTTTGGTTGAAACATGTTTAGGATGGTGTTTGGGATGATATTGGGTAGTTACACACGTTCTGGATCTGATTTGGAGCGTTAAACGCGCGAAAAACCGGAACAGCAAGGTTACAGGCGATTAGGATTGCTAATCGCCAGTTTTTCATGCGATTAGGCCCTAATCGCATGAACTTATATGCAATCAGCCCTAATCGCATGAACTTATATGCAATCAGCCCTAATCGCATGAACTTATATGCAATCAGCCCTAATCGCATGAACTTATATGCAATCAACCCTGATTGCTAGTTTTTATATGTAATCAGCCCTGATTGCTAGTTTTTATATGCAATCAGCCCTGATTGCTAGTTTTTATATGCAATCAGCCCTGGTTGCTAGTTTTTTATATGCAATCAGTCCTAAATGATAGTTTACTTTTCCTAATCGCGTGTACTGCTGCTGTAAGTGTAAATTAGCATTCCGAGATCCGATTTGACATGTAGTAACATGCTAGGAACCTCGTAACATATATAATAACTTGGTAACATATGTTTGGATGTAATTCGGTGATACGTGAACTATGTGCTATAACTTGTTGTGCGTTAACGTAAGTTAAGTGTGATTGCATGATTGTCTGTTTGAGAGCGTAAACATAACACGGGGAGTCTCGGGTCACCAATGGGATGTCGAGTCTTGTACTTTGGGTCAGTTAAACAGTCACGGTGTTTTCAAACGAACTTGGTTATGGTCTGGACATCTAGGGACTAATTAACCTGCGGGTTATTAGTCTAAGTACTTGTAACTGTCATATGTTAGGTCGCCGCTTTACGGGACTAGCATAGCAGCTGAGTTTACTCGGGTTAAGGAGTAACGCAACTTAAGGTGAGTTTACGGCCCCTCTTTTAAACTGGTTTCATACTTTTCGGGGGAGAAAACATGCGTTAAAACGATTATTTGGTAACTACTGTCATACTATGGGTTTCTATTGTGTACTACACGATCTTTGGAAGTCCCGGGGGGAACCATGAATGTGCGGGTTTGCACAACGGGGAAATGTGAATAGCGCTATTGGGAGTGACCAACCCCGCTCGTCGGCTTGGAGGGCCGGGCGAGTGCATATTGTCTCAAACAGGAACAACAGGAACAACTGGTACTTTTCGGGCACAACATCTGGTATTCGAGTTAGTAATGGTTTTCCAATCGTGGTAGTAACAAAACGTACGCCTAGCTAGCGTATACTGGTTTTCGATTTGTTATAGTATGGACAGGTGGACTTGGTACTTGGATTACAAAACCTGTAACTCACCAGCATTTTTGTGCTGACGTAAACTTTTACATGTTTTCTCAGGTCGCTAAGGTAGCACGACTGGACTAGGGCGCACGCGTCTGCACGGCGTCTAACTAGGGTTGCATGGTCTTATAAACGTTGAACTATTGTTTCACTGTTGAGATACTGTTTTGAATAAGCTTCCGCTGTAAACGGGATTTTAAACTATGTTTTGAAATTGCATTTATATTCATTTAGACTTGTTTATTGTGATCGTTGGTTTGGATCCTGGTTTGTCATGCGCCTCGCGGTAAAACTCCGCAAGTGGATTTTGAGGGTGTGACAGATTGGTATCAGAGCCAATGGTTATAGTGAACTAGGACTGCATGTAGAGTCTAGTCTATAGCCGAGTCGCACACACTAGACGATCACATGGTACTAAACATTAAGGTGGTTTACGTATGGTCTTGTCGGGGTGTCTCTAAATCGTTGGTCTTTCTACGTTACATCATCCGTTCTATCTTAGGTTGGGTTACTTACTTTCTAGGCAGTGTAGTATATTGGGGTAACTCGTATACTCTTGAGATTTGTCCAAGGCTCGGACATCTCCCTTTCGTACTCCAATAGAAACACTTGCCATAAACTACCGTAGTATTACGGTGTGTAGTTAAGAGTCTATGTTCGGTGATTCGAACTTTGAACTAGGAGAACACTTGGAGGACCATGTAGAGCGGTTTATCATTTTGGGTGCACACAAAATCATAAACCGAAATGCATGGAAGCCCTAGTGAGCTCTGGGTTTGAGGGGATAGTCCTGGATTGGATCTAGCTTTGATCTTGTGAACATTAGTGGTTATCTTTAACTGCGAAACTAAATTTTCTTGTTCTTTCTGCCAGAATCATGTCTGGAGTACGAGGAGGACGTGGAGGTGGTCGCAATGGTGGACGTGGTGGTGGTCGCGGTGGTGCTGGTGGTCGTGGTGGAGGTATTAACCTATCGCAGGCTGATCTGAACAACTTGCTCCAAGCTGCCTTTCAGCTAGGGCACAACGGTGGTGGTAAGTTGATTTATCCATTTTCTTTGCCTCATTGGTGAACCTTGTTTACATTCTTCGTGGTTTCTTATACGTTTCGTTTCAGGTGGTCCTGTTAACCCACCCCCACCCATGTGCACCTACAAGATGTTCCGGGACTGTAAACTCCAGGAATTCTCTGGCACTGAGGGTGCGGTGAGCTTGCTTAGGTGGCTGGAGAAAGTGGAGTCAGTATTTCTGATGTGTAACTGTCTCCCAGAAGATCGGGTTAAGTATGCTGCTGCGTTATTCCAGGATGTGGCATTGACTTGGTGGAATGGAATCACCCAGAATATGGGTATTGGGGAGGCATATGCTATGCCATGGGAGAATTTTGTGCAGTTGCTGAAGCGTGAGTATTGTCCGAGAGAAGAGGTACAGAAGCTGGAGCACGAGGTGTGGAACCTCAAGATGACTGGGTCGGAAATTGAGAAGTATACTGTGAGGCGGAATGAGTTGGCAGTGCTGTGTCCCGATCTGCATGTGCCAGAATACCGTAGGATTGAACACTATGTCTCGGGGTTAGTACCGGAAATTGCAGGATTAGTGGCTGCGGGAAATCATCCTTCATACGCAGAGGTGGTTCGATCGGCTCATAGGATGACCAACTTAAAGGTGAATGAGGGTATTTTGCCTGCGAAGGGTTCGACTGTTAAGGCCCCAGAGAACAACAAGCGCAAGTGGGAAAATGACGGGAAGGGATCTGGGCCAGCACAGCAAAATAAGAGGTTCGACAATGGGGGTTCTTCTTCTTCTTCGGGTAACAAGCAGGGTGGTTATGCAGGGAAACTGCCCAAATGTAACAAGTGTGGACGTCATCATCAAGGGAACTGCGACAGTAACCGTTGTCACCGCTGCCAGCGAACTGGACATTATGCTAAAGATTGTCGGGCTACACTTCCATCGACCCAGGCCCCGACTACTAACTCAGCTCCGACTACTCAGGGTACTACAGGAAAACAAGGATGCTACAACTGTGGTGACACTGGGCATTACAAGAAGGATTGTCCAAAACTGAAGCAGGGTGGAAACAACGGTAATGGGAACAACGGGGGCGGCGGCAGAAATGCACGTGCCTTCGTCATTGGAGCCGCTGAGGCTAGTGTTGATGCGTTTTGCGACTAAGGATTGGATAAATATAATTAACATGTGTTAGTGATTGGCCGAAGGTAAACATTATGGGCGAATGTAGATTATAGTGGGCGAAGGTAGATGGACAACGGGCGAAGGAAGACTGAAACTGACATGAAGACACATTCGACCACTAGAAGTGGGCGAATGTGGAAAATGTCCACGTTCGACCAGTGAAAAGGGGCGAACGTGCAGTGTCTATAAATAGGTTTTGTGATTTTGATTATGTAATAGAGTTGTCAGTTGTGTCTGTGTTCAGGTCAGGTTCAGAGGTTGTTTTGAGATATTGTGTGTGTGTTCTAGATTAACGTAAAACTGATTGTAAAAGCTTATTTGAAAGAAGTTAATCTATGAAATGATGTTGAAAATGATCTTGATTGCGTTTTGATTTGTGTTTTATCAATTTGTTCAGAACTAGGGTTTCCGCACCTGGTTTTGTGACTTGTATGATCATATAATCCTCTTTAGCTAAAATCTTTCGCTCACAAAGTGGTATCAGAGCCTAGAGGATCATACAATAACAAATTTGATAAAATCAGAGCTGATTTGGACATGTTTTTGACCTAAATACATCTGTTTTTACATAAACATTGTTTTTAAGTGTTTTTGATCGATTTAAAGGTGAATTTGTGGTCGAATTCAAGTTTTCCAAGATTTAAAGTTGCTCCAAATCTATTCCGAAACATAACCTGATTGAGATCATTCAAATCCATGAACTTTTGAAAATCTGAGATCAGAATAACCGTTTTTCAAACAATAACCGTTGTTCAAAAGTGAGATCTGTTCAGAGTGGGCGAACCTGGAACCTGATTTGAGTTTAGTGGTCGAACGTGTTGAAAAGTGGGCGAACCTGAGTAGTTAGTGGTCGAACCTGAAATTTCTTGTTGAATTTTTCACTTTCGGGTACAGATTTTCACCTTCGACCAGTTTATTTTGGGCGAAAGTGGAAAGTTTGTTATTCTGTTTATACATTCTGTTGATATCTACGTTCGGGTATTACTGTTTGGGCGAACATAGAATCAGAAGGGTCGAGAGTAATAAAGTTTGGACGAACCTAGATCATTTTGGGCGAACCTAGTGTATTTCGGGCGAACCTAGGATTTTGTTGAAAATTTGTCTAAGTGTTGAGATTTTTTAGTTTGTGATCATGTGGCGTTTTCAAACTACTCCGGGATCAGCAACAACACAACCACAACAGCAAACGATGGACCCATGGACAGTGGCAGCGCAAAAGACGAATACACAGTCTTCACAACCACTTAACTACATGGCAACGACGAGCACGATGCCTCAAAGTGTAGCACATCCGGCACTGTAATCTGATTACTGGGGAGTAGCAGCAGCGGCAGTAAATACTCAAACCACTAATGCTATTTCTACTCTGATTAAGGATTTGTCTACAGGTAGTGGAACTCGGCCACCGAAGCTCATGGAAATGCAAGAGTATAATCAGTGGCATACCATGTTCAAGATCCATTTGGAAGGCATGGGAGTGGAAGGAGCAGAGGCATGGAGCATGATTGTTAAAGGTTACACAGCACCGATTTTGGAGAATACAGGTGAAATGATTCCTTTGGAAAGCTTAACTGAGGACGAGAAGAAGAAATATGTGGTGGAGAAGAAGGCTTTTTCCCAATTGACACAGGCAATCACAAGTGACCTGTTACATCAGTTTGGGACATGTACTACATCAAAGCAGCTTTGGGATAAGCTTAAGAGGAAGCATGATGGTAATGAGAAGACTAGGAGCCTGAGAATGGAAGAATTGGTCAAAGAGTTTGAGAATTTTTCTTTTATTAATAATGAAACTCTAAAAGAACTAACTCCTAGATATATGCATTTGTTGTCTGAATTGTCTAGTTATGGTGTACAGATTCCAATGACTAAGCAGGTGGATAAGTTTGCAGATGCTTTACCACCACAATGGGATCAGCATGTGGAAGTTCTCAGAGAGAAGGATGCTTATCAATTCTGGACTATTTCAGAGTTTATCGAAAAGCTGGAGAACAAAGAGTTGGAGGATAGGAGGAAAGCTAGAAGGTCACAGATTCCTCAGAATCCCAGTTTGTATTTTGGAGGCACTTCAGTTCCAGTTGGTAACTCGAGCTCAGGAAGCATTGCACCACATGTTGCATGTATTTCCAATGTCATGGAATCATCAAAACCAACCACCAACTACTTGACACAAACATCATCCTACTCACAACCATCATACACACCACCACAATACAATTCCTACATTTCACCACTCTCCCCAATGCAACAAGCAGGTTTTTACACCGCTAACCAAACACAACAACCAATAAACCAAGTTACTCAACCTAATCAACAACCGATGGTTTTGGATACATCTAACTTGGGAAATGTGACTGCGGAGGTTGCTCAGCAACACATTGCATTAGTCTCAGCAATTGTTTCATCCTACAATGGGTTAGTTGCTAGTCAGATTGGGAACAACAACTTAACCAACGAAGACTATGCACAGATAGACAAGGAAGAGATGGAACTCATTGACATTCAATGGGCTTTTGCGAGTATCGTGAGAAGAGCAACAGAGTTCATTGAGAAAACTGGAAGGACTGATTTGGCAACTTCTCCCAACACAACCTATGGATTCAACAAGGAGAAGGTTACGTGTTTTAATTGTGGAGAAAAAGGACACTTTAAAAGGGAATTCACCCAGCCACCTAAACAAGGTAATCGAAACCCTTTCAATGCAAATTACCAGAACCGTCAACAACAGAACCAAGTTTCTTACCAAAATAACAACAACTACCAAAACCGAAACTTTAACAACCAAAACAGACAACCAAACACTCAAAACCAGATTCAAAACCAATCTCCTAACAACACAAACCGAACAGTTGTACCTATCACTACACCTAATGAGACTCAACAGAATGCGAGTCAGAACCAAGCTTTGGTGACTCAACAGGATGAAAGGTTTGATTGGTCGGGTATGCAAATAGGAGTTGAGGAAGTGACTACTGGTGGGAATGTGGCATGTGTTGCTTATCAGGTTGATATGGAAGAGTCGGTGGCAGTTGATGAGAAGAAAGAAACTGAGGAGTGTGAAAGTGATGATTCTGAGACTGAGATGGAAGTGAAGAATGAACCTATTGAGGTTAAGGCTGAGGAAACTAGTTCTGGAATGGTGATTGATTCTGTTACTGATGTTCCTGAAGAGTGTAGATCAGTTTATTCAGATTCTGAGAGCGAATCAGACACAGAGGCAAGTGTTGATTCTTTAGATGATGATATTGATCAGTTGCTGGCAGAAGCTGACTTTTTGATGACGAGGAAGTCGTGCATTGCTGATGATGCTTTCACCAAGATTGACTACTCCAAGTTTTTCACTGGAAAGGAAGCTCATTTCGCGTTGATGGCCATGACTGAACCGCCAAAACCTGTAAGTTCTGAATCTAGCACTGATGTTATGAGTGATAAATATTGTGGAACATGTGATAGATTGACTGAGGAGAATAAACAACTCCGAATTTCACGTGATAGTGCGATCTTAAACAGTCAATCTACTCGCAAAGAGTTGAATGCTTTCAACAAAGTATTAGATGGCTATAAAAAGGACATTTCCGACTTGAAAAACACTTTGTCATTGAAACAATTGGCAATAAACAACTATATCAATGAAATTGAAAACACCAAGTTGGAAATGGCAGCCATAAAATGCTTTGCTGAAAAGGTTAACAAAAAGTTGGAAAGTTATAAGAATGTTGCTTATGTGGTAGACCATATCATTGATGATAACACCACCAATTACAAGTCTGTACCATCTCCGGTTCTTTTTGAAAATCATAACTATCATCAAGTTATACCGGAGAGCTCGGTAAAATCAGACTCATCATCAGAAATGGAATCTAATACCTCGAGTATTGGTGATCCTTATTCCGATGTGAGACCGATTTTGGGCTTGAATGATGAGGGTGTTTATGCTGAAAGTGTGAATTCAGACTCAGAAAATGATGATATTGGTAGTGATCAAACTGTTAATGTATGTGAGATTCCAAAAGAAAATCACATCATTACTACTGAACCAGTGTCACCATCTGATCATGTTCATCCGATGGCAAATGCTAATCGTGATAAAAAGTCTGAAAAGAATGATGTTAAGAAAGATAATGGTGTTAAAAATGTTGTTAAAGAGAATGAGTTGAATGAACCAAGTGACAAACCTGTCAAGGTGTTTTATCGGATGGAAGGATCCGATAAGATCATTTCTGATGAGGAATTTCCAATAAAAAACGTTAACTATTCTAAACTTGACAAAATTTGGCAAGAAAGCACTATTTGGTTTCCAAAACATGAGAGAACCAACAAAATTCCACCAGAAATCTTAAAGAAATTGTTTTCGGATGTTCCTCAAGAACCAAAGGTCCATGTCACCGAGTTCATTCGACCAAATGATAAAGCAAATGGTTTTCATGAGCCCTCTTTCTCGAAAGGACCACTTCCTGAGAGTTTGAGGAATCAACAGTATAATGATCAATTTCCTGTTAGATCATTTGCTCCACCAAATGCTCATTATGTTTTTGAAGAATATCGAAAATGCTTTAAATGTGGAGAACGTGGGCATTTACTTGCTCAGTGTCCATATGTAAGGCATAAAAGACATGAGGTTGAAGTTAGAAATTCCATGAGAAAGCCGATTGATCATTATATTCCACCACATAGACGGGTTGTTCCTCAACAACAACAGTTTTATAATCAAAACAATTTTCAAATGAGGAACAATCGTCCATTTCAATATGATCAAAGAAATCGGATTGCTATGGAACAATCTTGGAGAAAGCCTGTGGTGAACACAACAGTTGATAGACAAAAGGTTCCACAAAAACCAATTGTCAAATCAAATGTTGGACCTAAGTCTGTTAACTCAGATAAGGTTGCCAAGAAAGTTACTTTTGGTAACAATGTTCAGAAACCATTTGAGAAACCAAAATCTCAAATTCGTATTCTTAAAAGGTCTGAACAATCTTGGTCACCAAATGGTACTCAAGGAGCTTCTACTTCGAAGGTAAGTGAGAAAAATGAAAGTGTTTTGAACAATCAGAAAAAGATTGATCCAAAACAGAAAGTTGTTGAAAAAGTTAATGAGGATGTTTCTTTGAAAACCAATGTTCAAAGGCCCAAGACTCAGGCTTGGGTCCCCCGAAAGAACTAAATATTTACTTTTTGTGTGCAGGGAGCTTCAGTTGGCCCTATTAGCAGTCTATGGATTGTTGATAGTGGAGCTTCAGGCCACATGACGGGCGATCTCGCATTGCTGTTTGATGTGAAAAACATTAATGGAGGTTATGTAGCTTTCGCGGGTAATAAAGGAGGATATATCACGATGGAAGGAAGCGTGAGTAATGGGATTGTGACTTTCGAGCGGATTTCTTATGTCAAGCAGATAGACTATAATCTGTTGAGTGTCAGTCAAATATGCGATAAACAATTTTCTGTGCATTTTGATGACAAATCCTGTTATATTCTCAAACCGGGCTTCAAAATTCCAAAGGAGTGGGTAATGTTGATGGCACCTCGAGTCAACAATCTTTATATTCTTGATATGTCCAAGGCGATGACATCACAGGGGCAAATAACATGCTTTCTATCCAAGGCGACCGAAAAAGAATCGATAATGTGGCACCGCAGAATGGGGCACATTCATCTGAGGAAAATGAATCAATTCGTGAGAAATGGACTTGTCGATGGAGTAAACGTGAAACATTTCCATCTGAACGACAAGTGTGTAAGCTGTATGAAAGGAAAACAACACAAACAGTCCCATAAAGTGAAGAAAGTTAACTCTGTTGAGATGCCGCTTGAGCGATTGCACATGGACCTTTTCGGACCAGTCAAGCGCAAAAGTCATCTTGGAGAGCTTTATTGTTTAGTTGTCACTGATGACTATTCAAGATTTTCATGGGTGATGTGTTTGAAGAACAAAAGCGACACCTTTACCAACCTACAAGTTCTGTTCACTCGATTGGAGAATATCTACAATTTGAAGATAAAAAGAATCAGGAGTGACAACGGGACGGAGTTCAAAAACGCTAAGATGGATGAACTTTGTGAAAGCAAAGGGATACATCATGAATATTCGGCTGCGTATACCCCGCAACAGAACGGTGTTGCTGAAAGAAAGAATAGGACTCTAATTGAGGCGGCTAGAACAATGCTCGCTGACTCAAATCTTCCGGTAATGTTCTGGAATGAGGCGATTTATGCAGCAAATTATACATTAAATCGGGTTATAACAGTGAAGAAGTTTGGAAAAACATCTTATGAACTGTTACACCGACGAAAGCCCAACTTAGAGTATCTAGAACCTTTCGGGGCGCCATGCACGATGTTGAATCCAGGTGAGAAGTTTAGTCCTAAAGCTGAGGAGGGATATTTTGTTGGATATGCAACCCCGCTCAAACGGGTATTCAACAAGCGAACTCGTCAAGTGGAGGATTGGGCTAACGTGGAAGTTCAACGATACACTCAAAATTTGCAAGGCACGGGCCCTGATTGGATGTTTGATTACAAAGATTTCTTTGAATCATTCAACCTAGATAGCTTGGTTGAAGAAGCTGTTATCAGATTACTTTACGAGTGTGAAAACGCGGCAACTTCACCGTTGATGCGTCCAATCACCGTGAACCCCCCACCAGCTTCTAATGATACCAGTGCTCCTATACAAGAGGAAGAGATGTTTCAAGAAGCTTCAACTTCATTAGACACTTCAGAATCTGAAGACGAACAATTTGAAGAAGCAGTTCTTGAACATGCAGAAGAATTAGAGGAGCAATCTGTGAACCCAACTCCAAATCAAGATGTTGCTTCATCATCAAACACGGGTCATGATCAGGATGCTGTAGAAAACTTGACTGCTCAGACGGGAGTGATTGTACCTGTTAATCCGGAATCTCGGATTCATCGTATTCACCCGCTGGAGCAAGTTATCGGTGATCCTGGAAGTGGTGTTATGACCAGAGGGCAGCTAAAAAGCGTTAACTCGCCAGAGAGTTTTGGTGCTTTAGCATTGTATGCCAAAATTCAGAAATCTGGTAGTCAAAATGATTGGTCGTTTGCATGTTATGTGTCGCAGGTAGAGCCAAGGACATACAAAGACGCTTTGAATGAAGATGCCTGGGTTGAGGCAATGCAGGAGGAGTTATTGCAATTCCAGAAATTGGGAGTCTGGACGCTCACAGATTTGCCGCCGGGAAGGAAGAAAATAGGCACTAAGTGGGTGTTTAAGTGCAAAAAGGATGTTAGTCGACTGCTAGATGTAGTGCCTGTACCATTAGAGACCAAGTATATTATTGAGTTGGCTGACGGTAAAAAGATTGAAGCTACTAGTATCCTTCGGGAGTGTCAACTAGAGTTATCGGGTTTATCGTTCCCCATCGACCTTATGCCGGTACCTTTGGGTAGTTTTGACGTTGTGGTAGGAATGGATTGGTTATCTTTGTATCGCGCAGAGATTGTCTGTTACGATAAGGTTATTCGGATTCCTCTCCCTGATGGAGAATTTCTTTCTGTGTACGGTATCAAGAGTGGTGTTCCACTAAACATCATCTCTAGCATGAAAGCCCTTAAGTGTCTTCGAAAGGGTTATCCAGCCGTTTTGGCGCTTTTATCTGTTTCCTCTAGTGATGAGAAGAAGATCGACGATATTCCGGTTGTACGCGAGTTTCCTGATGTTTTTCCCGATGATTTATCTGGCCTTCCTCCTCATCGTCAAGTCGAGTTCGGTATTGATCTTGTACCAGGGGCTGCTCCTATTGCTCGGGCCCCCTATCGTCTTGTACCTCCCGAGATGCAGGAATTGTCTAGTCAGTTACAGGAACTCTTGGACAAGGGTTTCATTAGGCCAAGTTCTTCCCCTTGGGGAGCCCCGATTCTATTTGTTAAGAAGAAGGATGGAAGTTTCCGATTGTGTGTGGACTACAGAGAACTGAACAAATTGACCGTCAAGAACCGTTATCCTCTTCCACGTATTGATGATCTATTTGACCAGCTTCAGGGTTCTAGTTATTATTCCAAGATCGACTTGAGGTCCGGTTATCACCAACTGCGCGTCAGGGAGGCTGACGTTGCAAAGACTGCCTTTCGAACACGTTATGGCCATTTCGAATTCTTGGTCATGCCTTTCGGTCTCACGAACGCACCGGCGGTTTTCATGGACTTGATGAACCGCGTCTGTAAACCATATCTGGACAAGTTCGTCATTATGTTTATTGATGACATTCTGATCTACTCTAAGAACAAGACCGAACACGAGGAACACCTGCGTTTGGTTTTGGAACTCTTGCGACGAGAACAACTTTACGCTAAGTTCTCAAAGTGTGACTTTTGGTTACGCGAAGTTCAATTCCTAGGACATGTGGTTAATGAACTAGGGATTCATGTCGATCCAGCTAAGATCGAAGCGATCAAGGACTGGGGAGCACCTAAGACGCCAACTGAGGTGCGGCAATTCCTAGGCCTTGCGGGCTACTATCGTCGTTTCATTCAGGGGTTCTCGAAGATTGCTCAACCCCTCACCACTCTCACTCAGAAGGATAGGAAATTCAACTGGGGTGAATCACAAGAGTCAGCGTTTGAAGAACTGAAGTCCAAACTGTGTTCTGCTCCTATTTTGTCCTTACCTGAAGTCCCTGATGATTTCGTTGTTTACTGTGATGCTTCTATTCATGGTCTCGGTTGCGTGTTGATGCAACGCGAGAAGGTAATTGCGTATGCTTCTCGTCAACTCAAGGTGCACGAGAAGAACTACACCACTCATGACTTGGAGTTGGGTGCAGTGGTTTTCGCGTTGAAAATTTGGAGACATTACTTGTACGGTACCAAATGCACCATCTACACCGATCACAAGAGTCTCCAACATATTTTCGACCAACAACACTTGAACATACGGCAGCGTCGTTGGATTGAACTCTTGAATGACTATGATTGTGCTATTAAGTACCATCCTGGCAAGGCGAATGTTGTAGCAGACGCCTTGAGCAGGAAGGAATCGACTAAACCTCGTCGCGTTCGGGCATTGCAGCTCACCATTCATTCATCCCTACCTGATCAACTCCGTTCTGCCCAGTAAGAAGCTTTGAAGGAGGAAAACCTTAAAGCTGAGACTATGCACGGTGCCGACAAGCACCTCGAGAGAAGGCCTGATGGCCTGCACTACTTCGCAGAACGCATATGGGTTCCTTTATTCGGGGGACTATGGGAGCTTGTCCTTGATGAGGCTCATAAGTCCCGGTATTCTATTCATCCTGGTTCGGATAAGATGTACCAAGATCTGAAGGTGCTTTACTGGTGGCCAAACATGAGGTCGGATATAGCCTCATACGTGAGCAAATGCTTGACCTGTGCTAAGGTCAAGGTGGAATACCAGAAACCGTCGGGTCTCTTACAACAACCTGAAATTCCGGAATGGAAATGGGAACGGATTGCTATGGATTTTGTCACACAACTTCCTAAATCACCAAGCGGGAATGACAAGATATGGGTGATTGTCGATCGGTTGACGAAATCAGCTCATTTTCTTGCTATTAAGGAGACCGACACCATGGATCGTTTGGCTCGTCTTTATTTGAAGGAAGTTGTCTCTAAGCACGGGGTGCCAGTTTCTATTATCTCGGATCGTGACTCCCATTTTACTTCTCACTTCTGGAAGTCTTTGCACAAGGCTTTGGGTACCCAACTAGACATGAGTACGGCTTATCATCCACAGACTGACGGTCAGAGTGAGCGTACAATTCAAACTTTAGAAGACATGCTGCGGGCATGTGTGATCGATTTTGGCAAGGGTTGGGAAGCTCATCTACCGTTAGTAGAATTCTCGTACAATAACAGTTATCACACGAGCATCAAGGCGGCTCCGTTCGAGGCACTATACGGACGGAAATGCCGTTCTCCTCTTTGTTGGGCTGAAGTGGGTGAGAGTCAACTCACTGGGCCTGAACTAGTGTACGAAACTTCGGAAAAGATCGTACAGATTCGTAACCGGTTGGCAGCGGCACGGGACCGGCAAAAGAGTTATGCCGATCAGCGTCGCAAACCATTGGAATTCCAAGTCAATGACAAAGTACTTCTAAAAGTCTCACCGTGGAAGGGCGTCATACGCTTTGGAAAGCGTGGCAAACTCAATCCGCGGTATGTCGGCCCATTTACGGTCCTGGAATGGATTGGGCCGGTGGCATATCGTCTTGATTTACCGACGGAGCTCGGTAACGTACATAACGTCTTCCATGTGTCAAACTTGAAGAAGTGTCTGGCTGACGAGTCTCTCATCGTTCCACTAGAAGAGATCAAGGTTGATGATCGTCTTCGGATTGTGGAAGAACCTGTGGAGATCCTTGATTACAAGATTCGTAGCCTACGTCACAGCAAGATTCGTATCGTTAAGGTTCGGTGGAACTCAAACCGGGGACCGGAGTATACGTGGGAACGGGAGGATCAGATGAAGTCTAAATATCCTCACCTCTTTCCTAAGGAAGCGTTCGAGTCGAGATATGTCTCTTCTGCATCTAAATATCCTCACCTTTTAACGTGGGGATGATGTGACAACTCGGGTAAATCTCTCTTTTGGTTCCTATCTTTTGTTTATTTCCTTCGTTATTTCTTGTGTTCTTTTGGTACTTGTGCAATTTTCGGGACGAAAATTCTTTTAACGTGGGGATGATGTGACACCCGGCAAATTATGGTTAACAACGTTGTCTAGATGAAAGTCTACCTTAGCGAGTCACGCGTATATTGTACTTAACTGGGTTAGTTAAGTCGGGTTATGGTTCGGGAACTATCGGTTTAGTCTAGAGGATCATTGGATGTTGGTCTAGAGGTTCATTAGATGTCCGTCCTTAACCAAGTGTACAAACGGTGACGATTTGTAGGATCGTCAGGACATACGGAACATACGAGTCTCGAGTCCCGGGAATTGGTGAACGAGGGTGAATATGTGTATTTTCATGTGTTATGTGTTTACAATCATTATGTGACTTGTCGGTATGTGAATATGTGTTAACATATGTTAAAACGGGGTTTAACGCACAAAACGCAAGAAACCAGCCCCTATAGGCGATTAGGCAAGCCTAATCGCCCATAAGGGAGGCGAGTAGGCATCATGTGGGGCGATTAGGGGAGTGATCGCATGACTGTTCATGCGATTAGGCCCCAATCGCATGAACTTACATGCGATTAGGCTTCCTGATCGCGTGTAAAGCTGCATAATCGCATGTTACGTGCTGGACGACTAAAAACGACTATAAATACCATACTTGACCTCATAAACTTCATTATACAAACTCTAGTCGTCCCATAACCTGCCCCAACACACACACAACCTCTGGAACGCGATTTTTGATCAAAACACAAGGATTCAAGCATAATCCTTCATTCTTTCACAATTCTAAGGTTTGGTTTCCATCCATGAATCTTTATAAACGTTTTTAATCAATCCCTAATGGTCCAGACCTGTTCTAAAACGAAAAAGCTTTCTGAAAATCGTTAATAAGGGTTGTTAATCGGATTCTAACTAGTATACATGTGTTATAGGTGTTTATGATTAGAAAGCTAGGGTTTTTATGATTCATAATGATGGATTAACATGTTACTAGGTTAAATCAGAATAATATTAATGTTATGATGATAATATCTGAGTAATTGATTATTAGGGTTATTGTTATGCATGTTAGTATGATGATTGCATGCTATGTGAATGGTGTTTGGATTACGTGATTGCATGCAGGGCTGATAATACGAGGCAAAACGAAGGGTTTTGGTTGAAACATGTTTAGGATGGTGTTTGGGATGATATTGGGTAGTTACACACGTTCTGGATCTGATTTGGAGCGTTAAACGCGCGAAAAACCGGAACAGCAAGGTTACAGGCGATTAGGATTGCTAATCGCCAGTTTTTCATGCGATTAGGCCCTAATCGCATGAACTTATATGCAATCAGCCCTAATCGCATGAACTTATATGCAATCAGCCCTAATCGCATGAACTTATATGCAATCAGCCCTAATCGCATGAACTTATATGCAATCAACCCTGATTGCTAGTTTTTATATGTAATCAGCCCTGATTGCTAGTTTTTATATGCAATCAGCCCTGATTGCTAGTTTTTATATGCAATCAGCCCTGGTTGCTAGTTTTTTATATGCAATCAGTCCTAAATGATAGTTTACTTTTCCTAATCGCGTGTACTGCTGCTGTAAGTGTAAATTAGCATTCCGAGATCCGATTTGACATGTAGTAACATGCTAGGAACCTCGTAACATATATAATAACTTGGTAACATATGTTTGGATGTAATTCGGTGATACGTGAACTATGTGCTATAACTTGTTGTGCGTTAACGTAAGTTAAGTGTGATTGCATGATTGTCTGTTTGAGAGCGTAAACATAACACGGGGAGTCTCGGGTCACCAATGGGATGTCGAGTCTTGTACTTTGGGTCAGTTAAACAGTCACGGTGTTTTCAAACGAACTTGGTTATGGTCTGGACATCTAGGGACTAATTAACCTGCGGGTTATTAGTCTAAGTACTTGTAACTGTCATATGTTAGGTCGCCGCTTTACGGGACTAGCATAGCAGCTGAGTTTACTCGGGTTAAGGAGTAACGCAACTTAAGGTGAGTTTACGGCCCCTCTTTTAAACTGGTTTCATACTTTTCGGTGGAGAAAACATGCGTTAAAACGATTATTTGGTAACTACTGTCATACTATGGGTTTCTATTGTGTACTACACGATCTTTGGAAGTCCCGGGGGGAACCATGAATGTGCGGGTTTGCACAACGGGGAAATGTGAATAGCGCTATTGGGAGTGACCAACCCCGCTCGTCGGCTTGGAGGGCCGGGCGAGTGCATATTGTCTCAAACAGGAACAACAGGAACAACTGGTACTTTTCGGGCACAACATCTGGTATTCGAGTTAGTAATGGTTTTCCAATCGTGGTAGTAACAAAACGTACGCCTAGCTAGCGTATACTGGTTTTCGATTTGTTATAGTATGGACAGGTGGACTTGGTACTTGGATTACAAAACCTGTAACTCACCAGCATTTTTGTGCTGACGTAAACTTTTACATGTTTTCTCAGGTCGCTAAGGTAGCACGACTGGACTAGGGCGCACGCGTCTGCACGGCGTCTAACTAGGGTTGCATGGTCTTATAAACGTTGAACTATTGTTTCACTGTTGAGATACTGTTTTGAATAAGCTTCCGCTGTAAACGGGATTTTAAACTATGTTTTGAAATTGCATTTATATTCATTTAGACTTGTTTATTGTGATCGTTGGTTTGGATCCTGGTTTGTCATGCGCCTCGCGGTAAAACTCCGCAAGTGGATTTTGAGGGTGTGACAGATTGGTATCAGAGCCAATGGTTATAGTGAACTAGGACTGCATGTAGAGTCTAGTCTATAGCCGAGTCGCACACACTAGACGATCACATGGTACTAAACATTAAGGTGGTTTACGTATGGTCTTGTCGGGGTGTCTCTAAATCGTTGGTCTTTCTACGTTACATCATCCGTTCTATCTTAGGTTGGGTTACTTACTTTCTAGGCAGTGTAGTATATTGGGGTAACTCGTATACTCTTGAGATTTGTCCAAGGCTCGGACATCTCCCTTTCGTACTCCAATAGAAACACTTGCCATAAACTACCGTAGTATTACGGTGTGTAGTTAAGAGTCTATGTTCGGTGATTCGAACTTTGAACTAGGAGAACACTTGGAGGACCATGTAGAGCGGTTTATCATTTTGGGTGCACACAAAATCATAAACCGAAATGCATGGAAGCCCTAGTGAGCTCTGGGTTTGAGGGGATAGTCCTGGATTGGATCTAGCTTTGATCTTGTGAACATTAGTGGTTATCTTTAACTGCGAAACTAAATTTTCTCGTTCTTTCTGCCAGAATCATGTCTGGAGTACGAGGAGGACGTGGAGGTGGTCGCAATGGTGGACGTGGTGGTGGTCGCGGTGGTGCTGGTGGTCGTGGTGGAGGTATTAACCTATCGCAGGCTGATCTGAACAACTTGCTCCAAGCTGCCTTTCAGCTAGGGCACAACGGTGGTGGTAAGTTGATTTATCCATTTTCTTTGCCTCATTGGTGAACCTTGTTTACATTCTTCGTGGTTTCTTATACGTTTCGTTTCAGGTGGTCCTGTTAACCCACCCCCACCCATGTGCACCTACAAGATGTTCCGGGACTGTAAACTCCAGGAATTCTCTGGCACTGAGGGTGCGGTGAGCTTGCTTAGGTGGCTGGAGAAAGTGGAGTCAGTATTTCTGATGTGTAACTGTCTCCCAGAAGATCGGGTTAAGTATGCTGCTGCGTTATTCCAGGATGTGGCATTGACTTGGTGGAATGGAATCACCCAGAATATGGGTATTGGGGAGGCATATGCTATGCCATGGGAGAATTTTGTGCAGTTGCTGAAGCGTGAGTATTGTCCGAGAGAAGAGGTACAGAAGCTGGAGCACGAGGTGTGGAACCTCAAGATGACTGGGTCGGAAATTGAGAAGTATACTGTGAGGCGGAATGAGTTGGCAGTGCTGTGTCCCGATCTGCATGTGCCAGAATACCGTAGGATTGAACACTATGTCTCGGGGTTAGTACCGGAAATTGCAGGATTAGTGGCTGCGGGAAATCATCCTTCATACGCAGAGGTGGTTCGATCGGCTCATAGGATGACCAACTTAAAGGTGAATGAGGGTATTTTGCCTGCGAAGGGTTCGACTGTTAAGGCCCCAGAGAACAACAAGCGCAAGTGGGAAAATGACGGGAAGGGATCTGGGCCAGCACAGCAAAATAAGAGGTTCGACAATGGGGGTTCTTCTTCTTCTTCGGGTAACAAGCAGGGTGGTTATGCAGGGAAACTGCCCAAATGTAACAAGTGTGGACGTCATCATCAAGGGAACTGCGACAGTAACCGTTGTCACCGCTGCCAGCGAACTGGACATTATGCTAAAGATTGTCGGGCTACACTTCCATCGACCCAGGCCCCGACTACTAACTCAGCTCCGACTACTCAGGGGACTACAGGAAAACAAGGATGCTACAACTGTGGTGACACTGGGCATTACCAGAAGGATTGTCCAAAACTGAAGCAGGGTGGAAACAACGGTAATGGGAACAACGGGGGTGGCGGCAGAAATGCACGTGCCTTCGTCATTGGAGCCGCTGAGGCTAGTGTTGATGCGTTTTGCGACTAAGGATTGGATAAATATAATTAACATGTGTTAGTGATTGGCCGAAGGTAAACATTATGGGCGAATGTAGATTATAGTGGGCGAAGGTAGATGGACAACGGGCGAAGGAAGACTGAAACTGACATGAAGACACATTCGACCACTAGAAGTGGGCGAATGTGGAAAATGTCCACGTTCGACCAGTGAAAAGGGGCGAACGTGCAGTGTCTATAAATAGGTTTTGTGATTTTGATTATGTAATAGAGTTGTCAGTTGTGTCTGTGTTCAGGTCAGGTTCAGAGGTTGTTTTGAGATATTGTGTGTGTGTTCTAGATTAACGTAAAACTGATTGTAAAAGCTTATTTGAAAGAAGTTAATCTATGAAATGATGTTGAAAATGATCTTGATTGCGTTTTGATTTGTGTTTTATCAATTTGTTCAGAACTAGGGTTTCCGCACCTGGTTTTGTGACTTGTATGATCATATAATCCTCTTTAGCTAAAATCTTTCGCTCACAAAGTGGTATCAGAGCCTAGAGGATCATACAATAACAAATTTGATAAAATCAGAGCTGATTTGGACATGTTTTTGACCTAAATACATCTGTTTTTACATA
Organism: Ambrosia trifida; assembly: GCA_028751855.1. Taxonomy (NCBI): domain Eukaryota; kingdom Viridiplantae; phylum Streptophyta; class Magnoliopsida; order Asterales; family Asteraceae; genus Ambrosia; species Ambrosia trifida. The sequence continues at coordinate 167,972,160 of CM054123.1, read as the reverse complement.
AACATTGTTTTTAAGTGTTTTTGATCGATTTAAAGGTGAATTTGTGGTCGAATTCAAGTTTTCCAAGATTTAAAGTTGCTCCAAATCTATTCCGAAACATAACCTGATTGAGATCATTCAAATCCATGAACTTTTGAAAATCTGAGATCAGAATAACCGTTTTTCAAACAATAACCGTTGTTCAAAAGTGAGATCTGTTCAGAGTGGGCGAACCTGGAACCTGATTTGAGTTTAGTGGTCGAACGTGTTGAAAAGTGGGCAAACCTGAGTAGTTAGTGGTCGAACCTGAAATTTCTTGTTGAATTTTTCACTTTCGGGTACAGATTTTCACCTTCGACCAGTTTATTTTGGGCGAAAGTGGAAAGTTTGTTATTCTGTTTATACATTCTGTTGATATCTACGTTCGGGTATTACTGTTTGGGCGAACATAGAATCAGAAGGGTCGAGAGTAATAAAGTTTGGACGAACCTAGATCATTTTGGGCGAACCTAGTGTATTTCGGGCGAACCTAGGATTTTGTTGAAAATTTGTCTAAGTGTTGAGATTTTTTAGTTTGTGATCATGTGGCGTTTTCAAACTACTCCGGGATCAGCAACAACACAACCACAACAGCAAACGATGGACCCATGGACAGTGGCAGCGCAAAAGACGAATACACAGTCTTCACAACCACTTAACTACATGGCAACGACGAGCACGATGCCTCAAAGTGTAGCACATCCGGCACTGTAATCTGATTACTGGGGAGTAGCAGCAGCGGCAGTAAATACTCAAACCACTAATGCTATTTCTACTTTGATTAAGGATTTGTCTACAGGTAGTGGAACTCGGCCACCGAAGCTCATGGAAATGCAAGAGTATAATCAGTGGCATACCATGTTCAAGATCCATTTGGAAGGCATGGGAGTGGAAGGAGCAGAGGCATGGAGCATGATTGTTAAAGGTTACACAGCACCGATTTTGGAGAATACAGGTGAAATGATTCCTTTGGAAAGCTTAACTGAGGACGAGAAGAAGAAATATGTGGTGGAGAAGAAGGCTTTTTCCCAATTGACACAGGCAATCACAAGTGACCTGTTACATCAGTTTGGGACATGTACTACATCAAAGCAGCTTTGGGATAAGCTTAAGAGGAAGCATGATGGTAATGAGAAGACTAGGAGCCTGAGAATGGAAGAATTGGTCAAAGAGTTTGAGAATTTTTCTTTTATTAATAATGAAACTCTAAAAGAACTAACTCCTAGATATATGCATTTGTTGTCTGAATTGTCTAGTTATGGTGTACAGATTCCAATGACTAAGCAGGTGGATAAGTTTGCAGATGCTTTACCACCACAATGGGATCAGCATGTGGAAGTTCTCAGAGAGAAGGATGCTTATCAATTCTGGACTATTTCAGAGTTTATCGAAAAGCTGGAGAACAAAGAGTTGGAGGATAGGAGGAAAGCTAGAAGGTCACAGATTCCTCAGAATCCCAGTTTGTATTTTGGAGGCACTTCAGTTCCAGTTGGTAACTCGAGCTCAGGAAGCATTGCACCACATGTTGCATGTATTTCCAATGTCATGGAATCATCAAAACCAACCACCAACTACTTGACACAAACATCATCCTACTCACAACCATCATACACACCACCACAATACAATTCCTACATTTCACCACTCTCCCCAATGCAACAAGCAGGTTTTTACACCGCTAACCAAACACAACAACCAATAAACCAAGTTACTCAACCTAATCAACAACCGATGGTTTTGGATACATCTAACTTGGGAAATGTGACTGCGGAGGTTGCTCAGCAACACATTGCATTAGTCTCAGCAATGGTTTCATCCTACAATGGGTTAGTTGCTAGTCAGATTGGGAACAACAACTTAACCAACGAAGACTATGCACAGATAGACAAGGAAGAGATGGAACTCATTGACATTCAATGGGCTTTTGCGAGTATCATGAGAAGAGCAACAGAGTTCATTGAGAAAACTGGAAGGACTGATTTGGCAACTTCTCCCAACACAACCTATGGATTCAACAAGGAGAAGGTTACGTGTTTTAATTGTGGAGAAAAAGGACACTTTAAAAGGGAATTCACCCAGCCACCTAAACAAGGTAATCGAAACCCTTTCAATGCAAATTACCAGAACCGTCAACAACAGAACCAAGTTTCTTACCAAAATAACAACAACTACCAAAACCGAAACTTTAACAACCAAAACAGACAACCAAACACTCAAAACCAGATTCAAAACCAATCTCCTAACAACACAAACCGAACAGTTGTACCTATCACTACACCTAATGAGACTCAACAGAATGCGAGTCAGAACCAAGCTTTGGTGACTCAACAGGATGAAAGGTTTGATTGGTCGGGTATGCAAATAGGAGTTGAGGAAGTGACTACTGGTGGGAATGTGGCATGTGTTGCTTATCAGGTTGATATGGAAGAGTCGGTGGCAGTTGATGAGAAGAAAAAAACTGAGGAGTGTGAAAGTGATGATTCTGAGACTGAGATGGAAGTGAAGAATGAACCTGTTGAGGTTAAGGCTGAGGAAACTAGTTCTGGAATGGTGATTGATTCTGTTACTGATGTTCCTGAAGAGTGTAGATCAGTTTATTCAGATTCTGAGAGCGAATCAGACACAGAGGCAAGTGTTGATTCTTTAGATGATGATATTGATCAGTTGCTGGCAGAAGCTGACTTTTTGATGACGAGGAAGTCGTGCATTGCTGATGATGCTTTCACCAAGATTGACTACTCCAAGTTTTTCACTGGAAAGGAAGCTCATTTCGCGTTGATGGCCATGACTGAACCGCCAAAACCTGTAAGTTCTGAATCTAGCACTGATGTTATGAGTGATAAATATTGTGGAACATGTGATAGATTGACTGAGGAGAATAAACAACTCCGAATTTCACGTGATAGTGCGATCTTAAACAGTCAATCTACTCGCAAAGAGTTGAATGCTTTCAACAAAGTATTAGATGGCTATAAAAAGGACATTTCCGACTTGAAAAACACTTTGTCATTGAAACAATTGGCAATAAACAACTATATCAATGAAATTGAAAACACCAAGATGGAAATGGCAGCCATAAAATGCTTTGCTGAAAAGGTTAACAAAAAGTTGGAAAGTTATAAGAATGTTGCTTATGTGGTAGACCATATCATTGATGATAACACCACCAATTACAAGTCTGTACCATCTCCGGTTCTTTTTGAAAATCATAACTATCATCAAGTTATACCGGAGAGCTCGGTAAAATCAGACTCATCATCAGAAATGGAATCTAATACCTCGAGTATTGGTGATCCTTATTCCGATGTGAGACCGATTTTGGGCTTAAATGATGAGGGTGTTTATGCTGAAAGTGTGAATTCAGACTCAGAAAATGATGATATTGGTAGTGATCAAACTGTTAATGTATGTGAGATTCCAAAAGAAAATCACATCATTACTACTGAACCAGTGTCACCATCTGATCATGTTCATCCGATGGCAAATGCTAATCGTGATAAAAAGTCTGAAAAGAATGATGTTAAGAAAGATAATGGTGTTAAAAATGTTGTTAAAGAGAATGAGTTGAATGAACCAAGTGACAAACCTGTCAAGGTGTTTTATCGGATGGAAGGATCCGATAAGATCATTTCTGATGAGGAATTTCCAATAAAAAACGTTAACTATTCTAAACTTGACAAAATTTGGCAAGAAAGCACTATTTGGTTTCCAAAACATGAGAGAACCAACAAAATTCCACCAGAAATCTTAAAGAAATTGTTTTCGGATGTTCCTCAAGAACCAAAGGTCCATGTCACCGAGTTCATTCGACCAAATGATAAAGCAAATGGTTTTCATGAGCCCTCTTTCTCGAAAGGACCACTTCCTGAGAGTTTGAGGAATCAACAGTATAATGATCAATTTCCTGTTAGATCATTTGCTCCACCAAATGCTCATTATGTTTTTGAAGAATATCGAAAATGCTTTAAATGTGGAGAACGTGGGCATTTACTTGCTCAGTGTCCATATGTAAGGCATAAAAGACATGAGGTTGAAGTTAGAAATTCCATGAGAAAGCCGATTGATCATTATATTCCACCACATAGACGGGTTGTTCCTCAACAACAACAGTTTTATAATCAAAACAATTTTCAAATGAGGAACAATCGTCCATTTCAATATGATCAAAGAAATCGGATTGCTATGGAACAATCTTGGAGAAAGCCTGTGGTGAACACAACAGTTGATAGACAAAAGGTTCCACAAAAACCAATTGTCAAATCAAATGTTGGACCTAAGTCTGTTAACTCAGATAAGGTTGCCAAGAAAGTTACTTTTGGTAACAATGTTCAGAAACCATTTGAGAAACCAAAATCTCAAATTCGTATTCTTAAAAGGTCTGAACAATCTTGGTCACCAAATGGTACTCAAGGAGCTTCTACTTCGAAGGTAAGTGAGAAAAATGAAAGTGTTTTGAACAATCAGAAAAAGATTGATCCAAAACAGAAAGTTGTTGAAAAAGTTAATGAGGATGTTTCTTTGAAAACCAATGTTCAAAGGCCCAAGACTCAGGCTTGGGTCCCCCGAAAGAACTAAATATTTACTTTTTGTGTGCAGGGAGCTTCAGTTGGCCCTATTAGCAGTCTATGGATTGTTGATAGTGGAGCTTCAGGCCACATGACGGGGGATCTCGCATTGCTGTTTGATGTGAAAAACATTAATGGAGGTTATGTAGCTTTCGCGGGTAATAAAGGAGGATATATCACGATGGAAGGAAGCGTGAGTAATGGGATTGTGACTTTCGAGCGGATTTCTTATGTCAAGCAGATAGACTATAATCTGTTGAGTGTCAGTCAAATATGCGATAAACAATTTTCTGTGCATTTTGATGACAAATCCTGTTATATTCTCAAACCGGGCTTCAAAATTCCAAAGGAGTGGGTAATGTTGATGGCACCTCGAGTCAACAATCTTTATATTCTTGATATGTCCAAGGCGATGACATCACAGGGGCAAATAACATGCTTTCTATCCAAGGCGACCGAAAAAGAATCGATAATGTGGCACCGCAGAATGGGGCACATTCATCTGAGGAAAATGAATCAATTCGTGAGAAATGGACTTGTCGATGGAGTAAACGTGAAACATTTCCATCTGAACGACAAGTGTGTAAGCTGTATGAAAGGAAAACAACACAAACAGTCCCATAAAGTGAAGAAAGTTAACTCTGTTGAGATGCCGCTTGAGCGATTGCACATGGACCTTTTCGGACCAGTCAAGCGCAAAAGTCATCTTGGAGAGCTTTATTGTTTAGTTGTCACTGATGACTATTCAAGATTTTCATGGGTGATGTGTTTGAAGAACAAAAGCGACACCTTTACCAACCTACAAGTTCTGTTCACTCGATTGGAGAATATCTACAATTTGAAGATAAAAAGAATCAGGAGTGACAACGGGACGGAGTTCAAAAACGCTAAGATGGATGAACTTTGTGAAAGCAAAGGGATACATCATGAATATTCGGCTGCGTATACCCCGCAACAGAACGGTGTTGCTGAAAGAAAGAATAGGACTCTAATTGAGGCGGCTAGAACAATGCTCGCTGACTCAAATCTTCCGGTAATGTTCTGGAATGAGGCGATTTATGCAGCAAATTATACATTAAATCGGGTTATAACAGTGAAGAAGTTTGGAAAAACATCTTATGAACTGTTACACCGACGAAAGCCCAACTTAGAGTATCTAGAACCTTTCGGGGCGCCATGCACGATGTTGAATCCAGGTGAGAAGTTTAGTCCTAAAGCTGAGGAGGGATATTTTGTTGGATATGCAACCCCGCTCAAACGGGTATTCAACAAGCGAACTCGTCAAGTGGAGGATTGGGCTAACGTGGAAGTTCAACGATACACTCAAAATTTGCAAGGCACGGGCCCTGATTGGATGTTTGATTACAAAGATTTCTTTGAATCATTCAACCTAGATAGCTTGGTTGAAGAAGCTGTTATCAGATTACTTTACGAGTGTGAAAACGCGGCAACTTCACCGTTGATGCGTCCAATCACCGTGAACCCCCCACCAGCTTCTAATGATACCAGTGCTCCTATACAAGAGGAAGAGATGTTTCAAGAAGCTTCAACTTCATTAGACACTTCAGAATCTGAAGACGAACAATTTGAAGAAGCAGTTCTTGAACATGCAGAAGAATTAGAGGAGCAATCTGTGAACCCAACTCCAAATCAAGATGTTGCTTCATCATCAAACACGGGTCATGATCAGGATGCTGTAGAAAACTTGACTGCTCAGACGGGAGTGATTGTACCTGTTAATCCGGAATCTCGGATTCATCGTATTCACCCGCTGGAGCAAGTTATCGGTGATCCTGGAAGTGGTGTTATGACCAGAGGGCAGCTAAAAAGCGTTAACTCGCCAGAGAGTTTTGGTGCTTTAGCATTGTATGCCAAAATTCAGAAATCTGGTAGTCAAAATGATTGGTCGTTTGCATGTTATGTGTCGCAGGTAGAGCCAAGGACATACAAAGACGCTTTGAATGAAGATGCCTGGGTTGAGGCAATGCAGGAGGAGTTATTGCAATTCCAGAAATTGGGAGTCTGGACGCTCACAGATTTGCCGCCGGGAAGGAAGAAAATAGGCACTAAGTGGGTGTTTAAGTGCAAAAAGGATGTTAGTCGACTGCTAGATGTAGTGCCCGTACCATTAGAGACCAAGTATATTATTGAGTTGGCTGACGGTAAAAAGATTGAAGCTACTAGTATCCTTCGGGAGTGTCAACTAGAGTTATCGGGTTTATCGTTCCCCATCGACCTTATGCCGGTACCTTTGGGTAGTTTTGACGTTGTGGTAGGAATGGATTGGTTATCTTTGTATCGCGCAGAGATTGTCTGTTACGATAAGGTTATTCGGATTCCTCTCCCTGATGGAGAATTTCTTTCTGTGTACGGTATCAAGAGTGGTGTTCCACTAAACATCATCTCTAGCATGAAAGCCCTTAAGTGTCTTCGAAAGGGTTATCCAGCCGTTTTGGCGCTTTTATCTGTTTCCTCTAGTGATGAGAAGAAGATCGACGATATTCCGGTTGTACGCGAGTTTCCTGATGTTTTTCCCGATGATTTATCTGGCCTTCCTCCTCATCGTCAAGTCGAGTTCGGTATTGATCTTGTACCAGGGGCTGCTCCTATTGCTCGGGCCCCCTATCGTCTTGTACCTCCCGAGATGCAGGAATTGTCTAGTCAGTTACAGGAACTCTTGGACAAGGGTTTCATCAGGCCAAGTTCTTCCCCTTGGGGAGCCCCGATTCTATTTGTTAAGAAGAAGGATGGAAGTTTCCGATTGTGTGTGGACTACAGAGAACTGAACAAATTGACCGTCAAGAACCGTTATCCTCTTCCACGTATTGATGATCTATTTGACCAGCTTCAGGGTTCTAGTTATTATTCCAAGATCGACTTGAGGTCCGGTTATCACCAACTGCGCGTCAGGGAGGCTGACGTTGCAAAGACTGCCTTTCGAACACGTTATGGCCATTTCGAATTCTTGGTCATGCCTTTCGGTCTCACGAACGCACCGGCGGTTTTCATGGACTTGATGAACCGCGTCTGTAAACCATATCTGGACAAGTTCGTCATTATGTTTATTGATGACATTCTGATCTACTCTAAGAACAAGACCGAACACGAGGAACACCTGCGTTTGGTTTTGGAACTCTTGCGACGAGAACAACTTTACGCTAAGTTCTCAAAGTGTGACTTTTGGTTACGCGAAGTTCAATTCCTAGGACATGTGGTTAATGAACTAGGGATTCATGTCGATCCAGCTAAGATCGAAGCGATCAAGGACTGGGGAGCACCTAAGACGCCAACTGAGGTGCGGCAATTCCTAGGCCTTGCGGGCTACTATCGTCGTTTCATTCAGGGGTTCTCGAAGATTGCTCAACCCCTCACCACTCTCACTCAGAAGGATAGGAAATTCGACTGGGGTGAATCACAAGAGTCAGCGTTTGAAGAACTGAAGTCCAAACTGTGTTCTGCTCCTATTTTGTCCTTACCTGAAGTCCCTGATGATTTCGTTGTTTACTGTGATGCTTCTATTCATGGTCTCGGTTGCGTGTTGATGCAACGCGAGAAGGTAATTGCGTATGCTTCTCGTCAACTCAAGGTGCACGAGAAGAACTACACCACTCATGACTTGGAGTTGGGTGCAGTGGTTTTCGCGTTGAAAATTTGGAGACATTACTTGTACGGTACCAAATGCACCATCTACACCGATCACAAGAGTCTCCAACATATTTTCGACCAACAACACTTGAACATACGGCAGCGTCGTTGGATTGAACTCTTGAATGACTATGATTGTGCTATTAAGTACCATCCTGGCAAGGCGAATGTTGTAGCAGACGCCTTGAGCAGGAAGGAATCGACTAAACCTCGTCGCGTTCGGGCATTGCAGCTCACCATTCATTCATCCCTACCTGATCAACTCCGTTCTGCCCAGTTAGAAGCTTTGAAGGAGGAAAACCTTAAAGCTGAGACTATGCACGGTGCCGACAAGCACCTCGAGAGAAGGCCTGATGGCCTGCACTACTTCGCAGAACGCATATGGGTTCCTTTATTCGGGGGACTATGGGAGCTTGTCCTTGATGAGGCTCATAAGTCCCGGTATTCTATTCATCCTGGTTCGGATAAGATGTACCAAGATCTGAAGGTGCTTTACTGGTGGCCAAACATGAGGTCGGATATAGCCTCATACGTGAGCAAATGCTTGACCTGTGCTAAGGTCAAGGTGGAATACCAAAAACCGTCGGGTCTCTTACAACAACCTGAAATTCCGGAATGGAAATGGGAACGGATTGCTATGGATTTTGTCACACAACTTCCTAAATCACCAAGCGGGAATGACAAGATATGGGTGATTGTCGATCGGTTGACGAAATCAGCTCATTTTCTTGCTATTAAGGAGACCGACACCATGGATCGTTTGGCTCGTCTTTATTTGAAGGAAGTTGTCTCTAAGCACGGGGTGCCAGTTTCTATTATCTCGGATCGTGACTCCCATTTTACTTCTCACTTCTGGAAGTCTTTGCACAAGGCTTTGGGTACCCAACTAGACATGAGTACGGCTTATCATCCACAGACTGACGGTCAGAGTGAGCGCACAATTCAAACTTTAGAAGACATGCTGCGGGCATGTGTGATCGATTTTGGCAAGGGTTGGGAAGCTCATCTACCGTTAGTAGAATTCTCGTACAATAACAGTTATCACACGAGCATCAAGGCGGCTCCGTTCGAGGCACTATACGGACGGAAATGCCGTTCTCCTCTTTGTTGGGCTGAAGTGGGTGAGAGTCAACTCACTGGGCCTGAACTAGTGTACGAAACTTCGGAAAAGATCGTACAGATTCGTAACCGGTTGGCAGCGGCACGGGACCGGCAAAAGAGTTATGCCGATCAGCGTCGCAAACCATTGGAATTCCAAGTCAATGACAAAGTACTTCTAAAAGTCTCACCGTGGAAGGGCGTCATACGCTTTGGAAAGCGTGGCAAACTCAATCCGCGGTATGTCGGCCCATTTACGGTCCTGGAATGGATTGGGCCGGTGGCATATCGTCTTGATTTACCGACGGAGCTCGGTAACGTACATAACGTCTTCCATGTGTCAAACTTGAAGAAGTGTCTGGCTGACGAGTCTCTCATCGTTCCACTAGAAGAGATCAAGGTTGATGATCGTCTTCGGATTGTGGAAGAACCTGTGGAGATCCTTGATTACAAGATTCGTAGCCTACGTCACAGCAAGATTCGTATCGTTAAGGTTCGGTGGAACTCGAACCGGGGACCGGAGTATACGTGGGAACGGGAGGATCAGATGAAGTCTAAATATCCTCACCTCTTTCCTAAGGAAGCGTTCGAGTCGAGATATGTCTCTTCTGCATCTAAATATCCTCACCTTTTAACGTGGGGATGATGTGACAACTCGGGTAAATCTCTCTTTTGGTTCCTATCTTTTGTTTATTTCCTTCGTTATTTCTTGTGTTCTTTTGGTACTTGTGCAATTTTCGGGACGAAAATTCTTTTAACGTGGGGATGATGTGACACCCGGCAAATTATGGTTAACAACGTTGTCTAGATGAAAGTCTACCTTACCGAGTCACGCGTATATTGTACTTAACTGGGTTAGTTAAGTCGGGTTATGGTTCGGGAACTATCGGTTTAGTCTAGAGGATCATTGGATGTTGGTCTAGAGGTTCATTAGATGTCCGTCCTTAACCAAGTGTACAAACGGTGACGATTTGTAGGATCGTCAGGACATACGGAACATACGAGTCTCGAGTCCCGGGAATTGGTGAACGAGGGTGAATATGTGTATTTTCATGTGTTATGTGTTTACAATCATTATGTGACTTGTCGGTATGTGAATATGTGTTAACATATGTTAAAACGGGGTTTAACGCACAAAACGCAAGAAACCAGCCCCTATAGGCGATTAGGCAAGCCTAATCGCCCATAAGGGAGGCGAGTAGGCATCATGTGGGGCGATTAGGGGACTGATCGCATGACTGTTCATGCGATTAGGCCCCAATCGCATGAACTTACATGCGATTAGGCTTCCTGATCGCGTGTAAAGCTGCATAATCGCATGTTACGTGCTGGACGACTAAAAACGACTATAAATACCATACTTGACCTCATAAACTTCATTATACAAACCCTAGTCGTCCCATAACCTGCCCCAACACACACAACCTCTGGAACGCGATTTTTGATCAAAACACAAGGATTCAAGCATAATCCTTCATTCTTTCACAATTCTATGGTTTGGTTTCCATCCATGAATCTTTATAAACGTTTTTAATCAATCCCTAATGGTCCAGACCTGTTCTAAAACGAAAAAGCTTTCTGAAAATCGTTAATAAGGGTTGTTAATCGGATTCTAACTAGTATACATGTGTTATGGGTGTTTATGATTAGAAAGCTAGGGTTTTTATGATTCATAATGATGGATTAACATGTTACTAGGTTAAATCAGAATAATATTAATGTTATGATGATAATATCTGAGTAATTGATTATTAGGGTTATTGTTATGCATGTTAGTATGATGATTGCATGCTATGTGAATGGTGTTTGGATTACGTGATTGCATGCAGGGCTGATAATACGAGGCAAAACGAAGGGTTTTAGTTGAAACATGTTTAGGATGGTGTTTGGGATGATATTGGGTAGTTACACACGTTCTGGATCTGATTTGGAGCGTTAAACGCGCGAAAAACCGGAACAGCAAGGTTACAGGCGATTAGGATTGCTAATCGCCAGTTTTTCATGCGATTAGGCCCTAATCGCATGAACTTATATGCAATCAGCCCTAATCGCATGAACTTATATGCAATCAGCCCTAATCGCATGAACTTATATGCAATCAGCCCTAATCGCATGAACTTATATGCAATCAGCCCTGATTGCTAGTTTTTATATGCAATCAGCCCTGGTTGCTAGTTTTTTATATGCAATCAGTCCTAAATGCTAGTTTACTTTTCCTAATCGCGTGTACTGCTGCTGTAAGTGTAAATTAGCATTCCGAGATCCGATTTGACATGTAGTAACATGCTAGGAACCTCGTAACATATATAATAACTTGGTAACATATGTTTGGATGTAATTCGGTGATACGTGAACTATGTGCTATAACTTGTTGTGCGTTAACGTATGTTAAGTGTGATTGCATGATTGTCTGTTTGAGAGCGTAAACATAACACGGGGAGTCTCGGGTCACCAATGGGATGTCGAGTCTTGTACTTTGGGTCAGTTAAACAGTCACGGTGTTTTCAAACGAACTTGGTTATGGTCTGGACATCTAGGGACTAATTAACCTGCGGGTTATTAGTCTAAGTACTTGTAACTGTCATATGTTAGGTCGCCGCTTTACGGGACTAGCATAGCAGCTGAATTTACTCGGGTTAAGGAGTAACGCAACTTAAGGTGAGTTTACGGCCCCTCTTTTAAACTGGTTTCATACTTTTCGGGGGAGAAAACATGTGTTAAAACGATTATTTGGTAACTACTGTCATACTATGGGTTTCTATTGTGTACTACACGATCTTTGGAAGTCCCGGGGGGAACCATGAATGTGCGGGTTTGCACAACGGGGAAATGTGAATAGCGCTATTGGGAGTGACCAACCCCGCTCGTCGGCTTGGAGGGCCGGGCGAGTGCATATTGTCTCAAACAGGAACAACAGGAACAACTGGTACTTTTCGGGCACAACATCTGGTATTCGAGTTAGTAATGGTTTTCCAATCGTGGTAGTAACAAAACGTACGCCTAGCTAGCGTATACTGGTTTTCGATTTGTTATAGTATGGACAGGTGGACTTGGTACTTGGATTACAAAACCTGTAAACTCACCAGCATTTTTGTGCTGACGTAAACTTTTACATGTTTTCTCAGGTCGCTAAGGTAGCACGACTGGACTAGGGCGCACGCGTCTGCACGGCGTCTAACTAGGGTTGCATGGTCTTATAAACGTTGAACTATTGTTTCACTGTTGAGATACTGTTTTGAATAAGCTTCCGCTGTAAACGGGATTTTAAACTATGTTTTGAAATTGCATTTATATTCATTTAGACTTGTTTATTGTGATCGTTGGTTTGGATCCTGGTTTGTCATGCGCCTCGCGGTAAAACTCCGCAAGTGGATTTTGAGGGTGTGACATTTACTGCCGCCGCCGCATCGCGCGGGTTTCTTACTAGTATATATATATATATATATATATATATATATATATTACAATTATCAGTACAGTTGACTATTGAGAAGTCAACCTGCGAGCAATCTTCCACAATTAGATCACCAATCCGCATTAAAGGCTTGATTGATGATTGCCTTGACTGATTCGCGTCCATTACACGACCAATTAACATCAAAACTTTCCAAATTTTTTGTCAATTATCGCGTCATAAGCTTTTATATAGTCAACTTACCAATTCGCTTAACCCGAACCTCACACTATAAATTGAACCCTCAACCACAAGCTAAACTCGCCGATATTACTTTCCTCACCTTCAATTTGTGTTAAAAATCATCCTTTCAAGGCTTTTTGCTCGTGTGTTGACTTTTTTGTTTGACCGATCAATAATCACGAAATCATTTTTGTAAGTTTTTTTTTTGTTGGGTTTTGATCTTCGGCAACCTACAAACAATAGCCCCATCATATCAGGGGCTATTAGTTATTAAATCTGATTATTGCATAATCTAGGGTTCGATTGATATTGAATTAGGGAAGAACACTTCTGCAGACATGTATATTTATATATTGCAGAACATAAACCATCACCAACTGATCTACAGATCAGTTGGTATGACTCTTTTACCTCAAACACGAACCGGCCGGATGGCCAGGGTTCGAGTCCTACAACGCGCGTCTAATTCTTTTTCTTTTATAAGGATTATAAATCAGTTTCAAGTTATAATATATATATATATATATATATATATATATATATTTTAAACCAAGATTAATTGTTCTCAGGGTCCAGACCATATGGTCTGGACTTGTGATATTAAAACACGAACCGGTCCCAGACCCGGGTTTGATTCCCAGCTTGAACAAAACATTTTTTTTTTTACCTTTTACCTTTATATATTTTCACTAATATTTTTAAAATTGGTTTTAATATACTAAAATTGCTTTATAAATTCTACAAAAAATTATTTTATGTTATTCTAGTAGAAAAGTTTAACATACAATTTTTAGTTTTTTAAAAATTATTTATTTAATATATATAATAAATATTTTAAGTTTATTCTATTTTAATTATAAAATTCTATAAAAATATCAAAACGATTATATAAATTCCCACAAAAATTATTCTGAGTTTATATGACATTAAACATTTCTGAAATGATTTTTATTTCTGAAAAATCATTTATTTAATATTTTTAATCAATTTTTGTTATTTTTAATCATAAATAAATCATAATAAATTCATTTTTCAATATTTTTGCACCAAAATTTTTTATAAATTATTTCTGCCCATTTAGAACAGAAATACAAATTTTAATTTAAAAATTCTTTAATTTTAATATTTTTGGATATTAAAGTTGTATTTTGACAAATTGAAATAAATAGATTAAATATTCTATTTTTAAGAAAATAATTTTATAAAAATTATTTTCATACTTAAAACTTTATATTGTGACCACCTTTAATCTAAAGTTTACAAAAAGACTTTTGTTTATTTATTTATCGAATTTCTCTTATTTATTAAACAATTTAATTATTAATCAAACGAATACTTATCCCTAATTCGAAACCCTAGAAAATACTTGTAGACTAGAAAGACCTAGACTTATTTGTTACCTTATACATAGGGTAATACATGGCAACTTTGGGGGCTACACTTATTCTTTTTCTCGAGACTTAATACTTTGCTAAGGTGAGTTTACGTAACCATGTTTATGCAATTCTTTATATTTGCAACATTATACTTAAGCAATTCTACATACATGTCTAGTTGTAAACTTTAATGCCTCGTGACTTAGACAACTAGAGTTAGACTTAAACTTCAACATACATAATCATTAGCTATGGCCAAGCCGACGATACTCAATAATAGATCTATTGGATTGACAATCCCACCTAGATTCGTTGACCATCTTTTATGGGGAGCGCGGGTGATTGTTATCGTTCCAACGTGATATTAAGGTGAACCGTGGATGACGGGATGGACCTAAACTAGTCGGAGGTTTGATTATTTGCATACTATACTTCATGTTTATTCATGTAGACTTAAACTTACGATAGACATATGAATTGCTAAACTTTTATTCTTAAACTTAATTGCTTGACATGACTTATGTATTCTCACCAACTTCTAGTTGACCCCCACTCCCCCATTTTTACAACTCAACAGGAAATAATGATGCTTGAAGTCTAGAGCTAGCATGAGGAGACAAATTGAAGTTTATGCTTTGTTTGGCTTTTTGATGTATTAGAATTTCATTCAAGAGTTGTTATGTATTTTCAATTTTGGATATTTTTACTTTAAATAAATTTCAATTAAAACTTGAATACCATGTGCTACTGTATACTCATTCTTACGTGACACCTCGATGTTTCCGCCATCGGTTGGGGTGTTACAGATTGGTATCAGAGCCTTGGTTATAGGGAATTAGGTTATTAGAAAATAATCTAGACTATAACCTTAGGGATTTAAAACAGTACTTGCTTCTCTTACTTGTAACCCTAATTGCTTCCCTAATCTTATCCCTATCCTACACTTTATACAACCCCAAGCCTTACAAGTGACTGCTCTTATTCGTCTGCTGCAATCCTGATCCACCATTAGATTAATAGGACAAAATCCTCAGGTTTAGCCTGAACCACCTTGAGATCTCGTCGAAGTTCTAGATTTTAATAACGAACACGTGCAATCTAGAAGGGTGAACGCCTGTATTCTGAGTCTTCTGTCTAGGATGGCATTGCGCATATATCCCAATCAGACGAGGGACCCGGATGCCTACCTGGGAATTCTCGGGATGAGTGTTCACTTATAGGCTAAAGCATGTCTTCACTATGTTATTAGAATCTAGAATCTTTGATAAGTCAACGTTTTCGTTTATTCGTTTTAGTTAATGAATAAATGATTACACTCCTTATATTATCTCATTCATTTCATTGTGTCTCTTACAGATCATGCCTCCACGTCGCAGCACTCGCAATAGCAATGGTGAGAACCATGAGGAAAGTGGCGACAACCATAACCATAACCATAACCACGACGCTAACCATAACAACAACAACAATGGCGTTGATGCTCAACTGGCTGTAATCATCTCTCAACAAATGGCACAACAGATCGCGACTCTGGTTCCTAACTTACTGGCTCAAGTCATTCAGATGAACAGAAACGGCAATGGAAACGGAAATGGCAACGGAAACGGCAATGGAAACCACAATGGAAACGGGAATGGAAACGGGAATGGTCTCCCAGCTTGCACTCTTAAGCACTTTAATACCTATAATCCCCCTAAGTTCAGTGGAGAAGAAGGAGCTACGGGTCGTCTACAATGGTTCGAGGGTATTGAGAATGCCTTCATTAACAGTGAGTGTCCCGATAACTTTAAGGTCCGTTATGCCATGAGTGTTCTTCACAAACGAGCACTAACTTGGTGGAATGAGGAAAAGCGCACCCGCAGAGCTGAAGTTGCACTTGCTATGACCTGGGATCAAGTCAAGGAGATTATGAAAGATGAGTTATGTCCCCGTAACGAGATTAAGAAACTGGAAGACGAGTTCCACCCCCTTGCTCAAGATAGTGGGGAAAACCTTGCTTATAATACCCGCTTTCACGAGCGCAGTTTGTTGTTGCCCCATAAAGTTACTCCCCTACCTATAGCCATCGAGAAGTATATCGGTGGCCTACCTATGCAAATCCAGGACACGGTATGGGGAAGGAATCCTGCCACCTTGGAGGAAGCCAAACGCCTGGCGGCTACTCTCACCGATAATCATGTGAAGAACGGTACTCTTTTTCGCAAGAACACCAAGAAGACTGCTGCAAAAGACACTCCTCAGCCCGCTATTGAGGTTAAGCCGGAGACCTCAACCAACAGGAAGCGCAAGACTAGGAACTACATGGTTGATACCACCCCATCTGCAGCGCAAAACCCAGCCAAGAAACCGTTTGTCGGGAATAATCCAATGCTTGCCAAGCCCCTGCCACTCAAAACAACCCTGCCAGAAATAATCCAGCTCCTAATGCTCAAAATGGTAGGCCTGTTCGTGGCCAGTGCTATGAATGTGGAAGCACGGAACATTATAGGGATGCTTGCCCTAGACTTGGAAACCAGAACCAAAACCAGAACCGCAACCAAAACCAGAACCGCAACCTGAACCAAGGTGCTCGAGGTCGCGCTTACAACCTCAATGCTAATCAGGCCCGCGACAACAACGAGGTGGTTAATGGTACGTTTCTCGTTAATAACCACTATGCATCCATATTATTTGTTTCGGGTGCTGATAAGTCATTTGTATCACTAAAGTTTGAACCCTTACTTAACTTACCCCAAACTAACCTAGAGGAACCTTTAGTAGTAGAGGTAGCTAATGGGAAGTCTATCTCGATCGATTCTATTATTCGTAACTGTGTGTTGAACATCGATGAACATACTTTCTCTATCGATCTAATTCCTATGCATCTTGGAAGCTTTGATGTCATAGTAGGCATGGATTGGTTATCAAGCCATCGTGCTGAAATCCTATGCTTTGAGAAAGTCATTCGCATTCCTCTCGAATCTGGTGATATTTTGAAGATCTATGGTGGGAAGCCTTGTGGTGAGCTTAAGCTCATGTCTTGTACTACTGCTCAAAAATAATTACGAAAGGGGTATACGACTTTCTTAGCTAACGTTATAGAAAAGAAAGTCAAGGGAAAAAGTATCCAAAACATCCCAATCATTCGGGACTATCCTGAAGTCTTCCCAGAGGATTTACCTGGTTTGCCTCCTGCTCGACAAGTGGAATTTAGGATCGATCTTGTTCCTGGTGCAAATCCTGTCGCCAAAGCTCCTTATCGTCTTGCACCCTCTGAGATGCAGGAACTTGCCAGTCAACTACAGGAACTTTCTGATAAAGGTTTCATTCGCCCCAGTTCTTCTCCATGGGGAGCCTCTGTTTTGTTCGTTAAGAAGAAAGATGGATCTCTCAGGATGTGTATCGACTATCGCGAACTCAACAAACTCACCATCAAGAATCGTTATCCCTTGCCTAGGATTGACGATCTTTTCGATCAACTTCAAGGTGCAACCCACTTCTCGAAGATTGATCTTCGTTCTGGTTATCATCAGCTTAGAGTCCACGATGAAGATATTCCCAAGACAGCCTTTCGTACACGTTATGGTCATTACGAATTCATGGTCATGCCGTTTGGATTGACCAATGCTCCCGCAGTGTTTATGGATCTAATGAATCGGGTTTGTAGACCCTACCTTGACAAATTCGTGATCGTCTTCATCGACGACATTTTGATTTACTCAATATCAAAATCCGATCACGAACAACATCTTCACTCAATTTTGGGTCTCCTAAAGAAAGAACAACTGTATGCCAAGTTCTCGAAATGTGAATTTTGGCTTAAGGAAGTTCAACTTTTGGGACACGTCATTGATAAGAACGGAATTCATGTTGATCCCGCGAAGATCGAAGCTGTTAAAGATTGGAGTGTTCCTAAAACTCCAACAGAAGTTCATTCTTTCCTTGGTTTGGCTGGTTATTATCGTCGATTCATTGCCAACTTCTCTAAGATCGTTGTTCCTCTCACTACCTTAACTCACAAGGGTAAACCTTATGAGTGGGGACCAAAACAAGAGGAAGCATTTGAAACTCTTAAGCTAAAACTCTGTGAAGCTCCTATCCTGTCTCTACCTGATGGTAATGATGATTTCGTGGTCTATTGTGATGCATCAAACCAAGGTCTTGGTTGTGTTCTCATGCAACGAGGCAAGGTTATTGCTTATACGTCTAGACAGCTTAAGACCCACGAAAGGAATTATACCACCCATGATCTTGAATTGGGCGCTGTCGTCTTTGCTCTTAAGATTTGGAGACACTATCTTTATGGAACCAAATGCGTGGTTTTCACGGACCACAAAAGTCTCCAACATGTCTTCGACCAGAAAAATCTTAACATGAGGCAACGGCGTTGTGTTGAGTTACTTAACGACTATGATTGCGAAATTCGCTACCATCCTGGCAATGCGAATGTTGTGGCTGACGCACTCAGTCGTAAAGAGAGTATCAAACTTCATTGTACGAGAGTTCGTATTGATCTTCAGGATCGTATCCTCCAGGCTCAACATACTTCAGTCACCCAAGGTAACATGTACGACGAAATGTCTTGTGGTGCTGAGACTCAACTTGAAACCAAACCTGATGGTCTACTCTATTTTCTCAATCGACTTTAGATTCCTGACCGTGATGATCTTTGTACCTTCCTTATGAACGAGGCTCATAAGTCTCGTTACTCTATTCATCCTGGAGCTGACAAGATGTACCAAGATCTTCGTTATTCGTATTGGTGGCCTGGTATGAAGAAAGATATCGCTCTTTTCGTTGCAAAATGCCTTACTTGTTCAATGGTTAAGGCTAAACATCAACGACCATCTGGTATGCTTGAACAACCAGAAATTCCTGTATGGAAATGGGAGAGCATAGCAATGGACTTCATCACTAAACTCCCTCGTACACCCAAAGGTTTTGACAGCATTTGGGTAATCGTCGACCGTTTGACCAAGTCAGCCCATTTCTTACCTATTCGTGAGAAGTATTATGTGGAAAGGTTAGCAAAGATGTACGTAAGTGAAATCGTATGTCGCCATGGTATACCTTTGGACATTATCTCTGATCGTGATGGTCGTTTCACCTCTCACTTTTGGGATTCTTTACAAGACGCTTTGGGTACCAAGCTGAATCTGAGTACTGCTTACCACCCTCAAACAGATTGTCAGACTGAACGGACCATCCAGACACTTGAGGATATGCTCAGGGCATGTGTCATCAATTTTGGTGGCGTATGGGATTCTCATCTTCCTTTGGTCGAGTTTTCATATAACAACAGTTATCATGCCAGCATTAACATGGCTCCTTTCGAGGCACTCTATGGTCGTTGATGTATTGTAAAATACATATATTTCCAGTGTAAAGTTTGTATAGTTTTCGAGTCATTTAGATAGTGCTTTTATTAGTTTTAGGCTTGTACCGGTCTATTTTATTTAGTATAGGTTTTTATAGATTTTTATTAGTTTTGCGTCGTTTTAAGTACTTATTTATTTATTTTGTATTTTGTAGGTGTTCATAGACGTTGGAGCATAAACGAGCAACTTTGGTCGAGTCAAGAACACCCGAGTAAAGAGCACGTAGTTATAATAATAATAATAATAATAATAATAATAATAATAATAATAATAATAATAATAATATTGTTATTGAAAGAAACAACGTGACTCATGTCACTTTGGGGTCTTCCCAAGGCCCAATAAAGAGGAGGGCATCAATTCATTAAAAGAAGAAAGCGGCGCACACGATTTGGAGAGGGGGGGACAACAACAATATTAATTCTTGGGGAGGACATCGAAGAGAGGGCTGCACACAAGATAATTGTTGGAGAAAGAGGATCGATTTTTAGAAGGAAGAATTCTTTGAAGGACACAGGAGGTCGCAATTAGAAGAGAAGAGCAATTGACTTTTGAGGGAGCAGATCACGACAGCATCATTGCATATTTTAGGAAGAGTGCAGGTCAAGGGTGGAAGCATAGGTGCGAGCACGGGTTGGTTCTAATTCAATATTTATTTATTCTATTCTAACTCGTTGTGAACGCCATGATTATTATTTGTTTCTATTGTTTTAATTCTTTCATGACTTTTATTGGCTAAACCTTGACGCTACCTAGGTTAAAGATGATTGCACTTGTTTGATTTATTTTTTCTTTTTGGTTTTGGAACTTTTGGTTGTGGGTGAATTTTAAAGTAAAGAGCTCTTTATTTTCTGGTTTGATGTATATGCATATTTAGTTTTGTTTAATTAATTTTTATAAACTCCACTTGCGTTTTTGTGAATGTCTTTCGTGTATGAATGCGGGTTAGGTTGCGGACTGGGTGTTAGCAACTAGTTTATGGTTAATTTCTACAGGTTATCCATAGGAGTTATAATTGTTAGTTAGATAATTCTAAGTGTTCTACCAATTCTCAATAGCTGTAAGGTGCGAGATTGTTGGTCTGTCTAGGGTGTTAAATTGCTAGTCCTAGAGGCTTTGTGAGAAGATCTTCCTAGTTTCCCTAGCATTCCTTGTAGGCCAAGTCTTATCAGAAATATTGTAGTTACCCCTTGCACTTTTAGGTGTATTGTGACTTTCGCGCTGTGAGGTAGACTGTCTAGCGGGTACTTTAAGATTCGAGTAGGTAAGCCTGTGAGCGTAACCTCTCAACCGGTGGTTTAACAGCACAACAGTATTCTAGGGTTTCCCCTTGAGAAGGGTCGAGGGTGTCTAGTTTATTCTTGATGTTTAGTATTTTAAGATCCCGGTTCCACACCAGTTCCATAGCCGTTAGAAGATTATCATTCATGTGTAGGATTCTAGCCTAGGTAGTGCCTTCCCATCATCTTATCCTAGTTCCAGTTCCCAACTTGTGTCCTTAATTATTTAAGTTTTATTTATTTATTTGCAATTAGTTTTTTTTAGTAAAACCCCCTTTAAGCAACAAAACATTATTTAGTATTTAGGATAAGTAATCGAGTCTAGTTTACATTTTCCAGTAGAGTCTCGTGGGTTCGATACTCGGACTTACTTTAGCTGTACTGCACTAACCGGTACACTTGCCGGTTGTGTGGTTTAGGTTTAGAGAGTCTTAGGTTATAAATTTAAAACTTAGAGTGTCTAGTTTAGGTTAATTTAGTTAGTTTTTATTAAACCACTTTGAGCACATCAAGTTTTTGGCGCCGTTGCCGGGGACTCTTGGCGATTGCGTTAACTAGCTTTGATTACATTTATCTGCCATATCTGTGCTACTTATTTTTTGTTTTGAGTCTGTCTTTTTGTATTATGAGTCGTAAAAGTCTAATTTTATGTGTCTTTTATTTCTTTTGAGTCTGTAAATATGTGTGAAATTTGTGGAGGACCCCATTTTACCATTTTATGTCCACAATATGAGGGGTCCTCTGCACATTATTATGCTAATTCCTTTGTGCAGCCGCAGCCATACTATTCACAGGGGTGTCCTACATATTATTATGATGACTCGTATCAGCAGCCACATTTTTATCAGTATCCTGATCAATTTTCTGGAAGCAATTCTTGTGAGAATAGTGGTAATGATTGGAGTAAAATAGAAAGTCTGTTGACATTACTAGTTGCTAAGGATGCCAATACCCAGAACATGTTAGCAGAGCAGGACACCCTCCTAAAAAACCACGACATCCTCATAAAAGACCGACAGGCTGCTCTTTTAGATCTTCAACGAACAGTAGAAGACATTGCTAGGAAATTAAAGGAAGAAAAAGAAAAGGTTCAGCAAGAGCAGCCGCCGACAATCGGTTATACATATGATGAGAAGGGCAACTACCTCGGGTACATGAACGCTCGAGGGGAGTTGTTCCCAACGTTTCCGGAAGAGGGGAAAGAGCCGATCATGGAATACGCAGATGAGTCAGATGAAGAGATCATCCCAATCACGGAGACGAAAATGGACGTTGAAGTCCCACCTCTGGTGCCACAGGTTACTATATATGATTTTGGGAGTGACTCTGACGAAGAGGACGACGAAGAAGAATGGGCGGCGTATCAAAGGTCGTTTAGGAGGAAAGAAGGGATTGAAGAAGAAGTGGAATTGGGAGATTCCGTTGATATGATGTTTGGTGCAGAGGAAGACAATGAGATGGGTGAGAATTCATTGTCTGAAGAGGATGAGTTTTTAAATCTGGAGTTAGATGGTTTGCCTGTTTATGAAGATTTAGGGGAGTCTGATCCTGATGGAGATATGGCATACCTGGATGCCCTACTCGAAGGTGAACTGAGAGACATGACCGAACCTGCACTAGATGAAAGAACTCAGTGTGGGGATCGTCCCACGGAAATGGTGGTAGAAGAAGCACACCATAGCTGGCCCATGGTATTAGTGATAGATGGAATTTCAAAATCAACAACACCACGGGAGAGGGCAAGGAAGAGAAAAAGAAAGGATCGGAACCGGAACCGGAAAAGGATCGAAGACTGGCACGAGTTGGAGAAGAAGAAGCCAGTGAATGTCAAGCACGACCAGTCTATTTGCTACATGCCACGCATCCGGTTAATTCCAGGTAAGTTTAAGTTTTGGTGGTCTGACCCGTTAAGAACTGTTAAATTATTTTTCAATTCCACAAGTAAATATTTAATTGTAAATAAGAGTCGAGTGGAATTAAACGGGTTAGATAGGGTCCAGATAAAAGAGAAGCCCCCTGATTAAGTTTAAGTGTGGGGAGGCTATGTAGATTTGTAAATTTATATTTATACTTATTTTTTTTCTAGTTTTTCATTTTTTATATTATTTGTGGTCCGTCCTTCGGTCATGGTTCATAGTTTTTTTTATCTTTCTATTTTATCTTTGTTTTTGTGTCTTTCAGTCTGTTTGTAGGTTTGCGTGTTTGCTTAGGTAGAGGAAATTTCACATGAGCGGATCCCATGTATTGTCTTTATATATATTTTTTGAGTGGGAGGTTTGGTAAAGGTTTGGGTAATAAGAGAATTTTTCTTAAAAAAAAATAAAATTAATTAACTTTCTGTGAAAAAAGACTTTTCACGTAACGCGAGGAGTCTGGGCTGACCTGTTCGCCTCATGCGACCAGCTATTACCCCGGAAAGTTATATATATATTTTTTTTTCGCTTGCAACGCGTGTTGTGATCACCAGTGTCCTTCACGTTGAGCGAGAACTAAAGTTTTCTTCTTTCTACCCATTTGGTTCTACCACCATTCACCGCCATTCTGCCAAGCAGGTACGTCTTCTTGTTTGTTGTTATATTATGAGTCTAAGTTAGTAGTTTGAGTCTTTTTAATTTTTTTTTTGTGTGGTTCGGTATTATGCTCGGGTTTTGTTTGTTTCGTTTGGCGCAGGTTCGGATTGCACCACCCGTACCCAATCTCCATTCGGGTGATTCCGAAGCTGTTTATCATTTATCAAGGCAAGCCCAGAGTTTACCATTGTGTCAGAGCCGATCGTGAATGAAATGCTATACGATCGAGCTGGATTGGACTAGATTTTTTGGATCTTACGCGTTAATAAACCAGCTAAGTCCTTTCCAATTTGCCCTTGTCTTTTTGTTTTTGTACTCGGAATTTATTTTTTGTTTTAAGTCGTTTTCTATTCCTACATTGAGGGCAATGTAGAGTTTAAGTGTGGGGATGGGAAACTGTCGTTTAGTCTGTATAAAGAGTCGTTTGAGTAAAAAAAATGAAAAAAAAAATGAAAAAAATTAGAAAAAAAAAGTCTCTGATTTTGAAGTCTGCATTATATAAAATATGGAAAATGATAGGTAAAGTTAGGTGTCCGGTTTTCAAATAGTATGTATAATAAGAGATTAAAATTGATTGAAAGCGTGTCTGATTTGGGATATGTGGGTAGGCTCAACCGGTAGAAAGGTTTCCTTTAAAAAGTAATAAATTAATTATGTTAGGCTATTTTGTGGGTTCTCATCTAGTAGAAACGGGGAGACCGAAACCGCCAAAAATAGTATAAGAAGCACCGTTATAAGTAGAAAACCGTTAGAATTTCTAATCACTTAAAATAAAATAGAAATCAAAGAAAAAATGCTGAAGCTCAAGGTGCCTGGCCACTGGGATAGCGACTTGGATTGGTCACACCCTCTGAGTTAAGTATGCTGAGATGAAAAAAAAATGCTGAAGCTTAAGGTGGCTGGCCACTGGGATAGCGACTTGGATTGGTCACACCCTCTGAGTTAAGTATGCAAAAAAAAAAAAAAAAAAAAAAAAAAGTGATTTTAAATTCTCTTGGTTTTCTACATAAGACGGTTGGGAAATGGTCAATTGGTCGTTCCTTTAGCTTCATAAGCTTGAGGCGAGATTAGGAGGAACTGTGGCTTCCTTCGAGTGAGACCCTAGATAGACTAATCAACATGAACTTTACATAAATAAAAAGGGGCTTGGAAACCGGTGTGGGTTTAAGAGGATCAATATACCTGCAATCGCAATCAACACGTTAGTAGATTATTAATTAAGTAACCTATGTTTTGAAACTGGATGTAAACCTAACTGTGATTCCATAGCATAATTCTTTTTCAGGGACGAAAAAGAGATAAGTGTGGGGATATTTGATGTATTGTAAAATACATATATTTCCAGTATAAAGTTTGTATAGTTTTCGAGTCATTTAGATAGTGCTTTTATTAGTTTTAGGCTTGTACCGGTCTATTTTATTTAGTATAGGTTTTTATAGATTTTTATTAGTTTTGCGTCGTTTTAAGTACTTATTTATTTATTTTGTATTTTGTAGGTGTTCATAGACTTTGGAGCATAAACGAGCAACTTTGGTCGAGTCAAGAACACCCGAGTAAAGAGCACGTAGTTATAATAATAATAATAATAATAATAATA
Source organism: Ambrosia trifida (assembly GCA_028751855.1). Taxonomy (NCBI): domain Eukaryota; kingdom Viridiplantae; phylum Streptophyta; class Magnoliopsida; order Asterales; family Asteraceae; genus Ambrosia; species Ambrosia trifida. The sequence goes on along the minus strand of CM054123.1, from coordinate 167,947,017 downwards.
ATAATAATAATAATAATAATAATAATAATATTGTTATTGAAAGAAACAACGTGACTCATGTCACTTTGGGGTCTTCCCAAGGCCCAATAAAGAGGAGGGCATCAATTCATTAAAAAAAGAGGAGGGCATCAATTCATTAAAAGAAGAAAGCGGCGCACACGATTTGGAGAGGGGGAGACAACAACAATATTAATTCTTGGGGAGGACATCGAAGAGAGGGCTGCACACAAGATAATTGTTGGAGAAAGAGGATCGATTTTTAGAAGGAAGAATTCTTTGAAGGACACAGGAGGTCGCAATTAGAAGAGAAGAGCAATTGACTTTTGAGGGAGCAGATCACGACAGCATCATTGCATATTTTAGGAAGAGTGCAGGTCAAGGGTGGAAGCATAGGTGCGAGCACGGGTTGGTTCTAATTTAATATTTAATTATTCTATTCTAACCCGTTGTGAACGCCATGAATATTATTTGTTTCTATTGTTTTGATTCTTTCATGACTTTTATTGGGTAAACCTTGACGCTACCTAGGTTAAAGATGATTGCACTTGTTTGATTTATTTTTTCTTTTTGGTTTTGGAACTTTTGGTTGTGGGTGAATTTTAAAGTAAAGAGCTCTTTATTTTCTGGTTTGATGTATATGCATATTTAGTTTTGTTTAATTAATTTTTATAAACTCCACTTGCGTTTTTGTGAATGTCTTTCATGTATGAATGCGGGTTAGGTTGCGGACTGGTGTTAGCAACTAGTTTATGGTTAATTTCTACAGGTTATCCATAGGAGTTATAATTGTTAGTTAGATAATTCTAAGTGTTCTACCAATTCTCAATAGCTGTAAGGTGCGAGATTGTTGGTCTGTCTAGGGTGTTAAATTGCTAGTCCTAGAGGCTTTGTGAGAAGATCTTCCTAGTTTCCCTAGCATTCCTTGTAGGCCAAGTCTTATCAGAAATATTGTAGTTACCCCTTGCACTTTTAGGTGTATTGTGACTTTTGCGCTGTGAGGTAGACTGTCTAGCGGGTACTTTAAGATTCGAGTAGGTAAGCCTGTGAGGGTAACCTCTCAACCGGTGGTTTAACCGCACAACAGTATTCTAGGGTTTCCCCTTGAGAAGGGTCGAGGGTGTCTAGTTTATTCTTGATGTTTAGTATTTTAAGATCCCGGTTCCACACCAGTTCCATAGCCGTTAGAAGATTATCATTCATGTGTAGGATTCTAGCCTAGGTAGTGCCTTCCCATCATCTTATCCCAGTTCCAGTTCCCAACTTGTGTCCTTAATTATTTAAGTTTTATTTATTTATTTGCAATTAGTTTTTTTTAGTAAAACCCCCTTTAAGCAACAAAACATTATTTAGTATTTAGGATAAGTAATCGAGTCTAGTTTACGTTTTCCAGTAGAGTCTCGTGGGTTCGATACTCGGACTTACTTTAGCTGTACTGCACTAACCGGTACACTTGCCGGTTGTGTGGTTTAGGTTTAGAGAGTCTTAGGTTATAAATTTAAAACTTAGAGTGTCTAGTTTAGGTTAATTTAGTTAGTTTTTATTTAATCACTTTGAGCACATCAGTCGTAAATGTCGTTCACCTGTCTGTTGGACTGAGGTTGGTGAAGCCCAGATCACTGGACCTGAACTGATCCAGGAAACCACAGATAAAATCCAACTCATTCAGAATAATCTTCTCAAGGCTAGAAGTCGTCAGAAGAGTTATGCTGATAAACGCCGTAAGCCCTTGGAATTTCAAGTCGGGGACCTTGTACTTCTTAAGGTATCCCCTTGGAAAGGAGTGATTCGCTTCGGTAGAAAGGGAAAACTAGCTCCTCGATACGTAGGCCCATTCAAAGTTCTTGACAGGATTGGAAAAGTGGCTTACAAACTTGATCTTCCACCTGAGTTAAGCAATGTTCACCCAACCTTTCATGTTTCAAATCCCAAGAAATGCTTAGCAGATGAGAACCTCCATGTCCCTCTTGAAGATGTGCAGATCGATGAAACTATGCACATTGTCGAGAAACCCGTCGAGATCGTGGATACTGGAGTCAAGAAACTCATGCACAGCCGCATTCCAATCGTTAAGGTTCGTTGGGAATCTAAACGAGGTCCAGAGTTCACTTGGGAACACAAGGACCAGATGAAGTCTAAGTACCCACATCTTTTTCCACCAGACTCTTCAACTCCAACTTCGGGACGAAGTTCCTAAAAGTAGGGGAGACTGTAACATTTCGCATTGAATTATTTGTACGTTACGTTGATTATTAATAAAACGACGAATTTCATCATTATCGTCCTTTTAAAAAATATTTCGTGACGCATTTGGACCCCTAGTACTATACTATATACATATAACATCATTATATTGTTGATTTAATTGTCAAAAAATAAAGGCATGGGCCGGGATTCGAACCCGAGCCCATGGCCGGTTCAACATACACCCACAACATAACCAGCTGGTCTACAAGCTTCACTTGGTATAACTCTGAATAATAATATATATATATTACAATTATCAGTACAGTTGACTATTGAGGAGTCAACCTGTGAGCAAACTTCCACAATTAGATCCCCAATCCGCATTAAAGGCTTGATTGATGATTGCCTTGACTGATTCGCGTCCATTACACGACCAATTAACATCAAAACTTTCCAAATTTTTTGTCAATTATCGCGTCATAAGCTTTTATAGGGTCAACTTACCAATTCGCTTAACCTGAACCCCACACTATAAATTGAACCCTCAACCACAAGCTAAACTCGCCGATACTACTTTCCTCACCTTCAATTTCTGTTAAAAATCATCCTTCCAAGGCTTTTTGCTCGTGTGTTGACTTTTCTGTTTGACCGATCAATAATCACGAAATCATTTTTGTAAGTTTTCTTTTTTTGTTGGGTTTTGATCTTCGACAACCTACAAACAATAGCCCCATCATATCAGGGGCTATTAGTTATTAAATCTGATTATTGCATAATCTAGGGTTCAAACGATATTGAATTGGGGAAGAACACTTCTGCAGACATGTATATTTATATATTGCAGAACATAAACCATCACCAACTGATCTACAGATCAGTTGGTGTGACTCTTTTACCTCAAACACGAACCGGCTGGATGGCCAGGGTTCGAGTCCTACAACGCGCGTCTAATTATTTTTCTTTTATAAGGATTATAAATCTGTTTCAAGTTATAATATATATATATATATATATATATATATATTTTAAACCAAGATTAATTGTTCTCAGGGTCCAGACCAGATGGTCTGGACTTGTGATATTAAAACACGAACCGGTCCCCGACCCGGGTTCGATTCCCAGCTTGAACAAAACATTTTTTTTTACCTTTTACCTTTATATATTTTCACTAATATTTTTAAAATTGGTTTTAATATACTAAAATTGCTTTATAAATTCTACAAAAAATTATTTTATTTTATTCTAGTAGAAAAGTTTAACATACAATTTTTAGTTTTCCAAAAATTATTTATTTAATATATATAATAAATATTTCAAGTTTATTCTATTTTAGTTTTAAAATTCTATAAAAATATCAAAACGATTATATAAATTCCCACAAAAATTATTCTGAATTTATATGACATTAAACATTTCTGAAATGATTTTTATTTCTGAAAAATCATTTATTTAATATTTTTAATCAATTTTTGTTATTTTTAATCATAAATAAATCATAATAAATTCATTTTTCAATATTTTTGCACCAAAATTTTATATAAATTATTTCTGTCCATTTAGAACAGAAATATAAATTTTAATTTAAAAATTCTTTAATTTTAATATTTTTAGATATTAAAGTTGTATTTTGACAAATTGAAATAAATAGATTAAATATTCTATTTTTAAGAAAATAATTTTATAAAAATTATTTTCATACTTAAAACTTTATATTGTGACCACCTTTAATCTAAAGTTTACAAAAAGACTTTTGTTAATTTATTTATCGAATTTCTCTTATTTATTAAACAATTGAATTATTAATCAAACGAATACTTATCCCCAATTCGAAACCCTAGAAAATACTTGTAGACTAGAAAGACCTAGACTTATTTGTTACCATATACATAGGGTAATACTTGGCGACTTTGGGGGCTACACTTATTCTTTTTCTCGAGACTTAATACTTTGTTAAGGTGAGTTTACGTAACCATGTTTATGCAATTCTTTATACTTGCAACATTATACTTAAGCAATTCTACATACATGTCTAGTTATAAACTTTAATGCCTCATGACTTAGACAATTACAGTTAGACTTAAACTTCAACATACATAATCATTAGTTATGGCCAAGCTGACGATACTCAATAATAGATCTATTGGATTGACAATCCCACCTAGATTCGTTGACCATCTTTTATGGGGAGCGCGGGTGATTGTTATCGTTCCAACGTGATATTAAGGTGAACCGTGGATGACGGGATGGACCTAAACTAGTCGGAGGTTTGATTATGTGCATACTATACTTCATGTTTATTCATGTAGACTTAAACTTACGATAGACATATGAATTGCTAAACTTTTATTCTTAAACTTAATTGCTTGACATGGCTTATGTATTCTCACCAACTTCTAGTTGACCCCCTCCCCCCAATTTTTACAACTCAACAGGAAATAATTATGCTTGAAGTCTAGAGCTAGCATGAGGAGACAATTTGAAGTTTATGCTTTGTTTGGCTTTTTGATGTATTAGAATTTCATTCAAGACTTGTTATGTATTTTCAATTTTGGATATTTTTACTTTAAATAAATTTCAATTAAAACTTGAATACCATGTGCTACTGTATACTCATTGTTGAGTGACTATATAGGTTGACCCATGGGTTGACTATACTATGTAATAAAAAAATATGAACTTTATATATCACAAAATAACAAACGGTGTTTATGTTGTTTAACCAAAAAACAGTTTCAAACAAAATATGGATAATCTGACTATATTATGAAAAGAAAAAAATACTAAGGTAACATTATAAACAAAATCTACATAAGTAACATATTTAAGAAAAACAAGAAAATTTAACAAATTGAAGCTTTAAAAAAATTATAATATAGATATATGCTCTATACATTGTGGTATAAAGTGTTGGGTAGTAAAATGAGCAAAAGTTTAAAGAAAAAAGTGTTTATCCATCAAAAGAATCGAGGTAACATTTAGCAAAAAAAAACAAAAGAAAACATTAACCTACGGATAATCTGACTATATTATGTTGTCTAACCAAAACAAATCTACATCTACATCTACACTAAATAATAAAAGAAAACACATGAGGGACACATGGTGTGACACCCGGCAACTTCCGGTAACTAACTTTTGAAAACTTAGTAAGTCTACCTTAGCGAGTCGCGCATACATTACACATAACAAGGTCGGTCGAGTCGAGTCGCACATCATTAGGGTTTTAACATACGCAAGTCTCGGGTCCCGGGAATTGGTGATCGGGCGGGAATGTGTTATTTATCATGCATTATATGTTGGTAATCATTATGTGACTTGTCGGTATGTGGAAACGTGTTTACATATGTTAAAATAGGGTTTAACGCGCCAAAAACCCGGACACATAGGCTATAGGCGATTAGGCTATGTGTGATAGCCTAATCGCCACTTTGATAGGCGAGTAGGGAGGAGCCTGGGGCGAATAGGGGGCTACTCGCATGAAGCTTCATGCGAATAGCAGCCCTAATCGCCTAAGCTGCTGCGTACTCGCCTGAACTACTCCGAACGATTAAAAACGCCTATAAATACCACCCTTGACCTCCAAAACATCATTTATGCTACCCTAGCCGTCCCATAACCTATCTCAACCTACAAACACCCTCTGGAGCCTATTTTTACATCAAAACAACCATTTCCAAGCTTATTCCATCATCTCCTCTTGAATACAAGGTGTGTTCTTCAAACCCAAACCTTTAAATGATTATATTTTACTCCCTAAACGTCCAGACCTGACTCATAAATGTTTTTGTCTTTGAAAATCCATTTAAAACCGTTTTTAAACAAACCCACACCTTTACATGTGTTATATGTGTTATATGTGATTAAAGATATAATTTTTAGGATTGAATCATGGATGTTTTTGTGTTATTATGATGTTTATGGCTGTTACAAGTTAGTATGATGATGTCCTAGGAGTTTGAATGGTTTTGGTTGTGTATTGTTGATACTTGATGTTTTGACCCATTTGAAGGATTTTGGATGATTAAGGATGATATGAGGTGTGTTGTTAATTGTTTGATGTTAGGGTTTGCTCTAGGATGATGCTAGAACGGTAGGATGCTATCGGACAACGTGGTTATGTGATTTAATCTGAATAATTGCTATTTAGGGCAAGTTCTTGCATGTTGATGTGATGTTTACATGTTAAGTTGCTATTTTGGGAAAACACTCGCATTCGGAACTGTTAGAACGATGAAAACTTAGGGGTTTTGCTTGAAACATGTTTGTTAATGTGTTAGGATGATTATTGGGTGTTTTTACATGTTTCGGGTCTGATTTGGAGAGTTTGACGCGCGAAATTACGCTTCAGACATGCAGAGGTGAGTAGGATCCTACTCGCATGAAGCTTCATGCGAATAGGACTCCTAATCGCCTGAAGCTTAGGCATTTACAGTCCTAATCGCCTATATATAGGCAATTAGAACCCTATTCACCTCAACTACTAGAAAATACAATCCTAAATGCTAGTTTGATTCCTAAATGCTACTTTTACTAGCAAATACAATCCTAAATGCTACTTTTACTAGTGATTACAATCCTAAATGCTAGTTTGATTCCTAATCGCGTGTAATGCTGTTATAAGTGTATTTTGACATCCCGAAACCCGATTTGACACTTAGGAACATGATAGGAACCCCGTGACATGCCTAGTAACATAGTAACACGTGTTAGGACTTGTTTGTACGTTATTTGACCTATGTGTTAAAATCATTGAACTTTAACGCATGTTAAGTACTAAGTTGCATGTTTTGTGTATGTTTGTGTATGAGATGAACACGTGGAATGTCGGGTCACCAATGGGATGTCGAGTCTTGTCTTACGTAGTCTGGTTGTCGGTCAAACACGCTTTTCGGACACATAATGGTCATGGACTGGACTTAGGGACTAATGAACCCGACGGGTTATTAGTCTAACTTGACACATATCTTATGATAGGTCGCCAATAGTTGGGGCTATCATATCTTACAGACGGTTTACTCATATCACGCATACGGTTTACTCTTAAACGGAATACGCAACCTAAGGTGAGTTCACGGCCCCACATTTTACGGTTTATGTTTTCGGGGGAGAAACATGCTTAAAACTCTTTTATGATTTATGACTTGTTAAACTCTTATGGCTCATGACTCTTTATCACGTTATACTATGGCTTACTTATCGTACTATACGGTTCATCAAAAGTCCCTTAGAAACCACTAACATGGGTATATGGCGGGGAAATATGGATAGCGCTATTGGGAACTGACAAACCCCACTCGACGGTTGGACCGGGCGGGTGCATATTGTCTCTAACAAAACAAGGTCTACCGGTGATGACGGTAAACTAAGGGTCACTACACGGCTTAGTCAGCAATGGTTTCACCCGTATGAGTATCTCATTCTGCGCCTAGCTAGCGTTCTCACAAGCATAGTAGTAACTGTGATGGTAACGGTTTTCGAAGGATCACTTTAAACGTTTAATTAAAACCCGTGAACTCACCAACATTATATGTTGACTCTTTTAGCATGTTTTCTCAGGTCGCTAAGGTAGCAGCTGTCGGATAGGCGCACGAGGTCGCACTGGAGTCGTCTCGCGTCTAGGGTCTCATTGCACGTTTTGGATTTATGAACTTTTGAACTTATGTTTTATTTCTGCATGACTTTTGTACACTTTAAAAGCTTCCGCACTGTTGAATATTGGTTTTAAACTTATGCATGGATTTTGTTTACGTATGTTATTACATTTAGACGTCGTTTATTGTGACCGTTGACTTGGATCCTGGTGTGTCACACGCCTCGCGGTAGAATTCCGCAGGTGGAAATTTGAGGGTGTGACAGATTGGTATCAGAGCCAATGGTTATAGTGAACTAGGACTGCATGTAGAGTCTAGACTATAGCCGAGTCTCACACACTAGACGGTCACATACATTTGAGTCGTGTCTTTTGGTAAACATACTAACCTTGTCAGGGTGTCGGTATCCTTATCACACAGTGTCACATTACCTATCTCATTCTTGGGTATTCCTAGCTTGACTTTATCTTCTTCTTCGGGTTTGCAGTCGAGGGAACATGTTTGTTGATCTTTTGAGTTGGTTGTATCTTCCTAAGATGCGGGTATCGGGTGACTTGAGGTTCGAGCTCGGGGCACGCCTTGAGGACCATGTAGAGCAATTTATCATTTCGGGTGCACACGAAATCATAAGTTGAGATGCATGGAAGACTTGGTGGATCTCGTGTTGGGATTAATGGTCACGTTCGAACCCGATCCTAGGCTTTTCATATTCTCTTGGTTTAGCGTTGGTGATGGGTCTGAGTATTTGTTTCTTGTTCCTTCTCAGAAGATGTCAGGACGCACTGGAGGACGCACTGGGGGACGACGTGGAGGCCGCACTGGTGGGGGTAGAGGTGGTGGTAACATCACCTTGACGTATGATGAGCTCAATGAGATGATGCAGCAACAGTTGGGCGTTGCATTAGCTGCTTTTCAGGCTGCCTAGCAGACTTTTATGGGTGCTACTGCTCCTCCGGTTCAGGCAGGTGTTGCCTATAAGCGGTTTAAGGATTGTCAGCCTCTCAGCTTCCAGGGTACGGAGGGAGCTGTGGAGTTGCTTCGGTGGTTGGAGAAGACTGAGTCGGTGTTCGCTTTATGTGAGACTCCAGCAGTGGATTGGGTGAAGTTTGCTTCAGGGACTTTTGTAGGAGCCGCCTTGACGTGGTGGAACTGCGTCACACAGACACTTGGTCTCGGGGAGGCCAACGCCATGCCTTGGGCGGATTTTGTGCGTAAGTTGAAGGATGAGTACTGCCCGCGTGAGGAGATCAAGAGGTTGGAACAGGAATATGGGAATCTTAAGATGGTTGGTTCTGAGGTGGAGGAGTACACGATCAGGCACAACGAGCTAGCAGTGATGTGTCCAGGTTTGTCTACACCAGAGTATAGGAGGATAGAGCAGTATCTTGCGGGTTTGGTGCCAGAGATTGCGGGATTGGTGTCTGCTAGGGATCCTACTACTATATCAGAGGCTATGCGGTCGGCTACTAAGATGACCAACTTGAAGATTTCTAAGGGTGTCTTGCCTACTAGGGGCTCTTCTGTGAAGGCGCCGGCAGAGAACAAGAGGAAGTGGGAAAGCGTGGAAAAGAGTTCGTCGGGGATTCAGCGACAACCGGCGGCGAAGAAGGCTGAAGCTTCAGGGTCAGCATCGGACCAGAAACAAGGGGGCTATGCTGGGAAAAGCCCTAAGTGTGGGCGTTGTGGGTTTCATCACTATGGTACTTGTGAGAGTTTTCGCTGTGAGCGTTGTCAGAAGACGGGGCATCTTGCCAAGGATTGTAGGGTCAACCTTTCCAGGACGACTCAGACTACTGCTATTACTACCCCTGCTCCACAGGGGAACCAGGGTTGCTTTCATTGTGGAGAAGCGGGGCACTTCAAGCGAAGCTGTCCCAAGTTGAATCAAGGGGGCACAGGGACTGCAGGGAAGGATGGAGACAATGAAGGCGGTGGCCGGTTTACTCGTGCTCATGCTTATGTGATCGGTGCTAGGGAGAACCAGGTGGACCCAGACACTGTTACCCGTACGTATTCTCTCTTATCTCTTGTTACGCTTTGGTTTTACTTTTATCCGCCTTGTTGTGCGTTCGTGTTTTTGGGTGTTTTCTTTGTGGTTTGGTCTCTGTTTCTCATTCTTTGGGTCGATGAGGGTCCTTTGGGGATGCTACTTGGATGGTACCGGTGGGTTAGTTATACCGATCATAGTAGTCTCCAGTAGGCCTTCGATCGGGGGTCTCTTGTCTCATACTCACATTTGGGAAGGTGGTTTCCCGGTTGTTACTGTCACGTTTGGTTCACGACCTTCACTTGTTGTATTTTGGGGAAGCGTTACTTGGGCACACACAGAGGTCGACACTCATCACTGTTGAAGCCGAAAGAATCTCGGGACGAGATTCCTTTCAACAGGGGGATGATGTGACGACCCGGAAATTTTTTCTTCTTATTTGTTTTCTCTCCTCGACTTCGGGAAATTTTCGGGACGAAAATTCTTTCAACAGAGGGATGATGTGACACCCGGCAACTTCCGGTAACTAACTTTTGAAAACTTAGTAAGTCTACCTTAGCGAGTCGCGCATACATTACACATAACAAGGTCGGTCGAGTCGAGTCGCACATCATTAGGGTTTTAACATACGCATGTCTTGGGTCCCGGGAATTGGTGATCGGGCGGGAACGTGTTATTTATCATGCATTATATGTTGGTAATCATTATGTGACTTGTCGGTATGTGGAAACGTGTTTACATATGTTAAAATAGGGTTTAACGCGCCAAAAACCCGGACACATAGGCTATAGGCGATTAGGCTATGTGTGATAGCCTAATCGCCACTTTGATAGGCGAGTAGGGAGGAGCCTGGGGCGAATAGGGGGCTACTCGCATGAAGCTTCATGCGAATAGCAGCCCTAATCGCCTAAGCTGCTGCGTACTCGCCTGAACTGCTCCGAACGATTAAAAACGCCTATAAATACCACCCTTGACCTCCAAAACATCATTTATGCTACCCTAGCCGTCCCATAACCTATCTCAACCTACAAACACTCTCTGGAGCCTATTTTTACATCAAAACAACCATTTCCAAGCTTATTCCATCATCTCCTCTTAAATACAAGGTGTGTTCTTCAAACCCAAACCTTTAAATGATTATATTTTACTCCCTAAACGTCCAGACCTGACTCATAAATGTTTTTGTCTTTGAAAATCCCTTTAAAACCGTTTTTAAACAAACCCACACCTTTACATGTGTTATATGTGATTAAAGATATAATTTTTAGGATTGAATCATGGATGTTTTTGTGTTATTATGATGTTTATGGCTGTTACAAGTTAGTATGATGATGTCCTAGGAGTTTGAATTGTTTTGGTTGTGTATTGTTGATACTTGATGTTTTGACCCATTTGAAGGATTTTGGATGATTAAGGATGATATGAGGTGTGTTGTTGATTGTTTGATGTTAGGGTTTGCTCTAGGATGATGCTAGAACGGTAGGATGCTATCGGACAACGTGATTATGTGATTTAATCTGAATAATTGCTATTTAGGGCAAGTTCTTGCATGTTGATGTGATGTTTACATGTTAAGTTGCTATTTTGGGAAAACACTCGCATTCGGAACTGTTAGAACGATGAAAACTTAGGGGTTTTGCTTGAAATATGTTTGTTAATGTGTTAGGATGATTATTGGGTGTTTTTACATGTTTCGGGTCTGATTTGGAGAGTTTGACACGCGAAATTACGCTTCAGACATGCAGAGGCGAGTAGGATCCTACTCGCATGAAGCTTCATGCGAATAGGACTCCTAATCGCCTGAAGTTTAGGCATTTACAGTCTTAATCGCCTATATATAGGCAATTAGAACCCTATTCACCTCAACTACTAGCAAATACAATCCTAAATGCTAGTTTGATTCGTAAATGCTACTTTTACTAGCAAATACAATCCTAAATGCTACTTTTACTAGTGATTACAATCCTAAATGCTAGTTTGATTCCTAATCGCGTGTAATGCTGTTATAAGTGTATTTTGACATCCCGAAACCCGATTTGACACTTAGGAACATGATAGGAACCCCGTGACATGCCTAGTAACATAGTAACACGTGTTTGGACTTGTTTGTACGTTATTTGACCTATGTGTTAAAATCATTGAACTTTAACGCATGTTAAGTACTAAGTTGCATGTTTTGTGTATGTTTGTGTATGAGATGAACACGTGGAATGTCGGGTCACCAATGGGATGTCGAGTCTTGTCTTACGTAGTCTGGTTGTCGGTCAAACACGCTTTTCGGACACATAATGGTCATGGACTGGACTTAGGGACTAATGAACCCGACGGGTTATTAGTCTAACTTGACACATATCTTATGATAGGTCGCCAATAGTTGGGGCTATCATATCTTACAGACGGTTTACTCATATCACGCATACGGTTTACTCTTAAACGGAATACGCAACCTAAGGTGAGTTCACGGCCCAACATTTTACGGTTTATGTTTTCGGGGGAGAAACATGCTTAAAACTCTTTTATGATTTATGACTTGTTAAACTCTTATGGCTCATGACTCTTTATCACGTTATACTATGGCTTACTTATCGTACTATACGGTTCATCAAAAGTCCCTTAGAAACCACTAACATAGGTATATGGCGGGGAAATATGGATAGCGCTATTGGGAACTGACAAACCCCACTCGACGGTTGGACCGGGCGGGTGCATATTGTCTCTAACAAAACAAGGTCTACCGGTGATGACGGTAAACTAAGGGTCACTACACGGCTTAGTCAGCAATGGTTTCACCCGTATGAGTATCTCATTCTGCGCCTAGCTAGCGTTCTCACAAGCATAGTAGTAACTGTGATGGTAACGGTTTTCGAAGGATCACTTTAAACGTTTAATTAAAACCTGTGAACTCACCAGCATTATATGTTGACTCTTTTAGCATGTTTTCTCAGGTCGCTAAGGTAGCAGCTGTCGGATAGGCGCACGAGGTCGCACTGGAGTCGTCTCGCGTCTAGGGTCTCATTGCACGTTTTGGATTTATGAACTTTTGAACTTATGTTTTATTTCTGCATGACTTTTGTACACTTTAAAAGCTTCCGCACTGTTGAATATTGGTTTTAAACTTATGCATGGATTTTGTTTACGTATGTTATTACATTTAGACGTCGTTTATTGTGACCGTTGACTTGGATCCTGGTGTGTCACACGCCTCGCGGTAGAATTCCGCAGGTGGAAATTTGAGGGTGTGACAGATTTAGCGTCCTCATGAATTCTCTCATTTTATTATTTAATACATTAAACTCAAATTTAATTATAATAATTGATTTGAAAAACCATCATATAAGTTTATTAAATTAAATTTTAGTAAGTATATTAATAATCATAGTTGTAACTGAAATCATTAATAAAAGAAAACACATGATTCTTTTTTATATACCATATTTATATTTATGTATTATTAACTTTGAATTTAAATCATGTACCTTAAATTAACCCATTTTTAAAAAAAATTAATCTGTTATTCTAACTTTAAAATTAATTTTGTTACAATATTTGACAAATGATTATTAAGTTTTATTATTTTGGTCATTGTTTTAGATGTTAAACTATGTTCAGCAAATCTACACTAAATAATAAAAGAAAACACATGAGGGACACATGACACTCCCTCATGAATTCTCTCATTTTTATTATTTAATACATTAAACTCAAATTTAATTATAATAATTGATTTGCAAAACAATCATATAAGTTTATTAAATTAAATTTTAGTAATTATATTAATAATCATAGTTGTAAACTGAAATCATTAATAAAAGAAAACACATGATTCTTTTTATATAACATATTTATATTTATGTATTATTAACTTTGAATTTAAATCATGTACCTTAAATTAACCCATTTTTAAAAAAATTAATATGTTAAACTATGTTCAGCAAATACATATTAATTTTAAATGCTTAAATTAGTTCAAAATTCAAATAAACAAATTAATAATAACACAATGCAATTAGTCAAGCCTTTTTGTGAGACTTTTATATTGCTCAAAACAAATAAATAAAATACATCAATCAACATTAATCGATTTTATCTATAGTAATAAAAGACAGCACATGGAGTACATAGAACTCCATTATAAAGCCTCCCATTTTATTATTTCAAATAATACATTTATTTTAATTTGTTTCTTTATTTAATAATTATTACTTATTCAGTTTTTATTTTTTACAATTATAATTATTAATATAATTACTGGAATTCAGTTTTATATATATATTCTATGTTTTTATAAATCAATTAATATAATTATATTTTAATACAAAATTAGAAATAATTTAATAGACATAATTTGAAAATGTTTATGAACTAACAAAAGTAATATTTATTAAAAATTATTTATTTTTTTAAGATAATGTATTTATATGTTATTAAATTTAAATCGTGTACCTTAAAAACGTGTTTTTAATATGTGGTATTTCACTCTAAGTTTAAAACTATATTTCTTACAATATTCTAAACAAATAAAATAAAACAAATCAATCCACATTAATTAAATATTTGATTCAATACAAAACTAAATATGTTTGGCTGTTTTCGTATTATAATAGCTTGATATATAAAATACATGTTATATATGAAAAATCATTAATTGAAATCTTCATTGACTTTGTTTTTTCAAGTTACTTCAATAGAGAAATGCAATATCTAAACAGTCTTTGCATTACTAATTCGTTTCAATCTTTATTTTCAGGCTATTAATTTACACAATCTTTTTTTATAATACAATCAAATTGAACCAATAAATGTCATTATGTTTAAGGACCTTGATGTTAGAAAAAAATGATTATACACTCAAGGTTAGAAATACTTTGGCTTTGAGGAAACTTGATGTCAAATTCCAAAATGAACAATACTCGATTGGGAGGGTTTAACGGATGAGGAGATACTTTTAAATTAATTTCATTTTTTATATCTTAGCCTAAACAGATTTACCTTTATTACTTGTTTGTTTTTGTTTGGTTTTGTTGTACGTGCAGTCTACAAGGTAATAGCTGTGTATGGAAGATATATTTTGGAATGTTTGAAAAAAGTTTTATGTGAATAAAATGTTTTTTACAAGAAATCATTTAGGGGTTCATGAATATTTAATATTTTTTCGGTTGTACAGGAAACTTTTTTTTATTTTAAATAAAATATGTAATCTAATTTTTCTTAATTATATTTTAAATTTATATATAATATATATAATTTAAATTGTTCAACCCGTGTATTACACGGGTATATAACCTAGTAACAAAACATACATTAACATCTAATATATCTAACAAAAAAATAACAAAGATGTTTATGTTGTTTAACCAACAAACAAACTTTAACATACAATAAATCTAAAAAATCATTATAAACAAAAAAGTATACTAAGTTGCTATATTAAATAGAAAAAAAAACAATTGCTGAAAAAAGATGTGACAAAAAATGCATACAACATATGACCTATAACAAATCTGAGGCTTTACAAGACAAAAATACTATGTAATTTAAAAGGTTACATACATTAACATTAAAATGAGCATACAAAAAGAATTAATGATAAAGTGAAAGAAGTGTTGACCTTCTTCTGGAACGAGGCCATCAAGAACATCAGACACAGATCTGGTTGGTAGGAGGTTATTTTGATCTAAAACATGAAAAAAGAAAAAAAAGTAAATCGATAAAATAAACTAGTCGACTATCATTAAATGTAATAAAATGAAAATGTTGAAGTGCAAATTAAATTCAAAACCTGTCATATGTAAGACAACAGATATACGATCCTCATTAAATTGAAAAGAATCATCCAAGTTGTGTGGGAGGAGGTGGGTGGGAGAGCCAAAATCACTGTCATCATCTTCATTTATTTTGGGTGGTTTTGACATGTTGGAAGGAGGTTTGGATGAAGAAGCCATTAATGCATAGACATTAATGTGGAAGAGATAAATGAAAATATGTAGAGTTAGATTTGAAGAATGGGGTGTTGAGTATATAAAAAGAAAGATCCTTAATCAATGGGGTAGATATTCATAGTACAAAAGTGTGAAAAGGTAAGGTGTAAGTCTGCACAAAAGGTGTTGTCAGGAAGCAACTCTTTTGGATGTCTTGGAAGCTCAATAATGGACCATCTTGCACTTGTGAAGAATGAAACCAAGGGGTGGACGTGGCTGCATGTAGACCCATTGGATGGGTTTTTAAGGTTTGCACAACTCATGGAGGTTTGCAATAGATAGATACCCTATATATATATATATATATATATATATATATATATATATATATATATATATATATATGGAAAGGGTAAAACGAGAACATGCTTGAGTTGGAATAACTAAAAAACTCACTTTATAACCACACATTTAATTTAATAAAAATAAAAGAATATGTGGTTATAAATTAAAGGATAATAAAATATTAAATAGAATATTCCTTTATCCTAAACAATCCAAAACATTAAGCATAAGTCCAAAAACTGATGCATACATATCAATTCTTGATCCTTCCCACACTTCTCATGAAATATAGCATTTGTACCCTAACCTCACCCTACTTTCACGAGAAGTGTGAGAAGGATCAAGAATTAACAGGTAGACATCATGTTTTAGATTTAGGCTGGATGTTTTGGGTTGTTTTTGCTAGAAAAATGGCAAACACAACAATTTAAAACACAATGCAATGTATTATAGATATGAAATTTAAAATAGATTTAAAACACATAGCTAAAACACAACAACTTAGAACACATGTTCTTAGCATGGTGTTTTACGTTTTTAAGGCTAAAATAAATTGTTTTATGTTTTTTGTTGTTATGTTTGGTGTTATTTTAGCATAATCAATACAAAACATCATGAATAAATCCAAAAAATGATGCATACATATCAAATTTTAATCCTTCTCACATTTCTCACGAAATATGGTCTTTGTACCCTAACCCCACCCTCTCTCTCTCTCTCTCTCTATATATATATATATATATATATATATATATATATATGATCCGGATATTTTGAAAACTCATCTGAGTTGCGAGAACCTGGGAACTCCTCTAGCCCAATAATATTGTGACACATAACACACTTAAGATTATAATAATGAAGGGCATTTTAGTCAAATACCACCTCCCCTACCCCACCCCCACCCCACCCCACATGCTTTAAATTCGTTTTTTGTTTTAAAAAAAATTAGTCTCTCACTTTCTCTCTCACTAAAAAATACACACACAACCGTCTCTCTCTCTCTCTCTCTCTTTCGTTCTCTCTCTAAAAAAGCAGAAGAACAGGGACGATGAAGACGGGTTTTGAGGATGACGACGGTCTGGGACGGTGTTGATGGTGGTGAGTGGTGGATCTGATGGTTTTTTGGGTTTTTGAGGATGACCACGGTCCGGGACGATGAAGTGGTGGTAGTGGCTCAGACCATGGTGGTGAGTGGTGTTCTAAGGTGGTTTTCGTTGCAGAGCAGGCAAAAGTAAGACGACGACAAGGGGAGATGATGTCGGTGGTGCCAGATCTGGATTTTCGTGGGTGGATTTCGATGGTGTTCGAAGGTGGTTTTCGTTGCAGAAGGTAGAGGATGGAGGGTGAAGGAGACGGTGGGTGGTGAAGGGAGACGGTGGGGTTCAATGATGGGATGGCGTTCGAAGACGGGTTTTTGAGGGTGGTGGTGGCTCAGACGGTGGTGGTGGCTGACGACGGTAAGGTTTTTATTATTATTATTGTTATTATTATTATTATTATTATTATTATTATTATTATTATTATTACTATTATTTGTTACTATTACTATTATTATTATTATTATTATTATTATTATTATTATTTATTTTCCTGTTCTTATTATTATTTTTTATTTTATGTATTTTTTTCTGTTATTATTATTATTATTATTTTTATTTTTATAGTGACTTGGGTATTGTTAAAACACAGATCTGTTAGATGAATGGAGGTGGTGTCCGCAGTGGAGGTGGTGTTTTGTTGAAGATGCTTTGATGATGAAGAAGGATGGTAAGGATAAATGGTTACATATTGTTATTATTATTATTATTATTATTTTTGAAAAATTACACTGGTGTAATTGTTTGTGTTAGTGGATTAGATGTAGGTTGTATATTTTTTGGTGTAACTATGTTTTACATTGGCGTTTTTGTTGTTTTTAGGCAACTTTTTTGTTTGTTTACATTGATGTAACGGATATATTACATGAATTTATAGATGTTTTCGGTGTTTTTACAGTGGTGTAATTCGAATTTATAGATGTTTTTGTTGATGTTTGTGGGGCATTTTTGCAGTGGTGTAATTCGAATTGTAGATGTTTTTGTTGGTAATTTTGGTTAATATGTTTTTCGTTTTATAGGTGTTTTATAGTGGTGTAAATATGTTTTTCGTTTTCTTACACTGGTGTAATTGATTAGTGGCAAGTTTTATTTGCAAGATTTAATGGCTTTTCAACTTTATAAATGTCTTTTGGATTTTACACTGATGTAAATAATTTTTATATAGGGGTGACTCCTAAACAAGATGTACAGTTTTTTGAATTTTGAATATATGATTTTTTTGTTTTTAAAAAAGTAAATGAATTAAAAAATATATGTTAAAAATATGTTTCTTTAATATTTTTGAATAAAATATTAATATGTTATTATATTATTTTTTTTCTCTCTCATTGTATACTTTACTAAAATACCCTTATGTGCTTTATTTTATTTAAAAAAATAATAACAAAAAGTAAATACCATGTCAAGACAAAAAATGTCACATCTTTTAATCTCAACCATTGGATCATCAAGATCAATGGCTCAAAAGAGTTCCTATGGTTCTTACAACTCACCTTGGTTTTCAAAGTATCCTAACCCTATATATATATATATATATATATATATATATATATATATATATATATATATATAGGGTAGGGTTCCTGTAGGAAAATGGTTTTGTGTAGGAAGTGTTTTCAACCATTAGATTTAAAGATGGATGGTTGAGATTAAAAGATGGGATGATGTTTAAAATCTAATTAATATATTAAAGAATATAAGGGTATGATCGTCAATATGTGTTTTAAATGAGGGTGTCAATGTCCTTTTATATCAATATTTTAGAAACTGTTTGAATGCTTTCTACATTTATGGTATGTCCTTCTCTCTCTCCTAATTATTATTTTCATTAATATCATTCAAGACTCAAAGATTTATTTTTATAAAACAAAATCAATTGTGCACCATCTTCAACATTCATCTTCATCTTATGTGTAAGAAACACGTAACAGTGTTTTTATTTGTTATAAAATCGTAACATCAGAAGTGTTTTATATAAGGCTTTTGTTAGTTGATTGTTCTATATGGATAAACATATGAAGTGTTTTATAAAATGTTTGTATATTAGGTGTAGTTGTTTTTGTGGATTAAAACATTTCAACGGTGTTTTGTTTGTTATAAAACACCTCCAGTTATAAAACACTCTTGATGTTATACTGTTATAAAACACTTCCGATGATATTATAAAACACTCCTTATTAATGCATACTAGTTTCTCTTTCATTATAAAATACTCCTGACGTTATTATAAAGCACTTATGATGTTAACCTTCTGCCATGACTAGATTAATCGAACAAGTGATAGAGATGGGTTATATGTTTTAAGAATCGAACACGTTTTTGGGTATTGATCAACTTATTTGATATGAATATCTTATGATGCTTATGAAAAATAATGAATAATTAGTTAATTTTGGATGATTAATCTTCATAAATATCCAGATGTTAGTTGCTAATTTAATGGGTTTGTAATAAATAAAAGATGGATAAAAAGTCTATAATGCCCTTCATCTAAAGATTTAATCAGATTTGATCTAATGGTTGAAAATACTTCCTACACAAAACAATTTTCCTACCGGATCCTCTACCTATATATATAGTGGAAGTATAGGGAGAAAACCCTCAAAATGGAAAAACCCCAAGAAACCCATCTCTTGGTCAACATTGTGCCATCTCATCCCTGCCACTATCAATCATATTATATGTTGAAGGTTACTTTGGTCTTTTTTCTTTGATGCTCTATCATTAGTGTCACAATAGTCAATATAATCATATAACTTTTCCCTCCTCTTTCTCTCTCTCTCTATTATTATTATTAGACTTTCTTCACCCCTTATCATAACCTTCATCTTCTCCTTTAATCACCATTAGAATTATACATTCAAACCACCATTAATAAGCTTCATTAAATCACCTACCGGAGTAAATGTCCAATGATCCTGGCATCAAAACAAGGAATATTAATATGTTTGTTCAGGCTGTAAGAGAACTAGAATCATCTATGTTTGGATTTTTGGATAACACAAACATTTTTACTCTGTTTTTTTGTGTTAGGTCTGAGTATTTTTTGCACAGTAGATCCATATATATATATATATATATATATATAAAAGTTATGTCACGTGAAGTTGTTGGTGTTTTTCATAAATTTGTTTTTAATATTTTTTTTGTGTTCTTCGGTTGTGTTTTTATAAGGGGAGGCCGTCTAAAAACATGGAGATTCACCGGATAAAAGGTGTAGTGGTGTTTTTATTGGGGTCCAACTAATGCAAGGGAAGGATCGTCTTCTGGCTCACCCTTGTTTAGCCTAGTCCACTAGACAACTTCTAATCATGGTGATAATGAAGGTTTGTGTACCTTTCCTTGTGTTTTACATTTCTGCATGTTTTGAATATAGTGTATTGTTCATTGTGATGATTATTGTTTTTATAGCTAATTTTGATTTATTTTGGACAATCATGTTAAATGTAGGTGATACAGAAGCCCCCTAGCATTATGTGATTGCAACACCTAACGGTACCCAATTTTGGATACCTAACGTTAGCCCGAGGTTCATACCTGAACTTGGCAAATCTTTTACGACTTTCGAAGATGCGTTGGCGATGTACAAGGACTATGCTGATCAAGGTGGATCTGTGTTAAGAAGGGCTAAACTATGGTATGGATGGGCATTTCAACGCACAAGTACTTACGTTGTGCAAAGTATGGGACACCTCAGTTGAAGAAAACATTCAACACGTTAGATGAAGCGTCGTTGAGTCCGCGCAGCAGTTCATTCACACTCTCCAACTGCAAGGCTCATTTGTTACTTGCAATCAGTGGTGAAGGCTCTTGTTATACGATTAGGGGTTTCAATGGTATTCATAACCACGCGTTGTTTGATTCACATAACCGTGATCTCACAAAGGTTTCAAGGAAACTATCATATTCCACCAAACAGTTTAACCACAACATGAGCCTGAATCGAATAGGTCCTGTCAAGGTTTTTAGTGTCGCTTAAAGGTGGGAACCATAATGTCGACGACACTGTTGTAGACTTCAAGAACATCAGCAAACAGTTAAGAATCTTTATTGGCGACCGTGACTCCACGCTTTTCCTGGAACGGTTGCGTGATCGCTTTGACAATTTGCTTGAATTCTATTTTGATTTTGTTGTTAAAGAGGGGAAACTACATTCAGTGTTCTGGGCGGATGAGATATCCAAAATTAATTACAAGAGTTTCGGCGACGTCCTTGCGCTTGATGCAACTTACCACACCAATATTAAGGCTTTTTTCCAACATATAAACGTCATACCGTTAGTTTTTTTAACATGATATTTGCTTTCAATCAATACACGTATGAACTGCCATTCCTTTTTCGGTGTATATATTATTAAAGTACGACACATCAGCCCATAACACATGTTAGTTGGACTGTTGGACAACATTTTAATATGGCACATACATGCTAACAAACCTGTTTTTGGTACTACTAACATATGTACAAATATAAAACACAACCCTTCGCTCCTGCGTTTCTGTAAGGCGTTTCTGTAAGGCATCGGGAGATAGTTTAGTGAATGGAAGGGTTGTCTTTGGTGTGGGTAAAAGTGCCGCAGAGGTGGTTTTGGAAGGAGAAGACGAGGTGGGAATGGTGGTAAGGTTGGTCGAGGTGGCGGTAATTACTGGACGGTTGAAGGCAGTGCGGGGTTGAGATGGTTTGGGTAAGGCAAGAATCAGTTTATCTTCTATTCGTTTACATAAACCGTAAGCTTGGTGCTGGGTAGTTGGCTTAAGGATGTAAAGTTCGGCAAGAATTTCCGGTTTGAGGCCGGAAAGGTAGCAGTTGAGGAGAGCTTCACTCGATAACCCCAAAATACAATTGAAAAGTTTCTCGAATTCGGCTTGGTACGCTGTAACAGTGGTCGTTTGTTTGAGTTTAAAAAGGGCGGCATGGTGATTCTCATAATCGGATGGACCGAATCGAAATTCTAGAGCCCGAATAAATTCTGGCCAAGTACCCAAGAGGTGATTGTTGGCCAGGTATTTATACCATCTCAATGTTTCTCTGACGAAATAGAAAACGGCTGAGGGCAAACGGCGGGCGGCCGGAACGTAATAAGTAAAGTAGTTATCGGCTTGAAAAATCCAGTCCAACGGATTCGAACCATCGAATAGAGGCAGGTTGATTTTTGGTGGGCGGGGATTAGAAGGGCCGGTTTGGTTGTCTTTGGAGGATGAAGGAAAAAAGGGACTATGGTTGTTCTTTGTCTTTGGAAACCGTAAGCAACCGATTGGTAGTGTCATGTTGTTTCATTGAGTTTTGGAGGGCTTCGAATTGGGTAGCGGTGCGGGCTTCCGATTGGGCTGTGGTGGTGGCGTGCTGTGTAAGGAACTGGGCGAATTGGTCACAAAGGGTTTGAAGGGCATCATCGGTGGATGATGGATCTTTATGAGGAGGCATGGTAGGAGAAAATGAAAGCACCAAATTTGGTGGGAGCCAATAGAGTAGGCAATACTCCAAGAAAAAAAGAAGGGAAAAAGACTACCTGGGGCAATTTTCTTCAAATACAAAATTTAAATATGCAGAATAACATTGAGAACATGTACCGCTAAGTCCATTTCCTCCTTATTCATAGGACACTATGATGCACTATCCCACTACATACTAACAGAATGCAACAGAATTAAATATGCAATGCTGAAACAAATGACATGTGCTAAATTTAATAATGCAACAGAAATAAAATGCAGTAACATAATGCAATAATCGAGCAGGCTTCCTAGTGATCCTTTTAGGCTTATTGTTCAGCCCAACAACATTTTTCAGCCCAGCAGCATTTGAAGTCTGGCCCGCATCAGAGCGTGTAGAGAACATGTATCTTATGATTTATGAATTTATAAATCATTAGATACCTAACCAATCGATCAATTCAGGATATTAAGTTCTTGAACTGATGCAAATAAGAGACTGGAAATGATTAGTAGCAAGATGCTACTATGTAGAAGATCTCTATCTTGGTAGGATTATATTTGTTGTGACGGAATAAAAGAAAAATAACTGATAAATCAGATTTAAACGAAAATGGATATCATAGAATGATAGCCCTAATTGTTCAAAACTATTATTTATATGACGGCTTACAGATCCCCGTTGCCTTTTAGCTTTTGTATGACGGACATTCCAAAGATATCCCAGCTTCATTGCCTCTTTAGTCTTACATATCTCTGCTGCCTGCAACACCACCACTACCCATCACACCACAACTCTCTCCACCCGACCACCCCTCACAGTCTCACAGCAAAAAGGTTTAACTTGCTTCGACTTTCCCAAGTTATACCAATCCCTGCCCATTGTCAAATAAACCGTTTAGGAGCACAAAAATTAAGTATATTCGTAGCAGGCAACAGTCAAAGAAAAAAAAAAGACTTGTCGTGGTCACTTAACCCAAATCATTCTTTAAGCAGTAAGCAACAACAGGAGTATTTGTTTGTTGAAGAAAGAAATAAAACGATATGAAAAGGAGGGACATCAGCAGCAACATGCTTATGGGAACCGTTTGAATTAGCAGCCAATGAAGATAGTTTATATTTGAAAGGAATAGGGGCACGCTATGTTCTTACAAACCTCTCAATCTAGGACGTAGTTATGGGCTTTTATCTACATACAATTGACCACCACTCACTCTTGCCGAGAAAGAAAGACTATTCTATTCTCCTTACTAGACAAATACGTGTTTGTGTTCCCATTGCCACATAGCATAGTGTATTTCCCTTACAATTTGGTGCTGAAACTATTAAAGTGGACATCTGATTTCCCATTTTCTTTTCCAGCAGTTGTTACTCATGCTCAAGAGCATGAAAGATAGCATCTTCCCTATGCGCATACTTCTCTCTTTTCTTAGCTTCGGCCAACTCAATGCATTCATCAAACTGAGCACAATGAAACGGTTTAACTCGCTTTGACTTTTACAGGTTGTACAAACCCCTGCCCATTGTCAAATAAACCTATTAGGAGCACTTAATAAAAAATTAAGCATTTTCATAGAAGGGTGTTTTGTAAATCATTGTTGACAATTGCGTTTATCATGAAGGGGACAGTTTGTAAGGGTGTTCACGGACAGTTTTTGACGGTTTCTAGGTAATGGTTTTTGATCATCGCAAACCAAAACTAAACCATTGAAATTTAACTTTTGGTTTCATGGTTTTAACTTATTGGGCATTTATAAAATAATCGATAGAATATAATATAACAAATATGTCCAAAAATGACTTAGCCATCCAAATATATCAACATAGATAAATGAATCGAAATAAATAATTAGTTGTGGTTGCTGAGAAAATAAACAACACGTTTAGATTTATTACACTTGTGATTATTTAAATACTTGTGGGCTGATGTTCAAATAAAAGAACACAAAGCAGTGTCAAAAGCATTCTAGAGGATTCTCACTGTCCTAAACCCACTGTGATAAAACTCCTAACTCACCAAGAGCAAATTCCACCACATGGGGCTCGAACCAATTAAGTCCACATTAGAAAGTCATGGGGCTACGTCTGCCCAACCAATTGATATAGGATTCATTACAACTTGATCTAACCCATTAGGACCTAATGTGAGAAGATTAATACATGTATGACCAATTATTTATACCCACTCTATTGATCAATGAGAATCTAGTTGAGAACCACAATCTTACATGGTATCAGCCTAAACCCCGATCATCCTCTTCTTTCTTTTCTTTTTAAACCCTACTTCTGCCGACACCTTTTCTTTTCTGTCGACCACAGTTAATTTTTTCTACCAATCCCTATGGCCGATCAGAAGCTCCATTCCGTTGTTACAGCATCAAACATCAAAACTTTCATCCCAATACACCTTGATAATGAAGCAAACAACTACCTTATGTGGTCCGAATTGTTTAGGATTCACTGTACCGTCTTTCTCGTCATCGATCACTTCTCTCCACGCCCACCTCCTACCACCCAATCCTCCTGTAATGCAGCCAAACAACCCGCCGCCCCACCCACAGTCGACCCCTGGGAGAGATTGGACGCTATTGTCCTTCAATGGATTTATGGCATGATTTCTCCCGACCTTATCAAAATCGTACTAAAACCCAACACCACCACGTATACCACTTGGAAAACCTTGGAATCCTTATTTCAAGACAACAAAGGTATTCGCGCCCTTCACCTCAAACAAAAACTTGCTACGACCCGTCTCAATAGCTTCCCTTCTATGGCAGCCTATTGCCAGGAAGTAAAACTCCTTGCTAACAAACTCAACAATGTTTATGCTCCCATCAACGAACAACAACTGGTTCTCCAAACCTTGGCCGGATTAAACGAACAATACGAAAGTATTGCCACTGTAGGATCGGTTTATCACAAAGAAACATTTAGATCACACGAGTATTGACGTATTAGGTGTGAAAACCCTAATTATCATGCAAAATGATAAAAACCGTAATAAAAACAAGATAAGATTCATTTTCAACAAAGGTTCATTAACTTTAAATATCATATAACGTTTATAGATTCGAGTAAACAAAAACATACACACAAAAATATAAATAATCACTTCTAGACACACACACAACTAACCTAGACCTTTGATAACCGTCACCAACTACCACCTATTTATACACACATTCGTTCGACCTTACGAGTGGTCGAACCAACCTCCTCGACCTTGTTAAAGAACGAAACAAATAAAATACATTCATTAGAACTAAGATAACTTTGATTCGACCCTTTGTTAATCCGAACAAAAAACATAATAATCAAACTATCTTCAAAACATTGGCGAATCATCATTTGGCAACCCGAAAGTTATAGACCCATATATGAAATATGCATCTACAACCACCATTCTAAAAAACACAAAAACCCCTACCTTCCTTCTTTGAAGTTCCATCCCAGCTTTGTATGAATGAAACCCGTAAGACTGCAAATGCCCTCCATGCCTCAAATACAGTAGCCACGACTCTTCGTATCCAAGGACAGACCACCGGCTCGACCTCCAACACTGATTCACAATTGGGTCAGACTTCTGCTTCCTTGGGTCGTGGTTGATCTCGTGGCCGAGGACGAGGCCGATTATCTTCACAGCCGGGCCGTGGTCGTGCTTCTTACTCTGTAGGTCAACCCACCAATCCATACATCGTCCTTCCCAACTCGTGGACCCAAAACTAGTGGGCTTCAATTCTTCAGCAGGCCTAAGCCCAACAAGCCCACCCTCCACAAAACAACCCCCCCTGCTCATATCCTTTTGCTCCGAAGCCCAACCCAGGTGCTGGTATCCTTGGCCCCGCTCTACCTCAGGCCCACACGGCTTATACTCCAACCGCAACGGACATAGCTTAAGCCCTGTACACTTTGTCGCTTAAGCAACAGCAGGATCCGGTCGGTTTCATGGATACATGTGCTTCGGGACACGTGCGGTTACTAGGTAATCACTCCCCGTCTACTTTTAATATTTTCACTTATAAGAAAATTATAGTCGGTAATGGCATGACCATCCTAGTCATTGGACAAGGTGACCAAATTTTACCACTACCATTCCCACCCTTAAAACCTAATAACATCCTATACTCCCTAAACCTCATGAAAAACCTTATCTCCGTTTGTCGCCTCACGATGGACAGTTTACTCTCTATAGAAATTGACTCATTTGGTTTTCTTGTGAAGGATCTCATGACCAAGGAACCTATCCTACGATGCAATAGCTCGGGTGATCTCTACACTCTTACCACCAACTTCACCAAGAACCCATCACCACCTTCTGCTTTTGTTGTTGTTACTCAAGATCGTTGGCATCAATGTCTTGGGTACCCAGGCCAAGAATTATTGCATTCGTTGAAGTCTTTGTTTTTTATTAATTATGGCAAACCAGATAAATCATTTTGTCAGTCGTGTGTTTTTGGAAAAAGTGTAAAACTACCGTTTCGTGATTCTGTTAATTAATGTCACTCATTCATCTTTTGATATTCTTCATAGTGACTTGTGGACCTCCCCGGTTCTTAGTACCGGTGGTCATGTTATTACATAATATTTTTTTGATGATTTTAGCGATTTTCTTTGGACTTATCCACTTGCACATAAATCTCAAGTTTACACCACCTTTACCAATTTTTACAACCAGATTAACACATAACTTGGACGTAAAATTAAACAGTTTCAATGTGACAATGGCAACGAATACAAAAACAATTCTTTCAATCAATTTTGCCATCAAAATGGGATGTACGTTCGTTTCTCTTACTCGTACTCATCTTCTTAAAACGGAAAAGCTGAGAGAAAATTACGTACCATCAATAACATGATACGCACCCTTCTAGTCCAAGCATCCCTACCGATCAATTGCTGGTACCACGCTTTAGAAGTTGCAAGCTATCTCCTCAACATTCTCCCAAAGAAATCCCACAAATTTCTCAGCCCCACAACCCTCCTTTACAATTGCCTTCCCACATACGATCACCTTCGATGTTTTGATGCCTTTATTTCCCTATTATCCCCTCGACCATTATCCACAAGCTCAACAATCGAAGTCACCCATGTGTAATTCTTGGTTATCCTTCAAACCTCCGAGGATACAAGTGCCATGACATGTCCAGCAAAAACCATCTTTGTTTTTCGTCATGTTCCATTTGAAGAGTCTATATACCCTTTTGCCATCTCTCAACCATCACACCTAAAAACCTACATCTTCTTTTTGCCACCGATCCACCCGTCCCTTTGACCTCATATTAACACGTTCAAACCCACTGTTCCCGGCCCAACATCTTCACCTCAAAATTCCGGCCCAATAACCTCACCCCACCATCCTGCCCAATCTCCCACTAACCAATCCAATACCGGCCCAGGCCCTCCCGTGTCACTTCCTACTGGCCCAGCTTTTCCCACTTCGCCCTATTCTTCAATACCGGCCCGACCACCTCCACTGTTCCTACACACCCAAGCCCATTGACCTCAACCTCCCACTCACCTGGCCCATCATCGTAGCCCTCCCAAGCCCGCATGCCCACGCCTCAACCTGGCTTTTCACCATAGCCACCGGTCCAACCTTCGACTTCCACGTCCGAACACCCTCCCAACCTTCCTCGGTCCCACCTCCCATCCATACCATGCGAACTAGTTCCATGGTTGGTATTACAAAACCGAAACACTTTCTAAACTTAAATACAACAACAGTTATCCCCGTACCCGAAAACCCTCAGGTTGCCTTATCCACCCCTGAATGGTATAAATCCATGACCGGCGAGTTTAGTGCCTTATTAAAAATAAGACCTGGGAGTTGGTTCCTCGAAACCAGATATGAATGTAATTCGCAGCTTGTGTTTTTTAAGCATAAGTTTCGTTCGGATGGCAGTCTAGAACGATACAAGGCATGGTTGGATTGTGATGGTCGTACTCAACAGGTAGGCGCTGATTGTGGGGAGACATTCGATCCCGTTGTCAAACCTGCAACTATTCACACAGTTCTCTCCTTAGCAGTTTCACAGTCATGGCTTATACATCAACTTGTTGTCACCAACGCCTACTTGCATGGGAATTTACATGAAACGGTCTATATGTAACAACCCATGGGGTTTCGTCACCGCGACTTTCGAGACCATGTCTGGCGCCTACAGAAGTCTCCTTATGGTCTCAAGCAGGTTGCTAGGGCTTGGTAACAGCATTTCACAGATTTTGTCCTTTTGCAGGGTTTCCGTCAGAGCAAAACAGACAATTCTCTCTTTATTGATCATCATGGCCATGATTTTGCTTACTAGCTTATTTATGTGGATGATATTATTCTGACCACTTCGTCAGATGAGTTATTGGACCGTCTTATGTTTGTTTTATCCGGTGAATTTGTCATGAAGGACTTGGGTCCTCTTACTTATTTTCTTGGCATCGCGGTTACACGCATGGGCAACTCTATGTTTCTGTCTCAATCCTCCTATGCTAAGGACATCTTACACCGTGCAGCCATGGATTCTTGTAAACCTGCTGCCACACCAGTGGACGGTGGTAGTTAAGATTCTTGTTACTAAGTTTGAGAGGATCGATGCTCTGTACCAATTGTTAGCTATGAAGGTAGAAAAGAAGAACATGAAGAAGATTTAGTACAAATCACAGCTACTTCATTATTATGATCAAGGAACCTATTTATACAAAGCTCCTAACTAAGTTTTAACTAACTTTCAAACTATGACTAATTGACACATTTGACATACTTTCTAGGTATTACAATACAACGATACAATTCATTTCATTAGTAACAAAAAGGGAGGGAAAATGTAAATGGAAGGTGTAAACTAAATTTAGGGGGATTTGTAAACTAAAAATACCAGAAGGGAATCGCACGTTGCGACGGGCTCGTACTATGTTTGTCAGTTGTGTTTGGGTCAATTCTCTAGATGGTGTTGTATATTATACAAATTTGTTGATAATGTGCAACATATGATCAGAGGGTGTAAAAGTTGGGCATATTTGTATAAATCGATCCCTTTGAGTGATACATACTATTATAGCTTCCTAACAAAGACCATAGGATGCATGGAGTAGGTACTTATCATTTATGCTCGAGTGTTTTTTATTCAATAATCAGGTGTTTTAGAGCCTACATGTAGGTTGGATTATTATCTCTCTTTTCATGTGTTTTGAATGATAATCCAATTATTAAATTGCTAAACGATGAAGTGTGAAGAAAGTGATTGTCAAAAAGAAACAACCTGTAAATGAAAATGTGGAATTTGTTAACCAATTCAAACAAAAATTGTTTCCAACCATTGAAACTCACCTAATGAATGAGTATACTCCTTCTGGGTCTCTCCAATTCCATTTTAAGCTGAATCACCTGTGCCAAAAATCGATCATGTAACCAAGATCAAACACAATGTGAAGCCCTATAACTATAAGCTCAAAATGCTATTTTGTACGGGCTGGATTAGGTCAAGTTCGGTTAACCATCTAAACTAGCTAACACTGTCTTATTATGTATGTGGGTGTGTGTGTGTGTGTATGGTAGGTGTTTGATGGTGACTTAATACCTGAGGTATCTTATGGTGTATTTGTTTCCTCGTCCATTGGTGAGCTGCAAGATCTATTGGGCATGAGACGTGATGTTAGTATGTGTATGATGCAATAAAGCCAAAATGTAAGACATGAAAAGTTTATTGTTCCATATAAGCAAGAATTTATGGCCAAACAATTATTACGATGATAAGGTAGTTATAACGGTATATCCATCGTTTAATTAAATTTACTATTTGATTAAATCTATTATGACATTCAATATATGTAATAAAAAAGAACCATATACGATTATCTGCTAGGTGTAATTTAATTATCAGTAGAAAACATATGTAAATAGTCTGGTAAAAACACCTTGTCCGACAACTTTTGCACGAATAAGCAACCTCCTTGAAGATGGCTTTAAATTTGTGAGTTTCCTGTTACACAAAGCTTATTTCGATTTAAATTAAAATTAAAAGAATCACATTCACTCAATCAACAACATATATATATATATAAAATATGAACATAGGAATACTAAAATTAAATCTATATAATCAACCCAAACATATCATAGAGATACAATATATTATTTTTTTTCCGGTCCGGATAGAGTGAGGAAATATACTAAGCTTTATATATAATTTTAACTTGGGGTTCACAGTATAACATTTTAAATTTGAATCATGATCGTGCCTTCTGTTCGAACCCAATAAAATAAAAGCCAGTTAAGTATTAAAGAAATTAATATATCTCTGGTTACTTCAATACACTTATAACAAACTTTTGCTAATATAGTTAAATACATAGCTTAGTTTTTTGAGTAGCAATACAAATAAACTTATGAAAATAAAAATTAGGAATCGCATTACAAATTATTTGCCGCAGTTTATTATATAAAAAGCATTCCTAATTATATTATGGAGTAAACTCCAAACTAAATAAGCAAATAAACTAAAATACCCACACACATGTTTATATATATATATATATATATATATATAGGATCCGGATATTTTGAAAACTCCATAGAGTTGCGAGAACTTGAGAACTCTCTTGAGCCAATCAAAATGTGACACATCTCCATTTTATAATATTTTGTTATTTTTTAATAAGAGGTTAATAATGACATTTTAACTATAACTCCAAGGGTATGTTAGTAATTTGTAACTCCCCCTGACACATCCTGATGACTTTAAATTTCCTCTCTCTCTTTGTTCTTTTTTTAAACACAGACTTCCATCTCCTCTCTCTCTCTCTCTCTCTCTCTATATATATATATATATATATATTGTTCTTCCCCTTACTCATTTTATCTTCCATGGTCTCGATCAGACACACAAACAGGACACGAAGGAGATCAGATGGTTTTGGGGGTGTGGATTGGATGATTTTTAGGTGGTGGGGCGACGGTTTATGGTGGTGACGGTGGTGAGGGAGGTAGTGTGGAAGAAGGAGACGATGGTGACGATGGTGAAGGGAGGCGGTGTGGATGAATGAGTTGTGACGGTGCCCAACCATGGTGGAATCATAGATGATGAACGAATGATGAAGACCCAGATCTATTCCCAACCATGTCAGCCCAGATCTGTTTTGTCGGAGCAAGAACATCGCAAAGGGATTTTGCTTGGACTGAGGAGGAACACAGGTTTTATATTTTTCTTATTTATCAGTTTATTTATGTTATTTTATCTAGTTTTTTGTTATTATGTTGTATATATTATTTTTTCCATTAGTTGTTAGATTGATCTGTTATTAGGTAGCTTGATAATGTTTCATTTGATTCGATCTGATGGTTATACAACGATTAATGTGTAGATATGTTGTTTTTACTGATTATGATTATATTTTTGTAGATATTTTGATTTTTACAGATTTATGATTATGATTATTTTGATTATTTCTTTGATTTACACCAATGTAAATGATAAGGATGTTAATTTTTTAGGTAGTAAACCTCTGTATGGGTGTTTCTATATATAGGCAGGTAAAGTAAGGGAGGGGGCTGGGTTTTTTGACTGTGAATCAAAGTGGCTATGTATATGGAAACTAATCATCATCATCATCATGTAGATAGGCCCTCACCCCTCACTTGCTGCTTTAGATCTGGGTATGTTATTATTATTATTATTATTATTATTATTATTATTATTATTATTATTATTATTATTATTATTATTATTATTATTATTGTTAGTTGTTGTTATGTTACCTGTTATGTATTATTGGGTTTAATATTATTATTATTGTTTGTTGTATTACTGTTTATTGTTATTATTATTAAGTTTTTTCTTGGGGGTTTTTGGTGTGTGAAAGAAGATGTTGTTGAAGATGGGGTTTTTTTTTTTTTTTTTTTTTTTTTTTGTATAAGGTAAATAAAACAATGGTGTAATATTCAAAAATGTGTAGTATGAATTTGTAGAATGTTTGGTTGTTTTACATTGATGTAATACGTTTTTGTTGATGTTTTTTGTGGGGCATTTACCGTGGTGTAATACAATGTTATAGATGGTACTATGTATTTTTTACACTAGCGTAATACGAATGTATAAATTTTACACCAGCGTAATATGAATGTATAGATGTGTGTTTGGTTTTTACACTAGCGTATTTGTTTGTAATAGTTTGTGTATGGTAGATTTTACACTAGTGTAAAGAATTTTTACACGACGTATTTTTGTGGTGTTTTTACACCATGTAAAAAATATGTTTGTTTGGTTTTTACACTAGCGTATTTGTTTTTTTTTCTCATAAGTGTTTTGATTTTCTTCATGTTTCAATGCAGACAGAGCATTTTGTGAGCATTTTGCGAGCATGTTGTTGGCGGAGAAAAGAAGTTCAATGGCAATTTGGATTTAGCAGAATTCTCATTTTTGGGAAACTCGATGATTTGCAGGTAATCTTCTCACATTATGTATACAAGTGAATTTGGAACACTAGGAATTGTAAACTTTGATACAAGTTGAAAAAGGGTCGGGGCCTGGTTCTTTGTTTTAAAAAAAGCACGCCTAAGTTTGCCGTAAGCAAGAGAGGCATCCCTTCCGACCGTCTGAGGCGACTTGTTTTCTTTTCTATAAAACCACCACATTACACACTTATTATTATTATTTTTATTATTATAAAATTACCACATTTCACAACTATTTGTTTTCTTTTTTTACACCGATGTAAGTTGTTACATATGTGTGATTTAGTGCTTATTTTTACTAGTTTACACCAACGTAAAAACAGGTTTGTGATTTCGTGGTTTTATTAAATTTGTTAGGTTGGACAACGAAGAGATGCGAATGATGATGATCAACATTTTTGGAGAGCAAGTTCGCGTGTTCAAGTGTTTTTAAGACGTTTTTGTGATGTTTTACACCAACGTAAATTTTTACCAAAGTGTAAAACTCGAGGGGGAGAGATGACAGATTAGCAGATGTAAAATTGTTGAATTTTGGAATTTTACACTGGTGTAAAAACTTTTCATACATGGGTTTACTGAATGTATTATTTTTTTTAGAAAAATAAATGAATTAAAAAAATAAATTAAAGTTAAAAAATATGGTTACTTTAATAATGAAAAAAAAATTAATATGATATTATATTAATATTTTTTCTCTCACATGCCATTTTACTTAAATACCCTTTCATTCATTTTATTATATTAAAAAAATATTTAAACAACATGTCAAGACAAAAAGTCTAATCATTCGATCTCAACCATTGGATCATCAAGATCAATGGCTCAAAAGAGTTCCTATGGTTCTCACAACTGAAATGGATTTTCAAAGTATTCTAACCCTATATATATATATATATATATATATATATATATATATATATATATATATATATATATATATATATATATATATATATATATAGGGAAGGGTTATATAGGAAACCCATCTTATATGGTAAACCAAATAAACTCCATCCTATCCATCCATTACATGCCATCAATGGTCTAGATTAAACCATTGTACTTCCAATCAGAAAAATTAATTTTTTAATATCCAAAAGATGATTCAGGGGTAATATGGGGAACAACCAACTCCTCTCTCTCTCTCATAAGTACCACATCAAATCATCTCTCCTCTCTCATCTTTTCAATGTCATCACCTCTCTCCTCTCTCATCTTTCCAATGCCACAATCTCTCTCCTCCCTCCTCCTTCTTCTTATTCTTCATTATCATCTTTAAAGAAAATCATCAACCATCTTCTACACTAATGAAAAACAACAAGCATACACCTTCAAAAAAATCATCAACCACCACCACCGTCGTTCCGTCTCTCTCTCTCAGCAACCCTCTCTCGTTTTTGTCTCTCTCTCTCTCTCTCTCTCTCTCTCTCTCTCTCGTCCATCTTCCCCTCCCCCATCTTCATATTCTTTGTGTTCTTCATCTTGTTGTTGAATGTTAGCAATAGTGGTGGTAACCGGATCTATTTGGTTTATCTTCATCTTCTTGGTGTTCTTTATCAACCACCCCCACCACCACCGTTCCATCTTCCATCTCCTCTCTCCTCTATCATTCCCTCCCTCCCCACGACCTTAAATGTTTAGATCTGACGACATTGGTGATGATCTTCAATTTTAACAGGTATGTATGTGTTCTTGATTTGGGTTTTTGTTGGGTGATAACCCAGTTTTTTATTTGGGTTTTTTTTCGTTTAATTAGTTTTATTATTTTTTATATAAGAAAATTGAAGTGGGTTTTGCTTTGATTGTGAAGATATTCATCCGCGATGTTAGAAGGTGACCGGAGACGGTTAGAGAGGATGTCCAGTGTGTACAGAGAAGAAGGGGTTGAAGGTGTTCTTTGTGGTTGTGTCCTTAATGTGGTTGTGTCCTTAAACAAGTTCTTTGTAGTTGTGTCCTTAATGTGTAAGTTATTTGTCAGAATATGTAACATGTGTTATGTTTTATAGATGTTCTTTGTAGTTGTGTCCTTAATGTTTGGTTTGAACCTGTGGGAATCAGCACAAAAAACACTGTTATAATTTCTGTTAACACGTGTTATTGTTATGCTTGTAAGCTAACATGTGTTAAGTTAAACAAAAGAGTAAAATACTATGTTAGATTGAGATGTGTGATCCTTGTGTATGCAAATATGGTAACACGTGTTATTGTTATGCTTGTAAGCTAACATGTGTTAAGTTAAACAAAAGAAAAACCTTAGTAGAGATATTAACACTGTTAACGTCTATTGACATGTTAACACATGTTAACAGTTTTAGTAAAAATCTGCGCCATAAAAACTTTGTTAACACTTGTTAATAAGTTGACGTATAAAAATTTTGTTAACACTTTGTTATGACATATTAACAGTTTTAGTAAATCTGTCCTATAAAACTTTGTTAACACTTTATTAACACTTATTAATAAGTTGACGTATAAAAACTTTGTTAACACATTGTTATTACATGTTAAAAGTTTTAGTCAATCTGTCCTATAACACTTTGTTAACACTTGTTAATAAGTTGACGTATAAAAAACTTCGTTAACACTTTGTTATGACATGTTAACAGTTTTAGTAAATCTGTCCTATCAAACTTTGTTAATACTTGTTAATAAGTTAACGTATAAAAACTTTGTTAACACTTTGTTATGACATCTTAACAGTTTTAGTAAATCTGTCCTATAACACTTTGTTAACACTCGTTAATAAGTTGACGTATAAAAACTTTGTAGATAGTTGGTGCTAAAAACAAGAAATCATAATTGAGATATTAAAAGTATTAACATGTGTTATCTAATGGTGTTGGCTCAAATCATCAGATAGTTGGTGCTA
Source organism: Ambrosia trifida (assembly GCA_028751855.1). Taxonomy (NCBI): domain Eukaryota; kingdom Viridiplantae; phylum Streptophyta; class Magnoliopsida; order Asterales; family Asteraceae; genus Ambrosia; species Ambrosia trifida. The sequence goes on along the minus strand of CM054123.1, from coordinate 167,911,150 downwards.
AAACAAAACACCAAAGTTTGATATATTAAAAGTGTTAACATGTGTTAACATATCTTACCAGCCTTATTGAAAAAAAGGAAAACCCTATAGGACAGATTTACTAAACCTGTTAACATGTGTTAACGTGTTAACACATGTTAACAGTTGTAGTAAATATGTCTTATACAATCTACTGACTTTTATGCTAAAAAACGTAAAAAAAAACTGATTCTTGTAAAATGTCGCTATGTCTTCTTGCAAAGAAACATAATAAAATCTAGTGACTTTCATGGGAAACGTATACCATAACCACTTTATTACAAAGTATCATTACAAACAATTAACCACTTTAACAAAATAAATCTAATAACTCTATACATTGAGTACAAAAAAGAAAACGTTATAAAAAAGTTTTTCTACATATTTTTCTCGGCTTCCTTCGACTTCGTTTGTTAACATATGTTAACCAGTGGGGTCTTCGTTATCAACTGCAAAACAATAGATGAGATATTAACCGGTGTGACCAACTCATCATTTAACATACTAAACAGGAGTAACATGTGTTAGTCGGGGCCCAAATAACTACTTAAAGTCACAAAATCTAAATTTCCAAATTCCAACTGTTAATATTAATTCAATATTTTTCTACCTCATCGCTTTCACCTAATAAACACATCATTCTAACATCAATTAACCTTCAATCCTCACTAAACTGAAATCGGCCCAAGTTCAAAACCTAGGGCTCCAAAACTAACAAAATCTAAAGAATACAAATCCGAAACTCAAACGAACTCTTGACCTTCACATAAATGATAAACCTACTATATATACATATAACATGCAACAATGACCATCTTTAACATCAAACTGGTACTGAAATCATCGGACAGATGGTGTTAACATGTGTTAGCTATTAAAAGATGTTAACATGTGTTATCTAATGGTGTTGACTGTGGCTCAGGACAACAAAGTTTGCTATATTAAAATTGTTAACATGTGTTAACATATCTTACACGTCTTATTGAAAAAAAAAAAACGAATACCTTATTAGATACATTACACTTTGTTGTCCTATCCTGTAAAAAACTTTGTAAAACACTTTATTAACGCTTGTTAAATAGGTTGAAGTGTGAAAAACTTTGTTAACTTTTGGTAATATATCTTAGCAAATGTTAACACTTTTGACAAAACTTGTTAAATAACAAACAATGACCTAACGATTAACATTTAATATCAACACAAGAAAAAATCATTCTGTAATAAATAACATAAAAAACGTAAAATTGATAACACAATCTAGTTACTTTTATGCTAAAAAACGTAAACCAACGTGCCTACTTCTTGTTGCAAAAAAACATATACCATAAAACACAATCCGAGAAGTGGTCTCCATAAAAACACAATCAGAAAAAAAGACATATACCATAAAAAACACACTTAAGCTTGTCTCTTCTTGTACAAGACATATAGCATAAACACATGAAGTTGTGTTTCCTTCCACATACAAAGGTTAAAAAAAAATATTACCAAAAAAAAAATACATTCAACTACATTGTCGTTACACACACATGTGTACGAAAATTTGGTAAAAAATACGAAAAAAAAATACCTTCAACTTCATCGTATGAAGTTGGGTTTCTTTCCACATACACAGGGTGTCCTCTTGCGAAGCCTGGGACTGCAAACGTAGATCCATCAACTCAGTAGCCACACACATGTGTGAGAAAAAATGTTAAAAAAACGAAAAAAAATACGAAAAGGGTTTCAGGTACAAACCTGCAATGGTGACATCCCCTGCAAAGTTGTTGAGAATCACACCACGTGGAGGAGATGAAAATGAAGGATCCATGTCTAAAGGTGGATCTTGAAGGTTAACTTCCATGGATGGTTGATGAAGAAAGGTGTGGGAAGGTTGGTGAATCTTTGGGAAAATAAAAGTGGATGTTTGTAAGAGAAAATCGTGGGTAAGAGATGGTTTGATGAGAAGTACATAGTAAAAACATGGGGGAGTGTGAAAAAAGAAAAAGGTTGATGTGATGGTGAAAAAGATGCCATATGGTAAAAAGACCATCTTACCCTTTTTCATTAAAAAAAATAATAATGATTCTTGATGATGTGGCTTCATAATGGCCACATATAGGGTTTATTTGGTTTACCAAATAACAAGGGTTTCTTGGGGATACTTACACTATATATATATATATATATATATATATATATATATATATATATATATATATATAGGGTAGGGATCATACGAGAACCAACTTTATTGTGAGAACCATGAGAACCAATGTGAACATAGGGTATTTTTGTAAATATAATAAATACATAAAAGAAATAAAAAATATGGAACAAGAAACACACCACGTTCATCTTCTTCATCATCTTCCCCCTTTATTATCCAAACCCTAGCTTTCTTCATCTCCACCATCAATCAAACCCTGCGACCAGTAATATTTAACATCCGTTGGAGTATCCACCGTCGTCTTCGTCTCCACGGTGTTTGTTAGTTTGTTAGGGTTTCATTTTATTACTAACGCCTAGGGTTTCTTTCATCTTCTTCCTAAGGCTTAGATCCATCTACTACCATGGGTGGTAACAAGAAGAGGAAGAGGAGCAGTCGCATATCCATGGATGATCTTGATTGGTTACTAATTTCACTGTTTTTCCCCAGCAAGAGAATGATACGGTACCAATTATATTTATTATTCTTCATTCAATTCATATTATATGCCTCTTGACTAATTTTTGTTATTATATTGTTCATGTATCAGTATTTACGATGCATATTCTTCAACATCTAAGGATGTAAGAATACTTTCTATATATTTCATTATAATATTATTATTGTTCGATGTATTACTATTTTGTTCAACAATTTGCATGATTTTTTTTTCAAGTTTAATAGACTGGCTTCGGTTTTTTATCATAAACTAATATGTTCAACAATTTTCATGATTTTGTTCAATAATTTTCATGATTTTTTTTTTAATTTGAGCAATTTAATGAAAGATTTGTTACTCTATTTTAGTAAAAAAAAAAAATAACAAAAAACAAACAAACAGGGGTGTCTTGATTAAATTATTAATGTTTCTTTCAACAATATTCAAGATTTTTACATGTTTACTTGATTGACCATTGTTTTTAGATCATTTTTTTTCTTTTGGTCAACTTTGACACAGGGTATGCATATATATTTGATTTTTTAACTATGTAAAGTTGTGTTGATTTTTTCTTTTTTGACAGATCTTATGTTTTGTTATCTTTTCGACAATTATGCATTTAATTAAGGTATTTTTGTTCTATATTTATCTGTTTACCGTAAGTATGTTAAAGAGATATCATTTCTTGATATGTACATGTGAATAAGAATGTTAATGCACATGTGCATAACGTAGTTGCTACTGATAAAAGTAATGTTAATGCACATGTGCATTTATACTAATATCATTACGGTTATTCATTCTAATGCACAGGTGCGTATGTTATGTGGTAATGAAAAAAAGTAACGTTAATGCACATGTGCATTATGATTAAAAAATTGCTTTTCTTATGTGTTGTTTATTATTTGTAGTCAAAGATGGGATAAAAATCAAACAGTGTAACTTTTGTGTTATAATCGAGGGAGAAAGGGTAAAAAAAGTTGCCAGATGTGATTGAGGATGATGATATAATCGTTGATCATGAAGTTTAAGAAGGTTGTTATTATTTATTTAAGCAATTTAGATATATATGCACATGTGCATATATTTATATTTTCATTTTAACTAATAAGTATTAATTGTTAGTTATTTTAACTCATGAACAATGTGATAAATTTAAGAAGTATACGTTGTTTAGGTTGACGGATGAAAAAACAAGGGAGATGTTAGATAAGGCATCAATGAGGTGTGAAGAGTGTTGTGAGAATATAAGTAAAATGGTTAGGTGTTTGATTCCGTTGCCTGATGAATACAAAGTACCGGTTCGTTGGCCGAAGAGTAGGTATGTGGTGAGATTGTTAGTTTGGTAAGGTTTGTTACTGTTTGTGTTTTCTGAAAAATGTTTGATTGAAATTGTAGTTATTAAAGGTGTTAGGCGCAATTAGGGCGATAAGCGTTGTTTAGAAAGTGAACAAAGCACACTTGAATGATAAAAGTAGAATGTATTATGAATTGAAAATTAGAACTTTATTCAAATACTTGTGCAAAAGTTGAATGATGCTTTCAGAAGGTGTTTTCAGGTAGGGTTGTTTGTCATTGAGATAGGATAGGAAGTTATGCTCAGGTTGTTTATTAAATGAAGTAAATGGTCCTGCACGCACTCGGTTAGGAGGATAATTTGTGTTTTGGACGAGGTGCCATTTTCTGATATGCACATGTGCATTAAGATTGTTAATGCATATGTGCAAAACGTAGTTTATAATGTTAAAAAGTAATGTTTAAGCACATACTATTATAATTAGGCCATTAACAATGATGCACGTGTGCATTTGTTTTGTTGTAATTAACAAAGTAATGTTGTTGCACATGTGCAATCAGGTTGAAATATCGGTTTTCTAATGCGTTTTTATTGATTGTAGCTAAGAGATGGGGAAAAACATCAAAGAAAGTAACATTTGTATTACAATCGAGGGATAAAGGAACAAAAGGTTACCGGATGCAAGTGAACATAATGACACGATTGTTGATAAGAAAGGTGAATCAGGTCGGCATTATTTATTTAGTCCGAATGTACTTGGTATTACCTTGTTCCCTGTATTTGTTATGTTCTGTATGTATTTTTATAATCGAGATCCATTTGATATCCCAGAAGCGGAAGCTGATAATGTCACGAATGTTTATCAAGGAGTTGAATCAGGTTGGTATTATTTTTTAATACATTTATATAGAGATGCACATGTGCATATGTGCAGTTTTTCTTGTGAAATGTTGATTGTTTAAACACACAAATTATCCTATATGTAGATATAGATTTAAGAAGAAAGGTTCAAACGAGGTCAAATAAGCGGAAACATATTGTGACGGTGAAAGATGACGGTTAAAACGGTGGCAGTGAAGACAAATCAAAAGAATGTTATGATAGAAACAAATTGGCGCCCGATACGAACACGCATTACACCACGTCATCTTTGGTTGGGTATAAGGAAATTGTCAAACAATCAAAGAAGTTTGTATAACATTTTGTGTAATGTATGTTTGGTTTAACATTTTGTTATGTTGGTGAACGTGAGGTTGTGAGATAATTAGAATTTTGTATGTAGGTGGTTAACATAGTTGGTTTGTAATATGGATATTTTTTTGTTATCGGTTGTTTTATTGAGTTAATACGTTTGGTAGAGACTACATGTAAGTTGTATGATAAAGACAAATTGGTATAAAAACTTTGTTATTTGAAGAATGATGCATGCATATATGTATGCCCGAAAGTTAAACCACTAAAAAATCTAACAATATTAGTGAAATGCACATGTGCATGCAGTACGTGTTTCTTATTTTATAGGTCTTATATAGAGGTGTTTCAAGTTTATTCATGTTTGTTGTCATACACGTGTTTTATTTTCAATTTATGTTATAATATACATGACTAAACACTTGACGAGTTCGAGTGTATTTTATATCTCACTTTTCGTTCATTTAATGACTATTGAATAGAATTTGTGACCCCTTATATATTTGTATCGCGTACATTTTATAATCATTTAAGTATGGTAATTGATAATTCATTCAAAAGTGTGATTTAATAGTGAAATGCACATGTGCATACGGTGTATTTCTGTATATATAACAGCGAAATGCACATGTGCATCAGGGATGACGTCATATGACGTCACAACAGCCGTTTTTTTTAATTTTTTATTTTTTTTTGAATTAATAATAAAAAATAATCATTTTGGTGTTTTTACTTTTTTTATTTATTTAGGTTATATAATTTTTTTTTATTTTTTGATGGAGGGGTTTTTGTAGACACCCTTCATATTTACAAAAATGTCACCTGTTCACACTGGTTCTTTGGTTCTCTCCCTAAATGGTGGTTCTCAAATGATCCAAATCCTATATATATATATATATATATATATATATATATATATATAAATGTATACTCTATTATCTTTTTAATTTATAAAATAATATTTTAAAATTATGTTTTGACGTATAGCTTACCTACTACCCTGTTGCTCTCTACACAAATTGAAATCAACACCTTACATTAATTCACCTTTGTAAATCATAAATATAAAAGGGAAGGTTGTATTTATTTTATTCATTTTCAAATTGTATAGGCATCCACAAGTAACAACCACACATGCCTCTGCAGTGTGTTATGACAATAGAAACGGAAAGGAATCATTACCTAGCCATGCGATGAAGGAACAAACTGTGACGGAAAACGACAACTGTAGTCGATGGTTATGGTGGTTGAAACTGATGGTGTCGTGTGGTGGTTCTTGGTGGTGTCAGACAGCAAGTGGTTATTTTGATTGGACCGGAGTAGGATGTGTTCGAAGGTGATTGTTGTTGGTGGTGTTTATGGTGAGGTGTTGTCGGAAAAAGGAATTGCAGAAAGAGAGGGCCGAGGGGAAGAGATGGGGTTTTAAGCATCGTTATATTTAGTAGGATGAATTGTATTTAAGTACTAGGTTATGTACCCGTATGATACACGGGTTGAACAATTTAAATTATATATATTATATATAAATTTAAAATATAATTAAGAAAAATTAGATTGCATATTTTATTTAAAATAAAAAAAAGTTTCCTGTACAACCAAAAAAATATTAAATACTCATGAACCCCTAAATGATTTCTTGTAAAAAACATTTTTATTCAGATAAAAAAATTTTCAAACATTCCAAAATATATCTTCCATACACAACTATTACCTTGTAGACTGCACGTACAACAAAACAAAACAAAAATAAAAAAGTAATAAAGGTAAATCTGTTTAGGCTAAGATATAAAAAAAATGAAATTAATTTAAAAGTATCTCCTCATCCGTTAAACCATCCAAATCGAGTATTGTTCATTTTTTAATTTGACTTCAAGTTTCCTCAAAGCCAAAGTATTTCTAACTTTGAGTGTATAATCATTTTTTTTCTAACATCAAGGTCCTTAAACATAAAGATTGAAACGAATTAGTAATGCAAAGACTGTTTAGATATTGCATTTCTCTATTGAAGTAACTTGAAAAAACAAAATCAATGAAGATTTAAATTAATGATTTTTCATATATAAAATGTATTTTATATATCAAGCTATTATAATACGAAAATAGCCAAACATATTTAGTTTTGTATTGATTCAAATATTTAATTAATTGGATTGATCGGAGGTAGAAAAATATGAAAAATGCTTACCATGATAAGTGCTTTGATGTTGCCATAATTTAACGAAACTGTTGCCCACCATCATCTTCATCTTTGAGCCTTAATAGAACATCGATAAGGACTTCACTTGCGTGCTTAACCTGATCACCAGAACGATGTCGTTGGGCATCATAGATGATGTTGTCAAGAATCTCATCAATATCCTTGTGAACCCTCAACAATTTCTTCCTGATGCCGGTAATTACATGGAGAGTTTTCATAGATGGAAACAAATCCGACACATCAAAACCATTAATCAACGTTACAGCCTCTTTGATCAGCGCGATAAAATGCCTCTGATCCTTGTATTTGCTCCTAATTGAAACCCTAGATGTGATTGTGTTCACCATGGTGAATATATTTATAGTAAGATCTATTGGTTTTGATCCTGCATGCATGGCTATGGAATCAACATGGTTCCATGACTCTTGTTCGCGAATATGTTGAAACGAGTTCACCTTTTTTGAACTTAGAAGCTCCAAGACGGATATCTTGCGCATTTCTTGCCAGTAGTCGCCATAGGAAGCGAACGTGAAGTCTGTGTAATTGTATGAAAGGATTTCAATACTAAGAAACTTGGGTCGTTTTGCGGAAGAAAGATCATGGGTCTTCATGATTTGTTTGGCATATGATGGAGATGAGATTACTATGGTGGAGACTTCACCGAGTTGTAGGTAAAAGATTCGTCCTAGTTTTTTTGCTAAGTGTCCGAGAGCATGGTGTGGTTGTGATCCTAAAAGATGATGCATGTGGCCAACTAGAGGAAGTTTCCATGGTTGTGGAGGAAGGTTCTTGTGTTTACCGTGTTGAAGCTTCTGAAACATAAGGTTAAGATGGAGAGGACGAAGAGGACAGCAAAGAAGAAAATGAGAGAAAAGGCAAATTGGTGTTCCATTTTTCACTTCAGGTTATGTATTTCTTGTGATTTTAAGGTAGGAAAATGTGAAGATATTCTCCTTAGCAGATTAGAGCCATGTGAAGGTATTCTCCAAATTGAATTATTCAGAAAAAAAAAATAGTATGAGTTTAAATACACCGAGGTATCCTTAAAAGATTAGATTCATGTGGAGAATAAGCAAAACCATATAATTATATATAAATTATTACAAAAATATAATTATTCCCTAACTAGACCCTTAATTACCCGAGCGTTGCCGCAGGACACTGTCTACATCCGTGCGCTGCTGAGGGACACAGTTTACTTCGGTGTGTTTTCGTGCTACGCAATTTGAACTTCGTACGTATCGAAACAGAAATGCTAATGCTACTGAATAAATACTTAATTGTTAATATATCTTCATTTTCAATGAATTCTATACTGTCACATTGAAAAAAAATATAAAACGAATATGGTATGGTACCGATACTAAGACAATACTGGTTCGCGGTTTACACACATGCGTTGCCATGGGTCACGGTTTGAACCTCGTACATATCGAAAGAGAAACACTAACGTTAACAAATAAAAAGTTTGTTGCTAATGTAATTTAATTATCAATGGATTTTACACCGTCATGCTGACAAAACTATTAAACCTAATACGATATCGGTACTTATATCAAGATATTATTGGTTTGGTTTTCCACAATTAAAAAAATAGAACTAACGAAAGTACCGGTTCGATACAACTACCCGTACCAAATGCTGATCTCTAAAAAAGAAGAGAAAACACAAGTGTTCAGTACCAGATAAAAAAGGGTTTTATAAAAAAATTAGTGCATGTTAGCCAATTAGGGACAATACACATTAGTCAAAAACCGGTGCATGTTAGCAATAGGAATTATATACATTAATGAAAGACGGTGGTGCATGTTAGCGAAAGGTTCATTCATTAATATCATACCTAATATAATATATATTAATGAATTAATATAAACAAAAATATAATAGAATAACAAAACAAGGAAAATTATTATATACTTCATCCGTCCCGATTTAGATGTCATGGGCCCACAAACACACCTATTAACGAATATTTTGTTTGTATGTTGTAAAATGACAATAATATCCTCAAATCTTTGATTGTGTCTTGTTTTTTTATGGGGAAATCTGGAAATTACATTTCTATTTTTGGAAATGAACATTTAATTTGGAACAACCAAAAATAAAAAGATTGACATCTAAATTGGGACGAGGGAGTATAATTTTAATAACCCGATTAATAAAATATTCCTAATCAGGATCAAGGTTATACGCGTATAAACAAATAAATAAGATAAACAACCACAGAGGTTTAGTAATCAACCTTTGATGACTACACCAGAATTGTAACACGTGGGTTACAATGAATCATCGCTAGTAGGAAGTTCACAACCGAGTACGAGCCAACCGAGAGCAACAACTTGAATGAAGGAGGGGCGGCGGTGGATGGTTGTCGACGACAGGAGGGAGTGGCCTTTCCTAGGGCCGGCCAAAACTTGGAGGAGAAGGGCTTGGGTTGTTTTGTTAAAAGGTGTGATTAGCGTTTGCACCTTAATCTCCTTTTTATAAAACTACAACTTACATTAAGCCCCCTTGTATAATATCATAATATTCCTTAGTATTGATCTAATTAATATTAAGTCATCGAGTTCAAAACTATTATTATTTCCCAAATAATAATCCACCTATGCGTGAACTTATCTAATCTGTGTAGCAACGTGCAACTCTTCAGATCATACCAAGTTAAGTTACATTGACTTTGACTTTAATTACGAGAGGACATACTATATGTCCAACAATTCTCAGCATTCTTTTGCAAATTTTCAGCATTCTTTAAAGCAAACGACTTCAAACCTTCAATTTCGGTTATGTTTTGTCTAGCAACCGCTTCTAATCGGCTCAAAGTATGATCGTGTTATTGAATCTTTCCTTCAAGATTCTGATTACGAGTGGCTATCATGATGGGTGTTTAATTGTAGGAAAATTGATTAAGAATGGATAGATCATGAGCTGAACGATCCATAGAATTGAATGATCACAAATTGATCAAACCTGAGATTTCAAAGAAACAGAGTAGATGAAATGAAAAATAGTATGAAAGGAAAAAAATAAAATATGGAAGAAGATTATCGATGATGGTGGCGGTTATGGCGGTTGTGGTGGTTAATGGTAGTTATGGACGGTGGTAGTTAAGATTCCGGTAACTAAGTTCGAGAGGATCGACGCTCGGTACCAATTGTTAGCTATGAAGATAGAAAAGAAGAACATAAAGAATATTTAGAACAAATCACAACTACTTCATTATTATGATCAAGGAACTTATTTATACAAAGCTCCTAACTAACTTTTAACTAACTTTCTAACAATGACTAATTGACACATTTGACCCCTTTTACTTTCTATTTATTACAATACAGCCATACATTTCATTTCATTAGTAACAATGAGGGAGGGAAAATGTAAATGGAAGTTGTAAACTAAATTTAGGGGGATTTGTAAACTAAACATATAAAGGTGCAGTGTTTTAGTGAACAACACCATAAAAATAATATGCATCGCACCAACAAAAGGCTAGTGTGTCAGTGCATAACCCTACCCAAAATTAAAAACTTGAAGAATGATTATTATTTGGCAATTATACATTATTGCAATTATAACTATTTATTAGTAAATAGGATTTTGAAAATCCATATTTATCATGTCAAACAAATAGTTATTAAGTTGTACTCTTGAGAACTAACGACAAACAAATCTAAATGTTTGCTTGATAAAGCGGTCCTCAAATGTGCCATTATTTTGTGTTGTCGGGCCGTGGAATCAACAACAAATGGGTTTTTCGTGCTACAGCAGCTCCAAACGACTCACGCATATCAAGATCTTTAGATGTTGCTCCATTTGGGAGATCCCAATTGAAGTGGTATAGTAGCACTGCTAAAGGAAGCTCCACATTAGCCATTCCTAATGACATGCCTGGACACATTCTTCTTCCCGCCCCAAATGGGAGATATCCAAAATCTATTTTATCCATGTCATATGAGTTCTCGCTTAATCTTTCAGGAATGAAACTGTCAGGATCAGTCCAACAAGCGGGATCACGTCCTATTTTCCATACATTAATGATAACTTTTGCATGGAGAGGGATATTGTATCCCCCAATCTCACATGCTTCACTATATTCTCTAGGTAATAAGAATGGAAGAGGAGGGTGTAACCTTAAGGTCTCCCTTATCACTAATTTAAGGTATTTTAATTCTTGAATATCTGATTCTTGAATTCTTTTCTTTCCTTTAAGTGCATACCGAATTTCATCTTGTGCTTTCTTCATCACCCTGGGGTTCTTTATCAGTTCTGATAATGCCCATTCAATCGTCACCGAAGAAGTATATGTACCCGCAATAATCATATCCTGTGCCAGGGCAAGAAAAACATATAAAAAATATTACCACATCTTTATTTTATTACTTGAAATAGATGTATATTGGTATGTGTATGTGGTATGTGTATCTGTGTATGGACGGGGTGAATTATCTGACGGTGATTGTATATGTGTCTCATATATGTTAATGTAGTTTTAGGCATTGTTTGTAATGGCTTGGGAGTAACATTAACTATAATCACAAAATTCATTTGTACATGGCCTTGGACACATTATATCACGTTAGATGTGCTATTATGGTTTCATAGAGTGCATTATATTATGCGCCATATTCGTCTTGTTTCATAGAGTGCATTATATTAAAAATTGTGAGGGGAAAATAAGGAAAATAAAGATAAAAATATTAATTAACATATTTGAAAATTTAAAAAAATAATTAATAGTTCACTAACATTTAAAAATGTGAGGGAAAGATAAAGAAAAGATATTAATTAACGTATTTGAAATTTAAAATAATATAGATATAGATTTTATTTAAAAAAACAAAATAAATAATTTAAAAGAGAGCTTCACATGATGCCACATGACACATTCAAAATGTTGGAGGTTGTCTTATTAGATGTCACATCATAATAAATCAATTCTTTTATTAATAGTTATAGATAGATTATAGATTTAAACATACTAAATTAAAACCGACTTTCAGTTTTATTCTCTTATATGTTAATGTAGTTTTAGGCATTGTTTGTAATGGCTTGGAATCAACATTTACTATAATCACAAAATTCATTTGTATGAGTTAGTGGCAAAAACTGTCCCTAAAGTTTGGGATTGAGTTTCAAAACAATTTATTGATTTATTGGCTTTTTCAAGAAGCCAATAAGTCAATAAGCTGTTTGTGTAACTCAAAAGCACTTTCTGTTTTGACTTTTGGCTTATAAGGGTGGAAAAGCTGTTTTTGTGAAGTTAGAAATCCTGGCTTTTGGCTTTTGACTTTTGGAAAAAAAAAATTACAAATTTACCACCCATACAACCAATATTCACAATAAGTTAAGCGAAACACTTAAAAAAGATAATCTAAAGACTTTTTGACGTTTCTCATCACAAAATCTAATCCAAATACTTTTTTTTTAAAACTTCTTTTCAAAAAGTCATAAGCCAATAAACACTTCTAACCAAAAGCACCTTTGCATTTCCAAACTCAATCCCAAACACCCTCTATTTTTATGTTTTTTGTATTATGTTACCCGTGAGGATTATGTAACGTACCTCTCGATTATTTTAAAACCAAACACACCCTCAAAGTTTTTAATATAAGCTTAACATAAAAATAGATAGAAACTTATAGGCCATAACCCATTCCATTTGTAAATTATTAATTAAATATAAAAGCTTATTGACCATGGTTAAAGTATTGAATTGGAGTGCAAACGAGCCGAACAAATCGTAAGCTAGTCGAGATCGGCTTATAAAAAGTTTGAAACGAGCCGAGCCTTATTGAGCCCGAGACGAGCTTGAGCTTAAAACAAAGCTCTATTATTTTTCGATCCTGGCATGTAAAGCTGATCAGGCTCATAATATTAGTTTTATTAATATTTTATATTATGTACCATTAATTGAAAGTTGTTTAGTAAACGAATCGAGCCGAGCTCTTCACTTATCAAGCTTACAAGCCTAAACGAGTCTATTAGTTATATTATTTTTATTTAATATATTAACTAATAAATATTAAACGAATCGAGCTCGAGCTTGAGAAACTACCATCGAGCTGAACCGAGCTTCTTACCTATCGAGCCCGCGAGCCTAAACGAGTCTATTATGTATATTATTTTTATTTAATATACTAAGTAATAAAAAATAAACGAGCCGAGCTCGAACATGAGACACTACCAACGACCCAAGATCGAGCTTAAGCCTGGTGATGTAAAATGTTTTGATAAATCATTGGTTAGAATACAACGCTAATCAAGAATAAAATATATTGGTTTTGAAAGTAAAATTGAACAATATTTATTATCGTGTTTTTATTTTTGTTTCGTTTACATTTGTCTTTAGTACGGTAACAAAAATGTTCCCCCTGAAATTTTAGTCTAGATCCGCCACTGGGTCTAACCCCAACAAAGCTTGGCCGTGGCTATAATTCTTTTAAAAATTAAAAGTAATTTATATTATTTGTATTAAAAATAAAAAAGATACGGTTAAAAAAGAAAAGTATTTTCGTGATCGGAGGTAGAAAAATATGAAAAGTGCTTACCAGGATAAGTGTTTTGATGTTGCCATAATTTAACGAAAACTGTTGCCCACCATCATCTTCATCTTTGAGCCGTAATAGAACATCGATAAGGGTTTCACTTGCATGCTTACCCTGAACACCAGAACGACGTCGTTGGGCATCATAGATGATGTTGTCAAGAATCTCATCAATATCCTTGTGAACCCTCAACAATTTCTTCCTGATGCCGGTAATTACATGGAGAGTTTTCATAGATGGAAACAAATCCGACACATCAAAACCATTAATCAACGTTACAGCCTCTTTGATCAGCGCGATAAACCGCGCCTGATCCTTGTAATTGCTTCCAATTGAAACCCTAGATGTGATTGTGTTCACCATGGTGAATATTTTTACAGTAAGATCTATTGGTTTTGATCCTGCATGCATGGCTATGGAATCAACAAGGTTCCATGACTCTTGTTCGCGAATATGTTGAAACGAGTTCACCTTTTTTGAACTTAGAAGCTCCAAGATGGATATTTTGCGCATTTGTAGCCAGTGGTCACCATATGGGGCGAAGGCGATGTCTGTGTAATTGTATGAGAAGATTTCAACACTAAGAAACTTGGGTCGGTTTGCGAAAGAAAGATCATGCGTTTTCATGATTTCCTTGGCATATGATGGAGATGAGATTACTATGGTGGGGACTTCACCGAGTTGTAGGTAAAGGATTGGTCCTAGCTTTTTAGCTAGGTGTCCGAGAGCATGGTGTGGTTGTGATCCTAAAAGATGATGCAAGTGGCCAACTAAAGGAAGTTTCCATGGTTGTGGAGGAAGGTTCTTGTGTGTACCATGTGTGTTGAAGCTTCTGAAACATAAGGTTAAGATGGAGAGGATGAAGCGGACAACAAAGAAGAAAATGAGAGAAAAGGGAAATTGGTGTTCCATTTCTCACTTCAGGTTATGTATTTGTTGTGATTTTAAGGCAGGAAATTGTGAAGATATAGGTATTGTCCAAATTGAATTAATCAGAAAATAGAATGAGTTTAAATAGAGAGGTCTCCTTAACAGATTGGAGCGATGTGGAGAATAAGCAAAACCATATGATTATATATAAATTATTACAAAAATCCAAATTATTCCCTAACTATACCCGAGCGTTGTCATGGGACACAGTCTACACTCGTTTGTTTTCACATGATATATCTTCATTTTAATGAATTCTATACTGTCACGTTGAAAAAAAGAATAAAACGGATACAGTATGGTACCGATACTAAGACAATACTGGTTCGCGGTTTACACCCATGCGTTGTCGCGGGTCGCGGTTTGAACCACGTACATATCGAAAGAGAAACGCTAACGTTACCAAATAGAGAGTTTGCTGCTAATGTAATTTAATTATCAATGGATTTTACACTCTCTTGTAGACAAAACTATTAAACCTAATACGGTGTCGGTACTTATATCAAGACAGTACTGATTCGGTTTTCCTCGATTAAAAAAATAACATTGCCGAAAGTACAGGTTCGATACAACTACTTGTACCAAATGCTGATCTCTAAAAAATGGGGAAAAGACAAGTTTTCAATACCAAATAAAAAAAAGGTTTTATGAAAAAAATTTAGTGCACGTTAGCAAAATAGGGAGGATGCACATTAGCCAAAAACTTGTGCACGTTGGTAAAATAGGAATTATGCACATTAAGACTATCAGGAGTGGAGAGGCGGGATGCGCCATGTGACACTTGTGGGTCCCACGTGGAGGGGATGAAAATTGTGGGGAGTGAAAATGAGAAGGGGGAATATTATTATTATTATTAATTATGTGTTTGTTAAAGTTAAAAAAACAAAAAAAAAAAAAACAAAAATCAACCAATCACAATCAAACCCAAGTGCCCCCACGCCATTCCTCTGCTCCACGCCATCCCCTTCCCGCCCCCTTGGCGGCGGTGTTCCCGCCCCTTCAAGCCCTTTCCCCGCCCCCACTCCTCATTCTCTAATAAAATACGGCTGTGCACATTAACGAAAGGTTCATTCATTAATATCACACCAAATATAATAATGAATATTTTAATTTAAACAAACATATAGGGTATGTTTGGTAAAGAGCTTTTAAGAGATTTTAGGAGCTTCAAGTTTTTAAGAAAAAAATCATACTCAATAAAAAGTCTTTTTTAGTTGAAGGAGCTTGAAGCTTTTAGGTTATCAGAAAAAATCTCTCTATTGAAAAGCTACTAGTACTAGCGTTTAAGAAAAAGCTCCTACTAGCTACAAACTTTTAATAAGTAAATGACACAAATACTCATTCTATAATAAAAAAAAATAAAAAAACATACATGCAAACTTTTAGTTAATGCACATTTTGGTCATTTTATATATTTTATTAAAAGCTTTAGCTACTCTGCCAAATACCAAAATATATTTAAAAAGTTACAGCTACCAGCTTCCAGTTACAGCTATTAGCCACCAGCTAGTTTTGCCTACAAGTTGCTCCGCCACCACTTTTTGAATCGTGAATCCTAATTTATCAAATACAAACCTCTGCCCCATGAAGATGAACTATTGTTGTGGACAACCCGTTGAACCCTGGTTAAGAAACAAATAGCTTCTGGTGCTAGTGAGCCAAAAGTATCAAAGGCCAATGGGACAAAGACATGTTGGTTCTCTGCATAAACTTCTGCGTGCTTATCTACTTTTTTCGATTGATATAGAGGTACAGGGGAAAGGGATACCGGAAACCCTCTAAAACGAAGAAACTCGGGAAACTCTAACTTCCCAAGCTTTTTATCATCTGAAAAAAATAGGGTATGTAATATACATGATTTTAAGAGTTTTGAGGCAAAAAAATCAAAAAAGCGCCAAGTGGATATTTTAAAAAAAAATAAATAAGTTTTTTTTGTGTTACGTATGTTACACAAAAACAGACATATTACATATGTAACACAAAAAACTTATTTATTTTTTTTTTAAAATATCCACTCGGCGCTTTTTTGTTTTTTTTGGCTCAAAACTCTTAAAAACATGTATATTACATACCCTAATTTTTTCAGATGACAAAAAGTTCGGGAAGTCAGAGTTTCCCAAATTTTTTCGTTTTAGAGGGTTTTTATTTTAACCACCCCTAAAGGTACATGTCTCTTATACAAGAGTTCTCGTTAGTATAGGATTATTGTTATAAAAAGTAGAGTTTGAGTGACATTTTCCTTTAAAAAATAGTAAATTAATAATTCTCCAGTGATTTCAACTTAAAACAGCCGCATATATATAACATATAACTCTACATTCAATGCACACTTTGAGTTCTTAATTGTCAAAGGCTCGAAGGCTGTTGTACAATTTGGAATAATCACAAGAATCTTTATTTCAACCAAGTACTTTGCTTGGAGTTATCTTTTGTTGACTAATAATGTCTTGCATAAATGAGTGACTGAAAAGGGTTTATAATTGGTGTACCTAGATGGAGAGGCCTTATGTTCACTTAAGTAATTAAGGGTTCAATTCCCACTTCCAACATTATGGTTTGATATTCGGGTGAAGATCGAATACGGGTGGCGCCGGTTCGAATCTGATGGGCGGCGAGGTTTTACCGAGTTCTATAATACTGTCGTGCCTTCGGGCGGGTGGGGCTCGGGTTTCCGCGCATCGGGAGAAGCCGGGGGCTGCTGGAGGTCGAGTAGTCGATTCTTGGGCACGGCGCCCCGCAAGGGTGGTTGCCACACAGTTGTTCGCCGATCAAAAAAAAATTGGTGTACTTAGGGATGCAAACGAACTGAACTTTCAGCGAATAGTTCATGAACCGTTCAGTGGGAAGTTTGTTTGTGTTCGTTTGTTTATTAAATGAATGAACACGAACAAAAAATTCCGTTCGTTTAGTTAAACGAACGAACATGAACAGAGACCTCGTTCGTTCATTTATGTTCGTGAACGTTCGGTAATGTGTTCGTTTGTCTTCGATAGTTTAATAGAGTTTTTAGTTTTTATATTTTTCTATATTCTTTTATTTTTTATTTCTTTTACTCAAATAAATATTTTATGTGAGGTAAATATATGGGTATATATGAAATGAATAAACCTTGTTTTTAGTACAATCATTAAATAAATCATTAATGAAGAGTTCAAGCTTAAATAAATAAATAATGAAGACTTCAAGTTAAAGATGGGAGCTTAGTTTATTTGAGAAACAACTTTATTATGTTTATCAATACTATGTTAAGTACTAAGTATGTTTGTATAATTAGGTTATATTAGGTGGATCTAGTTAATTTCTTAATATATGTGAATTCGATCTTATTCGAAAGTTAATATGTCTCTCTTTGTGTTTGTTTCCGTTCATGAACACTTGTTTGCGTTCATTAATGTCCGTTTGTGTTCGTGTGCGTTCATGAACAAAATTAACAAACGAACACGAACACGAGTGTTTTCTTAGCAAACGAACACGACTAAACAATCTCGTTCGGTAAGTGTTCATGAACTGTTCGTGAACACATAATTGCTTATACAAACGAACACGAACAAGGACTTGTTCCTATTCGTTCGGTTCGTTTGCAGCCCTAGGTGTGTCAGTCATATTGAAAATCACCAAAAGTTGGCATGTCTGTAGAACTTCTAATCCACATTTTAGTAAACGGAATGGATACTAAACATGGCATCTTACTAGTTCACTAGTCGCCTAACCGGATTCAAGAACAGTGTAATGTGAATTAGTGTAACATATTAATATATATCTTTTTATAATTATATTTCTAGTGGTTTTAAATATAACAGAATGCCAATGCAAAAAGACACCATTAATCATAAATATGACATACTGGCGAAAATAAAATTTTGTAATTACATAATATTAATATACAAACTAATTGAACAGTAACACAAAGTGAATAGTAATTATATTAATATTTTATTTATATTATTATTTTATTTAAAAACTTTATTATATTATATACTATTAATATATTATATTATATACTATTAATATATTATACCGATCCCGTATCGATACCGACAATACAGAAACCGAAAATCCATAAATATGGGTACCGATACCGATCCCGAAACCACTCAGTTCGGTACGGTATCGGGATCGGGACGGGATAGGATCGGTATTCGGCCTTGTATGCTCATTCCTAATTAATATATTATATACTATTATTTTATTCAAAAACTTTAAAATACCGATACTATACCGATCCCGTACCGATACCGATAATACCAAAACCGAAAATCCATAAATATGGGTACCGATACCGATCCCGAAACCACTCGGTTCGGTATCGGTTCGGTATTGCCGCCACAACGAATTGATTGACGCCGCCGCAACGCGCGGCAGATTAAACACCTAGTTTAATGAAAAGATGAAATGAGCTTCATAACACAGTTGACATTTTACCATAACATCATGTTTATTGTAACCATTTATGTTATGAGTTGATGTCTTATCAACCCAACAACAAACTAATTAAATAGCTTTAGAATTAACTAAGAAAATATTATATGTTTTCATTATTTGTATTATTATTTATTTACTTGAGACTCAACAATCACTAATTTCTGTAGTGAAAGAGATTGCTTCGCGTATTATTTTTTTAATCGTTTTTTTTTATTCGTTTCTGAATCATGTATTTCTTAACGGCGTGCACTTTAATAAAAGTACCAATGTTGGATCAGTATATTGCTCTTTTAGTTGAACTTGCTAGTTGACACTTAAGTGTTTAGCAAGTTTTTGATGAGTGATAGCACAGCGGAATGTTTATAAGTTTAAAGCTACACTTATCAACAGGAGTTATTACTCCCCCTGGATTCAAGAACTAATAAATGATAAGTGTTTATTGAGAATCTAAGTATTGAATGAGAATGAAACACTTCGACAGATTCTCAATAAACATGAAATGGAAATAACAATAATAAGTGTTGAAGGATTTCTTGTATTAAAATCAATGTCTAAAACAGAGGGATGAACCCTTCTATTTATAGACTATACAAATACATGAACCTTGCCAAAAGCAAGTTCAGAAACAAGTTGCAACAAGTTGCAGTCTTGAAACTTGTACATAAAGCAAAAAGAAATACTAAAGTAATAAACTACTGATATAAAAAGGCGGTGGAAAAGATCTTCTGTAAGTACTGATGAATGACAAACTACTGATGAGTAGTTTGTCTTCAGTAGTTCTTCAGTAGAAGTGTCTGGTTTGAACTTCAGAACTTCTGATGACTTTTCTTCTTCAGCACTTCTGAATCTCTTCTTCAGCAGTTTGATCCTTCTTCTTCAGCAGTTATATACTTAGAGTATTTTGACAGAAGTGAATTAGACTAAGGTTTGCAAAAGTGGTTTCACCAATCCTTTTTGTCCTAACAATCTCACCCTGGATTGATGAAGCCAAAACCTTACTAATTCCTTATTGTTCTTTTCTGTCCTTCACAATTTTCCATATTCCTTTGAACATGGAATTCTTGAGCTGGTTCAGCTGTTCATTAGTAAGAGACCCTTTCTGTGGTTCTAAGTGTTGAATTGTAAGCAGGTCTTTGGTTGATAGTTTATTCAGCTCGTTCATCGACCTATATGCCCTGCTTGTTTGATCTCTTCTTGTCACAAGTACTAAGTTGTTATCAGTAAAGGACCATCTGATGATTGGTACTTTAGACTTGTCAAAGTCTGCAGTGTAGGGAACCATGGTGGTACCCTGGGTTTCTCCTGAGTGTTGAATGTTTTCAATTTCAGTGACTCTCAGGTGGGATTCACTTCCCTGCTGTTGTTCCATCACATTAGGTATCTGAAATGTTGGCAAATGATGTTCAGTTACTACCTTGGTGTGCAGTTTGTCTGTGATGGTCTTCTGGATTTGATATGCAAAGGTGGAAGGATCCCTGAATTGTGTGATCAGAGGCTTTTCTTCTATGTCAAAATCAGAATGGACTACTGTACTACCTTCTAGTAGTACCATTCTGAAATCAGTCTTCACTTTCTCCTCTGATTTCTTTCTTTGTGTAGCTGGTCTTCTTTGAACACCAGAAGTTCTAACTACTGAAGTTGAAACTTCAACAGTTTGAAACTTCTCTGGATTAGCAGCCCTTGCAGCCTTATATTTTCTATATGTGTCCACCAACCTTTCTTCTTTCCATTTGGACACTGAGGCTTTTGAACCATAACCATTAGCTACCAGTTCTTCTATCATCTGAGCTCTCTTGGCCTTTGTGTCTTTACTTGTTGCAAGTTTATCTGCAATAAGTTGAGCTCTTCTTGTCAGCTCTTCCACAGAGAGTCTCTTCAATGTGTGGGCTTTGATTTTGCTGTTCTTTGTAATGTAAGACATCAGTTGATGTCTTTTATCTTCTTCAGCAATCTGGTCTAGGCTAGCCTGCCTTTG
Source organism: Ambrosia trifida (assembly GCA_028751855.1). Lineage (NCBI taxonomy): Eukaryota > Viridiplantae > Streptophyta > Magnoliopsida > Asterales > Asteraceae > Ambrosia > Ambrosia trifida. The sequence continues at coordinate 167,889,948 of CM054123.1, read as the reverse complement.
GAGTTCAGCTTCATAAGCCTGAAGTTTTTCTTCATGGCTTAGATCCAAGTCATCCCTTTCTTCCAGTGTTTTCCAGATCTGATCTTCTCTGGCCTTCTTTTGGGCTGCCACTAAACTCTTCTCAAGTAGTTCTGCTGATTGAGAGATTGGAGAAGGGTTTAGCACAGTCATTGTGGTAACTATTGTAGTAGGCCTAGTAGGAACAGAAGTTGGTTGAATAGAAGCAGTTGTTCTGGAAGGGTCAGTAGTTTGAGTCTTGGAAGTGTTAACTTCTGATGGGTTGACAACTTCTGAAGGTTTGTCAACTACTGAAGGATTGTCTTCAGTACTTTCTGATTCTTCATCAGAACTTTGGGCATCAGAGGTTTCTTCATTGTGCCCTTGGGATTCATCAGTCTTTTCAGCATCTTCTACTTCTTGAATAGAGATACCAAATTGTTGGGCCAGTTTCTCTTTTCTGGCTTGATCTTTTTGATCTCTTGCTAGGATAGCCACTCTTGCCTTTCTTCTGGCTTCAAGTCTATCCATAGGTACCTTGATTTTCTCCCCCTTTTTGGCTTCATCAGCCTTTGAAGTTGAAGCTTGGGAGAACTGACCTGTAAGATGAGCAATCTGTTTGCTGTTGTGGTCAATCTTGTTGGACAGATCATTCATCTTCGTCTGTATCACGCCAAATTGGTTCTTCATGGACAGCTCCAAGTTAGCTGTGTATGTTTGGAAGTGATTCTTGATGAGGGTGCTCATCATGTGGTATAAGGGACCATCTGGGCTGCATAGCTGGTTCATGTCTATGCTTGTTTGCCCAGTGAATTGGGTAGGCATTTGTAGTGAGGGGTGTGTTTTTGGGTGATCTTCTTGTTATACAGAAGATGCCACTCTAGGGGAATCATGGATTGAGTGGGCTTTAACCTGAGATGGTGTGACTAGCTTCTTGAGCTTAGATACACCATGTGCAGGACCTTCACTTGTAGCCGTCAATTCAGTAGTTTGGTGTTTTGAAACATCATCCAAGTCAATGGAATCATCTGAATCCCTAATTACATCCTCAATGAGGACTGTATCAGTTGCATCATGAGCTGAGCCCAACTCAGTTGTCTCATGTACCTCTTTTTCTTGGTTCAGAGGATTTCCTACCTCGGACATTATGCCTTCATCAGTAGTTGCCACAGTTGAGGTCTTAGCTATGTTACTTCTGTCCTCAGGTCCACCACTGGGTGGTAAATGAGTAGTAGCAGCCTCAAAAGTACCAAAAGTTTCTAAGTTTGGGCTTAGAGACTCTGGTTCATCCTCATCTCTTTGGTTAGGGCTTTGAGTGTCCACATCCATGTCAATTTCTGAGGCTATGTCCCCTGTTTTATGTGGTTGATGGGGACTGACATGTGTAGATGGGACTTTCTCTTTTAGCCCAGAGAGAATTTTGGCTATTTCAATGTCTGGTTCAGAAATTTGGGGTGCTGGTTCAGTAGTTTGGGCAGTGGGTTCAGCAGTTTCAAAAGAAGAGTCAATTGGAATAGTTTTCTTAAGTATTTTTCTTTTGAAAAGGATTGTTATTGGTGCTCTTGGTGCGGTTTGAGATGGATGAGACTGAGAGGATGTTTCAGTCACATCTTTAAGAAGTGCAGATTGCACAATAGTTTGTTCAGGCATCTCAACCTCCTGAACAACTTTTCTTTTAGGTTTGGTGGGTTTTTGTTTTTGTATCTTGGGTTTCTTGGACTTTGGTGGAGTAGGTTTGGAAGATGAGGGTTCCATGGGGACTGGTATTGTGATGTAACAGTTTTACCCACAAGCACCTCATTACCCAGTTCAGATATTATGCATTGCATAATGAACCTTGGATATAACAAAAACTTTTTCTTAGTGTTATTGTGATGTAACACCAACTCATTAAAGAAAAGTTTTGATGCCCTGAAATTTGTTTCATTCACAATGGAATGAAAGACTGGTTGAAAGGTTGAGAGCATCTGGTCATAAGACCCAGTTTTAGGACTCAAGCACATAATTATATAATGAAACAAAAGTTTATATTTTGATTCAAAATACTTTTTAAAGATAGTAGCTTGTGAGAGAGTAACTTGATAACCACACTCAGTCATGGTTAGGTGGATTGCAGAGTTGTCAAACTTTTCAGGGGCATTCACATCATTCAACCCCAGTCTGTCTGCAAGTATGGCCGGTGTAATGGCCATTTGTCTCCCTTTAATTGTTGAGTGGAGAGAGATAACTTCATTATCCACCATCACTGTCTCAGCATTAGCCCAGAACTCATTGAGAGTTTCAGGATGTATTTGTGGGTCTATTGTGAGAGCGGTGAAATATTGGGATTTGACGACGAGATCGATGATCTCATCGTATTGGGACCAGCCTTCTTGTTTTTCTAAGTAGGCTCTGAGATTGTGTCCCTGTTTAAGAACTAAAGCCATGTGGTTTTGTGTGTGTTGATGAATCGAACAGTGTTTATGTTGCAGGTTCAGGAGTTTGAGAGCTTTCTTGAGAGAGAAGGAGGGAATTTTTGTTTTTGAATGGATAAGTGTTGAAAAAAGATATTTATCAGAAGTTTTTAACCGCTTGGATCTTCTTTATTAGAAGTTTTAAACCGCTTAGGTTAAAAACCTCTTTATCAGAAGTTTTAAACCGACTAGGTCAAACTTCTGATGATGGGAAAAGTATGATTTGCCCTTTTTGACTAAACTGCTTATGAAGAATTATCTTCATCAGTAGTTCCCATTTTCTCTTCAGCAGTTTTGAACAGCTGATGAGAAATACTTATAAATACTTTATTCATAACTTCTGAAGGTTGTTTTATCAGAAGTTAATCACTTTTTAGAAAATATCCCCATACTGATGTTTTGTTCATCGGTAGTTTCTCTCTTTTCAGAAGTTTTTCAAGTTTTTGAAAACAGATGTAAGTGAAAGATAAAAAAGTTGTGCAGAAAAAATAAAGAGAAACACTTACAAATTTAGCATCCCTAGCATGGATACTAACTTCTGAAATGTTGATGTGTCAAGGGGTTTAGTGAAAATGTCAGCTATTTGATTAGTTATTGCTACATGTTTCACTTCAATCTTGCCTTTTTCATAGCAATCTCTTATGAAATGATACCTGATTTCAATGTGTTTCGTCTTTGAAAACTGAACAGGATTTTGAATGATGCTAATGGCAGATTTGCTGTCTACAAGCAATGGTGTCTTGGTCTCTTTGATTCCATAATCAAGAAGTTGATATTGGAGCCATTGTATCTGTGATGTACAACTTGCAGCTGCAATGTATTCAGCTTCAGCAGTTGAAGTTGCAACAGATGTTTGTTTCTTTGATTGCCAGGACAGTAGACAGTTTCCCAAGAATTGACAACCACCAGATGTTGATTTTCTTGACATTTTACACCCTGCATAGTCACTATCTGAAAAAGCTGATAACTTGGTATTGCTTGAAGCAGGATACCAAATTCCAAGTGTGGGAGTTCCTTTCAGATATCTGAAAATTCTTTTGACTGCAATAAGGTGTGATTCCCTAGGATCTGATTGATATCTAGCACAGACACATGTTGAAAACATAATATCTGGTCTAGAAGTAGTTAGATATAAAAGGGAACCTATCATACATCTATACATGGTTTGATCAACCTGTTTTCCTTGATCATCTGGTTCAACTTGTGTGGTTGGTGTCATGGGAGTGGAACATGATTTACAGTCTTGTAAAGAAAATTTGTTTAATAATTCTTTAACATATTTGGATTGATGTATAAAAGTTCCATTTTTTTGTTGTTTAATCTGCAGTCCCAGAAAGTACTGCAGTTCTCCCATTGTACTCATCTCAAATTTTGATTGCATGAGTTTCTTAAATTCATCACACAGTTTTGTGTTTTTTGAACCAAAAATGATATCATCAACATATATTTGAACAAGTAAGACATGATTTCCAACATGTTTTATGAAAAGAGTTTTATCTTATTTTTGAGTAAAAAGGTTGAAAGTGTATCATACCAGGCTCTTGGAGCCTGTTTGAGCCCATAAAGAGCTTTGTCTAGTTTGTACACCCACTCAGGATGAGAAGGATCCTCAAACCCAGGTGGCTGACAAACATACACTTCCTCTTTTATCTTTCCATACAAAAATGCACTCTTGACATCCATTTGATAAACTTTTATTTTGTTGGAAATGGCATAGGCCAGAAATAACCTGATGGCTTCAAGCCTTGCAACTGGAGCAAAGGTTTCATCATAGTCAATTCCTTCTTCTTGAGAGTACCCTTGTACTACCATTCTTGCCTTGTTCTTTATTATAATACCAGCTTCATCTTGTTTGTTCCTGAAAACCCATCTTGTGCCAATTGGTTGCTTGTTTGGTGGTAGGGGACATATTTCCCATACCTGTTGCTTGTTGAATTGAAGCAATTCATTTTGCATTGCCTGCACCCAATTGTTGTCTTTGAGGGCTTCCTGGTACTTCTTTGGTTCCAACTGTGAAATAAATGCTGAGAATAGACAAAAGTTGGAAAGCTGGTTTCTTGTAAGAACACCTGATGCAATATCACCCATGATTTGATCAAGTGGATGGTCCTTGTGTTCGATCAGTTGTTGTAAACCACTGACAGGTGTTGGTGGCTCATGTTCTTCAAACAAACTACTGAGGTCTATTATATCTGGTTCAGCAGTTTCAGTGTCTTCAGTAGTTGCAGGTGCTGAAGCAGATGTTTGAGTTTGTCCTTCAGTATTTGTTGAATCAGAAGTTTGTGAAACTTCTGATGGTTTTGAAGTTGACTTAATGACTGTTTGAGGAGTCCATGGTGCTGGATCCTCATCATCAAACCTTTGATCACCATAATAAGTAGGTTTGGATGAAGTGACAGACTTTTCAGGTTCAAAATGGAAGTTGTCAAGGTCAAAGAGTTCAGCAGGATGTGCTGGAATGAGAGTGTGTTTTGACTCATTGAACTTGACATTCAGTGTTTCTTCTACTATCCTGGTTCTTGAGTTAAAAACCTTGTAGGCTTTTCTAGTTGAGGAATAACCAAGAAAGTAACCTGAGTCAACTTTGGCAGCAAACTTTGAAATAGATTCCTTGATGTTCAAGATGAAGCATTGACACCCAAAAGCCCTGAAAAAGGAGATAAGGGGCTTCATGCCATGAAGAACTTCCTAGGCAGTCTTTGAATTTCTCTTGACAATAAGAACTCTATTTTGAACATAACATGATGTGTTAACTGCTTCTGCCCAGAAGTATAAAGGTAGGCCAGAATCAGCTAACATTGTTCTTGCTCCTTCTATTAAAGTTCTGTTCTTCCTTTCTACCACACCATTTTGTTCAGGAGTTCTGGCAACACTGAATTGTCTAATAATCCCTTTAGACAAACAGAATTCATTTAGAGTTTTGTTCCTGAACTCTGTCCCATTATCACTTCTAATGGTTTTGACAGGTAGAGAGTATTGCTTCTCTACTTGTAGAATGAAGAACTTGATGATTTCAGCAGCCTCATCCTTGGAAAATAAGAAGAATACCCATGTAAATCTTGAGTAGTCATCAATGATGACTAAGCAGTACTTCTTTTTACCAAGGCTCATGATTTTTACAGGCCCAAGTAAGTCCATATGGAGTAGTTGAAGACATGCAGTTGTTTTTGATTCTTCAATAGACTTATAGGAGGACTTATGCTGTTTACCCTTTAAATAGGATACACAGTGTTCTTGACACTGGTATACTTTTAAGGGTAGACCTCTGACCAAGCCCATTTTTGTGACTTTATTTATGGTTTTAAAGTTCACATGGCCAAGTCTCCTGTGCCAGAGATCAGTTTCTGAAGTTGATGCCCTTGAGAAGAAACAGGCAGTGTTGTTCAGTACTTTGTCTTTTTCAATGTCCACTGCATAGACATTGCCACATCTTTTGGCTATTAACAAAGTATGATCTTCAATGATCTTCTCTATCAACTTCTGGCCTTCTGGTGATATGATCTTGCATGCTGTCTTTGTGAAAAAGGAAGAATATCCTTTATCACACATTTGTGACACACTCAGCAAGTTATACTCAAGGTTTTCAACCAGATTGACCTTGTCAAACTGTATTTTGCCAGAGGAGACATTGCCATGTCCTAGCACATATCCCTTAGCATTGTTCCCAAAGGATACAGATCCATCTCTTTGACTGATAAAATTGTTTATCAGGTATCTGCATCCTGTCATGTGCATTGAGCCTCCACTGTCTACATACCAAATGCTATTTAAGCCTTTGGAAACTCTCTGCACAAGATAGCAAATTAATTAGATTTAGGAACCCAAGCCAGTTTGGCTTTGGGTTTGCTCTTGAGAACATTTACAGTTTGTTCTTGACCAAGTTTAGAAATCCATGTCTTTTTGGCAATGGATTTTGCATTAAGAACAATGGTGGTATCCTTTTGAGGACCACCATCAACTTTGGTCATCAGTAGTTGTACCAAGTTCATAAGATCTTTAATCTCAGCAATTTGTGAAACTGCTGATAATTTAGGTCTAACTACTGATAGAGAATTTTGAGAAAAAGACTTTTTTTTGAGATTTTGTCTTTTTCTGAGAAAAGGTTTTTGCTGGTTGTTGTTTCTTGGGAGAAAAAGTTTTTACATAATCATTTTTGATTTGTTTCCCCACAACCAGTTGTTGATTTTTCTTATTGAACTGAATACCCTTTCTATATCTGCAAAATTCTGTTTTGTGGTTGAACAGACCACAAATTTCACATTCTTTTGTCTTTTCTTTCAAAGACAAGTCTCTGACTGTTTTGATTGGTTTTAGGTCATCAGTAGTTTTCAGGTTCTCAACTCTTGATGTAGTTGAAACTACTGATGGCTTAAAGTCAGATTTAATCAGTACTTCTGAAGAACTTTCTTTGTGTGACTTTAGAAAGTTTTCATGGAAAGATGTGCATTCTTCCTCTTCAGAAGTTTCATCTGAAACAATTTTTCTCCCATCTTCAGTAGTTTTGGGAGAGAAATCTGTTGGTGTTTCAGTATGATTGTACCCTATGCCAAACCTAACATTTGAAGCACTTTGTTTGTTTAGCAATAGTTGGTACCCCTTACAAGATTCCACCCATTTTTCACATGTAAGCTTGGTGTCAGCAAGCTCTTGTCTGACATTTCCTAGGTCATTTATCATGATTTTAATTTGTGCTTGGGTTTCAATAGCAGAGTTAGTTAATTTAGAAACTTCTTTTGTTTTTGCAGCAAGTTTTCTTTCTAAATCACATTTCATCTGAGTGAATTTTCTCTCAGAATCATTTGCTTTTCCTTGTAAGTGCACATTTGTCTCTCTTATGAGAGCAAAAGATTCTTTGCATGAATTTGAACATAATTTTGTCAAAGATTCTTTAGATACCTGTGACAAGGGAGATTTTGAGGAGCATCCCTCAAATGCCATTAAGGCAAAGTTCTTTCTGCCATTGTCAGGCTCTCCCCAGTTGATGTCAAACATTTTGTTGTCTGCATCAGGATTGCACTCTGTGGTGTCAAAAGGAAGACTGCTCCAGTCAACATACCCTGAAGTAAATAGACTTTTTTGAGAGGGTTGTTGTTGCTGTGGAGGTTGTTGAGCAGCTGGAAAGGGAGGGATTGATTGTTGGCTCTACATCTGTTGAGCAGGCATCTGTACATATTGTACTTGTGGCACATATTGGTGTTCAAAAGCTTGTGCCTGTACAAAATGTGCACTCCCTTGTGTTCCATTATTCCTGTTATAATTGGGGTTAAAATTGTTTCCAGACTGAGATTGGTTAAAGCCAGAGCTTCTACATTCTCTAGCAAAGTGTCCCAACTTTTGACACTTGTGACATCTAAGTTTAGATTTGTCAAAACCAATTTTTGTAGAACTGTTAAGTCCTGGAAACTTCCTTCCTGACCTTTTGTAAAATTTATTTGTTTTTAAACTTAACATGGCCAGTTGATGCAAAATATCCATTTCTTCTAGGTCATCACTGCTGAAACTATTTAAGTCATCCATGATAAAACACATGTTATCAGCAGTTTGACCAAAGTCATTATTGTCATAACCTGGGAATGATCTTTCAGATGAGATCCCAGCAGTTATGTCAATGTGGTCAAAAGATCCAAAACTATTTGAACAAGTTGGTAAGTCTTGTCCCAATAGTGTTGTACTACCAGGTAGATAGTCATCAGCAGTTTTGCCAGAATTTTGTAACTTTTTCTTTTGATCAATTTCTCTCTCAAAAGTAAGTAATCTCCCATGAAGTTTTGTAAGAGTGAGGGAGCTAAAATCTGGTGAAGATCTTAAGACTATTGAGTATGTTTCCCATTTATCAGGTAAAGACCTTAAAAATCTATGAAGCATAGATACAGTTGTATAGGTCTGACCATTTAGCTTTAGCTCAGATATTAATGAGGAAAATCTTTCAAATTGCTGTGTTAAAGTTTCCCCATTAATGTGAGCAAAAGTTTCATATTATTGAGCCAAGATTTCTCTGGTGTTGGCAATCACCTCTTCAGTTCCTCCAAACTGTTCTTTTAGGCAGTCCCAAAGCTCTTTGGCACTATCACAATGTAATAGGCCAGAATAGATTTCATTTGGGAGTGCCATTGCCAACATAGAAAAAGATTTTGCATCAAGCTCAAGTTTTAGGAAATCATCATCAGTATAGTCTTTTGCTTCTTTTGGAATCTCTTCCTTAGTTTCAAGATTTATATTTACTGGTTTATGAGGACCATATATCACAGATCTCCAACAACCTATGTTGGTCTGTGACAAGGTATGTGCCATTCTCTTTTGCCATATGTTATATTCATTTCTTACAAGCATGGCAGGTTTAGTGGCAGAACCAGTATTGTGAGGATCCATTTTAAAGAGTATTGATTTGTCAAATATCTCTTAAAGTGATGGATGTTGATAAAAGTGAGCTTATAATCCTTTATTGAATATCAATAAGAGCCCGTGTCTGATTCTCAATGTGTTAGATTGATATGTGATCAGATAAACCAGTGCTCTGATACCAATTGTTGGATCAGTATATTGCTCTTTTAGTTGAACTTGTTAGTTGACACTTAAGTGTTTAGCAAGTTCTTGATGAGTGATAGCACAGCGGAATGTTTATAAGTTTAAAGCTACACTTATCAACAGGAGTTATTACTCCCCCTAGATTCAAGAACTAATAAATGATAAGTGTTTATTGAGAATCTAAGTATTGAATGAGAATGAAACACTTCGACAGATTCTCAATAAACATGAAATGGAAATAACAATAATAAGTGTTGAAGGATTTCTTGTATTAAAATCAATGTCTAAAACAGAGGGATGAACCCTTCTATTTATAGACTTTACAAATACATGAACCTTGCCAAAAGCAAGTTCAGAAACAAGTTGCAACAAGTTGCAGTCTTGGAACTTGTACATAAAGCAAAAAGAAATACTAAAGTAATAAACTACTGATATAAAAAGGCGGTGGAAAAGATCTTCTGTAAGTACTGATGAATGACAAACTACTGATGAGTAGTTTGTCTTCAGTAGTTCTTCAGTAGAAGTGTCTGGTTTGAACTTCAGAACTTCTGATGACTTTTCTTCTTCAGCACTTCTGAATCTCTTCTTCAGCAGTTTGATCCTTCTTCTTCAGCAGTTATATACTTAGAGTATTTTGACAGAAGTGAATTAGACTAAGGTTTGCAAAAGTGGTTTCACCAATCCTTTTTGTCCTAACAACCAATAGGCTAGGCTAGTAGGCTGCTAGCACCCAATAAAGTACACAACATAAATAAAGTTATTGCTTTAGTCTATTGATCAATGACTTTGCTTGGGTGATTGCTGAATTTTTTCCATTTATAATAACAACGATTTCAATGAAGCCCCTGGATGAGGAACTGGAATGAACACAAATTATGACACTACAAGGGCTTTAACAAAAGGCAGCTGAAAACTGGAAAAGAGAGTGGGTGTCTTGTAAGCAAACAACAGACTAACTAACTTCACTTATTCATACATTACGTATAATATTACTCTAAAAACATATTCACTACATGTACTCTACATCAGCGAAACATTAACTGAGAACACAAGAAGCGCATCAATTATATTCTTCGATGTTGAAATGGTATCATTTGTAAAAACTAAATGCCATTAATGTCTTGGCCCACATGGCCTAACCCAAACCTAATAGCTAAACTAAGCCCAATAACAATAAACATGTTTGATAAACACAAGCGTAAACCTACAAAATTTTAGAGCCTTACATATAATAGTAAAAATATAATACATAAACCAATATAACTAAAATAAAACTAATATTACCAAACTTTTCTAAAGAAAAAAGATACTAGACTATAAAATTAAATGAAAATTACATATCAATCATCTTCAGTATAAAACTATAAAAAAACCATAAATATGTGTGACATCCGGCATATTTGACTTGACATTTTTAAACTTAAAAGTCTACCTTAGCGGGAAACATTTTATTTACGTACTTAACTAGGTTAGTTGAGTCGGAATTATCTTACGTATTGTCTAGGGTTCAATGATCTAGAGGATCATTGGTGTCATTTTATATACACACGAGTCTTGAGTCCTGTTGTTGGTGAATTACATAAATTAGATTAAATGTTATGCATAGATTGATTCATGTATGGTGTACTATATGCAAATAAGTGTTTTAATGGTTCTTAGAGGATTATCCATGTTTATATATGTTTAACATATGTTAGGTGTGACAACCGGTAAAATTCGGGAATTGGCAGGAGACTATAAGATATTACTCATGGGGTATGTTTAATTTCGATTAGAAACCGTTTAGAGAAATAATAGTAGAATTAGTCGTGGGTCATAATAAGAGTCTCGAATGTTCTAAGTTTGATGGTTTCGGAACGAGGACTCTATGCGGTAGGAAACTTGACAATAATAATTTTAGATGGACGTAGACGATTCACTAGGAAAAAGGGGCATGAGTGGTTAAATGGTTAAAAACCTTGAGTTATTGTTATGGAAAAATAATTGTAAGGTAAAAGGAGAATGTATTATGTTTAGATTTTTATAAAAAAAAATATAATACCCAACCCCCCACCCTAGGTCGCCGCCCCCCTCCCCCAATCTAAGAACTTTGATTAACTAAATAATAATAATAGGGTCGCCGCCCCCTTCCCCCAATCAAAGAACATTGATTAACTAAATAATAGTAATAATAATAATAATAATAATAATAATTATTATTATTATTATTATTATTATTATCATTATTATTATTATTATTAAATAAACCCACCCAACCCATTATAAATACCCCAATTCCCATACATCTACCACACACACATAACCTTACACATTCCACACACTCTCTCTCTCTCTAATTCGAAACACCCTCTCTCTCTCTCTCTCTCTCTTTCTAAATTGTTATGTTTTGAGGATTCTTTCAAGAATCATAAGTGTTTTTATCAAATCTTTCAAGAACCCAAGAGCTTTAGAGCAAGAAAACATTGATTTCCAAGGAGTTTAAAGGTTAGTTCTTAAGCAAAAAGATTTATTTAAAATTTTCTTATTATTTTAGTTTTGATTTAAGATTCACCAAACCTTCAAAGATTTTTAGGTAAAAAGTGGTAAAACAAGTAAAAAGAAAGGAGAGAAATGGAAAAGATGATGTAAATATGTATGCATGTGTGTCGTATATGTATATATATATATGTATGTATGCATCGCGTGTATATATATATATGTGTATATGTATATGCACAAGTATGAATCAATATTATGAATATATATGTGAACTAGGTTGCTTTGTTTAATAAAATGTTGGAAATGGTTAGATCCATGGATTTTATTGACATGCAAGGGAGTTTATGATAAGACTTTAAATCTGAATTTAAAGAGTGATTAGTAACCTTGGATGATTTAGATTGTTAGCACAAGGATGAATATAGTAAAAAGTGGACTATTGAAACAATGGGTTAGCATTTAGCTAAGATTTTTGTTAAGAAATGGACAATAAAACACCTAACTTTCAGATATGAATATTAATAAGTTTTTGTGGTTTTCATGAAACCAAACTTGAGTAAAACAAGTATAAGTAGGAACTACATGCTTGGGAGGTCTTGCATGTACGACCAGGACACGTATTGAGGCTTAAAACGCGAAACTATCGACCCAGAATGTAAGAATATTAAATCTAAGTTAGAACAGGTCCACATAGGCTTTATGAGTGTAAAAATAAAGGTGATAAAGTGAAAATGAGTTATCTAGGTTAAAACTCTAAGAATTGTGGGATATAATGCATAGAAACATAAGATTTCGACAATTTACGCCTTTTAGGACACTTAAATTCAAGGCTGATATAAAATAGCTTGTTTAGAGTCAAAATAGGTATAAATAAATGATTTCAACACAAAACTATGTCGCGCCGGAATGCGAGTTTTGGGGCATAGACTAGTCTCAACTTATGGATAAACGTGGGACAACAAATTAGACCTTTTTGTTAAGTTGCATGAGTAATCTAAGAGCTAACTAGAACTCATAAGGTCAAACTAGGTTAACTTGAGGAACCAAAAAGACTCTAGGCATGAGAATCGTTGGATATTAAGTAATGTGTGTTTGGAGGAAAAGAACGTAATGTATCTACATTAGAAACATAATAAGTTGTTGAACACAAACACAAGCGTTTTATGAATGAGTAAATATGAGGGAAAGAACTCAAGGAAATAAGGATATATTGAAATATATGGTCACTCGAAACCTAAAAGAATTTATCAACATTAAATCACCAACGGGATATCTGGGTGGAAAATGAATGGAACAAGGGATTATTGAAAAACTGAGTAAATGAAGGTTGGTGAAATGTTTGACTAAATATAGGCAATTTGCTAAACAACCCTATAAATATTTAGGGCTAGTTTGGTAAAGGAGCACTTGACAGATTCGGGAAATATTGTGATTACAGCTTTAAGGTGAGTTCGTGGCCCCATTTCTTTTTAAATGTTTTTGAACGTTTTATAAATCGGGGGATTAACATGCTTATATGATACGATAGACTATAATATTGAATATTTGATGCCCTTTGGTTGTGTACCGGTGCTACGTGTTACAGCGTATCACTAGTGACAACCGGCAGGTTCCCACTCACCCTCCCCGCACATCTTAACCGTTAGCCTTCAGAAAAGGCTGTTGTTTATGTTGTAGTACTATTGGGTTGACACCCTCGTTTTCATGATCAAGTTATTGTACCGATTGTCATGGGATCTGATTGAAAAACGAACGTAAACATCAAAAAGTCCCGCTTGGAAAAGAACGGCACCCCGGGAACAAAGTTATGGATTGGTTAAGAGCCTTTGGCTACATCATACTTGTAGGACCTTGCTAGTCCACATGCTTCTCTATTTATTTCTATTCGATCATATGTTTTTACTAAACTTGAAAGTTTATTAATACTCATAAACCTGTGAGCTCGCCAACATTTTTGTTGATGTTTTTAAGCATGTTTTTCAGGTACGGATAAATGAAGCTCTCGGGAGAGTGGGTTTAGCAGGCACTACGTGTGGACATGTTGAATGGGACCTTAAACTAAAAAACTATGTTTTACTATCTTTTATTTAAATAAATTGTAAAACACTACTTACGAAATTTCGCTCCATCTTGGCTATGACATATTTTTAACACTTTATTAGATCAAAAGCTTAAATGTGTTGGGCTAGAGGGTGGTTGCAAGATGTCCATGCGTATACTCAAGTGATTTGCTAAACTTTATGGTAACAACTTCCGTTACCTCATGACTAGCTTTCCGCTGCGCACTGTCGGGGTGTGACACTAGGATTGCATGTTCATGTGTTAGGATGTGTTAAAATGCGTTAAAATGACAAAACTGGAAAATCTGGAAATAACCAGATCTGGTTCGACCTTAAGGGGGGTCGAACCAGGCTGTGTGCCAACTAAAAACCTCATTCGACCATATGACTCTTCATTCGACCCCTGCATAGGGTCGGACCTACCAAGACTATAAATACCATACTTAGTCATTTTTTATCATTTCACAAACTCTAAATGCCTCTAAACACTCTCTTTCAACTTTTATCACTGGGGAAGGAGTTTTTGATCTCGTCTTTCATAATCTAACCCTCTATATCATAACAAGTAAAGATATAAGGTGTGTTCTTCATCCTAAATCCTTTTTGAGCAATATTAATTCGTTTTCATAAAACCTCAAAGTTCCAGATCTGATTTAAGAAAACTTTTATGATTAAAAACCTTTCTAAAACCTTTCTAAACAAAACCTTATCATAAAACATGAGTTTTTATACGTGTTAACATGTGTTAATGATCCTTTATGTTGTGTTATGTGTTGATTGATGTTTGTATGATTGTTTAGATGATGAAGAGATGTTCTAGGACTGTTATAAATGTTGAGTTTTGATTATCTTAGGTCACAAGTTGTTGGATGATGATGTTTTGTCTAATTTGGGGATTCTGATAGATTTAGGGATTGATTCATGATGTTGTTATGAATAATATGATTGGGGGTTTTGTCTCACAACATGATCTGAGCATAATAAGGTGATTATTGAATGATTTCATAAAAGTTTCCAAATTGGGTAAAGTTTTCATGCATGATGAGACATCTCCATAATTTTGCCATTTTGGGTAGATATTAAAACGGACTGATTTTGGGGAAAATTAAGTAGGGTTTCGTAGGGATATGTTATTCATGCGTGACTGCTGCGTTTCATGATGTTTCGTGATGTTTTCAGATGTTTTTGATGCGTTTTAGGAAGTTTAGAACTGCTAGGGTCGAACATGGGGTTCATTCAACCATTGTGGGGTCGAAGGAAGGGTCTCAGGGTCGAACCTAGCCTAGCACAGGTCGAACGTGCTTCAGTTTGGTCGAACGAGCTTGACTTAGGTCGAATTAACAGATGTTAAGGTCGAATGAACATGTGTTAAGGTTTAATGAACTTGTTTTAGGTTGCATGAACTTATTAAGGGGTTGAAGGTTCACAATTTGGGTCGAACCAAGCTCATTGGGGTCGAAGCAAGCTTATTTCCCTCCTTATTCGACCCAACTACTTCATATGTGCGATTCTTGATGCAAACTAAGTATTTTATGCTTGAACCTTGCTTGTAATCTACGTGTACTTGATATGTTTGTGTAATGGGTCACCAACGGGATGTCAAGTCGGTCTGGTGTGTCGGTTTAACAGTCAAACACGTTTTCAAACTTACTTAGTCATTATCTGGACAATCGGGGACTATTTAACCTTGGGGTTATTAGTCAAAACACTTATGCGAAATTTATTGATAGATCGCCGATATTTGTGATTATCAAGGCTTATCTTTATTCTTATTTCAAGAACGCAAACTAAGGTAAGTGTCACAGCCCCATCCTTTACTGTTTTCAGAACTTTTCTAGGGGAGAAACATGTGGTACAAGCTTTCTAACTTTAAACCAACATATTACTTTATATCACATGGATACTTAGTGACTATTATTTAATCTCTAAGTCCTCTAAATTCTCACTGAACCATTAATATGTGGATACATAGCGGGGAAAGTGTGAATAGATCTATTAGGCCTGGCAAGCCCCACTCGGGCCGACTAGAGGTCGGTGGCGGGTGCATATTTGTCCTATATCTTACGGCACCGGTTGATGAACCGGTGACGGGTTTGAGGCATTCTTAACGTTCAGCTGTGGTTTACGACAATATAGTATCATGTTACGATGTCTAGCTAGCATCAGGTATAGATATAAGGATTGTTGGATCTGATTTACTTTTGTGACGAACTTTTGGCAAACTTTATCTCTGTGACTCATCGGCACTGTATGTGTTGTCTAACTTCGCATGTTTTCTCAAGTCGTTAAGGTAGCAGGGAGTCTTAGGCGCACTGGAGTCGCACTTCCTCTAGTTTTGCATTCATAGCAAACCGGGTTGTGTTTGCATTTCATACTTTTGACTTTGGTTTTGTAAACATTTTAAGCTTCTGCTGTCATGGTTTGTTTTACCTTTGAACATATAAACTGCGTGGTTGGTATTTCTACGTAACTTTTCATAGCATATAGTTGTCGTTTGTTGTGACCGTTGACTTGGATCCTGATATGTCGCGCGCCTCGCGGTAAAACCCTGCAAGTGGAATTTGAACGTGTGACAGATTGGTATCAGAGCCAATGGTTATAGTGAACTAGGACTGCATGTAGAGTATGGTCTATAGCCGAGTTATACACACTAGACGGTCACACGTTATGAGTTATTTTAGTGGGAAACTTAGTGACTTTGTCGGGCTGTTTATATCATCATACTTATGTGTTACATCATCTATTCTTGTTTGGGCTTGGCCTATTCTGTATCTTATCTTCTTCTTCGGGATTTGAAGAGGAAGGGACAGACTTGTCGATTCTTAGCACAGTGGTGTTGCGCATTGGACTGACTTCGACGTATCTTTGAAACCTGTCCAGTATTCCGACACCTTCCTTTCTGCTCCAATGGATACACTTGCTCACATACACTATGTTGCACTTGAACTTGGATTAGTACACCTTAGAATGATTATTCATTCGAAATTCTTTTACGCTTAGTATTCTGATCGGATGATTCGTGGTTGATACGGATTGGTCGGATCAGGATGATTCTCTATCGTTATCATTAGTTGTTGATATTGGTGATGAATCTGAAATTCTTGTTCTCTCTGTGTTCCAGAAGATGCCAGCTGCTCGAGGTGGTGGACGCCGTGGTGGCGGTGGTGGACGTCGTGGTGGCGGTGGTGGTCGCAGTGGCGGTCGTGGTGATGAGCCTATCACTATGACCCTAGCCGAACTGAACAACATAATTCAGCAACAGGTGTCTATTGCTCTTGCTGCATTCCAGGCTGCTCATCAGGGATTTGCCGGTGGTAATTTGATTACTATTCGGTTACCTCACAAGCTGACCAATCAGAAGGTGGAAGAAGGTACTTTGCCACCGAGGGGTTCTGTTGTGAAGGCCCCTAACAGTGGTAGTAAACGTAAGTGGGAGAGCTCTGTGAAGAACTCTGCCCCATCCCAGCCCCAGCAGCAGCAGAAGAAGTCTGAGTCTTCTACCCCTTCGTCTGGGTAGAAATCTAGTTCTTATCATGGTAGTTACCCGAAGTGTAACAAGTGTGGCTTTCATCATAATGGGCAATGCCATAAACTTCCAACTTGTCAACGGTGTGGGAAGCCAGGACATGAGATTCAGACTTGTCGTGTCCGTCTGAGCGAAAAGGTTGCCCATCAGACTACTAACCAGGCTAACCAGGGTTATTACAACTGTGGTCAGACTGGTCACTTTAAGCGGGATTGTCCAAAGCTGAAGTAGGGTGATGGTGGGAAGAACGGTGGTGGTAACGGGAACAACGGAGACCGTGGCAGGAATGCACGTGCTTTCGTCATTGGATCGAGGGAAGCCCGACAAGACCCAGACACAATTATCGGTACGTTCCTTCTTAACGATCACTATGCTTCTGTTTTATTTGATTCTGGTGCCAATAAGAGCTTTGTATTGGTAGGATTTAGTCAGTTGCTAGATATAGTACCTACACCTTTAGAGGCTAAGTACTTGATAGAATTGGCTGATGGTAAGAAAATTGAAGCAATGTATATTCTTCGGGAATGTCGTTTGGAACTTTCGGGATTGTCTTTCCCTATTGACCTTATGTCGGTATCCTTGGGTAGTTTTGACGTTGTCGTGGGCATTGATTTGTTGTCATTGCATCAGGCTGAGATTGTTTGTTTCGATAAGATTATTCGTATCCCTCTCCCTGATGAAGAGATTCTTTCGGTGCATGGTGAGAAGAGCGGTGTTCCTTTGAGAATCATTTCTTGTATGAAGTCCCATAAGTATCTTCGGAAGGGTTATTCGGCCATTTTGGCACTTGTTTCTGTTTCGTCAGATGATGAGAAGGAGATCGAGGATATCCCTGTGGTTCGTGGCTTTCCTGATGTATTTCCTGACGACTTATCTGGTCTTCCTCCTCATCGTTAGGTTGAGTTTGGTATTGATCTTGCACCTGGTGCAGCCCCTATCGCTCGAGCCCCATATCGTCTTGCACCTCTAGAGATGTTGGAGTTGTCTAACCAGTTACAGGAACTCTTGGAAAAAGGGTTTTATCCGACCTAATTCTTCCCCGTGGGGAGCCCCTATTCTGTTTATGAAGAAGAAAGACGGAAGCCTTCGTATGTGTATCGATTATCGTGAGATGAGAAAGGTGACCATCAAGAATCATTATCTTCCTCCTCGTATTGATGATCTCTTTGACCATCTCCAGGGTTCCAACTATTACTCGAAGATCGACTTGAGGTCCAGTTATCACCAGTTACGTGTGCAGGAAGCCGATGTTCAGAAGACTGCTTTTCGTACTCGTTATGGCCACTTTGAGTTCTTGGTCATGCCCTTTGACCAGCGGTTTTCATGGATTTGATGAATCGTGTTTGTAAGCCTTATCTTGACAAATTCGTCATTATCTTTATTGATGACATCCTGATCTATTGCAAGAGCAAGGTGGACCACGGGGAACACCTGTGACTTGTCTTGGAACTCTTTAGGCGAGAGCAGTTGTACGCTAAGTTATCGAAGTGTGACTTTTGGTTACACGAAGTTCAGTTCCTAGGTCATGTGGTTAATGAACTGGGAATCCTTGTCGATCCGGCTAAGATCGAAGCCATTAAAGACAGGGAAGCACCAAAGAAGCCATCTGAGGGGCGGCAATTCCTAGGTCTTGCGGGTTATTATCGTCGTTTCATTGAGGGATTTTCGAAGATCGCTCAGCCCCTCACTACTCTTACCCAGAAGGACCGAAAGTTTGACTGGGGTGATTTGCAGGAATCAGCATTTTAGTTGCTGAAACTTAAGCTCTGTTAGCACCTATCTTATCCTTACCTGATGGTATGGAAGACTTCGTTATATATTGCGATGCTTCTATCTGTGGTCTCGGTTGCGTGTTGATGCAACGCGAGAAGGCTATTTCTTACGCTTCTCGTCAGCTTAAGGTTCATGAGACGAACTATACTACCCATGACTTGGAATTGGGTGCGGTGGTTTTCGCTCTGAAGATTTAGAGACATTACTTGTACGGTACCAATTGCACTATTTATACCGATCACAAGAGTCTCCAGCATATTTTCGATCAAAAGGAGTTGAACTTGCGGCAGCGTCGCTGGGTCGAACTCCTTAACGATTATGACTGTGCCATAAAATACCATCCTGGCAAGGCGAATGTTGTGGCAGACGCCTTGAGTAGGAAGGAATCTGTGAAACCATGTCGTGTTCGAGCTTTACAGCTCACTATCCATTCTTCTTTACCTGATCAAATTCGTTCTGCACAACTTGAACCTTTAAAGGAGGAAAACCTTAAAGCTGAAACTATGCATAGTGCCGATAAGCATCTCGAACTTAGGTCTGATGGCCTACACTACTTTGCGAAACGAGTTTGGGTACCTATGTTTGGGGGATTACGGGAGCTTGTCTTGAATGAAGCTCACAAATCCCGGTATTCTATTCACCCTGGCTCCGACAAGATGTATCAGGATTTAAAGATACTCTACTGGTGGCCAAACATGAAAGCTGACATAGCCTCCTATGTGAGCAAATGCTTGACTTGTGCTAATGTCAAGATGGAGTACCAGAAGCCGTCTGGTCTCCTGCAACAACCAGAGATCAATTTTTCACTTCAGGTTATGTATTTCTTGTGATTTTAAGGTAGGAAAATGTGAAGATATTCTCCTTAACAGATTAGAGCCATGTGAAGGTATTCTCCAAATTGAATTATTCAGAAAAAAAATAGTATGAGTTTAAATACACCGAGGTATCCTTAAAAGATTAGATTCATGTGGAGAATAAGCAAAACCATATAATTATATATAAATTATTACAAAAATATAATTATTCCCTAACTAGACCCTTAATTACCCGAGCGTTGCCACGGGACACTGTCTACATCCGTGCGCTGCTGAGGGACACAGTTTACTTCGGTGTGTTTTCGTGCTACGCAGTTTGAACTTCGTACGTATCGAAACAGAAATGCTAATGCTACTGAATAAATACTTAATTGTTAATATATCTTCATTTTCAATGAATTCTATAAAGTCACATTGAAAAAAATATAAAACGAATATGGTATGGTACCGATACTAAGACAATACTGGTTCACGGTTTACTCACATGCGTTGCCATGGGTCACGGTTTGAACCTCGTACATATCGAAAGAGAAACACTAACGTTACTAAATAAAAAGTTTGTTGCTAATGTAATTTAATTATCAATGGATTTTACACCGTCATGCTGACAAAACTATTAAACCTAATACGATATCGGTACTTATATCAAGATAGTATTGGTTCGGTTTTCCACGATTAAAAAAATAGAACTAACGAAAGTACCTGTTCGATACAACTACCCGTACCAAATGCTGATCTCTAAAAAAGAGGAGAAAACACAAGTGTTCAGTACCAGATAAAAAAGGGTTTTATAAAAAAATTAGTGCATGTTAGCCAATTAGGGACAATACACATTAGTCAAAAACCGGTGCATGTTAGCAATAGGAATTATATACATTAATGAAAGACGGTGGTGCATGTTAGCGAAAGGTTCATTCATTAATATCATACCTAATATAATATATATTAATGAATTAATATAAACAAAAATATAACAGAATAACAAAACAAGGAAAATTATTATATACTTCATCCGTCCCGATTTAGATGTCATGGGCCCACAAACACACTTATTAACGAATATTTTGTTTGTATGTTGTAAAATGACAATAATATCCTCAAATCTTTGATTGTGTCTTGTTTTTTTATAGGGAAAACTGGAAATTACATTTCTATTTTTGGAAATGAACATTTAATTTGGAACAACCATAAATAAAAAGATGGACATCTAAATTGGGATGAGGGAGTATAATTTTAATAACCCGATTAATAAAATATTCCTAATAAGGATCAAGGTTATATGCGTATAAACAAATAAATAAGATAAACAACCACAGAGGTTTAGTAATCAACATTTGACCACTACACCAGAATTGTAACACGTGGGTTACAATGAATCATCGCTAGTAGGAAGTTCACAACCGAGTACGAGACAACCGAGAGCAACAACTTGAAAGAAGGAGGGGCGGCGGTGGATGGTTGTCGACGGCAGGAGGTGTGGCCTTTCCTAGGGCCGGCCAAAACTTGGAGGAGAAGGGCTTGGGTTGTTTTGCTAAAATGTGTGATTAGGGTTTGCACCTTAATCTCCTTTTTATAAAACTACAACTCACATTAAGCCCCCTTGTATAATATCATAATACTCCTTAGTAATGATCTAATTAATATTAAGTCCTCGAGTTCAAAACTATTATTATTTCCCAAATAATAATCCACCTATGCGTGAACTTATCTAATTCGTGTAGCAACGTCCAACTCTTCGGATCATACCAAGTTAAGTTACATTGACTTTGACTTGTCTAGCAGCCGACTTCAAACCTTCAATTTCCGTTATGTCCAACAATTCTCAGCATTCTTTTGCAAATTTTCAGCATTCTTTAAAGCAAACGACTTCAAACCTTCAATTTCCGTTATGTTTTGTCTAGCAGCCACTTCTAATCGGCTCAAAGTATGATCGTGTTATTGAATCTTTCCTTCAAGATTCTGATGACGAGTGGCTATCATGATGGGTGTTTAATTGTAGGAAAATTGATTAAGAATGGATAGATCATGAGCTGAACGATCCACGGAATTGAATGATCACAAATTGATCAAACCTGAGATTTCAAAGAAACAGAGTAGATGAAATTGTTGGGTCTGCTGACCTGGAGAAGAACAGATGATTGAAAAGTCAAAACATGCTAACAGTTGATCCACACAATAAACAATCCTTACAACATACTTCTCCCAAAAGACTGCTGACTTTAACAACTGTTCCATCCAAACAACTGCTATGACAACTACTGATACAAAGGACTGCTGAATAAACACTGATGAAGAACAACTGCTGATCCAAGTACTGAAGACTAAAGCACTGCTGGAGCCAACAGCACTTAGGCTCCAGCAGAGGATACAAGACCATCAGAGTTTTCCTACAACAGTAGTTTACCTTCAGTGTTTTCAATGTAACAGTAGTTTGTAATAGGCAGATGTTTTATGTTTGTTATTCCGTTAGATGTCACTGTCTTAAGGTGACGTCAGCCTAGGTCATCAGTGGTTTAGGTTTGTCTATAAATATGTGACATCCGTCACTTTTTATTTTATTTTTATTTTTTTATATAATAATAATAATAATAATAATAAAATCAGATTTTTTTTTATTTTGTGGACTAAAATAAACTACACATAACCCAAACCAAGCCAAACCCACCTTTTCTTTCCTTGTTTGCAGCCCATCAGCGAGCCCAAGAAGCTAGCCCATCACCCAGGCCCAAACTACCCTTCCCTCCTACCTGTTAAACAAAAAACAAAAAAAAATATGGCTCCTGCCGGGATTCGAACCCGGGCAGGGAGCCGGGTCACACACATACCACACACCACGTAACCAGCTGAGCCACAGCTCAATTCGTGAATTATTCCAGATCAGATTATATAAAAGCCATCCAAACCTACAATCTCTTCCCCCTTGCTCTGCTGATTACGAACAACAACAACACACCCAAAACATTTAGTCAACCTCCCTAATGCCCTTAATTTTTGCCTTTGACCGTGACCATAGAAGCATAAATGGAAACCAATCAAGTAGTTGACATGATTCGAGCCTGATGAAGTTCCATACGCGTTTACCGGCTCTAAATCAGACCCTAATTTACTGGGTTTTGACCAACCCGTTGTCAAGAATCGAGACCCTATATATACATGATATTAACTCAATCAAACTTGCACACACACACACACACACCTATATGCGATTAAGAGAACCTCACCTTCAAATTCCTGATCATAATTGTCGCGAGTTTGACTTCACCATTGACCAACGATTGGTGCTCATTTCTGATTCAAAGGGTGATACTTGGCAATGTTGGATTATACATATTCAATTACACAAGACTTACCACCTTGCTAAGGTGAGTATTACTTATCCCCTTTTTCCGCTTTTACAACTTTTGGGGTGATTCATGCACAAGTATACAAAACTTTCGTATTCATTTACACATACATTTTATTCATTTACAATTCATATACGTGTCTTGTTTATCTTTGTGCTTATGCTTGAACATGAACGTAGCTTACATACAAAATCATACATTTAGACATAACTTATGTTATGGTGCTCTTTACACTCAGACGTAACTTATGTTACGGTGCTCATTTAGACATAACTTTGTGTTATGGTGCTCTTTTAGACTCACACGTGTTGAGGTGCTCATTATCAATTTCATTGTACAACTTTACATGTGATCTTTGTCTTGTTTGGTTACTTGCGTGTTTACATAATGCCTTGGTGATGCTAGACACATGATTGTACTACTTTTCAAAACTTATACTATACGTACAAAACTAAGTAGTACTCACCAACATCATATGTTGACAAAAATTATTTTCGTGCATGTTTCAGGATAAGCTGCTTGACGCTTCACATAGGACTTTGGACTTAGATTAAATAAATCAGTTATCTTTATTTATGTTGTCTTGTATTCAATTTCACATGTTGTAAAACAATATTCAATAGTCAAATATTTACATTTTAGTACCATGAGCTTTTGAACAATCGTCACTACGTGGCACCTCGATGATTCCGCCATCGGTTGGGGTGTTACAAAATAGAACAGTGATTATACTGTTCTATTGCATCACACACACAAACATTCTCTCAGACAAACAATCACTGTGTGATCAGGCTGAGGGGGAGTACTTGTATGATTGTAATCTTTTAGATAAATGAAAGCATTCGATCAGAAAACATTTACTCTCATGTTTTGATTAAAAGTTTATCATTCCGCTGCACTTTCCATCTATATTCATATCACTCTTATCATTCTTAGTTAAACATAATCAAAACAATCAAACTCAGATCCTAACAATTGGTATCAGAGCTTGGTCAATTAAATTCGATCTAATCAATCAATTTAATATAAATAGATCAGCTCACAATATTGATATCGTTTGTTTGTCGGATTAAAACAGAGTAATAGTTTAATTTCGATTCAACCATTTTTAAACAGACTTTGTTTTTGAAAAATCAGAGAGAATGGCTTCAATCAATCACGATCCACATAACACTGGCACGAACAACAAGCCACCGATGCTTGTCAGATCTGAATACAATATCTGGAAACGTCGGATGAGCCATGTTCTAGCTCAACAGAACACTGGGTGTTGGAAGTCGGTTATCTTCGGACCACATGTTCCGATGGTGCCGAGTACTGAAGATCCCAAGGTTCAGGAGCCAAAGACACTTGAAAATTACTCTGACCAGGATTTTCAGAAAATTGAGTTAGATGCTAAAGCCTTCAGTATTGTGGCTATGGCTCTACCCAATGACATTTATGCTGGGCTGTTACACTGTAACAGTGCAAAAGAGTTGTGGGATACCCTGAAAGAACAATTTGGTGGGACTGAGGAGGTTATTGAAAACAATCGTGAAATACTTAACCAACAATATGAAACATTCAGTCATGTCAAGGGAGAGTCATTAACTCAACAATTTGAGAGATTTAATTGTCTCATTAGTGAACTAAAATTGGTTGGTCTTACTTACCCTCATTCAACCCTGAACCATAGGTTTTTAAGATCCTTACCGGACAAATGGGACACTATTGCTATTGTTATGAGAAACTCGATTGGATTTAAGGACCTATCACTGACCCAGCTTCATGGTAAGCTCTTGACCTATGAGAGAGAGCTTAACCAGAAAAAGAAGCTCCAGGACTCTGGAAAAGTGTCTGATGATTATGTATTTGGGAATACAACACTTTTGGGTCATGATGAGGTGCCTGGAAATATTAAGGATCAGGGTTATGATCATTTCATTGACATAACTTCAGGTTTTAACTCAGGTTTTAACTCTGATTCTTATTCACCAAACTATGCTTTCACAGCAAGTGGTGGTGATATCCAGGCATCTGATAACATATCCTTTGAGTATGATGACCTGAAATACTTTGACCCTGATGATCTGGAAGAAATGGACATTATGCACCAATTAGCCCTTCTCAGTGTAAGAACTAACAATTTTTACAAGAAAACTGGGAGAAGGTTTCCAGGGTTAACTGGCAGATCAAAGGTTGGGTTGGATAAATCAAAGATAAAGTGTTACAAATGTCATAGACTTGGTCATTTTGCTAGGGAATGTAGGAGTCAACATGGTACACCTATAATCACCTATCCAAACCAAAGACCTCAGACCAACACTTATCAAAATTCCTATAATACCCCTGGACCAAATGTGCAAAACACTGCTCATTTTGCACAGTCCTCAAACACTGTTCCTGTCCAGTATGTCCAAACCACTATTCCTCAGATCCACTATGTGCAAACACCTGTTGCTCAAGCACCTGTGCAAACGACTGTTGCTCCATCCTCTGCTCCTGCAGAGACCAGTCAACAGAGCTTCTTTACACAAGGCTTTGTTGATTGGAGCAGTCTACCAGATGAGTTAACAGATGAAAATTTTGCATTAGTTGCCAAAGCTGAAAATGAACCAGAAAACTTTTGTTTCATGGCTATGGTAGATGAGGTTGAATCTGAGGAGGTGGTGACTGAATCTAATGTTGTGACTGATGATGATGTTGTTGATGAAGTTGTTACAGGTGAAAAACCTGAAGAAGAGGCTGTAAATCTCTCAGATCCCTGGGGTGCATCTGATGATTGTAAGTGCAAGTGTGATTGTGCATTGATGGCTGCTGCTAAGGTATCTCCTCAAATTCTTAAGGATTTGTGTTCTGACAGATGTGTAATAGCATTTGCTAACATCAAAGAGGTGAATGAAAACCTTAGAAAGAAAATTTTAGATGATGAAGTTAAATTTGAGAAACTTTCAAAAGATTTAAAAACAAGTTTAACTGAAAAGGAATCTGAAATAAGCAGCTTAAAACATGAAGCAACCATAACCAAAGACCAGCTCCAAACTATGATAACAAAATATCAGAGTTGTAAAAGTGAGCTTGAGTCCACCCAAGTTGAATGTGAGAAATAGGTGGAATCATGTAGAGGATTTGAGATGCTACTCAACAAACAAACCAAAAGTCATGTGAAGTTTGGTTTTGGTTTTGAAATCACTGCTCCAGCTTTTCAAAACACTGACAAAAGGGGTCAAAAGTCTGTTGAGATAGTTCCAACAAACCTGCAGGGTCAAGAGATTAAAATCACTGAACCAAATGGTAAGAAAATTGTTCTTGAAAAACCAGAAGGTTCCTCATCATTCACTGAACTTGAAAAGTATGAATTTAAACCTACCTGGTCTGATGAGTGTGATACTCTTGAGAATTTTAAACCTGTTGATTTTAAAACACCTGAAGGAAAGACAGCTCCTCAGGCAAAAGTCATTCCCTTGAAAAACCTTCCAGCAGATGCTCAAACATCTGCTGAAAAGAAGGCTGAAAAAGGGAAGAAGAAAGAAAAGACCGTCCACTTGTTCTGTGATTTCTGTGAAAAGAAGAATCATGTAAATAAAAACTGTTTTCTTCTAAAAGCATATGACATTAACAAAGGAACAAGTGTATGTGATTCCAAAGCCACATGTTCAATATGTGGGAAAAAGAATCACAAAACCAAAGAGTGCTTGTATCTCAAAAATTTTGATGTGAAAATACAAGAATACAAAGCTAAAACTCTTGCAAATCCTGGGGTAAGTACTTCAAAAGGAAAGCCCAAACAGACTTTCACTCCTGTCCAAACATTTGTTACTAAAAGTCTTGAGACATCTGCTCCTAGGGATGTCCAAGTAACAGATGCTCCACCCACAAGCAAATACCCAAGAGGATATGGACAACCACCATGTCATAGTCTGTCACATGTTTATGAGGAGCCAAAGAGACCCTCTAAACCAAGAGTGAACAGAAATCCCTATGGGTATTATCATCTGTCTGGAAGTGATCAAACAGCTGTTGCCCCAAGTGTTGACATTCAAGCACTGGCAAATGGTCAGCAGCAGTTGTTGAACTTGATTCAAAAATTAGTTCAAACCACTGATCATCTTCCAAAGCTTGAGTCTAAAAAGTCTGAGGACCCATCCAAAGCCAACTTGGCTTTGGACACTCACCAAAACTAATCCATTACTGCTGTGCAGGGAGCTTCTGCTTGTTTAGATAGTCTTTGGTATGTAGATAGTGAGGCTCCAGGCACATGACAGGATGTAGAGCCCTTCTTCTGGACTTCTTAGCTCATGGAGGGGGTGATATATCCTTTGGTAATGATTCAAAAGGTAAGGTGTTGGGGTCAGGGACTGTGCAAGCTGGGAAACTCAAGTTTGAAAATGTCAATCTTATTGATAATCTTAAGTTTAATCTTCTGAGTCTTTCACAAATGAATGACAAAGGTTATGGCTCATTCTTCACAAAGAAAACTTGCAAGATTATTGGGCCAGAAGTGGTGAAAAAGATTGATACCATCATTGCTGAGAGCAAAGCACAACTTATTGCTCATAGAAGTGGCAATGTGTATGTTGTTGATATGTTAAAGGACAATCCTATGGCAAATGTCTGTTTGTTTTCTGCTGCCTCCACAAAGGAGACAGAATTGTGGCATAGGAGACTGGGTCATACCAACCTTGACACTATCAATACACTCTCTAAACAAAGTCTTGTCAGAGGTTTACCATCAAAAGAATTCAAATGTGATTAGCATTGTGTTTCTTGTCTAAAAGGGAAACAACATAAAAGCTCTTACAAATCCATTGATGAGTCCAAAACCAGTCAATGTCTACAATTGTTAAACATGGACTTGTTTGGTCCTGTTAAAATCATGAGTCTAAGAAGAAAAAGATTTTGTCTTGTCATAGTTGATGATTTTTCTAGGTTTACATGGACTTACTTTTTACATTCTAAGGATGAGACTGCAGGTATATTGAAGGACTTTGTCACCAAAGTTGAAAAACAATATGACTTGCCAGTAAAAGTCTTCAGGAGTGACAATGGAACAGAGTTTAAAAATAAGGAGTTGGATGATTTCTGTGTGTCAAAAGGGATTGTGAAGCAGTACAGCATCCCAAGAACACCAGAGCAAAATGGGGTGGTTGAAAGGAAAAATAGAACTCTTATAGAAGCTGCAAGAACCATGCTAGCAGATTCTGGTTTGCCATTGTCCTTCTGGGCAGAAGCTGTAAACATTGCTTGCTATGTTCAAAACAGAGTTTTGATCAACCCTAGACATCAAAAAACTGCTTATGAAATTTTGTTCAAAATCAAACCATTAATTTCATTTTTCAAAATCTTTGGCTGCCCATGTTTCATTTTAAATCTCAAAGATTCCATTTCAAAATTTGCAGCCAAAGTAGATTGTGGTTATTTTCTAGGATATTCTTCTACTGCCAAGGCTTATAAAGTGTTTAACACAAAGACCAAGACAATAGAAGAAACTCTGAATGTAAAGTTCAATGAACTTTCATCTCTAATAATCTCAGCAAATCCTGCTGAACTATTTGATTTAGATAAATTCAAATTTGAAGATATCACTGTTAAAACTAACAATGCAGGTATTCCACAGTCTCCACAACAAGATTACAGAACAGATGTTGTGATCCCCAGTCACTATAAAATCTATTCTGCTTCAGAGGGAGCAGCTATTCAAAAAAATTGTCAAAACTCTGTCACAACTGTGTCAATCACTGCTGGCCAGTCTTACCCTCAAACCACTGCTTCACCTCTTACATCCACTGAACAATCACTTGTTGACAAAAGTCAATCCTCTGTTGACAAAAGTCAGTCCACTTTTACACCACTTGGACCCATTCCCCCACTTCCATTCCAAACATCTGATGGCACTACAGAAGTGCAAACAGATGTTACATCAACAGAGTCACCACACCTCTGTCCTTCACCTCAAAATGCCATCATACCATATCAGGGAGATCTTATCTACCTAAGTGCTCATCCACCAGACCAGATCATTGGCAACATCAGAGAGGGTGTGCTCACAAGAAGCCAATCCTCCAATATCTGTCTTTTTGCAGGATTCCTATCTCTCACACAACCTGTCAAGTACCAAGAGGCACTGAAAGACAACAGTTGGGTAGAAGCTATGCAAGAAGAACTCCTTCAGTTTAAAAGACAACAAGTATGGGAGCTTGTACCACTACCAAAGGATGTTTGTCCTATAGGAACAAAGTGGGTCTTCAAAAACAAAACTGATGAAAGGGGTATTGATGTCAAGAATAAAGCCAGGCTTGTGGTTCAAGGCTTCAGACAAGAAGAAGGAATAGATTATGATGAAACTTTTGCACCTGTAGCAAGACTAGAAGCCATCAGACTATTCTTAGCCTTTGCTGTCAACCACAACATAAAGGTGTATCAAATGGACATCAAATGTGTTTTCCTTTATGGCAAAATTCAGGAGGAAGTCTATGTATGTCAACCACCTGGTTTTGAAGACACATTCTATCCTGACTATGTCTACAAGCTCAACAAAGCTCTATATGGACTCAAACAAGCACCAAGGGCCTGGTATGAAACTCTTTCCACATTTCTCTTATCCATTGGCTTCACAAGAGGTAAAATTGACAAAACTTTATTTCTAAAATGGAAAGGGAAAGACTTAATGATTGTTCAAATATATGTGGATGACATCATTTTTGGATCCACATGTAACCAAATGTGTGAAGAGTTCAGAAAACTCATGATAGCAGAGTTTGAGATGAGTGCCATGGGTGAACTTCAGTGTTTCCTTGGTCTTCAAGTGAAACAACTGCAAAATGGCACATTCATTCACCAAAACAAATATGTAAAGAATTTATTAACCAGATTTGAGATGAATGATTGTAAGCCATGTAGTACACCCATGAGTACAGTCAAGCTACTCGCTATTGATGACAAGGATGAACTGGTTGATCAAACACATTATAGATGCATGATTGGGTCTTTACTGTACTTAACTGCATCTAGGCCAGACATTATGTTTGCCACCTGTGTCTGTGCAAGATCCCAGGCTTCACCCAGAAAGTCAAACCTTATTGCTGTGAAAAGGATATTCAGATACCTCAAAGGTGCTCCCACAGTTGGTATCTGGTATCCTGCTAATGGAAACATTGAGCTTTCAGGTTATTCAGATAGTGATTTTGCTGGCTGTCACACCACAAGAAAGTCCACATCAGGAGGGTGCCAATTTCTAGGGAATGCCTTAGTCTCCTGGCAAAGCAAAAAGCAGGCAGCTGTTTCAACCTCAACAGCTGAAGCTGAATACATTGCTGCTGCAAGCTGTACAGCCCAACTCATGTGGCTTCAAAATCAATTACTGGATTTTGGGATAACTACACTACAGACTCCACTTATGTTGGATAGTCAAGCTGCTGAAAATATCATCAAGAATCCAGTCTCTCATTCCACTACCAAACACATTGACATCAGACATCATTTTGTCAGAGATAGCTATGAAAAAGGTTTGATTTCTCTGCACCATGTTCCAACAGAAGATCAGTTGGCAGATGTGTTGACAAAAGCTTTAGACACATCTACCTTTACAAATCTGATTTCTAGAATTGGTAAAACAACCACTGTTTCATTTATATCCACTGTTGGTTGAAAAATCTGTTTCAAAACATCTGATCAGATAAAACAACTGTTTCGTTATCTATATATATCTATACTATACCTATACATAATAATAATAATCAAAAAAAAAAATACAACAGTTGGTTCCATCAGCTGTTTGTATCAGCTGTTTGCCAAAACAGCTGTTCTCCACCAGATGTTTATCCATCAGATGATTGCCACGTCTGCTCCTACAAGCAGAGGTTTGGCCACATTAGCGGTTTCCCCTGAGCCTATAAAAACTCTGTTTTATCACAACAGATGTTACACTATCTCATTGTATTCAAAATACAGAAACCGTCTTCTTCGCTCTCAAACCCTTACTCAAAATTTCATTCCTTTTCACCTTCGGAATCCATTAAAATGGATCTTCAAGCCAAAGCCACCCACAATTGTCTCCCATATCTGGTTAAAACAGATGATAACACATCATTTCATTCCACCACTGACATTCTCCTAAATTCCAAATATCTACCCATCTTAACCGCTGACGCTCCCATCTACATTGATACTCTCCAAGAGTTCTGGTTGAATGCTGAGTTCTTATTACAAGACAAAAAGCCTACTTCCATTATTTCCAAAATTGGAGAAACAAGTGTCGTCATTACCCCTGAACTCATATCCACAACCTTCTCACTCAATGACCTGGCAGGTAAGGACTCCTTTACAAAAACAGAGCTTCACACTGAGTTTCAAGAACGAGGGTATGATGGTCAGATGACTGGGTCAACACTTTTCAAAAAGTTTTTCCCACCAGTCATGAAATTTTTCTTCCATACCCCCTGTAACATTTCGCATTTATTAATTATACGTTACGGATTTAAAACAAGCCTTATTATTTTTGGTGATATTTAGGACTCTAATACAATGATAATTACTCATACATATACATATATATATAGATTTATAATAATAATAATAATAATAATAATAATAATAATAATAATAATAATAATAATAATAAATGGTAACATTAATCTAGATGCAAACTCATTTAATTGTTTAACCCAACCCAAACAGCCCAGATCGGCCCACCCAACCAAGCCCAACACCCTCACCCTATTGTTGTTAAAAAAAAAAAGAAGCTGAGGCCGGGGTTCGAACCCGAGTCCTCAGCCACCACACCCACACACATTTACCACTTACTCTAGCCTTCGTTTTTGTATCTAATACAATACGTTATTAATATATGCCTTGCATTTAACCCTCACAGTTGACTTGAAAGTCAACTGTGCTACGCGTATGTCAATCAACATCGAATTTGGCTTGTGATTAGGCTATAATTGGCAACATTTCATGATGTCCGGCCTGTTATGACTAGGATGCACGTCTATTAGCAGTTAATTGATACACGAATTAACCAGATACGCGTCAAACATTAAACAGCGGGTCAAAACTTGCCAATTGAACAACCCATTGATCCCCTATATAAATTGATCAACCTCGAGCCTTCACAACTCGTTCATACACCTCTCTCAACCACCAATCTCGCTGAATCATCATCTAAGCTTGTCAAACGATCGTAGTTTGACTTTTTATCGTGACCGGCAAATCAAGCTCAATACAACCTTGTGAGTATAATTAATGTTGTGGGGTTTGTTCATCGGCAATCACACATCGAAAGCCCTAACATTAATCAGGTTAAAGATGTGTGGATTGTTCGATTGGAAAAGCTAGGGCTTGTAATTTTGATTTGGGGATAAAAACTGTTTTCGCATGTGTTTATATTTTTATTGGAACGGGATTCATCACAACCACAGGCCTAGGCCAAGTGGTTGTGATTGTTGCTTGTAACAGGGACCACCAGGGTTCGAGACCCGGCCTGGACACCCCCTTTTTCCTTAATTCCATTTCTTTTTACAAATCATTATTATATATATATTATACATTTAAAACTTATAAATTCGTTTTTAAATATTAAAACTATTTTATAAATTCTAAAAAAATTATATTTATTAAATCTGAGTTAAAAGTTTTATTTACAATTTTTATTTTCCCAAAATTCATTTATTTAATATTTATAATAATTAAATCAATTTTATGCTATTATATTTAAAAAAAATTCATTAAAATATCAAAACAATTTTATTAAATTCTACAAAAATTATCCTATGTTTGTACAATGTTAAACTTTACTGAAATGATTTTTAATTCCGAAAAATCATTTATTTTATATTTTTAATCAATTTTTGTTAGATTTAATCATAACTAAATCATAATAAATTCAATTTTCATTATTTTTGCACCAAAATTTTATACAATTTATTTTTAAATATTTAAAATAGAAATATGATTTTTAAAATAGAAATTCTTTAATTTTAATATTTTTGAATATTAAAGTTAAATATTGGCAATTAGTAATAAATAGATTTAAAAATCTATTTTTAAAGAAATAATTTTATAAAATTATTATTATACTTCAAACACATTATTGTGAACATTCTAAATTCAAATTTTATAAAAAGACTTTCTTTTATTTAATTATCAAATTTCCCTTTTATTTAATTAACATTTTATTTTAAACAATTGGATATCCCCAAATCAAAACCCTAGGATACACTTATAAACTAATTAGACTTAGACTTATTTACTATCTTATTATAGGGTGGTGATATTTGGCATTATTTGGGCAACACTATTATTTCATCTTTTCAAGAAGTATAACATTTGCTAAGGTGAGTTTACATAGCCCCTTTTTCTGTTTTACATTTTGGGGTGAAACATGTTCAAACATTTTATACACTATCATTTACTCATTCTTACATTGTTGAAACTTATGATTCAATTACACTATCATTTACTCATTCTATCATTTGACTGTGTCTCCGCTAAGTCCACATCCTTCAATGAAATCCCATTAAGGATGCAATATCTGGGCTATGCCATGTTGTCAAACTCTGACTTCAATCTTTCCCAGGGATTGTTTATGGACCTAGTGTCAAATGTGAAAGCATTTAAGTCTGGGTCAAACAATGCTTTTCTAATTTACCCAAGAATTCTTAGTGTAATCCTACAAAAGGCCTTACCAGAAAAAGTTTTCAAAAAGGGTGAGGCAATGCAAATGAAAAGCTTAACTGATGAAACTTTCACTAGAATGCTGGGTGGAAGCACCCAAGAAAAAGTGTCAAAAGTGTCCAAAGTTTCAAAAACACAAACAAAGAGGACAAAGTCAACAACTGTTGTCAAAACCTCTATTGTTGAGCCCACTGCTCCTGGTGATCATGGCACTACATCCAGTGCTGTGAAACCCACACCAGCCACTTCCAAAAGAAAACGTCCATCCACAAACACCACCACTCAACCACAAATGAGACTTCTGGATGATGAGGTACCAGAAGATAACTCTGTTGCACCACCAAAGCAACCAGAAACCACTGTTGTTACTTCCTCACAACAGTTGGACATACCTCAACCTGACCAAACTCCTCATGAATCCTCACAAAAGGATCATGTTGTAAGCCAAGGGGAACCACATCATGATACATATGAGTCACTTGACCATATGATCACAAGCCCCTCTCCCAGGGCTAATTCTCTTGTTACTCCTCCACCCTAACCATCACATCATGTTCCACAAACCTTTCAACCTCTGTTTGAGGCAATTGAGAAATCTCAGGAAAATCCCAGTTCCTCTCTTTCACCTATCACTGAGAGCATACCCCCACAAGTAACTGGTCCTGAGAACATTCAATCTGCCATCCCACAAACAGTAGAGGAGGTTACACCACCTGAGTTCAATGCAACTCTAGGTGAGTTTTCAAATGAAGCAGCCACTACTGAAGTAGAGACCATTGTCTCACCTCAGGACAATGGTTACATCACTAAGACTTCTTTGAAGGCAACAACTGATGAGGCCACTATAGTGTCCCCAAAATCAGTTGGAAGTCCCCAGAACCAAGAAAAAGGGGCATCTGATTCACCTCTTAGGACTGAATCAGGTAAAATTACCACTGGTAGGGACTCAGATGATCCTATTAACTTAGGAGATAGGTCAAAATACCAAGAATTGACGGACAGAGTTCAAGCAATTGAAACCTCTGTAGCTGACATCAAATCTGATGTCAAGCTTATACTGGGTTCAATAGCAGATCTTTCCAAAAGTCAACCATCAACAGCTGATATAGCTAGTGAGCCATGGAAATCCATTTCCCCCATCATCATAGTTCACAGAAAACTAGCTGATCAGACCCATGAAACATATATGGCTGAAATCAGAAACATGGTGGATGCAAGGTACAAAGATACACATGCAGACATTCAAGCCATCAAAGATCACCTGCTGAAGACCACTGGCTCTGCCCCTACCACCATTCTCAGGGATGAAGATGATGATGACTTCACGGCTGATGATGCCAAAAAGGGGGAGAGTGGCAGAGATAGGCTACCAAAGCTAGATCCCTTTGGTTGTCCACCTTCTAAAAAGGGTAAAGCCAAGTCTGCCAACAAACCAGAGGCTAGTCAAACAGCTCCACAACAACAACAACAAGCAACACCATCAGCACCACAACAAACCACTGATAGAAGCAAAGCAGTAGACAATTTTGCAAACAAAGAAGCTGAAAAGGCTGCTCAGGCCAAACAAAAAAGGGCTGACACCTTGGAAGCTAAAGCAGAGTTGTTGGTGAACCTCAAGAAGGAACAACAGCAGGAGGTTGAAGATGTGGGATCCTCAAAAAGGATGAAAATGCCTGCTAGACATGTCAGAAAACCACCATCTAAGCTAAAAACCTATGTTGACAAAACCACTGCTGCTACAACCACTGCCACCCAAAACACTGCTCCCCAAACCACTGATAAAACTACTGCCACCCAAACCACTGAAACCACTGCACCTAAACCTACAAACACATCTGAACATACAACCACCAAACCTACACCCAAACCTACATCACCAACCAAATCCCAAACATCTGCTGGTCCTACTAAAAGGTCAACAAATGTTAATCCAACCACTGCTTCCACATCACCATCCCCTAAAATCTTGTACACAAGGAAGAGAAAGTCAACCTTTGTTGTACATGATGAAAACATACACACATCACCAAATACCACCTCAACTACACAATCCACCCCTATTACAGCTATTCCACTCTCATCATTCTCACCACACACATCCAAATTCAGTTCCCATAGACCACCACCAACCATTACACCATTGGTTGTTCAGTATCCCCTTGAACTTGATCTACTCAAGGGGAAATTACAATCCTTCTACAATACTGAACAACCATCTGACAGATCTTTCCCTTCTCTCCCAAATTTCCCTGTTCCCCTAAACATTGATACATATCTTAAATACAAGGGTGAACAGGCAGATGCCATCATTAAGGAGAGATGCAAAGGGAAGGATGACAGGACTACTCAGGGCATCCATTCAGCAGAGCTTAGCAAACTCAGGAGGATTGAGGACTTTGCTAAGACCCTGAGGAACTCCATGTCTTCCATGCCTCTCAGTGTTGACTTGGAAAAGGAGGTTAGGGATTCTCTTCTGGAACAGATCTTGGCAACCAAGCCATATAAAGCAACCAAAAAGCAGTTCGCTGGCTGGACCACTCATGCACTAAGAGAAGAACTTCTCAGAATAGAAGAGTTGGCCAAAGACCCCAAAGCTAAAGTCTCTGCTCCCAATTTTGGCAAAGGCAGAGACCCAGCCAGAGCCTTAAAGTTTAAAAGAATGAGACAAGAGATAGTAGCTGCTAATTATGGGGAGATGAGGTCTGTTGCTAAATGGTTTGAGCTGAGGCTGGTTGAGACATACAAGAGTCTTGAAGAAAACAGAAAGAAGGATCCCAGCCTACCTAAAAAACTTGTCTATCCTGATGAGCCACTGATGAAGAGACCCCAGCAGACTTTTACCTTAGACAGCTTACTTGAAACTTCTGATCTATCAGCTGCTGCAAGAAGACAGTTCAAGAAAAAGAAAGAAATGTCAGAAGAAGATCAGAAGAAGTTTGCTGATACATTTATAAAAGAAGGGTTCTTCAATCAGATACATTTCTTCTCTGATCCTACAACAGAGAAACTCAGGGAACTCATTGGGAGACCTCCATCACCTAACTCATCCAAAATAAAAGTTCATCTCAGCAAATCCACTGACTCAAAAATTCTAAAATGGAAAGTCAACAAAGACAACCATGAATTGACTCTGCTCAGGTCAGATGGAAGAGTTCAGAAAATTAGCATGGATGATGCATACAGCCTATGTGCAAATGATCTTCAAACATTGCTAAATCTAGAGCTTGAAAGAGATGAAGAAGACTTATATGCTCTGAACTTTGAACTACAATTCAAAGGTCAAATCAGAGAAAGTCTAATGAGGAATAAAGATCAGTAAATAAAGCTGAGTTTTGGCATCATCTGTTCTAGGGGGAGATTGTTGGGTCTGCTGACCTGAAGAAGAACAGATGATTGAAAAGTCAAAACATGCTAACAGTTGATCCACACAATAAACAGTCCTTACAACATACTTCTCCCAAAAGACTGCTGACTCTAACAACTATTCCATCCAAAAAACT
Organism: Ambrosia trifida; assembly: GCA_028751855.1. NCBI lineage: Eukaryota > Viridiplantae > Streptophyta > Magnoliopsida > Asterales > Asteraceae > Ambrosia > Ambrosia trifida. The sequence goes on along the minus strand of CM054123.1, from coordinate 167,852,827 downwards.
GCTATGACAACTGCTGATACAAAGGACTGCTGAATAAACACTGATGAAGAACAACTGTTGATCCAAGTACTGAAGACTAAAGCACTGCTGGAGCCAACAACACTTAGGCTCCAGCAGAGGATACAAGACCATCAGAGTTTTCCTACAACAGTAGTTTACCTTCAGTGTTTTCAATGTAACAGTAGTTTGTAATAGGAAGATGTTTTATGTTTGTTATTCCGTTAGATGTCACTATCTTAAGGTGACGTCAGCCTAGGTCATCAGTGGTTTAGGCTTGTCTATAAATAGAACAGTGCTTGTATTGTTCTATTGCATCACACACACAAACATTCTCTCAGACAAACAATCACTGTGTGATCAGGCTGAGGGGGAGTACTTGTATGATTGTAATCTTTTAGATAAATGAAAGCATTCGATCAGAAAACATTTACTCTCATGTTTTGATTAAAAGTTTATCATTCCGCTGCACTTTCCATCTATATTCATATCACTCTTATCATTCTTAGTTAAACATAATCAAAACAATCAAACTCAGATCCTAACAGAAATGAAACATAGTATGAAAAGAAAAAAATAAAATATGGAAGAAGATTATCGATGATGGTGGCGGTTATGGCGGTTGTGGTGGTTAATGGTAGTTATAGACGGTGGTAGTTAAGATTCCGGTAACTAAGTTCGAGAGGATCGACGCTCGGTACCAATTGTTAGCTATGAAGATAGAAAAGAAGAACATAAAGAATATTTAGAACAAATCACAACTACTTCATTATTATGATCAAGGAACTTATTTATACAAAGCTCCTAACTAACTTTCTAACTATGACTAATTGACATATTTGACCCTTTTTACTTTCTATTTATTACAATACAGCCATACATTTCATTTCATTAGTAACAATGAGGAAGGGAAAATGTAAATGGAAGTTGTAAACTAAATTTAGGGGGATTTGTAAACTAAACATATAAAGGTGCAGTGTTTTAGTGAACAACACCATAAAAATAATATGCATCGCACCAACAAAAGGCTAACGTGTCAGTGCATAACCCTACCCAAAATTAAAAAGTTGAAGAATGATTATTATTTAGCAATTATACATTATTGCAATTATAACTATTTATTAGTAAATAGGATTTTGAAAATCCATATTTATCATGTCAAACAAAACATTATTAAGTTGTACTCTTGAGAGCTAACGACAAAAAAAATCTAAATGTTTGCTTGATAAAGCGGTCCTCAAATGTGCCATTATTTTGTGTTGTCGGGCCGTGGAATCAAAAACAAATGGGTTTTTCGTGCTATAGCAGCTCCAAACGACTCACACATATCAAGATCTTTAGATGTTGCTCCATTTGGGAGATCCCAATTGAAGTGGTATAGTAGCACGGCTAAAGGAAGCTCCACATTAGCCATTCCTAATGACATGCCTGGACACATTCTTCTTCCCGCCCCAAATGGGAGATATCCAAAATCTATTTTATCCATGTCATATGAGTTCTCGCTGAATCTTTCAGGAATGAAACTGTCAGGATCAATCCAACAAGCGGGATCACGTCCTATTTTCCATACATTAATGATAACTTTTGTATGGAGAGGGATATTGTATCCCCCAATCTCACATGCTTCACTACATTCTCTAGGTAATAAGAATGGAAGAGGAGGGTGTAACCTTAAGGTCTCCCTTATCACTAATTTAAGGTATTTTAATTCTTGAATATCTGATTCTTGAATTCTTTTCTTTCCTTTAAGTGCATACCGAATTTTATCTTGTGCTTTCTTCATCACCCTAGGGTTCTTTATCAGTTCTGATAATGCCCATTCAATCGTCACCGAAGAAGTATCTGTACCCGCAATAAACATATCCTGTGCCAGGGCAAGAAAAACATATAAAAAATATTACCACATCTTTATTTTATTACTTGAAATAGATGTATATTGGTATGTGTATGTGGTATGTGTATTTGTGTATGGACGGGGTGAATTATCTGACGGTGATTGTATATGTGTCTCTTATATGTTAATGTAGTTTTAGGCATTGTTTGTAATGGCTTGGAAGTAACATTAACTATAATCACAAAATTCATTTGTACATGGCCTTGGACACATTATATCACGTTAGATGTGCTATTATGGTTTCATAGAGTGCATTATATTATGCGGCATATTCGTCTTGTTTCATAGAGTGCATTATATTAAAAATTGTGAGGGGAAATAAGGAAAATAAAGATAAAAATATTAATTAACGTAATTGAAAATTTAAAAAAATAATTAATAGTTCACTAACATTTAAAAATGTGAGGGAAAGATAAAGAAAAGATATTAATTAACGTATTTGAAATTTAAAATAATATAGATATAGATTTTATTTAAAAAAACAAAATAAATAATTTAAAAGAGAGCTTCACATGATGCCACATGACACATTCAAAATGTTGGAGGTTGTCTCATTAGATGTCACATCATCATAAATCAATTCTTTTATTAATAGTTATAGATAGATTATAGATTATAGATTTAAACATACTAAATTAAAACTCACTTTCAGTTTTATTCTCTTATATGTTAATGTAGTTTTAGGCATTCTTTGTAATGGCTTCGAAGCAACATTTACTATAATCACAAAATTCATTTGTACGAGTTAGTGGCAAACACTGTCCCTGAAGCTTGGACAGTTTTGCTACCTCAGTCTAAAATTGAAACCATTTACATCTGGATCCTTCTATTTTATACTTTATTGCCAAATACATCCCTAAAACTAACCCAATTAAATATTGTCGTTAACTCTGGAGGCATTTTTGACTTTTTCCCTTAACCCTTTTATAGCCTATTTAAACATAGTTATTGATAAGCCTTTTAAAGCCTTTTTAAAGTGGGTTTTAAAAATGGGGGCATCCAAAAAGACAAAAATACCCTTAGAGTTAACGTTAATAATTAACTGGCTTTAGTGTCAGGGACAAATTTGACAACAAAATGTAAAACAGAAGGACCCAGATGTAAAAGGTTTCGATTTTAGACTCATGTGATTAAATTGGCCAAACCTCAGGGACGATTTTAGCTATTAACTCCATTATATCACCTTAGATGTGCTATTATGGTTTCATAGACTGCCCTATATTACGCGGCATGTTCGTCTTGGTTCAATTCGTAGATTATAATATTTTAACATACTAAATTAAAACTTTCACTTTCAGTTTTATTCTAAAAAAAAAAAAAAAAAAAAAAAAAAAAACTAGATAAACTGAATATTGTTTATTTAAAAATTAATAAGTTTTGTATAGCTATAATAAGTGGTTGAGCTTGAATTTTTTGTGGCGGGGACTGATAGTCACGAGACTCTTAAAATGGAGGAGTTGGATTTAATACATACAAAATTTCGGATGAAGACACGTAGAATTAGACTACGGAGAAAAAAAAACGATGAGGACCGGGGTACCGTCCAGCCAGGAGTGGACATATCATATAACGAAGGGTGGCGTCCGTTATCCCTCAACTTTTACTGCGTAGTATAAATTTTTCTATGAGGGTGTTTGGGATTGAGTTTCAAAGCAATTTATTGACTTATTGGCTTTTCCAAGAAGCCAATACTTTGTGTAACTCAAAAACACTTTCTGTTTTGACTTTTGGCTTATAAGGGTGGAAAAGCTATTTTTGTGAAGTTAGACTTCCTGGCTTTTGGCTTTTGACTTTCGACTTTTGGAAAAAAAAATTACAAATTTACCACTCATACAACCAATATTCACAATAAGTTAAGCGCAAACACTTAAAAAAGACAATCTAATGACTTTTTGACGTTTCTCATCACAAAAGCTAATGCAAACACTTTTTTTAAAAAACTTATTTTCAAAAAGTCATAAGCCAATAAACACTACTAATCAAAAGCACCTTTGCATTTCCAAACTCAATCCCAAACACCCTCTATTTTTATGTTTTTTGTATTATGTTACCCGTGAGGATTATGTAACGTACCTCTCGATTATTTTAAAACCAAACACACCCTCAAAGTTTTTAATATAAGCTTAACATAAATATAGATAGAAACTTATATGCCATAACCCATTCCATTTGTAAATTATTAATTAAATATAAAAGCTTATTGACCATGGTTAAAGTATTGAATTGGAGTGCAAACGAGCCGAACAAATCGTAAGCTAGTCGAGATAGGCTTATAAAAAGTTTGAAACGAGCCGAGCCTTATAGAGCCCGAGACGAGCTTGAGCTTAAAACAAAGCTCGATTATTTTTCGATCCTGGCATGTAAAGCTGATCAGGCTCATAATATTAGTTTTATTAATATTTTATATTACTTACCATTAATTGAAGGTTGTTTAGTAAACGAGTCGAGCCGAGCTTTTCACTTATCAAGCTTGCTAGCCTAAACGAGTCTATTAGTTATATTATTTTTATTTAATATATTAACTAATAAATATTAAACGAATCGAGCTCGAGCTTGAGAAACTACCATCGAGCTGAACCGAGCTTCTTACCTATCGAGCCCGCGAGCCTAAACGAGTCTATTATGTATATTATTTTTATTTAATATATTAAGTAATAAATAATAAACGAGCCGAGCTCGAACATGAGACACTACCAACGACCCAAGATCGAGCTTAAGCCTGGTGATGTAAAATGTTTTGATAAATCATTGGTTAGAATACAACGCTAATCAAGAATAAAATATATTGGTTATGAAAGTATGGTGAAACAAATTGAACATTATTTATTATCGTGTTTTTATTTTTGTTTCGTTTACATTTGTCTCTAGTACGGTAAAAAAAAACGTTCCCCCTGAAATTTTAGTCTAGATCCGCCACTGGGTCTAACCCCAACAAAGCTTGGTCATGGCTATAATTCTTTTAAAAATTAAAAGTAATATATATTATTTGTATTAAAAATAAAAAAGATACGGTTAAAAAAGAAAAGTATTTTCGTGATCGGAGGTAGAAAAATATGAAAAGTGCTTACCAGGATAAGTGTTTTGATGTTGCCATAATTTAACGAAAACTGTTGCCCACCATCATCTTCATCTTTGAGCCGTAATAGAACATCGATAAGGGTTTCACTTGCATGCTTACCCTGAACACCAGAACGACGTCGTTGGGCATCATAGATGATGTTGTCAAGAATCTCATCAATATCCTTGTGAGCCCTCAACAATTTCTTCCTGATGCCGGTAATTACATGGAGAGTTTTCATAGATGGAAACAAATCCGACACATCAAAACCATTAATCAACGTTACAGCCTCTTTGATCAGCGCGATAAACCGCGCCTGATCCTTGTATTTGCTTCCAATTGAAACCCTAGATGTGATTGTGTTCACCATGGTGAATATTTTTACAGTAAGATCTATTGGTTTTGATCCTGCATGCATGGCTATGGAATTAACAAGGTTCCATGACTCTTGTTCGCGAATATGTTGAAACGAGTTCACCTTTTTTGAACTTAGAAGCTCCAAGACGGATATTTTGCGCATTTGTCGCCAGTGGTCACCATATGGGGCGAAGGCGATGTCTGTGTAATTGTATGAGAAGATTTCAACACTAAGAAACTTGGGTCGGTTTGCGAAAGAAAGATCATGCGTTTTCATGATTTCTTTGTATGAGAAGATTTCAACACTAAGAAACTTGGGTCGGTTTGCGAAAGAAAGTATCCTAACCCTATATATATAAATATATATGGAAAGGGTAAAACGAAAACATGCTTGAGTTGGAAGAACTAAAGAACTCACTTTATAATCCCACATTTAATTTAATAAAAAAAGAATATGTGTTTGTAAATTAAAGGATAATAAAATATTAAATAGAATATTTCTTTAGCCTAAACAATTCAAAACATCAAGCAAAAGTCCAAAAAATGATGCATACATATCAATTCTTTATTCTTCCCACACTTTTCATGAAATGTAGCCTTTGTAACATAACCCCGCCCTAATTTCACGAGAAGTGTGAGAAGGATCAAGAATTGACATGTAGACATCATGTTTTAGATTTAGGTAGGATGTTTTGGGTTGGTTTTTCTAGAAAAACGTCAAACACAACAATTTAAAACACAATGCAATGTATTATATCTATGGAATTTAAAATATAGTTAAAACACATGACTAAAACACAACAACTTAGAACACATGTTCTTAGCATGGTGTTTTAAGTTTTTAAGCCTAAAATAAATTGTTTTATGTTTTTTATTGTTATATTTGGTGTTATTTTAGCATAACCGATACAAAACATCATGAATAAATCCAAAAAATGATGCATACATATCAAATTTTAATCCTTCTCACATTTCTCACGAAATATGGTCTTTGTACCCTAACCCCACCCTATATATATATATATATATATATATATATATATATATAGTGGAAGTATAGGAAGAAAACCCTCCTAAATGGAAAAACCCTAAAAAACCTATCTCTTGGTCACATTGTGCCACCTCATCTCTGCCACTATCAATCTATATTATATGTTGAAGGTTACTTTGGTCTTTGTGCTTTGATGCTCTGTCATTAGTGTCACAATAGTCAATATAATCAGTGTACTTTTCTCTCCTCTCTCTCTATTATCATAACCTTCATATTTTCCTTTAATCACCATTAGAATCTATACATTCAAACCACCATTAATAAGCTTCATTAAATCACCTACCGGAGTAAATGCGACAGATTTTAACATACAATCCTCAGGTCATTTAATGTTTGATGATCCTGACATCGAAACAAGGAATATTAATATGATAGTTCAGGCTGTAAGCGAGCTAGAATCATCTGAATCACAAGGTATGTTTGGATTTTTGGATAAAACAAACATTTTTACTCTGTATTTTGTGTTAGGTCTGAGTATTTTTTCCACAGTAGATCCATGCATATATATATATATATATATATATATATATATGTGTGTGTGTGTGTGTGTGTGTTATGTCACATGAAGTTGTTGGTGTTTTTCATAAAATTGTTTTTTATATTTTTTTTGTGTTCTTCGATTGTGTTTTTATAAGGGGAGGCCATCTAAAAACATGGAGATTCACCGGATAAAAGGTGTAGTGATGTTTTTATTGGGGTTCCAACTAATGCAGCGGAAGGATCATCTTCTTGCTCACCCTTGTTTAGCCCAGTCCACTAGACAGCTTCTGATCATGGTGATAATGAAGGTTTTTGTACCTTTCCCTGTGTTTTACATTTCTGCATGTTTTGAATACAGTGTATTGATAATGGTGATGATTATTGTTTTTGTAGCTAATTTTGATTTATTTTTGACAATCATGTTAAATGTAGGTGATACAGAAGCCCCCTAGCATTATGTGATTGCAACACCTAACGGTACCCAATTTTGGATACCTAACGATTGCCCGAGGTTCATAGCTGAACTTGGAAAATCTTTTACGACTTTCGAAGATGCGTTGGCGATGTAAAAGGACTATGCTGATCAAGGTGGATTCTGTGTTAAGAAGGGCCAAACTAAGGTGTGGATGGGCATTGCAACGCACAAGTCCTTACGTTATGCAAAGTATGGGATACCTTAGTTGAAGAGAACATTCGACACGTTAGATGAAGCGTCGTTGAGGCGGCGCAACAGTTCATTCACACTCTCCAACTGTAAGGCTCATTTGTTACTTGCAATCAGTGGTGAAGGCTCTTGTTATACAATTAGAGGTTTCAATGATATTCAAAGCACACAAGTTTTTAGTGTCGCTTAAAGGTGGGCACCATAATATCTACGGCACTGTTGTAGACTTCAAGAATTTCAGCAAACAGTTAAGAATCTTTATCGGCGACCATGACTCCACGCTTTTCCTGGAACGGTTGCGTGATCGCTTTGAAATTTTGCCTGATTTTTATTTTGATTTTGTTGTTAAAGAGGGAAACTACATTCATTGTTCTGGGCGGATGAGATATCCAAACTTAATTACAAGAGTTTCGGCGACGTCCTTGCGCTTGATGCAACTTACCACACCAATAAGTAAGGCTTTTTTCCAACATATAAACGTCATACCATTAGTTTTTTTAACATGATATTTGCTTTCAATCAATACACGTATGAACTGTCATTCCTTTTTCGGTGTATATATTATTAAAGGACTATGGCGAACCTTCGCACTTAGTAATACACTATTTTATAACTGCACTAACACATGTATTTTCTGGGGGCTGATGTGTTTTTTGTTAACCACTACAGGTTAGGTTTAATCCACCAGACCACACGGCTGAATGTTCATGCAGGGGTTTCATCCGTATTGGGTATTTGTGTCGTCACGTTTTTTGTGTTTACATGGTGAAAAAGTTTGACCGTATCCCTACCAAATACGTTGCTGGGAGGTGGTTGCTTGACGTGCTTCCAAAGAAAGTGTTCTCAATTTCTAGCTGTTATGGTGTTGATTGCCACCCAGAATCGATACTTAGGAATGAAATCCATTAAATAGTGACCGAATGCGTGGAAGTTGCAAGGAGCGATGAGAAGTCACTTAGTGATTTTGCTGAGTAGCTTCAAATGATGAAGCTTAACATGCTAACAAAAGAGCCAATCTCACCACCTGAATCGGAGACAAACGAAGTTGTTGTCGAAGACATAATTCATCAATCCATTGATTGTGAAGTGATTGTTGCTAACCCGGATGTGGTCCGAAACAAGGGATGCAGGAAAAATAGGTGCATTAGCGGTCCAGGTGAGAAGGGGTCAAAGAAACCACCGAAGATGCAAAAGGCCCTCGTCTATGTGCCAAGTGCAAGAAGTAAGTGACTGATCATGACTCAAGAAACTGTGAGAAGGTCGTTGCGATGAAGAAGGCCAAGGAAGCACGTAACTCGACTGTTGGGCCACCGTAAATTGATAAAGCAACGCATTACGCCTAAGCGGTATGTATATAAATAAGTCGCACTTTTTGAACTGTGTTATGTACTTGGTAACATGTCATGTTTTGCGCTCCAACTACTTGTTATGTCCGTAACACAGTTACTGTTGCGACTACCCACATGCTTAGGCGGTGCGCAAACTTAATTATATGGGTTTTTATGTTTATCTTTTTATGTATGCTGGTTGTTTTTGAAAAGACGTGGATACAGACTTTTATGTAGTTTTTTATGTTATGATATGCTACTTATGAGACCTTTTACGTGTTTCGTCTGTTTGTTTTTGTTATCTTACGTCCCTTGCTGCATTAGTGTCACAGTAAACAAAACAGATGCAAAGAAAGTACACAGAATAACACATGGTAGTCAACGCAGTTCAAACAAACTGCACAACTAAAATCACGGTGTCTAACCTGTGTTAATATGTGCACAATAACGCATGTTATCACATCAATAACATGTGTTAGCATATGGGTGGGACGCGGCTCACAACAGGTCGCCCAGCTAACTTACGTCTTTTTAGTTTGTTATCTTAACATCTGCCGCTGCATTTGTAAAACGGTAAACAAAACAGATGTAAAGAAAGCACAAAAATAACATATGTTAGCCAACGCAGATCAAACAAATTGGACAACTAAAAACACATTGTTTAACCTGTGTTAACACATCAAATACATGTGTCAAGCCAATCACTAACACGTGTCTAGTGTTGCATAACATGTGTTAGCAGAGGGGTGGGATGCAGCTCACAACAGGTCGTCCAGCAAACTAACGTCTGACTTTTGGTTCTTTTCATTTCAACACCATATCAACACAAGGAGTACTTCATAAACGACACACTATCATAAGTTAACACAAGGATTATTTCATAAACAACACCATATCATACATTAAAACATACTAGACTATTACACAAAGATAGATTTAACGATACTACATCACTTTATTTATTAAAGACACGCGGCAGTTACCAAAACACATAAGCCAACGTCTGCTAAATCACCAAACCACACACATTCAAGCCAAGCCACCATACTCCCCTATCATGGGTGTAACACCCCAACCGATGGCGGAAACATCGGGGTGCCACGTATTGATGATTGTTTCAGTAGCACATGGTATAATATAAATTTTAAATAATTTATTCAAACATAATATCCAAATATAAAATGATGTCTAGGAATTCAATACATGATATCAAATAACAAAACTTCAATAAACTTCAAATAAAACTTCATGTAAAATCCTCATGCTAACTCAAGCCTCAGCTTCATTGTTACCTGAAACATGTTAATTTTGAAAGTATTTTGGGTCAACAAAAGTTGGTGAGAATTACATAGGTTTTTGATAATAAAATGAATAAAAATGTTGTGCAATTCATGTGTCATGTCAATCTAGCCCATATGTGAGAACATACTAGAAATAAATCGAGTGCATAATCAACCCTGATGACTGTTATAATATGATACATACCATACGCTCATGGTCCAATTGAATATGTTATGCGATAACAAACACCCACGTAACCTTTGTAGGAGGCACGTATCCGGGTGGGATTGTCAGTCCAATAGATCTATCAATGTATACCGTCGGCTTGTACGGAGTTAATGATTATGCTAGAATGATGTTTACTCTAATCATGCTCAAGACATAATGCAACATAGAAAACACATAGACACATTGATGATTGAATTGCAATAATGATGTTATAACATGTTTCACCCCAAAAATGGTGATAAATAAAAGGGGCTATGTAAAACTCACCTTAGCAAATGTTAAACTTCTTTAAAAGATGAAATAATAGTGTTGCCCCAAATGATTCCAAATATCACCCTATAATAAGGTAATATATAATAAGTCTAAGTCTAATTAATTTATAAGTGTATCCTAGGGTTTCGATTTGGGGATATCCAATTGTTGAATTTAAGATAAAATGTTAATTAAATAAAGGGAAATTTGATAATTAAACAAAAGAAAGTCTTTTTATAAAATTTGAATTAAGAATGTATACAATAAAGTGTTTGAAGTATAAAAATAATTATTATAAAATTATTTCATTTAAAATAGATTTTTAAATCTATTTATTACAAATTGCCAATATTTAACTTTAATATTCAAAAATACTAAAATTAAAGAATTTCTATTTTAAAAATCATATTTCTGTTCTAAATATTTTAAAATAAATTGTATAAAATTTTGGTGCAAAAATAATGAAAATTGAATTTATTATGATTTAATTATGATTAAATCTAACAAAAATTGATTAAAAATATAAAATAAATGATTTTTCTGAATTAAAAATTATTTCAGTAAAGTTTAACTTTATAAAAAGTCAGGATAATTTTTGGAGAATTTAATAAAATTGTTTTGACATTTTAATAGATTTTTATAAATATAATAGTATAAAATTTATTTAATTATTATAAATATTAAATAAATGAATTTTTGAAAAATAAAAATTGTGAATAAAACTTTTAACTCAGATTTAATAAATATAATTTTTTTAGAATTTATAAAATAGTTATAATATTTAAAAATTTATTTATAAGATTAAAATGTTTAATATATATATATATATATTTAATTTGTTGTTTTAAAAAGAAAAAGAAAAGAAAAAGAAGTGGCCGTAGCCGGACTCGAACCCGGGTGTTCAGGGTTGCAAGCCCTGGTCACAACCACTTGGCCTAGGCCAGTGGTTGTGATAATCCCTGATTAAAATTAAATAAATACGTTATGTGATTCAGAGTTTATCCCCAAATCATAAGCACGAACCCTAGATTTTACAATCAAACAAATCATACATTATGAACCCGATTGTTGTTAGGGCTTTTGTTGTTTGATTGCCGACTAACAAAACCCACAGAAATGATTGAACTTACAGTGATGTTTTATGTTTGATTTCTCGGTCAAAGCCAAAAGTCAAACAGCGTATAGAGAGGTAATTATCAGGGTGTTTCAGAAGTAATTGGAGGTGGAGAAGAGAGTATGAGCGAGTTGTTAAGGATCGTAGATGTCCAATTTATAGTGTGGTTCGATGGTTAGGTTAATTGGAATGTTTGACCTATGATTAAATGTCAAGCGCATATGATTTTCAAATTTGGTCAACGATTGGTTGTAATTAGCGTGTAATCGAGTCACACAGGGCCGGTAATCACATAAGTTTGCCATATATAGATCAATCACGAGTTAATACCATAGATTGAATCATACGCGACCCACAGTTGACTTTATCAGTCAACTGTGAAGGTTTTTTAATCAAGCATATATTTATTTCGTGTCTGGGTTTATTCCAAGAAGATGGCCAGCCCAGTTGGTTAAGTGTGTTGTGTTGGTTTGGGCCGGTCTTGGCGCGGGTTCGAATCCCGGCCAAGACATATATTTTTTTTTGATAATAATTACATGTTATTCCATATAATAATTATAATATATATGGTATTAGGGTTCCACAAACGCGACAAAAATAATAAATGCTAACGTATAAGATAAAACTTGACGTTTTTATTAAATATAGCCGTGTAACGTACAAGTTTGAATGCGTAATGTTACAGTCTCCCCTACTTTTAGGAACTTCGTCCCGAAGTTGGAGTTGGAGAGTCTGGTGGGAAAAGATGTGGATACTTCGACTTCATCTGGTCTTTACGTTCCCAAGTGAACTCTGGGCCTCGTTTAGATTCCCAACGAACCTTAACGATTGGAATACGACTGCGCTTGAGTTTCTTGACTCCGGTATCAACAATCTCAACGGGTTTCTCGATAATGTGCATGCTTTCATCAATTTGCACATCCTCAAGAGGAACATGAAGGTTCTCATCCGCTAAGCATTTCTTGAGATTCGAAACATGGAAGGTCGGATGAACATTTCTTAGCTCAGGTGGAAGATCAAGTTTGTAAGCCACTTTTCCAACTCTGTCAAGAATTTTGAAGGGGCCTACGTATCGAGGAGCTAGCTTTCCCTTTCTACCAAAACGAATTACTCCTTTCCAAGGGGATACCTTAAGTAGTACAAGGTCCCCAATTTGAAATTCCAAAGGTTTACGACGTTTATCAGCATAACTCTTCTGGCGACTTCTAGCCTTGAGAAGATTATCCTGAATAAGCTGAATTTTGTCTGTGGTTTCCTGGATTAGTTCGGGTCCAGTAATATGAGCTTCACCAACCTCAGTCCAATAGACAGGTGAACGACATTTCCGACCATAGAGTGCCTCAAAAGGAGCCATGTTAATGCTGGCGTGATAACTGTTGTTGTATGAAAACTCAACCAAAGGAAGATGAGAATCCCATGCGCCACCAAAATCGATGACACATGCCCTGAGCATGTCCTCAAGTGTCTGGATGGTTCGTTCAGTCTGACCATCCGTTTGAGGGTGATAAGAAGTGCTCAGGTTCAACTTGGTACCCAAAGCATCTTGTAGAGATTCCCAAAAGTGAGAGGTGAAACGACCATCGCGATCAGAAATAATGTCCAAAGGTATACCGTGACGACATACGATTTCACTTACGTACATCCTTGCCAACCTTTCCACAGAATACTTCTCACGAATAGGTAGGAAGTGAGCTGATTTGGTCAAACGATCGACGATTACCCAAATACTATCAAAACCTTTGGGTGTACGAGGGAGTTTGGTGATGAAATCCATAGCTATGCTCTCCCATTTCCAGACAGGAATCTCTAGTTGTTCAAGCATACCAGATGGTCGTTGATGTTCAGCCTTGACCTTGGAACAAGTGAGGCATTTTGCAACGAAAAGAGCAATGTCTTTCTTCATACCAGGCCACCAATAAGAATAACGAAGATCTTGGTACATCTTGTCAGCTCCAGGATGAATAGAATAACGAGACTTATGAGCCTCGTTCATGAGAAAAGTACGAAGATCATCACGGTCGGGAATCCACAGTCGATTAAGGAAATAAAGGAGACCATCGGGTTTGGTTTCAAGTTGAGTTTCAGCACCACAAGACATTTCATCGTACATGTTACCTTGGGTGACTGATGTGTGTTGAGCCTAGAGAATGCGATCTTGAAGATCAGTACGAACTCTCGCACATTGGAGTTTGACACGCTCTTTACGACTAAGTGCGTCAGCAACAACATTCGCCTTGCCAGGATGGTAGCGAATTTCGCAATCATAGTCGTTAAGTAATTCAACCCAACGTCGTTGTCTCATGTTAAGATTCTTTTGATCGAAGACATGTTGGAGACTTTTGGGGTCCGTGAACACCACACATTTGGTCCCATAAAGATAATGTCTCCAAATCTTGAGTGCAAAGACAACAGCGCCTAATTCAAGATCATGAGTGGTATAATTCTTTTCGTGAGTCTTGAGTTGTCGAGACGCATAAGCAATAACCTTTCCTCGTTGCATGAGAACACAACCAAGACCTTGGTTCGATTCATCACAATAGACCACGAAATCATCATTACCATCAGGTAGAGACAAGATAGGAGCTTCACAGAGTTTTAGCTTAAGAGTTTCGAATGCTTCCTCTTGCTTAGGACCCCACTCATAGGGTTTACCCTTGTGAGTTAAGGTAGTGAGAGGAACAGCGATCTTGGAGAAATTGGCGATGAATCGACGATAATAACCAGCCAAACCAAGAAAAGAACGGACTTCCGTTGGAGTGGTAGGAACACTCCAATTCTTCACAGCTTCGATCTTTGCAGGATCAACATGAATTCCGTTCATATCAATGACATGTCCCAAAAATTGAACTTCCTTAAGCCAAAATTCACATTTTGAGAACTTGGCATACAATTGTTCTTTCTTTAGGAGATTCAAGATAGAGTGAAGATGTTGCTCGTGATCGGATTTTGATTTAGAGTAAATCAAAATATCATCGATGAAAACGATCACGAATTTGTCGAGATAGGGTCTACAAACCCGATTCATCAAATCCATAAATACTGCGGGAGCATTGGTCAACCCAAAAGTCATAACCATGAATTCATAGTGACCATAGCATGTGCGAAAAGCTGTCTTGGGAATATCTTCATCGTGGACTCTAAGCTGATGATAACCAGAACGGAGATCAATCTTCGAGAAGTGGGTTGCTCCTTGAAGTTGATCGAAGAGATCGTCAATCCTAGGAAGTGGATAACGATTCTTGATGGTGAGTTTGTTGAGTTCACGGTAGTCAATACACATCCTAAGAGAACCATCCTTCTTTTTAACGAACAAGACAGGGGCTCCCTATGGAGAAGAACTAGGGCGAATGAACCCTTTATCAGAAAGTTCCTGTAATTGACTAGCAAGTTCTTGCATCTCAGAGGGTGCAAGACGATAAGGAGCTTTAGCGACAGGATTAGCACCAGGAACAAGATCAATACGAAATTCCACTTGTCGGGCAGGAGGCAAACCAGGTAAATCCTCTGGAAAGACTTCAGGATAGTCTCGAATAATAGGAATATCTTGGATACTTTTGCCTTTGTCCTTCTTCTCTATCACGTTAGCTAAGAAGGCTGTATACCCCTTTCGTAAGTACTTTTGGGCAGTAGTACAAGACATAAGTTTAAGCTCACCACAGGGTTTCTCACCATAGATCTTCAAAATCTCACCGGATTCGAGAGGAATGCGTATGACTTTCTCGAAGCACAGAATTTCGGCACGATGAGTTGACAACCAGTCCATGCCCACAATAACATCAAAACTACCAAGATGCATGGGGATGAGATCGATAGGGAAAGTATGATCGTCGAGGTTCAACAAGCAGTTACGAATAATAGAGTCGATCGAAATAGACTTCCCGTTAGCTACCTCTACCACGAAAGGTTCTTCTAGATTAGTGTGGGGTAAGTTAAGTAAAGGTTCAAACTTCAGTGACACAAACGACTTATCAGCTCCCGAATCAAATAATACGGATGCATAGTGGTTATTAATGAGAAACGTACCATTCACCACTTCGTTGTTGTCACGAGCCTGGTTAGCGTTGAGATTGTAGGCGCGACCTCGAGCACCTTGGTTCTGGTTGCGGTTCTGGTTTTGGTTTTGGTTACGGTTACGATTAGGGCAGTTGTTGATGTAGTGATTAGGGTTGCCACACTCGTAGCATTGACCACGAGCAGGCCTGTTGTTTTGTTGGTTGGGAGCTGGGTTATTGTTGTCTTGGGTAGTAGGAGGGGCTCGGCAGACGTTCACCAGGTGACCATATCTTTGACACTTAGTACAAAAACGACATGGCACCTGTGTTGGATGATGGTACTTGCAAGTGTTGCACAAAGGGTGAGGTCCGGTGTATGGTTTCTTGGCTGGGTTTTGGGCAGCAGGTGGAGTAGCAGCAACCATATAGTTTCTAGCCTTGCGCTTTTTGTTGCTTGAGGTCTCAGGCTTGACTTCAATTGCAGGCTGGGGAGTGTCTTTGGCAACCGTCTTCTTAGTGCCCTTGCGGAAGAGAGTACCGTTCTTCACGTGATTATCAGTAAGAGTGGCCGCTAGACGTTTGGCCTCTTCCAAAGTTGCAGGATTTCTACCCCAAACGGTGTCCTGGATTTGCATGGGCAGACCACCGATGTACTTCTCGATGGCTACCGGTAGAGGAGTAACTTTGTGAGGCAACAATAAGCTAAGCTCATGAAAGCGGGTGTTGTAGGCAAGGTTTTCCCCACTATCTTGAGCTAAGGTGTGGAACTCATCCTCAAGCTTCTTAACTTCATTGCGAGGACAAAACTCTTCTTTCATGACCTCCTTGACTTGGTCCCATGTCATAGCAAGAGCAACCTCGGCCCCACGAGTACGCTTTTCTTCATTCCACCAAGTGAGTGCTCGTTTATGGAGAACACTCATGGCGTAACGAACCTTGAAGTTGTTGGGGCATTCACTATTGATGAAGGTATTCTCAATACCCTCAAACCATTGGAGGAGTCCAGTAGCTCCTTCTTCACCACTAAACTTTGGAGGGTTACAAGAGTTGAAATGCTTAAGGGTGCAGGCTTGGGGTCCATTTCCATTGCCATTGCCGTTCCCATTCCCATTCCCGTGACCATTCCCGTTGCCGTTCAATTGGATGACCTGAGCGAGTAAATTGGGAACCAGAGTTGCGATTTGCTGCGCCATTTGTTGAGAAATGATCGCAGCCAGTTGAGCATCGACCCCATTGTTGTTGTGGTTAGGAACTTGGTCATGGTTATGGTTGTCACCACCTTCTTCGTGGTTCTCACCATTGCTGTTGCGAGTGCTGCGACGAGGAGGCATGATCTGTAATAGACACAATGAAATGAATGAGAGTTTATATAAGGAATGTAATCATTTATTCATTAATTAAAACGAATAAACGAAAACGTTGACTTATCAAAGATTCTAAATTTTAATAACATATGAAGACATGCTTTAGCCTATAAGTGAACACTCATCCCAAGAACTCCCATGTAGGCATCCGGGTCCCTCGTCTGATTGGGATATATGCGCAATGCCAGCCTAGACAGAAGACTCAGAATACAGGCGTTCACCCTTCCAGATTGCACGTGTTCGTTATTAAAATCTAGAACTTCGACGAGATCTCAAGGGGGTTCAGGTTAAACCTGAGGATTTTGTCCTATTAATCTAATGGTGGATCAGGATTGCAGCAGACGAATAAGAGTAGTCACATGTAGGGTTAGGGTTATATAAGGCATAGGATGAGGATAGGATTAGGGAAGCAATTAGGGTTACAAGTAGGAGAAGCAAGTACTGTTTAAGTCCCTAAGGTTATAGTCTAGATTATTTCTAATAACCTAATTCCCTATAACCAAGGCTCTGATACCAATCTGTAACACCTCAACCGATGGCGGAAACATCGGGGTGCCACGTATTGATGATTGTTTCAGTAGCACATGGTATAATATAAATTTTAAATAATTTATTCAAACATAATATCCAAATATAAAATGATGTCTAGGAATTCAATACATGATATCAAATAACAAAACTTCAATAAACTTCAAATAAAACTTCATGTAAAATCCTCATGCTAACTCAAGCCTCAGCTTCATTGTTACCTGAAACATGTTAATTTTGAAAGTATTTTGGGTCAACAAAAGTTGGTGAGAATTACATAGGTTTTTGATAATAAAATGAATAAAAATGTTGTGCAATTCATGTGTCATGTCAATCTAGCCCATATGTGAGAACATACTAGAAATAAATCGAGTGCATAATCAACCCTGATGACTGTTATAATATGATACATACCATACGCTCATGGTCCAATTGAATATGTTATGCGATAACAAACACCCACGTAACCTTTGTAGGAGGCACGTATCCGAGTGGGATTGTCAGTCCAATAGATCTATCAATGTATACCGTCGGCTTGTACGGAGTTAATGATTATGCTAGAATGATGTTTACTCTAATCATGCTCAAGACATAATGCAACATAGAAAACACATAGATACATTGATGATTGAATTGCAATAATGATGTTATAACATGTTTCACCCCAAAAATGGTGATAAATAAAAGGGGCTATGTAAAACTCACCTTAGCAAATGTTAAACTTCTTGAAAAGATGAAATAATAGTGTTGCCCAAAATGATTCCAAATATCACCCTATAATAAGGTAATATATAATAAGTCTAAGTCTAATTAATTTATAAGTATATTCTAGGGTTTCGATTTGGGGATATCCAATTGTTGAATTTAAGATAAAATGTTAATTAAATAAAGGGAAATTTGATAATTAAACAAAAGAAAGTCTTTTTATAAAATTTGAATTTAGAATGTATACAATAAAGTGTTTGAAGTATAAAAATAATTTTTATAAAATTATTTCATTTAAAATAGATTTTTAAATCTATTTATTACAAATTGCCAATATTTAACTTTAATATTCAGAAATACTAAAATTAAAGAATTTCTATTTTAAAAATCATATTTCTGTTCTAAATATTTTAAAATAAATTGTATAAAATTTTGGTGCAAAAATAATGAAAATTGAATTTATTATGATTTAATTATGATTAAATCTAACAAATATTGATTAAAAATATAAAATAAATGATTTTTCTGAATTAAAAATTATTTCAGTAAAGTTTAACTTTATAAAAAGTCAGGATAATTTTTGAAGAATTTAATAAAATTGTTTTGACATTTTAATAGATTTTTATAAATATAATAGTATAAAATAGATTTAATTATTATAAATATTAAATAAATGAATTTTTGAAAAATAAAAATTGTGAATAAAACTTTTAACTCAGATTTAATAAATATAATTTTTTTAGAATTTATAAAATAGTTATAATATTTAAAAATTTATTTATAAGATTAAAATGTTTAATATATATATATTTAATTTGTTGTTTTAAAAAGAAAAAGAAAAGAAAAAGAAGTGGCCGTAGCCGGACTCGAACCCGGGTGTTCAGGGTTACAAGCCCTGGTCACAACCACTTGGCCTAGGCCAGTGGTTGTGATAATCCCTGATTAAAATTAAATAAATACGTTATGTGATTCAGAGTTTATCCCCAAATCATAAGCACGAACCCTAGATTTTACAATCAAACAAATCATACATTATGAACCCGATTGTTGTTAGGGCTTTTGTTGTTTGATTGCCGACTAACAAAACCCACAGAAATGATTGAACTTACAGTGATGTTTTATGTTTGATTGCTCGGTCAAAGCCAAAAGTCAAACAGCGTATAGAGAGGTAATTATCAGGGTGTTTCAGAAGTAATTGGAGGTGGAGAAGAGAGTGTGAGCGAGTTGTTAAGGATCGTAGATGTCCAATTTATAGTGTGGTTCGATGGTTAGGTTAATTGGAATGTTTGACCTATGATTAAATGTCAAGCGCGTATGATTTTCAAATTTGGTCAACGATTGGTTGTAATTAGCGTGTAATCGAGTCACACAGGGCCGGTAATCACATAAGTTTGCCATATATAGATCAATCACGAGTTAATACCATAGATTGAATCATACGCGACCCACAGTTGACTTTATCAGTCAACTGTGAAGGTTTTTTAATCAAGCATATATTTATTTCGTGTCTGGGTTTATTCCAAGAAGATGGCCAGCCCAGTTGGTTAAGTGTGTTGTGTTGGTTTGGGCCGGTCTTGGCGCGGGTTCGAATCCCGGCCAAGACATATATTTTTTTTTTTTGATAATAATTACATGTTATTCCATATAATAATTATAATATATATGGTATTAGGGTTCCACAAACGCGACAAAAATAATAAATGCTAACGTATAAGATAAAACTTGACGTTTTTATTAAATATAGCCGTGTAACGTACAAGTTTGAATGCGTAATGTTACAATGGGGAAAACTTACCATACTCGGATTTAAAGCTAAACTCGGACGGCGAAGTAGTTTCCTCTCCTTCCCACGGGTTATGGCTAGCCCACCTAACAAGGGTGTTTGGTGAGTTAGGACACAAATCACACCCACAATACTCATGGTCACCCTAAACCCGGGCACACGAGAAATCTGCCGGACACCCTTTACAGAGGTTGGCATTCCCGGTTACGCTCTCGGGAGAGCTTTCAACCGCTATCATCGCGTTATCTGAATCTTTTGGCTTTTTTGCTAAAACCGTGGCTTTTTCGGCTTTGTTATGATCATCGCCGCCTTGTTGAGTGGGGTATTCTTCAATGCCCTTTCCAACATCACGTATGGCAACATCTTTTGGTGAGGTTTCCTTTTCTTTTTCAACTTTCTGACGTTTTGCAGGAGTGGTGGATGATTGAAATTCCATTTTGTAGTGAGTGTGGGTGCTTGAACTCAGAAGTATGTAAAGTTGTTGTATTAATAGGAGAGAGTGGTAGAAATGGTAAGTTAATACCATTAAAGGATATATAAAAAGGTGATAGATGTCATAATGTAAATTTGAAATAATAGTTCTTTGTCTATTAAAATGTCATAATGTAAATTTGAAATAATAGTTCTTTGTCAATTAAAATAAGATTGTTATGTGGGAAAGAGACAAATAGCTTTATGTCAAAACAAATCTAAAAAGGTGATAGATGTCATAATCTAATTTTAAATTAGTTCTTTTGTGTACTTGTGATATTAAAATATATATTATTTTTTTAGTTTTAGTTTCTTTTGAACTAATCATTTTTGTACTTTTAGTATTATAATAAAAAATGATTCATAAGCCTTTTTTAAGTTTTCTTTTCAAAAAGTTGTCATGATACTGTGTCCAACATATCCACTAATAAGGTTAATAGAAACCTTTATTTACAACCTAGTTTTCTTACATACGTTAGTCAGGATAAAAAAAATCGGGGGCTACCTTACGTATTTTTCACAACACAGTTTGTGATCCTGATATGACTACTTAAACCTACAACTAGGATACCAAATTAAACATTGTAGTTCTGGATAATTAGAAGTGTACGTCTTAAAGCGACGGCACAAAAAGCATCAAAATAAACCCCCCACTTTCCCCAAGTGCCCACACTGCAAACTAACCCTTCCTCAACGCTTCCCTCACAACCTTCGCCTTCATGGTATTATCATCGAAACAAAGGATGTGGGCTGCATACTTTATGCGTAGCCTATTCAGCTCCCCTTCTTTCTTTTTCCAGCGTGAACCGAAGTCGCACTGAAACGGCACATGCATACCCATGAATCTCTCCATATGTCGCATCTGAAAGACGCCGCAGTCCGTTCCATTCCTTGCTACTGCCCAGTCCACATCAAGCTTTTGTATTGCTGCAGCCTCAACCGCCTTCGCCCTTGGGTGCTGAATCTCCTTCAGGAAGTTTACAAACATGTGTTTCTGCAGGTTGTTACATGTGTTAGTGCCATACTAAGCATTCTGAATATTCAAGGCTAGCAACGAACTTACGTATTTATATGGCACATCCATGTAGTTGAAGTTGCTGCTTACTAGGAACCAACGACGACCTCTCTTTTTATCATTGTCAATCAGGAGTATCACGACATTGCGAAGCTCAAACACCAACAAGTAGAAATGGCCATTCTCAAGAACATGGAACTGGATTATGTCATATTTCCTGAAGTCTGTGATCTTTTGGTACACCGGGATAGCGGCATTCATGCTGCATGCAAACTTTTCTTTTCTTGTTTGAGGATCAAAGTTCT
The DNA here is from genome assembly GCA_028751855.1 of Ambrosia trifida. Classification (NCBI taxonomy): domain Eukaryota; kingdom Viridiplantae; phylum Streptophyta; class Magnoliopsida; order Asterales; family Asteraceae; genus Ambrosia; species Ambrosia trifida. The sequence goes on along the minus strand of CM054123.1, from coordinate 167,830,960 downwards.
TATCATTGAACATCCATGGAAACTTTGGGTTCAACAAAGACATAATCTGTAAGTACAATATTCATAATATAACATAATGTACAAACTAATCTTGACTAAAAATTACCACAGCTTTGGTTCCTATAAACAGGCGAAGGTACGCGTCATTTGACTTTAAAGTTTCTTCATAATTGAGAACCTCAACCCAACAATCGACGTTGCCGTCCAGAACCCGCTGACCTGGCTTTAATGACTTCAACATCCCACGCGTAGCTTCCACATTAGAACTACTTCTAAACAACACCTCCCTACACATGTTTACTTTTTATATTAACGTTACTGAGAAAAAAAACAAACTATACACAACATACCTCGACAGCGCATCAGGATCGTCTTCAGCGGCAACCTATTTTCCTATCCCAGTCCTGCATCACAGCCAAAAGATTATGCTTCGAAGGCTGGAAAAAAATGATTGCAGCACTATAGTATTTGATACACTAACTTACTGCTCTGATTGAACTTTCCTCCTAGCAAATGTCCCACACAGCTGATGCATCCAGCCTTCATCTCGGTATATGTAGCCCCACACATCTTCGTAATTTTTGGTCACACCCTCCGGCAAGTCCGCACCACGTATGATGAAAGGAGATTTGTGCACATACGTCACGGTTCTTTCCCGAAGTGGATTTCTCTTTGCCTTGTCCAATTCTGCAATCTTTTTTTTTCCTATCTGCCAATGTTAGATTATCATCATCATCATCCCTATTTGTCGAGCCCCCAACGTCATATTCATTGTATACGCCACTCTTGGCATCATCGAAACTGACAAGAAAAACCATCTTGAAAGGTAAGGGTGTTTCCACAGCTTGCTCGGACGTTGTACACGCTTTTATGAAATTATTATTTACTTTCAGTTACACTCATAACATATTCAACAAACATACAAACTAACATACGAAAACATACAGAGTAACATAAGAAACATACAGACTAACATACGAAACACATAGCATACCGTGGAGAGCAATATTCATGCCTTAACCACCTTCTTTCTGATTGCTTATCCCCTTTGCCTCGTCCATCACATTATCACCGTCTTCTATAACCGTTGCCAACTTTTCAGTACATGGACATGGAAAAAGAAACATAGTTAACATATGTACAATAGACGTTTTACTTTGCGCTTTCCGCATGCCAACAATGAATCTATATTATACCTGGTGTCTCACAGTTAGAATCATGATCTAATTGCATTAGCCCAACACTAAAGCTTGGCATTTCGTAGTCGTCATTGTTGCTACAACAAGGAAAATGACCGGGATTAGGTTATGAGATGTTTAGGTTTATATGTTAAAGGTGTATTAGGTTAAGGTTATGATCTAGGGGATCCTCTGGCTCCTGGAATGGACCTGCACAAGGTAACAGACACCGTTAGCCTTAACGCAGGAGGGGGTCTCCTGCGTTTGGACTCCGGTGTGAGAATAAGTATGTATTCTTTGGGAGTGATAAAGTAGAGAGTATGAGAGTAAAAGGAGTAGTGAGAAGTGTGTGTGGAATGCATACCCAAGGGTCTCCTTATATAGACAATGGAAATCTGCCCAGGAGCTCCCTTATGGTAGCATCCTTACTATACCTGGTCATGGTTGACTCTCTTTATGCTGCCAGCAGTGAGACTTTGCCCTTTTAGTGCATTTTCAGCTTTTACTATTTCCTAGGCAGGCTTGGAGCTGTGTGATGTTTTGTTTTATGCCAATGGTAATAAGCCAAAGCACCTTTTTATATTTCCAATGTTTTTACTGTTCACTTTCTACTACATAGCTACCGTATGGCAGCCATACTATAATTCATGATTTATCTTTAGGTAGCGGGAATCTTCCACCAAAGTTGAGGGAAATGGTGGATTACAATCAATGGAAGACCAAGTTCAAGATTCATTTGGAGGGAATGGGAATGGAAGGCACTGAAGCATGGCAAATGATAACTAAGGGTTATGTAGCACCGGTTTTGGAGAACACAGGTGAACCAATACCATTGGAAAGCTTAGCTGAGGACGAGAAGAAAAAGTTTGCGGTGGAGAAGAAGGCGTTCTCCCAACTATCTCAGGCTATCAACACTGATCTTCTACATAAGTTTGGTTCTTGCACAACTTCGAAGCAGCTCTGGGATATGTTGAAGAATCATCATGATGGGAACGAGAAAACTAGGAAGTTAAGGATGGAAGAGTTGAGAAAAGATTTTGAGAATTTTAGTTACATGGGAAATGAGACTTTGAAGGAGTTGATTCCTGGGTATTGCCATTTGTTGACTGAATTGTCAAGTTATGAGATTAAAATACCTATGTCTGAATTGGTGGATAAGTTCGCTGATGCATTACCACCATACTGGAATCAACACATTGAGGTCCTAAAGGAGAAAGATGCCTATCAATATTGGACCATGAATGAATTCATTCAAAAGTTGGAGAACAAAGAGATGGAAGAGAAGAGGAAAGCAAAAAGAGCACAAGTTCCTCAAAATCCGGAGTTATATCATGGTGGTACATCTTCTACTCTGACTAGTTCAAATGCTAGTAGTTCTGTTGCTCCACACATTGCTTGTGTTTCAAGCGTTATTGAACAAACCAAAACCCCAATAAACTATCTAGCTCAAACCTCATCTTATACACCACCATCATACCCTACCACCTACATTCCACCGTTTTCACCAATGCAACAAGCTGCATGCTATTCAGCTAGCTTGAATCAACCTCAACACCAACCATACATCCCTCAAATGAACCCAAGTCAACCAAATCAAAGCCCAGTAGTGTTGGAGACATCTAACTTGAACAATGTCACTATTGGAGTTGCTCAGCAACATGTAACTTTGGTATGTTCTATGGTAGCTTCTTATAATGGTTTGGTAGCTAGTCAAATTGGTAACAACAATCTAACCAGTGAAGACTATGCTCAAATCGAAAAGGAGGAGATGGAGCTTATTCACATACAGTGTGCATTTGCTAGTGTCATGAGACGAGCGACCAAGTTTATAGAGAAGACCGGTAGAACTGATCTTTCTACGTCTCCGAACACCACATATGGCTTTAACAAAGCCAATGTCACATGTTTTAACTGTGGTAGGAAAGGTCATTTCAAAAGAGAGTGCACACAGCCAGCTCAACAAGGAAACAGGAATCCATTTGACACCAATTACCAAAAACGTCAATCTCAGAATCAGGTATCTTATCAAAGCCAAAATAACAACTATCAACCACAAAATAATTTCAAAACCGACAGAACACCTCACCAAACAATTCTGTTAGACAAACCACTACATCAAACCAGAACCAAAATCAAACACCACATAATCTAACCAGAACCATCATTCCAATTTCCACACCAAATAGCCAAACATCAACAGATAACCAAAACCAGGCTTTGGTAATTCAAAAGGATGAAGGATTTGACTAGACTGGGATGCAACTAGGTGTTGAAGAGATTACAGCTGGTAATGTGACAGGTGTTGCTCAGAAAATTGATTTGGAAGAGCCGGTGTTAGTTGAAGAATTTTTGGAGAATGAGAAAAGATCTGAAGTGATGATTGAGGAAACGGTGGAAGAAACTGATATTCCTGTTGAGAAGACTCTAGGATTGATTCTTGATTCAGTCACTGATATTCCTGAAGAGCGTGACTCAGTTTATTCTGATTCGGAGAGCGAGCTTGATTCTGAAGCTAGTGTTAACTCACTAGATGATGACATTGATCAACTTCTAGCCGAAGCTGATTTTCTTATGACTCGCAAGTCTTGGATAGTGGATGATGCTTTCACCAGAATTGATTATTCCAAATTTTTTACTGGAAAGGAAGCACACTTTGCTTTGATGGCAATGACAGAGCCTCCGAAACAGGTAAGTTCTGATTCCATCATAGACATGAATAGTGACAAATATTGTGGAACATGTGATAGATTGACAGAAGAGAACAAGCAATTCAGGGTACAACAATCTTATCGCAAAGAAGCACATGAATTCAATAAAGTGCTTGATGGTTACAAAAAGGATATTTCTGATTTGAAGAAAACACTTTCTTTAAAACATTTGGCCATTAACAGTTATATCAATGAATTGGAAGAAACTAAACTTGAAATGACAACGATCAAGTGCTTTGGTGAAAAGGTCAACAAAAAGCTAGAAAGTTACAAACATATTGCTTACGTTGTTGATCATATTATTGAAGAACCCTCACAACCGAGTAGTGCAAACTACAAGGCGGTTCCATCTCCCGTGTTATTTGAAAACCACACTTTACATTCAATAACACCGGAGAGTTAAATCAAATCTGACTCTACATCGGATGATGAATCCAATACTTCTAGTGTTGGGGATCCTAATTCCTATGTTAGACCAATTTTGGGATTGAACAATGAGTGGGTATCTACTGTAACTGATGATTCTGACTCGGATGATGAGATAACTGAGAAAGTGAGTGATATTCCCATTGAAAATCACATTATCACCAATGAACCGGTATCACCTTCTCAGATTCTTCATCCAATGGCTAACGCTAATCGAGTGAATCAGTCAGTTAAGCAAGTTGAAAAGAATAAACCGAGTGACAAACCCGTCAAAGTATTTTATCGGATGGAAGGATCAGATAAGATTATTTATGACGAGGAATATCCAATAAATTTTGCCAATTACTCCAAGATTGAGAAAATCTAGCAGGAGAGTACTATTTGGTTCCCAAAACACGAGAGAACCAATGATGTACCTCCAGAGATCTTAAAGAAAATTTATTTGGATGTTCCTAAAGAACCTAACGTTCATGTCACCGAGTGTATCAAGCCAAAGGAAAAGGCGAACAGTTTTCCTGAGCCGACTTACACAAAGGACCCAGCTCCTGAGAGTTTAAGACGAAGGTGTGTGGATGACCAATATCCTATCACTACTTATGCAAAGTCGAATGCCAAGAACGTGTTTGAAGAATACCGTGCATGCATTATGTGCGGGGAGAGAGGGCATTTACTTGCTCACTGCCCATACGTAAGGCATAAGAGGCACGAGGTTGAAGTGAAGCAGAAATATCAAAGTCCAGTCGACAATCACTGTTATCCACAACGATGTTTTGTCCTTCAACCAGCACCGTTTTACAATCAAAGCCGATATTTTCAAAAGAAGGATAATCGTCAGATGGCTTATGATCGTCGTAACCGGATAGCCATGGAAAAACCTTTAAAAAAACCTTTAAAGAAACCAGTGCTGTTAAATTAAGGGTTGGACCTATCTATGTTAAATCAGAGAAGGTAACTAAGAAAGTTTCCTTCAAGAATGAAGTAAAGAAACAGACTGAGACCCCAAAATCTCAGATCCGGATCTTGAAACATTCAGAACAATTCTGGTCACCGGTGGGTTCTCAAGGTGCTTCAACTTCAAAAGCAAATGAAAAATCTGAAAGTGAAAAGAATTTGATTGATTAGAAAAAAATCAATTCAAATTCAATTGAAAGTGAAAAAGAATCTTTGAAACAGAATGTTCAAAGATCCAAGACCAAGCAGGCTTGGGTCCCCCGAAAGAACTAATCTTTTTACTTGATATGTGAAGGGAGCTTCAGCTGGCCCTGTTAGCAGTCTCTGGATTGTTGACAGTGGAGCTTCTGGTCACATGACAGGGGATTTGTCGCTGCTGTTCGACATTAGAAACATCAATGGCGGATATGTAGCATTTGCTGGGAACAAAGGAGGTTACATTACTATGGAGGGTAGTGTGTGTAATGGTATTGGGAGTTTTGAGAAGATCTCGTATGTGAAACAAATCGATTATAATCTGCTTAGTGTCAGCCAAATCTGTGATAAACAGTTTTCTGTATTCTTTGATGACAAATCTTTCTACATACTCAAACCCGACTTTGTACTTCCAAAAGAGTGGATCATGCTGAAAGCACCGAGAGTGAATAATCTTTACATTCACGATATGTCAAAGGCAATGACAACTCAAGGCCAAGTAACGTGTTTCCTCTCCAAGGTTACAGAAAAAGAATCTATTATGTGGCATAGGAGGATGGGACACATTCATCTTAGAAAAATGAACCATCTGGTGAAGAATGGAGTTGTCAAAGGCGTTAATGTCAAAAAATTCCATCTAAATGACAAGTGTGTGAGTTGCAAGAAGGGAAAGTAGCACAAACAATCCCACAAACCAAAGAAAGTAAACTCTATGGAATTGCCACTTGAGCGTTTGCACATGGACATTTCCGGACCTGTCAAGCGTAAAAGTAATGCTGGAGAGTTATATTGTCTTGTGGTTACTGATGATTAATCCAGATTTTCGTGGGTAATGTGCTTGCATCATAAGAGCGACACTTTTAACATTCTTAAAGTTCTGTTCACTCGATTAGAGAATATTTATGGTCTGAAGATCAAAAGAATTCGGAGTGATAATGGGACTGAGTTCTAAAAAGCACAGATGGATGCTCTTTGTGAAGATAAAGGAATTCATCATGAATACAGTGCTCCGTATACCCCTCAACAGAACGGTGTCGCAGAAAGGAAAAACAGGACTCTTATTGAAGCGGCGAGAACAATGCTTGCGGATTCTAATCTTCTAGTAATGTTTTGGAATGAAGCCATATACGCAGCATGTTATACACTAAATCGTGTGTTAACAGTGAAGAAGTTTGGCAAAACTTCTTATGAACTGTTGAATAGACGAAAGCCAAACTTGGAGTATCTAGAACCATTTGGAGCACCGTGTACTATGGTTAATCCATCTGAGAAGTTTGCACCAAAAGGTGAAGAAGGATTCTTTGTTGGATATGCAACCCCGCTCAAACGGGTATTCAACAAATGAACTCGTCAGGTAGAGGAGTGGGCTAACGTTGAAGTTCAACGGTATACTCAGAATGTACAAGGTAGCAGTCTAGATTCGATGTTTGATTACAAAGATTTCATTGATTCACTCAATCTAGATGACTTGGTTGAAAAGGCTGTATTAAGATTATATTACGAGTGTGAAAACTCAGTGACATCACCGTTGGTGCGTTCGATCACCGTAACTCCTCCAACAGCTTCTAATGATGCTAATGTTCCTGCAGCAGAAGAAGAAGTGTTCCAAGAAGCTTCCACAACTCTTAATTCATCATAATCGGAATATGATGATGTTGTCACAAGTGAAGCTATTCTAGATTATGCTATAGAGACACCTCCAGTGAATCCAATTCCAAATAGTGCTTCATCATCTAACTTGGGTAATGATCTGGATTCGACAGAGAATTTGACTACTCAAACGGGAGTGCAAGTACCTGATTATCCGGAATCTCGGATTCATCGTATTCACCCGCTCGAGCAAGTAATTGGTGATCCTGGTAGCAGTGTAATGACTAGAGGGCAACTTCGGAATGCAAACTCACCAGAAAATCTTGGCGCTCTAGCTTTATATGCTAAAATTCAGAAATCTGGTTGTCAGAATGACTGGTCTTTTGCTTGTTATGTTTCGCAGGTTGAGCCGCGGACGAACAAGGATGCTCTTTTGGATGATGCTTGGGTAGAGGCAATGCAAGATGAGTTATTGCAGTTTCAGAAACTGGGAGTGTGGACACTAACAGATTTACCTCCAGGCAGAAAGAAGATTGGAACCAAATGGGTTTTCAAGCGCAAAAAGGATGACAGAGGCGTAATCGTGAGAAACAAAGCTCGACTGGTAGTTCTAGGATTTCATCAAGTGGAAGGAATCGACTACAACGATATTTATGCACTTGTAGCACATTTAGAAGCAATTCGTATATTTCTGGCGTTTGCTTCATACAAGAAATCCAAGGTGTATCAAATGGACGTTAAGAGTGCGTTTCTTTATGGTGTGGTCAAGGAAGAAGTTTACGTAGGTCAACCACCAGGCTTTGAGGATCCTATCCACCGGGATAAGGTCTATGTTCTGAACAAAGCATTATACGGGTTGCACCAAGATCCACGCCAATGGTATGAGGAGCTGAGCACGTACCTTCTATCCAAAGGATTCAAACGGGGTTTGGTAGATTGCACTCTGTTCACCAAATGAACAGGTGATGACTTGCTTCTAGTCCAGATTTATGTTGATGACATTATTTTTAGATCTACTAATGAACTTTTGTGCAGAGAATTCAAAAAAGTGATGCAGGAAATGTTCGAAATGAGTGCGATGGGAGAGATGCAGTTTTTCCTCGGCCTGCAGGTGTAACAAAGACCAACGGGGATCTTTATTCACCAGACAAAATACGTTTCTGAAGTCTTGAGCCGAATCCAGATGGAAGATTCGAAGCCGATGGATAGCCCGATCCAACCTAATCACGGGATTGGAGTGGACGCTAAGGGGGAGCTGACTGGTCCTTTTACATACAGAGCAATCGTTGGATCTCTGATGTATCTCACCGCATCCAGACCAGATATAATGTTTGCCACATGTCTCTGCGCGTTATATCAGTCGAAGCCGAAACAGAGTCATCTCGCAGCTGTCAAACGAATCCTACGATATCTGAAGGGTTGTCCGTCGAGCGGACTATGGTACCCTAATGATGATAATTTTTACCTAATTGCTTTTAGTGATGCAGATTGGGGCGGTTGTGATAAATACAACAAATCCACAACGGCTGGATGTCAATTTTTGGGGAGCAGGCTCGTAACCTGGCAGTGCAAGAAGCAGACGGCAGTCACACTATCCACATGTGAAGTAGAATATGTGTCAGCTTCTAGTTGCTGCTCACAAGTTCTGTAGATTCAACAACAGATGGTCGATTACGGCTTGTAATTTCTTAAAACCCCTATACACTGTGACAACAAAGCTGCAATTGCATTAACTAAAGACACGGTCAATCACTCAAAAGTTAAACATATCCGGATTAAGTATCATTTTATCTGTGATTGTTATGCCAAAGAATTGATTGACATATTCAAAATCCACACTGATTACCAACGTGCAGATCTTTTTACCAAAGCTTTTGATAGATCTCGATTCGAGTTTTTGTTAAAAGCTAACGGTATAAAAGAAAAACAAGACTGATCATCACTTATGTTTATCATTTTTAGTTTTTAGTTTTACTGTTTTTCAAAAAATCAAAAACCCAAAAATATGTTTTACATTTTAGTGGGAGTTTTAGATTTTCAAAAAAACCCAAAAACATTGAAAAATCCAAAAAGCGATAAAAATTAGAAAAACCCAAAATGATTTTCAGGGGAACAAGAGGAAATGATAGTACATCAGTGGGGATCTAACACATGCTAAAGATTTGAAATGTTATATAAGCCGTGCGTTGAGTGTATGCGATGTGCTGGTAGGCTTCGTAGACCTATTACAGTGTGTTAGATATATACATATCAAACGAATTATAATGTGCTTGAACTCCTCATTGGCATATGGTCTTAGTACTGTAATTTCGTTTGATAGGGTATTTGTACAAAACTTGGAGGTTTCGGGTCGTTATGTTACTAGTTATCTGGGGATAGCCTCTCTGATCTTCTGTCGTAAGGTTTTACGGACCTAGATCTGACAAGGTATCTTGCTAAAAGAGCTTTAACGCCAAAACCTAAAGTTACCGAATTGAGGAACTTTCCATGTATGACGATAAACAAAGATTATCTAATCATTGATGCAAATCATGATTGATATTAGCCCTCAACCTGGTAGAGTGCATATGTTACTCTGCAGCATTGATTTGCTGACCTGTACACCTCTGTGCCTCAATACCTTGTAAAATAACAGATAACAAATGCATAATCACGTGCTACAATGAGTCTTTGTGCAAATTATTCCTTGATACGGGAGTATGTCGTGTGTGTGGGAACCACAAACAATTTTGTGTATGCGATAGATAATCGTATCAAACACTGTATAAAAGTCTATATGAGAGCTTATGTGGATAACAATATCAGCAATTGCTGGATCACATATTGACTTTAATGATATTAAACACTAAAGATCAACGGTGTGATCAGATTTCTCAAAAACTGATATGATCCTCTTACCGGAAATCACAAAATGTTTACTGCGTTATGTTTAATTCCTGCATTTTACATTTGTTCAAAATTTACAAAAACTCAAAAAGATTTTAGGTGTGTTTTAACATAAATTTCAGAAAAACCAAAAAGATTTTACATTTCTGTATTATTTTTTATAACGGATGGTGATTGATGGTCGTTTTCTGAAACTTTATGAACCATTTGAGTTTTGTGACTTTAAAATGAGAAATGATGAATGTTGGATGCTTAAAAGATGAGAAACAGATTGAACGGGATCCGTTTTGAGATTTGGTAAAATGTTCAAAATTTCCAATCTCCATTCGCCCCTTCGATGGGTCGAATGTGGAATTTTCCTTTACATTCGAGCTTTTTAAAACGGTCGAATGTGAGTGTTTATGTGTATTTTACACATTCGAACCCTGTTTCTACCTTCGAGCCTTTCATTAGGGTCAAATGTGGAAATAGTCTCACCTTCGCCCATATAAAAGGGTCGAATGTGGAGCCTATATAACCCAATCTGCACGTTCGAACCTTCATTTCAAAACTTTTTCAAATTTCTCAGATAACCACACCTTGTTGCTTGTTTTTTCTAAATCTTATATAATTGTTCCTTAGTCTTTTCTGATCATTTCCATATCAAAATTACAGGTAATGGACAAGGAATGAAGTCAGAATGATTAAATCTTTGTTCGAACCCTAGAACTGAATCGTTTGATGTTTTAGAGACTGTTATAGATGCAATTCTGGATTAGGATTGTATGTTTTGGGGGGAGAATACACCAAAATCAGGGTTTAAAACACATTGAATTGTCAAATTTATTTGTTTAAACGTATAAACCCTAAATTTTGGGGAAAAACATACAATAACTGAACAATTGTTGCAATTGATGGTTGAAAAAGCTTAGTCAGACATGTTAGTAGGCAAACAAATGAGAATGACATGTTTAAATTTTCAAAATCAGAATCTGAAAATTGGTCATATGAACAGTCTAGTTCGACCGTTCAAAAAGGGTCGAAAGTGGCCTTTTAGGTCGAAGGAGACTTGTTCATAGGAGCGAAAGTGGAATAAAGGTCGAATGTACATTTTTAATCAAAATTTTCACATTCGAACCTTGTTTTCCACATTCGAACCCTGGATTTTTCACATTCGAACCCACGTATGGTCGAAGGTGGACTTCCAAAAACCAAAATTTCAATTTTGCAAATTTTGTCCGTTTTTAATGAATTTTCATGATTTCTTTTTGCAGATTTTCAAATAGCAGAACCTCAAAAGACTGATATTCTAGCAGGATCATCTGATAAAGTTGCCGGAAAGAAACCCAAGGAAGAATTACAATTTGAAGAGGCTCACAACTGCTGTGCATTTCTTGGCGATGTCAAGAAGCCTACAAAATTCACTGGAATCATAGAGTTCTTGAAGCATAGCTGAGTTGTTGATGCGATTGCCACACCTGCCATTGTTTACAAAGATCACCAAGTGGATTTTTGGAAGAATGCGATAATTGATTTTCGGGATAATCATACTGCTATTGTTAGCAACATTCAAGGAGAGCTGACTATAGTGACAGAAAGTGATATTCGCAAAGCATTGAGATTGAAAGACAAGCCGACTGATCCAAGATGTTTGTCATGGATTGACCACAGGAAGTGCTTTATAAGAATGAAGTACAACGGACCAATCACATATGGAGCCTTACACAAGGGTAAATTATGTCCGCAGTTTAAATACTTAGCTCATGTGATGTTGCTTGTATTCGGTTCCGTTAGTGGTGGCTACGATGTAATGAGAAAGAGCATCAATTCGTTGATGGTGGCTCTTATTCTGAACAAGCCGTTTAATGTATCATGGATGATTTTGGATCACATGCTTGAACCATTAAAAGGTTTGAAGAAGAAGAAGTTTTTACTATATCCCAGATTTCTTCAGATGATTTTTGATCAGAAGTACATGAAATTGAGGAAAGATCCGACACAGATTGTAGTACAAGATCATATGAGCTTGAGCACATTGGTGAGGATGAAGGGTTATAAAGGGGTTCCTGAAAATGAAAGACCACCCCTGAAAAATTTATTAGGACACTTGATTAATCCTGATTATCAAGATGCAGGTGTTGATAAGGCTAGGAATGCGAATAGTGAATCCGACAATGATGATCCTTTATTCCATGTGGTTCCTGAAGCAAAAAGAAAGCGATAGGTAGTGAATGTTGGTGCTAAGTCTGGGAAGGGAAAAACTAAAGTTGTTGAAGAATCAACACCCTCTGCACCTAAGAGACATAAAACCATGGCTAGGAAGAAAAAGTCTGGTAAAACCAAGACATTGTTGGTTGATGAAGAGTCTATTGATTCAGAAGAGACTCAAGAAGATGAGAGGTGGGATTCTGCTGATGAGACTGTTAAGAAAACCAAGCCCAAGGCCACTGTGGCTAGTGAATCTGAAAGTCTCAACAAGACCTTAGAAGAGCAGAGATTGAAGAGCCCGATTGTGATAGACGATATAGATATGAGTCTTGGCATGGATGCAGAAGATTTTAGTGGATCACCAATGATTGGTGAAAAACAGAAGAAGTCCATGTACAAGAAGCAATCAAAGGCCGATGAGATTGAAAAGCCAATGAAGAGGAGAGCGAAAGAAGTAGAAATTTTGATTGCAGGAAAGAAAGCTCCTGAGGTATCGAGTTCCAAATCTGCTACTCCCATAACATCCCCAGCAGCAAAGAAACAGAAGAAATCTGCTGCTGAGAAAACTGCTGATCCAACAGAAGACTTTAATGAGGCTATGGAAAGAGTCTTAAACAAGTTTAAGAAAAAGACTCCAGTTGTTGAGGCTTCAACACCAAAGGTTACTGTATCTGATGATGTGATGAATATAGTGAACCGGAAGCTTGCAGATATGATGAAGATTATTAACCAGCAACATCAAGAGATTGAGCAGTTGAGAGGTAATGATAGAAAAATATTGGATATTGTTGAATCTTCATAGGAGAGTCAAGAAAGTTTGGAAGCAAAGATGAAACAACTTCAGGATGAAAATCAAAAGTTGTTAAAACATGAACAGAGAAATACGAAAAGATACATTTCTTTGAGACTCGAGAATAAGCAAGTGAAGAAAGATAATAAGAACTTAAGGAAGCTGATTGACGATCTTTATGAGAAAGCTCCCCAGTTGAAAGAAGGAGAGGAAGATAAAGAGCGTGAAGAAGAGCTTGTTCACTTCGAACCATCTGAATGAGAAAAAGAAGAAGAAGATGAAGAGTTAGAACATGATGCCGGTGATGCTCCTGAGAAGAAAGATGATGATGACAAAGATGGTTCTGGAGATGATTTTGATAACAGTTCTGCTAGTGATGATAATGATGACGATGATGATGATACTGGTATGTATAAATGTGAGAAGAGAGATGCTGGAAAAGATGCAGGAGAATCTAGTTCGAAGGCTCCTGGTGGTAACACTGATGATGATGATATTTTCTGGAACGAAAAGATCAGATCTTTATCCGATGAGGATAAAAAGTTATATCACCAGTTGTTGACAAAGAAAGTCTGGACGATTGAGTTGACAGGAAAGTTTCCTGAAATATTTGAATCAGATGATATGAGATTCGAGCTTGAGTATAATGATCCTGATCATGAAGACGGTGAAGTTTCTACAGCAATTTCTAAAGAAATACTAGAAGGATTGGCTAAACAAGTTGGGAAATCTCTTGAAGAGTTGATGAGTGAGAATCAGGTTCCTAACATTCCTGAGAAAGAAGCAGGAAATCACTCTGATGATAGAGATACTCTAGTGTTTGAAGATGTTGAGATGGAGGATATTACTAGTGAGGAATATCCAGAATATTTCAAAGATAAACAGGATTTTGCATTTCCTGAATTTTCTGAAGAAATGTTAAGCCAAGCTGAGAAACTTGCACGTGAAAAGAGTAAGAAGTTCGTTGATGAAATCTTCAAAAATTCAGAAAGTCAGAAACCAACTGTTGAACAATCTGACTGTAACATTTCGCATTTAATACTTGTACGTTACGATTATTTGAATAAAACGTCAAGTTTCATTATTATTTCGTCTTTTAAAAATTATTTGTGACGCATTTGGACCCCTAATACTATATTATATATATAGTATACCTATATATTAGATATAATTATCAAAAAAATTATAGGCTGGGGCCGGGATTCGAACCCGAGCCCTCAGCCGGGTCAACAGCATCAAACAGCTCAACCATCTGGACTACACGACAATTGTGTTATATCTCCAATCTGTTTTAAATATATAGTGTATTTATATATTGACAGTTGACTTAGAAAGTCAACTGTGACAACGAATTTCCATAATCAACACAATTACACGCGTGTTTGATCTTATTATGGTATGATTGCACGATTGCTTGACTAATACGCGTCAAATACACGATCAATTATCATCAATCATTTCCAAAATCGTGCCAATCAGTCGCGTCATCATCATTAACGAGTCAACTTACCAATTCAGCGATCCAAACCCTCTCCCTATAAATTGAATCCACCAAAACATTCTACACTTGCCGAAATCTCTCTCTCAATCTAAAATTTCTGTTCTTAATTCATCTTTCGAAGCATTAGGTTCGTGTTTGACTAATTCAGTTGACCGGACATCTAAACACAATTCGTGTTTGTAAGTATTCTTTTCCTTGTGGGTTTTATTCATCGGCATACACACAACAATAACCCCATAATTAATTGGGTTATTGTTGTGTAAATCGTATAATTGATAATCTAGGGCTCGATCGTGATGAATTGGGGAAGAACACATTTATGTGCATGATTATATATTTTTAACGAACTGGAATCAAACACAACCACTGATCTAGATCAAGTGGTTGTGTCTGATGTTTGTAAGTCAAAACACACGGGTTCGAGTCCCACAGGCAACGGTTTTATTCCTTTTCTTTTAAAAGCTTTATAAATCAAGATTCAACATGGTTATATAATTAAATTAAACTGAGATTTATTCGTTCTCAGGGTCTAGACCAGTTGGTCTGGGCTTGTGATTTAAAACACACGAACCGGCCAAGGGCCCAGGTTCGATTCCCAGCAACATCAAAAATTTTTTTACAACATTAAAGCTTTATATATATTTACTTGTATTTTTTAAAATTAGTTTTAAAATACTAAAACAACTTTATAAATTCTACAAAAATTATTTACTTAATATATATAATAAATAATTCAAGTTTATTCAATTTTATTTATAAAATTCTATAAAAATATCAAAACGATTATATAAATTTCCACAAAAATTATTCTGTGTTTTTATAACATTAAGCTTTTCTGAAATGATTTTTAATTTTTGAAAAATCATTTATTTAATATTTTTAATCAATTTTTGTTAGTTTTAATCATAAATAAATCATAATAAATTTATTTTTCAATATTTTTGCACCAAAATTTTATATAAATTATTTCTGATTATTTGGAACAGAAACACAATTTTTAAATTAATAATTCTGTAAATTTAATATTTTTAAATATTAAAGTTATATTTTGACGATTTGTAATAAATAGATTTAATATTCTATTTTTAAGAAAATAATTTTATAAAAAATATTTTCATACTTAAAACTTTATATTGTGACCATCTTTAATTTAAAATTTACAAAAAGACTTTTGTTTATTTAATTATCAAATTTCTCTTATTCATTAAAGCTTTTATTTATTAATCCAACGAATGTTTATCCCCAATTCGAAACCCTAGAAAATACTTGTAGACTAGATAGACTTAGACTTATTTGTTACCTTATACATAGGGTAATACTTGGCAATCTTTAGGGCTACACTTATACTTTTCTCGAGACTTAATACTTTGCTAAGGTGGGTTTACGTAACCATGTTTATGCAATTCTTTATACTTGCAACATTATACTTAAGCAATTCTACGTACATGTCTAGTTGTAAACTTTAATGCCTCATGGTTTAGACAACCACAACAGTTTCAACAAGTTTCAACAATACATAATCATTAGCTATGGCCAAGCCGGCGATACTCAATAATAGGCCTATTGGATTGACAATCCCACCTAGATTCGTTGACCATCTTTTATGGGGAGCGCGGGTGATTGTTATCGTTCCAACATAATATTAAGGTGAACCGTGGATGACGGGATGGACCTAAACTAGTCGGAGGTTTGATTATGTCGATTCAACATTTCATGTTTATTCATGTAGACTTAAACTTACGATGGACATATGAATTGCTAAACTTTTATACTTAAACTTATTTGCTTGACATGGCTTATGTATTCTCACCAACTTCTAGTTGACCCTCCCCCCATTTTTACAGCTCAACAGGAAATAATGATGCATGAAGACTAGAGTATTAACATGAGAAGACAAACTGAAGTCTATGCTTGTTTGGTTTTTGTGATGTATTAGATTTCCACTTAAAACTCCTTATGTATTTTCATTTTTGGATATTTGCACTTTAAATTAATTTCAATTAAAATTTGATTACCATGTGCTACTGTATACTCATTCTTACGTGACACCTCGATGTTTCCGCCATCGGTTGGGGTGTTACACTGACGATCTGAAAAGTTTATTGAGGAAGTTGAACGAAAAAGAAGCCAACCAACCAAAGACTGAAATTCAGGGAGGTTTCTATAAATTTCACAACGAATTATTCAAGGGAAGAGCTCTCGGGTGGAAATATCTAAGACAATTAAGGTGTGTTGCAATTAAGTGGGAAAAGGGAATTCTGTATTTTGACAGATTCCATGATATTAAAACACTACCTTATTGGGCTGTACGCGACGTTTGCCGACACTGTAAGGTGAAACTGTGAACAATGATGCAGTTGGCTACTTTGCAGATCGCATGGCTAGAGAGAGCAGAACGAAATGGGACGTGTTCACCCCACAGTATCCAAAGAGGATTGTTCATAAGAAGATCAAAGATCAGATAACAGGGTTGAACAAGGTGACTTTAAAGTATAAACCACCGACTATGTTAAAACATATTCCTTTGATGCCTATTCCACAACATTTTTCAAAAGATTTCATGTGGTGGTACTATGACTGGAAGACCGCAGAAGCTGTTATCTTGCTGAAAGATGAATTCAAGAAGATACATTTATTTGATCCAGTGTGGTTGATAAACCGCTAACACGAAGACATTATTATGCTGTATTACAACCCGATCTACTGTGAAGAGAAAGACAGCGAGCAAGCTCTGAAATACCAACGGGTGGTATGCTTGTGTTTCGCTTGGGATGTTAATGCGGGATGTGATTATGACAAGAAACTGGGGAAGTTTGTGAAGATAACGAAAGAGAAGAAGAAGCCGAAACAAACTTTTGAACCAGTCATGACGAAATAGAAGAAGACCTTATTGCGCATCAAGTTGATGAACAAGCAGATGGACGAAGAGCGAAGACAAAAGCAATCCAAGCAATAGTTGAGGGGGAGTTTGTTGATACACGTTTTACAACTAGTGCTATTGGATTGCATATTCAATTCTATTTTGCCAAAATCGTTGGGTCGAAAGTGGAATTCAAAGGGTCGAAGGTGACTTAAAAGGGTCGAAGGTAAAATATTCAGGTCGAAGGGAGAGTTTTGTAGAGAGTTGTGGGCGAACCTGCACATTCGACCTTACTTAGGGGCGAATGTGCAGGTCTATAAATAGTTTGTTTTTCATTTTCATGATAAGTTTTTGCCATTTTGTTTCCTCCATCGATCTGGTTTTCTCCCTATGGTTTTGTTAGAGTCTGAATTGTGTCTTTATCATTATAAACAAGGTTTTGTAATGTTTATCAAGTATGTTTATGAATGAAAAGGAATGTTAATGGTGATTTGTGTGTTTTGTTGATTGTATTATCATTTCGTAACTGATTCAGGGATTCCACACCTGAATTGGTAGACTTGTTTGATCAAACCTATTGTTTTTGACAATTCGATCCTCCTACATTAATAGTGGAGGCTCAATGCATATGACAGGATGCAGGTAACTGATCAACAATTTCATAAGTCAAAGAGAAGGATCTGTGTCCTTTGAGAACCATGCCAAGGGATATGTGCTAGGATATGGCAATGTATCCTCCAGTAAAATGTAGTTTGACAAGGTCAATCTGGTTGAAAACCTTGAGTACAACTTGCTAAGTCTATCACAAATGTGTGACAAAGGATATTCTTCATTTTTCACCAAAACAACAAGCAAGATCATATCACCTGAAGGCCAGAAGTTGATAGAGAAGATCATTGAAGATCATACTTTGCTGATTGCCAAACGATGTGGCAACGTCTGTGCAATGGACATTGAAAAGGACAAAGTACTGAACAATACTGCCTATTTTTCTCAAAGGCATCAACTTCAGAGATAGACCTTTGGCATAGGAGACTTGGCCATGTGAACTTCAAAACCATAAATAAAGTCATAAAAATGGGCTTGGTCAGAGGTCTACCCTTGAAAGTATACCAGTGTAAAGAAAACTATGTATCTTGCCTTAAGGGAAAACAGAAGAAGTTCTTCTATAAGTCCATTGAAGAATAAAAAACAACTGCATGTCTTCAATTACTCCATATGGACTTATTTGGGCCAGTTAAAATCATGAGCCATGGTAAGAAGAAGTACTGCTTGGTCATCATTGATGACTACTCAAGATTCACATGGGTCTTCTTATTTTCCAAGGATGAGGCAGATGACATCATCAAATTCTCCATTCTACAAGTAGAGAAACAATACTCTCTCTCTGTCAAAGTCATCAGAAGTGACAATGGGACAGAGTTCAGGAACAAAAATATGGATGAATTCTACTAGTCTAAAGGGATTGTTAGACAGTTCTTCATTCCCAGAACTCCTGAACAAATTGATGTGGTAGAAAGGAAGAATAGATTATTGATTGAAGCAGCAAGAACCATGTTAGCTGATTAATGCCTACCTCTTTATTTCTGGGCTGAAGCAGTCAACACAGCTTGTTAAGTTCAAAGTAGAGTCCTTATGACCAAAAGACATTCCAAAACTGCATAAGAAATTCTTCATGTCATTAAGCCCCTTATCTCCTTTTTCAGGGCTTTTGGATGTCAATGCTTTATCCTCAACATCAAAGACTCTATTTCAAAGTTTGCTGCTAAAGTTGATTCAGGTTACTTTCTTGGTTATTCTTCCACTAGAAAAGCCTACAAGGTATTCAATTCCAGAACCAAGATAGTTGAAGAAACACTGAATGTCAAGTTCAATGAGTCAAAACATGCACTCATTCCAGCATAACTTGCTGAACTCTTTGACCTTGACAGTTTTAATTTCGGACCTGAAAAGACTGTTACTTCATCTAAACCCACTTATTATGGTGATCAAGGGTTTAATGATGATGGTCCTCCATCATGGACTCCTAATATAATCATAAAATCAACTTTTAAACCATCAGAAGTTCATCAGACTTCTGATTCAATAACTGCTGATGAACAAACTCATACTACTGATTCAGCTCCTGCAACTACTGAAGATGTACAAATAGCTGAACCAGATATTATTGACCTCAGTGGTTTGTTGGAAGAAGTTCAAGAGCCTACTCCCATCAGTTGGATCAAATCATGGGTGATATTGCCTCAGGGGTACTCACAAGAAACCAGCTTTCCAACTTCTGCTTATTCTCAGCTTTCATTTCTCAGTTAGAACCAAAGAAATACCAGGAAGCCCTCAAAGACAACAGTTGGGTTGAAGCAATGCAAGATGAACTACTAGAGTTCAAGAAGCAATACGTTTGGAAAATTTGTTCCTTACCTCCAAACAAACAACCAATTGGCACAAGATGGGTTTTCTGAAACAAACAAGATGAGGCTGGTCTAGTCATTAAGAACAAGGCAAGACTAGTGGTATAAGGTTATTCTCAAGAAGAAGGAATTTACTATGATGAAACCTTTGCTCCAGTTGCAAGGCTTGAAACCATCAGGTTATTTTTGGCTTATGCAATATCTAACAAAATCAAAGTTTTTCAAATTGATGTAAAGAGTGCATTTTTATATGGAAAAATAAAAGAGGAAGTGTATGTTTGTCAGCCACCTGGGTTTGAGGATCCTTCTCATCCTGATTAGGTGTATAAACTAAACAAAGCTCTTTATGGGCTAAAACAAGCTCCCAGAGCTTGGTATGAAACACTTTCGACCTTTTTACTCTAAATCACTTCACAAGAGGCTCAATTGATAAAACACTTTTTATTAAACATGTTGGAAATCACATACTACTTGTTAAAATTTATGTTGATGATATCATTTTTGGTTCAACCAATTCAAAACTGTGTGATAAATTTAAGAAACTAATGCAATCAAGATTTGAGATGAGTACCATGGGAGAACTACAATACTTTTTGGGACTGCAGATCAAACAAACAATAAGTGGAACTTTTATACACCAATCTAAACATGTTAATGAATTATTGAACAAATTTTCTTCAAAAGAAGGTAAATCAGCTTCCACTCCCATGAGTCCAACCACACAAGTTGAACCAGATGATCAAGGAGAACATATTGATCAAACCATGTATAGATGTATGATAGGTTCCCTACATTATTTTATTGCTTGTAGACCAGATATTATGTTCTCAACTTGTGTCTGTGCTAGATATCAATTAGCTCCAAGGAAACCACATCTAATTGCTGTCAAAAGAATTTTTCAGATATCTGAAAGGAACTCCTACACTTGGAATTTGGTATCTTGCTTCTAGCAATACCAAATTAACAGCTTTTTCAGATAGTGACTATGCAGGGTGTAAAATGTCAAGAAAATCAACATTTGGTGGTTGTCAATTCTTAGGAAACTGTCTGGTGTCCTGACAATCAAAGAAGCAAACATCTTTGGCAACTTCAACTACTGAAGCATAGTATATTGCAGCTACAAGTTGTACATCAAAGATCCAATGGCTTCAATATCAATTACTTGATTATAGAATCAAAGAGACCAAGACCTCATTTCTTGTAGACAGTAAATCTGCCATTAGCATAATTCAAAATCCTGTTCAGTTTTCAAAGACTAAACATAATGAAGTCAGGTATCATTTCATAAGGGATTGCTATTAAAAAGGCAAGATTGAGGTGAAACATGTGACAACAGCTAATGAAATAGATGACAAATTCACCAAACCCCCTGACACATCAACATTTCAGAAGTTAGTATCAATGCTTGGGATGCTAAATTTGGAATAAGTACTGTAAGTGTGTTTCATTTTCCTGCACATATTTTGCTTTCACTTACATTATTACTAATCTATCACAAAACTTCTGAAAAACAAAAAGAGAGAAACCATTGATGTACAAAAACATCAGAATGGGGATATTTTCAGAAAAATGATTAACTTCTTCAGAAGTTATGAATAAAGTGTTTATACAAGTTCTTATCAGTGGTTAATAAACTACTAAAGAGAAAATGGGAACTACTGATGAATATTGTTCTTGATCAACAGTTTTGTCAGTAAGGGTAAATCAGACATTTCTCATTTTAGAAGTTTGACCTAGGGCGATTATAAACTTCTGATAAACACCTTTTCTCACACTTATCCTTTCAAAAAGCAAAATTCCCTCCTTCTCTCTCAAAAATACTCACAAACCCTCCCCTGCAAACAACAAAAACATTGTTCAATCCACACACACAAAACACCATGGCTCTTTCCTGCCTATATTTTTACTTGCCCTTACTTTGCTATTAATCTGTCACAACCTCTGATGACCAAAAAGAGAGACACTTCTGATGTAGAAAACATTGGAATGGGGATATTTCCAGAAAAATGACTAACTTCCAATTAAAATAATCCACAGAAGTTATAAAATGTGTTTATAAATTGTTCTCATTAGTTTTTCACAAACTACAGAAGAGTAAATGGGAACTACTGATGAATAAATCTGTTTCATCAGCAGTTTTGTCAATAAGGGCAAATCAGACATTTCCCAATTTAGAAATTTAACCTACGGCGGTTAAAAACTTCTGATAAATACCCTTTCTCACACTTATCCATTGAAAAAGCAAAAATTCCCTTCTTCTCCTCAAAAACACTCTCAAACCTTCCCTTGCTAAACCAAAAACACTGTTCAATCAAAATACACCATGGCTCTCGTACTAAAAAAGGGACACAATCAAAGAGGCTACTTCGTGAAAGATTCAACCTGGTCCCAATACGACGAAATCAATGATTTAATCGTTAAATCCCAGTTCTACACAGCTTTCACCATTGATCTTCCAATTCACATTCAAACTCTAAATGAGTTCTGGGCTAATGCCGAGGCGGTGACTGTGAACAATAAAGTGATTTCCCTCAAATCAACCATCTAAGGGAAAGTTATGGCGATCACACCAGCCACTCTGGAAATATGACTTGGTCTAGATGATGCTGATGCACGAGAACAAATTCCCAATGCTGATATTCAACTAGCCATGACTGAGTGTGGTTACCAAGGTACTCTCTCACATGCTACAATTTATAAGAAATATTTTGATCCAAAATAAAAACTTTTGTTTCATTACATAATCATGTGTTTAAGTCCTAAAACTGGATCTTATGATCAGATGCCCTCAACTTTTCAACCTAATTTTCATTCAATTGTGAATGAAACAACTTTCAGGGCATCATTAGTTTTCTTTAATGAGTTGGTGTTGCATCACTATAGAGGATCAGATTGTAAGAAATCTACTACGTAATCATACAAATGAAGTAATTTAGGTGCGCAATTCCTAAATCACATGCAAAATGATATAAACAAATCAGAACACGATTAAATCCTTTTCAATAAACATTTTCATTCATAAACATTCAAATACACTTGAAAAAGGTTAGGTTTACAATGAAAGCTGATGATCAAAAAGTTCTAGACCTTAGAGAGAACACACACACAAAACCTAGGCAAAATGACCAACTATTAACACCGAAATTAAAATCAAAACTATATATAGGCATGTTCATTTGACCCATTGCATTGGTCGAATGAACCCTTCGACCTTGACACAGGCTCGAACCAAAACTTATAACCATTCAAATCTTCCTTCGACCTTTATAATCTCCCATCGACCTCACGCTAGGTCGAATAACACTTCAGAATACAAAGACAAAATTACACTTTCTGTCCTTAATGTATCACTGAAATTATGAAACATGCCCTTTTTTATTTTTTTTGCATTTTATGTCCAAAATTTGCTTTTTTATTGCATATTATGTCCTTTCTGACTAACTGGGTTAGATTTCTTAGTTAACCTCAAAACCATTAGGGGTATTATTGTCCATTATCACATTAAGGACACAAAGTGTAATTTTGTGCTTTTTTAATTATACTTTTATTTGTGCGACCCACTCACCACCACTTCATCTTCAACCTCCACCCACCAATACATTAGTTTAATTGTGGGACCCACCCACCACCACTTCATCTTGAACCTCCACCACTTCATCTTCAACCTACACCCACCACCTCTTTTTATAAACCCTAAAACCTGCCGTCATCCCAAATATAAACTGTTCTTCGTCAAGCCCTTGGAGAAAGAATTCGACCGGTTTTAACTATCAACAAGATGGACAGGTTTTAACTGCCAAGGCCCACCCTGGCCATGAAAAGATCTGCCTGTGATTATAAGTTTGATGGTTTCAATGCTGAGTAATATATCCAAGAGTTTGATGATCATTTTGTTAAGGTAACATCTAAAATATGGCTTATGCTTGTGTATGAAAACTAGACTTCGTTTGTTAAAATTTATGAATTTGCCATATCAAGTTTAGTAACATTGGCTAGATGTATCCAAGTGATTTTGGTATCGGAATAACAAACTTGTGTATGAACTTTAGAACACGATGATAATGTGTAATTAGATGAACCATTTTCAAACTTGAATGGTATTTCTTATTTTGTAAGGTTGATGGTGGAAGCAAAGGACATATTTCGTATCAGTTTGTGCATCGATTATTGAACTTACTGTTGGTTTGGACGTAGCAACGGCAACTGCCGAGAGACATTTTTACTCATTGAACCTTGTAATGTCGGATTTGATAAACGTATTAGTGATGATGTTACGAACTATTGTTATTTTGACTCAAAAACCAAGAAGTGGACCACTAAGAGCACCGGCTCTGCAACTTGCAAGCGCGGGTTTGTTCCGTTCAGTTATGAACCAATTAAGCAGATTATTAACACATGCATGAACGACAAGAAATATCCGTTGTGGCCTATGTTGACTAAGCTTGGTGTTACCATGAAGTCTGAAGAGAAGGAGTTGATGGGTAAGGCATTCATGAAACGTGTTATGCAGAATTGGTATTTATATATGTAACAGATTATATTATACAAATAATATGATTTTGGTTAATATAGTGATTTATATTTGGGATGATGGCGGATTTTAGGGCTTATAAAAAGAGGTGGTGGGTGGAGGTTGAAGATGAAGTGGTGGAGGATGAAGATGAAGTGGTGGTGGGTATGTCCCACAAATAATCTAAAGTATTGGTGGGTGGAGGTTGAAGATGAAGTGCTGGTGAGTGGTTCCCACAAATAAAAGTAAAATAAAAAAAAAACACAAAATTACACTTTGTGTCCTTAATGTAGTAATGGACAATAATACCCCCGATGGTTTTGAGGTTAACTGAGAAATCTAACCCAGTTAGTAAGAAAGGACATAATATGCAATAAAAAAGCAAATTTTGGACATAAAATGCAATAAAAAAATAAAAAAGGGCATGTTTCATAATTTCAGTGATACATTAAGGACACAAAGTGTAATTTTGTCAAATACAAAAAAACTTTATGATAAACATCGTTTTATGTAAATCCAAAGCGATATTCACATTCGTGGACCTACAAACTCCCCCTTGAATATTGTGTGGATTGTTTTCTTTGATAATCAAGCGTCTTGTTCATCAGTTTTATTCTCAGATTCTTCTTTTGCTTCATGCTCATTTCAGGTTCTAGTTTGCGTTTGTGCGAAACTTTCTTCACTTCCTGAACTTTCACATACTTTCCCAGTTTCTTGTTATAATCACATCCCGCATTCACATACCATGCGAAACAGAAGCATACGACTCCGTAAAACTTCATAGCTTGTTCCACATCTTGAACTTCAAAATGTATCGGATTGAAATACAGCATATTGATATCTTCACTTGAGCAATTTATCATCCACATAGGATCAAATATGCGTATTTTCTTGAATTCAGTCTTCGGATCTTTATCTTTCAACACTATCACTGCTTCAGCTATCTTCCAATCATAATAGCAAAATACGAACTCATTACTGAAATGTTGTTGAATATGCATCAACGGTATCCTCTTCATCACAACAGGAGGCTTATACTTCAGTGTAATTCTTTTCATGCCGGTAATGGGATCAATGTCTATATGTTCAATACGTTTAGGATATTGAGGCCTAAACAAATCCCATTTGGTTTACTTTATCTTGACATCTTCTCAGCAAACCATCCAACCGCATTATTATTCAAAGAAGCACCACTCATCGTGTGTCTACAAACATCTCTAATGTCATGAAATCTGTAGAAGTACAAGATCCCTTTCTCCCACTTCACACCTATACACCGTAGCTGTCTGTAACCTCGCATATTTCCAAATTCTTTTTAATTTTCTATCATTCGGATTTTTCATTTGTATTCTTTATTTTTAGTTCGAACTATCATGTCGTTTTAAGAAGTTTAATCATGTAAGTTATCCATTATCTAATTCTTATTTATAATATTTTAATTTAGCCTTATCCGCATTCTAACTAATTCAAATTCGTGAGATTTTTGTATGGATAATTCATTCTATTCATTGGATCCTAATCGAAATCGTAAACCAACATAAACTGCCTTGAATTATGCGATAATAACCACTCTAAGTCGCTTAAGTATTCAAATTTTCGAAGATAAACATAAACTGGGTTTAAACCATAGATAAACATCATCGATTCTCTTTCATTATCGGTTCTTACCATATAAATACCCATCCCCATATCCTCTGCATTCATTCCAACTCAAACCCCCACAAGTAATCACTCTAATCGTCACTCTGTTAATCGAACCTGTTTGCTCGTTTATGTTTCTCGTATTTTACATCACTTCTAGTAAGTTTTAATTCAATTATTTCATTCAGGTTATTCGACTAGTTTTAGGTAATAAAAACCCTAAGTTAAAACTAAGAATTATCAAGGTTTTGATGGGTAATTAAACGATTAGGGTCGGGTCTGGTTTAGGTAGTTTTTGGGGAAGAAGACGATCAGTGGCTAAGGTTTTAAACATTCTGGTCGCGTCAACAATCAACTGATTATGTAGAGCAGCTGGTTGGTTAGTCACTTTATAAAGAAACAGACTCAGGTTCGATCCCTGTGAGAACAGAGTTTTGTGTAGTTTTTTTTTAGAAACAGATCATTACAGTATGTTTAAAAAACTTAGTCACAGATTATACACTAACTGATCTTGTAGACGAGTTGGTTTGCTTGGCTTGTTATGTTCAAGATGACCCGGGTTCGATTCTAGATTGAACCGGGTTTCATATACTTTTTTTTAAAGCTAACTATTATTACTAAATATGTTAATTATTATAAAATTATAGTATAAACCTTGTTTTGTTCATAAATAATTCATAAAAACTCTGTTTTTAGTGATGCAAAAGCATACATTTTTCTAAAATTATTTCTAATCTAATGGATCAAAGATATAAAATTTTCGATAGAAAAATATATATTTTTATGTTTTTATCCTATTATTTTATTTAAATCTATGGTATAAATAAATTGTTTTAAATACAAAATAAATAGAAAATAATTTATAGAAAATATTTTTCATAATTTCAAGACTTATATCTTTTAGTCTATATAAAAAAATGATAATATTTATTATTATATTTTTAAATAAACAATTAATATTTAAGCGTCTTTCCCCAAAACTATAGAACTCTAATCGATTGACTTAGAAGTCTTAGACTTGTTAGACTTGTGACACTTAAACTTTATAATGCCAAATCTAGGTTAATACCATTGGGAATAAATTTACCTGCTATTGCATACTTGGGATTTTGCTTGCTTGCTAAGGTGAATTTACTTATCCCTACACTTTTACAGGTTTTCAATGCTTTTCGGGGTGAAACATGTTAAACTTTATTCTTTAAACTTATGCAATTCAACTATGTGTCTTGTGTGATTCTTTTTGTTGCGTGTCTTAAACTTGCTAAGTGAACTCAACTAATACTTGGATAATCATTAAATTTGATCAAGCCAACAGTAACAATGATAGATATATTGGATTAACAACCCCACCTAGATTCGTTGACCATGTCTATGGAGAGCACGAGTGATTGGAACTGAAACTTAAACTTAGGTGAACCATGTCTATGAGATGGACCTTTAAACTTTGTCAACATAGGGTTGATTATGCCCCAGTTTGATGTGGTTTTGTTTTCACATGTATGCCCTAGTTGTTACATATTGACACATAATTGTATGCTTACACTTTATGATGCTATACTGCGTTTTGACAAAAAAAAAATTATGTACTCTCACTAACTTTATAGTTGACCCCCTCTATTTTCCAAAACTTAACATGTTTTAGGTATTCGGTTTTGCTTGGAAGTTAACATTTGCTTGTGGATCACATAGGAGCTGAAGCCTTAGATTAAACATGTTATTGTCATTTTAACTTATTTGATTTGTATGAAAACTGTTTGTAATCTATTGAAACGTTTATTCGTCACCATGAGCTATTGAGCAATCGTCACTACGTGGCACCCTGATGTTTCCGCCATCAGTTGGGGTGTTACACTGTCTCAAGTATTTCCATCCCAACGCTTTTCCTTTGAAAACTCTGTTGTGATATTTGTAGAACCCTCCTTGCACTTTTGCAATAGGTCTATTAGCCTCTTTCTCTGTCAACTTCCTCACCAACTCTTTGAGCTCATCAGATTGTTTGTATGTCTGTTTCTGATTGGCTTCTTTTCCAAACACTTCATCAATAATCTTCTTTCCTTTCTGTTTAGCAATCTTTTCAACTTCATTAAGTGTTTGTTCATTGATCTTAGGTATCACTAAATCCTCTTTCTGTTTGAAATATTCTGGATATTCTTCATGTGTAATATCTTCAATCTCAATGTCTTCAAACACAGGAGTATCTTGATCATCCGAGTGATTACCTGCTTCTCTAACTGGAATGTTAGGAATCTCATTATCATTCATAATCTCTTCTGGAGACTTCCCTGAGAATCCGGTTAAAAATCGAATTCAAGGATTGATTAAACGAAAACAACTCGGTTTCAGACGGGAGATTCGAGACGAGACAGAAATATACTATAACAAAGTCATCACAGATTCATATTAATTCTGAAACGGTTACAGACACTGTCATCAGTAGGATAAACATCTATCTCGGGGCCGGGGGAGGTCGGGCATGACCTCCCCCTTGAGAGCATTCAAAGCATAAACTCAAATCTACAAATGAAAACCAACACATGAGATTGCTATTTATAGTCCAAAACCATAAGTCACCTTCGCCCATTTAAGGAGGTCGAATGTGGAACTTTTCCACATTCGCACCATCTCAAACGGTCGAACCTAGACTTAGGTTTCGGTCTATATTCACAAATGCATCAGATCCATAAAATGCCCTTATGGATCACCACAATCTCATGTAATACAATACAAGACTCAACCCTAGTCTATTCGACAGTGACGTCCACATAATAGTGCATCAACATTCCCAACTTGCTTGGCTATACCATCTAAAATCTCTTTAGATACAGCAGTAGAGACTTCCTCATCTTCAAGATCTTGATCGTTGTATTCAATCTCAAATCTCATATCATCGTTCTCAAATATCTCGGGGAATCTTCCAGTCAATTCAATCATCCACACATTCTTCTCAAACATTTGACGATATAATATTTTATCCTCTTCAGATAAAGCTTTAATCCTCTAATTCCAGAAGATACTATTATCTTCATCCACATTCTCACCAGGTGTCTTCTTTGAACTAGACTCGCCTGTTTCACCTTTATCTGTATCTCTTTTCTCAAATGAAAACTGTTTAGCATCTTGATCATCATCATCATCTGAACTTTTATCATCATTCTTATTTCCACTCTTACCTCCTGCATCATCATCATGATCAGATGTATCACCAAACTCATCATCATCACCTTCCTCATCAGACTCTTCATAATCAACCTGTTCTTCTTCTTTATCCTCCTCTTCCACCTCTGAAGCAGTTTGATCTTCTTTGTATTCATCTTTCCATGAGTAATCAACATCTTATTTTAAGTTTCAAGCTGTTTCACTTTAGCTTCCAATTCTTCTTGATTAGCTTTAGAAGATAAAACAATCTGGAACATTGTCTTTTCATCTTGCTTTATCTATTTGATCTCAGCTTGTTGTTGATTAAACGCTTTCATAACATTCTCAATCTGACGATTCACAGCTTCCATTACTTCATTAGAAACGGTAACTGTGGAATGGATGATTTAGCAACTGGTGTAGCAGTAGGTTTTGTTGTTTTATTTTCTGAACTTGTTCTAAAACATTATTCAGTAATGCAGAAAAGTTTTCAGGATCAGCCTGAGATGATGGATCAGTTGTAATAGCTTCCTGAACAACTTTCTTCTTCTTCACAGCTGGGATGTGATTGGTGTTGTAGCTTTTGAGCTTCATATCTCTAGGACTTTCTTTCCAACTAATAACAAGTCAATCTCCCTATCTCTTTTCTTCTTGGGAGCTTCTTTCTTTGACATTGTTTTTCCTCTAACTTTCTTTGACTTAATACCAATAACAGGAGAACCTTGAAAGTCAAAATTATCACAAGTCAAATCATAATCCTCATCTTCTAACACTCTGGTTCTCTATTCTTCAACAACGTTTTCTAAACCTTCAATTTCACCAACCTTAGTGGCCTTGGGTTTGGTTACTCTTGCTGTTTCAGCATTTGAATCCCACTCAGGATCAACTTGAGTCTCTTCTGAATCTACAGACTCTTCATCAATAAGTAAGGACTTTGGTTTACCCTTACCTTTCACAGTTTTTGTGATACCCCGCAATTTAAGGTTCTCGCTTTAACTAAACTCTAGTTACATTCCTTGCATTCTACTTAACTAGGGTTATCTAGATAGGACACACGCTGCATAGTTATAGGTTAATAACTGCATGAAGAAGTAATTATTACTATACTGTATACATGATTAGTGAATCTCGGACGTTGGTGAACAATGAAGTTAAATAATTGTGAATTAATTGATTGAGATTGATTGCGATTACGTACTTTTATGATACTCTGTGAAACTATGTGCAAACTGTATGTGATTCCGTGAACTTAAACCGAATACGTTAATAAAAACCATAATGGATGGACCATTAGGATGGTTCGGGTCTTAACACATGGAGTTAAACTTGTTATGGTCGAAAATAGCGAAAACATCGAAGGAAACGGGCAGTACAACAAAGCAGGATGCCCGGAGCAAGCCGGCGAGCTGTGAGCGGCCGCTCACAGGCTCCGCGCGGCCGCTCACGGGTGTCTGTCGAGCCCAAACCACCTTAAACCTCTATTTAAGCAATCTTAAGCCTCATACAACCCCTAAACTCAACCCTAATCTCCCCCTTTCACCTAGTTATGAAAATATCAGCCTCTAACACCTGCTAAGGCTCAAGAACATCGATTGGGAAGCTTGGAGAGCATTCGGTTGATTGTTTTGAAAGGCTTGCGGTATAATCTTCAATGTTTTGTATTTTAATCTTCTTAAATATGTTATAAAACCTTATAACTAAATTTTTCCAGGTCTGAAACCTTTTCATAAAGATTAAAACTTGAAGTTTATAAAGATTGAATGGGTTAAACATAATCCTATGCGATTAGAAATTGATAGGTTGCATGATTATATATGTTCTTGATGTTTTAGACTCCTAGGGTTTATAAATGATGTTTAATATGTATCATTAGGGTTTGATCACGTGTGGCTCTTATTGATGTTGTGTGATGATTATTAGGTGCTATTGATTGATAATATGCAACTAGGGTTTGATATAATTGATAATATTGCATGATCAGAATCTGGACAGAATCTGAATGTTGACTTGTAGGGTCTGTTACGTGGCTTGAAAGTAATTGTTTTGATCGATTCTTTGCATGAATGGATTGTACATGGTCTTAGCCTTTTCGAATGGGCAAAATCATCTGAATTGGATGTCGTTTGATAAGTTTTTGAAATTTTCTTTCATTAAAGGTCATATCAGATTTTCGGATTAACAAACTGAGTCAATTTTAAACAATCATAACTCGAGTTTTACAACGAATTAAGTTATGAAATAGGTTAACATTAGAATAAATTGGCTTTTCCTAGTAGACTCATCCCGTTTGGATGAATTCAAGATTTTTGGGAATTTTTCTACTAACTTGACCTGCTGTAGAACCTTTCTGGACATATATGTGATATACGATTTTTCATGTTTTTTGTGTTTGGTTTTGAGACAAAAAAAAATATGGGTTATCAAATGAATCCCAAATAATATTCAGTAAAAATTTGGGAGTTTAATTCGTTTGTTAAGTATTTTAAACAGATTAGTTTTCATAGCACATAATCTGTCCTAAAAACGCAGATTGTGTATTATGTGGTTATGTGACTATTTGGAGTCCTATGTTGTATCTTATTGACATGAATTTGAATGGACACTTAAATGAGATGCATAGGAAGTGTATAACTTATGGTAACCAACATATTCACCAACGGGTCCGTAGGGTTTACTTATGCATGTAGAACCACTAGGTGTCACTTATACGATTTTGAACAATTAAACGTCTTGGACAAACGGGTTATATGGTGTAATGGTATTACACATATACTCACTTAGTGACAAATGTACTAGGGAGTCGGTAGCACACCCTACTTTGGAGTTTGGATTTATTTGCGTGCATTCTAAGGTGAGTTTCACTACTTTTTCTCAAAAGCATGCGTCTTAGGGTGAGACAACTTTGATAAACATTTTCTAGTCCGGTTTGGGACTACTTGAACATTGAATCTTTAGGAGAGTCCGTTATGAATCCTTGGGGAGGATTGCCCTTTGATCAGTTTAAAACTTATTGGCCCTTTGTGAAATAAACACTCTATCACTTAAAAAGTCCTTGCACATTATTGGGTTAATCGCTGGAGGCGAGCGGGGTATTAGTTGATAGCGCTATTACGTTGTGCAGCAACCTCATGTTTGCGATGCTGGGAGCATGGGCATGAACTTCTGACCACAATTGATAACTAGTGTTGATAGACACTAGTTATTGAGGCAAATTATTATACTACTGAAGGTGTCCCAATAATACTGTTTAGTTTCAATGAGTAGGTTAGCTACCCCTGACACGCTTAAACTGATAAAACTTGAACATTTTGGTCGGGAGGACCTATGCTTTTACTTGGTTACGTGGTTTTGGAAACCAGCGCATTTACTTACTCATTTTCTTTACTTAGTGAACTCACCAACATTGTTTGTTGACCCACGATATACATGCTTTTGCAGGTAGTTAGCTTCCGGTGCCACGATCAGAAAGTACTACACACTTCACTGCATTTGAGTCAAGGGCATACACCTAAATTACATATCATGCTTTTATATTTTCTTTCATATGGTTTTAATTTGGGCGCGTTGTTTTGGGCATGGTTTAAAAAGGTTTAAATTTGGTTTACGCTTCCGCAGCTTAACTAAACTTGGTTTTTGAAAACGAACTAAATGGTTTGGGAATTTAGAGTTCGTTCATATGACTTATGGCTATGGGATGCTGGTATGTCATGTGCCTCGTGGTATAAACTCCGCAGTGAAAATTTGAGGGTGTGACAGATTGGTATCAGAGCCATTGGTTATAGTGAACTAGGATTGCATGTTGAGTATAGTCTATACTCATCATAGCATAAGTACACTCACAACTTAAGTGCACAACTAGCTTTTAGCTACATATATCTACAACATATGATTTCGGGAGATATGTTATCTTATAGTTCTAGACCTAAATCTGAACACGTCAATGGTGGGAGCCCAATGTTACACCAGGTGGCACATTACTAGGAGTAGTATCCTAACAAACCTCGTGGATGAGGAAAAAACAATAGTACAAGGGAGGGAGCCCTTGCGAGCGTTGTGGCGCAAGTACACAGGAAGATGCACGATACGCATGACGTGGTACCATTAAATCAAATCAACTATGAAGAAATTAAAATACTGAGACTCATCCTTTTTCACTAAGCAAGGAGACAATTAGTTTCTGTTCCATTCGAAACTCAGACGGGACTGGGTTACACATATAGAACTTATTTCTTACTTTACTACCTTACGCCTAGTATGAGCGGGTGGACGTATGACTGCATTTCCCTGTTTCTCATAAGTATATGGTAGATTCATGGGAACACATTAGATCGGGGCTTGTTACACACACTCTTGGGGAGTTATGTAAAGCCTGCGACGTAGTGCAACATCTCAAGGGAAGACGAAACCTACTAATGGTTGACAGCCACGACTGGAGGAACGAATGGTGCAGCTGACCACTAAACTGACTCACACAGGACCGGAGATGGAGACTGTATGTGATGAGAATCTTATGACACAGACATCGCAAAAGAGGAAGGAGAAGGGATGGAAGGGGAACTTGAGCAGGAGAGCACATGGAAAGTGAGGATGAAGGCTCTACTATCTAGACAGAGCGTGGTGACGTTTGGCTCTTACCTTTTCTTACCTGTCTTTTCTTCCCTTTCCTTTTGTTAACTTAGATAAGACTGAGTTCTTATGATCAATAATTGGGTGGTTGAGGCCCTCGCATCTTTCCAAGCTAGTAAAGATCTATTTTGCTAAATCATTTTTTCCCCTGACTTTCACATTTGAATTTTCTTATACCTTGAGCGCACATGCCATAATAACAACCTGCCATCATATTTTTTAGTCTTCTATTGGTTGTAAACCTCGATAACTCCAACGGAACTGAAGGAGACTGTCTGATTGCTTCGATAGTATAAGTCTTTGACATGTGCATTTGCCCCAGACAGAATGGGGTAATGCATACTACATGCACACTCGATGAGTTAAAGATACTTGGATGGAGAACGTAACACCCTGTGATGAAATCTAGAAATTTTTTATATAAAGACGGATGGGTCTGAGATCGACACCTACACTACCAAGATACAGGAGTTGGATACCATATACTTGAATCTAATTAACCAACTTTACCAGCGGATCGAATTTCATACCAAAAGGGTGGGTCCCTCAGATTCGTGGCTTGGCCACTGCAGCTCACCTACCCAAAATCTAACAAATCTTTCACATGGCTCGCAAACACACTAATGAGGCTGTTGAGCATGGTACTTTTCTGAAGCATGGAGCTTCATCTTCTACTTTTTGTGATAGCAAGAGAAAGTGGGATAGTGTGAGGTATAAGTCCTTCAACAACAACAACAACTACAACGGTAACAACAACAATGGGGCTCGTTGAAGAGCATATGTGATTGGCTTTGGGGAAGCTAGGACTGATAACAATGTCATGGCGGGTATGTGTACGACACTCTTGCCTCTATTTTATATGATACTGGTGCGGACTATAGTTTTGTGTCATCAAAACATAACAAACAACTAGGGATGGTTCCTACTCTTCTTGATACCCCGTACACTATAGAGTTAGTTGATGGGAAGCCTGTTGGGGTATCCCATATTCATCGTGACTGTAAGCTCGAACTAGATGGGAAATTGTTTGCCATCAACCTTCTACCTATCACCCTATGAAGCTTTGATCTTGTAACACCCCAACCGATGGCGGAAACATCGGGATGTCACGTATTGACGATTGTTCAGTAGCTCATGGTAAATAATAAATTTCATTAATTGATTACATAAATTACATACAATTGTTCTAAAAAGAATTTGTACATCAAAATGAAAAATACTAGATACACATCTTCAAGCATTAACTCTAATCTTCAAGCAAGCTATATCCTGAAACATGTTAAGTTTGAAAATATTTTGGGTCAACAAAAGTTGGTGAGAATTACATAGGTTTTGATAATGGTATAAAAATGTTGTGCAATTCATGTGTCATGGCAAGTCTAGTCCATATGTGAAAACATACTAGAAGTAAATCGAGTGCATAATCAACCCTTGTGACTGTTATAATGTGGTACATCCCATACGCTCATGGTTCACTCGAATATGTTATGCGATAACAAACACCCACGCTACCTTTGTAGGAGGCACGTATCCGGGTGGGATTGTCAGTCCAATAGATCTATCAATGTATACCGTCGGCTGATCAATGTTAATGATTATGCTAGAATTGTGCTTACCCTAGTCATGTTCAAGACATAATGCAACATAGAAAAACACATAGACACATTGATGATTGAATTGCATATATAATGTTGTAACATGTTTCACCCCAAAAATGGTGATAAATAGAAAAGGGGCTATGTAAAACTCACCTTAGCAAAATGTTATGTCTCGTGAAAAAAATAGAATAATGTGTTGTGAATGTATGCGAGGCGAATCCCAAAGACTCAACAACGTAGCTAGTCCAAATTGAAGAAAACGAAAAAGAAAGAATATCAAGCTTCCAATTCGCCAATTACAAGAGCTTATAATCAAAGCTTCAATTGTAGAAGTAATAGACTATAGAAGAAAGGTATGAGGGAAAGTTTAATCGGATTGAAACAATCGATTTAGAGGTGCAAAGTATAATGGGTCATAGGTGGGTTTTTATACTAGTTTTGGAGTCAATTAGCCATTAAAATTGGTCAACACCATAAAGTAAGGTTTTATGATGAATTGACTATTTGACTAAGACTTTGACTGTTTGACTAAGACTTTGACTAGGACTTTGACCAGGACTTTGACTATGGCTTTATTTAAAAAAAAATTCTTGACAAGTGTATGTGTAAAAAAAAAAAAAGAGTTTAGATCATATTATTATTATTATTATATATACATTTATATATATATATATATATATAAGTTGTGAGTTAGGAAAATAAAGACTTAGGCACATTTGTATAATATTAATGATAAAGATGTAAATAAAAAAAAGGGCTTTTATATATTAAAATTTGGGGAAAAATTTTGCGATGTTACAGTCTCCCCTACTTTTGAAAACTTCGTCCCGAAGTTATTAATAACACAGGGTTGAGGGTGATTGGGTAGAAGTTAGGGCAACTATGGTTTGTAAAATTTGAGTTAAGGGACGACATGAACTTATAGGTAATAGAATAATCTGTTTTCGAATAATTTGGGTAAGAGGTTTAATATGTGTGAGTCTTATGGGTTGGATTAGGTTCGTCTGAAATCGTAAGGAGTGTAAGAATCTAGCAAAGCATTAAGTTTTAGGAGTCCTAAAAGAAATGCATGAATTGATTGACTATAGAAAAACTAAATGAACTACCAGGTAACTAGAGTTTATACTTGGTTACCTACCGAAAACCTTGATAGAATTTCACACTACCTTAACGTACCTGTAAATTCATGATTACGTTCCGGACCGCAATCACCAATTTACCTTACATTAGGGTTTTGTGTCCTTCTATGACTCTAAACACACATGTAAGTAATGCAAAATAACCTTGTGATTGAATCGTTTACAATGTATCCAAAAATGAGTCCAACTGTTGAGTAGGAAAAAGACTTCTACCAGTCAGTGAGTAAGAACCTCTACCGATTGTTGAGCAGGTGCGATAGCCTCTACCAGTCGTTGAGCAGGTTGTAGGGCCTCTACCGACTGTTGAGCAGGCATGATGACCTCTACCAATCGTTGAGTAGGTTATTTGGTACTCAACTAACTGTTGAGCAAGTACTTCATCCTCTACCAGTTGTTTGATTAAGTGTACCAATTATTTCACACATAAATTGCAAATTGATAATATGTACATATAAACAATCAAGTATCAAGCATAGCATGCGAGTTGTAATAGTGTTGTCCTAGACAAGGTTAATGACTCTAGGTGTGTCTATAGCAAATTGTTTATATTCCATGATTTCTAGTATCAAATGTTTAAATATGGTAGATAATCGAATCCTCATGTATAACTAAGGATTAAGTTTGATGCAACACACAACCAAGTTTCAATAGTTTGGTTATCATGGGTAACTAGCTCATGTGTGAAAAGGTGAAGGATATGAATTTAGTTCTTGAGAGGATGATGAAAAATCTTGAAGCAGAATCAAGGTTGTGAGAGATAGTGAATGTGAAGATAGTTGATAAAGAGTTTATTTTATAGTAAGGAGATTATGTAGCAGTGTAAATTTTGGGGTTTGGATCAAAGGTTATAATCAAGTGTATAAGAAAACATGATTGTGGTATATGCCAAATATTGTAAAAATTTGAACAAGTTAAAAATGAGTGAGTGTTGATGGAGAATTTAGAGACTATATATTATTCCTATGGATAAAAAAAATTTATTTTCAAAATTGGTTTTGTACATAAAGCAAAAGTTGTTAAATTGTACAAGCTAAGTGGGCTTTGATTAAAATATTCCCGTTAGTTGGAGATTTCAAACATGACATTAGGTTTTGAAGATCAAGGTTCTATTAAGTGATTTTTAATAGTTTAAAGCATTATATAGAAAATTGTTTGTTACGTCAATAAATAAACAATTGAATTTAAGTTCGAGGACATCTTTTGACAAAAATATGTACTTTTGTAAAGTTACTAGGTAATGAAAATACAACAGGATTTAGAAATCTTTAGTTTGTGCTAAGGTATGAGGTTATAGTTTTTAAAAATAAGTAACATGTGGAGAAATGAAATAATATGATTTGGGTAGGGTGTAGAATATTTAAAAAGTGGCTAAGATGGTAAGGTGAAGTGTGATTGTGAAATCCATAGATGGTTATGAAATGAGATTGATTTAAGCTGTAAAATTTTGAGATTTTAGAGCTTAGTTTAAGGAAAGTGAGTGTAATCATTTATTCATTAATTAAAACGAATAAACGAAAACGTTGACTTATCAAAACTTCTAGATTCTAATAACATAATGAAGACATGCTTTAGCCTATAAGTGAACACTCATCCCGAGAATTCCCAGGTAGGCATCCGGGTCCCTCGTCTGATTGGGATATATGCGCAATGCCAGCCTAGACAGAAGACTCAGAATACAGGCGTTCACCCTTCCAGATTGCCTGTGTTCGTTATTAAGATTCTAGAACTTCGACGAGATCTCAAGGTGGTTCAGGCTAAACCTGAAGATTTTGTCCTATTAGTCTAAGAGTAGATCCAGTGATGGAGAGCAATCTTCTTGTAGGGATTAAAGTAGGGATAAGAAGTAGGAGGGAGATAGAGAATAACAAGTAAAAGGAGCAAATACTAGTTATAATCCTATGGTTATAGACTAGATTATTTTTCTAATAACCTAATTCCCTATAACCAAGGCTCTAATACCAATCTGTAACTGTGACACCTGGCAAATTCGGGTTAACAACATGGTCCAGATGAAAGTCTACCT
Source organism: Ambrosia trifida (assembly GCA_028751855.1). Lineage (NCBI taxonomy): Eukaryota > Viridiplantae > Streptophyta > Magnoliopsida > Asterales > Asteraceae > Ambrosia > Ambrosia trifida. The sequence goes on along the minus strand of CM054123.1, from coordinate 167,792,608 downwards.
TAGCGAGTCACGCGTATATTTTACTTAACTGGGTTAGTTAAGTCGGGTTATGGTTCGGGAACTATTAGTTGGTCTAGAAGATCATTGGATGTTGGTCTAGAGGTTCATTAGATGTCGGTCCTTAACCAAGTGTACAAACGGTGACGATCGGTGGGATCGTCAGGGCATACGGAACATACGAGTCTCGAGTCCCGGGAATTGGTGAACGAGTGTAAATATGTGTATTTACTTGTGTTATGTGTTTACAATCATCATGTGACTTGTCGGTACATGAATATGCATTAACATATGTTAAAACGGGGTTTAACGCGCAAAACACACAAAAGGAACCCCTACAGGCGATTAGGAAGCCTAATCGCCCATAGGGGAGGCGAGTAGGGCACATTAGACACGAGTAGGAGGCTACTCGTGTGTACATAGGGGCGATTAGGCCCAATCTCTTGCGATTAGCAGCCCTAATCGCATGTAGCTGCTGCATACTCGCCTATAACGTGCTGGACGACTAGAAACGCCTATAAATACAATACTTAACCTCCTAAACTCCCTAATATCAACCCTAGTCGTCCCATAACCGCCCCAAACACTGAAACAACCTCTGAGAGGCGATTTTGATCAAAAACACAAGGTTTCAAGGTCTAACCATCATCCTTTTACAATTCCAAGGTTTGATTCTCATCCATAACACTTTGTAAACGTTTTTAATCAATCCCTAATGGTCCAGACCTGTTCCTAAACGAAAAAGATTTCTGAAAATCGTCAATAAGAGTTATTAATCGGATTATAACTAATAAACATGCGTTATGGGTATGCATGATTAGAAAGATAGGATTTTTATGAATCTTGATGATGTTTTGATGTGTTATCATGCTAGGTCAGAATTAATATTGTTATTATAATGATAGAAATCTCAGTAATTGGATAATAGGGTTATGATTACATGCGTTGATTGAATGTTGCATGCTATGTGTATGTGTTTGGATTGCTTTGGTTGCATGCAGGACTGATTTTACGAGGATGAACGAAGGGTTTTGGGTTAAACATGTTTAGGATAGTGTTTGGGATGATATTGGGTAGTTACACACGCTCTGGATCTGATTTGGAGCGTTAAACGCGCGAAAAACCGGAACAGCAAGGTTACAGGCGAGTAGCCTTGCTAATCGCATGTATCAGGGGCGAGTAGACCCCCACTCGCATGCCATAGGGGCGATTAGGCCCCACTCGCGTGACACAGGGGCGAGTATCCCCAATCGCGTGACACTAGGGGCGAGTAGCCCCAATCGCTTAACATTAAGGGCGATTAGCCCTAGTCGTGTGGTCATTCACGCGATTAGCCTCCCTAATCGCGTGTACTGCTGCTGTAAGTGTATATTAGCATTCCGAGACCCGATTTGACATGTAGAAACATGCTAGGAACCCCGTAACATGTCTAATAACTTGGTAACATATATTTGGATGTATTTCGGTGATACGTGAACTATGTGCTATAACTTGTTGTGCGTACTTGCGTTATTGTATGTTTTGGAGCGTAAACATAACACGGGGAGTCTCGGGTCACCAATGGGATGTCGAGTCTTGTACTTTGGGTCAGTTAAACAGTCACGGTATTTTTAAACGAACTTGGTTATGGTCTGGACATCTAGGGACTAATTAACCTGCGGGTTATTTGTCTAAGTATTTGTAACTGTCGTATGTTAGGTCGCCACTGTACGGGACTAACATAGCAGCTGAGTTTACTCGGGATTAGGAGTAAAGCAACTTAAGGTGAGTTTACGGCCCCTCTTTTAAACTGGTTTCATACTTTCGGGGGAGAAAACATGTGTTAAAACGATTATTTGGTAACTACTGTCATACTATGGGTTTCTATTGTGTACTACACGATCTTTGGAAGTCCCGGGGGGAACCATGAATGTGCGGGTTTGCACAACGGGGAAATGTGAATAGCGCTATTGGGAGTGACCAACCCCGCTCGTCGACTTGGAGGGTCGGCGGGTGCATATTGTCTCAAACAGGAACAACAGGAACAACAGGAACATACATCGGGCATACTTTTGGTATTCGAGTTAGTAATGGTTTTCCAATCGTGGTAGTAACAAAACGTACGCCTAGCTAGCGTATACTGGTTTTCTATTTGTTATAGTATGGACAGGTGGACTTGGTACTTGAACTGCAAACCTGTAAACTCACCAGCATTTTTTTGCTGACGTAAACTTTTACATGTTTTCTCAGGTCGCTAAGGTAGCACAATGGAACTAGGGCGCACGCGTCTGCACGGCGTCTAGATAGAGTTGCATGATTTCATAAACATTGAACTTTGGTTATTTATGTTGAACTTTATTATGAATAAGCTTCCGCTGTAAACGGGATTTTAAAACTATGTTTTGGTATTGCATTAATTACATTTAGACTTGTTTATTGTGATCGTTGGTTTGGATCCTGGTTTGTCATGCGCCTCGCGGTAAAACTCCGCAAGTGGATTTTGAGGGTGTGACAGATTGGTATCAGAGCCAATGGTTATAGTGAACTAGGACTGCATGTAGAGTCTAGTCTATAGCCGAGTCGCACACACTAGACGATCACATGGTACTAAACGTTATAGTGGTTTACGTATGGTCTTGTCGGGGTGTCTCTAAATCGTTGGCCTTTCTACGTTACATCATCCGTTCTATCATAGGTTGGGTTACTTATTATCCAGGCAGTGTGGTCTATTGGAGTAACTCGTGTGCTCTTGAGATTTGTCCAAGGCTCGGACATCTCCCTTTCGCATTCCAATAGAAACACTTGTCATAAACTACCGTAGTATTACGGTGTGTAGCTAAGAGTCTATGTTCGGTGATTTGATCTTTGAACTAGGAGAACACTTGGAGGACCATGTAGAGCGTTTTATCATTTTGGGTGCACACAAAATCATAAAACGAAATGCATGGAAGCCCTAGTGAGCTCTGGGTTTGAAGGGATAGTCCTGGATTGGATCTAGCTCTGATCTTGTGAACATTAGTGGTTATCTTTAACTGCGAAACTAAATTTTCTCGTTCTTTCTGCCAGAATCATGTCTGGAGTGCGTGGAGGACGAGGAGGTGGTCGCAATGGTGGACGCGGTGGTGGTCGCGGTGGTGCTGGTGGTCGTGGTGGAGGTATTAACCTGTCACAGGCTGATCTGAACAACTTGCTCCAGGCTGCCTTTCAGTTAGGGCACAACGGTGGTGGTAAGTTGTTTTATCCATTTTCTTTGCCTTATTGGTGAACCTTGTTTACGTATTTCGCGGTTTCTCATACGTTTCATTTCAGGTGGTCCTGTTGACCCACCCCCACCCATGTGCACCTATAAGATGTTCCGGGACTGCAAGCCCCAGGAATTCTCTGGCACCGAGGGTGCGGTCAGTTTGCTTAGGTGGTTGGAGAAAGTGGAGTCGGTATTTCTGATGTGTAACTGTCTCCCAGAAGATCGGGTGAAGTATTCGGCTGCGTTATTTCAGGACGTGGCATTGACTTGGTGGAATGGTATCACCCAGAACATGGGGATTGGGGAGGCATATGCTATGCCATGGGAGAACTTTGTACAGTTGCTGAAGCGGGAGTATTGCCCGAGGGAAGAGGTACAGAAGCTGGAGCATGAGGTGTGGAACCTCAAAATGACTGGATCGGAAATCGAGAAGTATACTGTGAGGAGAAATGAGTTGGCGGTGCTGTGTCCCGATTTGCACGTGCCAGAGTATCGTAAGATTGAACACTATGTCTCAGGGTTAGTGCCGGAAATTGCAGGGTTAGTGGCTGCTGGGAATCATCCTACTTATGCGGAGGTAGTTCGATCGGCACATAGGATGACTAACTTAAAGGTGAATGAGGGGATTTTGCCTGCGAAAGGGTCGACTGCTAAGGCTCCAGAGAACAACAAGCGCAAGTGGGAAAATGACGGGAAAGGGTCTGGGTCTGCACAGCAGGGTAAAAAGTTTGATAATGGGGGTTCATCGTCTTCGGGTAATAAGCAGGGTGGCTATGCGGGAAAACTGCCCAAATGCAACAAGTGTGGACGCCATCACCAAGGGAACTGCGACAGTAACCGTTGTCACCGCTGCCAGCGAACAGGCCACTATGCTAAAGATTGTCGGGTTACACTTCCATCGACTCAGGCTCCGACTAACAGTTCAGCTCCGACTACTCAGGGGACTACAGGGAAACAGGGATGCTACAACTGTGGTGACACTGGGCATTACAAGAAGGATTGCCCAAAACTGAAACAGGGTGGAAACAACGGGAATGGTAACAACGGGGGCGGCGGCAGAAATGCACGTGCCTTCGTCATTGGAGCTGCTGAGGCTAGGCAGGACCCTGATACAGTCACCGGTACGTTTCTTCTCAATAATCACTCTGTTAGCGTGTTGTTTGATTCTGGTGCCGACAAGAGTTTTGTATCTATGAGTGTTAGTCGACTGCTAGATGTAGTATCTGTACCATTAGAGACCAAGTATATTATTGAGTTGGCTGACGGTAAAACGATTGAAGCTACTAGTATTCTTCGGGAGTGTCAGTTAGAGTTGTCGGGTTTATCGTTCCCCATCGACCTTATGCCGGTACCTTTGGGTAGTTTTGACGTTGTGGTAGGAATGGATTGGTTATCACTGTATCGCGCGGAGATCGTCTGTTACGATAAGGTTATTCGGATTCCTCTCCCTGATGGAGAATTTCTTTCGGTGTACGGTATCAAGGGTGGTGTTTCGCTAAACATCATCTCTAGCATGAAAGCCCTTAAGTGTCTTCGAAAGGGTTATCCAGCCGTTTTGGCGCTCTTATCTGTTTCCACTAGTGATGAGAAGAAGATTGACGACATTCCGGTGGTACGCGAGTTTTCTGATGTTTTTCCCGATGATTTATCTGGTCTTCCTCCTCATCGTCAAGTCGAGTTCGGTATTGATCTTGTACCGGGGGCTGCTCCTATTGCTCGGGCCCCCTATCGTCTTGCACCTCCCGAGATGCAGGAGTTGTCTAGTCAGTTACAGGAACTCTTGGACAAGGGTTTCATCCGGCCAAGTTCTTCCCCTTGGGGAGCCCCGATTTTATTTGTCAAGAAGAAGGATGGGAGTTTCCGGTTATGCGTAGACTACAGAGAACTGAACAAGTTGACCATCAAGAACCGTTATCCTCTTCCACGTATCGATGATCTATTCGACCAGCTTCAGGGTTCTAGTTACTATTCCAAGATCGATTTGAGGTCCGGTTATCACCAGCTGCGCGTCAGGGAGGCTGACGTTGCAAAGACTGCTTTTCGAACGCGTTATGGCCATTTCGAATTCTTGGTCATGCCTTTCGGTCTCACGAACGCACCGGCGGTTTTCATGGACTTGATGAACCGCGTCTGTAAACCGTATCTGGACAAGTTTGTCATTGTGTTTATTGATGACATTCTGATCTACTCCAAGAACGAGACCGAACACGGGGAACATCTGCGGTTAGTTTTGGAGCTCTTGCGACGAGAACAACTTTACGCCAAGTTCTCAAAGTGTGACTTTTGGTTACGCGAAGTTCAATTCCTAGGACATGTGGTTAATGAACTAGGAATTCATGTCGATCCAGCAAAAATCGAAGCGATCAAGGACTGGGGAGCACCAAAGACGCCAACTGAGGTGCGGCAATTCCTAGGCCTTGCGGGCTACTATCGCCGTTTCATTCAGGGGTTTTCGAAGATTGCTCAACCCCTCACCACTCTCACTCAGAAGGATAGGAAGTTCGACTGGGGTGAATCACAAGAGTCCGCGTTTGAAGAACTGAAGTCTAAACTGTGTTCTGCTCCTATTCTGTCTTTACCTGAGGGTCCTGATGATTTTGTCGTTTACTGTGATGCTTCCATTCATGGACTCGGTTGCGTGTTGATGCAACGCGAGAAAGTGATTGCGTATGCTTCTCGTCAACTCAAAGGGCACGAGAAGAACTACACAACTCATGACTTGGAGTTGGGTGCCGTGGTATTCGCGTTGAAAATTTGGAGACATTACTTGTACGGTACCAAATGCACCATCTACACCGATCACAAGAGTCTCCAACACATTTTCGACCAACAACACTTGAACATACGGCAGCGCCGTTGGATCGAACTTTTGAATGATTATGATTGTGCTATTAAGTACCATCCTGGCAAGGCGAATGTTGTAGCAGACGCCTTGAGCAGGAAGGAATCTTCTAAACCTCGTCGCGTTCGGGCGTTGCAGCTCACTATCCATTCGTCGTTACCTGATCAACTCCGTTCTGCCCAATTGGAAGCTTTGAAGGAGGAAAACCTTAAAGCTGAAACTATGCACGGTGCCGACAAGCACCTAGAGCGAAGGCCGGATGGCCTGCACTACTTCGCATAACGCATATGGGTTCCTTTATTCGGGGGACTACGGGAGCTTGTTCTTGATGAGGCTCATAAGTCCCGGTATTCTATTCATCCTGGTTCGGATAAGATGTACCAAGATCTGAAAGTGCTTTACTGGTGGCCAAACATGAGGTCGGACATAGCCTCATAAGTGAGCAAATGCTTGACCTGTGCTAAGGTCAAGGTGGAATACCAGAAACCGTCGGGTCTCCTGCAACAACCTGAAATTCCGGAATGGAAATGGGAACGGATTACTATGGATTTTGTCACACAACTTCCTAAGTCACCAAGCGGGAACGACAAGATATGGGTGATTGTCGATCGATTGACGAAATCAGCTCATTTTCTTGCTATTAAGGAGACCGACACCATGGATCGTTTGGCTCGCCTTTACTTGAAAGAAGTTGTTTCTAAGCACGGGGTGCCAGTTTCTATAATCTCGGATCGCGATTCTCGCTTTACTTCTCACTTCTGGAAGTCTTTGCACAAGGCTTTGGGTACCCAACTAGACATGAGTACGGCTTACCATCCACAGACTGACGGTCAGAGTGAGCGTACGATTCAAACTTTAGAAGACATGCTGCGGGCGTGTGTGATCGATTTTGGCAAGGGTTGGGAAGCTCATCTGCCGTTGGTAGAATTCTCGTACAACAACAGTTATCACACGAGCATCAAGGCTGCTCCGTTCGAGGCACTGTACGGACGAAAATGCCGCTCTCCTCTTTGTTGGGCTGAGGTGGGTGAGAGTCAACTCACTGGGCCCGAACTAGTGTACGAAACTTCGGAAAAGATCGTACAGATTCGTAATCGGTTGGCGGCGGCACGGGACCGGCAAAAGAGTTATGCCGATCAGCGTCGCAAACCACTGGAATTCCAAGTTAACGACAAGGTGCTTCTGAAAGTTTCTCCGTGGAAGGGCGTCATACGCTTTGGGAAGCGTGGCAAACTCAACCCACGGTATGTCGGACCATTCACGATCCTGGAACGGATTGGGCCGGTGGCATATCGTCTTGATTTACCGACGGAGCTCGGTAACGTACATAACGTCTTCCACGTGTCCAACTTGAAGAAGTGCCTGACTGACGAGTCTCTCATCGTTCCACTAGAAGAGATCAAGGTTGACGATCGTCTTCGGATTGTGGAAGAACCTGTGGAGATCCTCGACTACAAGATTCGTAGCTTACGTCACAGCAAGATTCGTATCGTTAAGGTTCGGTGGAACTCGAACCGGGGACCGGAATATACGTGGGAACGGGAGGATCAGATGAAGTCTAAGTATCCTCATCTCTTTCCTAAGGAATCGTTTGAGTCGAGACACGTCTCTTCGACAGCTGAATGAATCTCGGGTCGAGATTCCTTTTAACGTGGGGATGATGTGACAACTCGGGTAAATCTCTCTCTTTTGGTTTCTACCTTTTGCTTGTTTCCTTCGTTACTTCTTTTGTTCTTTCTGTACTTGTACAAATTTTCGGGACGAAAATTCTTTTAACGTGGGGATGATGTGACACCTGGCAAATTCGGGTTAACAACATGGTCCAGATGAAAGTCTACCTTAGCGAGTCACGCGTATATTTTACTTAACTGGGTTAGTTAAGTCGGGTTATGGTTTGGGAACTATTAGTTGGTCTAGAAGATCATTGGATGTTGGTCTAGAGGTTCATTAGATGTCGGTCCTTAACCAAGTGTACAAACGGTGACGATCGGTGGGATCGTCAGGGCATACGGAACATACGAGTCTCGAGTCCCGGGAATTGGTGAACGAGTGTAAATATGTGTATTTACTTGTGTTATGTGTTTACAATCATCATGTGACTTGTCGGTACATGAATATGCATTAACATATGTTAAAACGGGGTTTAACGCGCAAAACACACAAAAGGAACCCCTACAGGCGATTAGGAAGCCTAATCGCCCATAGGGGAGGCGAGTAGGGCACATTAGACACGAGTAGGAGGCTACTCGTGTGTACATAGGGGCGATTAGGCCCAATCTCATGCGATTAGCAGCCCTAATCGCATGTAGCTGCTGCATACTCGCCTATAACGTGCTGGACGACTAGAAACGCCTATAAATACAATACTTAACCTCCTAAACTCCCTAATATCAACCCTAGTCGTCCCATAACCGCCCCAAACACTGAAACAACCTCTGAGAGGCGATTTTGATCAAAAACACAAGGTTTCAAGGTCTAACCATCATCCTTTTACAATTCCAAGGTTTGATTCTCATCCATAACACTTTGTAAACGTTTTTAATCAATCCCTAATGGTCCAGACCTGTTCCTAAACGAAAAAGATTTCTGAAAATCGTCAATAAGAGTTATTAATCGGATTATAACTAATAAACATGCGTTATGGGTATGCATGATTAGAAAGATAGGATTTTTATGAATCTTGATGATGTTTTGATGTGTTATCATGCTAGGTCAGAATTAATATTGTTATTATAATGATAGAAATCTCAGTAATTGGATAATAGGGTTATGATTACATGCGTTGATTGAATGTTGCATGCTATGTGTATGTGTTTGGATTGCTTTGGTTGCATGCAGGACTGATTTTACGAGGATGAACGAAGGGTTTTGGGTTAAACATGTTTAGGATAGTGTTTGGGATGATATTGGGTAGTTACACACGCTCTGGATCTGATTTGGAGCGTTAAACGCGCGAAAAACCGGAACAGCAAGGTTACAGGCGAGTAGCCTTGCTAATCGCATGTATCAGGGGCGAGTAGACCCCCACTCGCATGCCATAGGGGCGATTAGGCCCCACTCGCGTGACACAGGGGCGAGTATCCCCAATCGCGTGACACTAGGGGCGAGTAGCCCCAATCGCTTAACATTAAGGGCGATTAGCCCTAGTCGTGTGGTCATTCACGCGATTAGCCTCCCTAATCGCGTGTACTGCTGCTGTAAGTGTATATTAGCATTCCGAGACCCGATTTGACATGTAGAAACATGCTAGGAACCCCGTAACATGTCTAATAACTTGGTAACATATATTTGGATGTATTTCGGTGATACGTGAACTATGTGCTATAACTTGTTGTGCGTACTTGCGTTATTGTATGTTTTGGAGCGTAAACATAACACGGGGAGTCTCGGGTCACCAATGGGATGTCGAGTCTTGTACTTTGGGTCAGTTAAACAGTCACGGTATTTTTAAACGAACTTGGTTATGGTCTGGACATCTAGGGACTAATTAACCTGCGGGTTATTTGTCTAAGTATTTGTAACTGTCGTATGTTAGGTCGCCACTGTACGGGACTAACATAGCAGCTGAGTTTACTCGGGATTAGGAGTAAAGCAACTTAAGGTGAGTTTACGGCCCCTCTTTTAAACTGGTTTCATACTTTCGGGGGAGAAAACATGTGTTAAAACGATTATTTGGTAACTACTGTCATACTATGGGTTTCTATTGTGTACTACACGATCTTTGGAAGTCCCGGGGGGAACCATGAATGTGCGGGTTTGCACAACGGGGAAATGTGAATAGCGCTATTGGGAGTGACCAACCCCGCTCGTCGACTTGGAGGGTCGGCGGGTGCATATTGTCTCAAACAGGAACAACAGGAACAACAGGAACATACATCGGGCATACTTTTGGTATTCGAGTTAGTAATGGTTTTCCAATCGTGGTAGTAACAAAACGTACGCCTAGCTAGCGTATACTGGTTTTCTATTTGTTATAGTATGGACAGGTGGACTTGGTACTTGAACTGCAAACCTGTAAACTCACCAGCATTTTTGTGCTGACGTAAACTTTTACATGTTTTCTCAGGTCGCTAAGGTAGCACAATGGAACTAGGGCGCACGCGTCTGCACGGCGTCTAGATAGAGTTGCATGATTTCATAAACATTGAACTTTGGTTATTTATGTTGAACTTTATTTTGAATAAGCTTCCGCTGTAAACGGGATTTTAAAACTATGTTTTGGTATTGCATTAATTACATTTAGACTTGTTTATTGTGATCGTTGGTTTGGATCCTGGTTTGTCATGCGCCTCGCGGTAAAACTCCGCAAGTGGATTTTGAGGGTGTGACAGTAACACCCCAACCGATGGCGGAAACATCGGGATGTCACGTATTGACGATTGTTCAGTAGCTCATGGTAAATAATAAATTTCATTAATTGATTACATAAATTACATACAATTGTTCTAAAAAGAATTTGTACATCAAAATGAAAAATACTAGATACACATCTTCAAGCATTAACTCTAATCTTCAAGCAAGCTATATCCTGAAACATGTTAAGTTTGAAAATATTTTGGGTCAACAAAAGTTGGTGAGAATTACATAGGTTTTGATAATGGTATAAAAATGTTGTGCAATTCATGTGTCATGGCAAGTCTAGTCCATATGTGAAAACATACTAGAAGTAAATCGAGTGCATAATCAACCCTTATGACTGTTATAATGTGGTACATCCCATACGCTCATGGTTCACTCGAATATGTTATGCGATAACAAACACCCACGCTACCTTTGTAGGAGGCACGTATCCTGGTGGGATTGTCAGTCCAATAGATCTATCAATGTATACCGTCGGCTGATCAATGTTAATGATTATGCTAGAATTGTGCTTACCCTAGTCATGTTCAAGACATAATGCAACATAGAAAAACACATAGACACATTGATGATTGAATTGCATATATAATGTTGTAACATGTTTCACCCCAAAAATGGTGATAAATAGAAAAGGGGCTATGTAAAACTCACCTTAGCAAAATGTTATGTCTCGTGAAAAAAATAGAATAATGTGTTGTGAATGTATGCGAGGCGAATCCCAAAGACTCAACAACGTAGCTAGTCCAAATTGAAGAAAACGAAAAAGAAAGAATATCAAGCTTCCAATTCGCCAATTACAAGAGCTTATAATCAAAGCTTCAATTGTAGAAGTAATAGACTATAGAAGAAAGGTATGAGGGAAAGTTTAATCGGATTGAAACAATCGATTTAGAGGTGCAAAGTATAATGGGTCATAGGTGGGTTTTTATACTAGTTTTGGAGTCAATTAGCCATTAAAATTGGTCAACACCATAAAGTAAGGTTTTATGATGAATTGACTATTTGACTAAGACTTTGACTGTTTGACTAAGACTTTGACTAGGACTTTGACCAGGACTTTGACTATGGCTTTATTTAAAAAAAAATTCTTGACAAGTGTATGTGTAAAAAAAAAAAAAAGAATTTAGATCATATTATTATTATTATTATATATACATTTATATATATATATATAAGTTGTGAGTTAGGAAAATAAAGAATTAGGCACATTTGTATAATATTAATGATAAAGATGTAAATAAAAAAAAGGGCTTTTATATATTAAAATTTGGGGAAAAATTTTGCGATGTTACAGATCTCGTGGTCGGCAAGGACTGGTTGTCCAAGCAACACGCTGAAATTCTCTGTCAGCAGAAGATTGTTCGTGTCCCCCTCCCAAGTGGAGAACTTTTATCTATACAGGGTGATCGTGGTGGTGCCATGGTGGGTATCATATCCTTTTTGAAAGCCCAGAAGTGTATTCGTAAGGGCAGTCCAGCCATTTTGGCTAACATATCTGACACTGGAGCTGAAACTAAAATTAAGATTGAGGACAACCCAGTAGTCTGAGATATCCCAGATGTTTTCCCAGAGGAACTACCTGGACTTCTTCCTGTTCGTCAAGTGGATTTTCAAATTGACCTTGTACCTGGAGCAGCTCAAGTTGCACGCGCACCATACCGCCTAGCACCAGGGGAACTTCAAGAACTTTTTACACAACTCCAAGAGCTATTGGATATGGGCTTTATTAGATCTAGTTCTTCGCCATGGGGAGCTCCAGTTTTGATGTTAAGAAGAAAGATGGGAGTTTCCGCATGTGTATCGATTATCGGGAGTTAAACAAAGTACGGTTAAGAACCGCTACCCTTTGCCTCGTATTGATGACTTGTTCAACCAGCTACAAGGGTCGAGTTTCTATTCTAAGATTGACTTGAAGTTAGGATACCATCAGCTGAGAGTCCGAGAGCAGGATGTGTTTAAGACATTTTCAAAATCGTTTTGGACATTATGAGTTTTTTTGGTGATGCCATTTGGGCTAACTAATGCACCGGCTGTGTTCATGGATCTAATGAACCGTGTGTGCAAGCCCTATTTGGACAAATTCGTCATAGTGTTCATAGATGACATACTGATTTATTCCAAGAGAAAGGAAGAGCACGAGCAACACCTGCAGCTGATCTTGGAACTTTTGAGAAATGAGCAGTTGTATGCAAAATTCTCTAAATGTGACTTTCAGATTCGAGAAGTCCAATTTCTTGGACATGTGGTTAACGAGGCAAGAATACATGTCAATCCCGCCAAGATTGATGTTATTCAAAAGTGGGAGGCTCCTAGACTCCAACAGAGGTGCGCCAGTTTCTTGGTCTTGCGGGATATTATCGCAGATTCATTGAGGGATTCTCCAAGATTGCTCAACCCCTCACTGCTTTGACACAGAAGGGTATTACTTACAATTGGGGAGATGCCCAAGAATCTGCTTTTCAATTATTAAAGTCGAAACTTTGTAGTGCACCTATACTATCATTACCACAGGGTACAGAGGACTTCGTGGTGTACTGTGATGCGTCTATCCAAGGGTTAGGGTGTGCGCTGATGTAGCGTGATAAGGTGATCGCGTATGCCTCACGGTAATTAAAGGTTCATGAGAAGAATTACACCACCCATGACTTGGAACTAGGAGCAGTGGTTTTTGCTCTAAAGATCTGGAGGCAATATCTCTAGGGAACGAAGTGTACGATCTTCACTGACCACAAGAGCCTCCAACACATATTCGATCAAAAGGAGCTGAACATGCGACAGCATCGATGGGTCGAGCTTCTGAATGATTATGACTGTGCCATCAAGTATCATCCAGGGAAAGCAAACGTAGTAGCTGATGCCCTCAGTCGTAAGGAAACGAAACCTAAACGGGTGCGAGCCTTACAACCTACCATTCATTTAAATCTTCCTGATAAGATACGTGAATCCCAGGCCGAGGTCTTGAAAGAAGAAAACATCGGGCTTGAAACATTACATAGTGCTGATAAGCACTTGGAACTAAAGACAGATGGTCTTCAATACTTCATGAATCAAGTCTGGATACCAAGTTTTGGGGATCTCAGACAACTGGTGCTGGATGAAGCTCATACCTCTCGATATTCGGTACGTTCGGGTTCGGACAAGATGTACCAAGATCTTAAAACTCTTTACTGGTGGCCAAAAATGAAAGCTGAAATAGCCACTTATGTTAGTAAGTGCTTGACTTGCACGAAGGTTAAGATTGAATATCAGAAACCTTCAGGCCTACTCCATAAACCAGAAATCCCTATGTGGAAATGGGATGGGATTTCTATGGATTTTATCACAAAGCTTGCTAGAACGCCAACGGGCCATAACATGACCTGGGTTATTGTGGATCGTTTAACCAAATCGCCATACTTTCTGGGAATAGAGGAAACGGACTCGCTGGAGAAACTAGCAAATCTCTACGTCAAGGAGGTAGTCTCTAGGCATGGGGTGCCTACTTCTATTATATCTGATCGCGATGCGCGCTTCACTTCTCATTTTTGGACTACTCTCCAAAACGCTTTGGGGACTCGCTTAGATATGAGCACAGCCTATCACCCACAGCCGGATGGACAGAGTGAACGTACCATCCAAACATTGGAAGATCTGCTACGAGCGTGCGTGGTGGATTTTCGCAACAGTTGGGATGAGCACTTGCTTTTAATTGAATTCTCGTATAACAACAGTTTCCACACTTCGATACAGTGTGCGCCTTTAGAGGCACTTAATGGACGCAAGTGTAGGTCTACCATCTACTGGACTGAAGTTGGGGATAGCCAGCTAACAGGTCCCGAACTCGTGCATGAAACTTCCGAGAAGATAGTGCAAATCAGAAACCAGATGGCTGCTGCTCGTGATCGACAGAAAAGCTACGCTAATAAGCGTAGGAAACCTTTGGAGTTACAGGTTAGGGATAAGGTTCTATTGAAGGTGTCACCTTGGAAGGGGGGGTGATACGCTTTGGAAAACGGGGAAAGTTGAACCCACGATTTGTTGGACCATTCGAGATTGTCGAAAGGATTGGTCTAGTAACTTATAGGTTGAATCTGTCTAATGAACTTAATGGGGTACACGATGTACACCACGTATCGAATATAAAGAAATGCTTATCGGATGCAACACCGGTGGTGCCACCAGAGGATATCCAGGTGGACGATCAACTACGGTTCGTGGAAGAACTGGTGGAGATTCTTAAGCGGGGCGTCAAGAAACTCGGACAGAGCATCATACTGACTGTTAAGGTGAGATGGAATTCCCGTCTAGGACTGGAATACACGTGGGAATGCAAGGGATCAAATGCGGCTTAAATACCCACACCTCTTTTCTGAACCTGAACCTGAACATTGATCGAACGCTAAACATAAAGCAGCTCTTTCAAAGTGAATTTCGGGGTGAAATTCCTTTCAACTTGGGGATGATGTGACATCCGGGAACAAAGCACACACTTTTCTAGCTGGCTTTATTGTTTACTTGCTGAATTTCGGGACAAAATTCTTTCCAACTTGGGGATGATGTGATACCCCGCAATTTCAGGTTCTCACTTTAACTAAACTCTAGTTACATTCCTTGCATTCTACTTAACTAGGGTTATCTAGATAGGACACACATTGCACAGTTATAGGTTAATAACTGCATGAAGTGGTAATTATTACCATACTGTATACATGATTAGTAAACCTCGGACGTTGGTGAACAATGAAGTTAAATAATTGAGAATTAATTGATTGAGATTGATTGCGATTACGTGCTTTTATGATACTCTGTGAAACTATGTGCAAACTGTATGTGATTCCGTGAACTTAAACCGAATACGTTAATAAAAACCATAATGGATGGACCATTAGGATGGTTGGGGTCTTAACACATGGAGTTAAACTTGTTATGGTCCAAAATAGCGAAAACATCGAAGGAAACGGGCAGTACAACGAAGCCGGACGCCCGAAGCAAGCCGGCGAGCTGTGAGCGGGCACTCACAGGCTCCTCGTGGCCGCTCACGGGTGTCTATCGAGCCCAAACCGCCTTAAACCTGTATTTAAGCATTCTTAAGCCACATACAACCCCTAAACTCAACTCTAATCGCCCCCTTACACCTAGTTACGAAAATATCAGCCTCTAACACCTGCTAAGGCTCAAGAACATCGATCGGGAAGCTTGGAGAGCTTTCAGTTGATTGTATTGAAAAGCTTACGGTATAATCTTCAATCTTTTTATTTTAATCTTCTTAAATATGTTATAAAACCTTATAACTAAGTTTGTCCAGGTCTGAAACCTTTTCATAAAGATTAAAACTTGAAGTTTATAAATATTGAATGGGTTAAACATAATCCTATGCGATTAGAAATTGATAGGTCGCATGATTATGCATGTTCTTGATGTTTTAGACTCCTAGGGTTTATGAATGATGATGTATCATTAGGGTTTGATCATGTGTTTCTCTTATTGATGTTGTGTGATGATTATTAGGTGCTATTGATTGATAAGATGCAACTAGGGTTTGATATAATTGATAATATTGCATGATCAGAATCTGGACAGAATCTGAATGTCGACTTGTAGGGTCCGTTACGTGGCTTGAAAGTAATTTTTTTGATAGATTCTTTGCATTAATGGATTGTACATGGCCTTAGCTTTTTCGAATGGGCAAAATCATCTGAATTGGATGTCGTTTGATAAGTTTTTGAAATTTTCTTTCATTAAAGGTCATATCAGATTTTTGGATTAACAAACTGATTCAACTTTAAGCAATCATAACTAGAGTTTTACAACGAATTATGTTTTGAAATTTGGAAAGTAGGTTAACATTAGAATAACTTGGCTTTTCCAAGTGGATTCATCCTGTTTGGATAAATACAAGAGTTTTGGGAATTTTTCTACTAACTTGACCTGCTGTAGAAACTTTTTGGACATATATGTGATGTACGATTTTTCAAGATCTTTGTGTTTGGTTTTGAGACAAAACAAAAATATGTGTTATCAAATGAATCCCAAACAATATTCACTAAAAATTTGGGAGTTTAATTCGTTTGTTAAGTATTTTAAACAGATTAGTTTTCATGGTGCATAATTTGTCCTAAAAACGCAGATTGTGTATTATGTGTTTATGTGACTATTTGGAGTCCTATGTGGTATGTTATTGACATGAACTTGAATGGATACTTAAATGAGATGCATAGGAACTGTACAACTGATGGTAACCAACATATTCACCAACGGATCCGTAGGGTTTACTTATGCATGTAGAACCACTAGGTGTCACTTATACGATTTTGAACAATTAAATGTCTTGGACAAACGGGTTATATGGTGTAATGGCATTACACATATACTCACTTAGTGACACATGTAATAGAGAGTCGGTAGCACACCCTACTTTGGAGTTTGGATTTATTTGCGTGCATACTAAGGTGAGTTTCACTACTTTTTCTCAAAAGCATGCGTCTCAGGGTGAGACAACTTTGATAAACGTTTTCTAGTCCGGTTTAGGACTACTTGAACATTGACTCTTTAGGAGAGTCCGTTACGAATTCTGAGGGAGGATTGCGCTTTGATCAACTTAAAACTTATTGGTCCTTTGTAAACTAAACACTCTATCACTTGAAAAGTCGTTGCACATTATTGGGTTAATCGTTGGAGGCGAATGGGGTATTAGTTGATAGCGCTATTATGTTGTGCAACAACGTCATGTTTGCGATGCTGGGAGAATGGGCATGAACTTCTGACCACAATTGAGAACTAGTGTTGATAGACACTAGTTATCGGGGCATATTATTATATTACTGAAGGTGTCCCAATAATACTGTTTAGTTGCAATGAGTGGGTTAGCTACCCCTGACACGCTTAAACTGATAACACTTGAACATTTTGGTCGGGAGGACCTACGCTTTTACTTGGTTACGTGGTTTTGGAAACCAGCGCATTTACTTACTCATTTTCTTTACTTAGTGAACTCACCAACATTGTTTGTTGGCCAACGATATACATGCTTTTGCAGGTAGTTAGATTCCGGTGCCACGATTAGAAAGTACTACACACTTCACTGCATTTGAGTCTGGGGCATACACCTAAATTACATATCATTCTTTTATGTTTTCTTTCATATGGTTTTAATTTGGGCGCGTTGTTTTGCGCATTGTTTAAAAAGGTTTACATTTGGTTTACGCTTCCGCAGCTTAACTAAACTTTGGTTTTGAAACCAAACTAAATGGTTTTGGCATTTAGAGTTCGCTCATATGACTTATGGCTATGGGATCCTGGTATGTCATGCGCCTCGCGGTATAAACTCCGTAGTGGAAATTTGAGGGTGTGACAGCAGAGCAGCCAACACCACCAAAACCAATGAACTTCGAACAACTCCACAACTGTTGTGCGTACGTTGGAGAAGTTGGAAAGTATGAGGAGTTCTCTGGTATTATAGATTTTCTGGAGAGAAGCAGAGTTGTCTATGCTCTTACTACCTCGAAGACTATTTACAAAGACCGTCATGTTAACTTCTGGGAAAAAGCAGTGATTACATTTTGGGAAAACAAGTTGGTGAATGAGAGTAGGATACAAGGTCAAAGAGTGCTCGTTAGTGAACAACACATTAGAGAGGCCTTGCAGCTTCAAGATTCTCCTACATATCCTACGGAATTATCCTAAAAGGAGCAGAGGAAGTGTTTCTTGAGAATGAAGTATAATGCTCCTATTACAGACTGCTTGTTACATAAAGCCAAACTGTGTTCACAGTTCAAGTATCTTTTATATGTAATTCTAAATGTATTTAGACTAGTCAGTGTCGGCTATGATGTTTTGAGAAAGAGTTTGTGTTCGTTGGTGGTTGCTTTAGTGTTGAACAAATCATTCAATGTTTCTGGAACTATTTTCAAACACATGATGGAAGTGTGACAAGGATTGAGGAAGGACAAATTCTTGATGTATCCAAGAATTCTTCAGATGGTGTTTGATAATAAGTGTCCTGATTTGGTTAGAGATCCAGTGCAGATTGTTAATCAAGTGCATATGAATCAGACTATTTTTGGAAGGATGAAGATATACAAAGGAGTTCTGGCTGATCAACAACCACCTCACAAGAACTTGTTTGGGCATCTGAGATCTGTTGCTTATAAAGATCTAGTTCCTAATAAGGCAAGGAATGAGAAGAGTGATTCTGACTCTGATAGCCTTTTATATCCGGTTGATAAGACTGCCAAATGGAAGCGTCAAGTTATTAATAAAGGTGCTAAGTCTGGGAAAGGGAAACAACAAGTGGTTGAGGTAGATAAGAAGAAGAAAACTGTAACATCCGGCCCCTCTCACCACCAATATTGTCCGCTTTGCCCCGATGGGTTGTCCATCCAGAGCTCACGGATTTGTTTTTGGTTGCCCAGGTGGAGACTTCCCAGGAGGTCACCCATCCTGGAATTTCTACCACCTGAGCACGCTTAGCTGTGGAATTCTCCTCTCATCCACTAACATTAAGCCCCAAAACGTGTTGGTGATTTAAGAGGCAAGACATTACTTATGAACCAAGGATCTCTCCAGGCCACGGCCGAAGTGGGATTTTCCTGGGGTATCACATTCACCCCCCGTTAGAGTCTCATCGTCCCTGATGAGGTTAGAGTCTCATCGTCCTTGATGAGGTATGCACCCACCATCCCGAACGGCACAGGAGTGGCTCTGATACCATCTGTAACATCCGGCCCCTCTCACCACCAATATTGTCCGCTTTGCCCCGATAGGTTGCCCATCCAGAGCTCACGGATTTGTTTTTGGTTGACCCGGTGAAGACTTCCAAGGAGGTCACCCATCCTGGAATTTCTCCCACCCGAGCACGCTTAACTGTGGAATTCTCCTCTCATCCACTAACATTAAGCCCCAAAACGCGTTGGTGATTTAAGAGGCAAGACATTACTTATGAACCAAGGATCTCTCCTGGCCACGGCCGATGTGGGATTTTCCTGAGGTGTCACATCTGCAATTGGTACTTCCTGCTCTGGAATATCTTGTTCAGCTATAATATCCTGCAAAAACAAACAAACAAACATGAAAATTCATCAATTCGGATAAATTTGAAATTTTGGTCAAAAAGAATGTTCATTCGAACCAATCGTGGGTTCGAATGGAAAAATGCTAAGTCGAATGAAGAACTCAAAGTTCCATTCGACCTTTTAAACTGGTCGAATAGAACATGTTCCTATTCAAATTTACCAAACTTCAAATTAACCATGATTAACCTCACATTTTGCTTTCATCAGACCCTAACATGGCCGAATAACATTTATCATTGAACAATTGTTTCAATTAAACAGTTATTGATGGTTTTCTATGAAAAACTAGAGTTTAAAGATCGAATATTTTCATTAATCATGTTTAAACACTTGATTTTTTAATATTCTCCCCCTAAAACCATCGATAATTGTTTTGCAATGATCAATCGATGTTCAAAAACAATTAAAATTCCCCAATTCAAGTTCTAGGTTTCGTAAACTATAATCAAGGATTGTGGCTTGTTTACTGGATGGATACCTGCAATTTTGATATGGAAATTATCAAAAAGTCACAAGGAACAAGAATCCAAGACGAAAAAGAAACGAGCAACAAGGGTTTGGTATGATCAGATTTTGATTTTTTTTTTTGGAAAGATGTTCGAATGAGCAGATGTCAATATATAGACACTTTCATTCGACCCTTACAGGGGTTTGAATGAGAAATTTTCTTGTTCATTCGACCTAGTTAAAGGTTCGAATGGAAAAGAAAAGGCTCGCATGATAAATAATCAGTCAAACACTCCCATTCGACCTCATTTTAAGGTTCGAATCAAAGTCACAAAATTCCATTCGACCTACCGAAAGGTCGAATGAGAACTTGGAAAAATGAAATTTTTACCAAATATCAAATTCGAATCCTGTTTTGTCATTTTAGACCATTTAGTCTTTCAAATATTCATCATTTCTCATTTAACTCATACAAAACTCAAATTGGTCTGTCAAACTTCAGAAAATGATCATCAATCACAATTGGTTATCGAAAATAACTCTGAAATGTAAACTCTTTTAGATTTTCTGAAATTTATGTTAAAACACACTATTTGTTTTTTGAGTTTTTGTATATATGAACTAATTCAACAGAAAACAATAAACTTTTTGTGATTTTCCGGTAAGAGGATCATATCAGTGTATGAGAGGTCACATCACACCGTTGTTCTTTTACATTTAAAACGATACGGAGAATGTAACTTTGGCAACTACTGATATTGTTGTCCATATAAGCTCACATGCAGACCTGTAACACCCCAACCGATGGCGGAAACATCGGGGTGCCACGTATTGATGATTGTTCAGTAGCTCATGGTAAATAATAAATTTCATTAAATGATTTAATTGAATTACATAAAATTGTTCTAGAATTTGTACATCAAATTGAATAAAACTATACACATATCTTCAAGCATCAATTCAAATCTTCAAGCAAATAGAACCTGAAACATGTTTAGTTGAAAATATTTTGGGTCAACAAAAGTTGGTGAGAATTACATAGGTTTTTGATAATTGAATAAAAATGTTGTGCAATTCATGTGTCATGTCAATCTAGTCCATATGTGAGAACATACTAGAAATAAATCGAGTGCATAATCAACCCTGATGACTGTTATAATATGATACATACCATACGCTCATGGTCCACTTGAATATGTTATACGATAACAAACACCCACGCTACCTTTGTAGGAGGCACGTATCCGGGTGGGATTGTCAGTCCAATAGATCTATCAATGTATACCGCCGGCTTGTACGGAGTTAATGATTATGCTAGAATGGTGCTTACTCTAATCATGCTCAAGACATAATGCAACATAGAAAACACATAGACACATTGATGATTGAATTGCATAAATGATGTTATAACATGTTTCACCCCAAAAATGGTGATAAATAGAAAAGGGGCTATGTAAAACTCACCTTAGCAAAATGTTATGTCTCGTAAAAAAAAATAGAATAATGTGTTGTGAATGTATGCGAGGCGAATCCCAAAGACTCAACAACGTAGCTAGTCCAAATTGAAGAAAACGAAAAAGAAAGAATATCAAGCTTCCAATTCGCCAATTACAAGAGCTTATAATCAAAGCTTCAATTGTAGAAGTAATAGACTATAGAAGAAAGGTATGAGGGAAAGTTTAATCGGATTGAAACAATCGATTTAGAGGTGCAAAGTATAATCGGTGTTGAAAAATTAGTCAACACCATAAAGTAAGGTTTTATGATGAATTGACTATTTGACTAAGACTTTGACTAGGACTTTGACTATTTGACTCAAGGCTTTATTTAAAAAAAAAAAAAAATCTTGTATGTGAAAAAAAAAAGAATTTAGAATCATATTATTATTATTATTATTTATATACATTTATGTATGTATATAAGTTGTGAGTTAGGATAAATAAAGACTTAGGCACATTTGTATAATATTAATGATAAAGGTGTAATAATATATATATATATATATATATATATATATATATATATAAGGGATTTTTATGTATTAAAATTTTGGGGAAAATTTTGCGATGTTACAGTCTTCCCTACTTTTAGGAACTTCGTCCCGAAGTTAAAAGAAAAACACCAGGTATACAATTGGTCGACTACCGAAAACCTTGATAAAATTTCTCACTACCTTAACGTACCTGTAAATTCATGATTACGTTCCGGACCGTAATTATCAATTTACCTTACATTAGGGTTTTGCGTCCTTTTATGACTCTACCGATTGTTGAGCAGGTTCGATAGTCTCCACCAGTCGTTGAGCAGGTTGTAGGGCCTCTCCCGACTGTTGGAAAGACATGATGACCTCTACCAATCGTTGAGTAGGTTGTTTGGTAGTCAACTAATTGTTGTACAAGTAAGCAAGTATGATTATAGATATAGCAATTAGTTCACATTCAAACAAGCATGCACTCAGATGTTATGATAATACTTGAATTTATTACTTGAATCAAAAAGTGTCAATACATAGAATTAAAAAGTAGACATCATTCAAATGGTGGGGTTTGCTGTTAAGTAGCCGAAGGGTCTTGATCTCGATTTAGTTTAGGGCATCGGTTACGGAAATGATTTGGGTTTCCACATTCATAGCATTGACCATAGTTGTATTTACCAGGACGATTAAGATTAGCAACCTGAGCAGGGTTGGTTGGTTGGTTGGTGTTAGGGTTTAGGGACTCACGACATGTGTTGACCAGATGGCCATACCTACCACAATTGGTGCACAGGCGACACACTGAAACAGTGGGGTGATGTCGTTTGCATGTGTTACACAATGGAAAGTTTCTTGTATAGGGTTTCTTGTTAGAAGCTTGTGTAGTGAGGTTTACATTAGGATCCCTGGTCTTGCGCTTCTGGTTCTCGGTAGTTACCGCGGCCACAATACTTGTTTTCTCGCCTTTCCGAACTAAGGTCCCGTTGTTTATGTGATTTCCATCGCCATTTCCATTTCCATTGCCGTTCCCATTCATTGGGATGACTTGAGCCAACAAGTTAGAAACCAGAGTTGTGATTTGTTGCGCCATTTGTTGGGAAATAATCGCAGCCAGTTGGGCATCAACACCTTTGTTGTTTTTGTTGTTGTTGTGGTTGGTGTTGTGGTTGTTGTTACTTTCCTCTTGGTTTTCACCACTGTTATTGCGAGTGCTGCGACGTGGAGACATGATCTGTAAGGGACACAATGAAGGTTCAATGTGGCATGAAATGAATGAGGTGATATAAGGAATGTAATCATTTATTCATTAATTAAAACGAATAAACGAAAACGTTGACGTATCAAAGATTCCAGATTCCAACAACATAGTGAAGACACGCTTTAGCCTATAAGTGAACACTCATCCCGAGAATTCCCAGGTAGGCATCCGGGTCCCTCGTCTGATTGGGATATATGCGCAATGCCAGCCTAGACAGAAGACTCAGAATACAGGCGTTCACCCTTCCAGATTGCACGTGTTCGTTATTAAAATCTAGAACTTCGACGAGATCTCAAGGTGGTTCAGGTTAAACCTGAGGGTTTTGCCTTATTAGTCTAGGAGTAGATCCAGTGATGTAGAGTAGCCTTCTTGTAAGGATGAAAGTAGGGATAAGAAGTAGGAGGGAGATAGAGTATAGCAAGTAAAAGAAGCAAGTACTGGTTAAATCCTATGGTTATAGACTAGATTATTTTTCTAATAACCTAATTCCCTATAACCATGGCTCTGATACCAATCTGTAACACCCCAACCGATGGCGGAAACATCGGGGTGCCACGTATTGATGATTGTTCAGTAGCTCATGGTAAATAATAAATTTCATTAAATGATTTAATTGAATTACATACAATTGTTCTAGAATTTGTACATCAAATTGAATAAAACTATACACATATCTTCAAGCATCAATTCAAATCTTCAAGCAAATAGAACCTGAAACATGTTTAGTTGAAAATATTTTGGGTCAACAAAAGTTGGTGAGAATTACATAGGTTTTTGATAATTGAATAAAAATGTTGTGCAATTCATGTGTCATGTCAATCTAGTCCATATGTGAGAACATACTAGAAATAAATCGAGTGCATAATCAACCCTGATGACTGTTATAATATGATACATACCATACGCTCATGGTCCACTTGAATATGTTATACGATAACAAACACCCACGCTACCTTTGTAGGAGGCACGTATCCGGGTGGGATTGTCAGTCCAATAGATCTATCAATGTATACCGCCGGCTTGTACGGAGTTAATGATTATGCTAGAATGGTGCTTACTCTAATCATGCTCAAGACATAATGCAACATAGAAAACACATAGACACATTGATGATTGAATTGCATAAATGATGTTATAACATGTTTCACCCCAAAAATGGTGATAAATAGAAAAGGGGCTATGTAAAACTCACCTTAGCAAAATGTTATGTCTCGTAAAAAAAAAATAGAATAATGTGTTGTGAATGTATGCGAGGCGAATCCCAAAGACTCAACAACGTAGCTAGTCCAAATTGAAGAAAACGAAAAAGAAAGAATATCAAGCTTCCAATTCGCCAATTACAAGAGCTTATAATCAAAGCTTCAATTGTAGAAGTAATAGACTATAGAAGAAAGGTATGAGGGAAAGTTTCATTGTAACGGGTTCCCACACACATTACATACTCCCGTATCTAGAAATATTGCACAAAGTTTCATTGTAACGGGTGATTATTCTATTGTTATCCGTATTTACAAGATGTGAGGCACAAAGGTGTATAGGTCAGCAAATCAATGCTACAAAGTAACATGTGCATTCTACCAGGTTGAGGTCTAATATCAATCATGATTTGCATCAGTGAATAGATATGATGTATTATATAATCTTTGATTAACATTACACATTAAAAGTTCCTCAATTCGGTAACTTTGGGTTTTGGCATTAAAGCTCTTTTATTAAGATGCCATGCCTGATCTAGGTCCGTAAATCAATACAACAAAAGATCAGATAGGCTATCACCAGATAACAAATAACATAACGACCCGAAACCTCTGATTTTGTACATTATCCTATCAAACAAAATTATGGTACCAAGACCATATGCCCATGAGGTGTTCATCCACATAGTAAATAGTTTGATATGTATGTATCAGGCACACATTAATAAGCCTACGAAGCCTATCAACACATCACACAAAGTCAACATTGATCAAGAAATTGACTTTTCAAATCTTTAGCAAGCAATAGATCCTCACTGATGTACTATCATTTCCTCTTTTTCTCCCGGAAAAAAATCATTTTTAGGTTTTCTGATTTTTTAAAATTTTTTAATGTTTTTGGTTGTTTCTGAATAAAATGCTCCCCCTAAAATTAAAAACATATTTTTGGATTTTTAATTTTTCTGAAAGCATAAAAACAAAATAAAAATGATAAACCGAGGTGACGATCAGTCTTGTTTCTCATTAATACCATTAGCTTTTAATAAAAATTCAAAACATGATTTGTCAAAAGCTTTGGTAAAAAGATTAGCTCTCTGATAGTCAGGGTGGATTTTGACCATGTCAATCAATCCTTTAGCATAGCAATCACGAATAAAGTGATACTTAATTTGGATATGCTTAGCCTTAGAATGATTAACAGTGTCTTTAGTGAGTGCGATGGCTGCTTCATTATCGCAATGAATGGGGGTTTAAAGAAATTGCAAACCGTAGTCATGCATTTGCTGTTGAATCCATAAAACCTGTGAACAGCAACTCGAGGCTGACACGTATTCGACTTCACTAGTAGATAATGCAACTGCTGTCTGCTTTTTGCATTGCCAGGTCACGAGCCTGCTCCCTAGAAATTGACATCCCGCTGTTGTACATTTAGTATCAATATCGCAACCGCCAAAGTCTGCATCACTAAAAGCAATAAAGCCAAAATATCATCATTAGGGTACCACAGTCCACGCGAGGGACAATCCTTCAGATATCGTAGGATTCGTTTAATAGCTGTAAGATGACTTTGTTTCAGATTCGATTGAAATCTAGCGTAGAGACATGTTGCAAATATTATATCCTGCTGAGATGCTGTCAAATACATCGAAGATCCGACGATGGCTCTATATGTAAAGCGGTCGTTTAGCTCCCCCTTAGCATCAACTCCAATCCCGTGATTGGTTGGAATGGGAGTATCCATAGGCTTTGAATCATCCATCTGGAATCGGCTCATGACTTCAGAAACATATTTCGTCTGGTAAATAAAGATGCCCGTTGGCAATTGATCCACCTGCAAATCTAAAAAGAATTGCATTTCTCCCATAGTGCTCATCTCGAACTTTTCCACCTGCAAATCTAAAAAGAATTGCATTTCTCCCAAATATAATGTCATCAACATATATCTGAACAAGAAGCAAGTCACCCTCAGTTCGTTTTGTGAACAGGGTATAGTCTACCAAACCTCGTTTGAATCCTTTAGAAAGAAGATATGTGCTAAGTTCCTCATACCATTGTCTTGGAGCTTGGTGCAAACCATACAAAGCTTTGTTTAGCTTGTAGACCTTATCCCGATGGATAAGATCCTCGAAACCTGGTGGTTGTCCAACATATACTTCTCCCTTGACCATATCATACAGAAAATCACTCTTTACATCCATCTGATACACCTTAAATTTCTTATAAGATGCATACGCAAGAAACATGCGAATTGCTTCAATGCGCGCAACCGGTGCCTAGACTTCATTGTAATCAGTCCCTTCTGTTTGACGAAAACCTTGAATGACCAATCGAGCTTTGTTTCGGACAATAACGCCTTGATCATCCTTCTTGCACTTAAAAACCCACTTAGTGCCAGTTTTCTTTCGGTTTGGTGGTAAATCTGTCAGCGTCCAGACTCCGAGTTTTTGAAACTGTAGTACTTCTTGCTGCATAGCTTCCACCCATGAATCGTCTTGTAAAGCATCCTTGTACGTCCGAGGCTCAACCTGCGAAACATAACAAGCAAAAGACCAATCATTTTGACAACCTGATTTCTGTATCTTAGCATACAGTGCAAGGGCTCCAGTGTTGTCATGTGAAGTTGCACGTCTGAGTTGACCTCTTGTCATTACACTGCTACCTGGATCACCTATAACTTGTTCGAGCGGATGAATCTGATGAATCTGAGATTCCGGATGAATAGGAACTGGAATAACCGCTTGAACATTAAGATTCTCTGTTGTCTCTAGATCATTACCCGTATTTGATGAAGATGCAACATCTGGATTTGGGTTCACTGGTGGTGATACCATAGTATGATCTAGAATAGCTTCACTGAAATTTTCATCATTGTCTTTCGACTCAGATGAATCAAGAGTTGTAGAAGCTTCTTGGAAAATCTCTTCTTCATTGACAAGAGCATTAGTATCATTAGAAGCTGTTGCTGGAGGAGTTACGGTGATCGGACGCACTAATGGTGAAGTTATTGCATTCTCACACTCGTAATATAGTCGTAAGACAGCTTCTTCAACCATACTTTCAAGATTGAATGACTCGAATAGTTCCTTGTAGTCAAACATCCAATCGGGCCCACTACCTTTGACATCCTAAGTGTAGCGTTGAACATCAACATTCGCCCACTCTTCAACCTGTTTAGTTCTTTTGTTAAATACGCGTTTAAGTGGTGTTGCGTATCCAACAAAATAACATTCTTCGGCTTTTGGTCCAAATTTCTCATTAGGATTCAACATAGTGCATGGCGCCCCGAAAGGTTCTAGAAATTCTAGGTTCGGCTTTCGTCTTTTAAGCAGTTCATAAGAAGTTTTGCCAAACTTCTTCACCGTCAACACACGATTCAAAGTGTAACATGCTGCATGAATGGCTTCATTCCAAAACATAACGAAAGATTAGAATCTGCAAGCATGGTTCGTGCCGCATCAATAAGAGTCCTGTTCTTTCTTTCTGCAACACTGTTCTATTGTGGAGTGTATGTTGCACTATACTCATGATGAATACCTTTTGATTCGCACAATGCATCAATTTGGGAATTTTTGAACTCCGTCCCGTTATCACTTCGAATTCGTTGGAAATTCAATCCATATATATTCTCCAAACGAGTAAACAGAACAATCAAATTATTAAACGTTTCACTCTTGTGTTGCATGCACATCACCCACGAGAATCTTGAATAGTCGTTGGTAACCACAAGACAGTAAAGTTTTCCATTGAGACTCTTACGCTTAACAGGTCCGAATAGGTCCATGTGTAAACGTTCATGTGGAAATTCAAACGAGTTTACTTTCTTGGGTTTGTGGGACAGTTTGTGTTGTTTTCCCTTTTTGCAACTCACACATTTACCATTAAGATGAAAGTGCTTCACATTCACCTCTTCAACAAGTCCATTCTTCACCAAATGATTCATCTTTCTTTGGTGAATATGCCCCATCCTTCGATGCAACAAAATAGATTCTTTTTCAGTAGCTTCGGACAGAAAGCATGTGACTTGGCCCTGAGTAGTGCTTGTCTTGCTCATGTCAAGAATGTACAGATTGTTCACTCTAGGAGCTTTTAGCATGATCCCCTCTTTCGGTATTATGAAACCATGTTTCATGATTGTAGCAAGATTTATCATCAAAGTGAACAAAAAAGTTTTTATCACATATCTGACTCACACTTAACAAATTATAATCAATTTTCTTCACATATGATACCGTTCAAAACTCACGATTCCATTACTAACACTGCCCTCCATTGTTATACAACCTCCTTTGTTCCCAGCAAACGCTAAATAACCTCCATTAATATTCTTGATTTCAAAGAGTAGCGTCAAATCTCCGGTCGTGTGCCAGAAGCTCCACCTTTGACAATCCAGAGACTGCTAACAGGGCCAGCTGGAGGTCCCTACACAATTAAAAAACAAGTTAGTTTTTAATAGGGACCTAAGCATGTTTGGTCTTAGGTCTTTGAATGTTAGTTTTCAAAGAATATTTTTCACAAAATTTCAAGTTTGAATCAACCTTTTTCTGGTTGTTCACAACTTTCTCACTCTTAATCTCAACTCTAGCAGATGATGTAGAAGCACCTTAGAGAACCTTTTGGTGTCCAAGTCTGTCCAGAACGTTTAAGAATCCTTATTTGGGGTTGTTTAACCTCAATAGGTTTGTTTGAATCGTTCGAAAAAAGAAACTTTCTTGACTACCTTATCTGATTTAACAGATACAGGTCCAACCGATGATCTCACAGCAGGTTTTGGGAAAACCTTTTGCTTATCATTGGCCGAGTTCACCATAGGTTTCTTTAGCTTCTTCTCCATGGAAATTCGATTTATGTTATCATAGACAACTGGGTGATTTTCCATCCTTTGATAAAATCGATTTTGATTAAAAGATTGTTGCCTTTGAGGGAAAAACTGTCTTTGTGGAAAAGACTGTCTATGATCTTCCACCAAATTCCTAAAAGTCTGCTTCCTCTCAACTTCGTGCCTCTTATGTCTCACATATGGGCAGTGAGTAAGTAAATTCCCTCCCTCCCCACATTTAAACATGCACGATACTCTCAAAAACATTCTTAGAGTTAGGTTTAGTGAATGATTTAACCGGGTGTTGATCATCAACACACTTTCGCCTTAAACTCTCTAGAGCGGGCTCCTTAGAGTAAGCCGGTTCATAAAATACGTTAACCTTTTTCTTTTGGTCTCACAAATTTAGTGACATGAACCTTAGATTGTGAAGAATCATCACCATACAGTCTCCGAATCAGTTCAGGAGGATTATCATTTGTCCTTTCGTGTTTAGGAAACCTAATGGTACTCTCTTGCCAGATTTTCTCAATTTTAGAATAATTGGCAAACTGTATAGGATATTCTTCATCAGAGATTACCTTATCGGATCCTTCCATACTATAGAAAACCTTCATAGGTTTGTCAACTGACTCACGCTTTTCTACTTTCTTTACTGACTGATTCATTTTGTTCTCAATTTTCTGAGGATGTGGAACCTGAGAAGGTGAAACTATCTCATTTGTTCAAATGTGATTTTCCAAAGGAATATCAACACTCTTCTTAGGTTCCTCATCTTCAGTATCTGAATCATCGGTTATCGCAACCACTCCTTCGTCATTCAATCCAAGTATCGGTATCTCATCAAAATTCGGATCACCAACACTTGAAGTGTTAGATTCATTATCCGATGAGGAATCTGATTTCACTGAACTCTCCGGTGTTACTGAATTCAAATTGTGATTTTCAAATAACACTGGAGCAGGTACAGCCTCGTAGTTTGCACTGCTGGATTGTGATGGTTCCTCAACAATGTGATCCAAAATATACGCCACATGTTTGTAACTCTCTAACTTTTTGTTGATTTTCTCAGCAAAACACTTGAGTTTAGCCATTTCAAGTTTAGTCTCTTCAATTTCATTAATATTATTGTTAATGGCTATTTGTTTCAAAGATAGAGTTTTAGTCAATTCTGAAACATCCTTATTATAACCTTCAAGTGTTTTGTTGAAATCATGCTAGTCCTTGCGATAAGATTGAATGACGATTTTAGCACTCTTAAGCTGATGCTTAAGTTGACTAACCTCATTAGTTAATCTATCACAAGTACCACAATATTTAACGCAAGAAGTAGAGTTAGAACTTACCGATTTAGGCTAATCTGTCATGGCCATCAATGCAAAGTGAGCTTCCTTTCTTGCAAAGAACTTGGAGTAGTCAATCTTCATGAAAGCATCATCCACCATGCATGATTTCTTCATGGTGGTTTTACAAACTCGTTTTCGCTTATCACAAATCAAAATCTTCAAGCTCTTCCTACTTTGAATCGATAACATGGTTAGTCACTAACATTTGACATTAATTATATATATCAGTTGTTCAGTTTGCGTTATAACTATGTTGATTATGTGATTTGTAATTTGTTATATAAGCAACTTACTAATGAAGTTTATTTATTGCACTGTTATTTCAACTGTTTAATAAAGTATTGCCATCAATATGAGAGTTGGAGATAGACTTAATGTTAAATTAAAAACAAAAATGTTAGATAAATCAAATGTCGTTCCAGTGGCATGATGTAGAAATAAATTTATCAGTGTTTATCAACCGTTAATCATTACAATACTGAAAGGTCAGTTTTAAATATACGTGGTTATCAAGACTTATATATATATATATACACACCCATATAGATGGCTTGAGTAACCGTTAAAATTAAATAAACCTTAGTAAACATACATTACCACAAAAAAAAGATGGAACAAGTTGTTTATTGGTCGCCCTGTGTGTTCACTCATTGATATGTGGTTGATATGAGTTATGATACGCATTTCATATTCAGGTCAAGGAAAGCCATCATGGAAATGGATGATGAATTCTATCGGCAAGTATTTGACATTGGAAAAACAATTATTCTTAGACATTATGAAGAAAGAAGATTACTGGGTATGTTAGACAGTAAGTTTGCTGCGTTCGAAGAAGAAGAGGTGTTGCATGTAGTCAGGTGGGTTTACGCTGAATCAGTTAATAAGGAAATGGTGGTGTTTGACGATAGTTCAGTAATACATTCGAAGTGAGATAGAAGGCTCCAACAGTTTGGAGTTCTTGGAGGAAATGAATGATGTTAGGATGGGTATCGTTAATCGAACTACAACGATGTTGAATCTTGAATAGATGATTCGTTTAAGAATAAGGACGTTGCAGGTGGAAGCTGAATGGGCATTAATGGAAGTGCCTTCATCCGATGATGTGTCATCCAATGAAGCTGATGAAGATTAGTTATGTGCGGTGTATTTATAAACATTCATTATTTCCTAAGCCATATGACGATTATATATGCTATATATGATTAGCGAGAGAAAACAAAATTTTAAAATTGGATCAATTTTGATACAAATTTGTACTTTGGGAATTGGTTGGGGTGCAGATACATAATAGGCATATAGAAATGGTAATAAAACGAATCAACCACGTTCCACCGCCAATACGATTTTACTTGAGTGTAAGATTTTTCCGAGACCGTCCATTCCAACCTCATTGCAAATCGTCGAGAACACTAGTGTGAAGGCATTTAAAAATAAAATCAATATATATATAGGATGGAACATTTGGAAGTAACAATGGTTCAAAGGAGAAATAGATGGAAAATTAAATAGTAGTTTGCTCCAATTTTATAGAGTCAATAATTTCCTTAGTTAAAAAAATTATTTGATTGTAATAATATAATATTTTTAATAATTTAAAATTACAATTGCTATTATTATTATTTTTTTTAAAATAATACAAAAGTAAATAAACTAAGTTTCAAAAAAAGTAATCGTTATTTTGGCAATCGATCCTCTAAATCTTCAATGGATGTTTTTTTATAAATTAGGAATCTAGGAAATTATTACCAAAATGTCAGTTGCTTGTAAGCAGACTCTTTAATGACCAAGGGTCTGCTATAAAATTTTTTTTATTGAAGTTCTATTGGACTGGAGAGAGGTTTAAGCCAAACAGATGAGGATGGTTCAACAAATTTTTTTTATTAGAAGTTCTGTTAAGCATAAGATTCAAGTTTGTGTTAGTGGAAGTTAAAGATTTATTGTCATTGCAAAGCATATGGAAAGTGCCAACTTTCTGTACTAATTTATTGGTGGTTAAAGATTTATATCACTTGATCATATATTAGTAAATAATTAGGGATTCAAATATCTGCCTCACCATCATGTTCATCAACAAAGAGGCCATCACAGATGTAGAAAGCATTGAAGGAGGTTGAAACTACTGACAGATAATGGCAACAGATAGCCACTATATAGACCAGATGAACAGATACATTGATGGTCTATTGCAAATAACAGAAGTTGAAAAGATACTTAGAATGATACTTAGCAGATGTTTGAATGACTAAAACATATTGAAATCGCTAAAGCATGTTTGCAACAGACATTCTTTACAAATGACATCAATAGACAATAAGTTAACTATTTCAAAAGTTCAAAAATTAGAAGTTATAAAATAGATGGTTACCGTCTAGGTTAATATTAGTATAGTTGTTGACACAAACCATAAAAATTATAAACAAACTAACAATATTATAACTTTATAACTACATACAAACTAATAATACAATTTCATCTTCCATAAATTGTTCTGCATGTTTCTTCAAATACATTATCCTAGCTCTAATCATTTGTTCTAGATTAAGATGAAATGTGTTCCGCCTGATATTACTCACTGTTATCTGGTCCAGTTCTTCGAGAAAATCCAAGTCGTTAGAATGCTCTATCATCTCTTTGTGGTATCTTCTCTCCGAACCATTATCATAGACCACAAAGGCCATTTCATACTCATGAACATAAAACCAACTTACTACACGATATGGCTGAATCCATTTTTCATCAGCAGTAATTTCTTCCAACATTTCCATTAACAACATTTCATCTAGATACCTTAACTTAATGTTCTTACTAACTTTATACATCCTTTTCTTGAATTCAGTATCCATTTGGGCTTTTTATTCCCTTGATCCAAAGACATATTCTGTATTATTTTTCATGTACACAAAGTAACAGTAACTCTAAATACAAAATTTCTGGTGTACATGTTTCTCCATTTTTATTGATTTTTTTATACGTTTGATCGACAGATTATTTCGGATTGATAATTAGAAGCAATATTACTTAAATACAAATAAAATACCAGTGAGTTTAATAAACCGAGTTTTAAGGTCTTAATTATTATTTGTCACTCGAGACTCTTAATATTCTACGGTCAGTTTCATTACAAAAAAAAATCTAGATTATTGTTTGCAAAAATGTTGGTTATAATATATAGATTAACTAATTTTACTTTTACATATTCTTATGCTTATAAGGGAAGCTATGTGTTATCATTATACTTGCAAAATAATTAATGAAACTCACTTTCCTATGTTAAGTTTAAAATTTCTCCTTCAAAGTTCAAATTTCAGCGGCTGATTATGTTATAACAGACGTTCCTTACATCTGTTAATATAATTACATATGTAAACATTTATTTTTTATATTCCATAAGCTGATCATAAGTTGAAAGAAAATATATTTCATAACAACAAAATCATATATTGACATGTAACACATTTTACAATATCCGAGTTAATAAACTATATACAAATTCAGACAAAGATCCAGAAGATAGATGATTTTTTTACAAAGAAGCAAAAGGCAAATCATGAACAAAAGTTGAACATAAAGGCAAGTATCCACACAAAGCGTTGTTCTTGCCAAGTAACATATTTTACAATATCCGAGTTAACAAACTACATACAAAATTCTAACTTTTGTAGAATCCTTTCCAGAATACAATACAAAGAAAGAAAAGTCAAAACATATTCTTCTATGTTAACAATCGTTTTCTTCCCTATGTCACCATCCGGGTTCTTCGGACAGTACATATTGGTTGTTTGTTAGGATTTTCCAAGAACACCAATTCCATCTTGAATACTAACATCGGATTTTTACAATTAGTTTTTTAATAGTGGTGAGAATGCATTTGAAAATAAGATCATTATGAATATGGAATGGAGACTATTAATATAGGTTTCTATTAAGTAAATAGGTATTGTAATTTATTGTAACAATCACTACATAATTTTGGAGATTGATTGATTTCCATTGAATGATAAACATTTATATGGTACAAGAATGCAATCAATCTCCTAAAATTATGGAGTGATTGTTACAATAAATTACAATATCTATTTACTTAATATAAACCTATATTAATACACCCCCGCAGTCGAAACGTCGGGTGGACCGATGCTGAGACTGGAGAGAAAATCTTCAAATAGAATGCGTGGGAGACCTTTAGTAAATATATCTGCAATCTAATGTCTAGAGGGAACATGCGAAACCCGAATGTGACCCCGTTGTACCTGTTCACGTACAAAGTGTATGTCGAGCTCCAAGTGTTTGGTGCGTTGATGTTGCACCGGGTTTCCAGAGAGGTAAACAGCACTAACGTTATCACAGTAAGCTAGAGTAGCTCATGAATGAGGATGGCGAAGATCGAGTAAGAGATTACGTAACCAGCAAATGTTTGCCACCACATTGGCAACACCACGATATTCAGCTTCAGCACTAGAGCGAGAAATAGTTGACTGGCATTTAGAAGACCAGGAGATGAGGTTGTCACCAAGATAGACACAAAATCCGGACGTTGAGCGTCGAGTGTCTCGACAACCCGCCCAATCAGCATCCGTATAAGCAACAAGAGATAGGCGGGGAACCGGTCCAAGGTGAAGTCCATAGTGAGAAGTACCCTGCAGATAACGAATGATGCGTTTCAAGGCATTCCAATGATCCTGTTGAGGATCATGCATGTCAGGCCTGGTAAATGTGAGATATTTCAAAGCTCCAGCGAGGCTACGATAAGTGGATGGATCATCATGAGGGGGACCGGAATCGGCCGATAATTTTTACTGGGTGTCGACCGGAGTTGCTACCGGCTTACATGAGTCCATGGAGTCCCGATGAATGATGTCCTTAACATAGGCCTACTGAGACAGAAAAAGCTTATCACCGTCCCTCGTGACATGAATGCCCAAAAAAATAAGATATAGGACCCAAATCTTTCATTGCAAACTCGGCCGAAAAAATAGATAAAAGCTGTGTACGAAGCGCCTCCGTGGACGTGGTAAGAATAATGTCATCCACATAAATAAGAAGATAGGCAATGTCAGACCCATTATGATAAATAAATAAGGAGTTATCTGATTTACTTTGCTGAAACCCATGCATAGTAACAAAGTCTATGAAGCACTGGTACCAGGCCCTAGGGGCCTACTTAAGACCGTATAAAGTCATTCGGAGGCGATAAACATGATCAGGAAAGTCTTTGTTGCGAAACCCCATGGGTTGATGCATGTACACAGTCTCTTCCAAGTGGCCATGAAGAAATGCATTAGTAACGTCCAACTGATGAATAGGCCAAGACTTGGAGAGGGCTAAGGAGAGGACAAGCCGAATGGTAGATGGCTTGACTACCGGGCTAAATGTTTCACCACAGTCAATACCAGTCTGTTTCTTACGACCATCACATACTAAATGAGCCTTATAACGCTCCAAGCTTCCATCAGACCTGAATTTATGTTTGAACACCCACAAGCAACGTATAACATTCATATATGGGGTCCTAGGTACAAGCTCCCATGTCTTATTTTTAGTAAGTGCACTAAACTCATTAGCCATAGCATTGTACCATTTTGGAGAGGACAAGGCAACCTGTGGGTTCTTGGGAATGGGAATAGTAGTGGAAGTGTGAAGGTTAAAATGTTGTTTAGGTTTGTGAACACTGCTCATAGAGCGGGTGTGAATGGTGCGAGTAGGAGGAGGAGGAGGTGGGATGGGTTGACTCGGGGCAGATGCGGACTGTGTGGGTCCAGGGGAATGGTCGGAAGAGGAAACACTTGTTGCAACACAAGAGCAACAAACAACATCTGTTGATGCATGCTCTAAACAGATGGAAATATCTCATGTCAGGAGAACTCCTCATGAATCCTCTCAAAAGCATCATGTTGTAAGCCAAAGGTCACACATCATTAGGCAAGTGAGTCATTGACCATCTCTTTACAAGCCCTTCTCCAAGGGCTGCCTCTCTTTTCACTCCGCAACCTTCTCCTACATATCATACATCTACCATCCCACCTACTTTTGAACCCTTGTTAGAAGCTATTTCTCAAACTCAGCTAGATACCACTTCATGTCTGTAGAGGATCGTTTTGACAAAAACAAGTTAGTTGATCATACAAGTCTACTAATTTAGGTGCGGAATCCCTAAATTACTTACGAAATCATAGTAATATAATCAAAACACGCAATTCACCTTTTCAAGTTTCATTTCATTCATAAACAAGTTAAATAATCCTTACAATGTGTGTTTACAATGAAATAATCAGGTTTCAAACAATTCCTATTAACCTAGAGAGAATATCAGGTCGAACCAGACACGAAATGACAAAAAGTTAATGTAAAAATGAAATTTTCAGTTTATATAGGCCTGCACATTCGCCCCCCGATAGGGTCGAATGTGCAGGTTCGCCCCTTCTTCATGGACGAATCAGCACAATGTAAAATTGTCTTCCATGTTCGATCTGTTACTTCACCTTCGCCCTTAATAATCCACATTCGACCTTCCATATTCCACCTTCGACCCCACGATATCAGCAAAACATATTAGAATGTACAATCCAAAAGCATTAGTCGCAAAACGTGCATCAACAATGTCCATTTTAATTTGTGTGATTTTTTTCTCTCTAAGTTTCTCTCTAGCCGTCCATTCGTTGATTTGGCTTTCTAATTTTGTTTAAATGATGCCTTCATCTGGTGGGATCCTCCCACCAGCACCAAATCCTGATCTATCGTCCAAACAAGCACCTGAC
Source organism: Ambrosia trifida (assembly GCA_028751855.1). NCBI lineage: Eukaryota > Viridiplantae > Streptophyta > Magnoliopsida > Asterales > Asteraceae > Ambrosia > Ambrosia trifida. The sequence continues at coordinate 167,755,344 of CM054123.1, read as the reverse complement.
ACTTTTGCTTCACGCTGTTTCTCCACGAGTTCAAACTAGGCCAACAAAAACCGCGAACAAAAGGATCAAGGGGTTGCTCAAAGCTCCACATGTGTTCAGAAACATACCAAGGCTGACAAAAATCGTCTGCCTCTCACGAATTTAGCCCTCAATGACCTTGTCCATGAAGAAACCGTGAACATTAACCCTAAATCAAACCCAACCCCATCGGAACCTAATTGTTTGACTCTTGGTGTTGAATTCAAGGATACTAGGGACCGAAGTGTTGAAGCTCATGGTGGAGGAGCATCGATTTCTTTTGATAATGCGGTTAAAAGTCTCAATCATGATATGGAGATGGGAGAGGAAACGGGTTGGGTTGGGTTGGGTTACTGAGGAAGCTGACAATCTGGAGGATAATTTGGATGACAAAGACGGCCAGGAGGAAGAGGATAGTGGGGATATGCTTGATAACGCTGGAGTAGTGGGAAACATGGTAGACTTGATGGCACAGAACTCCCCTGTTATCCAGTAGGTGCTCCTAATTCTGGGCAGCCCCACTACTGCTGTTGGGACGGTGGAACAGGGTGGGGGAACAACTGAGAAGGATGCAACAGCCCATATCAACGCCTGGGATGGGAATATTCAGAAGGGGAGGTCTATTGCGAACCTGATAAAATTAAGCCAACAGGTTGCTAAGGTAAAGATATGGTACTTTCCCCCTCTGAAAACAGCAGATGGCAAGAGCAGGATCCAAATTACAAAAGATGATCTTATCAAATCTGCTAAGGTATATTCTTTACACCTTTATGGATACTTTCTTGGTACCTCAATGGATTTCCATAGGGTTAACTATGTTTTAAAACGGGATTGGAAGATGTACGGTATTGCTGAAATTACTAAAAGTCCCTCGGGATACTTTTATTTCAAATTTAATAATGAGCAAGGTATGAACGATGTTCTAGAGGGGGGCCCTTGGTTTGTTAACAACATACCTCTATTTCTAAAGAAATGGAAGCCGGGATATTTTTTAGAAAAGGTTGAACCATCCACTGTCCCCATATGGGTCACAACTCACAATGTACCCCTAGAACTATGAACAGACACATGAATCAGTAAAATCATGAGTGGGATGGGTTACCCTTTGTTGATGGATAGGGTTACAGAGGAAAGATGTGCATCTCAATCAGGACGAATGGGGTTCGCTCGAATGTTGGTTGATGTCAGTGTGTAAACACTGCTGTGTCTTTGGGCATTCCTTTAATCAATGCAAAGTCAGACCTAGATTGGCAGAGGAAGTAGCTGAAGCAAATAAACCGCAGTAGGAAGTTGTAAGGAAAGAAGTTACTTGTAGTGGTAGACAGGGGGCTGATGATGGCTACACGGTTGTCACTAGGCGGCAAAAGGGCAAACAAGGGAACCAAATCTATAGGCCTGCTATTGTAGGGAAAAAGCAAACATCAGGGCAGGGCCTGAGGAAAGAAGATACTACAGGGAACACTACTATGACAGAGGAAATTGTTGGCACTAGTAGTGATCCGAATATACAGAAGAAGATGGGAGAACTTCATAGCTCGTTTGTTGCTCAAAGTAACATTCAGCAGGGGCACTAAGAGGCCTCATGCTGCTTTCAAAAGAAACAGTAAAGCTGGCCATACACTGACCACTAAACAAGTTGGATCAAACAGAAAAACCTCCTCCTCCCTGCAGCCAAAAACCAAGACTACAATACTGACTAGGGCTGAAACGCGTTCTCTCAATTCCAAAAAGTTCTATATTCTGACCGATGAATCAGCGGATCTCCTGCTGAATGGTAGGGACCTCAGTGACCATCTAATGGCTGACACAGACGAGACTCATGTTGGTCTGCAGCTAGGGGCAATTTTGTTGACACTTATGAAGACCAGAGTATGGATACTGAAGAAGAGGGTATGGATTTTGGGATATCAGATGGACAGAAGAAAAGAATTTCGGAAAGCCTTGAGAAGTATTGGGCGGTTAGGAAAGTGGACCAAGATGCTTGGGTACAGGGAGAGTGGGATTTCTTTAGGTACACTTGCAAGAATCTTAACATTAGCCTAGAATCTGCTATAGAAGATGTTGGCCAGGATACATCTGGCACAACTCAGTTCCTCATGAAACAGGTTCAAGGAGGGAAATCAGGCAAGTCAAAGGCCTAGGGGACTCTATCTCCTGAAACAGTTTAATGGGTTTTAAAATCACATCCTGGAATGTAAGAGGGTTGTCCAACCCCTCAAACCAGAATTCCCTGATGAAACACCTTGCTTCGGACAATTTTGATGTGTGTAGTGCTGTGGAAACTCACCTATCCAACAAAAATCTTACGCGGGTTTGTAACAGAGTGTTTGGCAGATGGCAATGGGACTCTAATGCTAATGTGTGCAATGGAGGGTGTCGCATTATTATTGGATGGGATCTGAACACTGTCAATATGATGGTGGTAGATAGGCACCCCCAGGCTATTCATTGTTTTATTGTTCCGGTTAATGGTGGGAATGGTTTTTACAGCTCTTTTATATGTGCTTACCATCGCTTGCTAAAATGACGTGAGTGTTGGGACTCTATTAAGCGGCATAAAATTGTTGTTCAGGGCCACCCGTGGGTCCTCCTTGGGGATTTCAATATGGTTATTGACCCTAATGAACGTTACCCGGGAAGCTCTTCTTTTATGAAAAGCATGACTGAGATTAAGGAATGCTTTAATGTGGCTGAAATTGACGATTTGCGTATGGCTGGCCTTAAGTATACCTGGAAGCAAAGCCCGGGAACTGTCAATGGTATTCTTAAAAAATTGAACAAAGTTGTCTGTAATATGAAATTCATCTTAGTTTTCCCAATGGCAAATGTGGTGTTCCTCCCATTTTTAAAATCTAATCATACTCCGATGACACTTAGTATCCCAGATGTTCCTGCTCCCAAACCGAGACCTTTCAAATTTCCCAACTATCTGGTGCATAAAGATGAGTTCATCCCTACCGTCCAGAAAGTTTGGAGTACCCCATGTCGAAAAGTTGCCATGTATACCCTGGCGTCTCGTCTGAAACTCCTCAAAAAAGAATTTCGTAAAATGAACTTCAATCAGGGTAATCTTTTTTAGAAAGTTAAAAAGCTCAAGTTTGAATTACAAAGTATCTAGGAAGATGTTGTGAATAACCCTAGCAATGTCCTGCTGCGTGAAGAACAGGCACACTACTTAGAGGCCTATAGAGAAGCTGTCAGGGATGAAGAACTGTTTCTCCAACAAAAGGCAAAGGTATTATGGCTTACAGAGGAGGATCATGACTCTAGGTACTTCCACAAAGTGGTGAAGGGTAATTAGTACCAAAAATAGAATTCATAATGTGGATGACTTGAATGGTGTGGCTTATAATGGTGGGACAGTGGGCAATGCTTTTATTAACCATCTTGAGGCTGTCTTGGGCGTTGCTACAGCCACCAGCCGTTCCAGGATCCCATAAACCTGTTCCGAAACAAAGTCACCCAAGAGGATGCTTCTATTATGGTCCAAGCGGTAACCGATGAGGAAATTAAGACTGCGTTGTTTGGCATTGATGATCTAAAAGTCCCTGGCCCTGATGGATACTCAGCTAAGTTCTTCAAAGCTGCTTGGGGTGTTATCAGCCATGATGTTTGTAAAGCGATAAAGGATTTCTTTCAGAACGGGCAACTGCTGAAGGAGGTTAATGCTACAGTTATTGCACTAGTCCCTAAATTATATACCCCCAGGCGGGTCTTTGATTTTCGTCCCGTAGCTTGCTGCAATGTCATATACAAGTGCATCAGCAAAATCATAGCGAACCGCTTCAAAGGGGTCCTCAAATACGTTGATAATGAAAATCAATGCGCTTTCATTCAAGGAAGGATAATTAGTGACAACATCCTCCTCACACAGGAGCTCATGAGGGGTTATCACCGAGATAGAGGTCAATCTCGATGTGCTTTTAAGATTGATATTTAGAAAGCGTATGACACGGTGGAGTGGGATTTCCTCCATAATAGTCTTGTTCATTTTGGTTTCCCACTAAAATGATTAGTTGGTAATGGCATGTGTGTCCACTACCTCCTTCTCCATTGCTGTTAACGGGGAACATAAAGGCTTTTTCAAAGGGAAGCGTGGCCTTCACCAAGAGGACCCCATGTCCCCTTATCTCTTTACTCTTGTGATGGAAGTCCTTAATCTTATTGTTGCTAGAAGAGTTGGAGAGAATCCAGATTTCAAGTACCTCTGGCGATGTAGAGAGGTGAACCTTACACACTTGTGTTTTGCGGATGATCTTTTCCTATTTTGCCATGGTGATTCTTTATCTGTGAATACTCTCATGAAGGCCTTGGAAGAGTTCAAGCAAGTTTCGGGTTTAGTTCCGAGCCTCCCAAAGAGCACCGTGTTTTTTAGTAATGTTGAACAGGATGTCCGGGATGTCATAGAAAATCAAATTCAGTTTAGAGTCGGAGAGTTACCTGTCAGGTACCTTGGTGTCCCTCTTATCTCCACAAGACTTTATCATAAAGATTATCTCCCCCTCATTCAGAAAGTGAAAGGCAAAATTCAGAATTGGAAGAACAAATCCCTCTCTTTTGCTGGAAGACTTCAGCTCATTTCTTCGGCGCTTAACTCTTTGCATGTGTATTGGTCGTCTGTCTTTATCTTACCAAGGTCTGTTTCGAAGGAGAGAGAACAACTTATGCGGGGGTTCTTATGATGCCATGGGGAGATGAAACGAGGGAAAGCAAAGGTGAAGTGGAAAGAGGTCTGCACCCCCATGACCCATGGTGGGTTAGGCCTAAAGTTACTCAGAACCTGGAACCAGGCCCTCATATCCAAACATACTTGGAATATCATCTCGAAAAAAGATTCGTTATGGGTTAAATGGCCATGTTTACCGTCTAAAACAAAGGAATTTTTGGGAATTTAGAAGCAGGGTGGAAACTAGCTGGGGTTGGAGAAAGATCTTGGAGTTTCGGGATAACCTTCGAAGCCATATCATTCAACGTATTGGTAATGGTTGCAGTATGCCAGCCTGGTTTGACAATTGGCACCCGCTTGGCCCTTTGAGTGGTATCCTCACATACCGAAATATGCATGAGTCGGATTATACTCACTCAAGTAAGGTTGCAGATTTGGTCACGGATGGGAATTGGAACTGGCCAAGTGATTGGGAGACTAGATTCCCTACTATATACCACTCCCGAGTTATCCACTTGGATCTGGCCACCCCTGATAAAATTCTGTGGAAAACAAACGATGGTTCCCTTATAAATTTCTTGGTGGGTGAAGTTTGGAAAGACATCCGGGAAGTTGGTGATATGGTTCCTTGGTATAAATTGGTGTGGTACAGCCAGAATATCCCCAGACAGGCATTTATCCTCTGGTTACCTATTAAAAACAAGCTTAAAACTCATGACATACTTGGGGCCTGGATGGACATTTCTAATCTCAAATGTGTGTTTTGTAAGTTAGTGCCGGATAGCCACCAACACCTCTTCTTTGAGTTTCCATTCACCAAAGCGATATGGAATGAGCTAAAATGGGTCACTAAGTGGGGGCATCATTCCTGATCAATGGCCTGCTATCATCAGCTATCTTTGCCTCATTCGGTCTAATAACTCTATTTGGAGTATTATCAACCGCCTTACCCTTGGGGCTGTTGTTTATTATGTGTGGCAAGAGCGTAACCTGCGTGTCCATGAGGCCAAGTGTAGACCAGGATTGACTGTTGGAAGCCTCATTAAGGAGTCTGTCAAATTGCGTCTCCTTAGTCTGTCTTTGCAGAAAACAAATGTTACCCTTGAAGTTGCTAAGGTCTTGAAGTTACATAATATCCAATGGCAAAGTCCGAAGCACAATAACCATGTTCCCAAAAACCATAGTAACCAGGAGAGAAATGAGAGATTGATTGTAAGCTGGTCCGAGGAATATCTCACACATCATTTGAAAAACCTTAAATATCTCAACTTCACTTTTCTTTTTCTACTGATCCAATGTTTGGCAGAAGGGCAGGGCTGGGTCTTTTGGTGTTGTGTTTTGGCTTGGGTGTGGGCTGGGTTATATTGCAGTTTAGTGCGATTGCGGGTGGGTTTTTTAATGGGTTGGGTTGGAGATATAAGGGGGAGCTGGGTAGAACCTATACTGAGCGTTTCTTGGTGTTGTATGGATGGTTGCTTCTACCTCATTTCTTGGTCTCTAGTATGTCTCGTGTTTTCCTGTTTTTCCATTCGTAGATCTTTGTTTTGGCGGACTTATGTTGGAGTTCTAGGAATTGATATGGTGTTAGAGATATACACCAAACCAGGAGCTATAAGGTTGGACCGGACAGGGGAGGAGTCCTTTCGGTGGAGGCCCAATTTGAGCGTTCCCCCTGATCCGAAACCCATGAAATGTGTCCGAGTCCCCTATACTAACCGGTTGATTCGTTGGATTGTTGTTTTGCTGGGTAAGGGAAAGGGTTGGGTTAGGTACAAGGATATTATGCGAATGATGCATCTGGATCTTGGTAATTTGGAGAACATCAGCTACATTCCTAAGAGTTGGCTGCATCATGATATGCTCATGGATAATTATTCGCCTGAGAAGAGGATCCAAATTAAGAGGTACATTAACGTTATCAAAGTCTGCCAGGAGTATGCTTGGGCTGCTGTGTAGAAGCATCAAAGTCTGGTCAAGAGTATGCTTGGTATAATTGTCCAGCATTGGATCGCCTATTGTACTAAGAAGAACGGGTCAAAAGTAAACCAATCAGGCACTGATCTGACGACAAAGTATACGCCGAGTCAAACCTGGTGGGGGGAGCCCACTAAAAATCCTAAGTGGAAGAACAAGAAGATTAGAACTAAGATTATTTCAAAGGATTGTATGCAAGCCCAACAACCGGGTAGTATGTGTAATGAAGCTACTGGGCCCGTGATTAAATATACATGCCAAAACTTATGCCCGTATCGCCGTGCGGTCCAGACCTGGTGGGGGGAGCCCGCTACGAAGACCAAGGATGGAGATCAAAGTACTGGTGCTGCTGGTAAAGCCAGAAGGCATAACGCGTTGGATCAGGCCCACTACTGGGCCCAAGAGCTGTTACTCCTCCTGTTAATTAGCAGAAAATTGAAGGCCTGGTGTCCCAAGCTTGCTTGGAGCCCGGGTGTCCATGTTTATCACAAGCCCATGAATTTGGCCCGTGATCAGGTTTCTTGGGCTTGGGCAGTGGGTTATGCTATATATTATCTTAAAAAATGTAGTGGTCCTTGGTTTTGGAATGGGTTCAAAAAGCTTGTGGGTTGGGGGTCTCCAATTCTAGTGCTTAACTACGCCCGGAGTACCAAATTTTGCGGGCCGAGTCCTTGGTATGATAAGTCTTGTAATATGCTACTAGTCATAGGATTAGTTTGCGTAGTCCGTACTATAGAACTAAATGGTGAGTTTGTATCTTACCAAGGTGGGATGCATGGTGTCTTATTTTTGGTCCCCTAATTATGTAGCGGGGATGTTGCGGGGGTATGCCCCCATGATGATGTAATTTAGAGTTGTGTTATAATACTTTTGTTGGGCAATGCCCTTTACCAAAAAAAAAAAAAAAAAAAAAAAAAAAAAAAAAAAAAAACAAAGGAGATTAGAGACCTTGAGTTACAAGTAATTCTTGGTGATAGTTCAAGTGAAGGAGCCACTACAACTGTAGAGACCATTGTCTCACAGTTGGATAGCGGTTACATCAATCAGACTACCTTGAAGACAACAACTGTTGAGCCTACCACTATAAGCTTTGTTCCAGTTAGAAGTCCCCAGAACCAAGAAGATGGACATTTGGCTTCTTTCACACTGACTCACCTCATGTGATTGAAACAAATACAACTACCCGATCTAGTAGGAATTTAGATGATCCTATTAATTTAAGTGATGGCTTAAAATATCAATAATTGACAGAGAGAGTCAACAAAGTTAAATCTTCACCGGAAGAAATAAAGGAAATGCTCCAAGAGTCAACAGTTGCCATTGCCAATAAGATATTGGAATTAGTTATACTAATTATCCAGACTCACAAAAAATTGGCAGAATTTAATCATAAGTCTCACATAGGGTTGATAAGAACAATGGTTGACGCTAGATACAAGGATGCTCAAGCTGATATCAAAGCCATCAAAATCCATCTGTTAAAGATCACTCGCTCTATCCCTAAGACAATTTATCAAGAAGATCAAAATGATGATGATTCCAAAAAGAGGGACAAAGATAAAGATATATTAAGAAAGTTTCCAACTGCAAAGGAAGCACAACCAAAACCAACCAACACTTTTAAGGTGCAACCATCTGATAAGCCAGGGTCTGCCCAAGTCACAACCACTTTGAACACTATCTACTTTTGCTTTGGAGAAGAGAGTTGATGAAACTGCCAACCAAATAGCAGAGAAAGCCGCCTTAGAGAAGGAGTAAAGGAAAGAAGCTTGGAATTCCAAAGCCACCCTGTTGATTCCACAAAGGTGTGACAACTGTCAAAATTCAGGTACTATCCGTACAGTATAATGAATATTAAAATAATAACAAAAATTGTGTGTTAGACTTAATTGGTGATAATTAGAGACTTTAAAAATGCAATAGCAATGTCCAAACATTTTAAAAATTTTATTGTGAATTTTAGGAATTTTCGTATTACAGAGTGATAGAGTTACCTGTATTGTACATTGGTGACGACCCGGTTAACTTTAAAAAGTCTAGTTTTGACCTGTAATGCTTGGTTTAGCAAAAAATAATATTTTTGGGATGGGGATATTTTAAAACCAATAAAGACTATGATTAATAGTTTTCAAATCGCTATGATCAAATTAATGCGCGTTTTAGAGTTTTAACGCGAGTACGAGACCTGGTACAGTAGGGAAACCTATAATATAATCCAATTAGCTAAAAATTGATATTTTAGCTGGGGAATACTATTATTGGCCAAATAGGTGAAAATCTAAATTATTTAATATATAAGGGTTTTAATAATAAGGTTATGTGTAGGTTTATGTTTATAAAGTTTATAAAAAAAATAAAAACACACACTCACACCACCATAACCCCCCCCCCATTATATTATTATAAATTTTATTTAATATCCAATGAGTAATATTAAACCCACCATCTCATTAATTATACACACTCCATCATTCTTCACACTTTCCAAACACACACTTAAGAAAAGAAAAAAAAAACCATCCAACTTCACTTCTTCTTCTTCTTGGCCGAACCCACCCCCAAACACCCCAATAATCTTGTTTTGTTCATCTTATTATAAAAATGGACTCAAAAACATAGATAGATAAGTGTTCTTGGTGATTTGAAGCAAAAATCCAAAGATTTTCGAGAGAGAAACGAGTTTGGACTTCAAAAACCCACCATTTTTGCAAGTAATCTTCTTAGGTGAGTTCTTGAACTAAAAACTTGAGTTAAATCTTTATATTTTCTGATTTGGGTTTAGTTTTCACCAAACAAACAAGGGTTTTGAAATCGGTTTCAAATAAGAAACAATGGGAATGAGGAAATGGTTAAAGGATGATGCATGTATGTGTGTATGTGACCCGTATGTATGTATGTGTGTGTGGGATATATTGTTTTCTTCAATAGATGATTATTATGCTTAGATCATGATGATTTAGTGACATGCAAGAGGGTTTCCTAAATGGTTTTTAATCTGATGTAATATGATATTTGCATGTGTTAGATGGACTAAAGAAATGGTATAGGGATGTGTTTATTGAAATGTGGCTATGTTGATGATTATGTTCAAGTTTTGTTCATTGTTTGAAGATGATTATGAGTTATTTTGGACATAGGTAAGGTCTGATTATGAAGATGTTTTGAGGGTTTTTAAGAGTCAAAAATAGTAAATATTAAGTTTATATAGGATCTGCACACTTGGGAGACCTTGCATGTACAATCAAGATGCGTTTTTCGGCTTTAAACGCCAAAATGCGAGCTATTGAAATGGATATTCCCAAAGCAGATTTATAGTAGGTTTTCATGACTTATTTTGATGTAAATTAAAATGTGATTAAGTTTTCATGAAAACCTAAATGTATTTGCAAAAGATGTGCGAAAACGCATGTTTTCGACAAGTTTTACGCGTCAAAACACTTATTTTCAGGTCTGATGTAAAACAACTTGGTTAATGTTAAAATGTGTATAAAAGAAATCATTTAGGGTGTATAATGTGTTTTCCATTGTAACGGACGCTTACAGTGCAAAACTATGTGTTAAAAGTCGTCGAAATGTGATTTTTAGGCCCATAAGGGCTAAATTTGGTGGCTAATTTAGAACAGAAAATTTGGTCTTGTTTTGTGGATTATATACAGGACCTAGGGTTTAAATTAAGTTCATATAATGTTCATAGGTTGACATGAGACATTGGGAACTTGTATGATATGGAAATTGCTAGAATGTGTCTTATAGGGCATTAAGACGATATGTTAGCATGTATGGATAATTTGGATTAGGTTATGTGAATACATATGATGTATGACTCATAAGTGGATTTCTTGAATGATTTCCATAAAGCTTAGGTGTTCTATATGTAACTTGTTATTTACTAAGAATGGCTGCGTTTTGGTTAAAAAAGCCTTTATATCACTACTAGAAAAATACCCCTATCTTGACACACATTTTATGACACGCACTGATTTATGACACTAAAAAACGTGTGTCATAAAAAAATTATCATGTTTTAAAAAAACTAGTTAATTAATGACACACTTTTTTGTGTGTCAAGAAATGCAATGTCAAGTAATAAAAGATATGACACTATCCACTTTTGTGTGTCATCCTTGGTGTCATATTATATATATATATATATATATACATTTAGTAAAGCATTTATGCATCTTTTTTTGTACTTTTAGGTACAAACCATTGATGCACTTCTTCTAGCTTCTTCATTATCTCTCTACACAGGTTTTTTCATTGTTGTTCTTTGCTTCAGCTTTATGCTCTCATCTTTCCCCTCCACCCTTTGCTTTTAGGGTTTTATAATCTGAAATGGTTGGTTCTTCTCCAGCCAACGGCGATTCGCCAACCTATACATATATCCGGTATCAACGACACAGAGGGTTTACGACGGAGGGTAGTTGAACCGTTACATAAGGTGACAATCTGAAAACCTAGGTGTGGTTAGATGACTATGGCGATGGATTTTGTTCAGGAGATCGGCGGCGCGGAGTTGCTAGGGCCCCCATGATTTCTGCAAGATTCCGGTAACCCAATTCATAGATATTAAATTGTAACTTCTCCATGTCACGATTTGTGGTGGTTTTGTTTTCCGGTACTAGGGTTCTGACAATGGAGCATGAATAGAGAGCGGCGCTCGGAAAAGAGAAGCTCCGACAAAGGAAGACGATGTTGGTTTTGTTATTGATTAAGTGACGATGTGCTTAAATGGGTGTCCATGTACTTAGCTGCTCTGCTGCTAAAGATTGGGTTTGTTTCTTCTGTATTTTTGTTGATATGCATGCGCTGGTATAAATCAATTTGGGCCTTTCTGTTCATGTGTTCGTGAAGTCTTAGTTGGGGTATACTCAACAATGCTTTTCATTTATTTCCTGAAAGGTTACTGGTTATTGATAAATAAATATAGAGTTGTTAAATTTTTTTAGTATATAATCGATAATTATATAATCGATAATTTTTTTTGTTAAATATGTAGAACAATTAGGTGTTGGCAACCTTTCAAAAAAAGAAAAATAAGTAAGTGTTAGCAAACCAACTAGCATGTGATGGTGGCTATAGAACGAGAGAAGAAGAGGAAAACAAATATATATCCTTAGTCAACCATTGCCCAATTTCCAGCTCCTTTTCACAGTTTTATAAGAAGCATGGAACAATTGTGTTTGTAGTTTTCTTTTCCTTGGTTTATAACTGCAGGTTTAAAACAACAACTATTTAATTTATCCTGTTTAATTTTAGATTCCAGTTTTTTTTCTTATACAAAATCGTATTAGTTCCTCATGTACAGCTAATATTCTTTCAATCCTTCCCTGAAACCAGGCCTATGAGATCGAAGAACTCAAACAGAAAGTTACAGAGTTGGCAGAATCAAAGAACAGTTAGAAGCACGAAACAAAAAATTAGCAGATGACAGCTCATATGCTAAAGGATTAGCTTCAGCTGCTGCAGTCGAGGACTCGAGGTCACCGCTCTAGCTGAAGAAGTTGCAAAACTAATGAACCGCAATGAGAGACTCACGACTGAGTTAGCCACCACCACACCCAAACACTCACCAACTTCGCGTAAAAACCCAACGTGTCCCTCCAAAAATGGACCAAACATGAGACCAAAAGAGCATAGTCCTACTCAAATGGAATTAAAAAGAGAACTTGCATTGAGTAAGGAAAGGGAGATGTCTTATGAGGCATTGATATCAAAAAGGATAAAAAGGAAACCGAATTACGACAACAATTAGACAAATACAACAGGTCTTTCTCATCTTCTTATCTACTATTTTTTTCCTTTTTTTTATAGATGCTTAATAAATATTATATAAAAGAGGGGTTTGTTGTGTTATTATTAGATCTTTATGTAATTTTTAAACTGTTGATGATTTTGTAGAGCTGGAGACTGATGGTGATGATTTGGAATCGTTTACGGGGCATATTCGACCTTTAGGATGACGGGAACAGTGGGCATGAGCGACCCAATTCAGTAAAGGCTGGTCAAACTCGGATAACGGGTATGTTGTCTTTATTTCATAGTCTGCTACAGGTATGTGCTGATTGTATAACCTCATTCGTATATTCTTGCATTTAGGGTTTGCTTTCACTAACTCATGTACGGATCACTCTGACCCCCACATGTGCCGCTCAAGATTTTATCACCATTAGGGTTTGCTTTCATAGATGATATTTTTATCCTCAAGTGCGCAAAGGTTAGTATTTATACTGATAGTTTGTTTTTTTTTCTCTTTCCAGCAGCAATATGTTTTTGTCGCCACGAAGGGCAAAATTCGTTGTTTATTAACATATTTAAATATATATTCGTCTTACAGATTACATCGGTTGACTTGCAAGGACTGGAAAGCAAGACGAGCAAATACGAATTCGTTGTTTATACAAAGTTTGAATAAATCACCAGACTTGTATGTTCCCTTGGATTGTTTTATTTTTTTGGTGATTTCACTATGCTCCAACTTAGTCTGACTTTAGAAAATTAGGAATGTTTTTTCTAATGATAAAAGTTGTTTTTCTTGGGGTGCTTTTCATTATCCTGCCAACTTGGTTTGACTTTATAAATTCAGTCTAAAGTGTTGATAAATTTGTAACTTGTGCCTATTCATAGTAATGATGGTAGATGTTTTGTTTATTGATTTTCTCAGGGCTGTTTTGCCATTGTAGAATACAACATAATTAGTATGTTCCCTGGGATTTAAAGTGCAACGTATTTTCCAAATCGGATTGATGTCGGCGCAACGCGCGGCCGATTAAAACGATAGTTTATATGATGGATTCGTGTGTTCCTGCTGTTAGTGATGTTCATTTGTATGATTCTATCTAGGTATAGCTCTATATGAATATGTTAAATGTATACAAGAGAAAGAAGCATGACAATTTGGTCTGTGATGTGCATTTGTATGATTCTATCTAGTTGTAGCTCTATATGAATATGTTAAGTGTATACTTATGTTTGTAGTATGTTGACTCATCAATGAATTAGATGGGTTAATCATTTATGCAGAAATCTGTATGCTTTCCTCAAGTATTCTTTTTGGTACACAGATAAAACTAATCAATTTTGTTCCTTTTCAGGTATTACGTCAGTGGCACTCTAAGCAATAAGTCGACCGATGCAGCGATGATACTCTACGACGCAGCCGTGGTACCCGCTGTTGTCTTAGGTTGGGGGAGGAGTAGATGCTAACACGGATGCGGATATTAATGCCATTCGTGAAGAGTGGTCTAGTTATGCCGCAACCTTCATTTTCAAGTTATCCGTACGTTTAGTCTAGACTAATGTAATGTATTGACACAATATTTTTGTAACTAGTGGTAGGATTCGACAAATGCTAATTGTAATTTTTTTGTGGTATATATAATATATGCAATTTTATTTTGAAATTTATTGATTTTGTTATTATAAATATAAATATAAATCCAGATTTATTAGTTATTTTGCAGAATTTTTTTTAGGTAAAAAAAAACATGACACGCAAAATTAGTGTCATAAAGGTGTGTCGTAAATGCATGTCATGAAAGAGTGTCATTAAAGAGTGTGTCATAAATGCGTGTCAAAAAAGCGTGTCGTAAAGGAGTGTCATAAACGCGTGTCATTAAAAGATGACACACGCCTGCATGTCATAAACCTTTCTTGACATGTTCTTCCTTGACACTTTTCTGTGTGTCATAAACACCCTTTTATGACGCGCAATGCGCGTCAAGAAAGGGGTATTTTTCTAGTAGTGTATGGAAAACGAGTCTTGATTGTAGTACTGTGTGAAACTATGTGCTACATGTGCTATATTTGATTATAATAAATAATAGGTTTACTAAGCTGAATTATGTGGAATTTGACTTGGATTGATATATGTGTGAACATATAAGTGTAAACCTAAGGGTCGGGTAATTAGACGCGATATGCATGTACGTGAGCTCTGAAACTTAACCAATCGTCAAGGTCACCAATGGGTCAATATGGTAAGGGTTATGAAAATTCAAATATTTTTGGGTAATCTAACTCGAGGGAATTTTGGTGAATAACTTGGACAGACTTAGGATGTTTGCTAAAATAGCCTTATGGTTTAGCATGAACTACTCATGGACATGATTCTGGGACCCTAAACTCTAAGGCTTAATAACTTTTGAACTATGATTTTATTTTGTAAAAAAATATTTGTGCTATTTCACTGCATCTTGGTTGAACATGTTTTTAACCTTTCTTGGACCAAAACTTAAATATGTTTGACTAGAGGGTGTTTGCAAGATGTCCATAAGTAATTATTGTGTGATTGCTAAACTTTGTGGTAACAACTTCTGTTACAGGGTGTGACAGAAGTTGGTATCAAAGCGATGATTATAGATGATTAAAACTTTTAGAACCATATTATAACCATAAACACTCTCAAGTATTTTGTTAAATATTTTAAGATTTAGTATGCACCATGTAGAGTACCTTGGGATAGTATTAAGAATAGTTATGTTCTTTCGATATACTATTATTTGTGCTTATTTGAATATTTATGTTATATAATTATACTTATTAAGTATGGATACTTCTTGTCACATATCATGGTTTCTTCGTATATCAACTTGTCCAGTTCTGAGGATAAGCCAGAGACTCCTCCTGAAACATATTCATCTACTGATTCTAGTGAGCCCCCGCATGCTCCACACATTCCTAAGATAGCACTAGTGGCCCTAGTGGCTAATGAGGATGTCGCGTGATGTGCCAAGAAATTGATATGTTTTCACACATAATTATTACCTATCTTATACTCTAAGTCGTGCTTTTATCTCTGTTTTATCATGATTTATCTTTCTTTATTGATAATTGCAGGATCCGAGGCCCGGTGATGAAAAGAAGTGGAAAACCGCATAAAATGACACTAAACGGATGAAGAATTGACTACTTCAAAGCTCTGCCAGATATGGCACGGCCATGCAACTGTGCCACGTCAACAAGTCAACATTTCCAAGTCAACAAAGGTCAATTTCAGCACTTCAGGATGTGCACGGGCGTGCCCTAGTGTATGGCATGGCCGTGCTTTACTCCAGCGTGTTCTCTTAGGCAAAAACCGACCAAAACTGACAGCGAGGGTACAAAAGAAGCTGAGCACAGGTTTACTCAAGGCATAAGCACGGGCGTGCCAGACAAAACAAGGGACATTTCTGCATAAAGGACTCTGCAACAATACCTGTTGTCGAGCATAGGCGTGCTAGGGTATGAGCAGGGGCGTGCTTTAGCTGATTTGCCTATAAATAGAGTCCTCCACCCCACACTTTGAAGCATCCCTTCCCATTCAAAAAGCAACACTTCTCTAAGAAGTTTCAGCCACTTTTAGGGTCTTGTAAGTGACCTTTGGAGCTTGGGATCACTCCATAAACACTTATTGATAGAGAGTTGAGAGAGAGATCACCAAAAATCACCCAAAAACCTTCTTTAATCCCCAAATACAACCACTACTATGCATTCTCCCAACACCCAAGATAGAGTGCAAGTTGTAAAGCCAATGTTTGGCTAGGATAATAAAGTGTTACTAGGGTGAAGACTTTTCTTGGTATGGATTATATATTTTTTATTTGTTAAAGTGGTGTTGTGTTATTGTTTAATTCTTCTTACTTAAAACTTTGTTTGATGAATTAACTAACTAATTACTTAGTCTTTGGTCTTGTAGGTCTCTTGATAGGAAGTGAGAGGACATATGAGTGTACCCATGGTGTGTAACAACCCATGCACTCATAAGCTAGCCTAATCCGTGAGTAGTGATTAGCCCATTTGTAGGTAGAAATACACACACTTAGTGGTGATAAATAAAGACTTAATTCCGCGAATTACCTTCATTGTCTATGTGAAAGCTTTGGCGCAAGTTAAGAATTGATGAACCAGTGTTGAAAGGAAACGGTCTTTGTTTCCTTTCATTATTATATTGCCGCACAGTTAATAATAGACCACTCACTTTTTAAAAGGTTAATTAACTTAGTAGGAGATGCACGTGTTCTGGTAAGTCACGACTCTTCTATGATATCAAGTGGAAACTTGTTCAGTCATACTCCGACACCGGCAAGTTGTTCACAAAAGTTTTAAGTGAAGAGATATCTTTATTGCAACACTGGGAGGTGGATTTTTTGGGGTAGGGTGCTAACACTTTCGAGTAGTCCGTCACTCATTGTTGAGAGGTGAGCTTACCGGTTTGGGGGACCCTCACTTAATAGCAATAACACAGCTCGTTTTGGAAAAACAGTCACATCTGGAGAATGTTGTTGCAACTCCATGTTAAGCATAAGCGTGCACTTGTATACACCACCTAGCAAAGTAATTAATATTAATCTGTCCCAGGAATAGTTGGATCCCGAAGCAACACTTCTTTTGGGTATTGATTTTTACTCTGGTCACTCTCATTCTCTCTTCCTTTATTTATTTTATCTTTTCTTTTATTAAAGCAACTTAGGGTTGAGTAGGGGAGGTCGTGTCTTTGGGTTCGATACTCGGAACTTCTTGGAAGTCTATGCTACACTTGATAGGTACACTTGCCTATTGTGCGGGTTTAGAGTAATTCGCAATTATCATTTTATTTTATAAATTTAAAACATGACAAAGTGTTCTAACTTAAAGTTTTGACTTAAAGATCTTTTTGAATGAGTTTTTGGCGCATCCGCCGGGGACATATCTCCTTTAAAATAAAAACTAAATTTGTAAGGCCCATAAATTGTGTAGGTTTACGCTTGTCTTTATCAAGCAAGTTTATTATCATTAGGCTTAGTTTTGGTTATTGGGCTTGGGTTAGGCCATGTGGGCCAAGGCATTAGTGGACCCTATATAATGTTTTGTTCTAGTTCATTTTAGCAAGAGACATTAGAAAATCCTCTCATTTGTAACTCTAGAGCCAACACCTTGTACAAGACAATCCTTGAGATTATGTGCAAGGTGAAGCAGCAATACAAGGGATTTCAACATAAATATATATATATATATATATATATATATATATATATATATATATAGGTTAGGAGTTTGGTAGAAAGTGGCATTTGTCTAAGAAGTGTAAGAAGCCACATTTAAATGACATATGACATTTCTGTTGTTAAAAAAAAAGGTATTGTAGTAATTAGCAAACTAGGCACTGATTTTAAAAAATAATGATAATAATTAGATAATTACGGTAGTTATTTTCAATTTTAAATCATGCGAAATTGATGGAACACAATCATTTAAGTTTATAATATGTAAATCCATTGCCTAATTCTACACAATCGTTTACCAATCAAAAGTCGTTATTGTTTTTACAGAAATCCATTGCCTAATTCTATTATCAACCTTGGGAATGATAACTTTCATTAATATGTAAATCTAATTTTACCAATTAGTTATATTATTTTTGTAACCGCACACATGTTAATCTGTTTCTTGACATAGTGTTTTACGTTGTGGATAATGAATATATGATTTAATCTTGTTTATTGATGTTTTTATATGTACATACATTTATTGTCATAGTTTCATTTATGTTTTGGTTGGATTCTTGGCATAGTGTTTTTATACCTATAACTTTCATTAATATGTAAATCTAATTTTACCAATTAGTTATATTATTTTTGTAACCGCACACATGTTAATCCGTTTCTTGACATAGTGTTTTACGTTGTGGATAATCAATATATGATTTAATCTTGTTTATTGATGTTTTTATATGTACATACATTTATTGTCATAGTTTCATTTATGTTTTGGTTGGATTCTTGGCATAGTGTTTTTATGCCTACATAGAGTTAACTACACATATTAATCCATTTCTTGACATAGTGTTTTACTTTGCCGATAACGAACATATGATCTAATATTGTTTGTTGGTGTTTTTATACGTACATATATTTATTGTTATAATTTCATTGATGTTTTGATCGTATTCTTCGCATAGTGTTTTGTACCTACATAGTGTTATTTTCATACTTTTATTGGTTTTTTTGGTCGAATCTGTTGAAATAGTGTTATATACGTGAATGCTTTTATTGTTATAGTTTTTCAAATCCTGTTTTAATATCACTAATTTCTTTATGTTTTATAACATTTTTATGTATAGCTGTCTCTCACAAAATGGTGTCTGATGTCAATGTGCTTTGTGGTAGAATGAGAAACTAGATTTTTTATGATATTTTCAGCTGCTTGATGCTGAAACAGCTGCTTCCTTTTTGCTTTGCCAAGAGACTAAGGCATTCCCTAGGAATTGGCACCATCCTGATGTTGACTTCCTTGTGGTGTGACAACCAGCAAAATCTCTATCTAAATAACCTGAAATCTCAATATTTTCATTAGTAGGATACCAGATACCAAGTGTGGGAGCACCTTCTAGGTATCTGAATATCCTTTTCACAACTATAAGGTTTGACTTTCTAGGTGATGTATGGGATCTTGCACAGACACAAGTGGCAAACATAATGTCTGTCCTGGATGCAGTGAGGTACAATAAAGACCCAATCATGCATCTATGATGTGTCTGATCAACCAGTTCATCTTTGTCATCAATAGTAAGTAGCTTCGTAGTGCTCATGGGTGTACTGCATGGTTTACAGTCATTCATCTTAAATTTTGTATGTAAGTTTTTAACAAACTTATTTTGGTGAATAAATGTTCCATTTTGCAGTTGTTTAACTTGGTGACCAAGAAAACACTAGAGTTCACCCATAGCACTCATTTCAAACTCTGTTGTCATGAGTTTCCTAAACTCTTCACACATTTTGTTACATGTGGACCCAAAAATGATGTCATCCATATATATTTGAACAATCATTAGGTCTTTCCCTTTCCATTTTAAAAATAAGGTTTTATCAATTTTACCTCTAGTGAAACCAATGGACAAGAGAAAGGTGGAAAGAGTTTCATACCAAGCCCTTGGTGCTTGTTTAAAGCCATACAAAGCTTTATTGAGCTTGTAGACATGATCAGGATGGAATGTGTCTTCAAATCCAGGTGGTTGGCACACATAGAATTCCTCCAGAATCTTTCCATAAAGGAATGCATACTTGATGTCCATCTGATACACCTTGATTTTGTGGTTGACAGCAAAGGCTAAGAAGAGTCTGATAGCTTCCAACCTAGCTAGAGGAGCAAAAGTTTCATCATATTCAATACGTTCTTCTTGTCTGAAGCCTTGAACCACAAGCCTGGCCTTATTCTTGACAACAATACCCCTTTCATCAGTTTTGTTCTTAAAGACCCACTTTGTGCCAATTGGACATACATCCTTTAGAAGTGGCACAAGTTCCCATATTTGTTGTCTTTAAACTGAAGGAGCCCTTCTTGCATAGCTTCTACTCAACTGTTGTCTTTCAGTGCCTCTTGGTACTTGACATGTTGTGTGAGAGATAAAATGCCTGCAAAAAGACAGATGTTTGAGGATTGACTTCTTGTGAGCACCCCTTCACTGATGTTGCCAATGATTTGGTCTGGTGGATGAGCTCTAAGGTAGATTAAATCTCCTTGATATGGTATGATGGCCCTTCTTTAGTGCCAACAGATGTTTGAAATGGAGGTGGGGGAATAGGACCAAGTGGTGTAAAGGTGGACTGACTTTTGTCAACTGAAGTTGGACTTTTGTCAATAGATGTTTGAGCAGTGGTTGAGCTGGATGAGGCAGTGGTTTGAGGGAAAGACTGCTCAACAGTGGTTGACACAACTATTGTAGAGTTTTGACAGATGATTTGAACATCTGCTTCCCCTGATGCGGAATAAACTTTGTAGTGAGATGTAATCACAACGTCAAATCTGTAGTCTTGTTGTGGAGAATGTGGTGTACCTCCACTGTTAGTTTTAGCAGTAATATCTTCAAATTTGAATTTATCTAAATCAAACAGTTAAGTAGGATTTGCTTAGATTTTTAAGGATTAAAGTTCATTGAACTTTACATTAAGAGTTTCTTCTATTGTCCTAGACCTTATGTTAAACACTTTGTAGGCCTTGGCAGTAGAAGAATATCCTAGAAAATATCCACAATCAACTTTGGCTGCAAATTTTGAAATGGAATCTTTGAGATTTAAAATAAAACATGGGTAGCCAAAGATTTTGAAAAATGAGATCATTGGTTTGATTTTGAACAAAAATTCATAAGCAATCTTTTGATGTCTAGGGTTAATCAAAACTCTATTTTGAACATAACAAGCAGTGTTTATAGCTTCTACCCAAAAGGACAGTGGTAAACCAGAATCTGCTATCATAGTTCTTGCAGCCTCAATGTGGGTTCTGTTTTTTCCTTTCAACTACCCCATTTTGTTCTGGTGTTCTTGGAATGCTGAACTACCTCACAATTCCTTTTGACACACAGAATACATCCAACTCCTTATTTTTGAACTCTGTTCCATTGTCACTTCTAAAGACTTTTACTGGCAAGTCATATTGCTTTTCAACTTTGGTGACAAAGTCCTTCAAGATACCTGTAGTCTCATCCTTAGAGTGTAAAAGTAAGTCCATGTAAACCTAAAAAATCATCAACTATAACAAGAAAAAATCTCTTTTTACATATACTCATGATTTTAGCTAGGCCAAACAAGTCCATGTGCAACAATTGAAGACATTGACTAGTTTTGGACTCATCAATGGATTTGTAAGAGCTTTTATGTTGTTTTCCTTTTAAACAGGAAACACAATGCTCATCACATTTAAATTCTTTTGATGGAAGGCCTCTCACAAGGCTTTCTTTGGAGAGTGAGTTGATAGTTTGAAGGTTAGTATGACCCAATCTCCTAGGCCAGAATTTTGTCTCTGTAGTTGAGGCAGCAGAAAACAGACAGACATTTGTCATAGGGTTATCCTTAAACATATCAACTACATACACATTGCCACTCCTATGAGCAACAAGTTGTGCTTTGCTCTCAGCTATGATGGTGTCAATCTTTTTAACCACTTCTGGCCCAATAATCTTACAAGTTTTCTTAGTGAAGAATGACCCATAGCCTTTGTCACTCATTTGTGAAACACTAAGAAGATTAAATTTAAGATTATGAATAAGATTAAGATTTTCAAACTTAAGTCTCCAAGCCTGAACAGTCCCAGAACCCAACACCTTACCTTTAGAATCATTACCAAAAGATATATCACCCCCTCCATGTGCAAGGAAGTCCAGAAGTAGGGCTCTACATCATGTCATGTGCCTGGAGCCTCCTATTAGGACAAAAAGGATTGAGGAAACCACTTTTGTAAGTCTATAAATAGATGGGTTCATCCCTCTGTTTTACATATTGATTTTAGTTAAAACTGAAATCCTTCAAAGCTTATTATTGTTATTTCCATTTCATTTACTGAGAATCTGTTTGAGTATTTATTGTCATTCATATTCAATATTTAGATTCTCATTAAACTTGTCTTTAGTTTTCAAACATCCAGGGGGAGTAATAACTCTTGTTGATAGTGTAACTTTACTTACTTATTCCGCTATGCAAATCTGATTGAACTTGCTTAACATATAAGTGTTCACTAGCAAGCAAAACATCAAGAGCATTACTGATCCAACAATTGGTATCAGACCACTGGTTTATCTGATCACATATTAATCTAACACATTGAGAATCAGACACAGGCTCTTATTGATATTCAATAAAGGATTAAAAGTTCACTTTTATCAACATCCATCACTTTAAGAGATATTTGACAAATCAATACTCTTTAAAGTGGATCCACATAATACTGGTTCTGCCAATAAACCTGCTATGCTAGTTAGAAATGAATACAATATCTGGCAAAGGAGAATGGCACATACATTATCTCAGACCAATACCGGTTGCTGGAAATCTGTGATATATGGTCCTCACAAACCAGTAAATATTAATCTTGAAACTAAAGTAGAAATACCAAAAGACCTAAAGGACTATACAAATGATGATTTCCTAAAACTTGAGCTTGATGCTAAAGCTTTCTCTATGTTGGAAATGGCACTCCCAAATGAAATCTACTTCGGACTATTACATTGTGATAATGCCAAAGAGCTTTGGGACTGCCTAATAGAACAGTTTGGAGGAACTGAAGAGGTGATTGCCAACACTAGAGAAATTCTGGCTCAACAATATGAAACTTTTGCTCACATAAATGGGGAAAATTTAACTCAACAATTTGAAAGATTCTCCTCATTAATATCTGAGCTAAAATTAACTGGTCAGACCTAGACAACTGTATCTATGCTTCATAGATTTTTAAGGTCTTTACCTGAAAAATGGGAAACATATTCTATCATCCTCAGATCCTCACCAGAATTTAGCTCCCTCACTCTTACAAAATTACATGGGAGATTGCTAACTTTTGAAAGAGAAATCGATCAAAAGAAGAAATTGCAAAGTTCTGGTAAAACTGCTGTTGACTATCTACCAAGTAGTATAGCGCTATTGGGACAAGATTCACCTACTTGTTCAAATAGTTTTGGATCTTTTGACCACATTGACATAACTGCCGGATCTCATCAGAAAGATCATTCCCAGGTTATGACAATGATGAATATAGTGAAACTGCTGATAACATGTGTTTTATCAAGGATGATTTAAAAAATTTCAGCAATGATGACTTAGAAGAAATGGACATCTTACACCAACTGGCAATGTTCAGTATTAAAACAAACAAATTTTTTAAATGGTCAGGAAGAAAATTTCCAGGACTAAACAGTTATACAAAAATTGGTTTTGACAAGTCTAAACTTAGATGTCACAAGTGTCAGATGTTGGGACACTTGCTGATAACATGTGTTTTATCATGGTTGATTTAATAAATTTCAGCAATGATGACTTAGAAGAAATGGACATCTTACACCAACTGGCAATGTTAAGTATTAAAACAAACAAATTTTTTAAATGGTCAGGAAGGAAATTTCCAGGAATAAACAGTTATACAAATATTGGTTTTAACAAGTCTAAACTTAGATGTCACAAGTGTCAGAAGTTGGGACACTTTGCTAGAGAGTGTAGAAGCTCTAGCTACAACCAATCTCAGTCTGGAAATCAGTTTAACCCTAGTTATAATAGGAATAATGGAACACAGGGAAGTGCAAATTTTGTACAGGCACAAGCTCCACAAATCCAATATGTGCCACAAGTACAATATGTACAGATGCCTGCTCAACAGATGCAGAGCCAACAATCAATCCCTCCCATTCCATCTGCTCAACAACCTCCACAGACTCAACAACCCTCACAATTAAGTTTGTTCACCTCAGGGTGTGTTGACTGGATTAGTCTTCCCTTTGACACTACTGAGTGCAATCCTGATGCAGACAACAAAATGTTTGACCTCAACTGGGGAAAACCTAACAATGGCAGAAAGAATTTTGCCTTAATGGCATTTGAGGGTTGCACCTCAAAATCTGCCCTGTCTCAGGTATCAAAAGAATCTTTAAGAAAACTTTGTTCAACTTCATGTAAAGAATCTTTTGCTCTCATAAGAGAGACTAAAGTGCATTTACAAGGAAAAGCAAATGACTCTGAGAGAAAATTTACTTAGATGAAATGTGATTTAGAAAGAAAACTTGCTGTAAAGGCTAAAGAAAATTCTAAATTAACTAACAATGCTATTGAAACCCAAGCACAACTTAAAATCATGATAAAAGACCTAGGAAATGTCAGAAAAGAGCTTGCTGACACTAAGGTTGTTTGTGAAAAATGGGTAGAATCTTGTAAAGGGTACCAACTGCTGTTTAACAAACAAAGTGCTTCAAATGTTAGGTTTAGCATAGGGTACAATCACACTGAAACACCAACTGATTTTTCCCCCAAAACTACTGATGATGGGAGAAAAATTGTTTCAGATGAAACTTCTGAAGAGAAAGAATGCACATCTTTTCATGAAAACTTTCTAAAAACTCACAAAGAATGTTTTTCAGAAGTACTGATAAAATCTGACTTTAAGCCATCAGTAGTTTCAACTACATCAGGATTTGAGAACCTGAAAACTACTGATGACCTAAAACAAATCAAAACAGTCAGAAATTTGCCTTCAAATGAAAAAGAAAAGTCAAAGGAATGTGAAATCTGTGGTTTGTTTAACCACAAGACAAAATTTTGTAGATATAGAAAAGGAATTCAGTACAACAAGAAAATTTCACAACTAGTTGTGGGAAAACAAATCAAAAATGATTTTGAAGAAACTTTTTCTCCTAATAAACAACAACCAGCAAACACCTTTTCTCAGAAAAAGATGAAATATAAACAAAAATCTTTTTCTCAGAATTCTCTTTTAGTAGTTAGACCTACATCATCAGCAGTTTCACAAACTGCTGAAATTAAAGATCTCATGTATATGGTACAACTACTGATGACCAAGGTTGATGGTGGTCCTCAAAAGGATACCACCATTGCTCTTAATGAAAAATCCATTGCCAAAAAGACATTGATTCCTCAACCTGGTCAAGAACAAACTGTTAATGTTCTCAAGAGCAAACCCAAAGCCAAACTGGCTTGGGTTCCTAAATCTAATTAATTTGCTACTTTGTACAGAGGGTCTCCAGAGGCTTAAATAGCATTTGGTATGTTGACAATGGAGGCTCAATGCACATGACAGGATGCAGATACATGATAAACAACTTTATCAGTCAAAGAGAAGGATCTGTATCCTTGGGGAACAATGCCAAGGGATATGTGCTAGGACATGGCAATGTCTCTTCTGGCAAAATACAGTTTGACAAGGTCAATCTGGATGAAAACCTTGAGTACAACTTGCTAAGTGTGTCACAAATGTGTGATAAAGGATATTCTTCCTTGTTCACAAAGACAGCATGCAAGATTGTATCACCAGAAGGCCAGAATTTGATAGGAAGATCATTGAAGATCATACTTTGTTGATAGCCAAAAGATGTGGCAATGTCTATGCAGTGGACATTGAAAAGGACAAAGTACTGAACAACACTGCCTGTTTCTTCTCAAAGGCATCAACTTCAGAGACTGATCTCTGGCACAGGAGACTTGCCCATGTGAACTTTAAAACCATAAATAAAGTCACAAAAATGGGCTTGGTCAGAGGTCTACCCTTGATAGTATACCATTGTCAAGAACACTTTGTATCCTGTTAAAGGGAAAGCAGCATAAGTCCTCCTATAAGTCTATTGAAGAATAAAAAACAACTGCATGTCTTCAACTACTCCATATGGACTTATTTGGGCCAGTAAAAATCAGGAGCCTTGGTAAGAAGAAATACTGCTTGGTCATCATTGATGACTATTCAAGATTCACATGGGTATTCTTCTTATTCTCCAAGGATGAGACAGCTGAAATCATCAAGTTCTTCATTCTACAAGTAGAGAAACAATATTCTCTATCTGTCAAAACCATTAGAAGTGATAATGGGACAGAGTTCAGGAACAAAACTTTGGAAAAATTCTGTTTATCTAAAGGGATTATTAGACAATTCAGTGTTCCTAGAACTCATGAACAAAATGGTTTGGTAGAAAGAAAGAACAGGATATTAATTGAAGCAGCAAGAACTATGTTAGCTGATTCAGGCCTACCATTGTATTTCTGGGCTGAAGAAGTTAACACTGCATGTTATGTTCAAAATAGAGTCCTTGTCAACAAGAGACACTCCAAGACTGCCTATGAAGTTCTTCATGGCATAAAGCCCCTTATCTCCTTTTTCAGGGCTTTTGGATGTCAATGTTTCATTCTAAACATTAAAGACTCTATTTCAAGGTTTGCTGCTAAAGTTGATTCAGGTTATTTTCTTGGTTATTCTTCCACTAGAAAAGCCTACAAGGTTTTTAACTCAAGAACCAAGATAGTAGAAGAAACACTGAATGTCAAGTTCAATGAATCAAATCACACTCTTATTCCACCACATCCTGCTGAACTCTTTGACCTTGACAGCTTCCATTTCGGACCTGAAAAGACTGTCACTTCATCTAAACCTACTTATTATGGTGATCAGAGGTTTGATGATGATGATCCAGCACCATGGACTCCTAAAACAGTCACTAAGTCAACTTTCAAACCTTTAGAAATTTCACAAACTTCTGATTCAACAACTGCTGATGTACAAACTCAAACATCTGCTTCAGCTCCTACAACTACTAAAGATGTTCAAACAGCTGAACCAGACATTATAACCTTAGTGGTTTGTTTGATGAAGTACAAGAGTCACCTACACCTGTCAGTGGTTTACAACAACTGATTGAACACAAAGATCATCCATTGGAACAAATCATAGGTGATATTGCATCAGGTGTTCTCACAAGAAACCAGCTTTCCAACTTTTGCTTCTTCTCAGCATTCATTTCTCAGTTGGAACCTAAGAAGTACCAAGAAGCCCTCAAAGACAAAATTGGGCGGAGGCTATGCAAGATTAGTTGCTTCAATTCAAGAAGCAACAGGTTTGGGAAATCTGTCCCTTACCACCAAACAAGCTACCAATTGGCACAAGATGGGCTTTCAGGAACAAACAAGATGAGGCTGGTATGATCATTAAGAACAAGGCAAAACTGATGGTACAAGGTTACTCTCAAGAAGAAGGAATTGATTATGATGAAACCTTTGCTCCAGTTGCAAGGCTTGAAGCCATCAAGTTATTTCTGGCCTATGCCATTTCCAACAAAATAAAAGTTTTTCAAATGGATGTTAAAAGTGCATTTTTGTATGGAAAGATCAAAGAAGAAGTGTATGTTTGTCAGCCACCTAGGTTTGAGGATCCTTCTCATCCTAAGTGGGTGTACAAGCTTGACAAATCTCTTTATGGGCTAAAACAGGCTCCAAGAGCCTGGTATGAAACACTTTCCAACTTTTTGCTCAAAAATACCTTTACAAGAGGCTCCATTGATAAAACTCTTTTCATTAAAAATGTTGGAAATCATGTCTTACTTGTTCAAATTTATGTTGATGATATCATATTTGGTTCAACAAACACAAAATTTTGTGATGAATTTAAGAAACTCATGCAGTCAAAATTTGAGATGAGTACAATGGGAGAACTGCAGTACTTTTGAGGACTGCAGATTAAACAACAAACAAATGGAACTTTTATACATCAATCTAAATATGTTAAAGAATTATTGAACAAATTTTCTTTACAAGACTGTAAATCATGTTCCACTCCCATGACACCTACCACACAAGTTGAACCAGATGATCAAGGAAAACAGGTTGATCAAACCATGTATAGATGTATGATAGGTTCCCTTTTGTATCTAACTGCTTCTAGACCAGATATTATGTTTTCAACATGTGTCTGTGCTAGATATCAATAAGCTCCTAGGGAATCACACCTAATTGCAGTCAAAAGAATCTTCAAATATCTGAAAGGAACTCCTACACTTGGAATTTGGTATTCTGCTTCTAGCAATACCAAGTTATCAGCTTTTTCAGATAGTGACTATGTAGGGTGCAAAATGTCAAGAAAATCAACATCTGGTGGTTGTCAATTCTTGGGAAACGGTCTAGTGTCCTGGCAATCAAAGAAGCAAACATCTGTTGCAACTTCAACTGCTAAAGCTGAATACATTGCAGCTGCAAGTTGTACATCACAGATACAATGGCTCCAATATCAACTTCTTAATTATGGAATCAAAGAGACCAAGACACCATTGCTTGTAGACAGTAAATCTGCCATTAGCATCATTCAAAATCCTGTTCAGTTCTCAAAGACTAAACATACTGAAATCAGGTATCATTTCATAAAGGATTGCTATGAAAAAGGCAAGATTGAAGTGAAGCATGTGACAACAGCTATTTAGATAGCTGACATATTCACTAAACCCCTTGACACATAAACATTTCAGAAGTTAGTATTCATGCTTGGGATGCTAAATTTGTAAGTGTTTCTTTTACTTTTTTGCACATATTTTATTTTTCACTTACATCTGTTTTTAAGTCCAAAACTTCTGAAAACAAAAAGAGAGAAACTACGGATGAACAAAACAATATTTTCTGAAAAATGAATAACTTTTGATAAAACAATCTTTAGAAGTTATGAATAAAGTGTTTATAAAACTTTCTCATCAGTTGTTGAAAACTACTGAAGAGAAAAATGGGAACTACTGATGATAGTTGTTCTTCATCAGCAGTTTTATCATTAAGGGCAAATCAGACATTTCCCACTTCAGAAGTTTGACCTAGGGCGGTTACAAACTTTTGATAAACACATTTTCCAACACTTATCCATTCAAAAAGCAAAATTCCCTCCTTCTCTCTCAAAAACACTCTCAAAACCCTTAACTTGCAAAAATACTGTTCGATCCACACACACACAAACTCCATGGCTCTAACACTGAAACAGGAACACAATCAAAGAGGCTACTTTGAGAAACATGAAGCCTGGTCCCAATACGACGAAATCATTGATTTAGTAGTTAAATCCCAATACTTCACTGCCCTCACCATCAATCCTCCAATCCACACTAAAACTCTAAATGAGTTCTGGGCGAACGCGGAGACGGTGACAGTGCATGATCAAGTGATCTCCCACAATTCAACAATCCAAGATAGAACAATGGCAATCACACCGGAAACTTTGGGGATTAGACTAGTTCTAGATTATGTGGATGCCCCAGATCAATTTCCAAACTCTGAAATTCATATGACCATGACAGAGTGTGGTTGCCAAGGTACTCTCACACATGCTACTATTTTTAAGAAATTTTTTGAACCTAAGTACAAACTTTTGTTTCATTAGATAATAATGTGTTTGAGTCCAAAAACTGGATCTTATGATCACATGCCCTCTACTTTACAACCTATTTTTCATTCCATTGTGAATGAAACAAAATTCAGGGCATGAGCACTTTTCTTTAATGAGTTGGTGTTACATCACCTCAATTCTAAAAAGAAGTTTTTGTTGTATCCATGGTTCATTATGCAATGCATAATAAAAGAACTTGGAGAAGAGGTGCTTGTGGGTAAAACAACTGTTTTAAACCCATTATCCTCACAAGCATACTCTAGGCACAATAAACCGGCTGCCTGGCCAGAAGATGACCAAGGGGAACATACAACAGTCCCCATGGAACCCTCATCTTCCAAACCCTCACCCAAAAAGGCCAAGAAACCAAAACAACAAAAACCAAAACCCACCAGCCTTAAAAGAAAGGCAGTTCAGGAGGTTGAGTTGCGTGAACATGCAAATGTGCAATCTGCACTTGAAAAAGGTGTGACTGAAACATCCTCTCAGTCTCATCCATCTCAAACCCCCACAAGAGCACCAATCACAATTCCCTTCAAAAGAAAGAAATTTAAGAAAACAATAACCATTGACTCTTCTTTTGAAACTGCTAAACCCTTACCCCAAACTACTGAACAAGTACCACAAACTTCTGAACCTGAAACCATAGAAATTGCCAAACTTCTCTCTGGGCTAAAAGAGACCATCCCATCAGAACATGTCAGTCCCCAATAACCACATCAAACAGGCGACATACCTTCAGACTTTGACATGAATGTGGATGTCCATAACCCTAACCCAAGAGATGAGGATGAACCAGGGTTTCTAAGCCCAAACTTAGAAACCTTTGGTACATTTGAGGCTGCTACTACTCATTTACCACCTAGTGGTAGATCTGAGGACAGAAGTAACATTGCTAAGACCTCATTTGTGGCAACTACTGATGAAGGCTTAATGCCTGAGGTAGGAAATCCTCTGAACCAAGAACAAGAGGTACATGAGACAACTGGGTTGGGCCCAGCTCATGATATAACTGATACTGTCCTCATTGAGGATGTAATTAGGGATTCAGATGATTCCATTGATTTGGATGATGTTTCACACTCCACCAAACATGAATTGACGGCTGCTAGTGGAGGTCCTACACCTGGTGTCTCTAAGCTCAAAGAGCTAGTCACACCATATCAGGTTAAAGTCCACTTGATCCCTGATTCCCCTAGAGTCGCATCTTCTGTACAACATGAAGATCACCCTAAAACACACCCCTCACTAAAAATGCCTACCCAATTCCGTAGGTCATCAAGCATAGACCTGAACCAACTATGCAGCCCAGATGGTCCCCTATACCAGTTGATGAACACCCTCATTGCCAATCACTTCAAATCTTTCACCACTACTTTGAAGTTGTCAACCAAAACTCAATTTGAGGAGATTAACAAGAAACTTGGTGAGCTGTCAAACAAGATTGATAACAACTCAAGACAGCTTGTTGAACTCACTGGTAGAACTTCTCAACCTGGTAGCCTTCCAGAAGTGGATGAAGCCAAAAAGGGGGAGAAGATTAAGGAACCAAATGAGTCACTGGAATCCAGGATAAAGGCAAGAGTGGCTCTACAACAACAAGAACTACTAGAAAAAGCGAAGAAACAAAAGAATATCAAGAAAGGCCTGTTTCTACAACTGATATTGAAGCTGAACCTTCCCAAGGCCATAATGAAGAAACTTCTGAAGACTCGGAAAGTATTGAAGACAAACCTTCAGTAATTGATACTTCTACCAACACTTCAGCAGTTAACACTTCCAGCATACAAACAACTGAAGAGCCTTCCAAACCAACTGAACAACAACAACCAACTCCTATTCCAAGGCCTACAACAACAACAATGACTGTGCTGAACCCTTCTCCAATTTCAGAGTCCAAAGAATTACTAGAGAAAAGTTTACTTGCAGCCCAAAGAAAGGCTAAGGAGGATCAGATCTGGAACAATTTGGAAGCAAGGGAAGACATGAGCTTCAATGATAAACTTCAAGCTTATGAAGCAGAGCTGAATAGGCAAGCCAAGATTGAAAAGGTTGCTGAAGAAGAAAAAAGACAACAACTGGTGTCTTTCATCACAAAGAACAGCAAAACAAAAGCCTATTCACTCAAAGTGCTCTCAATGGATGAGCTAACCAAAAGAGCTCAAATTGTTGCTAACAAACTTGCAACAGAGAAGGATAGAAAAGCCAAGAGAGCAGAGATAATTGAAGAACTGGTAGCTAATGACTATGGTTCAAAAGCCTCAGTGTCAAAATGGAGAGAAGACAAACTACTGGACACTTACAAGAAATACAAGGCTGCCAAAGCTGCACATCCAGAGAAGTTCAAAACTTCTGAAGTATCAACTTCAGTAGTTAGAAATTCTGGTATCAAACAAAGACCAGCTACCAAGAGAAAGCCAGAGGACAATACAAAGACTGAGTTCAAGATGGTGTTGCTATAAGGCAACACAGTTGTACATGGAGACTTTGATATTGAATAAAAGCCTCTAATAACTCAATTTAGGGATCCTTCAACATTTGCTTACCAAATTCAGAAGACTATCACTGACAAACTGCACACAAAGGTAGTTACTGAACATCATTTACCTACTTTCAAATTACCTGATGTGATGCAAAAAGAAGACAGAAGTGAATCCCACCTAAGAGTCAAAGAAATAGAAAACATTCAATACTCAGGAACATCCTAGGGATCCAGCATGGTTCCCTTTACTTTAGATTTTGACAAATATAAAGTGCTGATCATTAGATGGTCCTTTACTAATTCCAACTCAGTATTGGTGACAAGAAGAGATCTTACAAGCAAGGCCTACAAATCCATGAATGAACTGAAGACTTTATCAACTCAGGACTTGCTTACAATTCAACATTTGTAACCCAAAAGGGATCTCTCACTGATGAACAGCTAAATCGACTGAAGAATTCCATGTTCAAGGAAATATGGAAGATAGTTAATGACAGAAGAAAACAACAATAACAAATTAGAAAAGGTTTTGGCTTCATCAATCTAGGGGGAGATTGTTAGGACAAAAAGGATTGAGGAAACCACTTTTGGAAACCTTAGTCTAATTCATACTTCTGCAAATATTCTAAGTATAGAACTACTGAAGAAAGAAGACTAAAGTACTGAAAAAGGATTCAACAAGTACTGAAGAAGATAGATCAGAAGTTCTGAAGTCTAACCAGACAAGTTCATTGAAGAACTACTGAAGACAAACTACTCATCAGTAGTTTGTAAATCATCAGCACTTGTACCATAATCATTCCACCGCCTTATGTTTCAGTAGTTTATTTGTTTATTATTACTTTATGTTTTTGTGCAAGTTCCAAGAATGCAACTTGTTGCAACTTGCTACAGACTTGCTTTTTGGCAAGGTTCATGTATTTGTATGTCTATAAATAGATGGGTTCATCCCTCTGTTTTACATATTGATTTTAATTGAAACTGGAATCCTTCAAAGCTTATTATTGTTATTTCCATTTCATTTACTGAGAATCTGTTTAAGAATTTACTGTCATTCACATTCAATACTTAGATTCTCATTAAACTTGTCTTTCGTTTTCAAACATCCAGGGGGAGTAATAACTCCTGTTGATAGTGTAACTTTACTTACTTAATCCGCTTTGCAAATCTGATTGAACTTGCTAAACACATAAGTGTTCACTAGCAAGCAAAACATCAAGAGCATTACTGATCCAACACCTCCACTGTCTACATACCATAAACTATCTAAGCAAGCAGAAGCTCCGTCCACATCAGTAATGAATTAGTTTTGGTGAGTGCCCAAAGCCAAGTTGGCTTTGGATTGGTTCCTAAACTTTACAGCCTCAAGTTTAGGAGAATGATCAGTGGTTTGAACAAGTTTTTGAACCAAGTTCAACATCTTTTGTTCACCATTTGCCAGTGTTTGTATGTCGACACTTGGTGCAACAGATGTTTGACCATTTCCGGTAAGATGATAGTAACCATTTGCCAGTGTTTGTATGTCGACACTTTTGTTCACCATTTGCCAGTGTTTGTATGTCGACACTTGGAAATTTGTTTGAAGTTGGAGCATCTGTTACTTGAACATCTCTGGGAGCAAAGTTTACATTATGATTTTTGACAACAGATGTTTAGGCTGGTGTAAAAGTCTGTTTGGGCTTTCCTTTTGAAGTACTAACCACTTGACTCATTTGAGTTTTTTCTTTACACTCCTGTATTTTGACATCAAAATTTTGTAGATAAAGACAGTCTTGGGTTTTATGATTGTTTTTACCACAGATTGAACAGTTTGGTTTAGAATCACATGCACTTGTTCCTTTGTTGATGTCATATGCTTTTAGAAGAAAACAATTTTTAGTAACATGATTCTTGTTTTTATAAAAATCAGAGAACAAGTCTGAACCCTTTTCTTTCTTCTTCCCTTTTTCCATCTCCTTTTCAACAGATGTTTTAACATCTGCTGGGAGATCTTTTAAGGGAACGATTTTTTCCTGTGGTGCCTTTTTACCTGCAGGGGTTTCAAAGGTGAGAAAAAAGAAAAGCATGGCTAGAAAAGGTACTATGTTAATTGATGAAGAGTCTGTCGATTTTGAGGAGACTCAAGAAGATGAAAGATGGGATTCTAGTGAAGAGACTGTCAAACAAACCAAGCCCAAGGCCACTGTGGCGAGTGAGTCTAAAAGTCTTAATAAAACCTTAGAAGAACAGAAACTGAAGAGTCCAATTGCTGTTGATGATATAGATCTGGGTCTTGTTATTGGTGAACAAGACATCAGTGGATCTCCTATGGTTGGTGAAAAACAGAAGAAGCCCATGTATAAGAAAATGTTTAAGACAGAAGAGACAGAAAATCCAAAGAAAAGACGTGCGAAAGAGGTTGAAATCTTACTTTCAGGAAAGAAGTTCCTGAAGTCAGTAGTTCTAAACCTGCTACACCCGTGACATCCCCGGTATCAAAGAAGATGAAGAAATCTACTGCTGAAAAGATTGTTTATCCTACAGCAGATTTTGATGCTGCCTTGGAAAGAGTTATGAATAAATTCAAGAAGAAGATGCCTGTTGCTGATGCTTCAACACCACAGGTTACTGTATCGAGTGATGTGATGAATGCAGTTAACCAGATGCTTGCTGATATGATTAAATTGATAAATCAGCAACAGCAAGAGATTGAACAATTGAGAGCTAATGATAAGAAGATGTTAGATGTTGTTGAATCGTCACAAGAGAGTCAAGAAGAACTAGAAGCGAAGATTAAACAACTTCAAGATGAAAATCAGAAGTTGTTAACTCATGAACAGAGAAACACGAGAAGATACATTTCTTTGAGACTCGAGAATAAAAAGGTGAAGAAAGATAATAAGAATCTAAGGAAACTTATTGATGATATTTATGAAAAAGCTCCACAGTTGAAAGCTGGAGAGGAAGATAAAGAGCGTGAAGAAGAACAGGTTGATTTCGAGCCATCCGAGTCAGAAGAAGAAGAAGAAGATGAGAATTTGGAACAGGATGCCGGTGATGCTCCTGAGAAGAAGGATGATGATAAAGATGATTCTAGAGATGATTTTGATGATAACAGTTCTGCTAATGATAATGATGACGATGATGATCATACAGATCAGTATCGATGTCAAAAGAGAGAATCTGGTAAAGACGCAGGTGAATCAAGTTCAAAAGCACCTGGTGGAAATACTGATGATGATAGTATTTTCTGGACCGACAAGATTAGATCTTTATCAGATGAAGATAAGAAGTTGTATCGTCAGATGTTGACTAAGAATGTCTGGACGATTGAGCTTACTGGAAAGTTTCCAGAGATTTTTGAATCTGACAATATGAGATTTGAACTTGAATACAATGATCCTGATCTGGAAGATGGTGAAGTTTCTATAGCCGTAGCTAAAGAGATACTTGATGGTTTGGCTAAACATGTTAGTAAGTCTTTTGAAGAGTTGATGAGTGAAAATCAGATTCCTAATATACCTGAAAAAGAGACAGGAAATCACTCTGATGATAGAGATACTCCAGTATTTGAAGACATTGAGATTGAGGATATTACCAGTGAAGAATATCCAGAGTATTTCAAAGATAAACAGGATGATGCATTTCCTGAATTTTCTGAAGAGATGTTGAATCAGGCTGAGAAACTTGCACGACAGAAGAGTAAGACATTCGTTGATGAAATGCTCAAGAATGCAGAGAATCAGAAACCAAATGTTGAACAATCTGATGATCTAAAAAGCTTGTTAAGGAAACTGAAAGAAAAAGAAGCCAATTGACCAAAGGCTAAAATTCAGGGAGGTTTCTACAAGTTTCACAATGAATTGTTCAAAGGAAGAGCTCTCAGTTGGAAGTACCTGAGACAGCTAAGGTGTGTTGCTGTTAAATGGGAGAAGGGAATTCTGTATTTCAACAAATTCCATGATATTAAAACACTACCTTATTGGGTTGTGCGCGATATCTGCTGACATACTTTATCTGGAGCAACTGTGAAAACGATGCAGTTGGCTATTTAACAGATCGCATGGCAAGAGAGAGCAGAACAAAATGGGATGTGTTCACTCCGTAGTATCCTAAAAGGATAGTTCACAAAAAGAAGTAAGATCCGATTACTGGGATGAATAAGGTGACTTTAAAGTATAAACCACCGACCGTATTGGAACATATTCCTTTGATGCCGATTCCACAACATTTTTCAAAAAAATTCATGTGGTGGTACTATGATTGGAAGACCGCAGAAGTTGTTATCTTGCTGAAGGATAAAAGAGATGAGTTCAAGAAGATTCGTATTTTTGATCCGATGTGGTTGATCAACTGTTCACATGAAGATATCATAATACTGTATTACAACCCAATTTACGGTGAAGAGAAAGATAGCAAACAAGCTCTGAAATACCAATGTGTGGTATGCTTGTGTTTCGCTTGGGATGTCAATGCGGGATGTGACTACGACAAGAAGCTGGGAAAGTTTGTGAAGATTACGAAAAGAAGAAACCTAAACAAACTTTTGAACCAGTTATGACTAAAGAGCAGAAGACGTTATTGCGCATCAAACTGATGAACAAGCAATTCTTTTTAGGCTTGCACATGGAGTTAAATGGGATTCAGATGCTGAAATAGCCAAGGTTACCAAATCCAAGGCCACTGTGATTGGTACACCTGAAGGCATGGATAAGATTGTTGAAGAATAGAGAACGAGAGTGTTGGATGATGAAGATTATGATCTTACTTGTGATAATCTTGATTTTCAAGGTTCTCCTATTATGGGTGCAAAACCTGAGAAAGGCAGAGGGAAAACTATGGCTAAGAAAGAAGCTCCTAAAAAGAAGAGAGATAGGGAGATTGATTTGCTACTTGTAGGAAAGAATGTACCAGTTGTTGGTAGTTCAAAAGCTAGTACACGAGTCACATCCCGAGTTGGTAAGAAGAAGAAAGTTGTTCAGGAAGCGTTTACAACTGATCCATCATCTAATGTTGATCCTGAAAACTTTTCTTCTACATTGAAGAGTGTGTTAGAAGAAATTCAGAAGAAAACTGCTAAACCTGATGCTACACCTATTGCTGAATAATCTACACCTCAGGTTACAGTTTCAAGTGATGTAATGGAAGCTGTGAACCATCAGATTGGAAATGTGATGAAGGTGTTTAATCAACAACAAGTTGAAATCAAGCAAATGAAGGATGATGAAAAGACTATGTTCAAGATTGTTTTATCTTCCAAAGCCAATCAAGAAGAAATGGAAGCAAAAGTTAAACAGCTTGAGAATGAGAATAAGATGTTGATTACTAGAAAAAAGAGAAATACAAAGAAGATCAAGATGCTTCAGATTGATAATAAAGAGATGAAATCTGAGAACAAGAATATGAGGAAGCTTATTGAAGATTTATATTCTAAAGCACCGCAGTTGAAGGGAACTGAGGAGGAGGAAGAGGATACAGAATAAGAGAACATTGATTATGAGGATTCTGATGATGATGATGAGAATGATAGTTCTGATGATGATAATGATGATGCAGGAGGTAAGAGTGCAAATAAAGATAAAGATGAAAGTTCAGATGATGATGATCAAGATGCTGAACAATACAATTTCAAGAAAAGGGATTCAAATAAAGGTGACACAGGTGAAGAAAGTTTAAAGAAAACACCTGGTGAGAATGTTGATGAAGATGATAGTATCTTTTGTAATGAAAAGATTCAATCTTTATCTGATGAAGACAAGAGATTGTACAGACAGATGTTTGAGAAGAATGTTTGGACAATAGATCTAACTAGGAGATTCCCTGAAATCTTTCAGATTAATGATATGAGGTTTGAGATTGGATACAATGATCCAGATCTTGAAGATGGAGAAGTATCTACTGGTGTTATAAAAGAGATACTAGACGGGATTGTAAAGCATGTCGGGAAGTCTCTAGAAGGGATAATGCAAGATAAAGAGATTCTTGATATTCCAGTTAGAGAAGTAGATAATCACTCAGATGACCAAGATACTCCGATTTTTGAAGATGTAGAGATGAAGATCTATCACATGAAGAGTATCCGGAGTATTATAAACAGAAAGAGAATGTGGTGATTTCGGAAATCATTGAGAAAACATTTGATGAAGCTAAAAAGTTAGCTAAACAGAAAGGAAAGAAGATATTAGATGAAGCGTTTGGGAAAGAAGCTGATCAGAAACAAACGTACAAACAATCTGATGAACTGAAAGATTTGATGAGAAAGCTGAAAGAGAGAGAAGCGAATAGACCGATTGCAGAAGTGTAGGGAGGTTTCTACAAGTATCACTACGAGTTTTTTAAAGGAAAAGTGTTGGGATGGAACTACTTTCCACAGCTACAGTGTATAGGTGTGAAATGGGAAAAAGGAGAAGATGCCTTTAAAGGAAAAGCATTGGGATGGAACTACAGATTCCATAATATCAAGACACTACCGTATTGGGCTGTGAGGGTTATTTGTAGACACACGATGAATGGTGCTTTTGTGAATAACGATGCGGTTGGATGGTATGCTGATAAGATGTCAAAGGAAAGTATAACCAAATGGGATTTATTTATGCCTCAGTATCCTAAACGGATTGTTCATAGATATATTAATCCCATTATTGGCATAAAGAGAATTATGTTAAAGTATAAGCCTCCTGTGGTGATGAAGAGAATTCCTTTGATGCCTATTCAACAACATTTCAGCAATGAGTTTGTATTTTGGTGTTATGATTGGAAGACGGCTAAAGCGGTGATTGTGTTGAAAGACAAAGATCCTAAGCTTGAATTCAAGAAAATACGCATATTTGATCCTATGTGGATGATCAATTTTTCAAAAGAAGATATCAATATGCTGTATTTCAATCCAATTCACTTTGAAGTTCAAGATGTGGAACAGGCGATGAATTTTTATAGAGTTGTATGTTTATGTTTTGCATGGGATGTGAATGCTGGGTGTGACTATAACAAAAAGCTTGGAAAATATGTGAAGGTTCAAGAAGTAAAGAAAAGATCGCAAAAAGACAATTAGATGAAATGAGCATAAAGCAAAAGAATATTCTGAAGATCAAGTTGATGAACAAGACGCTTGATTATCAAGATAAACAATCCAATAAATAGTCAAGGGGTACTTTGTAGGTGCACATATGTGACTATCGCTTTGGATTTACATGAAATGGCATTTATTATTGAAGACTTGATATTCTAAAGACCCATTTGACCATACGTGGGGTCGAAGGGAAGCTTTGCTAGGTCGAATGAAGAGTTGTTATGTTTATATGTTTGGTTCAAGCTATGTTATGGGTCGAAGGAGCCCATTTGACCTCTACAAAGGTCGATTGGAGAAGTCTATATGTAGTTTGAATTTTATTTTGCAGGTTAAAAGTTGGTCAATTTGGTCTAGAGTTTGTGTATGTTTTCTAAGGTGTGTCTAGGACCTTCTGTACGTGTGTTTTGTTGATAAACCTAAGCTTTATTGATTGTAATTGATTGTTTTATCAATGAAATGATTAATGAAATGGATCTTAACGTGTTCTGATTTGTCTACTATCATTTTGCATGTAATTTAGGGATTCTGCACCTAAATTGCTCTACTTGTATGATTACGTAGTTGATTTCTTACAATCCGATCCTCTACAAATTTAAAAATGTGTAAAAAAGTAAGTTTGAGGTGTTTTTGTAAAATTTAAAACACCTCAAAGTAGTTGGCAAACTGTAACTAAAAATGCAAAGTTTTTAATAGAGTTTTTGGAAACAAAAATATTTTCAAACCCTTTGAGTCGGCCCAACGATTATGCGGGAGATTAAGGAAGCTTTTGGTGGTCAAACAAACAGCCTAAGGTGTTCCCGATTCCTTAAATAAACCCTACCTCTACATGTGAGTATTATTGAGCCTTATCGAGCACACCATTATATACATACTACACATGCTCGTTCGTTTGTCTTGAGAGATATTCCTCGTTGGCATGGCGCGATTAGAACTTGTGTGACTTATGCGTTACAAGATCACATCAGAGGGTAGTGTGTGAAAATGATCTAGGCACCTAGGACTTATCGATTCTGCTATCATCGTCCTTCGGTAAATTTTCCCCACCCCTAGCCACCCATCTTTGAGCCTTAGCCTTTCATTTCCTTACATCCATTTAGCCCCCGCCATGACGAAACCAGGGAAGTGTTGAGGTGTTAAGGAAGCTCTTTGGCAATACTAGGACTTTAAAGCATAAGCAGCACATCAAGAATTCAGAATCGAGGTCGTGAAGAGGCTACAAGAGAAAGCCATCAAAAAGAGCATACCAAGTGTCAGTAATCATCCGACAAGCATCATGTAAAGTTTCTGTTTTGAAAACAAAAAAGTATGTGAATAAAGATGTTGCGAAAGTAAAGGAATCAAGAGGCCATCAAAAGGAAAGTTTTGCAAAACATTCTAAAAGGACCAAGTGATCGACCCAACCTAGTGGAGGCTATTAGGCGGTCCTCGCGCCGAACGATTAACAATCGTAGCCATAGTTGAGCTACAAAGTCAAAGGAGAAATCAGCAAAGCCAACTTAGAAGATCCGCGGGATTCCAACAAACACCTCCAGCACCAAACCCAAACTTAGCCATGTTGGTAGACTCCATTCCTAACCTATTTTCCACTATCCCACTAAATAACCCTTAAAAAGTCCTTTTGATTCACACGCTCCACCTCAGTAAAAGTGGTGGAGTTGAGATATGCACCCAAGCCTATGATTCGGGTCGTCCATCGGGTAGAATTTGAGTGATCACCCCAAAATGAAACTCGAGTGAATGAGAGGAGTGGTGAAAAATGAAAAGGGGGCGCCCTTAGGAATTGTTTTAGTAGTCTCACCGAAAGCCAAGCCCGAAATCTAGAAAGTTTATTAAGCGATACTCTTAGGAGGTAAGTTGAGCTCGGCACATCGAGTTAAAAGTTCATTTTGCTTGAGGATAAGCAAAAGCTCAAGTGTGAGGTGTTTTGATGTGCCAAGAAATTGATATGTTTTCACACATAATTACCACCTATCTTATACTCAAAATCATGCTTTTATCTCTATTTTATCATGATTTATCTTTCTTTGTTGATAATTGCAGGATCCGAGAACCGGTGATGAAAAGAAGTGGAAACCGCACAAAACAACACTAAACCGGGGAAGAATTGAAGACTTTGAAGATCTGCCAGATATGGCACGGCCGTGCTTGCAGCCGTGCAACTGTCCCGGGTTAAAAAGTCAACATTTCCAAGTCAACAGAGGTCAATTTCAGCACTTCAGGATGTGCACGGGCGTGGCCCAGTGTATGGCACGGTCGTGCTTTACTCTAGCGTGTTATCCAAGGCAAAAACCAGTCAAAATTGACAGCGAGGGTACAAAAGAAGTGGAGCACGGGCGTGCTCAAGGCATGAGCACGGGCGTGCCAGACAAAACAAGGGAGATTTCTGCGTAAAGGACTCTGCAACAATACCTACTATCGAGCATGGGCGTGCCAGGGTATGAGCAGGGGCGTGCTTGATCAGATTTGTCTATAAATAGAGGCCTCCACCCCACACTTTCAGCCACCTTTGGGGTTTTGTAAGTGACCTTTGGAGCTTGGGATCACTCCATAAACACTTATTGATAGAGATTTGAGAGATAGATCACTAAAAATCACCAAAAACCTTCTATAATCCCCAAATACAACCACTACTATGTGTTCTTCCAACACCCAAGATAGAGTGCAAGTTGTAAAGCCAATGTTTGGCTAGGATAATAGAGTGTTGCTAGGGTGAAGACTTTTCTTGGTATGGATTATGTAGTTTTTATTTGTTAAAGTGGTGTTGTGTTCTTATTTAATTCTTTTTACTTAAAACTATGTTTGATAAATTAACTAACTGATTACTTAGTCTTTGGTCTTGTGGGTGTCTTGATAGGAAGTGGAAGGACTTATGAGTGTACCCATGTTGTTTAACAACCCATGCTCTCATAAGCTAACCTAATCTCGCGAGTAGTGATTAGCCCATGTGTGGGTAGAAATACACACACTTACTGGCTTAATCCTCTACTATCAAAGATCTCACTTAAGGTCGGTACGGTCTTTATACTCGGTCCTGGTGATAAATCAAGACTTAATTCTGCGACTTAACATCATTGTCTATGTGAAAGCTTTGGCGCAAGCTAAGAATTGATGAACCTGTGTTGTAAGGAAATAGTCTTTATTTCCTTTCATTATTATACTGCTGCACAGTTAATAATAGACCACTCACATTTTAAAAGGTTAATTAACTCAAGTACGAGATGCACGTGTTCTGGTTAGTCACGACTCTTCTATGATATCAAGTGGCAACTTGTTCAGTCATGCTCTAGCCACCGACAAGTTATTCACAAAAGTTTTAAGTGAAGAGATGTCTTTATTGCAACACTAGGAGGTGGATTTTTCGGGGTTGGGTGCACACACTTTCGAGTAGTCCGTCACTCATTGTTGAGAGGTGAGCTTACCGGTTCAGGGGACCCTCACTTAATAGTAAGAACACAACTCGTTTCGCAAAAACAGTCAGCTCTAGAGAATGCTGTTGCAACTCCATGTTAAGCATAAGTGCGAACTTGTACACACCACCTAGCTAAGTAATTAATATTAATCCGTCCCAAGATTAGTTGCATCCCGAAGCAGCATTTCTTTTGGGTATTGATTTTTACTCTGGTCGCTCTTATTCTCTCTTTCTTTATTTATTTTATCTTTACTTTTATTAAAGCATCTTAGGGTGAAGTAGGGGAAGTCGTGTCTTTGGGTTCGATACTCAGTACTTGCTAGAATGTGACACCCGTTGAAATCGCATGTCATATCCGAACATTAGTTACACATACACATTGTGCATGACATTTCATTTTACATGTTTTATTGCAATTACGTCATACAGGGCCTCAGCAAGTCAGCTTCGATGCTTACAGTCTAGCATTAGGTCCACTAGTAGGAGAAATTTCATAACTAGTTGCGTAGTTATCTGAGCTATAGAGAGATCATATCAAAAACCCTAGTTTGGGAAACTCATACAATTGTACATAACATTTCAATTGTGATTCAATCAAGGACAAAATCAAACAATCTCCATACACAAGAATTTTCTGAACACAATATCCAAACACGACTAGTAAGACCACTAGTTGAAAAATATATATTGTGCACACAATTATATTATCTTGTATTACATACACTTGTACAAAGACTCTTCTTAACATCCAATTATAACAAGGTACCAAGTATTTTTACAAGATGTATATTAAATTTTTCAATATATATATACATACATACATACGACGGCATATACACACACACACACATAGGTGCATGGTGACTTTCAAGGATCAAACTTTTACATTTTAAATGATCCATCAAATCCATCCTAGATTCCACCAAAATTAGCTAAACACTTGACTTTGTATTTCTTCCATACTAGTTGACTTGCCAAAAATAAATCCCCACACATACATACA
The DNA here is from genome assembly GCA_028751855.1 of Ambrosia trifida. Taxonomy (NCBI): domain Eukaryota; kingdom Viridiplantae; phylum Streptophyta; class Magnoliopsida; order Asterales; family Asteraceae; genus Ambrosia; species Ambrosia trifida. The sequence continues at coordinate 167,712,115 of CM054123.1, read as the reverse complement.
CATCTATACACGACACACATGTACATGTGTGTGTAGTGTTTGTGTTTTCCACTCTTACACAAGTCCCTTCAAGACCTTATTCCACCAAGATTTCTAAGACAAACTTTTGTCACCTCCATCACATTCATAGATGTTACACCAAAGAGGAAATCATCTTATGACACTTAGGAAAGTCTAGTGTTGATTTACCCCATTTGACAACCACCATATCTTATACAATATTCTACCAAGTCAACCTAAGACACTTCTAATCACCCAAACCACCATGATTATCATACATCAAATCCTTGTGAGATTGACTAATCCATGGCCTCCCAACACCTTAGGATTTTCGGCCCACAACCCTCAAGAAAGCAAACTCACATTACCTCCATAATCTTTTCCAAATCTATCCAAAAACACCTTTAGAAGATCTTAAACCATAATTAGAAATATGCTTTCTTTTACCTTTCTTGAACCATCATGCCTTTCTTGAACCATCATGACTTGACATCCATAACTATTATATAAGTGCACAAAACAACTAAACACCACACCTCTACCCCTCCCTCTCCCTTCTCTTGGCCGAGCACCACCACCACCGCCGAACCCTCACCACCACTCGGCCACCACCACAACTAAACCACCACTCACATACAAGCTTTTACATATAACCATTAACTTTCAAGGGATCATTGGGGGTACAAGGAGCATACCAAGATTGTACAAGGCCCCTAACTCCCTCTTTTTCTTAAGACACTAGGAGGTATAACATTGTTTTCTTAAACTTATGTTTTTAGTTTTACATAGTCTTTTAAGTAGCAAGTTGTTCACTAGTGTGTTCACTCTTGTAACTTAATCAAGCAAGTGCGTGAACTCATGTTTTAAGTACATTATGTTAACTAGTAAATATATGTGTTTACACCCGCTAAGGGCCAAAATATATATGTGGATATATACATATGGCCGAAAATTTTATAAAAGAATTTATATGTTTTCTAAACTCATTAACACAAGGCATAGTGTTGAAAGTTGTTAGTCATAACAAATCTTACAAAGATCCATGTGTTTTCAAGAAAAGTAATATTTGACATGAAGTATTATTATTTTCACAAAAGTTGTCAAGTATGAAAAATAGTAAGTTAAGCATACTTAAACATGGTAGATCTACACACTTGACAAAACAAAAAATGTGAAACCTTCAACACATGAGTACATCAAAGTATATAAAACAGTTGCTTTTCATAAATAAAAGTAATGTTTTTCCAAGAAACTAAGCTATCTTTTATCAAAGATCACTAGCTTACATAAAGAAGGCAAATCTTTCCATTAAAGACACATTTAACTTGAAGAGTTAAGTTACAAAGACAAGCGTAACAAGAGAACAACTTGTAGACAGTACAAGTTACATAGACCTAAAATGTTTCTTTTACATAGGAAACACAGGTCGATCTAGCTCAGACTCATTATTTCATTTCCAAGACATACCATAAGGTGAGTTTCACTACCCCTTTTTCACTGTTTTTACATTTTTTCGTGCAAAAAACATGCATACAAATTTCAGTTTTCAGTTATATACATGACTATTATGTGAACATGAGACATCAAGGTTCAGGATCTATTGGGTTGACACCCCCACTCTTGGTCAGTCGCTCTGACCGGATGACAGATATCAAAAGAGTGCTAGTATTTCATATTTATTCCTTGTCTTGAGTGTACAATGGGTGAGGCACAACATGTCAAGGTTTAGTTATGGGCTCATGTCAGATCACATATTAATTATTGCCCTAGCTAGGCAGTAATTTAGTCGAATTTCGGATTACAGGTCCATCATACAAAAACCTGTGAACTCATCAACTTTATGTTGACCCATATATTTTTCATGCATGTTTTTCAGGAAATTAGCATGGAGCATGGAACTTGGGAAGGTCGCGTACGAGCATTCAAGGGATACCATCTTTTGAACTATTGTTGGGATGTTTTGATCTAAAAACTTTTAACAATGGTTTCTAATTCAAACAATTAACGCTATGTTTTGTAAGACTTGAATGTTTTAAATGGTAATTCCCATTTTATTAAATAATGGTCATGTGACTTTTGTGCTAGGAAATCATTTCAGTTGCACCCCGTGTTTCCGCCTTAGATGGGGTGTGACAGAGTGGTATCAAAGCACAAGGTTGTAGCGAACTAAGATTCTTTTGAGTCAAACTATAATCTAAACAAAAATTGATTTTTGAAATGTTTCTCCAAAGGAAAGAAACACAACAAGTATCCCTACGCGTTACGCATGTTCCATGCCAGTTACATACTTCACACACCTTAGTACATATATTAAGTACACTACATACTGACACACACGTGTGTTCAATGATTTCCAAGATCATGACACACAACGAGGACCCTATCATCATCTCTGATTCTGAGGAGGAGGATGTACCCGACAGCCCTTTCGCCGCCAACATTCAGCAGGGCTATGAGCCCGATTCCAGCGATTCTGACCTGGAGGAGGACCACATGCAGGTGGACCATGTCGTTTCGGACGGCGAGGATGTTGTGCCAGCTGGAGAGGCATAGCAGGTGGATGCCCCACTACCGCATCCCAAGCCTAGGATGCAATCGTTCCGTTCTTATCGCCCGTATCCGGGTGGTGTGCGTCTGATGTACACACCTCAGAAATGAGTGCTTCCTCCACCGGCTCCTATCGCTCTAGCCGAGGCTCCTGCCCAGGCTGACCCTGAGCCTCCAGCGCCTGTAGACCCCAGCCCTCGGCACCAGAGGCATCTGATCTACCCAAGCAGAAGCTACGTCTGAGATCTCACGCTCGTAAGAAGACTTACCTACCGACCTCGGATGGATTCCTGGCCTACTCCGATGAGGACACTGATGACTAGACTCCCTCCAACTTTGACATTGGTGAGTCGTCTCAGCCTCCCTCTGACACTCCATTACCCACCGGCTTTGAGCCAGCTCCTGTGCATCACACCATCTACTCTGTGCGGGACGTGGTTGGACGTCACAACACTGAGATTGGGGTACTGCGTGGGAGAGTCCGGGACATTGAGGACGATCTCTATCTGACGGGTGCTACCCGTGATCCTATCCTCTATCGTTTAGTAGATTTAGGTACGCGTGTGTATGAGGCGGATCAGGGACGCGCCACAGCCGAGGAGTGTGTTGCCGTGCTTGAGGATAGAATTGACGATCTCGAGGCGAGGATGACTGCAGCTGTTGCAGCCTTGTCTGCTGCTTTCCCACCCCATCCCCATAGGTTATCATGTATTGTATTGGTAGTAGTAGTAGTTTATAAACTTGTAAAGGCAGTATGCCATTTTATTTTGTATGCAGAAACAAAATCGTATCAAGTATGTTAAACTTTCTATGAAAAAGTGTGATATTTTGGTTTCCTATACTATTGTTGGGTTGTGTCGTGCATTTGTGATCGTGTTTGTCATTCATGTTGATTGTATGGTTGTTTTGTTTGGTGCATATATTGACAATATTATACAGTGATATGTGTCTCATTCTTTTAATCTTATGTATTAGAAGAACATGCCTCCCAAAGAACTACTTGATTGACTTCTGAGGAAGAAGCTTTTCCGACCACCTCAGCGGATCTTGCCAGGGTAATTGCACAGGCTATCGCGCAACATGAAGCGAACAGCGCCGATTCCAGTGGCGGTTCGGGCACAACGAGCCGACGCAGAACCCAGGATCCAGAGACAGGTAAAGCTTTTCTTTTTTTTTTCCATATCCCTTCCTAGGATTGATCCTATCCTATGCCGATTCCATCGACTGATAAACCATTCGTTCCGACTCCGCAGAAGTAGAGAATGTCATGCGTGGGTGTTCCTACAAAACTTTCAAGGCATGCAAGCCTTGGAATTTTTGTGGGTCAGAAAAACCAACTGGTATAGTCCGTTGGATCGAGAAAACCGAGTCAGTACTTTATATCAGTGGTTGTTTAGAAGACCAAAAGATCAAGTATGTCACTTGCACCTTCCAAGATGAAGCACTGACATGGTGGAACCTACAAGTGCAGACCTTGGGTTGTGAAGCTGTCTATAATCTCTCGTGGACCAAACTAAAAACCATGCTGATGGATAAGTATTGCCCGCGAAGTGAGCTACGAAAACTGGAAACCGAATTCTGGAATCTGACCATGAATGGGGCGGAAATCGCTGCCTATACCACCCGATTTCATGAACTTTCTCGTTTGGTTCCCCACATGGTTACTCCTCAGTACAAGCTGGTGGAACGGTATATTTGGGGACTTTCTCCCAAGATCCGTAGTATGGTTACCACTGCTGCTCCAAATTCCATTCAGCACGCTGTCACTCTTGCGCACAGTCTCACTGATGACGCAGTTCGCATTGGTTCCTTGACCCAAAAGGAATCCGACAAGAGTGCAAGTACTGGGAATAAGTGCAAGTGGTCCCATTTCTAGAAGGGGAAAAGTTCAGAAGGCAACTCCAACAAGAATCCCGAAACCATCAAATTTTTTGCTGCCACCGCTACCGAAACTCGCAAGCCGTACAACGGGCCCCACCCGTTTTGCAGTAAATACAAGTATCATCACGTGGGGACGTGTGACAGCATCAAGTGCGAGAAGTGCAAGTGGATGGGACATCCCACAGTGCAGTGCCAGTCCAAGGCGGTTGTGAACAATGATGGAAAACTAGGATGTTTCGAGTGTGGTGCCACAGACCATTTCAAGAGGGACTGCCCCAAGCTGAAAGGCCAAGCTCGAGGTAGGGCTTTTGTCATGGGTGTAGAAGATGCGCGTGAGGATCCTAACGTTGTCACAGGTACGTTTCTTGTAAAAAGTCTTGCTGCTTCTGTACTTTTTGATACCGGTGCCGATTTAAGTTTGTGTCAACCGACTTTAACAAGCCCTCAGTTTAGAGTCCCATAAGTTGCACACACCTTACTCTATAGAATTGGCCAACGGTAAGACAATCGAGTTCGTTGAAGTATTGAAGGACTGTACGTTGGAACTAGGAGGTCATAAGTTCCGTATCGATCTTCTACCTATCGAGTTAGGAAGTTTAGATGTCGTTATTGGGATGGATTGGTTGTCGAAGCATCAAGCCGAAGTCATCTGTTTTGCGCGGATAGTTCGGATCCCGTTGCCAAGTGGTGAAGTTTTGTCTATTCAAGGAGAGTGCCGAAAGACTCCGTTGCTACTCATATCTTGCATAAAGTCCCAAAAGTGTTTGCGGAATGGCCATTTTGCGTTCTTGGCGCACGTTGTCACACCCTCAAATTTCCACTTGCGGGGTTTATACCGCGAGGCGCATGACATACGAGGATCCCATAGCCATAAGTCATATGAACAAATTCTAAATGCCCAAACCATTTAGTTCGTTTTGAAAAATCATGTTTAGTTAAGCTGCGAAAGCGTAAACCAAGTTTAAACCATTTTAAAATCATGCGCAAAACAACGCGCCCAAGATAAAACCATATGAAAGAAAACATAAAAGCATGATATATAATTTAGGTGTATGCCCCAGACCCCAAATGCAGTGAAGTGTGCAGTGCTTTCTAATCGTGGCACCGGAAGCTAACTACCTGCAAAAGCATGTATATCGTGGGTCAACAAACAATGTTGGTGAGTTCACAAAGTAAAGAAGATGAGTAAGTAAATGCGTTGGTTTCCCAAATCACGTAACCAAGTAAAAGCGTAGGTCTCCCAGACCACGTGACAACAAGTATAAAGCAATCGAAAGCGTAGGTCTCCCAGACCCAAATGTTCAAGTGTTATCAGTTTAATCATGTCAGGGGACACCTTCAGTAAAATAATAAATTGCCTCAGAAACGAGTGTCTATCAACCCTAGCCAACAAATGTGATCAGAAGTTCATGCCCATGCTCCCAGTATCGCAAACATGAGGTTGCTGCACAACCTAATAGCGCTATCAAATAATACCCTGTTCGCTCCCAGCGATTAACCCAATAATATGTAAGGACTTTTCAGGTGATAGAGTGTTTACTTCACAAAGGACCAATAAGTTTTAAACTGACAAAGTGCAATCCACCCCGAGGATTCGTAACGAAAACCTGACCCACCATAGGAGTCAAAACATCTCAATCCGAGATATAACAATAGTCCCAAACCGGACTAGAAAACGTTTATCAAAGTTGTATCACCCTGAGACGCATGCTTTTGAGAAAAAGTAGTGAAACTCACCTTAGGTTGCACGTGAATAATCCAAATTCCTCAAATAGTAATGAGCTACCGAATCCCTATTACAAATGTCACTAGGTGAGTATATGTGCATAACCAACACACCATACAACTCGTTTGTCCAGGACTTTTAAAGTTCAAACCGTGTAGTGACACCTAATGACTTTACATGCACAAGTAAGTCTTACGAATCCCGTTGGTGATCATATTGATTATTATCAGTTTTATACCTCATACAGATCTCATATAAGTATCCATACAAGTTCATGTCAAATACATACCATATAAGACTCCAAATAGTCACATAAACATCCCCTACACAATCTGCATTTTTAGGGCAGATTGTGTGGTGTGAAAACGAATTACTTAAAATACTTAACGAACGAATTAAACTCCCAAATTTTTACTAAATATTCATTGGGATTCACTTGATAACCCACATTTCTTTTTGTCTCAAAACCAAACACAAAAATTATTAAAATTCACACAACACAGCTATGTCCAGAAAATTTCTACAACAGGTTAGATTAGTAGAAAAATTCTCAAAAATAGTGTATTCACCCAAATGAGGTGAATCCACTTGGAAAAGCTAAATTATTCCAATGTTGACCTACTGTCCATTTTTCATAACTTAACTCTTTGTAAAAGTCGAGTTATGACCGTTCAAAGTTGCCCTAATTTATAATTGTGACAACGTGCACCCTTCACTTTTCATAAATTTGCATAATTGGTTCCTCAACTATTTCAAAATTTTCATTTTTAACCCTCGTATTTTAATAGGACCAAAATTCACAATTTGATAAAACTTATAATTTTTATAAGTAAAAGTATGCACGTTTTATACTCACATCTACACCGAGCACGTATGTTTTAGACCTTGATACTCAAAGCCCTTAATTTTCGGTCCTAAAACAACTTAGAAACAGAAGGAAACAAGTCTAGAACTTAAAATTGATTAAATTAGAAAAAATATTTTTTTATCCCTCGCGGTCCGCTGAAACAGTCAAAGTCTCAGTCAAAGTCCTAGTCAAAGTCTTAGTCAAAGAGTCAAAGTCCTAGTCAAATATTCAATTCATCATAAAACCTTACTTTATGGTGTTGACCAATTTTAATGGCTAATTGAATCCAAAACTAGTATAAAAACCCACCTATGACCCTTTACACTTTGCACCTCTAAATCGATTGTTTCAATTCGATTACTTTCTTCTAGAGTATATTACTTCTACATTTGAAGCTTTGATTATAAGCTCTTGTAATTGGCAAATTGGAAGCTTGATATTTTTCCTATTCGGTTTCTTTTCTTCTAAATTGGACTAGTTTCATTGTTGAATCTTTGGATTGCTCGCATTTTCACGCTCGCTTAGTCATCTAGTCATTTGGCGAAAGTGAGTATTTCCTATCCCCTTTTTGCTTTTATTCATTTTTGGGGTGTTGCATGTACACTTATACAAATTACAAATACAAGTTCACATTTTTACAATACAATTCTAGTACTATGTGCATTTGGTTACAAACGTGCTTTATGCTTAGACATTACATGTAGAATACATTTGTACATAGTGAAATCATTAACCATGTACAAGCCGACCTTAACATTGGATAGCGCTATTGGATTGACAACCCGCCTAGGTTGATTCTCCCCCTTTTTCATCGGAGAATCCATGGTCATTGTTAAGCTATTATCCATTTATTGGATAAGTACACCGCCGTTCATTTAGTACATTATACAGTCACAGGATTGATTTCGCTCATTTGTATGATACATAGTTTACATAATTGCACCGTAGCTTTGCACTTGAATTGTATATCATTTTTCCAACTTACTATATGTATTAACACTAGGAATGCTCACCAACATTTCTTATGTTGACAAAACCTATTTTGTACATGTTTCAGGTGCAGTTTGATCTTAGTTCCATAACATTGGATTTTAGTGCTTGCTTTTAATAAGTTATTTCAAATTTCATGTTTCGTTCAGACTTTGTATTTTTTTTTTCATTTTATCTATGTAAGACAATTGAAATTATTCAATAATTTATTTACATTTTAGTACCATGAGCTATTGAGCAATCGTCACTACGTGACACCTCGATGATTCCGCCATCGGTTGGGGTGTTACAATAATTCCGAAAATCTGATATGACCCTTAATCAAATAAAATTTCAAAAACCACTCAAACGATGTCCAAATCTGATGGTTTTACCCATTATAAAAATCTAGGATCATGTAAAATACAACCATGCAAGGAAATCATCAAAACAATCAATTTAACAACACAAAACAGACCCTACAAAACACCCTAACGAATCTGCCAGAAACTGAAACTTGCATCCCAAGTTATTCACAAACCCTAATCATGCATAAAAACCATTGTTTTTATCATCTCATAACATATTAATCATAAGGTGCACGTAATTTGAATGGTTTACATATTAACTTTCAGTCAAGCGGTAATTCACATAAACATGTAATCCACATAAACATGTAACTTCACGTTCAACATAATTCAATTGTACACATTATTATATATGCCAGACAAATCATCAACGTTCGGGATAGAGGACTCGTGTGTGTGTCAAAACAAGTATCTTTGATGTATTTCAAAATACATCTGTTTTCGGTCTATAGTTTATATTATTTTTGAGTCGGTTTGTGTCGTTTTTGTAGAATTTTCATTTTCTATTTATTATTTGGTGTTGCCTAGGAGTCCAGACAAGAAAGGAAGTAAAATGGAGCTTAAACGAGAAAAAACGAGCCCCCGGACGAGTCGCGGTTGATCGGGAAGTAAAAAATTGAAAAATTGGGAAGTTTTGTCCGGTAGCGCTACGCGATGGGTTTGGCACTTTTTCGTCACGCTACGCGACGGTGTATTTTCCTCTCTGAAACTTTGTCCCGCTATGTGACCAGATCTCATCGAGCCCGTCGCGCTACGCGATGGGAGTAACTTCGTGAAAAAGTTGTTTTTTGGCCCAATCTCGATTTTAAAAACCCTAGAACGGCCGTTAGTCGATTTTATCAACACTTTTGACGAAAAGAAGCTGCTCTGGATCACTAGGAGGTGAGAGAAAGGCCAAGGGTCAAGATTTTGAGCATTGGGATCGAGAGATTCAGGTTTTAATCATTCGGGTTCTTCGTTCCTTTGTTCTTTTGAGTTACAAACTATGTTTCATGAACCTAGAATTGATTTTGTTCCTGTTTTGAACATGTTTATTGGCTAGACTTTTATTACTACTTAGGTTATGATGAATACTCATGATTGAATGAACAATTTTTATGGTTTATTGGAACTTTGACTATGGGTTGATGATTTAGTAAAGACTTTGATTATTTTTGATTTGGTGTATATGCGTACTTAGTTTTGTTCAATTGATAATTATTTACTCCACATGCGTTTTTATGAATGTCTTTCATGTATGAATGCATGTTAGGTTGTGGACTATGTGTTAGCAACTAGTTTATGGTAAATTGCTAGCGTTTTCCATAGGAGTGGTTTTTGTTGATTGGGTAGTTCTAGGTATTCTTCCAATTCCAATCGCAGTAAGGTTCGGGATTGTCGATATGCCTAGGGTGTTAAATTGCTAGATCTAGATGCTTTGTAAGAAGATCTTCCTAGTTTCCTTACAACTACTTGCATATCGAGTCAGGTCAGGTTTTCTGTAGTTACCCCTTGCACTCTTAGTGTAGTGAGGCTTTCGCGCTGTAAGGTAGACTGTCTAGCGGGTACTTTATCATCAGAGTAGGTAAGCCTGTAAGGGTAACCTCTCAATCGGTAGTTTAACGGCTTACAGGTAACCTTTGGTTTCTCCTTGAGAAGGGTCGAGGGTCCTCTAGTTTATCCTGTAAGTTTAGTATCTGAAGATCCCGGTTCCATAGCTAGTTCCATAACCATAAAAGTTCATCAGTCATGTGTAGGATTCTAACCTAGGTAGTATTTTTGCCAACATTTGAATTTAGTTCAGCTCGGTTCACGTCTTAAGTTCAGTTTCGTTTATTTTACTTAATCTTTATTTTTCTTGAATTTAGTTTTTAGTAAACCCCCCTCTAAAATAATAAATAGTTTTATTTCAGTTTTATATAATTTTTTGAGTCTAGTTACCGTCTTCCATTAGAGTCTCATGGGTTCGATATCCGGACTTACTTTAGCTTTACTAGAGTCGATAGGTTCACTTGCCTGTTAGTAGTTTAGTTTTAGAGAGTCTAGAGTATTACTAGGTGTCAAGTTTTAGGCTTAATTTAGTTATTTTTAATAACCTACTTTTAGCACATCAAGTTTTTGGTGCCGTTGCCGGGGACATTTGCCGAGCTGGCCATTCAGTTTCACTCTACATTTAAGCATAAGGAAGGCACATTTGCCGAGCGGGATGCAATATCGTTTTCTTTGGGTAGGGTACTTCATGAGATGTCTATACATGATTTCGCTGTGGTTAGTGGCTTCTACACGAGTGAGGAGGTTGCGTCTCTAGGTTTCTTGACTAGTTTGAGAAGAGCTTATAAGGTAGTGAAAGAGCATTGTTTGACAATGCAGGACTTAATTGAGTTTTGGGATACCATTGCTATTACACCGTTTTCTAAAAATTTGGCGGGAACAAATATTCGGGATCCGGTTAACAGGTATATACTTAAGATTTTGTCATGTACTTTGGTGGGTAGGAAATCAGGAGAGAATAAGGTGAACTGGATAGAGCTTTTCTGCTTGTTATGTATGGTTCAGGGCCGAGAGGCCAATTTAGCTAGTGTGTTGGCTTGGTCTTTTGCTAGGCCCAGGAGGGGAGGAGACCGGGCTGCTTTAGACATGGGTCCATATATTACTGTTTTACCGGAGAATTTAAGGTTTTTAACAGGTATAAAAACAGTTTTCTAGTGGAGGCGCCATTGCATAGTTATAAGTTTAAAACTATTAGAATTTCTAATCCCAAAAAAAAAAATTAAAATAAAAAAAATTAAAATAGTTTAAAATAGACCTATGCTTCTGCTTTTTCTTCTCCTCCTCTACACTTCTTCACCATACCCAATACCCTAACACTCCACCTCCTTGCACCTCCACCTACCTCCAATCTGCCTCTACCCTCCATCCCAACCATCTGCACACCCGTCGCACCAACCTCCATCCACCATCCAACCTTCGCCGCGCCTCCACCCACCAAAAACCCCTCCGGCCCTAAACCACCAACCCTCTGCACCTGACAATCAGGGCAATCCGCCTCCCCCCGTACACCCTCCACCTCCGTCCCACCCCTACCAGACCCTCCCTCCTCACCTCTGATCGACCACCACAAACCTTAACCACCCTCTAACCCTACCTCCGCCCCCTTGTCCCACCTCTTAATCAACCCTCCATCCACCCTCCGCCCCACACCACCGTACTCCGACAAGACCTCCACCACCAGCCCCTACCTCCATTCTCGCCACCATCATCCCTTAACAACCACCACGCAACCCCTCAAACTTCCAGACCCGCCCACCACCGAAACCCACAGAATTCCCCCAAAACCACCATCACCCACCCGATAACAACCACTCCACACGACCCCATAACAGCTCGTGTTTTCTTTCTGTTAAGTTCTTACAGGTATGCGTTCTTGCACTTTCTTTTGTACAGCGATCGTTTACGTCATATTTTGTTAGTGTTTCTTCATAATGTTATTCTGCGTTCTGGGTCAGCGCTGTGGGTCATCTTAGGTTATAGTGTCTTTATGTTTGGTTGGGATTGTGTCGTTTGTGTCGCGTCTTTAGAGTAGCGTCTTGTTCAATATTGTCTTTGGTATGGTGTTATAGTGTTGTGGTCTTCTTTGGGATTGCGTCATAGTGTCGTTGTTTTGGTCATTAATAATGTCTTTTGGTCAAGTCATAATATTATTTAGTTGAGTTCTACTTAGGTCGCTAGTCCGTTAGTGTCGCGTCTTCCATGTCGTTTCATTACAGTCGTTGGTGTGTTTGAATTAGGTCATAGTGGCGTCTTATTTGTGTTGGGATTGTGTCGTTTGTGTTGAGGCTTTCGTGTCGTTAGTCTTGTATACATTGTTTTGTTTGGGTTTATGTCGTCTAAAGTGTCGTGTGTCGCTTCGCCTAATAAATTACATGTTCGAGTAGATTACATGGTTCTTGTCCTATTGTGGAGTCGTGTCTAGTGATTATGTTGAGTTGTGTGCATTTTAGTCGTTTCTTGCGATATGTGGTGATCGTTTAATAGTGCGCTTCCCATTCATGTCATATTCTACTCGTTTAGTCTAGCGCTCAACTTTGTTTTCAAGTCGCCCAAAATGCTTTTATTTGAATTTTCAGTTTTCACTTTAGGCGCGCTTTCATCGGTTACCGTTGTCATAATTCGCCACGCCTATTATGCACATTTATCTTTACATGTTTTGGGTGAAAATTGATACGTTTGGACAGGTACAAAAATGGTTAATATCTCTGTTTTCTAAGAGGAGTTTTTCAACTTGAATCTAACTTGTGGCAACTTATCCGATTTCCAACGCCTAGACTTTTGGGGTTTAGTAATTAGGCACTTGTACTTAATTGCGGACAATTAAAGTGCCGGGATGGGGTAGTGTACTTTGAGTCGTTTTTGTTCATCCTAGTGTCACGCTTGTATGTCGAGTCTGTCTTAGTTAGTTTTTTGTCTTCTTTGAGTCGTTGGGTTTACTAGTATGCTATTCCATGTATAAGACCGCCTCGCCCATACTCAATCTCCATTCAGGCGAGGTTTAGGTCTAGAATTCGATAATATGTAAACGGTAACCCACTTTTCGAGTTGTATTTATTTTTTATTTTGGTCACGACTGCAAAAGAAATGCTATACGGTCGTATTTTTGTATATATATATATATTGCTTGTTTGTTCTTGTTTAGGTTTAATGTTGTTTTGCAGGCATGGCAGGTGAGTCGTCATCTCGCGCTGGTAAAAAACAGAAGAAGGCACCCGCATCACCCCCAAGGCAGGTACCCGCACAGCAGGAGAATGCTCGAGAAAAAAATCAGAGACGCCGAGAGATTCTATATTCGGCACCGGAGACACTCACAATATGCACAAGAGAGGACCTCAGGCGGCATACCCTCCTACAGTTTCAGGAAGGTACCAAAGAAGCAGAGAAGTGTGATATTTTGGTTGATACGGAGCTTTTAGTACCGCGCACGATTGACTGAGATTGGCTACATACAGTGGGTCAGCGAGAGAGAATTGAGGGATTGCTGAGGCCTAGGTTTAAGCGGGTGTTAACTTGTGATAAAGAACAGTATGAGGAGCTGACCATTGAGTTTCACTCTACATTTAAGCATAAGGAAGGCACATTTGCCGAGCGGGATGCAGTGTCGTTTTCTTTGGGTAGGGTACTTCATGAGATGTCTATACCTGATTTCGCTGTGGTTAGTGGCTTCTACACGAGTGAGGAGTTTGCGACTCCAGGTTTCTTGACTAGTTTGAGAGGAGCTTATAAGGTGGAGAAAGAGCAGAGTTTGACAGTGCAGGACTTAATTGAGTTTTGGGATACCATTGCTATTACACCGTTTTCTAAAAATTTGTCTAGAATAGATATTTGGGATCCGGTTTACAGGTATATACTTAAGATTTTGTCATGTGCTTTGGTGGGTAGGAAATCAGGAGAGATAAGGTGAACTGGATAGAGCTTTTCTGCTTGTTATGTATGGTTCAGGGCCGAGAGGCCAATTTAGCTAGTGTGTTGGCTTGGTCTTTTGCTAGGCCCAGGAGGGGAGGAGCCCGGGCTGCTTTAGACATGGGTCCATATATTACTGTTTTAGTGGAGAATTTGAAGGTTTTTAACAGGTATAAAAAGAGTTATTTAGTGGAGGGGCCAATGGCAAAGTATTTTGGAGAGAAAGAGCTTAAGCATGCAGGCATTTTAGTATCGACTGATCCTGTGGAATGGGACACAGTTATCCCAGGTCCACAGGTACCACCCCCCGAGGGGTCAGCAGCAGTTGAGGCACTCCAGGTCGGCATCCCTACTCGTTTACAGAGACCTAGGCATAGGAGAGAGTTGCCTGGTCGTCAGTATCCTCTTAGAGAGCCACTTCCAGTACCATTGACATTAAAGGCACTTTGTGAGAGGACAAATAGGCAGTATTTGGAGTTACGAGAGTTGATTGTTGCAGGTCATCGGAGACAAGAGGACATGTTGAGGTGTATAATGGGAGCAATGAACCTTGCTATCCCAGACATTTTCAGAGCCCTAGAGCCGCATGTGCCGCAAGATGAGCCACCAGGTGGAGCTGATGAGACTTAGTGTGGGGGATGGAAGTGCAGCATGATCACTGGTTTAGTATTTTCCTTTATTTTTCTTTTATCTGATGTTTTGATTTGATGATGGTGTGTACTAAACTTGATATATTTTGATACTTTGGGTACTGGGATGGTTGGTTGGTGATGTTTTGTTTATATATATCTGGTGGTTAATGTTTTGTGAGTGTGGTTTAGAATGATGAGCCGCTTTCGTTCGTGTGTGGGAGTTTTGAATTGTTTGATGAGCACGTTCGAATTGGAGGGCATGTTTTTGGATTAGACTGGCACATGACAGTCTTGCTATATTTCCAGCTAAGTCTTTTCCTTTTTATCTTTTCTTTTTATTTTTCTTTTGTTTAGTGTCAGTATTATTGCGTTTGAGTAAGTTGTCCATTCCTGCATTGGGGACAATGCAAAATTTAAGTGTCGGGATGGGACCGTGTCTATCATAGTCGAGTAAAAAATAAATAAATAAATAAATAAAATGTCCCTTATTTTGAAGTTTGCATTATATAAAATATGGAAAATGATAGGTAAAGTTAGGTGTCTGGTTTTCAAATAGTATGTATAATAATAGATTAAAATTGATTGAAAGCGTGTTTGATTTGGGATATGTGGGTAGGCTCGGCCGGTAGAAAGGTTTCCTTTGAAAAGCAATAAATTAATTATGTTAGGCTATTTTGTGGGTTCTCATCTAGGAGAAACGGTGAGACCGAAACCGCCAAAAATAGTATAAGAAGCATCGTTATAAGTTTAAAACCGTTAGAATTTCTAATCACTTAAAAAAAGTGCTGGAAATAAAATAAGGGCAAGGCCAATGGTGCCGTTTCTAGGGATAGTGACTCCGGACTCGACTCCCTCTAGGATTGTCTGAAAATAAATATCTAAAAAAGCTCATGATAAAAATTAGAAATCAAAAGCGAAAATGCTGAAGCTTAAGGTGCCTGGCCACTGGGATAGCGACTTAGATTGGTCACACCCTCTGAGTTAAGTATGCTGAGATGAAAAAAATAAAAAAAGTGATTTTAAATTCTCTTGGTTTCTACCTAAGACGGTTGGGAAATGGTCAATTGGTCGTTCCATTAGCTTCATAAGCTTGAGGTGGGATTAGGAGGAACTGTGGCTTCCTTTGAGTGAGACCCTAGATAGACTAATCAACATGAACTTAATATAAATAAAAAGGGGCTTGGAAACCGGTTTGGGTTTAAGAGGATCAATACACCTGCAATCGCAATCAACACGTTAGTAGATTATTAATTAAGTAACCTATGTTTTGAAACTGGATGTAAACCTAACTGTGATTCCATAGCATAATTCTTTTTTAGGGACGAAAAAAACATAAGTGTGGGGATATTTGATGTATTGCAAAATATATCTGTTTTCGGTCTATAGTTTATAATATTTTTGAGTCAGTTTGTGTCGTTTTTGTGGTATTTTCATTTTCTATTTATTATTTGGTGTTGCACAGGAGTCCGGACAAGAAAGGAAGTAAAATGGAGCCTAATTAGAAAAAACGAGCCCCCGGACGAGTCGCGGTTGATCGGGAAGTAAAAAATTGATAAATTGGGAAGTTTTGTCCCGTCGCTCTACGCGACGTGTTTGGCACTTTTTCGTCACGCTACGCGACAGTGTATTTTCCTCTCTGAAAGTCCATCCCGCTACGTGACCAGATCTCATCGAGCCCGTCGCACTACGCGACGGGAGTAACTTCGTGAATAAGTTGTTTTTTGGCCCAATCTCGATTTTAAAAACCATAGGACGGCCATTAGTCGATTTTATCAACACTTTTGACGAAAAGAAGCTGCTCTAGATCACTAGGAGGTGAGAGAAAGGCCAAGGGTCAAGATTTTGAGCATTGGGATCGAGAGATTCGGGTTTTAATCATTCGGGTTCTTCGTTCCTTTGTTCTTTTGAGTTACAAACTATGTTTCATGAACTTAGAATTGATTTTGTTCCTGTTTTGAACATGTTTATTGACTAGACTTTTATTACTACTTAGGTTATGATGAATACTCATGATTGAATGAACAGTTTTTATGGTTTATTGGAACTTTGACTATGGGTTGATGATTTAGTAAAGACTTTGATTATTTTTGATTTGGTGTATATGCGTACTTAGTTTTGTTCAATTGATAATTATTTACTCCACATGCGTTTTTGTGAATGTCTTTCATGTATGAATGCATGTTAGGTTGTGGACTGTGTGTTAGCAACTAGTTTATGGTAAATTGCTAGTGTTTTCCATAGGAGTGGTTTTTGTTGATTGGGTAGTTCTAGGTATTCTTCCAATTCCAATCGCAATAAGTTGCGGGATTGTCGATATGCCTAGGGTGTTAAATTGCTAGATCTAGATGCTTTGTAAGAAGATCTTCCTAGTTTCCTTACCACTACTTGCGTATCGAGTCAGGTCAGGTTTTCTATAGTTACCCCTTGCACTCTTAGTGTAGTGAGGCTTTCGCGCTGTAAGGTAGACTGTCTAGCGGGTACCTTATCATCAGAGTAGGTAAGCCTGTAAGGGTAACCTCTCAATCGGTAGTTTAACGGCTTATAGGTAACCTTTGGTTTCTCCTTGAGAAGGGTCGAGGGTCCTCTAGTTTATCCTGTAAGTTTAGTATCTGAAGATCCCGGTTCAATAGCTAGTTCCATAACCATAAAAGTTCGTCAGTCATGAGTAGGATTCTAACCTAGGTAGTATTTTCGCCAACATTTGAATTTAGTTCAACTCGGTTCACGTCTTAAGTTCAGTTTAGTTTATTTTACTTAATCTTTATTTTTCTTGAATTTAGTTTTTAGTAAACCCCCCTCTAAAATAATAAATAGTTTTATTTCAGTTTTAGATAAGTTTTCGAGTCTAGTTACCGTCTTCCATTAGAGTCTTGTGGGTTCGATATCCGGACTTACTTTAGCTTTACTAGAGTCGATAGGTTCACTTGTCCTTCAGTAGTTTAGTTTTAGAGAGTCTAGAGTATTACTAGGTGTCTAGTTTTAGGTTTAATTTAGTTATTTTTATTAAACTACTTTTAGCACATCAATTTTCCTACTTATAATATATGTTAATATCATCTAACATATGTTAGGCCTCCTTAACTAACCCTAGTTAAGTATTTAACCACGTATGAATATGTAAGTTAACTAGAGTTCAGTAATAGTGTTAACCTGAAAATGCGGGGTAGCACACACGTGATCGAGAAGAAACCCGAGGAGAGAAGAATCGAAGACATCCCTATCGTGAGGGAATTTCCTGAAGTCTTTCCCGAAGATCTGCCAGGTTTGCCACCCCCGAGACAAGTTGAGTTCCGTATTTATCTCGTTCCCGGAGCTGCTCCTGTTGCCCTTTCTCCGTACCGTTTAGCTCCCTATGAGATGCAGGAACTATCCAACCAGTTACAAGAACTACTTGATAAAGGATTCATTCGACCGAGCTCGTCACCCTGGGGAGCTCCAGTCTTATTTTTCAAGAAGAAGGATGGATCGTTTCACATGTGCATCGGTTACAGAGAGTTAAACAAGCTCACGGTGAAGAACCATTATCCTCTTCCAATGATCGATGATCTGTTTGATCAATTGCAAGGTTCGAGTTTCTACTCGAAGATTGACTTGAGATCAGGATATCATCAGTTGCGTATCCATGAGGAGGATATTCCCAAGATGGCCTTCAGGACGCGGTATGGTCATTATAAGTTCCAAGTAATGTCATTCGGTTTGACAAACGCACCAGCAGTGTTCATGGATCTGATGAACCGGGTGTGTAAGCCTTACCTTGACAAGTTCGTGATCATTTTCATTAATGACATTTTGATCTATTCACGAACCCAAGAGGAACACGAACAACATTTGAAGGAAATTCTCACTCTGCTTAAGAACGAGAAACTGTATGACAAACTTTCCAAATGCGAATTTTGGATCCGTGAAGTTCACTTCCTTAGTCATGTTGTGAACAACAAGGGTATACATTTCGATCTAGCCAAGATTGAAGCGATCAAAAATTGGGCCAGACCCGATACCCCGACCGAAGTTCGACAATTTTTAGGGTTAGCTAGCTATTATCGTCGATTCATCAAGAACTTTTCAAATATAGCCCAGTCCCTAACAGTCTTGACCCAAAAAGACAAGAAATTCGAATGGGGAGATTCGCAAGAATCAGCTTCCAGCTTCTGAAGCACAAGTTATGCAGCGCACCAATTCTCTCATTGCCAGTAGGAACGGAAGATTTTGTGGTCTATTGCGATGCATCTCACCAAGGTCTTGGTTGTGTCCTAATGCAGATGAACAAGATTATTGCCTATGCCTCTCGCCAACTCAAGGTGCACGAACAGAACTACACAACCTATGATTTAGAATTGGGTGCAGTAGTGTTCGCGCTCAAGATTTGGAGACACTACCTCGATGGGACTAAGTGTACTATCTTTACCGATCATACGAGCTTGCAACATATCTTTGACCTGAAAGATCTGAACATGCGTTAGAGACGATGGGTTGAGCTACTCAATGACTACGACTGTGAGATTAAGTACCATCCAGGGAAGGCAAATGTTGTGGCAGACGCATTAAGCCGAAAGGAGCATGCCAAGACATTGCGTGTCCGTGCGTTGGGCATGACTATTCATACCGATCTCACAGCCCGTATTCGTCAAGCTCAGCAAGAAGCTCTCAAGGATAGTAATATCGGGCATGAAGCTTTATACAGTTAGGTTAATCAGTTAGAGATAAGACCTGACGGGACAAAATATTTCTTGAACATAATATGGGTTCCATTGTATGGAGGATTGCGTGATATAGTTCTGGATGAAGCACACAAGTCCAAGTACTCAATACACCCCGGTGCGTATAAGATGTACAAGGACCTCAAGGATTTCTATTGGTGGCCTAACCTCAAGGGTTGCATTGCGACCTATGTCAAACATTGTTTAACATGTTCAAAGGTCAAGGCCGAATACCAGAAGCCTTCATGTATGCTTCACCAACCAGAGATTCCTGTATGGAAATGGGAACAGATTTCCATGGACTTCGTCACCAAGTTGCCAAAGACACCTTGATGTGCTATGTATGGTCTAAAAATAACTACCTAACCTAGACACCTAGTAATATAAAACAGACTCAACTATACTAGACCACACGACAGGCAAGTGTACCTATCAATGCAGTACAGACTAAGTAAGTCCGAGTATCAAACCCATAGGACACTACTAGAAAACAAAACTAGACTCGACTAAGACTTAACAAATTTGGTTTATAAATGATTTTTGGTTTTTTTAAATAATTAATTAAAATAATTAAATAGGATAAATACACAGCAAGGATAACTTAGGAAAATATCAGGATAGGAAGGCAACTACCTAGGTCAAGAATCCTACATGCAAACTCACAACTCTCGGTAATGGAAAACTGAATGTATACCAGATTCTAAAGATAACTTAAGAAACCCTAAGACGTGCTAGATCTCCTCCCGGTCTCACCAACACATCCCAAAGAATCCTAAAGAATAAAACACTGGCTATCTAGCTCGAATCACCTCCCGGTCTCACCTAACTAAGAATGTAACTCGATCACCTCCCAGTCTCTCAAATCACAATACACCCAAAGATGTAAAGGAGTAACTTAATTGGGTTAACTATGACTTGGAATTGCAAGAAACTAAAGACAACTAGGATAGGATCACCTCCCGGTCTCACCTAAAACCCAACACCTAAAGCTCTAGACAACCCAACATTCCATCACCTCCCGGTCTCAAGAATGGAAGAATACTTAAGTCCTCTAAATTCTCTTATGAAGTTCCTATGGCTTTTGTGCACATAACCATAAAATAAGCTACAAGAACCTAGCAGGTAACCCTAATAAACATTAAAATATGAAAGACATTCACTAAGACATTTATGGAACTCTCAAAAATAATAAATTAGACTTAAGTACGCACACACATCATAATAAACACCAACCAAATCGTTACCTAAACATTAACCATTCAATAAATAATCCATAAACCGAGAAATATAAAATTAACATGCAGTCATCATACAACCTAGGTAGTGGTTCAAGATTTAGCTACTCATTGTCATGGAAAGCGATAAAAACACAGGTTCAAAATAAAAATTAATCATGGTCTCAATATTCATGAACACAAAGTAAATAAATATAAAAACTAAAATTTATTATAGTCGACCCCGTAGCTCTAGTCTTGAACCCGTACCTCCCTGGCCTTCAATTAATCTCTATCCTTTTAGAATTGTTGTGCGACCTCGTCTTTGTGGCAGCTGACTTGTTTCTTCCCTTCTGTTCGATGTATAATATGCCTCCTTTTATTATTAATATGCACCCTAATAATATATGCACACCTGCACTCAAAGGGCTTGGGCCACGAAAATATTGTGTTCCCTCAAAATAATGTTTTTCTTTTTTTCGTTGACTTCCAAAAGGCTTTGGCCTAAACCAAAGTTCTTTGTTTTGTTATTTTTATATTGTTACGTAGATATTAACATGGACTTCTAGGTCCATTATTATTATTATTATAGATAGTATTATACTTGGTGTTTTCGACTCGGGTGTTTTTGGCTCGGCCAAAGTTCCTTATTTATGCTCCAACGTTCATGACCACCTACTCTCAAGTGTTCGTGTCCCGATTAGAAATAATTCGTTTTGAGCTCATTTTTCACGAACACCTATAAAATTATAAAATAATAAAGTAAATAAATAAATAATAAAACTGACACGAAACGAATACAAACTTTACCAAATAATATACAAAATACATAGGAAATTAGATGTGTTTTGCAACACATCAAACATCCCCACACTTAAACCTTTTTCGTCCCCGAAAAAGACTACAATGGAATCATAATCAGGATTTTCGGTTTCAAAAACTTTTAGGTTTATTAATTAAAATCTAATCACGCATCAACCAAAACTATCGGTATTGTTGTCCACCTAAACCCAACCACCAGTTAATCAGGCCCCTATCATGTGTAGCAATTAAGTTCATGTTTACAATCAATCTATGGGTCTCACACTCAAGATATTCAGCTTCACCTAATCTCACCTTAAGCTTTCAAAGCAAAGGTTAAACCATATAGATTTACCAACCACTGCAACTAAACTCCCTAATATATTAGAAATTAAATTTATGATGGATGATGGATGAAGTTTATGAGCTTAGACACATTTGTTTTTATTTTTTCATACCTAACCCAGAGGTTGTCTCAATCAGAGTCACCATCCCCAAGAGCGACAGCATGAGCTTCGGTATTTTTTTTTCAACTTGACCTCGAGGGAGTTTCGATCAGAGGCTTCCGTTCTTTTCTTTTTTTTTTTGGCCTAGCTCAATTGATGGACATGTGGATTTTTTTTTTTGTTTGGGCGCCACTTTTCACCGGATTTATTCTCATAAAAAGGATCAAGTGTGCCATTTAATTAATAATACATATGGGCTTTCAACCTATAGTGGTACCTCTAATTACTATCAGCTGTTTCAGTTCTACCGTTTCTCCTAAGATAGAACCCACATGATTTCATGATTTATTAAGGTATATTAAGAACAATCCTATGACCTTTCAAAGCTAGCTGGGCCTACCGACACATCTTAAGCAAACACGCTTTCAATCTATTTATATTCTCATATATATAATATTTTGAAAACCATCTCAATTTTACTATCATTTTCCATATAAAAATGCACAAAAAATCAGGGACATTTTTCAATTTTTTTTTTGGATTTCTAATTTTTTTTGTTTTGGATTTTTAAAATTTATGACTCAAACTACCTAAAAATAAAATGAAGTTTTCATCCCCACACTTGAACGACACATTTTCCTCAATGTGACAGTGGAATAAAATAAAGTAGAAATAAAAAAAAATACAACAAAAAGGAACAGACTCCCCTGGATATAAGCGATGTAGCTGCAAGCATTCTGAGGTTGTCCTCCCAAACCCGGCCGTATAGCATTTCATTCGCGGCCTTTGACTCAAACCTGACAAATAAAAACTAAGAAGAAAATATATAAAAACAAATGGTTGCTTTAAATGATTGTTGGGTCGTCCCCACCCGAATGGAGATTGAGTACGGGTGGCTAGATCCAAACCTGCAATAAAATATATTAGACAAACTAATGACTCAAAACCGACTCGCTCCATCATCCCCACACTTGAAGGGAAGATATCCCCAAAGTGGGTTAAGAGAAAACTGACTCAAAAATAAAATAAAAGACTCTAAAAAAAAATACAGACTCAACCGACTCAATATACAAAAATGCAGGAAACGTACTTGAAAGGCAAGATGGTGAAATGTGGTGGATGATGGTAAAACATGTGATGAAAGGGTGGTGAATGGTGGTGAACAGTGGTGGAAAAAAACACAGGGTAAAAAAAAATATTTTTTTTTTCTAATCAACTCGCGTAACGTGAAGGACACTGGTGATCTCAACGCGCGTCGCGAATGAATAACGTATAAGTATCCGGGGTAATTATTGTTCACATGAGACGAACAGGTCAGCCCAGGCTTTTCGCACTACACGAAGAACCTTTTTTCACAGAAAGTTAATTAAATTTAATATTTAGAAAAAAAAAATTCTCTTATTACCCAGACCTCCAACAAGAATCTCAATCATTAAATATATAATATAATTAAATGCATAGGATCTGCTCATGGTGTAATTTTCCTTGCCTACGCAAACACGAAAACCTGCAAACAAGACTCAAAACCAAAAATAGTAACAAAATACAAAGAAAATTCAAAAATATTACACACTCTACAACTAGGCTTTCACGCAGTTACAATCAGGTGGCTTATATTTTATCAGTCCCATATCCAACCCGTTTAATTCTTTTCGTTCACCATTGTTCATCAAGAAACAACTGGTGAAGTTAGAAAGATGTTTGAAAAATTCAAACGGGTCGGCCCACCTAATTCTTGACTTACCTGGGCCAAATCTGAATCGTGGCGTGTACTCTTTGCCCATGTAATCACTAGCCTTCTCCCGTGGTGGTGGTGGTGGCAGTCTAACATCCAATGCTTGCACGGGCCGGCAATCATCAACCTGATGAGATGGAATGGTTGCTTCAACTACTTGCTCATCTTCCATGGCCACGTCTTCCTCCTCAAGTGGCTCGATGTATTGAGGCGGACAAAAATATTTAAGAAAATCCTCGTCACTGATAGCCTCCATCTCTTCCTACTCTTCAATATACCTAGCTGGTATCGGGGGACCCTCCATCACATCAAAATCCTCTTTGTCCCGCTCATCATCACTACAATAGTAATTCACTTCTTGCTGAACCAGAGGTGGGACTGAATTGTCCATTAACGTCTCCGGCTTTGGAGTGAGATGTTCAGCTATCTCTTTTTCATCTTGTGTGTCATGAGAGAGACCTACAAGAAAAAAATTAGTTTGAGTAGTATTATTATTTATTTCACAATTTAACTGCAACATCTCTTTTCTTCGAGCTTCAGCCTCAGCCCTTTTGCTCTATTCTTTGATCCTCTGTACTTCCATCTGACGAAGAAGTTCCTTCGTCTGTCTTACAAGAATATCCAGAGTGGACAGCTCCTTCGGCTTCTCTTCTTCAATCCTTTGCCATCCGTAGTATCGACTACATGTTTCCATTAATGCTCTATGGGTTTCCAACAAGGCTGCACTTGAATCTCTCTCATATGAGTGCGGGTGATAACTATCATAATAATCTGTGGAGTACCCCGATGAATAACGAGAAAACTGGGTTGGATGGGGTTCTCCACAAATCTTGCACCACACAATGAAACTTGGGCCGTTCTCCCGAATATGGTCTGCTACAGTCTTTCTTCCTGCCATCACTGCATACAGAAACTAAAAAAAACACGATCACGGGCACCAGATATATATAAAAAAAATAAATCACACAAAAGTAAAAGACACACAAACACACGAAAAAATAAAAACAAGAACTGACACAACACACAAGCATGCAAAAAGAAAATAAAAGCCTAAGACTCCCTAGACACACTAACACCAAAAAGACTCAAATAAGACCAATTAATCAGTGAAGTCCTAATCAAAGCTAATTTCGCAATCGCCAAATGTCCCCGGCAACGGCGCCAAAAACTTGATGTGCTATGTATGGTCTAAAAATAACTACCTAACCTAGACACCTAGTAATATAATACAGACTCAACTATACTAGACCACACGACAGGCAAGTGTACCTATCAATCCAGTACAGACTAAGTAAGTCCGAGTATCGAACCCACAGTACACTACTAGAAAACAAAACTAGACTCGACTAAGACTTAACAAATTTGGTTTATAAATGATTTTTGTTTTTTTTAAATAATTAATTAAAATAATTAAATAGGATAAACAGACAGCAAGGATAACTGAGGAAAATATCAGGATAGGAAGGCAACTACCTAGGTCAAGAATCCTACATGCAAACTCACAACTCTCGGTAATGGAAAACTGAATGGATACCAGATTCTAAAGATAACTTAAGAAACCCTAAGACGTGCTAGATCTCCTCCCAGTCTCACCAACACACCCCAAAGAATCCTAAAGAATAAAACACTGGCTATCTAGCTCGGATCACCTCCTGGTCTCACCTAACTAAGAATGTAAAGGTACTCAAATGACTCGATCACCTCCCGGTCTCTCTAATCACAATACACCCAAAGATGTAAAGGAGTAACTTAATTGGGTTAACTATGACTTGGAATTGCAAGAAACTAAAGACAACTAGGATAGGATCACCTCCCGGTCTAACCTAAAACCCAACACCTAAAGCTCTAGACAACCCAACAATCCCTCACCTCTCGGTCTCAAGAATGGAAGAATACTTAAGTCCTCTAAATTCTCTTATCAAGTTCCTATGGCTTTCGTGCACAAAACCATAAAATAAGCTACAAGCACCTAGCAGGTAACCCTAATAAACATCCAAATATGAATGACATTCACTAAGACGTTTATGGAACTCTCAAAAATAATAAATTAGACTTAAGTATGCACACATATCATAATAAACACCAACCAAATCGTTACCTAAACATTAACCATTCAATAAATAATCCATAAACCGAGAAATATAAAATTAACATGCAGTCATAATACAACCTAGGTAGTGGTTCAAGATTTAGCTACTCATAGTCATGGAAAGCAATAAAAACACAGGTTCAAAATAAAAATTAATCATGGTCTCAATATTCATGAACACAAAGTAAATAAATATAAAAACTAAAATTTATTATAGTCAAACCCGTAGCTCTTGTCTTGAACCCGTGCCTCCCTGGCCTTCAATTAATCTCTATCCTTTTAGAATTGTTGTGCGACCTCCTCTTTGTGGCGGTTGACTTGTTTATTCCCTTCTGTTCGATGTATAATATGCCTCCTTTTATAGTTAATGTGCACCCTAATAATATATGCACACCTGCACTCAAAGGGCTTGGGCCACGAAAATATTGTGTTCCCTCAAAATAATGTTTTTCTTTTTTTCGTTGACTTCGAAAAGGCTTTGGCCTAAACAAAAGTTCTTTGTTTTGTTATTTTTATATTGTTACATAGATATTAACATGGACTTATAAGTTTATTATTATTATTATAGATAGTATTATACTTGGTGTTTTCGACTCGGGTGTTCTTGGCTTGACCAAAGTTCCTCATTTATGCTCCAACATCCATGACTACCTACTCTCAAGTGTTCGTGTCCTGATTAGAAATAATTCGTTTTGAGCTCATTTTCCACAAACACCTATAAAATAATAAAATAAATAAATAAATAATAAAACTAACACGAAACGAATACAAACTTTACCAAATAATATACAAAATACATAGGAAATTAGATGTGTTTTGCAACCCATCACACCTCGTGGTCATGATACAATCTGGGTAATTGTCGATCGTCTGACAAAGTCTGTGCATTTCTTGCCCATCAAGGATACAGACAAGACAAAGAAATTATCCCGGATATACATCAATGAAATCGTGTCCAGACATGGTGTTCCTATTTCCATAATCTCTGATCGAGACGGTCGTTTTACTTCAAGGTTCTGGCAATCATTGCAAGAAGCCCTTGGTTCACGACTGGATTTGAGTATCGCTTACCATCCCTAGACCGATGGACAAAGCGAAAGGACCATTCAGACACTGGAAGATATGCTTCATGCGTGTGTAATTGATTTTGGGGGAAATTGGGATACGGATTTGCCGTTGATCGAGTTTTCTTACAATAACAGTTATCACACTAGTATCAAAACAGCACCTTTCAAAGCGTTGTATGGACGCAAGTGTCAATTCCCAGTGTGTTGGGCAGAAGTAAGGGACAAGCAGATAACATGTCCCGAACTCATTCAGGAGACGACTGACAAGATTTTCCAGATCCGAGACAGACTGAAAGCTGCTAGGGACAGGCAGAACAGCTACGCAGACCACAGGCGTAAACCCTTAGAGTTTCAAGCGGGTGACAGAGTCTTGCTCAAAGTATATTCGTGGAAAGGAATACCCAGGTTCGGAAAACGTGGGAAACTCAATCCCAGATACATAGGTCCATTCGAGATTCTTGCACGAATCGGACCAGTTGCATACAAGCTCAAACTGCCCGAAGAACACAGTGGAATGCATGACACATTTCACGTTTCGAATCTTAAAAAGTGTCTTGCTGTTGAGACATTGATCATCCCTCCAGAGGAGATCTACATTGACAAACAACTCCATTTCATAGAGGAGCTACTAGAGGTAACAGACTGGAAGATTCAGAAACTTCGTCACAGTCAAGGTGCATTGGAACTCGAAACGCGAACCTGAGTACACTTAAGAACATGAGGACCAAACGAAACGCAAGTACCCACATCTCTTTCAGGAGACCCACAGTTCAGATGACGAACACCGAAAATTTCACGGACGAAATTCCTCTAACAGGGGGAGAATGTGACACCCGTCGAAATCATAGGTCATATCCGTACATTAGTTACACGTACACATTGTGCATGACATTTCATTTTACATGTTTTATTGCAATTGAGCCATACAGGGCCTCAGCAAGTCAGCTTCGATGCTTACAGTCTAGCATTAGGTCCACTAGTAGGCGAAATTTCATAACTAGTTACGTAGTTATCTGAGCAATAGAGAGATCATATCAAAAACACTAGTTTGGGAAACTCATACAATTGTACATAACATTTTAATTGTGATTCAATCAAGGACAAAATCAAACAATGTCCATACACAAGAATTTTCCGAACACAATATCCAAAAACGACTAGTAAGATCACTAGTTGAAAAATATATATTGTGCACACAATTATATTATCTTGTATTACATAGACTTGTACAAAGACCCTTCTTAACATCCAATTATAACAAGGGACCAAGTATGTTTAAAATATGTATAATAAAATGTTCAATATATATATATATATATATGTAAATACATACGACGGCATATAGACACACACACATAGGTGCATGGTGATTTTCAAGGATCAAACTTTTACACTTTAAATGACCCATCAAGTCCATCCTGGATTCCACCAAAATTATCTAAACACTTGACTTTGTATTCCTTCCATACTAGTTGACTTGCCAAAAATAAATCCCCACACATACATACACATCTATACACGACACACATGTACATGTGTGTGTAGTTTTTGTGTCTTCCACTCTTACACAAGTCCCTTCAAGACCTTCTTCCACCAAGATTCCTAAGACAAACTTTAGTCACCTCCATCACATTCCTAGATGTTACACCAAAGAGGAAAGCATCTTATGACACTAAGGAACGTCTAGTGTTGACTTACCCCATTTGACAACCACCATATCTTATACAATATTCTACCAAGTCAACCTAAGACACTTCTAATCACCCAAGACACCATGATTATCATACATCAAATCCTTATGAGATTGACTAATCCATGGCCTCCCAACACCTTAGGATTTTCGGCCCACAA
Source organism: Ambrosia trifida (assembly GCA_028751855.1). NCBI lineage: Eukaryota > Viridiplantae > Streptophyta > Magnoliopsida > Asterales > Asteraceae > Ambrosia > Ambrosia trifida. The sequence continues at coordinate 167,683,812 of CM054123.1, read as the reverse complement.
CCACCAAGAAAGCAAGCTCGCATCACCTCCATAATCTTTTCCAAATCTATCCAAAATCAGCTTTAGAAGATTTTAAATCATAATTAGAAATATGCTTTCTTTTGTCTTTCTTGAACCATCATGACTTGCCATCCATAACTATTATATAAGGCCAAGGGATTTAGAGGAACAAGTGCACAAAACAACTAAACACCACACCTCTACCCCTCCCTCTCCCTTCTCTCGGCCGAAGACCTTCACCACCGCCGAACCCTCACCACCACTCGGCCACCATCACTCCAAACCACCACTCACATACAAGCTTTTACGTATAACCATTAACTTTCAAGGGATCATTAGGGGTACAAGGAGCATAAAAAGGTTGTACAAGGCCCCTAACTCCCTCTTTTTCTTAAGACACTAGGAGGTATAACATTGTTTTCTTAAACTTATGTTTTTATTTTTACATAGTCTTATAAATACACAGTTGTTCACTAGTGTGTTCACTCTTGTAACTTAGTCAAGCAAGTGCGTGAACACATGTTTTAAGTACATTATGTTAACTAGTAAATATATGTGTTTACACCCGCTAAGGGCTGAAATATATATGTGGATATATAGATATGGCCGAAAATTGTATAAAAGAATTTATATGTTTTCTAAACTCATTAACACAAGTCATAGTGTTGAAAGTTGTTAGTCATAACAAAGCTTACAAAGATCCATGTGTTTTCAAGAAAAGTAATATTTGACATCAAGTATTATTATTTTCACAAAAGTAGTCAAGTATGAAAATAGTAAGTTAAGCATACTTAAACATGGTAGATCTACATACTTGACAAAACAAAAAGTGTGAAACCTTCAACACATGAGTACATCAAAGTATATAAAACACTTTTTTTTCACAAATAAAAGTAATGTTTTTTCCAAGAAACTAAGTTATCTTTTATCAAAGATCACTAGCTTACATAAAGAAGGCAAATCTTTCTATTAAAGTCACATTTAACTTGAAGAGTTAAGTTACGAAGACAAGCGTAACAAGAGAACAACTTGTAGCCAGTACAAGTAACATAGACCTAAAATGTCTCTTTTACATAGGACACATAGGTTGATCTACCTCAGACTCATTATTTCATTTCCAAGACATACCATAAGGTGAGTTTCACTACCCCCTTTTCACTGTTTTTACATTTTTCCGGGGGGAAAACATGCGTACAAAGTTCAGTTTTTAGTTACATACATGACTATTATGTTAACATGAGACATCAAGGTTCATGATCCATTAAGCCCTAGTGTCATACATCATACCATAACCATTAGCTATGGACTTAGCCATGAAACACCGGAATAGATCTCTTCGGTTGACACCCCCACTCTTGGTCAGTCGCTCTGACCGGATGACAGATATCAAAAGAGTGCTAGTATTTCACATTTATTCATTGTCTTGAGTGTACAATGGGCGAGGCACAACATGTCAATGTTTGGTTATGGGCTCATGTCAGATCACATATTAATTATTGCCCTAGCTAGGCATTAATTTAGTCGGATTTGGGATTACAGGTCCATCATACAAAAACCTGTGGACTCACCAACTTTATGTTGACCCATATATTTTTCATGCATGTTTGTTAGGAAATTAGCATGGATCATGAAACTTGGGAAGGTCGCGTACGAGCATTCAAGGGATACCATCTTTTAACCAATTGTTGTGATATTTTGATCTAAACACTTTTAACAATGGTTTCTAATTCAAACAATTAACATTATGTTTTGGAAGACTTGAATGTTTTAAATGGTAATTCCTGTTTTATTAAATAATTCTCGTGTGACTTTTGTGCTTCTAAATCATTTCAGTTGCACCTCGTGTTTCCGCCTTAGGCGGGGTGTAACATGGAAGTCTATGCTACACTCGATATGTACACTTGCCTGTTGTGTGGGTTTAGAATAATTCGCAATTATCGTTTTATTTTATAAATTTAAAACTTGACAAAGTGTTCTAACTTAAAGTTTTGACATAAATATCTTTTTGAACGAGTTTTTGGCGCATCCACTGGGGGCTTGTCTCCTTTAAAATAAAAAGTTAATTTAAGTCTTTCTTGAACCATCATGTCACACCCTCAAAATCCACTTGCGGAGTTTTACCGCGAGGCGCATGACAAACCAGGATCCAAACCAACGATCACAATAAACAAGTCTAAATGTAATTAATGCAATACCAAAACATAGTTTTTAAAATCCCGTTTACAGCGGAAGCTTATTCAAAATAAAGTTCAACATAAATAACCAAAGTTCAATGTTTATGAAATCATGCGACTCTATCTAGACGCCGTGCAGACGCGTGCGCCCTAGTCCAGTCGTGCTACCTTAGCGACCTGAGAAAACATGTAAAAGTTTACGTCAGCACAAAAATGCTGGTGAGTTTACAGGTTTGCAGTTCAAGTACCAAGTCCACCTGTCCATACTATAACAAATAGAAAACCAGTATACGCTAGCTAGGCGTACGTTTTGTTACTACCACGATTGGAAAACCATTACTAACTCGAATACCAAAAGTATGCCCGATGTATGTTCCTGTTGTTCCTGTTGTTCCTGTTTGAGACAATATGCACCCGCCGACCCTCCAAGTCGGCGAGCGGGGTTGGTCACTCCCAATAGCGCTATTCACATTTCCCCGTTGTGCAAACCCGCACATTCATGGTTCCCCCCGGGACTTCCAAAGATCGTGTAGTATACGTTAGAAACCCATAGTATGACAGTAGTTACCAAATAATCGTTTTAACACATGTTTTCTCCCCCGAAAGTATAAAACCAGTTTAAAAGAGGGGCCGTAAACTCACCTTAAGTTGCTTTACTCCTAATCCCGAGTAAACTCAGCTGCTATGTTAGTCCCGTACAGTGGCGACCTAACATACGACAGTTACAAGTACTTAGACTAATAACCCGCAGGTTAATTAGTCCCTAGATGTCCAGACCATAACCAAGTTCGTTTTGAAAATACCGTGACTGTTTAACTGACCCAATTGACAAGACTCGACATCCCATTGGTGACCCGAGACTCCCCGTGTTATGTTTACGCTCCAAAACATACAATAACGCATCTACACTTAACATACGTTAACGTACAACAAATTATAGCACATAGTTCACGTATTACCGAAATACATCCAAATATATGTTACCAAGTTATTAGACATGTTACGAGGTTCCTAGCATGTTACTATATGTCAAATCGGGTCTCGAAATGCTAATATACACTTACAGCAGCAGTACACCTGATTAGGGAGGCTAATCGCATGAAATGTCACGCGACTAGGGCTAATCGCCCCTTAAGTCAGGCGATTAGGGCTACTCGCCCTTGGGGCCATGCGATTGGGCTACTCGCCCCTGTAGCCAGGCGAGTGGGCCTACTCGCCCTTATTACACGCGAGTGGGGGGCTACTCGCCCCTAATACACGCGATTAGCAAGGCTACTCGCCTGTAACCTTGCTGTTCCGGTTTTTCGCGCGTTTAACGCTCCAAATCAGATCCAGAGCGTGTGTAACTACCCAATATCATCCCAAACACTATCCTAAACATGTTTAACCCAAAACCCTTCGTTCATCCTCGTAAAATCAGTCCTGCATGCAACCAAAGCAATCCAAACACATACACATAGCACGCAACATTCAATTAACGCATGTAATCATAACCCTATTATCCAATTACTGAGATTTCTATCATCATACTAACAATATTAATTCTGACCTAGCATGATAACACATTAAAACATCATCAAGATTCATAAAAATCCTATCTTTCTAATCATACATACCCATAACGCATGTTTATTAATTATAATCCGATTAATAACTCTTATTGACGATTTTCAGAAAGCTTTTTCGTTTATGAACAGGTCTGGACCATTAGGGATTGATTAAAAACGTTTACAAAGTATTATGGATGAGAATCAAACCTTGGAATTGTAAAAGGATGATGGTTAGACCTTGAAACCTTGTGTTTTTGATCAAAATCGCCTTCCAGAGGTTGTTTAAGTGTTTGGGGCGGTTATGGGACGACTAGGGTTGATATTAGGGAGTTTAGGAGGTTAAGTGTTGTATTTATAGGCGTTTCTAGTCGTCCAGCACGTTATAGGCGAGTATGCAGCAGCTACATGCGATTAGGGCTGCTAATCGCATGAGATTGGGCCTAATCGCCCCTATGTACACACGAGTAGCCTCCTACTCGCGTCTAATGTGCCCTACTCGCCTCCCCTATGGGCGATTAGGCTTCCTAATCGCCTGTAGGGGTTCCTTTTGTGTGTTTTGCGCGTTAAACCCCGTTTTAACATATGTTAATGCATATTCATGTACCGACAAGTCACATAATGATTGTAAACACATAACACAAGTAAATACACATATTTACACTCGTTCACCAATTCCCGGGACTCGAGACTCGTATGTTCCGTATGCCCTGACGATCCCACCGATCGTCACCGTTTGTACACTTGGTTAAGGACCGACATCTAATGAACCTCTAGACCAACATCCAATGATCTTCTAGACTAACTAATAGTTCCCGAACCATAACCCGACTTAACTAACCCAGTTAAGTAAAATATACGCGTGACTCGCTAAGGTAGACTTTCATCTAGACAACGTTGTTAACCCGAATTTGCCAGGTGTCACATCATCCCCACGTTAAAAGAATTTTCGTCCCGAAAATTTGTACAAGTACAGAAAGAACAAAAGAAGTAACGAAGGAAACAAGCAAAAGGTAGAAACCAAAAGAGAGAGATTTACCCGAGTTGTCACATCATCCCCACGTTAAAAGGAATCTCGACCCGAGATTCATTCAGCTGCCGACGAGACATGCCTCGACTCGAACGCTTCCTTAGGAAAGAGATGAGGATATTTAGACTTCATCTGATCCTCCCGTTCCCACGTATATTCCGGTCCCCGGTTCGAGTTCCACCGAACCTTAACGATACGGATCTTGCTGTGACGTAGGCTACGAATCTTGTAATCAAGGATCTCCACAGGTTCTTCCACAATCCGAAGACGATCATCAACCTTGATCTCTTCTAGTGGAACGATGAGAGACTCGTCAGCCAGACACTTCTTCAAGTTTGACACGTGAAAGACGTTATGTACGTTACCGAGCTCCGTCGGTAAATCAAGTCGATATGCCACCGGCCCAATCCGTTCCAGGATCGTAAATGGTCCGACATACCGTGGGTTGAGTTTGCCACGCTTCCCAAAGCGTATGACGCCCTTCCACGGAGAAACTTTCAGAAGCACCTTGTCGTTAACTTGGAATTCCAGTGGTTTGCGACGCTGATCGGCATAACTCTTTTGCCGGTCCCGTGCCGCCGCCAACCGATTACGAATCTGTACGATATTTTCCGAAGTTTCGTACACTCCCGTAAAGCACCTTCAGATCTTGGTACATTTTATCCGAACCAGGATGAATAGAATATCGGGACTTATGAGCCTCATCAAGGACAAGCTCCCGTAGTCCCCCGAATAAAGGAACCCATATGCGTTCTGCGAAGTAGTGCAGGCCATCAGGCCTTCGCTCTAGGTGCTTGTCGGCACCGTGCATAGTTTTAGCTTTAAGGTTTTCCTCCTTCAAAGCTTCCAATTGGGCAGAACGGAGTTGATCAGGTAACGACGAATGGATAGTGAGCTGCAACGCCCGAACGCGACGAGGTTTAGAAGATTCCTTCCTGCTCAAGGCGTCTGCTACAACATTCGCCTTGCCAGGATGGTACTTAATAGCACAATCATAATCGTTCAAAAGTTCGATCCAACGGCGCTGCCGTATGTTCAAGTGTTGTTGGTCGAAAATGTGTTGGAGACTCTTGTGATCGGTGTAGATGGTGCATTTGGTACCGTACAAGTAATGTCTCCAAATTTTCAACGCGAATACCACGGCACCCAACTCCAAGTCATGAGTTGTGTAGTTCTTCTCGTGCACTTTGAGTTGACGAGAAGCATACGCAATCACTTTCTCGCGTTGCATCAACACGCAACCGAGTCCATGAATGGAAGCATCACAGTAAACGACAAAATCATCAGGACCCTCAGGTAAAGACAAAATAGGAGCAGAACACAGTTTAGACTTCAGTTCTTCAAACGCTGACTCTTGTGATTCACCCCAGTCGAACTTCCTATCCTTCTGAGTGAGAGTGGTGAGGGGTTGAGCAATCTTCGAGAACCCCTGAATGAAACGACGATAATAGCCCGCAAGGCCTAGGAATTGCCGCACCTCAGTTGGCGTCTTAGGTGCTCCCCAGTCCTTGATCGCTTCGATTTTAGCGGGATCGACATGAATTCCTAGTTCATTAACCACATGTCCTAGGAATTGAACTTCGCGTAACCAAAAGTCACACTTTGAGAACTTGGCGTAAAGTTGTTCCCGTCGCAAGAGTTCCAAAACTAACCGCAGATGTTCCCCGTGTTCGGTCTCGTTCTTGGAGTAGATCAGAATGTCATCAATAAACACAATGACAAACTTGTCCAGATACGGTTTACAGACGCGGTTCATCAAGTCCATGAACACCGCCGGTGCGTTCGTGAGACCGAAAGGCATGACCAAGAATTCGAAATGGCCATAACGTGTTCGAAAAGCAGTCTTTGCAACGTCAGCCTCCCTGACGCGCAGCTGGTGATAACCGGACCTCAAATCGATCTTGGAATAATAACTAGAACCCTGAAGCTGGTCGAATAGATCATCGATACGTGGAAGAGGATAACGGTTCTTGATGGTCAACTTGTTCAGCTCTCTGTAGTCTACACACAATCGGAAACTCCCATCCTTCTTCTTGACAAATAAAATTGGGGCTCCCCAAGGGGAAGAACTTGGCCGGATGAAACCCTTATCCAAGAGTTCCTGTAACTGACTAGACAACTCCTGCATCTCGGGAGGTGCAAGACGATAGGGGGCCCGGGCAATAGGAGCAGCCCCCGGTACAAGATCAATACCGAACTCGACTTGACGATGAGGAGGAAGACCAGATAAATCATCGGGAAAAACATCAGAAAACTCGCGTACCACCGGAATGTCGTCAATCATCTTCTCATCACTAGTGGAAACAGATAAGAGCGCCAAAACGGCTGGATAACCCTTTCGAAGACACTTAAGGGCTTTCATGCTAGAGATGATGTTTAGCGAAACACCACCCTTGATACCGTACACAGAAAGAAATTCTCCATCAGGGAGAGGAATCCGAATAACCTTATCGTAACAGACAATCTCCGCGCGATACAAAGATAACCAATCCATTCCTACCACAACGTCAAAACTACCCAAAGGTACCGGCATAAGGTCGATGGGGAACGATAAACCCGACAACTCTAACTGGCACTCCCGAAGAACACTAGTAGCTTCAATTGTTTTACCGTCAGCCAACTCAATAATATACTTGGTCTCTAATGGTACAGATACTACATCTAGCAGTCGACTAACACCCATGGATACAAAACTCTTGTCGGCACCAGAATCAAACAATACGCTAACAGAGTGATTATTGAGAAGAAACGTACCGGTGACTGTATCAGGGTCCTGCCTAGCCTCAGCAGCTCCAATGACGAAGGCACGTGCATTTCTGCCGCCGCCCCCGTTGTTACCATTCCCGTTGTTTCCACCCTGTTTCAGTTTTGGGCAATCCTTCTTGTAATGCCCAGTGTCACCGCAGTTGTAGCACCCTTGTTTCTCTGTAGTCCCTTGAGTAGTCGGTGTTGAACTGTTTGTCGGAGCCTGAGTCGATGGAAGTGTAACCCGACAATCTTTAGCATAGTGGCCTGTTCGCTGGCAGCGGTGACAACGGTTACTGTCGCAGTTCCCTTGGTGATGGCGTCCACACTTGTTGCATTTGGGCAGTTTTCCCGCATAACCACCCTGCTTATTACCCGAAGACGATGAACCCCCATTATCAAACTTTTTACCCTGCTGTGCAGACCCAGACCCTTTCCCGTCGTTTTCCCACTTGCGCTTGTTGTTCTCTGGAGCCTTAGCAGTCGAACCTTTCGCCGGCAAAATCCCCTCATTCACCTTTAAATTGGTCATCCTATGGGCCGATCGAACTACCTCCGCATAAGTAGGATGATTCCCAGCAGCCACTAACCCAGCAATTTCCGGCACTAACCCCGAGACATAATGTTCAATCTTACGATATTCTGGCACGTGTAGGTCGGGACACAGCACGGCCAACTCATTCCGTCTCACAGTATACTTCTCGATTTCCGATCCAGTCATCTTGAGGTTCCACACCTCATGCTCCAGCTTCTGTACCTCTTCCCTCGGGCAATACTCCCGCTTCAGCAACTGCACAAAGTTCTCCCATGGCATAGCATATGCTTCCCCAATCCCCATGTTCTGGGTGATACCATTCCACCAAGTCAATGCCACGTCCTGAAATAACGCGGCCGAATACTTCACCCGATCTTCTGGGAGACAGTTACACATCAGAAATACCGACTCCACTTTCTCCAACCACCTAAGCAAACTGACCGCACCCTCGGTGCCAGAGAATTCCTGGGGCTTGCAGTCCCGGAACATCTTATAGGTGCACATGGGTGGGGGTGGGTCAACAGGACCACCTGAAATGAAACGTATGAGAAACCACGAATAACGTACACAAGGTTCACCAATAAGGCAAAGAAAACGGATAAAACAACTTACCACCACCGTTGTGCCCTAACTGAAAGGCAGCCTGGAGCAAGTTGTTCAGATCAGCCTGTGACAGGTTAATTCCTCCACCACGACCACCAGCACCACCGCGACCACCACCGCGTCCACCATTGCGACCACCTCCTCGTCCTCCACGCACTCCAGAGATGATTCTGGCAGAAAGAACGAGAAATTTTAGTTTCGCAGTTAAAGATAACCACTAATGTTCACAAGATTAAAGCTAGATCCAATTCAGGACTATCCCCTCAAACCCAGAGCTCACTAGTGCTTCCATGCATTTCGTTTTATGATTTTGTGTGCACCCAAAATGATAAAACGCTCTACATGGTCCTCCAAGTGTTCTCCTAGTTCAAAGATCAAATCACCGAACATAGACTCTTAGCTACACACCGTAATACTACGGTAGTTCATGACAAGTGTTTCTATTGGAGTGCGAAAGGGAGATGTCCGAGCCTTGGACAAATCTCAAGAGTACACGAGTTACTCCAATAGACCACACCGCCTAGAAAACAAGTAACCCAACCTAAGATAGAACGGATGATGTAACGTAGAAATACTAACGATTTAGAGACACCCCGACAAGACCATACGTAACCCACTATAACGTTTAGTACCATGTGATCGTCTAGTGTGTGCGACTCGGCTATAGACTAGACTCTACATGCAGTCCTAGTTCACTATAACCATTGGCTCTGATACCAATCTGTCACACCCTCAAAATCCACTTGCGGAGTTTTACCGCGAGGCGCATGACAAACCAGGATCCAAACCAACGATCACAATAAACAAGTCTAAATGTAATTAATGCAATACCAAAACATAGTTTTTAAAATCCCGTTTACAGCGGAAGCTTATTCAAAATAAAGTTCAACATAAATAACCAAAGTTCAATGTTTATGAAATCATGCGACTCTATCTAGACGCCGTGCAGACGCGTGCGCCCTAGTCCAGTCGTGCTACCTTAGCGACCTGAGAAAACATGTAAAAGTTTACGTCAGCACAAAAATGCTGGTGAGTTTACAGGTTTGCAGTTCAAGTACCAAGTCCACCTGTCCATACTATAACAAATAGAAAACCAGTATACGCTAGCTAGGCGTACGTTTTGTTACTACCACGATTGGAAAACCATTACTAACTCGAATACCAAAAGTATGCCCGATGTATGTTCCTGTTGTTCCTGTTGTTCCTGTTTGAGACAATATGCACCCGCCGACCCTCCAAGTCGACGAGCGGGGTTGGTCACTCCCAATAGCGCTATTCACATTTCCCCGTTGTGCAAACCCGCACATTCATGGTTCCCCCCGGGACTTCCAAAGATCGTGTAGTATACGTTAGAAACCCATAGTATGACAGTAGTTACCAAATAATCGTTTTAACACATGTTTTCTCCCCCGAAAGTATAAAACCAGTTTAAAAGAGGGGCCGTAAACTCACCTTAAGTTGCTTTACTCCTAATCCCGAGTAAACTCAGCTGCTATGTTAGTCCCGTACAGTGGCGACCTAACATACGACAGTTACAAGTACTTAGACTAATAACCCGCAGGTTAATTAGTCCCTAGATGTCCAGACCATAACCAAGTTCGTTTTGAAAATACCGTGACTGTTTAACTGACCCAATTGACAAGACTCGACATCCCATTGGTGACCCGAGATTCCCCGTGTTATGTTTACGCTCCAAAACATACAATAACGCATCTACACTTAACATACGTTAACGTACAACAAATTATAGCACATAGTTCACGTATTACCGAAATACATCCGAATATATGTTACCAAGTTATTAGACATGTTACGAGGTTCCTAGCATGTTACTATATGTCAAATCGGGTCTCGAAATGCTAATATACACTTACAGCAGCAGTACACGCGATTAGGGAGGCTAATCGCATGAAATGTCACGCGACTAGGGCTAATCGCCCCTTAAGTCAGGCGATTAGGGCTACTCGCCCTTGGGGCCATGCGATTGGGCTACTCGCCCCTGTAGCCAGGCGAGTGGGCCTACTCGCCCTTATTACACGCGAGTGGGGGGCTACTCGCCCCTAATACACGCGATTAGCAAGGCTACTCGCCTGTAACCTTGCTGTTCCGGTTTTTCGCGCGTTTAACGCTCCAAATCAGATCCAGAGCGTGTGTAACTACCCAATATCATCCCAAACACTATCCTAAACATGTTTAACCCAAAACCCTTCGTTCATCCTCGTAAAATCAGTCCTGCATGCAACCAAAGCAATCCAAACACATACACATAGCACGCAACATTCAATTAACGCATGTAATCATAACCCTATTATCCAATTACTGAGATTTCTATCATCATACTAACAATATTAATTCTGACCTAGCATGATAACACATTAAAACATCATCAAGATTCATAAAAATCCTATCTTTCTAATCATACATACCCATAACGCATGTTTATTAATTATAATCCGATTAATAACTCTTATTGACGATTTTCAGAAAGCTTTTTCGTTTATGAACAGGTCTGGACCATTAGGGATTGATTAAAAACGTTTACAAAGTATTATGGATGAGAATCAAACCTTGGAATTGTAAAAGGATGATGGTTAGACCTTGAAACCTTGTGTTTTTGATCAAAATCGCCTTCCAGAGGTTGTTTAAGTGTTTGGGGCGGTTATGGGATGACTAGGGTTGATATTAGGGAGTTTAGGAGGTTAAGTGTTGTATTTATAGGCGTTTCTAGTCGTCCAGCACGTTATAGGCGAGTATGCAGCAGCTACATGCGATTAGGGCTGCTAATCGCATGAGATTGGGCCTAATCGCCCCTATGTACACACGAGTAGCCTCCTACTCGCGTCTAATGTGCCCCACTCGCCTCCCCTATGGGCGATTAGGCTTCCTAATCGCCTGTATGGGTTCCTTTTGTGTGTTTTGCGCGTTAAACCCCGTTTTAACATATGTTAATGCATATTCATGTACCGACAAGTCACATAATGATTGTAAACACATAACACAAGTAAATACACATATTTACACTCGTTCACCAATTCCCGGGACTCGAGACTCGTATGTTCCGTATGCCCTGACGATCCCACCGATCGTCACCGTTTGTACACTTGGTTAAGGACCGACATCTAATGAACCTCTAGACCAACATCCAATGATCTTCTAGACTAACTAATAGTTCCCGAACCATAACCCGACTTAACTAACCCAGTTAAGTAAAATATACGCGTGACTCGCTAAGGTAGACTTTCATCTAGACAACGTTGTTAACCCGAATTTGCCAGGTGTCACACATCATGACTTGCCATCCATAACTATTATATAAGGCCAAGGGATTTAGAGGAACAAGTGCACAAAACAACTAAACACCACACCTCTACCCCTCCCTCTCCCTTCTCTCGGCCGAAGACCTTCACCACCGCCGAACCCTCACCACCACTCGGCCACCATCACTCCAAACCACCACTCACATACAAGCTTTTACGTATAACCATTAACTTTCAAGGGATCATTAGGGGTACAAGGAGCATAAAAAGGTTGTACAAGGCCCCTAACTCCCTCTTTTTCTTAAGACACTAGGAGGTATAACATTGTTTTCTTAAACTTATGTTTTTATTTTTACATAGTCTTATAAATACACAGTTGTTCACTAGTGTGTTCAGTCTTGTAACTTAGTCAAGCAAGTGCGTGAACACATGTTTTAAGTACATTATGTTAACTAGTAAATATATGTGTTTACACCCGCTAAGGGCTGAAATATATATGTGGATATATAGATATGGCCAAAAATTGTATAAAAGAATTTATATGTTTTCTAAACTCATTAACACAAGTCATAGTGTTGAAAGTTGTTAGTCATAACAAAGCTTACAAAGATCCATGTGTTTTCAAGAAAAGTAATATTTGACATCAAGTATTATTATTTTCACAAAAGTAGTCAAGTATGAAAATAGTAAGTTAAGCATACTTAAACATGGTAGATCTACATACTTGACAAAACAAAAAGTGTGAAACCTTCAACACATGAGTACATCAAAGTATATAAAACACTTTTTTTTCACAAATAAAAGTAATGTTTTTTCCAAGAAACTAAGTTATCTTTTATCAAAGATCACTAGCTTACATAAAGAAGGCAAATCTTTCTATTAAAGTCACATTTAACTTGAAGAGTTAAGTTACGAAGACAAGCGTAACAAGAGAACAACTTGTAGCCAGTACAAGTAACATAGACCTAAAATGTCTCTTTTACATAGGACACATAGGTTGATCTACCTCAGACTCATTATTTCATTTCCAAGACATACCATAAGGTGAGTTTCACTACCCCCTTTTCACTGTTTTTACATTTTTCCGGGGGGAAAACATGCGTACAAAGTTCAGTTTTTAGTTACATACATGACTATTATGTTAACATGAGACATCAAGGTTCATGATCCATTAAGCCCTAGTGTCATACATCATACCATAACCATTAGCTATGGACTTAGCCATGAAACACCGGAATAGATCTCTTCGGTTGACACCCCCACTCTTGGTCAGTCGCTCTGACCGGATGACAGATATCAAAAGAGTGCTAGTATTTCACATTTATTCATTGTCTTGAGTGTACAATGGGCGAGGCACAACATGTCAATGTTTGGTTATGGGCTCATGTCAGATCACATATTAATTATTGCCCTAGCTAGGCATTAATTTAGTCGGATTTGGGATTACAGGTCCATCATACAAAAACCTGTGGACTCACCAACTTTATGTTGACCCATATATTTTTCATGCATGTTTGTTAGGAAATTAGCATGGATCATGAAACTTGGGAAGGTCGCGTACGAGCATTCAAGGGATACCATCTTTTAACCAATTGTTGTGATATTTTGATCTAAACACTTTTAACAATGGTTTCTAATTCAAACAATTAACATTATGTTTTGGAAGACTTGAATGTTTTAAATGGTAATTCCTGTTTTATTAAATAATTCTCGTGTGACTTTTGTGCTTCTAAATCATTTCAGTTGCACCCCGTGTTTCCGCCTTAGGCGGGGTGTAACATGGAAGTCTATGCTACACTCGATATGTACACTTGCCTGTTGTGTGGGTTTAGAATAATTCGCAATTATCGTTTTATTTTATAAATTTAAAACTTGACAAAGTGTTCTAACTTAAAGTTTTGACATAAATATCTTTTTGAACGAGTTTTTGGCGCATCCACTGGGGGCTTGTCTCCTTTAAAATAAAAAGTTAATTTAAGTCATAAAAACCTTTAATCCACACGACGTCAATGTGCCTGGAGTAGGTTGGTTGGTAGAGCGAGATGATGAGGTATTAGTTGCACCAGCTATTGTAGAGCCCGAGGTAGTAGTTTCACCGTCCATTGTTGAGCTTGTGATAGAGGCAGTTGTGGTTGTAGTGACCGTAGTTGCACCTATAGTAGATCCTGAGCCTATTGTTGACCCTGAGCCTGCTGTAGTGGCACCCCATTCTGGTAGACCCATACCCGCTTTTATGTTACCCTCTGAGCCTAAGAATTATGGGTTGTTCTCTATGATTAGATTTGTTTGGCCCCAGTCTCGTGTTCCTAAGGCTAGTACCCCATCTGCTCATGTGTTGCGTATACATAAGAGACCTTTGGGGACTGAGGGATAGTCTTTGTCTAATTGTAAGATTAGGAAGATCGAGCTTGATTATTGGAAGTGATTGCCAAAGAAGTTGAGCGAGTGGGAAGAGATTGAGGGTATACCCAGTGCATACGAGCGAGTCCTCATCTGCTGCTAGTATTCTTGTATTGACTAGTGAGCCGGTAGCGCGTACTGTAGCTACCTTGGCGGCTCGTGGAGCCCGTACTGATCATAGGATTACTAGACTCCAGGGTAGGTATGTATCGTTGGATATGAGGGCAGACAGTCTGTATAATAGGATGAGTAGATCGGAGCATAGGTTGGATGGCATGGGTGAGAGGATTGATTCTCTTCATGAGAGGCTTGTGACTATGGGTGGTCGAGTAGATTCGATTGATAGGAAAGCCGAGCTTGTCGGTGGTAGGATTGCTTCGTTCGAGGAGGATTCTGTGGTTCATAGTGATGCTCGAGATCAGATGCATATCGAATTGAGAGGTTAGAGTCTGATTTTCTGGTTATACAGGGAGACATGATAAATGCGAAGAAAAATATTGCTGAGAAGGATGCCAAGTTGGAAGAGACTGAAGCTAACATGGTTGGATTAGAGCATCGTTTGGTGGCTGTCGAGGAGAGATATAGTAGTGCTATGCCACTAGCTATGGTTGTGCTACTGTTCATGGCTTCTGTCCTTCGTGGAGGCAGGACTCCATGATTTGTTTTATCATGATGTTGGTTACGGGTATGATAGGCCCTATATTTTGATAGTATAGTAGGACGAACTTGTCTTGGTGGGATTTGTTGCACCACTTTTGTTTATTGTGATCTCCCGAAACATTGTGTATTTTGGTGGCATGATCTTTTTTTTTAAACAATTTGAACAAGTTATCCAGTTATGTAATAAGATATTATGATATTTAGTAGTTATGGAAGCAAGTAAATTATGGTTCTTATTTCCTTAATGTTATGGTTTTGGTTGTTTTCTGTTTGATTTGGTTTGTCGACCATTAGAGGTGTATGATTTTGAATTAAATTGTTGGTATGGATGTCATTTTGGATTGATCATAATATGCAACACTATTAGTTCTCAAATAGTTTAATTGATTTCTTACGTATACATTATTTTAAATATATAGAAAACGAATTATGCAACCGTAACGCGAGCGAGTGCTGAGGCAGAAGGTTCTTCACTTCCTATTTCGCCTGAGCAGTTAGCTAGGATGATAGCTCAGCAGGTAAATTTTCTTTTTGATCAGCATGATGCTAACGCGGGACTTAGTAGAGGTCAAGGTGGTGGCGCACCAGGAGGTGGCGAACCGGTGGTGGCGCATCAGGTGGTAGCAGTCCACAAGGTCGAGGTACAACTGGATGTCGATCAAGAGAAAGAATCCATATTGGAAGTTCATTAGGTAAAGACGTTTGAGATTGGTTCTAGTGTTTCATAAAGTTGTTATTTTGATCGTATATCAAGTAGTAACTTAGACGCGTTCGAATGAAACATGAAACCCAGAACAAAGTTGCAATCATAAGACGTTTCTGTCTTGTCATCCCCGTACATTTTCAGGAGCTGAAGGCCCATTGGGTATTATCAGATGGATCGAGAAAATGGAATCGGTTATGATGATCAGTAACTGTTCTGCTTCTCAAAAAGTCTAGTATGCGGTATGTTCTTTTCATGACGATGCCCTTACATGGTGGAATACGCTAGTTCAAACATTAGGTAAATATGTTGCGTATGGTCTTTCATGGAGTGAATTGAAGGATATGTTATTGAGAGAATATTGTCCTCGCTGTGAGATGCAAAAGATTGAAGCTAAGTTTTGGACACTTTCTATGAAAGGAGCAAAGATAAAGGCTTACATGACCAGGTTCAATGAGTTGGCTAGATTGGTCCCTCGTTTAGTTACACCAGATTTTGCTCGTATTGAACGTTATATTTGGGGTTTGGCACCTCAAATTAGAGGAATGGTAGCTTCTTCTGAGCCAAATATGATGCAAAGTGCTATATCTTTATCAAATTCCTTGACTGATGATGCGATCAGAATGGGAACGTTGGATAAGAAAGGTGAAACTGGTAGGAAGCCGACTGATGTGGTTGAAAAGAGTTCTGAACCAGAAGCAATGTCGTCTGGTGGTAAGAGGAAAAGGTCCGACGGTTCAAAAAGGTAGTATGGGAGAAGGAAGAACAAGAATCATGATTTAGTAAAGTTGTTTGCAGCTAATGGTAGTGAGAACAAGTATGTTGAAGAAGTGACACCTATGTGTCCAAAGTGTAACACCCGGCATACTGGTTATTGTAAGGTGGTTCTTTGTGAAAGATGTGTTCGTTATGGGCATTTAGCCCCAAGGTGTAAAGTGAAACTTCCAGAGGTTGCTGGAAAGGGCAAGAACGACCAGGGTTGCTTTTAGTTATGCCGTTTGGTTTGACCAATGCACCGACAGTGTTTATGGATCTTATGAATAGGGTTTGTGAACCTTATTTGGATAAGTTCGTTATAGTATTCATTGACGATATACTTATTTATTCATGAACTAAAGAGTATCATGAACAACACTTGAGGCTTATTTGTAGTTATTGAAAAGGGAGAAGTTGTCCGTGAAGTTCTCGAATTGAGAACTTTGGATGTGAGAAGTTCATTTCTTAGGTCATGTCATTAATGAGAAGGCGTTCAAGTGGATCCAGCAAAGATTGAGGCGATCAAGGATTGGGATGCGCCTAAATCTCCCATGGAAATATGTCTATTTTTGGGTTTGGCGGGATATTACCGCAGGTTTATTGGTAATTTTTTCAAGATAGTGCAACCTTTAATGTTATTAACCCAAAAAAACCGCAAGTATGAATGGACTGAAAAGCAAGAGGAGGCTTTCCAAATTCTAAAGCAAAAGTTGTGTAGTGCGCCAATACTATCTCTTCCCGCTGGGAATAATGGCTTTGTGGTGTACTGTGATGCTTCACATGAAGGTTTAGGTTGCGTATTGATGCAGAATGATAAAGTCATAGCTTATGCATCAAGACAACTTAGAGAGCATGAGAAGAATTACACGACACATGACTTAGAGTTAGGATCTATGATTTTTGCGCTCAAGAATTGGAGACACTATCTTTATGGTACTAAATGTACTATCTACACGGACCATAAAGTCTTCAACATATCTTTGACCAAAAAGAGCTTAATATAAGGAAGCGAAGGTGGGTTGAGTTACTCAATGATTATGATTATGAAATTCGTTATCATCCTAGAAAAGAAAATGTTGTGGCTGATGCTCTGAGTAAAAAGGAAAGAGTTAAACCATTACGAGTTCTTTGACAATCCATATGAGCCTTACAGCTCAAATCAGAGAAGCGCGACAAGAAACTTTGAAGGAAGAGAATCTGAAGGACGAATGTTTGTACAAGATGATAAGAGATTTGAGTCTGAAAGCTGATGAAGTAATGTACTTTATGTATCGTGTTTAGGTACCATATAAGGGTGGTATGCGTGAATTGGTTATGGACGATGCCCATAAGTCAAAATATTCAATACACCCAGGTTCTGACAAAATATATAAGGATTTGAAGGAACATTATTGGTGGCCGAACATGAAAGGTAAGATAGCGGCATATGTTTGTAAATGTTTAACCTATGCGAAGGTTAAGGCCGAGTATCAAAATCCTTCAGGATTACTTCAGCAACCGGAAATTCCTCAATGGAAATGGAAATGTATTTTGATCGATTTTGTTATGAAATTACCCCGGACATCAAGTGGTCACGATGCCATTTGTGTAATTGTCGATCGATTAACTAAATCCGCATATTTCCTACCAATCAAAGAGACTTATCACATTGTGAAGTTGACTCGTATTTATTTGAAGGAAGTCGTAGCGAGACATGGTGTTCCGATATCGATTATTTCCGATCGAGATGGCTGATTTGTATCAAAGTTTTGGCGATCGTTGCACAAATCCTTAGGAACATAGTTGGATATGAGCACAAATTATCATCCACAGATGGACGGTCAAAGCGAAAGGACTATTCAAACGCTTGAAGATTTCTTATGTTCTTTCGTAATTGATTTTGGAGGAAATTGGGTTACTCATCTTCCGTTAGTTGAGTTCTCCTACAATAATAGTTATCACTCCGATATCAACGCCGCACCGTTTGAAGCCTTGTATGGTAGAAAGTGTCGTTCACCGCTCTGTTAGGCAGAGGTGGGTGATAAATACTTAACTGGTCCAGAAATACTCCAAGAGACAACGGACAAAATGTTTAAGATCAAGGATAGATTAAATGTGGCAAGAGATAGGCAGAAAAGTTATGCAGACAATAGGTGAAAGCCTTTGGAATTCCAGGTTGGGGACAAGGTCATGTTGAAAGTCCCGCCTTGGAAAGGTGTTATTTGGTTTAGTAAGCAAGGAAAGCTTAGCCCTCACTAAATTAGACCATTTGAGATCATTGCAAGGGCAGACCGTGTCGCTTATCGACTTAAATTGCCGCACGAACTTTCGAGAGTCCATAATGTGTTTCACATTTGTAATTTCAAGAAATGTTTGTCTGATGAGATGCTTGTGATACCGCCAGAAGAGATTAATGTTGATGAAAAACTGCATTTTGTCGAGGAACCCTGTAAGTGCAATTTCATGTATGTCCCCAGCTAGTGATCCGGTACTGTATGTCGATGAAATGTTTTTATAATGTTTGATTTGAGTGTGCGTGAGGTCAAACCAAATTATCAGAATTTGGTTTGTGACAAGTCTTGGTCGAATGGATTGGTTTGGACCTTCGAGAGGTCGAACCAAATCCTTTATATATAGGGGATAAGTTAGATTTTTAGAGGTTGTTAATCATTTGAGCTTATCCCCAATTTTGAGAGCGACTCTGTATTAGGTCTAGGTTTTGATATGTAACATTCTACATTTAATCTAATACACGAGTAAAGTTATGGAAATTGCTCGGTGTTTCGTATTATGTTTTCATCTCGATCTTTACTGATTATTTCTTATTCGGTTTGCACAACCGGAGGGGATTCTGCACCCTACGGTTGGTATTTGTGAGATCATGGATCATGTAAACGATCAAACAAAACCGTTGAGGTTACAGACTGGAAGGTCTAGAAATTGAGGCGGAGTAATATCAAGTTGGTCAAATCAGATGGAATTCTAAACGTGGACCAGAGTTCACCTGGGAAAGAGATGATCAGATGAAACTAAAATATACTCATTTATTTCCGCCTAAGCCGAAAGCAGCAATGGCTAAACGAAAATTTCAGGGGAAAAATTTCCTAAACGAGGGGAGACTGTGACATTTGCCAAAATTCAGGTACTATCCGTATTGTATAATGAATATTAAAATAATATAAAAAATTAAGTGTTAGACTTAATTGGTGATAATTAGAGTCTTTAAAAATGCAATAGCAATGTCCAAACATTATAAACGATTTATTGTGAATTTTAGAAATTTTCGTATCACAGAGTGATAGAATTACCTGTATTGAACATTGGTGACGACCCGATTAACTTTAAAAAGTCTAGTTTTGACCCGTAATGCTTGGTTTGGCATGGAATAATATTTTCGGGATGGAAATATTATTAAAACCAATAAAGACTATGATTGATAGTTTTTAAATCGCTATGATCGAATTAATGCACGTTTTAGAGGTTTAACGCGAGTACGAGACCCGATACAGTAGGGAAACCTATAATATAATCAAATTAGCTAAAAATTGATATTTTATTTGGGGAATACTATTATTGGCAAATGGGTGAAAACATTAATTATTTAATATATAAGGGTTTTTATAACAAGGTGATGTGTAGGTTTATGTTTATAAAGATTCTAAAAAATATATATAGAAACACACACTCACACCACCATAACCCCCCCCCCCCCCCCCATTATAATATTACTAGTGGGAATGCTCGCGTGTTGCCGCGGGTATTTATGTTTTTTTCATACTCTGGACATTGATCTTCCTTTACTGCGGACCCTACTAAACTATAAAAGTAAAATAACAAAATTCAAGATATAAAAACTTCTAAAAAATTGTTTTCGAAACTTATCAATATAAAATATAAATAAATCTTAAACCAATACAAGTTTACTATTAAAACAGAATTGGTGTTTCCACGCGCGCTTCGTGACGGGGCATACAAATTTTTAATAAAAGTGAAACGGAAACGTAAGCATATGGGTTTTGCAGGCATACAAAAACCATAAAGAAGGTTAAAAATCATAATGTCTCATCCAGAGTGTACAGTCAGAGGCTCTAGTTTGTTATATGTTATCAACGAGGCCCTAAGATAAGAAACATATAAAAAAGAAAAACATAAATTCATATAAAATAGATTCATTTGACATACCAGGGTTACTTTTGATAAAATAAACCCTTATTAGCAAAGACAATATTTTTGACATGTTTCGAGAAACAAAAACGTAAACTAAATCGACACGTTCATAACTAAATAAGTCAAAGTTGCCACCTATAGTTATAGTGATTTCTTGAGTTGGTCGTCCTTCTTCCCTTTTGCATCCGACCATAAAACATTAGGAAATAAACATACCAAGATAAGTTACACTTTAGACTTACCATACCTTAAGAAATCAAAATTGAGTCCCTGCTTTAAACTACAAGAATAACTATTAATCAGACAAATATGTGTTCGTGTTCATTTATTAAGAAATTTTCGTGTTCGTGTTCATTTATGTTCGTTCATTTAAAACCTAAACGAACAGTTCATGAACATAAACGAGCACAAATGATCAATATAAATGAACATAAACGAACACAAATAAAAACAAGTTAATAATGTTTCATCACAATTCAACCAAGTCTAATACATCACAATGCAACCAAAACCAAATGATGGGGATGAGAAATATTGCGGCGCTGTGGTCTATTAAGAGGGGATGAGGGAGACAGCAGCGCTGTGGAGGCTGAAGAGTGGAGACGGGGTTGTGGAGGCTGGAGACAGAGCTGTGGACGACTGGAGGCGGGGTTGTAGAGGTGGTCGGCCAAAAGAAGAAGAAGAAGAGGAAGGTAGGGTTGTGGGGTGTAGAGAAGAAGGGAGGCGGGGCTGTGAAGTGTATATAGCGTGTGATAAGTGATATGGTTAGAATGTGAGGGTTAACTTTTTAGAACATATGAATTAAGATACTTTAACAAAAGGAATTAAATAATAAAAACAAAGTTGAGTTTAATTAAACAAACATAAACGAACAAACATAAATGAACGAACATAAACGAACATAAATGGAACGAACATAAACGAACGTTCATGAACATAAATGAACGAACAAAACATGTGTTCATGTTCGTTCGTTTAATTAAACGAAAAAAAAATTGTGTTCGTGTTCGTTCATTTATTTAAATAAACGAACATAAACGAACCTCCCGCCGAACAATTCATGAACAGTTCATGAACGTTCGGTTCGTTTACAGGCCTAACGGTCATTAAGCTGGAAAGACAGGAGTCAGATTCATAAAAATTTTAAAAATCTGAAGTTAAATTGTTATAAACCGCATAAAAGCATATCCCAACAAACAGGATGAGATTTCTGTCAAGCAACATCCATATATGATCATGTTGAATACTAACCTGAACACCCCTTCTGGAAGAATCCCATATAAGGGATTTAAGATTCTCCAACTCGACATGTGAATCTTCTGTAAACATGTATCCAACCTAAAATATAGAACAAAACTTACATATAAGTAGGGCACTTTATATTCCATTTAATCTTATGACTTATGAGCATATACAATATATAAAATTTCCTTGCAAAGCATTTCTCTCTCACCACATTCTCTTTGAATAATAATCCAAGACTAAGATATACAAAATTCATACATGTTTTGAAAGTGTAAATAGTCAATGATCTTAAAAGTCGACATAAAGCTCACTTTAAGTTAACAAAAGGATTCATGGTTTGTAATTGACGTGTCCATGCCTCATAAGTTTCTTGTAAACACCTTCTCCCCTTGATGCTATAATTGGATTTAGATCAACCTTTTCAACCTCCAATTTTAAAATCTGATTGGATTAATGCTATTAAAACTTGGAGGAATCCTTCCAAAGTGATTACATGGTTCTAAGATCACAAATACAAATCAAAGAACTACTATCGATAAAGATTGAACTAAAGAAATCAAGTATATCGGAAAGAAGCCATTTTATTAACTCAAACTTTAAACCGTTGCTGGCATCAAGTGCTTATAACAAGACTTTAATGGCTATAATGCATAAGGATGGCAAAAAAAAAAACCCTGAGCTCAATGGATATACCCGAAACCCAAAATATATGGGATGGGTATACCCGAAACTCGACGGGTATGGAATTAGTTTTAAAAAAAAAAAATCAGGGATTTAGGTCAGGTATGGTATTAGGTGATATTCGACTCGATTAGCAGAAAGCAGATACGTGTTTAGCCGATCATATACCCAATTTTTTTATTTATATTTTTATATTAGTGAGATATGATTAATGCATAGTAACCAAACATACAAAAGATAAGAATAATTTATACATAAGGATTAAAAGGTTGACCATGGGCAAGAGCATCTAGCTTAGTGACAGTAAGCACATTAATTCCCCTTCTTTGGTCATATGAACAATGGGCAATGTTGTTTCTTTTGCTTAGAGTTATTTTGAGTTGTTCAAGTTTAGATGATTAACCATGTCATAGTGCATTCCTTTTAGGTGAAAAGCATAACAATTCATTTTTATAATGAAAGAACTTCCTGATGTGAAACTAAACTTGGTTAAACAAAAGTAAATTCTTCCTGATGTATAGCCTAATTCTAACAATTTCTTTTATTGTAACAAATTCTACTAATTTTGCATCAGGAGTAATAGAGATATCGTCAACCTGCAATAAAGATAATTGTACCAATCAATTGTAATTTCATAATTATTGCTAGGTAATTTGTATCCTTCCATATATAGGATACCTTGTAACATGTATATAAAGGAGAGTTTGTGAATGTAAATAACCAAGCAATTACCTTCTAATTCTAATATGGTATCATTGCTCCTCTGATCCTGACCTGTTCATCCACTACTCTATTTTTTTTCCTCTCCCACTTTCCCTCTGTTCTATCTCTCCTCTGACCCATACTCTTTATTTCCTCTGTTACCTTTTTGGCCCTGTTGTCCTGTCATTCCACACTTCGACTCACCATGCAACCCACCCTTCACCCGGCCTTAACCGTAACCAACATCAAAAATCACATCCCAATTATTCTTGAAAAAGATTCCACCCATTACTCCACTTGGTCCACTCTTTTCAAAGTGCATTGTCAAGCATATGAAGTGCTTGCCCATCTATCCCCCAAACCGACACCAACCACCTCTTCCTCCGACACTACCAAATCTAAATCCCTCGCCGCCACCGAAGCCCTTTGGTCTCGCCTAGATGCCATTGTGCTTCAGTGGATCTACGCCACCATCTCTCCCACCCTTCTCAATATCATCATCGTCCCCGGACAATCCGCTCACAATGCCTGGACCGCTGTTCAAGTGGAGTTCAATGACAACAAAAATACCCGTGCTATCTACCTCGGCCAGGAATTTGCAAATCTCTGTCTCGAAAACTTCTCTTCGATGACGGAATATTGTCAACACGCAAAGCACCTTGCGGATCAGTTGGAGAGTGTCGGCTCTCCGGTCGACAACCAAATGCTTGTAATCAAGGTCCTCAGGGGCCTTACCGAACAATACGATGGCATTTCAACTGTGCTTCAGAACCGGGACCCTCTGCCTCCCTTCAACGTGGTTCGATCTCCGCACACTTTTGAGGAAACCAAGAAAAAGCGTTCCTCCACACGTGCGGCACAGTCGTCTGCTTCTGCTCTCGCCGCCGTCGATACCACACATCAATCTTCTGACCGGGGTAGAGGACGATCACGTGGTCAACGTTTCCGTGGTCGTGGTGGTCGTTCAAACTCCAACAGACAATCGCCCAGATTTGTCTCCTACCAACCACATAATACAAGCCTACACCCTTATATTGTGTTTCCACCCAATTAGACATCATCTCAGTGGGCCAACATGTTAAATAACCAAAACAAAAACCATTTCAATCAAGTGGCGGCCTAAACCCCATGTCCCTATCCTTCTAGGCCCACAAATCAAAACTCTCAAGGGATTTTGGGCTCTAAACCAGACCAGGCCCACTACGCCGGTTATACCCCCACGGACATTGAACAGGCTCTCTATACTATGGCATTGAATCCACCCGATCATGGAGTCATGGACACTGGTGCTTCCTCCCACTCGGCCAATGAACAAGGTATATATTCCCCGTCTAATTTTAATAAGTGCACTAATAAAACTATTATTGTTGGAAATGGCATGTCTATACCTGTTGTGGCACAAGGCAATCAACACCTCCCACCACCCTTTCCTCCTTTAAAACTTAACAATGTCCTTTTTGCACCTACATAATTAAAAATTTAATATCTGTCTATCGCCTAATCACTGATAACCTTGTGTCTGTTGAATTTGACCCTTTTGGTTTTCTTGTGAAGGATCTCAAAACCCAAGCTCCTATCCTACGATGCAATAGCACTGGAGATCTTTACCCCCTCACTGAACCGCTTCCACTCAAGAAACACCAACCTATTGCCTTTGCTGCCGTCTCTCAAGATCGTTGGCATCAACGACTAGGACATCCTGGAAATAATTTACTACGTTCTTTAAAACTCTCATCTTTTATTGATTATGGCAAACCTAATATAACTTTATGTGAACCTTGCATTTTTGGTAAAAGTGTGAAATTGCCCTTTTATGATTCTATCAATTGTACATATTTACCATTTGACATTATTCACAGCGATCTTTGGACATCTCCCGTCCTTAGCACCGCTGGTCATCGTTATTACATTTTATTTTTGGATAACTTTACCAATTTCCTGTGGACATATCCCATTGGCAACAAATCCTAAGTATTCACCATATTTGCCAACTTTCACAACTTAATCCACACACAATTTAACCGAAAAATCAAATAATTTCAATGTGACAATGGTAAAGAATATGCAAACCAAAATTTCTTCAACTTTTGTAACCATAATGGCATGCAGTTTCGCTTCTCCTGTCCATACACCTCCTCTCAAAATGGCAAAGCCGAACGGAAAATCTGCACCATCAACAATATGATCTGAACCCTCCTTGCCCAAGCATCCCTTCCCCTCAATTTTTGACACCATGCCCTTGAAACTGTTACATACCTCCTTAATATCCTACCCAGCAAAAATCATGCCTTCCGTTCTCCCACTCACCTTCTTTACAACTGCACACCAGAATACGATCACCTTAGAGTATTTTGCTGCCTTTGCTATCCGGTCACCCCTTCCACCACCATTAATAAACTTACCCACCGTTCAGAACCATGTTTTCTTAGGGTACCCATCCAATCACCGTGGATACAAATGTCTCGATCTCTCTTCTCATCAAATAATAATTTCTCGCCATGTCAACTTTGAGGAATCCATCTTTCCCTACACAATTCAATCACCAACTAAATCACTTTCCTACGACTTTTTCAACCCCACTATCCATCCTCTCGTATGGGATCAACTCAACAAACACGCCACACCACCGACCCAACACCCACCTGGTCCAACAACCTCCCAAAACACACACGACAACCCCTACACCCAACAACTCCCACCAACCGACTCCTCGGCCATTGCCCATCATCCCTCTCGACCAAGATTTATTTCCACACACTGACCCACTCCAGGTCCAACAAAATCACTCTACACCAGCCCACTCTACCAATACCCCAACAAGCCCACTACCTCAACAACTTACACCTATCCCCCACAGCCCATTACCGACATCTAACATTCCCGCCTACTCTGACTCCTCTTCAACCAACACCCCAACTCCCAAACCGTCTCCTATTCCCACACCACCACCACCACCACCTACTACCCGAACCATACGCACCCGTTCCATGAACGGTATCGTCAAACCCATTCCATTGTTTAACCTTCACAACACCTCTATCGCTCCCCTACCCAAAAATCCACAGGTTGCCTTAACCACTCCAGAGTGGTACAATGCCATGTCCAATGAGTTTAGTGCCCTTATTAAAAATAAGACCTGGGAACTTATACCTAGATAACCACACATGAACATATTTCGCAGTATGTGGCTTTTTAAATACAAATTCAAGTCTGATGGCAGTTTAGAACGATATAAGGCCCGGTTGGTTTGTGATGGTAGAAAACAACATGCGGACATTGATTGTGGCGAGACATTTAGCCCGGTGGTCAAACCGACCACTATACGCACCGTTTTGTCCCTAGCTCTTGCAAAGTCCTCGTGAATCCATCAACTTGACGTAACAAACGCCTTCCTTCACGGGAATTTGATAGAAACCGTATACATGTATCAACCCATGGGGTTCCGTCACCAGGAGTTTCCCAACCATGTCTGTCTCCTAAAGAAATCCATGTACCGCCTCAAACAAGCACCATGAGTGTGGTACCAGCGTTTTTCTGACTTTGTTACATTGTAGGGTTTTCAACAGAGTAAATCTGACAACTCTCTGTTCGTTTACAAGCACGGATCTGACATTGCTTACCTGCTTATCTCTGTGGACGACATTATTCTCACCACCTCTTCTGATGCTCTTCATCAGACACTTATGCAGACACTTTCTGGGGAATTTGCAATGAAAGACTTAGGTCCTCTCTCTTACTTTCTAGGTATCCAGATTACTCGCACTGGCAACTCCATGTTTCTATCTCAACAAGCTTATGTTCGTGACATAATTCATTGTGCATCCATGGACACTTGCAAACCGGTTGCCACTCCTGTGGACACTCAGGCTAAACTTTCTGCTACTTCCGGGGCATTATATGACGATCCTACTACATACTGCAGTTTGGCCGGGGCTCTTCATGTCATACCCTCAAATTTCCACTGCGGGGTTTATACCGCGAGCCGCATGACATACCAGGATCCCATAGCCATAAGTCATATGAACGAACTCTAAATGCCCAAACCATTTAGTTTGTTTTCAAAAACCAAGTTTAGTTAAGCTGCGGAAGCGTAAACAAAATTTAACCCTTTTAAAACCATGCGCAAAACAACGCACCCAAATTAAAACCATATGAAGGAAAACGTAAAAGCATAATATGCAATTTAGGTGTATGCCCAGGACCCCAAATGCAGTGAAGTGTGCAGTGCTTTCTAATCGTGGCACCGAAAGATAACTACCTGCAAAAGCATGTATATCGTGATTCAACAAACAATGTTGGTGAGTTCACAAAGTAAAGAATGTGAGTAAGTAAATGCGTTGGTTTCCAAAAACCACGTAACCAAGTAAATGCGTAAGTAATTAAATTGGTTCCAAAAACCGTGTAACCACTAGTTCATCGCATGCCAAGGGTAGCTAACCCATTCATGATAACTAACACCGATATACCGAACTGCTAATGTACGTGTTGTCACAAATGTGAGCAGTTTGCCTTACATCATTGCCTATCAACAATGATAATCTGTTAAGTTATAGTTCACTCCCGCACTCCCCTGAGCCGGTGTGAGGTTTGTCAGACCTAATAGCGCTATCAACTAATAACCCGCTTGCCATAACCCGGCAACTCATTCGGTATGTGAAGGACTTACAGTGATAGTGTTGGTTTAGTTCATCAAGGACAAAGTTTGCGAACTAGCAAAACCCGACCCACACAAGGAGTCTAAACCCAAGCCACACAAGGAGTCAAAACCCGACCCACACAAGGAGCCATAGCATCCCAACCCGGGATGTGTAAGTAGTCCCAAACCAGACTAGAAAAAGTTAAGTACGTTGTCTCAAACCCGAGATGCATACTTTTGAGAAAAAAATAGTGAAACTCACCATAGGTTGCACGTGAATAATCCAAATTCCTCAAACAGTAATGAGCTACCGACTCCCTATTAAAAATTTCACTAGGTGAGTATATGTGCTTAACCAACACACCATACAACTCGTTTGTCCAAGACTTTAAAAGTTCAAACCGTGTAGTGACATCTAATGACTCTACATGCACAAGTAAGTCCTACGTATCCCGTTGGTGACCGTATTGATTATTATCAGTTTTATACCTTATACACATCTTATATAAGTATCTATGTAAGTTCATGTCAAATACATACCATATAAGACTCCAAATAGTCACGTAAACATCTCGTAAACAATCTGTGTTTTTAGGGCAGATTGTGCGCTGTGAACAACGAATTATTTAAAATACTTTACAAACGAATTAAACTCCCAAAGTTTTACTGAATATTCATTGGGATTCCATTGATAACCATATTTTTGTTTTGTCTCAAAACCAAACACAAAAATTATTAAAATTCGTACAACACAGCTATGTCCAGAAAATTTCCACAGCAGGTCAGTTTAGTAGAAAAATTCTCAAAAATTGTGTATTCACCCAAACTAGGTGAAGCCACTTGAAAAGGCCAAGTTTTTCCAATGTTGACCTACTTTCCAAATTTCATAACTTAACCCTTTGTAAAACTCGAGTTATGACCGTTTAAAGTTAACCCAGTTTATAACTCCGAAAATCTGATATGACCTTTAATCAAATAAAATTTCAATAACATATCAAACGACATCCAAATCAGACGATTTTACCCATTCTAAAAAGCTAAGACCATGTACAATCCATTCATTCAAAGAATCGATCAAAAGAATCAATTTAACATCACAATAAAGACCTTACAAAACACCCTAATGAATCTGTCAGAAAACTGAAACTTGCACCCCAAGTTATTTGTAAACCCTAATCATCCATAATCACCTATTCCATGAAATCCTCCTATACAATCAAGTTAAAATCTGTATTTTTCACATTCCTAAACCCTAATTATAATCACATACATCAATTCTCATAAACCTCCATGCAAAACATCTAAGAATTTACACAAACACATACACATGCGATTCATACTCATTGAGTTTCTAGGGTTTTTAAAAGCTTTTCAAAGCATTAACAGTTATCATAAAACTTATAAAAATTATACCTTTCAATTCAAGAAATCCTCAAGGTTTAGAGATTCCACCCAACACCACTTGGATTAATCAAGAGGATTTGTTGTTTGATTGAAATTGAGAGAGAGTGGGGGTGGCAGTGTTTACGGCGCAAGGGGTAGGGGGTTAGGGTTTCTTTTTTTTTTTATCAATATTTATAAGAGGATTTGGCTTGTTGCCCAAATAATTTGGTTTTAGGGCTTTTTAGTTTGCTAACCGGACTTGTTAATCATGTTTTAGCCCAATACTGGACCCGATAATATGAACCACCCCAACCTACATAACACTATTATTTTTATTATCTCAATACATATTAATTATAGAGTGCACATAATTTGCATAGTTTACGTACTAACTTTTAGTTAAGCGGTAATTCACATAAACATGTAATCCATATAAACATGTTACTTCACGTTCATCATAATTCCATTGTACACATTATGTTAGGTGTCACACTTCAATACTTAACATTCACCCAACCAGACATATCCTATGCTGTTCAGCAGGTATGTATGCACATGCATGCCCCACGTATTGATCATTGGAATGCGTCAAAACGCATCATTCGCTATATTCAGGGGACCTCTGACTACGGCCTACATCTAGGTCCAATGCGTGACATGTCTTTTGTTGCCTACACCGATGTCGACTGGGCCGGATGCCCAGATACTCGTCATTCGACATCTGGTTACTGTGTTTAAATGGGTGATAATCTTATATCCTGGTCATCAAAACGGCAGTCCACCATTTCTCGATCCAGTGCTGAGGCCGAATACCGCGGAGTTGCTAATGTCGTTGCAGAAATTTGTTGGCTTCATAACTTACTCCTTGAACTACATCACCCTCTCACCCGAGCCACCTTAATCTACTGTGATAATGTTAATGCAATTTATCTCTCAAATAACCCGGTTCAACATCAAAGGACAAAGCACATAGAATTGGATATCCATTTTGTCCGTGAAAAGGTTCAACGTGGACAAGTTCGAATTCTTCTTGTCCCATCTCGCTACCAGATTGCAGATATATTCACAAAAGGTCTTCCGCGCGTGCTCTTTGACGATTTTAGATCCAATCTCAACATCCGCTCTCCTCCCGCTTCGACTGCAGGGGTGTAATAGAGATATGGTCAACCTGAAATAAAGATAATTGTATCAATCAGTTGTAATTTCGTTATTATTGCTAGGTAATTTGTATCCTTCCATATATAGGATACCTTGTAACATGTATATAAAGGAGAGTTTGTGAATGTAAATAACCAAGCAATTACCTTCTATTTCTAATAAGGGGGATATAAACTATATGCCTTGTTTTTTATATGATCTTTTATGTATTGTACACCTCTATCCTACAATATATAAAAGATAATCTCAATCCAGTGCCCTTAATCCCTTACAATATCCTGAAGGGATTCATTTTCCTTCATATGCAAATAACATAAAAAATTTGAGAAAGAGTTCTTTAAAAAAAAAAAGAATTCCCTGGAAAATAAATAACAAGTTCAAAATAAGATACTTACAGCTTTCTTCAGGTCATCCACATTGACTTTTTCACGACCTTTAAAAGCAGCCAAACATTTGGCAACACATGCGGCGTACAGCTCAGCCCTGTGTCCCTGTAAAGACCTCAAAAGTTTGTTTCAATTATCTTTGTTTTTTCCTATTTTTTTTTGTTTTGCACCATGTTTTAGTCAATGGGAGATGCCTAACGGCAAGAGTAACATAATGCTGATAACGTGGCAACCACCACGAAGAGTTTCCGGGACCAGGTATTTCAGTTGCTCTTTACTAATAGTTACTTCCTTCAAAATTCCCTTGACAAAATAATCTGCAAAAAAAAAACAGCAAGCAGAGTATTCTTGTAACATGTTTAACTATCATTTTACGCACCATTTAGCTACAAATATTATTATTACAGTTGTTTCTGCCGGCCATCTACAATCTACTATGCTATAAGTACATCTTATTGTGTCTATTCAAGTTAACTAATTAAACATGTTTTACACATTGCATCATGTGCTGGATAGTGATAGTCACGTAATTCAGCAAAACAAGAAATCATGAAAATATGAAACCGCAAACAAAAAAAAAAGTGAATAGAATGGAACAATACGTGAGCAGATGCTCATATATGTGTGACGTGTCTATGTTGCCCGTCTATCATTGTTAGTTTCTGCTAGGTTGATAACGATCATCAATGAAAAGGAAATAATAAAACTGAACAGGTTGAAGAATCAGTTGTATGATTACTTGAGTCTTTGCAGAGTCTATTTCTTCCTCCCATCATTTTAAAAACATCATTACTTTGTTCTTGAAACTGTGTTGCAATCCCTACTGCAGCAACATGATCCTCAAAACTCATTGGAAGATCTGCATTGCATAATCAAGATTCATTGGTATAAACATATAAAGGCCAATAAACCAAGTGCAAACAAATAGTTTAATGCACGCAAGCATAAGAAGCCTACCTCAAATTGATTGCAATACGGTCTAGTAAATGTTCACGTACAGAACCCTCTTCTAGATTATAAGTAGCAATTAACAACGGTTTGCACGGGTGGCGAAAGCTTATTCCTTCTCTTTCAATAATATTAACACCATCAGTCAACACATTAAGAAGAAAGTTACTTATGCCGTCATCCAGTAAAAGACCTGGCTGGAATACAGTGGTTCTAGTTTTGACAGATTCTTCAACATCAACAACATCTAGCTCAGTGACAGTGATGAAATTATTAGACGATAGTTGCCAACTTACAGACCGCGACTTCTATGTCCATCACAACTGTAAAAGTATCAACTTGTAACAAGAATAAAATTTTTGATAACATTGAGTTTCGTAACACATCATCATCAAGAGCCCTAAATAATAAACCAAAGCGTCAACAACCGATCAACAACATTAATGTATCAAACCATCGCTGAACCCCGTCATCATCATTAGTAGCAATTTCTAAGGGCACATGAACAAAGCCCTTCTAGCATTTCTTGTAGCATGTAAATGGTTAATTTTACATCATAATAAACATTATTTAACTAAGGGGGTCAAACTATGCATAAATGGTTGATCCTAAAGCAAATTGGATTTGGATATATACAAAACAAAGGTGAAAAATAATGCTTGGCCATGAAATTGATCTTACCTCCTTAACCTCTTCAATAGCACATTAAGCTTTAACTCCTTGAGTTGGACACTATTGAAACGTAGTTAAAGGAACAACATTTATGAGTCAATTATATTACATGGCATATAGAATCAAAAAAAATGCTTCAATTACACAATAGAAAGTAGACAGTTAAATAAATAAATAAATAAAGGAGCCCTAACCAGAAACTCATGATAAATAACAGCTCTAGGCTCCCAAGAGATAACTTCAACCCACTGATCTGATCTATCATCCTTCTTCTCACTTCTAATTCCTCACCAAAACCAAGCCATATAAAACAATGTCAGCCCAAATCAATGCAAACCAGATTAGAAGAACAAACAGTTAAAAATAAATAAATAAAAGAATTGACCTGTCAACGGTTGTAGTAGTACGCTGAACAATGGAATTAAGATCATGGGCTTTGTGGGAATTGGATGAATTTGTTGGAATGGAAAGGATTCCGAGAGCAAGAAGGATTAGAGCAAAGAATGAGCAGATTATTAAGATTGAGAATATTAGGATTGAGGATGAGGATTTGCTTGAAGGACCTCGTGGTAATAATCTGGATTTTGATGCCATTTTTCTGATTGGGAGACGCTTCATTTGCAGGCTTTAATCGCACTGCATCCCATTGCTTGAAGGGCCTCGTGGTAATAATCTGGATTTAATAGCACTTATTTAGGTATAACCAGCAGGAACCCGCGCGTTGCGGCGGGGCTGTGTACATTGCGGGTGTTTTGATTTAGTTGTCGGATTGTGGTTGTGGCACGTTAGTAAGAAGTTTTTACAAGTTGTACTGTGTCGTTTACAATTAAAAAGGAGGTATATTTTCTTTACTAAAGAGATTTAGGCTCAAAAAGAAAATAGTAACATATTACCGTTAATATAAATAAATAGCATATAACATAAAATCATTATTAATAATAGTGTGCATATGTTTCATTTTCAATCCTTCCATTGCAAGGACAAATGTCAAATGATGTTATGCGTCGTTTATGATATGTACATTCGCAACATCCGTATTACAAAAATTTCTAAAATCATGTTCTCCAATGAGTCACTTACATTAACTCTCCATTGCCTAAATAGATCATATACCATAGACGGATCAATAAAAGTAAAAAAAATGTTTGATAATTGCAACAACATTAAAATAAAGTTGTAAGAAACAATGTATGGAAATAAAGGGTACTTAGGTACCACATTACCAATATGTTCAAATTCTCTTCAGAAGAAGTATCCGCATTCCTAACTTAGATATCTGAACCTGCAAACAACTCAAATAAACCATATTCTTTTTACTATTATACATATAATGTCTACTCTAGACCATAGCTTCTCTCATCCATAAATTAAGAACAGAATTATTATGTATAGATAAATATGGTATATTTGAATTTTTTGCAACCTATAAAAGGAACAATAGGAAATATCATTACTGGAAAGATATGGAAGGTAAAACAACAAACCTTGCACTAAAATTGACTGCAGCATGACACCAGCCTATTACCCGAATATCAACAAGAGGAACTCCACTCAGTATCGTTACATAATCCAGCTTTCCTTCTGAAAAAGATATATAACTAAATGCAAATACTCTTATTTATCCCATCACTTAATCAAAATAGAAACTCGAGTTAGAAACTGGTTATATTTTGTGATGTTTGTTTAATACTTGAAGTCAGTCAAATTTTGCGGCGAAAGAATCTGTAAGCGACACAAAGGGATGGAGTGAACTAACGGGTGAAATCGAATGTGGTGGTGAGCAGCGATGTTTGGTGGAAGATGATGCCAATTGAGAGAGAATTGAAGATGCATTATTGTGCGACTAATGCTTTGGATTAACATTAACATGTGTTTTGGTGATTGTCGAATGGGCGAAGGAGAAAAACTGTGGGTGAATGAAGAAATTGATAGGTACAAAGGAGAGAAGAGATACGAAGGAGAGACAAAGGGACGAATGTAGTTTTAATTGTTATGTAATGCTTGGTTCGCACGATGTATTTGGGCGAACCTGCACATTCGACCATGCAATATGGGCGAATGTGCAGGCCTATAAATAGGTTAAGCAATTTTTGAAAGTTAGTTGTTGGTCATTTTATTCCCTCCTGTTTTGTGTCTCTCCCTAGTGTTTGTGTCAACTTATTTTCACGTTAGATTTGATTGTAATCATTATTAAAACGTGTAATTTGAGTTGTTTATGAATGAGAAAAACCTTTGAAAGATGATTTCTGTGTTTTGATTGTTTGATTATCATTATTGTGATTGATTCAGGGATTCCACACCTGAATCAAACTTGTTTGATCAATCTCTTTGTAGATTTGATGATCTTAAGCGCATACAAAGTGGAGAATCTAGCAGACGATGAGAAGAAAAGGTTTGCTATTGAGAAAAAGGCGTTTTCTCAATTTTCCCAAGCTATCAATACAGATTTGCTGCATCAGTTTGGTTCTTGCACAACTTCTAAGCATCTATGGGACATGTTGAGAAACAGACAAGATGGAAATGAGAAGACTAGGAAGCTAAGGATGGAGGAGCTTTGCAAAGAGTTTGAGAATTTTAGTTACATGGGTAACGAAACTTTGAAAGAGTTGGTTCCAAGGTATTGCCACTTACTCACAGAGCTGTCAAGCTATGAGATTAGCATACCTATGTCCGAACTAGTGGACAAGTTTGCCGATGCGTTGCCACCGTATTGGAACCAGCATATTGAAGTGTTGAAAGAGAAGGATGCGTACCAGTATTGGACGATCAATGAGTTTATACAGAAACTGGAGAACAAAGAGTTGTAGGAGAAGAGGAAAGCAAAGAGGGCTCAAATTCCTCAGAATCCGGAACTTTATCTTGGTGGTACATCTTCTTCTCATACTACTTCCAGTTCTACTACCAACATTGCTCCACACATCGCGTGCATATTTAACATCGTTGAACCACCCAAATAACTAATCAACTACCTTGCTCAAACATCTTCATATACCTCACCATCATATCCTACAACAACTACTTATATTCCACCATTTTCACCTATGCAACAAGCAACATGTTACTCTGCTAGTCAACTTCAACAACAACAACCTTACAACCCTCAAATGAACCAAATTCAACTTAACCAAAACCAACTAAACCAAAGCCCGATTGTGTTGGAGACTTCAAATCTAAATAATGTTACTGTTGAGATTGCTCAACAACATGTAGCATTAGTTTCAGCGATGGTAGCATCATACAATGGTCTGGTTGCTAGTCAAATTGGGAACAACAATTTGACCAATGAGGACTATGCACAGATCGACAAGGAAGAGATGGAATTGATGGATATACAGTGGGCTTTTGCAAGCATCATGAGAAGAGCCACTGATTTTATTCAGAAGACCGGGAGAACGGATCTTTCAACTTCTCCTAACACCACTTATGGCTTCAACAAAGCCAAAGTAACTTGTTTTAACTGTGGTGAAAAAGGTCATTTTAAAAGAGAGTGCACACAGCCAGCACAACAAGGTAATCGAAATCCATTCAACTCTACATACCAAAACCATCAAACTCAAAACCAAAACCAAGTATCATATCAAAGTTCCAACAATATTTCAAGCTTTCAACCTGACAACAACTATCAAAACCGCCAAAATAACTAACAAAATAACAATGCTAGACAATCCACATCACAAAACCAAAACCAAACACAACAGAACTCAAACCGAACAATCATTCCCATATCTACACCAAACACACAAACCCAAACTGAAAACCCAAATCAAGCTTTGGTGATACAGAAGGATGAGGGTTACGATTGGACCGGTATGCAGTTGGGTGTGGAAGAAATTACAGCTGGTAATGTGGCTTGTGTGGCACAGAAGATGAACCGGTGGAGGTTGAAGAAGAGATTGTGTCTGAGAAGATGAGTGAGTTGAAGATTGAAGAGGTAAATGATGAGATGAATGTAGATGTTGATTGTGCTGAGAAGAAGACTGGAATGGTTATGGATACTGTTGCTGATATTCCAGAACAGTTTGATTCCACTTATATTGATGAGGAGAGTGATTCTGACTCTGAATCTAGTTTTAACTCACTGGATGACGACATTGACCAGTTGCTCGCTGAAGCCGACTTCTTAATGACAAGGAAATCATGCATGGTGGATGATGCTTGCACCAGAATTGACTACTCCAAGTTTTTCGCTGGGAAGGAAACTCATTTTGCTCTAATGGCAATGACAGAACCTCCTAAGCGGGTAAGTACCGAATCTACTGTTAATTCCAATTCAACTTGTGTTAAGAATTGCAAAATTTGTGATAAATTGACAGATAAAAATAAGCAACTCAAGGTTCAACTTGAGAGTGCAAAAATCAACTGTCAAACTTATCAAAAAGAATCAAAAGAATTCAACAGAGTACTTGATGGTTATTAGAAAGATATTTCTGAATTGAAAAAGACTTTGTCTTTAAAGCAAATGGCCATAAACAATTATATAAATGATTTAGAAAACACAAAATTGGAAATGGCCACCATCAAGTGCTTTGCCGAGAAAGTAAACAAAAAGCTTGATAGCTATAAGCACATTGCTTATGTAGTTGACCACATCACAGAAGAACCTTCACAGTCGAGTAGTGCAAACTACAAAGCTGTCCCAGCTCCAGTGTTGTTCGAAAACCATAATTTGCATGTGATAGCACCGGAGAGCTTAGTCAAATCTGACTTTACATCGGATTGCGAGTCCAACACATCCAGTGTCGGAGACCCGTATTCTGATGTTAGACCTGTTCTGGGAAACAATGAAGGTGTGGTTGCTGCTGATGATTCTGATGAAGAGGATGAACAGTCTGAGACGGTTGTTGAAAAAGTGAGTGATATTCCTGATGAAAATCACGTCATCACTACTGAACCGGTTTCACCATCTCAGATTGTCCATCCCATGGCTAACGCTCACAGAAAGAATCAATCAGCAAAAAATGTTGATAAGAAAGCTGAGAAGCCTGTTGTTAAGAATGCTGAAAAGAAAGTGGTTAAGAATGTTGAAAAGAATGTTGTTAAGTCTATTGAAAAGAAAGTTGAAAAATCAAATGATGAGAAAAATGAATCGTGTGATAAACCTGTGAAAGTTTTCTATCGGATGCAAGGCTCCGATAAGATTATGTCTGATGAAGAATATCCAATTCAATTTGCAAATTATTCCAAAATTGAAAAGATCTGGCAGGAAAGTACCATTTGGTTTCCGAAACATGAACGAACCAATGACATTCCTCCAGCTATTTTAAAGAAAATTCATTTGGATAATTCTAAAGACCCAAAGGTCAATGTTACACAATTTGTTAAACCAACAGACAAGTCAAATAGTTTTATTGAGCCGACTTACTCAAAGGACCCTGCTCCTGAGAGTTTAAGAAGACAGTGTATGGTTGATCAATATCCCATTGCTAGTTATTTTAAGTCGAACATCAAGGAAAACTATGAAGAGTACCATGCGTGTTTTAAGTGCGGGGAAAGGGCACATTTACTTGCCACCTGCCCGTATGTACGACACAAGAGGCACGAGGTGGAGATGAAGCAAAGATATGATTGTCCGGTTGATAATCACAGTTATCCACAGAGACGGTTTTTCCCTTAACAAGCACCTTTTTATAACCAAAACAACTATTTCAAAAGGAGGGAAAATCGTCCGATGACTTATGACAGACGCAACCGGATAGCCACTGAGAAACCATTGAAGAAACCATTGGTGAGCGCAACTGCTGAAAACAAAAAGGTTCCTGCTAAACCTAATGTCAAACCAGCAGTTGGACCTGTCTCTGTTAAATCAGAGAAGGTAACCAAGAAGGTATCGTTCAAGGAAGAAGTAAAGAAACCGGCTGAGTCCTCAAAATCTCAGATCCGGATCTTGAAACTGACTGAACAATCTTGGTCATCAAAGGGTTTTGAGGGTGCTTCAACTTCACAAAATGTGAAATCTGAGAAAGAACAAGTTTTGTGTGATAAGAAAAAGATTGATGAAACCAAAGATGTTTGTGAGGCACTTGACTCTTTGAAACAATCAGTTCAAAGACCCAAGACCAAACAGGCTTGGGTCCCCCGAAAAATCTAACTTCTTTACTTGATATGTGCAGGGAGCTTCAGCTGGCCCTGTGAGCAGTCTTTGGATTGTTGACAGTGGAGCTTTTGGCCATATGACTGGGGATCTTTCGCTACTGTTCGATATTCGAAATATCAACGGAGGCTATGTAGCGTTTGCCGGAAACAAAGGAGGCTATATTACCATGGAGGGTAGTGTGAGTAATGGGATAGTGAGCTTCGAAAGAATTTCTTATGTGAAGCAGATAGATTACAAATTGTTGAGTGTCAGTCAGATATGCGACAAGCAATTTTCTGTGTACTTTGACGCCAAATCTTGCTACATAATCAAGCCAGGGTTTGAATTACCGAAAGAGTGGGTGATGCTAAAGGCGCCGAGAGTGAACAATCTGTACATTCTCGATATGTCAAAGGCTATGACCACCCAAGGCCAAGTCACGTGTTTCCTCTCAAAGGCTACAGAAAAAGAATCCATTATGTGGCACAGGAGGATGGGACACATTCACCTCAGAAAGATGAACCAATTGGTGAAGAATGAACTTGTCACAGGCGTGAACGTCAAACATTTTCACCTAAATGACAAGTGTGTGAGTTGTAAAAAGGGTAAGCAGCACAAACAATGCCATAGACCAAAGAAAGTTAATTCCGTTGAATTGCCACTTGAACGTTTTCACATGGATCTGTTTGGACCGTTCAAGCGTAAAAGTCATGCTGGGGAGTTATACTGTCTTGTGGTGACTGATGATTATTCAAGATTTTCATGGGTGATGTGCTTACACAGGAAGAGCGACACATTTGACAATTTGAAAGTTCTGTTCACTCGTCTGGAAAATATCTATGGTCTCAAGATCTAGAGGATTAGGAGTGACAATGGGACGGAGTTTAAAAATGCACAGATGGACGATCTTTCAGAAAACAAAGGAATTCATCATGAATATAGTGCTCCGTATACCCCACAACAGAACGGTGTCGCGGAACGTAAAAACAGGACTCTAATTGAAACGACGAGGACAATGCTTGCGGACTCAAATCTTCCAGTAATGTTCTGGAACGAAGCAATTTACGCAGCTTGTTATACTCTCAATCGCGTTTTAACGGTGAAGAAGTTTGGCAAAACTTCTTATGAGTTGTTGAATCGTCGCAAGCCAAATTTGGAGTATCTAGAACCATTTGGAGCTCCTTGTACTATGCTTAATCCATCTGAGAAGTTCGCACCGAAGGCTGAGGAAGGATACTTTGTTGGATATGCAACCCCGCTCAAACGGGTATTCAACAAAAGAACTCGTCAGGTCGAGGAGTGGGCTAACGTTGAAGTACAACGGTACACTCAGAATGTACAGGGAAGCGGTCCAGACTGGATGTTTGATTACAAAGATTTCTTTGAATCATTCAACCTAGATAGCTTGGTTGAAGAGGCTGTACTACGATTATATTACGAGGTCAAAAACGCAGTGACTTCACCGTTAGTGCGCCCAATTACCGTGAATCCTCAAGCAGCTTCTAATGATACCAATGTTCCTGTCGTTGAAGAAGAAGTATTTCAAGAAGCTTCCACAACGTTGA
Organism: Ambrosia trifida; assembly: GCA_028751855.1. NCBI lineage: Eukaryota > Viridiplantae > Streptophyta > Magnoliopsida > Asterales > Asteraceae > Ambrosia > Ambrosia trifida. Next base: position 167,643,807 of record CM054123.1, on the reverse strand, counting down.
ATTCATCAGAATCTGAAGATGACGACGATGATGTTACATTTGAAGCTATCTTAGACCATGCTACAGTGACACCACCAGTGAACCCAACTACAAATGGTGCTTCAACATCGAATGTGGGTAATGATCTGGTTTCTGCAGAGAACTTAACTACTCAGACGGGAGTCCAAGTACCCGATTATCCGGAATCTCGGATACATCGAATTCACACGATCGAGCAAGTTATTGGTGATCCTGGTTGCAGTGTAATGACAAGAGGACAATTGAGGAATGCGAACTCACCAGAAAACCTTGGCAATCTTGCTTTATATGCCAAAATACAAAAATCTGGTTTTTAGAATGACTGGTCTTTTGCTTGTTATGTTTCGCAGCTGGAGCCGCGAACTTACAAGGATGCTCTTTTGGACGACGCTTGGGTGGAAGCAATGCAAGAGGAGTTGTTGCAGTTTCAGAAACATGGCGTCTGGACACTGACAGATTTGCCCCCGGGAAGAAAGAAGATTGGAACGAAGTGGGTGTATAAGTGCAAAAAGGATGATAGAGGAGTGATCGTAAGGAACAAAGCTCGTTTGGTTGTACAAGGATTTCATCAGGTTGAGGGAATCGATTACAACGAAATCTATGCACCAGTTGCATGTCTAGAGGCAATCCGAATGTTTCTGGCGTTTGCATCATTCAAGAAATTTAAGGTGTATCAAATGGATGTCAAGAGCGCATTTCTTTACGGTGTGGTCAAGGAGGAAGTATATGTAGGTCAACCACCAGGCTTTGAAGACCCTATTCACCGGGATAAGGTCTACGTACTGAACAAAGCTCTCTACGGGTTGCACCAAGCTCCAAGGCAATGGTATGAGGAGCTGAGCACGTATCTTCTCTCAAAAGGATTCAAGCGAGGTTTGGTAGACTTTACACTGTTCACTAAACGAACAGGCGATGACTTGCTTCTAGTCCAGATTTATGTTGACGATATTATATTTGGGTCTACTAACAAACTTCTGTGCAGAGAATTTGAACGTGTTATGCTGGAAAAGTTCGAGATGAGCACAATGGGAGAGATGCAGTTTTTCCTAGGCTTGCAGGTGGAACAAAGACCAACGGGGATCTTTATTCACCAGACGAAATATGTTTCTGAAGTCTTGAGCCGATTCCAGATGGATGATTCGAAGCCGATGGACACCCCAATACAACCTAATCACGGGATTGGAGTTGACGATAAGGGGGAGCTAACTGATCCATTTACATACGGAGCAATCGTCGGATCTCTGATGTATCTCACTACCTCCAGATCTGATATAATGTTTGCCACATGTCTCTGTGCACGTTATCAATCGAAGCCGAAACAGAGTCATCTTGCAGCTGTCAAACGTATCCTTAGATATCTGAAGGGTTGTCCATCGAGAGGACTATGGTACCCTAATGATGATAACTTTGACCTAATCGCTTTTAGTGATGCAGATTGGGGCGGCTGTGACAAAGACAGCAAATCCACAACGGCTGGATGCCAGTTTATGGGGAGCAGGCTCGTGACCTGGCAATGCAAGAAACAGACCGCAGTTGCATTATCCACATGTGAAGCAGAATACGTTTCAGCATCGAGCTGCTGCTCACAGGTTCTTTGGATCCAACAACAGATGGTGGACTACGGTTTGCAATTTCTTAAAACCCCTATTTACTGTGATATTGAAGCTGCAATCGCATTAACAAAAGACTTAGTAAATCACTCAAAGGCTAAACATATCCGGATTAAATATCATTTTATCCGCGATTGTTATGCTAAAGAGTTGATCGATATGGTCAAAATCCACACTGATTACCAATGCGCGGACCTTTTTACCAAAGCTTTTGATAAATCGAGATTTGAATATCTTTTGAAAGCTAATGGTATTAAAGAAAAACAAGACTGATCACCACCTCAGTTTATCGCTTTTTAGTTTAATTTTTACTGTTTTTTCAGAAAAATTTCGAAAATCCAAAAACATTGAAAAATTTCAAAATCCATAAAAATTAGAAAATTTCTTTGCTGACTGCTATATCTTCTTCCCTTAGATTAATGCCGTCAGATTTTTGTGAACAAACGATATCTGGGCAGTCACATATTTGAAATGCTCCAGCTTATCCGTAGGAACAGTAAATTCAAAAATTTATAAAAATCAGAAAAATCAAAATGATTTCATGGAGAAAAAGGGGAAATGATAGTACATCAGTGGGGATCTGACACATTCTAAGAAATGTAATGCCATATAGGGCGTGTGTCTGAGTCTGTGCGATGTGCTGATAGGCTTCGTAGACCTAATACTGCGTGCCTGATACATACATATCAAACGAATTGATGTGTGGATGAACTCCTCATTGGCATATGGTCTTAGTACCGTAATTTCGTTTGATAGGGTATTTGTACAAAACTCGGAGGTTTTGGGTCGTTATGTTATTAGTTGTCTGGGGATAGCCTCTCTGATCTTCTGCTGTAAGTCATTACGGACCTAGATCAGATAGGGTGTCTTTATAAAAGAGCTTTATGCCAAATCCTAATGTTACCGAATTGAGGAACTTTCCATGTTCTATGATGATCAAAGATTATCTATTACATCGTATTAATCACTGATGCAAATCATGATTGATATCAGTCCTCAACCTGGTAGAGTGCACATGTTACTTTGCTGCATTAATTTGCTGACCTGTATACCTCTGTGCATTATACCTTGTAAATTACAGACGACGAAAGCATAATCACGCTTTACAATGAGTCTTTATGCATTTACTTCTTGATACGGGAGTATGTCGTGTGCGTGGGAACCACAGACAATTATGTTTATACTATACATAATAGTATCAGTCTAAAGCACTGCACAAAAGTCTGCATGTGAGTTTATGTGGATCACAATATCAGCAGTTGCCAGATCACACATTGTCTTTAATGATAATACTCAAAAGATCAACGGTGTGATCAGATTTATCAATAACTGATATGATCCCTTTACCGGAAATCACAAAACATTTACTGTTTTCTCTTTACATTTCTGCATTTTATTTTCTCGTTAAAAATTTCAAAACTCAAAAAAATTTTAGGTGTGTTTTAACATAAACTTTAGAAAATTCAAAAAGATTTTACATTTCTATCTTATTTTTGATAGTTGATGGTGGTTGATGACGATTTTCTAAACCTTGATGAACCATTTGAGCTTTGTCATCTTTAATTGAGAAAATATGATTGTTGGATGCTTAAAAGTTGGAAAATATTTTGAACGGGACTCGATTTTGAGATTTGGTAAAATTTTCAAAATTCCTGATTTACTTTCGCCCATTCAATTGTGTCGAAGGAGGAATTTCATGTTCATTCGTACGTTTCATTTTGGGCGAATGTGAGAGTTCTTAAGTTGTTTTTCTCTTTCGAACCCTTTTTATCTCATTCGCACCTTTCATTAGGGGCGAAGGAGACAAAAGCTTCACATTCGACCACCATAAACGATCGAAGGAGCAGTCTATATATAACCATCTCTGCTCATTCGACCCCTTACAAAATTTTTTCAAAATTTCCGATTTAAAGTCCACTTATTGCTCGTGCATTTTAGACCTTTCTATTGTGTTCGTCTGTTAATCCTGATCATTTTGCCTTCCTATTTACAGGTTAATATCAAGTTTTGAGTGTTTAATCCGTGCATTTCAGTCTAAACCCTAACTAACATCAAACTATGAATAAATGATGATAATTGTTTCAATTGTTGATAGGGAAACATTGGTTCAGTGTTTTAGGGGGAGATAATTCAAAAACTTAGGTTTTTAACCCATCAGAACTGATTATTTGATTAGTTTTAGACTCGAACCCTAGTTTTTGTTTGAAAACACTGAAACAATGTTAGTTTGTTAAAATTGATTGTTTTGAAACAGTAATCGGAGGTTTTAGGTGCAAACTGAATCAAAATGACATGTTTAATTTCACTGATTTTCAAAACTGAAAATTTGAATTTGAAGAACTGTTCCTTCGCACTTTTCGAACGGTTGAACGTGCAAAAATGGGCGAAGGAGTAGGTTTTGTCTGGGCGAATGAACACAAATGGGCGAATGAAAAATTTATTCATAGATTTTCACATTCGTACCTATAAAATTCACATTCGTACCCAAGAATTTCTCATTCGCACCTCCGTTTGGGCGAATGTAGAGATCAAAAACCAACTTTTCAATTTTTGATTATTTTGTCGATTTTTAACGTGTTTATTTGTTTTATTTTGCAGTATAAACCATGTCTGAACAAGAAAAACCTACTGAACAAGCTGGATCATCTGCGCAAGCTGCTGAGAAAGGAAATGAAGAACTTTTGCCGTTCGAGAATGCGCATAATTGATGTGCATATCTTGGGGATGTGAAGAAGCACACTGAGTTCACTGAGATTATCGAGTTTCTGAAGAGAAGTAGGGTGATAGATGCAATTGCTACACCTGCTATTATCTATCGAGACATGCTACAAGAGTTCTGGACGAATGCGAAGATGGATTTCTGGGAGTTAGAATCATCTCTGGTTAGCAAGATTCAAGGAAAATTGGTTATTGTTTCAGAGAATGATATCAGGGAAGCTTTGAAGCTTGGAAATGAAAAGACTGATCCCAAAGAACTTAGCTTTACTGAATAGAGGAAATGCTTTCTAAGGATGAAGTATAACGGGCCGATTACTGATGGTTCGTTACACAAGGGAAAGCTTTGTCCCCAATTCAAGTATTTGGCGCATGTTATGATTCATGTATTCGGTTCAGCTGCAGGAGGTTATGATTTGATGAGGAAGAGTATTAGCTCAATGATGGTTGCACTGATATTGAACAAACCGTTCAATGTATCAGGGATGCTTATGGAACATTTACCGGAACCTGTTAGAGGCACAAGGAATTTGAAGTTTTTGTTATATCCTTGATTCCTTCAGATGATATTTGATCACAAATATAAGGAGTTGAAGAGGGATCCAAAGCAGATTATAGTTCAAGAACATATGTCCATCAATACATTGGCAAGAATGAAGGCTTATAAAGGCTTGTCGGTGCATGAACGTCCACCTGTTAGACGTTTATTTGGGCATTTGGCGAGGATTGATTATGTGGATCCAGGTAAAGGTGAGGTAAGGCATGCTGATAGTGCATTAGACGAAGACAATCCATTACATCCTGTTGATCCAGAGGCAAAGCGAAAGCGACAGCTTGTGAATGTGGGAGCTAAGAGTGGGAAAGGGAAAGAGAAAGAAATCAGGATTGAAGTTGTTCCTGAGACTGAGCCTGCAAAGAAGAAGAAAGTGTCGAGAAGACATAAGACTGTGGCTAAGAAAGGGTTACACCTTGTTGATGAAGCGTCAGTCGATTCTGAAGAGACGCAGGAGGATGAACATTGGGATTCGGATACTGAGACTGTAAAGACTACCACGCCCAAGGCCACTGTGGTTGGTGAGTCTGCGAGTCTAAATAGATCAGCTGATGAACAAGAGAATGGATGAAGAACGAAGGCTTAAACAATCCAAGCAATAGTCGAGGGGGAGTTTGTAGATGCATTATTGTGCGACTAATGCTTTGGATTAACATTAACATGTGTTTTGGTGATTGTCGAATGGGCGAAGGAGAAAAACTGTGGGCAAATGAAGAAATTGATAGGTGCAAAGGAGAGAAAAGATACAAAGGAGAGACAAAGGGACGAATGTAGTTTTAATTGTTATGTAATGCTTGGTTCGCACGATGTATTTGGGCGAACCTGCACATTCGACCATGCAATATGGGCGAACGTGCAGGCCTATAAATAGGTTAAGCAATTTTTGAAAGTTAGTTGTTGGTCATTTTATTCCCTCCTGTTTTGTGTCTCTCCCTAGTGTTTGTGTCAACTTATTTTCACGTTAGATTTGATTGTAATCATTATTAAAACGTGTAATTTGAGTTGTTTATGAATAAGAAAAACCTTTGAAAGATGATTTCTGTGTTTTGATTGTTTGATTATCATTATTGTGATTGATTCAGGGATTCCGCACCTGAATCAAACTTGTTTGATCAATCTCTTTGTAGATTTGACGATCTTAAGCGCATACAAGAATTGATGCTGGCATGGTTCTTGTTGCGTTCGGTGAAACTGAGGGTTTTATGTTTGAAATTGACGCTTCAATTGTACGAAGGTTAAATTGATGAGGGATGATTATTCAAAGGGAAGGAAGAGCATCTCATTTGTGTGTGAGCAGGTATTAAATACATTGAAGGAGGGGAAAGTATGAAAAAGTGGGGGATAGATATTAATGATTTAGTATAGATATTGATGATTTAGAATGGTTGCTTTAGGCATTTGTACACTTATCATCAAATGTTGTAAAGGAGGGTATAATGGAAAAATTGGGTAAAAGTTAGGGATTTATACTTGTGGCTTTTAAGATGCCATCTTAAAATGGTAGTGAAATTACCTTGATGCCCATCTAGGATGCATTATATAGTAGTATAGATGAAGAGCCAAAGCATGTGAAGAGGATGAATAACTGAATGAATGAAGTAAGGGTAGCATTGTAAATTTATTTTGATATTGTAACGGATGAGGTGGGTAAAATGTCTATACTACCCTCCTAAGTGTCTTAATTGTCACTAACATTCCCATAATACCCTTAAATTTCATGCTTAAATATGTTGTACATGTTGCTTCTTAAGTTGTACGAAAATGAAAATTACCATGTTGTACATCACTCCTCCTTTTTAATGTACTAGTAGGAATATCCGCGCGTTGCGGCGGGTGTATCTGTTTTGCCCCTCGTGCATCGTGTTTGTTGGTTAATAATTATGATGAAGTAGAAAACAACGATGTATAAAATATATGTTATTAAAAACTGAAACTCATAAGTATATCTTCTGAATATTTTAAATGGGTACATCACAATAGGTCGTACTATTCCTTGCAACACCCATAGATTGGCCCACGTCCTTCGGTGGGACTCTTTTATGTATCTCGAAGGCAGATAAGTATGCCATCGTATAGCGGTGCTTAGCGTAGTGAAGTGACGTTGTATCTCTTAAAGACCACAAGATTGTAGTGGAAGTGATGGAATTACTAAAATGCAGTTTGTAGTGTGCAACATATTTCTATTATTTTAGGGCACCCGCGAGATGCATCGGAGTTAATGATTTGCATAGATACTCTCGTTTTATGTTAGTTTGACAAGCACCGTAACAAATATATTGGACCAAACAAATTAGTAATCAATATAGTTAAAACTACCAAATCGACTGATAAGAACTTGTCTTCTTTTGGATATGTAAACAATTGGTGACTTCGTGAGATCAGAAACTTAAATTCTATTCCTAGAAGCTTATAGTAGCAGAGAAAACAAAAAACCATCGAGGAAGATGATGACGTTTCTCATAAAGTATCTCTATCATGTTTGCTTGTATAAACGTCAAGCCTACATATATCGCTCACTTTAATGGGTTGAAAAGTGTCATGGGTTGGATGTGTTGGCAAACATCAAGCCTACATATTCATTTGTGTGCAGAAGTGTCACATCATACCATCCTGCAATCACATAAATTTAAAAAGAAGATATAAATACATAATATATGATGTAATTTATTTACTATAAACAATGAAAGATATGTAAGTTATGTATGTGAAGAGTCCCCTCATTATTTATATACCAAATACATGATCACTATTTATAAGACTATAACATTGATACAAACATAATAAAGAGATGGAGGTTATGAATATAAAGAGTCACCACATTATTGTTAATTTCCTCATCAATTTTATAATTTTGTTAAAATTAATTTCTTCAACAATTTAATATTTAGGTAGAAAGACAATTTTACCCCCTAAATGACTTTAATAAGCATTGTACTATAAGCAATAAAGGTTGTATTTACTTAAATTTTGCGGGTATCCTTCACTGATGCTTTATAATATAGTATAGAAGATAAAGATTCGGGTTGATTCATTAGCGTGAGCGTGAATATATGGCTTTTTGATTTCTTATTTCTTAACACAAATAACATAAGTAATTAACACATAGTTAAGTTTTTGTTTTCTCTTTATGCTAGTGTTTAATTTATTTTAATAATTAGAATTAGAACTTAAACAATATACAATTTTCGAAAGCAAAATAATATTGTGAACCACATTTCATACAACGTTTAACAAGAACATTAAATAGATCAACAAATACCTTAAAAGTCTTAGAACAAATATAGTTTATGTATAATATTTGAGCATGCATATATAGATTTATAGAGTTAACTATTTCATGGCGTTCAAGGAGACCATGTTGATTGAAATTGAGGAAAGTCTCCATACCCTTCTCCAACTATCCTCTCCATCATCTGTCTTTCATGTCCATTTGTTCCCTGCAAATGGAAGTAATATTTATAATATATTAGAAACGTATTTGCAAATATAGAATGTTATATTTATAATTTTGTCCGTTTTATTAAGTTAACAATATATATGATTCAAGATACACAACCTCTTACCAAGGATAGTTAGGAAAGCCATCTATCACCTTCATAGGAGCCATATCATCCTATTCAGTAGAGTTGAGCTTCTGAAAGCTTCATGGAGAGAAACTAAAAATGCACAAGAAGAGAAAAAACTGTACTAATTAATTTTGAAAAATATTTTCTCATCAATAATTCTGAATATTGTTTGTTTATTGTTTTAATTGTTAGTTGCACAATTAAATTACCTCAATTTGATTCTGCAACGATCCAACATGGTTGATTAAATTGAGCAAAACAATGATATATTACGAAGATAGATTTTTGTAATTGTTAAAGAACATATGAACAAGTAGAAAAATGTATATATGTATATAAAGATTAACTCATATCTTTATACCTTGTAGCATCCAGGAACCATATCTTGCAAGCGTCTTAACTTCTCATTGATTTTTTTCTCTTCTCATCTAATGAAGACATAATTTTTTTTGACAAAACAATGTTTCAAAGCATGAAATTAGCTCAAAGATTTTGTTTGCGGTTATGAAAAGACTATTAGCATTCAAGAAATTGATTGTAATGAAGTATATATAATAATATAGATGAGGGGTTGAAAGGTCTCACATTTAAGATGCATCATAGGTTAGGTTGTATTTTGTGTTTTAAAAGTTAGACATAAGGGCATAATTGGAATATGATTTTAGGATGTGAGGTATTGGATTATGTTAAATTTACTAATCTACCCTCCTAAGTGTCTTAATTGTCACAACTATGCGAATAATAGCCTTAAGTTTTTTTTGCTTAAATATGTTGTACATGTTGCTTGTTAAGTTATAATGAAATGCAAATTCTCAACATATGAACATATAGGTCAAGTTTTCCTTCTTCAAGAGTTCTTTTATGGATCATCTTCTTTATTTTTCTTGTATTTTTTTTATTCTTTCAAATGAGGTACAAAGCCTTCTATGTATACAAGACCTTAATTAGAGCCATAAACTCTAATAAAGTGAAATAAAGAACTCTACTCAAGAGTCTCCTTAATAATTTCACTAAAATCAATTAAATTTCATTCATCATATTATTAATTTTTTGTAATTTCTAACATCTTCTTGAATGAATAATTCATTGGTAACATTGATGATGAAGAAGGAAAACCATAAGGCAATTGATGTTTGTGAGGGTAGGAATGGAAAACGATGGTAGTATTGTAAAAGTGTTTTAATATTGTAAAGGATGATGTGGGTGAAATGTCTACATTACCCTCCTAAGTGTCTTAATTGTCACAACTATCCCCATAATACCCTTAAATTTCTTGCTTAAATATGCTGTAGATGTTCCTTCTTAAGTTGTACGGAAATGCAAATTACCATCTTGTACATCACTCCTCCTTTATAATGTACTAGTGAGAAACCCGCGCGTTGCCGCAGGGCAAAAATTTGCAACTTGATCACTGTAATAAAACTTGCTAGTTAAAAATAGGCTGAAACGTCAAACGAGCGAGCATCACGGAAGATATTACCCGTGGCGTGATACCGTCATTGCAAAATAAGCATGATAAAGTGGAGGTGAGTGCTCCATATATAGCACAAAAGAATTAATGCCATGATGAAACTTCCACAGTTATACATGCCACACAAAATAATCATCCAGATGTATTGTATATACACATTTTGATAAAGTGATAAGGTTATGAATATACCTTTGATGGTTTATTGGACATTAATATGTTAGACATAACCATCAATTTCTTATTTAGTTTATTAAGCATAAGTTAATGACTTGCATTAGTCATTTGTACAATTGTAATCAAATGTTGCACATAGGGGCATAAAGGGAAGGATTTGACAAAAAGATAGTTGTTTACCTTGTGATCTTATGTATGCCATCTTAAAATTGACATGAAGTGACTATTTTAGCCATCTCTCCTCCTTTATAATGTAGTATAGATATAGATATAGATATAGATATAGATATAGATATAGATTAGGGTAACTTAATGTTGAAATATATGTGTATGTCCAATTTAATTATCAAACATATAATTCGTTTACATGCTTTCTTATTGCTTGTATTTTTATTTTTCATGTATTGGGCTAGTGGAGAATATAGCTGGACAACTACTTATTAGGCCAATGATTGAAGCTGGTTACGAAGGCCTTGTGTTTGTCTGGTTATTATTTCTACAAACCATAACAGTTTTTTAGAGCTATGCATATATAAAGCTCTTATTCTCCTAAAAAGGGATGATTCTTACCTCATGGTCTCTCTCTCAATAATATAGTTCTGTCATCTGCTAGACTAAAAAAGGAGATAAGAGTTTTAAGAGATGGATTCATCTCATATATCATCAGATTTGAAGATTTACACAGATTAGTCAACTCCTCTTCAGTATTCACAGATCATTTGTTTTGTTTGTTTGTTTATATCGATACAAAGATTTTGTCAGGTTCTTTTTCGATTACTTTTCTCAGTAAAAGTTTGAGTCTTGATCGTAATAATGTGGTCGTTGTAGTCTCAGGTTTAACCCTGGTGTACTATGAGATTTGTTTAGTAATCGGTTGGGTTCGTAAGTTTGTGTATCTTAGATGTTAGGATTATTTCTTTGTATCCTTAAGAGTCTATGTAGGGTTTGAACAGTATTCGGTTTGGGATAATAAAGATTTTTTATTAAACGCACCTAACTCAAAGTCCAATAATATTATATGGGTTTTCTCCATAATTGGGCTAACGGTCAGCCCAACAATTTGATTTTGCCTAACAGACTATTATGTGGATCAAGTTGGGTACCTGCGATTCTGCTAACCTACAATTTAATGTTCGTTAGTAAAACCTTATGAGTTACTAGTGGGGAACCCGCGCGTTGCTGCGGGAAGACAATTTTTTGCGCGATATTCGTTACTGTTAGTTTATCGATTCTCTCATGATATATTGTGTATTATTTGATTTTAAAGGTGTGCTAGGTCTAGTAAATATATTGTTAATGGATTTTTTTTAAGAAGGTTCTTGGACTTGTAGAAAATAAATATAAAAAAACTATTAATTAGTTAAAAAACTACTAACTTGGTTGAGAAGACGACAAAAAAATATGCCATGGTGTCATTACTGGTCAATATTAAATTATGCCATGGTGTCATTACTGGTCCATATCTTTATTCATCTCTACCTTCTAAATTAAAAAAAATCAAAACATTTCAAGCTCCGGATGAACCAGACCGGAATTCAAATTTTTTTAATAAAATCTCAATTACTAATTCATTTAATTTGAGTGAAAAAACAATTGGCTTTTAAAGAATTTTAATAGTATTTGAGATTAACAATAAAAGAGAAACGACAGACCATTAAAATCGTTGGCTTCCATTTGCAATACTTACGTAACCAAGCAACCCTCACCCCATCACCTTCTATACTCAAATTATGATTAGCAACCAATAATGGGAACAAATTATGCTACTAAAATTTTGATTGATTATTAGATAGCTATAATAAAACAACATTTTTTTTAATTTAAATCCTACCATACAAAAATCATTAAAAAAAATACAACATAACCAATTTTGCAAGGGAAATAAGGTGGGTATGAATAAAAAAAAAGTAATCTAAAATTGAAGAAAAAATTTACACAAATCAGTAAATGTGTCTAAAATTGTTCTTTCGTATTTTATGTATATACATCACAAAGAAAAATGTATGTATTTATTACTTGAATTGTGAATGGAGATGGATTAGATTGATTGTGATTTCTAATCCCTTTTGATTCCAGTGGCTATAACAGCAACATACATGTGACGGTTATATTTTTACATTGTTATGTAAACGTAGCGGCACAAGGCGAGGTTAGATTATGGATTCAAAGTGGAAAAAAAACGAAGAGTAACAAGAAAACTCGTGCTAATAACGTGTTAGAAAATAACAATCTAGTAGCAATCAACGTTCAAGTCATATAAACATGAGAAGAAAACTCTATACATCATGTATATATGGAAAGAAAGGATAAAGGAAAAGAGAACTTTATTCATTGATATGTTTCATATACCAATTTTTTTTGAACGGCCAAATTTCTTCTAATGTTAGTTGTTAGTGGGTATTGAACCCATGACCTCCATGTTAGTACAACAAGTTAGTTACCAAATAAAGGACCACTATTTATACGTCTATAAACATTGAAAGATATGTAAGTTATGTATGTGAAGAGTCACCGCATTATTTATATACCAAATACATGACCACTATTTATAAGATTATAATATTGATACAAACGTAATAAAGACATGGAGTTTATGAATGTAAAAAGTCACTACATTATTGTTAATTTCCTCGTCAATTTTATAATTATGTTTAAATTAATTTCTTCAACAATTTAATATTTAGGTAGAAAGACAATTTTACCGCTAAATGACTTACAAACATTGTACTATAAGCAATAAATGTTGTATTTACTTAATACCAAAATGTTTGCTATAGAATTTGCTACAAAAATGTTTGCTTATGGATTTTTATACACGGTTTTTGCTATGAAAATGTTAATTACCATTTTTGCTAGGTATTTTTAACTATGGTCTTTGATACAAATTTTAGACACGAATTTTTTTATGCAAATTTATTAACTTGTTATTTTACATATCCCGTGGGTTTAATATTATTTTGTTTACAAAAGTATCCGAATTCATTAACTATATATAAACACAACTCCAAAATTAATGATAAAAGAATTAGCCGTGAAAAGAATATGAATGTATATATATGTGTGATTATAGTAAAAACTCAGTGGTTTACATTACAAGTAAAACATAGTATTTAAGCAAGAAACTAAGAATTAAGTGACTTTAAAAACAAACCTAGTACTAATGATTCTAAATTTAATAACTTGTCAGGCAGAAGAAATGTCGTTTTCATTAAATCTATCTTGTTTTGCTGGCAACATGTAATACATGGTTTCACCACTTGATCTTCATGTATCATACTTTTCAGCCTGTTTGCGCTCCTTCAAATACGATTTTAAGACTGCATTATTAAGATTGCTAAAACAAAGAGCAACAAGAAAACTCGTGCTAATAATGTGTTGGAAAATAACAATATAGTAGCAACCTACATACAAGTTATATAAACATGAGAAGAAGACTCTAAACATCATGTATGGAAAGAAAGAATGAAGGCAGAGAGAACTTTATTCATTGATATGTTTCATATACCAAATTAAAGACAACTATTTATAAGGCTATAAAAATTAAAAGATATGTAAGTTATGTATGTGAAGAGTCACCCCATTATTTAGATACCAAATAATATTTATAAGACTATAACATTGATACAAACATAATAAAGACATGAAGGTTATGAATGTAAAGAGTCACCACATTATTGTTAATTTCTTCATTAATTTTATAATTATGCTTAAATTAATTTCTTCAACAATTTAATAGTTTGGTAGAAAGACAATTTTACTCCCTAAATGACTTCAGCAAACATTGTACTATAAGCAATAAAGGTTGTATTTACTTAAATTTTACGGGTATCCTTCACTCATGCTTTATAATATAGATATAGATATAGATATAGATATTGTAATTACTTAAATTTTGTAGTCATCCTTCCCAAATGCTTTATAATATAGTATAGATATCGATATTTGCCAAAGAAAATATAGAATTCATGATGATAGAAAAGTACTAAAGAGTCAAGAATCAAAATTAAGGGAATAAAAACATAAAGAGACAACACGTATTGAATCTTATAAACAACATGTAGCAAAATGCTTGATACGTATAAAAATTGGCACTTAAAACAAAAATCACCTCTGATTTTGAAAATCTTTATAAGAGTATAAGGAGATGATGAGACCTTTCGCGTTATCCCCGGTAATCTTGAATCTATCTTTCGCCATTTAGAGACAATGTTAATCCTACCTGTCAATTATCATCAATCACCATAAATCCACAAACTCATTTTTTTTCCGTTAACAGAGTTTCATGTGTAAAAAAACTATTTGACCCACTAAATCAAGATTCCTAAAAAAATATTAATTAACATCACAATCTTTGTGTATCAAGCTTCAATGAAATGCCATAGAGAAAAAAAAGAAAACAATAAATAAAATGAAAGATACGGAAAAGAAATAATGTTTGCGTATCAAGCTTTAATGAAATGCCATAGAGAAAAAAAAAAGAAAATGATAAATAAAATGAAAGATACGGTAAGGAACCTGTGATGATAGAAGGGTTTTGAGGTGAGAAACCAAAAAATTGTTGTGACATCCGTCACCTTCGTCTTTCGTCAATTTGACAATAATAGTCCTTAGAATATTTTCATTATAGTTCCTATAATTTTCGTCGTTTCAAATTTAAATTTAAAGCGAACTAAAATTTTTTATCATATATAGTTATCATGGATCGGGTATCAGTTTTAATCAAATACGTATCTCGAAACGTCTACGCAATGGATTTTATAAAAATTTCCAAGTTTTATAAAGTTTCATAAAGTTTAAAAACATTTGGGGTTAAGTTAGTTAACTTGGTTAATGTTTTATAAAGGAAAGGTTAACTAAGTTACTTATAAAACTAACTATGTTAAACATGAGGGACCATATTTGCCAAAAGCTGAAAGTTTTTTAAAAAAAAAAACCTCCAAAATCTGTCTCCTTCGGTTTTCCGGCGAGACAAATCCGGCGACCGGAATTTTTTTCCGGCGAAGTTTTTAAAGCAATTTTAAAGAAGTGTTAATGCCGTTTTCGATTCCTAAGCGTTTCTCCATGTGAATAAATCAAATTACGTCATATTATTAATCCTAATAACGCGTTTCAACTGAGTTTTAATGCGGATTTATGATTGAAACGACTAGAATTTATTTATCAATCAAAAATGCGTTTCTAATTGAAAACTTTATAAATAGATGTTATCCTTTGGTTTCTGCACGTTAACACTTCTCAAACCCACATAAAATTCAATCAAAAATCGTGTCCAAGAAGCTCTAAAAATCGGATTAAAGTTCGGCACTTGTTCTTCCATTTTCGAGCATAAAAACGAGTTGTAAGTTTACATTCGTGCTTGGGTTATGTTAGTCGCTCATCATAGGTCAAAAGCCCTCTATTACAGAGCATTATCATGTTCAGAATCGGGTTTATTAGATCTAGGTTAAGGTTAGGGTTCTTGGCTTGTTCAATTGGGGAAGAAGATGAACATACTAATAATGTTTAAATGGAATTATCCTTGATTTAAAACAACAAGTAGACTAGATGGTGTAGTGGTTAGATCTTCAAGGTTGCACAAGGGGGAGCCGAGTTCGAGTCCCCATGGCTGCAACATTTAGAGTTTTTTTTTTCTTTTTTTTCAGATTTTGTATTTCTTATTTTTTTTGTTATTTATTTATAAATATATATATATCTTAAAATATTCATAATAAATTCATCTTTTGCCCAAAAATTATGAAAATTTAGGTGTAGCTTCTTGACATCATAAAGAACATTTCCACATTTTTATTTTCTGAAAAATGTTTTATTTTTATATTTTTATTGAATTAAATTTTTTTAATCATAAATAATTGATAAAAAATTCATTTTTAATGATTTTAATCTCAAACTTTTTGAGTAATTATTTCTAACCATTCTCAACTGAAATAAAAATTATTGGTCAAGAAAACATTTATTTTTATTAATTTTCCCATTTTTAATCATTTAAACATGATTTAATCTCATTAAATCAGTTTTAAATATAAATAAGTTTATATAAATTATGGGAAAATTATTCTAATATGTTTACATCAGAAATCATCCATTTTCTATAAAATAAATATTTTTGGATCACGTATAGTATTATTAGTCTTATTTACGTTTAGTTAGACATAATAAAACATTTATTTATTTATACAATTTAAACATCTATTTTATAAATGTTTTTCTTATAAAATAGAAATACTCGTATGGTTTAATGTCTTAATTATTTTTTTTTTGTTGAATCGTTGTGTAACACAAAAATTATTTATTTATATATTTATGATTATCGTATTATTTTAATTTAGTTAAAGTAACTAACTAAATTATTTTATCTTAATTATTCAAACATATTGTTATCTAAATATCCAATAGGTAATAATTATATTATTCAAACCACATTTACGACTTTTCATACATTGGTTGTGATATACAACTGTTACGTTAACGCGACTTATCATAAAAACTCTAATTCCCCAAATCAACTTAGCAAACCCTAATGCCTTAGACCCTAGATACCTTAGACTTTGTAGACTTTACCTTACTAGTATTCATATGTGTTATAGGTTGAATTCCTCGGAATTCTCATTACTTAGCTCACAACCGTTTAAGTGGATTTCGATCGCTTTCACAAACTGTGAGTATATCTTTCCCCTTTTTACTGTTTTACTATTTTGGGGTGACTCATGTACTTACTATCAAGTTTATATTTCTTTTTACTAAAATAGCAATTCTTATGTGTGTTTGCTTGTGTCATTTTGTGTATCTATGACCTGTCAAATCATTAACCGTTGCGGCCTGGCATTTCAATGAATAGTACTATGGTTTATACCCTTGTGACTCTGTTGAGAGTCCTCGTCATTGCTATGTATTACATTACTACTAGCGCATACTATATGTATCTGCTTTCTTCTCTTAGGGTTGATTTGACCCGGATACCACTTATTACATCTTGCAAAATAACACACGAATTGCTAAGGTTTACCTTACTATATATAACAAACGGATGTTCTCACCAATACATTATATGTGTTGACAAAATTGTTTTGTACATGTTTCAGGTGACGTTTGATGTTTCATGCTTTCACGCTTAGGCTGGACCTAGTGCTTAAATAAAAAGTTGAACATTTAATATTTATGTTTGAGATTTCTATTAAGACTCTTTGTATTTCGTTTTGAATAATGGAAGTTATTTGCTATTAATATTTACAATTTAGTCCATGTGCTATTGAACAATCGTCAGTACGTGACACCTCGATGTTTCCGCCATCGGTTGGGGTGTTACAATTGCGTTTGGTGAATTATGGGTGATTCTTGTTGTTGTTGACCCCATATAGATAATATATAGATATATAAGAGGAAGAAGTTACTAATGAATTGATCATGATGATGATGAAAGGTTGATAATTATGATAGGTTAATGATTATGAGGGGTTGAAAGGTCTCACATTTAAGATGCATCATAGGTTGTATTTTGTGTTCTAAATGTTGGACATGAGGGTAGAATTGGGATAAGATTTTAGGATGTGAGGTATTGGATTATGCTAAATTTACTATTATACCCTTCTAAGTGTCTTAAATGTCCATAAAGTTCCAATTCTACCCCCATCATGTAAGCATAATTTAATTGTACATGTTGCTTGAACAGTTGGATGCTTGACAAAATTACAATCTTGGCCATCACTCCTCCTTAATAAGATAAATATAGAAATATAGATTATAGATTATAGATTATAGATTATAGATTCTAAATTTTATTTAATATCCAATGATTAATATTAAACCCACCATCTCATTCATTATACACACACTCCATCATTCTTCACACTCTCCAAACACACACTTAAGAAAAGAAAAAAAAACATCCAACTTCTCTTCTTCTTCTTCTTGGCCGAACGCACTCCCAAACACCCTAATAATCTTTTTTTGATCATCTTATTATAAAAATGGACTCACAAACATAGATAGATAAGTGTTCTTGGTTATTTGAATCAAAAATCCAAAGAGTTTAGAGAGATAAACGAGTTTGGACATCAAAAACCCACCATCTTTGCAAGTAATCTTCTTAGGTGAGTTCTTGAATTAAAAACTTGAGTTAATAACCTATTTTATTTACACTTTAATTCCTTAATTTTTAGTTAGTAATTACATTTTCCTCCCCCCCCTACAAAATTATAATTTCTTTTATTTAATTCTATCATAACTTTAAAAATATTATATTTTAAAAACATTCGAATATACCATGACGACCGACTCATTTTTGTCGACGTGTCGGTGTTTGTCGTAATCAATGCCGATGTGTGGATTGAAATGTACAAGAAAGAATTCCTTATGTACAAGTGATTATTGCATTTTATGTTTTAAATACTAACTAGATGAAATATAATATGGATTTATTATTAATATGGATGTTGAATCATAACACTATTTCATGATCAAGTAAAACTAAAAATTGTAAAATTGAATTTTGTGTTAAATACTGTTCCGCCCAATAACGAAAAAATCACATAAATCAAATGTACAGATTTAAAAAACCAAACAGGGCACTCGAAATCTGCATATCAGCTTTGGTGATTCTTAAAATATGACAATGTTGTTAAACATTATGGTTCATCATTGCTTTGATAGACAAATAATTTGTCACACAGTAACAAAACTGCAACACAAGACTGGGCTCTAAGAATGCTTTATCACGTTTGTTACTGATAACTTCAATTGTAGTACCCTATTTGAATAATCAACATTAGCAATATGTGCATATGTATATGGGTATGCATGCATATATTAACAGGTATACACATAACTATAATTAACTAAAAGAAATCTCTTTAAACTTTTAAATAAACATAACTAGCTAGATATATAAAACTTTAAAATAATTAAGTTTAGAAAAAAATATAAAAATGCATTGTAGATGTTAATTATAGGTAAATTTCTTTTAAAAACCTTAGCTATGTCAATTTGGTAGAAAACACATGATGCATATTATATATCTATGTGATATGAACATCTATGTTAATAACAACAAAACTCCCTAATTTGAAAGGGTTCTTTTTAACAAAGTTTTAAAAAAAAAAGATAAACACAAAACTTTTTTACACTTTAGTTAAAAATAAACAAAATTTCCTAATTTAAAGGGGTGGGAAAATCATCAATTTCAAAATTTAAACCATGCGTTAACCTACTAAAGTTTAACAAAATTTCATAATTTAAAGGGGTGGGAAAATCTTGAATTTGAAAATTAAACCATATGCTAACATACTAAAGTCTATTCTATAAATACATACTAATACACACCTATTTCACTTTCTAAAATACGTAGGCATGGATACTAAATTCAAAGTTGAAGCTTCTAATGTTGGTTATTTGTTAGTTTATGGTTTTCATTTGTCCCATTTTACTAATTATACCTTTTTATACATATCTTAATCATTTAAGTGTTAACTTCTTGGTTTTGCACATTCATTTAGATGAAAAACATACGGAGATGAACAAACCAATAGCCATACAAGCGTCTAAAGTAGCGTCTAAGGTTGTATTTATTAATGCTTAATTTTTTTAATATTAACATGACTATTATTTTATGTAGTATGTTGTATGTGTTTTAGTGTAGGATAATAGTGATAATAGTGTTGATATTATTTGCTATGGTACAATGTTTAGTCCCTACAAATCTGATCTTCAACATGAATTTAGTGAATAGGTAATATCAACATTTATATCACTTCTATTAACTTGTTTATTAAATATTTTTTATTTATTTTAAGGATCAGATGTATTAAATTAATAGGAAGAGATCCAAGATGTTCTTTTAATGGAAATGGAGTCAAGTTATTGATTTAGACAGTTCTGATGAAAATGACAAAGAAGACATATTTGATGACACTTTAGATAGGAAAAAATGGAGGAAATTCATCCTCACCAAAAGATGTAATAATCAAACATGGAGATATACAAGAAATTTCAGTGATCGTTTTTTATAGCGAATGGTGGGTAGACAATATAGATGAGATTATGCATACCTGGAATGTGTAGGATAAATTGATTTCATGATTCAAGTAGTTCGCTAGCTTTTATTTTTCTCAACTTTTATTTTTATTAATACTTATTTTTCCTTTTGTATGTTACTATATTTTATCAAATGTTTCTTAAAAGTACTTTACAATTTAAATGTTAAATCTTTTTAATTATTAGACATGTGTAACACCTATGACGTATATCCACCGCAATGATGCTAAAACAAATAGTATACGAATTTGAAATAAGTACCGAAATAAAAAGAGTCACTCCCGCCGCATCGCGCGGGTTTCTTACTAGTAGTTTGAAGCTGAGTAGAGGGGTTTTTGAATTGTAGTGGCGAAGGGAATAGAGGGGATTTTGAAATTTTAAAATTTGAAATTCGAATCATTTAATTTCGCCACTTATGCCGTCTTTTCTCTTTATTTCTTCAAAACCATCTTCTTTGCATTAGTGTACTTTAATGGGATTGTGATAGTTCCATATTCATATTACAATATTTATATCTTTATCATGGAATAGGTGAGTTTATATAGTTTTCACTCTAACTTGTTTCAAACTTACAAATTATTGCAAATCTATCTCTAGCTTATCTATTTCTATCACTACCAATCTATGCAATAAAGGTTCATATATGAAGATTTAGTTTTAACTGAAAACTTATTAAAATATTGTTAAGTTAAAACAATTTTTATCATGATCATACATATATTGAAGACTTTCAATCTTAAGTAAACTAAGAGACAAGTAACCGTCACCAATTCACCATGAGGTAAATTCTCAGCGAACACCATCATCAAAACCTCATTTTCTACCAACAGTAACAGCCAGGGCATCGATACCTTTAAGTAAGTACTCTAATCATCATATTATTCTCACTATTACCGGTGACACAATGAACAGGAACGAATAAGCAAATCAAATACTATCGCTACCTTTAAACCGCTTTTGATCTATGGAGAATGTTCTTCTTTTGGTATTAAATTGATACAACATTTTGCTTTAGATTTATAAGTAAAACTTGCTTGAGACACCACATTTACAATTTTGTAACTTATTGTAAATTGCATCAATGATGTGAGGTTCTTCCCAGCAAAGTCAAGCAACGGATATTGTTAGTCACATAACATAGCAATTTTAGGTCAATTTCGGTTAAACGTTTAGTTATTTTCACCACTAGATATTGTTAATCATACAACACATCAATATTTTTAATTAAAAAAATTGTTATAACATACTCAAATTATAAACAATAAAGTGCCGGTTTTTTATTACATTTTTGTTTTAAAGTATTAACTTATGAAAAAATTATGGTAACATTTGCAATTAGTAAGGGTTGTTGGCTGAAAGTAAGGGGAAAATATGTAACTTTTATTTAAATAAACAAAAGTTAACTCATAACTTTTGAGTATCTTATAATGCCCCTATTAAATATATTATATATAATATAGATATCTAGGGGTGAGTAATAATTGAACATTTAACCAAAATAGAAACTAAATTGAATGCAATCGAAAAATGAATTAACCAAAAACCGAATTAGCTTAAAATCGGTTATTGTTTTTGGTACACTTAGTTCACCGAAATCAACCAAACTTAAACAAAACCATTCATATATTCATATATTTTTGGCATTTATATTTCTATTTTATATATTTATACCTTCGTATCATGTTCTGCTAGGCAAAAAAAAAATTAGCCAAAGTTTGATTTTTGTTATTAACCAAAATTAACTAGACCGGACTAAAAACCGATAATCTAACCATATAAACCGAACAAAGTAAATAATTGTTTAATAAGATCAATTAACTTATAACTTTGGTTTTAGTATCGGTTGAGGCTAATAATCAAACTCAACCGAAATATACACACACTTAGAAGTGCATGTGTTCCCCGCCGCATCAAGCAGGCACCCTACTAGTGTATATATATATATATATATATATATATATATATATATATATATATATGTTAAATACTTTCAACTTCTGAGAGCTTTTTAATTAATTATTTGCATTTTCTTCTTGGTTATAGTTTTATTTCTAGCTAATTTAAGTAAATATCTATTTCTAGTTTTGTTTGTTGAAGTTTGATTGTATATACTCTCTCCGTCCCATTTTAAATGTCCATTTTACTACTTTTTGTTGTCTCAAATTAAATGTACATTTGTAAACAATTTTCAGTTTTGCCTATAAAAGACAAAAGACAATCAAAGATTTGAAAAAATAACTCGATGATTTTATTGTCATTTTACATAAAAGACAAAAGACAATCTTAAACTATGTGTTTGTCGGCCCATGACGTCTAAAATTGGACAGATGGAGTATTTGTTTAACTAATTATACAGTCTGAGGAGGGTAAGATGTAGACAACCTTACCTCTACCCCTAAGAGTAGAGAGACTGCTTCCAATGAGACCCCCGGCTCGATGTGGTTTGGTATCAAGCCTTGGACATAAGGCACAGAACACTTAGCAATCGGGACAAACCTAATCGGTGCATCTACGCCTTTGTCTTTTGGCTATCCATGCCACCACATGATGCATGATTAACTGTCCGTCGTTTTTAACGTTATTTTCACGAAATTAGTAAGAAAACGTTAAAACTAGTGCAACTTTACTTTTGCCCCTCCAAGGGCGAGTTAAAATGAGAACTCAAGTGTGTGACACCCGGCATATTTGGCTTAAACATTTTAGTAACATCTAAGTCTACCTTAGCAGGAAACATTTATAAACGGACTTAACTAGGTTAGTTGAGTCAGGTCAATTTAGGATTGTCCAGGGTTCAATGATCTAGAGGATCATTGGGAGTCGTTTTGGGAATACACTAGTACCGGGTCCCGTTGTTGGTGAAATTACATAAACTAATTAAGTGTATGTGTAGATTAATTGTCGTCTGGTGGATTATATACATTGATGTGTTTAAACGATGTGTAGATAATTATCCATGCTTGAATATGCTAAACATAGACTAAGGTTGCATGCTCGTATGTTAAGGTGCGTTAAAATGCGTTAAACACGACAAACTAGAAAACTAGGAAAAACATAAGTCCTGGTTCGACCACTTCGAGTGGGCGAACCTGGAAATTTGTCTTGGTTCGACCCTTAGCAAAAGGGCGAACATGGGATGTGGAATTGAAAGAATTCCATTCGACCAAGTCAGGGTACATTCGACCCTGTGAAAGGGTCGAAGGAGGTTACATTCGACCAGAGACAGGGGTCGAATGTGGCCTAGTATAAATACCAAACTTTGTCATTTTTCACCATTCCACAAACCCTAGCCGTCTCTAAACACTCTCAAACGATTTTTAACACTGAGGAAGGAGTTTTTGCTCTGGTTTTTCATAATCTAACCCATCAACAACATCTAATCAAAAATCCAAGGTGTGTTCTTGATCCTAAACCCTTTTTAAGGCATTTTAATTCGTTTTCATCTAACCCTAAATGTACAGATCTGTTCTAAGGGTGTTTTCATGATTAAAAACCTTTTAAACATTTTTCTAAACCTAAACCTTATCATTAAACATAGGTTTTCATATTAATAAACATACGTTAATGATATGTTATGTGATATTATGTGTTGTTTAATGATTTGTTACTGTATCTATGATAGAAACATGATCTAGGGTTGCTATTGATGTTGGTTTATTGTTGTTTAGGGTTACAATTAGATAGATGGCGATATTATGGGTGTTTTCGGGATTTTGATAAATCTAAGGATTGTTACATGTTATTATTATCAATAAAACTATTGGGGGTTTTCATAAACACATTAAACAGAGCATATTGAGATGATTATGAAAGGATTTCAAAAAGTTTCTAAATTGGGTAAGAATTCCATGCATGATGTGGCATTTCCATAATTTTGCGATTTTGGTAAAGTGTTAAAACAAACTGGTTTGGAGGCAAAATTGGTGGGGTTTTGTAGGGATAAGTTATTCATGCTTGACTGCTGTGTTTAATGATGTTTCGCGATGTTTCGAATGTGTTTGAAGCGTTTTTAGGGAAACTTATCTGACAGGGTCGAACCTGGACTCATTCGACCAAACGGGTGGTCGAATGTGAGATTCCAGGGTTGAACCTGGGAAAAGTTCGGTCGAATCAGTTCAAACGGTCGAACGTGGCATCAAACGGTCAAACGAGACACTAAACGGGCGAACATGGCTTAAAAAGGGGCGAAGGTGGATTTATCTGCCTGGTTCGACCCTTCTGATGTAAAAATGAGATTTTTGATATAAACTAAGTGTTTTATGCCTGAACCTTGCGTGTAATCTATGTGTACTTGATTAGTTAGGGTAATGAGTCACCAACGGGATGTCGGGTCGGTCTAGTGTGTCGGTTGAACACTTAAACACGTTTTAAAACATACTTGGTTACGATCTGGACAATCGGGGACTAGATAACCTTATGGTTATTAGTCAGAACACTTATGTGAACATTTTGATAGATCTCCAGTAGTGGGATTAGCAAGGGCTTGGCACTTTACTATTAACTTAAGAACGCAATCTAAGGTGAGTTCATGGCCCCACTTTTACAGCTTTAACTTTTGGGGGAGAAAACATGCCCTAAACTATTTTGGTAACATATGTCATACTATGGTTTTAACTTTGCATTGCTATACAATCTTTGAATGTCCCGGGGAAAACCATGAATGTGCGGGGATGCACAACGGGGGAAATGTGGATAGATCTATTGGGCGTGACCTGCCCCACTCGTCGGCTTGGAGGGCCGGGCGGGTGCATATTGTCTCGAACTGGTAACATTGGTATCATGCTAAACATTCGGGCTGAACATGGCTAAACATTGCTAAACGTGTCTAGTAATGGTTTTCCAATCGTAGTAGTAATAAAACATACGCCTAGCTAGCGTATTTGGTGACATTGGTATAGTATGGACATGGTAACGTTTGGTAACTTTCGGTAACATATTGAACAAACCTGTGAACTCACCAGCATTATATGTTGACGTCTTTTTGGCATGTTTTTCTCAGGTCGCTAAGGTAGCAACAGTGGACTAGGCGCACGAGTCTGCATGGCGTTTAGGCTTAGTTTCATGTTTTTGAATTAAACAGTTTGAACAATGTCGCACATGGTTTTGTAACTGGTTAAATGCTTCCGCTATGATTTATAATATGTGAACTATGTTTTGAGTTTACGTATTTTATATAGTGTTGTTTATGGTGACCGTTGACTTGGATCCTGGTTTGTCATGCGCCTCGCGGTAAAACTCCGCAAGTGGAAATTTGAGGGTGTGACAGATTGGTATCAGTGCCAATGGTTATAGTGAACTAGGACTGCATGTAGAGTCTGGTCTATAGCCGAGTCGCACACACTAGACGGTCACATACTTTGAATCTATTAGTGGGGTACGTACTAACTTTGTCGGGGTGTCCTTACATCATCATCATACTTCCTTGTTACATCATCCGCTTTTATTTGGGTTCTTACCTACTCTTGTCTTCTTCTTCGGGGTTGAAGAGGAAGAGGCTGAATTGTTGACTCTAGCACACACATGCTTTCTTACACTTGCACCTATCGTAACACGTTACTAGGCGACGACATTCGACGACCGGAGTCTGGACTAGGAGTACATTTGGAGGACCATGTAGAGCAGTTTATCATTTCGGCTACACACGAAATAATAAACTGAAATGCATGAAAATCCCAATGGACTTTGAGTTTAGATGTATAGTCCTGAATTTGTCCCTAAGTTAACTCTCGTAAATTTCTAGTGGTTGACACTAGAGGTGAACCTGAATCCCTAGATTTCTTGATTTGTTAGATCATGACTGGTGCTCGTGGTGGTGGACGTCATGGTGGCGGCGGTGGTCGTGCTGGAGGCGGTGGTCGTGGTAACATCAACATGACCCAAGCTGAACTGAATAACTTGCTAAAGCAGCAAGTGAATATGGCTATGGCTAATTTCCAGGATGGGATTAATGCCATGGGTGGTATCGCTGTCAATCCACCTCCACCTCAGTGCTCTTATTAGAAGTTTCGGGACTGTCAGCCCCATAACTTCGCTGGGACTGAGGGAGCGGTGGGACTGCTCCGATGGCTAGAGAAGGTTGAATATGTGTTCGTCATGTGTAACTGTCCCGCTGGGGACCGGGTTAAGTATACTACTGCGAAATTCGAGGGGCCTGCATTGTCGTGGTGGAATGCTACTACCCAGAACATAAAACTGCGGGAGGCTATTGCTATGCCTTGGGCTGATTTTATGCATCTGTTGAGGAGCGAGTACTGTCCGAGGGAGGAAGTACAGAAGTTGGAACATGAAGTCTGGAGTTACAAGATGGTCGGGTCCGAGATTGAAGAGTACACTGTGAGGAGGAATGAGCTGGTGGTGTTGTGCCCTGATTTGCACACACCCGAGTATAGGAGGATCGAGCACTATGTATCCGGGTTAGTGCCAGAGATTGCTGGATTAGTGGCTGCTGGGAATCTTCCCATTCTTGCTGAAGTTGTTCGATCAGCTCATCAGATGACTAACTTAAAGGTGGCAGAGGGTGTTTTGCCTCCTAAGGGTACTACTGCGAAGGTTTCTGAAGGGAACAAGAGGAAGTGGGATAATGTGGGGAAGAGTGTCGTGCCAGCGCCATCTCAGCCGGTGAAGAAGTTTGATTCAACTGGGTCTTCTTCAGGGCAGAAGTCGGGAGGGTATGTTGGGAAGCATCCCAAGTGCAACAAGTGTGGTTATCACCATTCTGCGAATTGTGATCGGGCTCGCTGTCATCGGTGCCATCAATTGGGGCATCATGCTAAGGATTGCAGGGTGGCACTTACCTCAACTCAGACTCCTGCTGCTACTCCTACTCCTGCTGCTCAGGGGACTCCAGGAAAGCAGGGGTGCTATAACTCTGGTGACACGGGACACTTCAAGCGTGAATGTCCTAAGCTGAAGCAGGGTGATAATGGAAGGGGCGGGAACGGTAACGGGAACAACGGGGGCGGAGGCAGGACTGCACGTGCTTTCGTCATTGGATCTGCAAAGGCTAGGCAGGATCCAGACATAGTTACCGATACGATCCTTCTTAATGATCGCTATGTTTTTGTCTTGTTTGATTCTGGTGCCGATAAGAGTTTCGTATCTATGGACATTAGGCGATTGCTAGATATAGTACCCACACCTTTAGAGGCTAAGTACTTAATAGAATTGGCTGATGGTAAGAAAATCAAAGCGACGCACACCCTTAGGGAATGTCGCTTGGAACTGTCGGGTTTATCTTTCCCCATTGACCTTATGCCAGTACCCCTGGGTAGTTTTGATGTCATTGTCGGCATGGATTGGTTATCGTTGTATCGTGCTGGGATCGTTTGTTTCGATAAGATTATTCGGATCCCTCTCCCTGATGAGAGACTCTTTCGGTTCATGGCGAGAAAAGAGGTGCTCCGCTGAGTATCATTTCTAGCATGAAAGGCCGTAAGTATCTTCGGAAGGGTTGTTCGGCCATTCTGGCACTTGTTAACGTTTCTACTGACGATGAGAAGAAGATCGAGGATATTCCAGTGGTTCGTGATTTTCCCGATGTATTCCCTGATGATTTGCCTGGTCTTCCTCCCCATCATCAGGTCGAGTTTGGTATTGATCTTGCTCCGGGTGCAGCTCCTATTGCCCGGGCTCCGTATCGTCTTGCACCTCCCGAGATGCAAGAGTTGTCCAGCCAGTTGTAGGAACTCTTGGAAAAAGGTTTCATCTGACCAAGTTCTTCCCCGTGGGGAGCTCTTATTTTGTTTGTGAAGAAGAAGGACGGAAGTCTTCGCATGTGTATTGATTATCGTGAGCTGAACAAGGTGACCATCAAGAATCGTTATCCTCTCCCTCGCATAGATGATCTCTTTGACCAGCTCCAGGGCTCTAGTTACTACTCGAAGATTGATTTGCGGTCCCGTTATCACCAATTGCGCGTCCGGGAAGCTGACATTCTGAAGACTGCTTTTCGTACTCGATATAGCCATTTTGAGTTCTTGGTCATGCCTTTTGGTCTCACTAACGCACCAGCGGTGTTCATGGATTGATGAACCGCGTTTGTAAGCCTTACGTTGATAAGTTCATCATCGTGTTTATTGAGGATATTCTGGTTTATTCTAAGAACAAGACGGATCATGAGGAACACCTACGGTTGGTCCTGGAACTTTTGAGACAGGAGCAGTTGTATGCTAAGTTCTCAAAGTGTGATTTTTGGTTACGTGAAGTTCAATTCCTAGGGCATGTGGTTAATGAAATGGGAATTCATGTTGATCCGGCTAAGATCGAAGCTATTAAAGACTGGGAAGCACCAAAGACGCCATCTGAGGTGCGGCAATTCCTAGGTCTTGCGGGTTACTATCGTCGTTTCATTGAGGGATTTTCGAAGATCGCTCAACCCCTCACCACTCTTACCCAGAAAGACCAAAAGTTTGACTGGGGTGAACCACATGAATCAGCATTTCAGATGCTGAAGTTTAAACTTTGTTCTCCACCTATCTTATCCTTACCTGAAGGTACGTATGACTTCGTTGTGTACTATGACGCTTCTATTCGTGGTCTCGGTTGTGTGTTGATGCAACGCAGGAAGGTTATTGCTTATGTTTCTCGTCAACTCAAGGTTCATGAGAAGAACTACACTACTCATGACTTGGAACTGGGTGCGGTGGTCTTTGCGTTGAAAATCTGGAGACATTACTTGTACGGCACCAAGTGTGAAGTATACACTGATCACAAGAGTCTCCAACATATTTTCTACCAGAAGGTGTTGAACATGCGGCAGCATCGCTGGGTTGAACTCCTGAACGATTATGACTGTGCTATCAAATACCATCCTGGCAAGGCGAACATTGTGGCGGACGCCCTGAGAAGGAAGGAGTCTGCGAACCCTCGAGCCTTACAGCTCACCATTCATTCCTCATTGCCTGACCGAATCCGTTCTGCACAATTGGAAGCTTTGAAGGAGGAAAACCTTAAGGCTGAAACTATGCACAGTGCTGACAAGCATCTTGAACTCAGGACCGATGGCTTACACTATTTTGCGGGAGGTGTTTGGGTTCCCTTGTTCGGGGGATTACGCGAGCTTGTTTTGGATGAAGCTCACAAATCCCGATATTCTATTCATCCGGGCTCCGATAAGATGTATCAGGATTTGAAGAAACTTTATTGGTGGCCAAACATGAAGGCTGAAATAGCTTCTTATGTCAGCAATTGCTTGACCTGTGCTAAAGTCAAGGTGGAGTATCAGAGGCCGTCTGGTCTCCTGCAACAACCAGAGGTTCCAGAATGGAAGTGGGAGCGAATCACGATGGATTTTGTCACCAAACTACCAAGATCACCAAGTGGTTATGATATGATCTGGGTGATTGTTGACAGGTTGACAAAATCGGCATGTTTCATACCTATAAAGGAAACCGATGGACTCGAGCAGTTGGCTCGACTTTACCTTAAGGAGGTGGTTGCTCGGCACGGGGTGCCTGTTTCTATTATTTCTGATCGTGATTCTCGTTTTGCTTCACATTTCTGGAAGGCTCTGCACAAGGCTTTGGGTACTTAGTTGGATATGAGAACGGCTTATCATCCGCAAATTGATGGACAGAGTGAGCGGACAATTCAAACCTTGGAAGACATGCTTCGGGCATGTGTTATTGATTTTGGCAAGAGTTGGGAGATTCACCTACCGTTGGTGGAGTTCTCCTACAACAACAGCTATCACTCTAGTATCAAGGCAGCTCCGTTCGAGGCTCTCTACGGACGGAAATGTCGATCACTTCTCTGTTGGGCCGAGGTGGGCGAGAGCCAGCTCACTGGTCCGGAACTGGTGTACGAAACTTCGGAGAAAATCGTACAAATTCGTAACAGTTTGGTTGCTGCGCGGGATCGTCAGAAGAGCTATGCCGATCGCCGTCGCAAACCTTTGGAGTTCCAGGTTGGGGACAGGGTACTTCCGAAAGTTTCACCATGGAAGGGCGTCATACGCTTTGGAAAGCGTGGCAAGCTCAACCCTCGTTATGTCGGACCGTTCGCAATCCTGGAACGGATTGGGCCGGTGGCATACAGACTTGACCTACCGGCGGAGCTCGGTAGTGTTCACAACGTCTTCCATGTGTCTAACTTGAAGAAGTGTCTGGCTGATGAATCTCTCATTGTACCACTAGAAGAGATCAAGGTTGATGATCATCTTCGCATCGTGGGGGAACCTGTCGAGATTCTCGACTATAAGATTCGTAGCCTTCGTCGGAGTAAAATCCGCATCATCAAAGTTCGTTGGAACTCGAACCGTGGACCGGATTTCACGTGGGAACGGGAGGATCAGATGAAAGCTAAGTATCCTCATCTCTTTCCGAAACGCGCATTCGAATCGAGGCATGTTACTGCTGAAGTGGAATGAATCTCGGGTCGAGATTCCTTTCAACGTGGGAATGATGTGATAACCGGTAAATTTTCTTTTCGTTTCATTCTTTTCCGTCTCTTTCATTTTTGGGCTTCGTGCAATTTTTGGGACGAAAATTCTTTCAACGTGGGGATGATGTGACACCCGACATATTTGGCTTAAACATTTTAGTAACATCTAAGTCTACCTTAGCAGGAAACATTTATAAACGGACTTAACCAGGTTAGTTGAGTTGGGTCAATTTAGGATTGTCCAGGGTTCAATGATCTGGAGGATCATTGGGAGTCGTTTTGGGAATACACTAGTACCGGGTCCTGTTGTCGGTGAAATTACATAAACTAATTAAGTGTATGTGTAGATTAATTGTCGTGTGGTGGATTATATACATTGATGTGTTTAAACGATGTGTAGATAATTATCCATGCTTGAATATGCTAAACATAGACTAAGGTTGCATGCTCGTATGTTAAGGTGCGTTAAAACGCGTTAAACACGACAAACTGGAAAACTAGGAAAAACATAAGTTCTGGTTCGACCACTTCGAGTGGGCGAACCTGGAAATTTGTCTTGGTTCGACCCTTAGCAAAAGGGCGAACCTGGGATGTGGAATTGAAAGAATTCCATTCGACCAAGTCAGGGTACATTCGACCCTGTGAAAGGGTCGAAGGAGGTTACATTCGACCAGAGACAGAGGTCGAATGTGGCCTACTATAAATACCAAACTTTGTCATGTTTCACCATTTCACAAACCCTAGCCGTCTCTAAACACTCTCAAACGATTTTTAACACTGAGGAAGGAGTTTTTGCTCTGGTTTTTCATAATCTAACCCATCAACAACATCTAATCAAAAATCCAAGGTGTGTTCTTGATCCAAACCCATTTTAAGGCATTTTAATTCGTTTTCATCTAACCCTAAATGTTCAGATCTGTTCTAAGGGTGTTTTCATGATTAAAAACCTTTTAAACATCTTTCTAAACCTAAACCTTATCATTAAACATAGGTTTTCATATTAATAAACATACGTTAATGATGTGTTATGTGATATTATGTGTTGTTTAATGATTTGTTACTGTATCTATGATAGAAACATGATCTAGGGTTGCTATTGATGTTGGTTTATTGTTGTTTAGGGTTACAATTAGATAGATGGCGATATTATGGGTGTTTTGGGGATTTTGATAAATCTAAGGATTGTTACATGTTATTATTATCAATAAAACTATTGGGGGTTTTCATAAACACATTAAGCAGAGCATATTGAGATGATTATGAAAGGATTACAAAAATTTTCTAAATTAAGTAAGAATTCCATGCATGATGTGACATTTCCATAATTTTGCCATTTTGGGAAAGTGTTAAAACAAACTGGTTTTGGGGCAAAATTGGTGGGGTTTTGTAGGGATAAGTTATTCATGCTTGACTGCTGTGTTTGATGATGTTTCGCGATGTTTCGAATGTGTTTGAAGCGTTTTTAGGGAAACTTATCTAACAGGGTCGAACCTGGGCTCATTCGACCAAACAGGTGGTCGAATGTGAGATTCCAGGGTCGAACCAGGGAAAAGTTTGGTCGAATCAGTTCAAACGGTCGAACGTGGCATCAAACGGTCGAACGAGACACTAAACAGGCGAACGTGGCTTAAAAAGGGGCGAAGGTGGATTTATCTGCCTGGTTCGACCCTTTTGATGTAAAAATGAGATTTTTGATACAAACTAAGTGTTTTATGCATGAACCTTGCGTGTAATCTATGTGTACTTGATTAGTTAGGGTAATGAGTCACCAACGGGATGTCGGGTCGGCCTAGTGTGTCGGTTGAACACTTAAACACGTTTTAAAACATACTTGGTTACGATCTGGACAATCGGGGACTAGATAACCTTATGGTTATTAGTCAGAACACTTATGTGAACATTTTGATAGATCTCCGGTAGTGGGATTATCAAGGGCTTGGCACTTTACTATTAACTGAAGAACGCAATCTAAGGTGAATTCATGGCCCCACTTTTACAGCTTTAAATTTTGGGGGAGAAAACATGTGCTAAACTATTTTGGTAACATATGTCATACTATGGTTTTAACTTTGCATTGCTATACAATCTTTGAATGTCCCGGGGAAAACCATGAATGTGCGGGGATGCACAACGGGGGAAATGTGGATAGATCTATTGGGCGTGACCTGCCCCACTCGTCGGCTTGGAGGGCCGGGCGGGTGCATATTGTCTCGAACTGGTAACATTGGTATCATGCTAAACATTCGGGCTGAACATGGCTAAACATTGCTAAACGTGTCTAGTAATGGTTTTCCAATCGTAGTAGTAATAAAACATACGCCTAGCTAGCGTATTTGGTGACATTGGTATAGTATGGACATGGTAACGTTTGGTAACTTTCGGTAACATATTGAACAAACCTGTGAACTCACCAGCATTATATGTTGACGTCTTTTTGGCATGTTTTTCTCAGGTCGCTAAGGTAGCAACAGTGGACTAGACGCACGAGTCTGCATGGCGTTTAGGATTAGTTTCATGTTTTTGAATTAAACAGTTTGAACAATGTCGCACATGGTTTTGTAACTGGTTAAATACTTCCGCTATGATTTTTATAATATGAGAACTATGCTTTGAGTTTACGTATTTCATATAGTGTTGTTTATTGTGACCGTTGACTTGGATCCTGGTTTGTCATGCGTCTCGCGGTAAAACTCCGCAAGTGGAAATTTGAGGGTGTGAGAAAGTGAGTTGTGAGAAGTAGAGAACTCTTGTGGACCATTGATCTTGATGATCCAATGGTTGAGATCAACTGATGGAATTTTTTGTCTTGACATGTTTGTTATTTATTTTTTATTATGATAAAGTCAAATAAGGGGTATTTAGGTAAAATGCCATGAAAGAGAAACAAATAATATAATATCATATTATTTTTTTATTTCATTATTTAAAAAATAATATTTTAAATAAGAACTCAAGTGAGTTGTGAGAACTAAAGAACTCTTGTGGACCATTGATATTGATGATGCAATGGTTGAGATCAACTGATGGGATGTTTTGTCTTGACATGTTTGCTAATTATTTTTTATTATGATAAAGTCAAATAAGGGGTATTTAGGTAAAATGCCATGAAAGAAAAACAATTAATATAATATCATATTAGTTTTTTATTTCATTACTTAAAAAATCATATTTTTTAAACTGTAATTTATTTTTTTAATTCAGTAAACCTAAAACCCATGTATAAAAAATCTTTACACCAGTGTAAAAAGTCAAACATTCATAATTTTTACATCTGCTGTTCTGTAATATATCCCCTCGAGGTTTACACTTTTCTAAAATTTACATTGGTGTAAAACATCAAAAAAACGTCGTAAAAGAACTTGAACACCTCTCTTTGACTGAGCCTCGTAACCAACATAAGCCCGGCAAGCTCGGGTGCGCATTGTTTCTCTTGAACCACAAGAACATGCACCTAACAAGATTGATATCTAAAATTACAATTTACAACAAATAACACACATATGTATATAAATAAATTACATTTAAAACACTAAAAGTTAATGTTTGTTTCCGTGTTATGTTATCTTTTAGTGAAAAATACCCACCCAATTTAAGTTACTTATAACATAACTTCCTTTTAAACATCATAAAAGTAAATGGGTCAAGCTGCCACGTAAACCCAACATGACCCATTTAGCTAACAGTGGTCATTGGTCACAGGTCCTACCCGATACGATTTAGTCTAAACCCATGCCTATAAAATTTCATGTCGTGCTAGAAATTCATACACGACTCATATAAAAATCATACTATAGTCATATAATACGGCGATATGATAATGAATGAACAAAGTAAAAAATTAAAGATGTTACCATGCAAAAGTTCAAGTAGAGTTTTGTTCTCGTGATTAGATTTTAACAAGACTACCAACCAAGATAAGGCTTTTATCTCAAATATAAAAACAGAGTAGAGGTGGCCATTTCAACCCAAAAACTGATCAGGCTATTTAACACACAAGCCACCTATAAAAATGGATGAAAAGGGTGAGTCAATCCACATTGACCCATTTGTTTCTAACCCATTACCCAGCCCACGTAATACATCCATTTTGCCACTGAAGGACTAACTACTATAGCAGACATGTAATACATTGAAAAAACTGTATTTTCATCACACTAAAATAGGTATTACACCGGTGTAAATAACCCAAACAGAAAACTCCATTGTTAAAATATTAATTTTTTAACTTTATTTTATTTTTTTAATTAATTTAATTTTTTAAAACAAAAAAATCAAAATGCACTTTCTGTCGTCTCGCTCTCATTTTTACATTGGTGTAATACCAGTGTTTGTCTATATAAACCAACCATCCATAATTTTTGTATGATTTACACTGGTGTAGTTACACCAGTGTAAATCTGCCATACACAAACTGCTACAAAAATTACACTAGTGTAAAAAACAAGCTAGAAAAAGATGGATGGCGTGCTTTACATTCATATTTACACTGGTGTAAACTGGTGTTTACACCGGTGTTATCCTGCCCATAAAATGTGACTTCTTGTTCCGGTCCAGGCACATTGCTAAACCACAAGGTTGTATTAAAAATACACTTTGTGGTTTAGTTTCCCTACAGCCTCTTGATAAGGCTAAAACGAATTACAGAATAAAAGAGAGTTCAAATAAAAGAGAGTTCAAAAGTTCATCTTGATAAGTTTTTCTAAACAAACACAGAAAGTAGATTCAAAAGTTCATCTTGATAAGGCTAAAACGAATTATTATATGTTTAACAAAAACACTCACCACTAACCGACCCTATGCACCAATTAAGCTCTTTTAACACTATTCATCAAGTTCAAATTTTGATATATAGGATAATATCTCCTTTAAAAATTAAAATTATAATGTCACTTTTATAAATAATCAGTTAGAAAATGATAGGAGTAACCAACAAAAATATGCACCAAAGTTCAGACCCACATTCAATTTAATGTTGAACCATCTTCATCATCTATTCATGACTGCTACATTCATTTATGTGACATCCTTCTAGAACCACAAAGTGAACCATATCTAACCTAACCAACACCCTTTACTCCTTGAATTCTTCAAAGTGAAACCATATCTAAAACCACAATTTACACCAGTGTTTTCTTAATAATAACAATAATAATAATAATATTAAAAATAATAATAATAATAATAATAATAATAATAATAATAATAAATACCTTTACCATCACCAGACCACCATCACCGGACCACCGTCACAGTCGAACAACCCTGCACCATCGAACCACCTACCTCCACAGCGACGAACCACCACCCAAGACCACCACCATTCAGATCCCCAAATACCACCCCTCAACCACCCATTCGAACCACCCATGTACCATCACCGGACCACCCTCCACACCACAGCCCCTCAACCACAAACAAATGCCTCCACCATCGACCCCTCTACACTATCAAAACACCCCTCTACACCATCAAACCACCGAAAACTCCATCCAAACACCACAGATCCGCCAAAAAAACCACAGATCCGTCAAAAAAATCACCTACGAACCGTCTAACCTTCATCGTCTTCTTGTTTTCAGATGAGAGAGAGAAAGAGAGAGAGAGAGAGAGAGAAGGCGAGAGAGAGAGAGAGAGAGAGAGAGAATTGTATGTGTGTATGTGAGAGAGAGAGAAGGGATGAGAGAGAGAAGTAGAAGATAGAGAGTTTGAATCTGAGAGAAAGAGAGTGTGTGTTAATCTTCATATTATTATTATTATTATTATTATTATTATTATTATTATTATTATTATTATTATTATTTAATTATAGGGAGTAATCATCACATGTGTAAAATTACCAAAAAGCCCATACCTAATTATGTGTAAAAGACTATATTGTGCCTATTTAAAAAAATACAAATAATTATAAAGGTGGTAATACATTGAAAATAATGTATTTTCATCACTAAAATAGATATTACACCGGTGTAAACAACCCAAACAGAAAACTCCATTATTAAAATATTCATTTTTTTAAATTTAGTTTATTTTTTAATTAATTTACATTTTTATAACAAAAAAATCAAAATGCACTTTCTGTCGTCTCGCTCTGGTTTTTACATTGATGTAATTATTTACACTGGTGTTTGTCTATATAAACCAACCATCCATAATTTTTCTATAATTTACACAGGTGTAGTTACACCAGTGTAAATCTGCCATACAAAAACTGCTACAAAAAATACACTAGTGTAAAAATCAAACTAGAAAAAGATGGATGGCGTGCTTTACATTCATATTTACACTAGTGTAAAATGTTGTTTACACCAGTGTTATCATGCCCATAAAATGATATCATGCCCATAAAATGTGACTTCTTGTTTCGGACCAGGCACATTGCTAAACCACGAGGTTGTATTAAAAATGCACTTTGTGGTTTAGTTTCCCTACAGCCTCTTGATAAGGCTAAAACGAATTACAAAATAAAAGAGAGTTCAAATAAAAGAGAGTTCAAAAGTTCATCTTGATAAGTTTTTCTAAACAAAAACAGAAAGTAGATTCAAAAGTTCATCTTGATAAGGCTAAAACGAATTATTATATGTTTACCAAAAAGACTCACCACTAACTGACCCTATGCACCAATTAAGCTCTTTTAACACTATTCATCAAGTTCAAAATTTGATATATAGGATAATATCTTCTTTAAAAATTAAAATTATAATGTCACTTTTATAAATAATTAGTTAGAAAATGATAGGAGTAACCAACAAAAATATGCACCATAGTTCAGACCCACATTCAATTTAATGTTGAACCATCTTCATCATCTATTCATGACTACTACATTCATTTATGTGACATCCTTCTAGAACCACAAAGTGAAACCATATCTAACCTAACCAATACCATCAATCTACACCCTTTACTCATTGAATTCTTCAAAGTGAAACCATATCTAAAACCACAATTTACACCAGTGTTTACTTAATAATAATAATAATAATAATAATAATAATAATAATAATAATAATAATAATAATAATAATAATAAATACCTGTACGATCACCAGACCACCATCATCGGACCACCATCACAGTCGAACCACCCTGCACCATCGAACCACCTACCTCCACAGCCACGAACCACCACCCAAGACCACCACCATTCAGATCCCCAAACACCACCCCTCAACCACCCATTCGAACCACCCCTGTACCATCACCAGACCACCCTCCACACCACAGCCACTCCACCACAAACAGGTTCCTCCACCTTCGACCCCTCTGCACTCTCAAAACACCCCTCTACACCATCAAACCACTGAAAACACTATCCAAACACCACAGATCCGCCAAGAAAACCACTGATCCGTCAAAAAAATCACCTTCGAACCGTGTAACCTTCATCTTCTTCTTGTTTTCAGATGAGAAAGAGAGAGAGAGAGAGAGAAGGCGATAGAGAATTGTATGTGTGTATGTGAGAGAGAGAGAGGGGATGAGAGAGCGAAGTAGAAGAGAGAGAGAGTTTGAATCTGAGAGAGAGAGAGAGAGTGTGTGTGTGTGTGTTAATCTTAATATTATTATTATTATTATTATTATTAACATTAGTATTATTATTATTTAATTATAGGGAGTAATCATCACATGTGTAAAATTACCAAAAAGCCCATACCTAATTGTGTGTAAAAGACTATATTGTCCCTATTTAAAAAATACAAACAATTATAAAGGTGGTGATGTGTCACTTGGTGAATGGTCTAGAGGGGTTCTCTAGTTCTCACAAGTCAGTGAAATTTTTATTTGAACCCAATCCTATATATATATATATATATATATATATATATATATATATTATACGCAAACCGTAAATGGGGCGTAGTATGTGTGTGTATATATATATATATAGATGTTAAATAATTTCAACTTCTGAGAGCTTTTTAATTAATTATTTGCGTTTTCTTCTTGGTTATAGTTTTAGTTCTAGCTAATATAATTATATATCTATTTCTAGTTTTTTTTTTGTTGAAGTTTGATTTTATATACGCTCTCCGTCCCATTTTAAATGTCCATTTTACTATTTTTTGTTGTCTCAAATTAAATGTACATTTCTAAACAATTTTCAATTTTGCCTATAAAAGACAAAAAACAATCAAAGATTTGAAATAATAACTCGATGATATTATTGTCATTTTACATAAAAGACAAAAGACAATCTTAACTTGTGTATTTGTGGGCCCATGACGTCTAAAATCGGACGTGTGGAGTATTTGTTTAACTAATTATACAGTCTGAGGAGGATAAGATGTAGGCAGCCTTACCTCTACCCCTGAGAATAGAGAGGCTGCTTCTAATGAGACCCCCGGCTCGATGTGGTTTGGTATCAAGCCTTGGACATAAGGCACATAACACTTAGCAATCGGGACAAACCCAATCGGTGCATGTACCCCTTTGTCTTTTGGCTAACCACGCCACCACATGATGCATGATTAACCGTCCATCGTTTTTAACGTTATTTTTACGAAATTAGTAAAATAACGTTAAAACTAGTGCAACTTTACTTTTGCAACTCCAAGGGCCACACACACCCACACACACACACACACACACACATATATATATATATATTATATGCGCACACCTTAAATGGGGTGTAGTGTGTGTGTATATATATGTATAGATGTTAAATAATTTCAACTTCTGAGAGCTTTTTAATTAATTATTTGCGTTTTCTTCTTGGTTATAGTTTTAGTTCTAGATTGAAGTTTGATTTTATATACTCTCTCCGTCCCATTTTAAATGTCCATTTTACTAATTTTTGTTGTCTCAAATTAAATGTACAGTTCTAAACAATTTTCAGTTTTGCCTATATAAGACAAAAGACAATCAAAGATTTGAAATAATAACTCGATGATATTGTTGTCATTTTACATAAAAGACAAAAGAGAATCTTAAACTGTGTGTTTGTGAGCCCATGACGTCTAAAATTGGACCGATGGAGTATTTGTTTAACTAATTATACAATAACTAGCCGTTGGCCAACAGCTAATTGGGTGTCAACGGTCGAATTTGCCTCGCTATCACACACGAGTACACCAACGTCCACTCGCTCGCGCGGTCGTTAGCCTATGGATGTTGTGGTTCTAGCTAGCCACGTGGATCAAGTGGTGGCTCATCGTAGCTCGCTCGCGGGACACAACACATAGTCTTAGGGGCTATTTGGTAGCCTCTTAATCAGCCTCTTAACTATTCAGGTCTGAATCATTCATCATTCAGATTGTTTGTTTTAACATCTGAATGGAATGATTAGTTACTAAACCATTAAGCTAATAAGGGATGCTGAATGGTTCAGCTCTTAACCATTCAGAGCCTCTTAACCATTCAGACCATCTTAATGATTCAGCATTTAATGAACCAAACAGTCCCTTAGGGTTATGAAAAACTTGGATTATTACATCCATAGTACCACACGAATTCATACCCGCAAACACTAATAGAGTAAGTCTTATATCTATATATATAATAAACCAAAGCATTTTTATGAAATGTCATAATATTATGCAATCTCTATTTTGAGAGATGCCACATAGGATGTGATGTGACAACTCTAGACCCATTAAAAAAAGAAAAGAATAAATATGGTTTAAATATGATTTAACATAATCTATTAAATACCTAATCTACTAAATATAAATATTAAAACTTTATTATTTTCTCTCTCATGTTTCATCTCATAACTTTTAAACGTTAATATCTTTTATATACGAGATTTTTTAAAGAAAAAAAATTACACCAAATTAACGAGAGCGTTTTATTATCTTTCCAACGAGTATCATAGTGTTATATAAAAAACGGAGAAAAAAACGACTATTTTTTGTAACCCGACATGTATTGTGTCAGGTTAGGAATTAGTTTAAAAAAAATTGTGGGTTTGGGTCGGACCTGGGATTAGGTGATACCCAACCCAATTACCTTTTTTTATATTAGAATATGATAACTTATGACAGATATTTGTTTAAAATAATAATAATAATAATAATATTAATTAATCATATATTGACAAGTCATTAATTATGTTGTCATATTAGATATTTTATTATGTCATATTAGATATTTCAACCCGATACGCTCTTCAACAGGTAATTGCTATGTTTTCTTTTTCTACCATATTCTGAAATAGCTTAAATCTTATTGTATGCAGTTGTTGATGTTGTAAGGTGAAATTGATCTTTTGGGATATTTGTTTAAAGTATCTAATGTAAGTTGATACATAGATGTCATTTTTATAGTTTAGATATTCTAATTTTATTCACTTTACTTAGATTTCTCAACACGGGACGCTCCCGATGTATAACCTAGTAGTAGATATGTACGTATATATATCATGAGATAAGAATGTTAAAGAGAAAAGCCATAGAAGAACACCCACCACCAAATTTTTTTTGACAAGCAATGAAGTATGTTACCTGTTTCGATCTTAAAGCCAACTCAAAAACTGTCTTGCAATATGAAATATTCGATGGCAGCGTAGACCCGATTAACACAACATAGTCTGGCCGGATGTAAGGCGGCCGGCTTACCAAGTGGCGGGTGTGACCCCATCTAATCTCAATACAGAGTCTCGTACCAGATTACCTTTTAATTAATCGTCCCAATTGTTATTATTACTTACAAGTAAGAACGGATTAAAATATAAGCATGCGTCTAACATAAACGTGGCTAAATAAGATGTGAATGAATGAATGGTTGCTAATTCAACGGTTTTGGAACCACACAAAGAGGTTTGGCCTTTGATAAGGTGATTCCAAATGTGTCAGTCATGTCCAGAGTGTCGTTTTTAATTTTTGTGTCGATATTCCAATCAAAATTATTGAGCAATGACCCCAACCATGATAGGGAGTAGGGACCATACGCATTGCAAGGGGCAAACCAGGGCATATCCTTCGTCCAGCACCTCACGAGATTAGATTTAAATTAGACCTGACAATTTCAACCTATCTAGTTATGTTTGGGTTGTTTTGAGTTTAAAATTTGACCTTGTGGGTTAAAATGGGTTTGGTATAATTTTCAAGAGGGTTAGGATGAGTAATTTTAATTGTAGGAAATAAGTAAGTGGGTCAGGATGGGTATGTCAAAAAAAAAAACAAATGGGTCAGGATGAGTATTTTTAAATAATCATATACAAATTTGAATTAAAACTCGCCCAACACCAAAAGCATTGATGCCTCATAGAAATCACTGTCATTAAAAACAAAAAAGTTATATCTTTTGCATTTGTTGATCACCCCAGTCGGTTCGAAAACCTTCGGGTCGTTAACGGACGACAATGTCGAAACAACACGGGTCGTTAACGAGACCGATCTCATCGAAACGGTTTGAGTCGTTTGGGGGTTTGATCGAGAGCAAACGGTCTGGGTTGTTGACCAGCCCGTTCGGATCGAAATGGTCTGGTCGTTGACGGGACCGGTCGGGTCAAAACGGTCCGTGTTACTAACGGGATCGGTCAGGCCGAAACGGTTCGGGTCGCTAACGGGCACGGTCGGGTCGAAACAGTACGGGTCGCTACGGAACGGGTCTGGTTGAAATGGTCTGGATCGTTATCGGGCCCGGTCGGGTCGAAACGGTCCGGGTCGCTACCAGGGCGGGTGGAAACGGTCGGGGTCGCTACAGGACGAGTCAGGTTGAAACGGTCAGGGTCATTATCAGGCCCGGTCGGGTCGAAACAATCCGGGTCTCTAGCGGCCCCGACCAGGTCGAAACAGTCCGGGTCGCTACTGGATGGGTTAGATTGAAGCGGTCTGGTCGTTACCGGGCCTGGTCGGGTCGAAACGGTCCGGGTCGCTACCGGGCCCGGCCGAATCGAAACGGTCTGGGTTGCTACGGGACGGGTCAGGATGAAACCGTCAGGGTCGTTATTAGGCCCGGTTGGGTCGAAACAGTCCGGGTCG
Organism: Ambrosia trifida; assembly: GCA_028751855.1. Lineage (NCBI taxonomy): Eukaryota > Viridiplantae > Streptophyta > Magnoliopsida > Asterales > Asteraceae > Ambrosia > Ambrosia trifida. The sequence goes on along the minus strand of CM054123.1, from coordinate 167,601,373 downwards.
CTAGCGCGCCCTGCCGGGTCGAAACAGTCCAGGTCACTACGGGGACGGGTCAGATTGAAACGGTCTGGGTCGTTACCGGACCCGGTTGGGTCGAAACGGTCCGCGTCGCTAGTGGGCCCGGTCGGGTCGAAAGAGTCCGGATCGCTACGGGACGGGTCACGTTGAAAAGGTCTGGGTCGTTATCGGGCCCAGTCGGGTCGAAACAGTCCGGGTCGCTACCGAGCCCGGCCGGGTCGAAATAGTCTGGGTCGCTACCGGGCCCGCCCGGGTCGAAAAAGTCTGGGTCGCTACGGGACGCTGTTGGATCAGTATTAAGCTGCTCTTTTATTTTGAACTTGCTAATTGACATTTAAGTGTTTGGCAAGTTCTTTGGTGAGTGTTAGCACAGCGGAATGTTTATAAGTTTATAGCTACACTTTGTCAACAGGAGTTATTACTCCCCCTGGAATCAAGAACTAATAAATGAGAAGTGTTTATTGAGAATCTAAGTATTGAATGAGAATGAAACACTTTGACAGATTCTCAGTAAACACGAAATGGAAATAACAATAATAAGAGTTGAAGGATTTCTTGTATTAAAATCAATGTCTAAAATAGAAGGATGAATCCTTCTATTTATAGACTTTACAAATACACGAACCTTGCCAAAAAGCAAGTTCAGAAACAAGTTGCAACAAGTTGCAGTCTTGGAACTTGTACATAAAGCAAAAAGAAATACTAAAGTATTAAACTACTGATATACAAAGGCGGTGGAAAAGATCTTCTTTAAGTACTGATGAATGACAAACTACTGATGAGTAGTTTGTCTTCAGTAGTTCATCAGTAGAAGTGTCTGGTTTGAACTTCAGAACTTCTGATGACTTCTTCTTCAGTACTTCTGAATCTCTTCTTCAGCAGTTTGATTCCTTGTCTTCTGCAGTTCCATACTTAGAGTATTTTGACAGAAAGTGAATTAGACTAAGGTTTGCAAAAGTGGTTTCACCAATCCTTTTTGTCCTAACAATCTCCCCCTGGATTGATGAAGCCAAAACCTTACTAATTCCTTATTGTTCATTTCTGTCCTTCACAATTTTCCATATTCCTTTGAACATGGAATTCTTGAGCTGGTTGAGTTGATCATCAGTAAGAGACCCTTTTCTTGGTTCCAAGTGTTGGATTGTAAGCAGGTCTTTGGTTGACAGTTTCTTCAGTTCTTTCATCGACCTATATTCCCTGCTTGTTTGATCTCTTCTTGTCACAAGTACTGAGTTGTTATCAGTAAAGGACCATCTGATGACTGGTACTTTAGACTTGTCAAAGTCTGCAGTGTAGGGAACCATGGTGGTACCCTGGGTTTCTTCTGAGTGTTGAATGTTTTCAACTTCAGTGACTCTCAGGTGGGATTCACCTCCTTGCTGTTGTTCCATCACATTAGGTATCTGAAATGTTGGCAAATGATGTTCAGTTGTTACCTTAGTATGCAGTTTGTCTGTGATGGTCCTCTGGATTTGATATGCAAAGGTGGAAGGATCCCTGAATTGTGTGAGCAGAGGCTTCTCTTCTATGTCAAAAACAGAATGTACTACTGTACTACCTTCTAGTAGTACCATTCTGAAATCAATCTTTACTTTTTCCTATGTCTTCTTTCTTTGGGTAGCTGGTCTTCTTTGAACACCAAAAGTTCTAACTACTGAAGTTGAAGCTTCAGCAGTTTGAAACTTCTCTGGATTAGCAGCCCTTGCAGCCTTGTATTTTCTGTATGTGTCCACCAGTCTTTCTTCTTTCCACTTGGACACTGAGGCTTTTGAACCATAACCATTGGCTACCAGTTCTTCTATCATCTGAGCTCTCTTGGCCTTGGTGTCTTTACTTGTTGCAAGTTTATCTGCAACAAGTTGAGCTCTTCTTGTCAGCTCTTCCACAGAGAGTCTCTTCAATGTATGGGCTTTGACTTTGCTGTTCTTCATAATGTAAGACATCAGTTGATGTCTTTTGTCTTGTTCAGCAATCTCATCAAGGCTAGCCTGCCTTTGTAGTTCAGCTTCATAAGCCTAAAGTTTTTCTTCATGGCTTAGGTCTAAGTCATCCCTTTCTTCCAGGTTTTTCCAAATCAGATCTTCTCTGGCCTTCTTTTGGGCTGCAACTAAACTCTTCTCTAGTAATTCAGCTGATTGAGAGATTGGAGAAGGGTTTAGCACAGTCATTGTTGTAACTGTTGTAGTAGGCCTGATAGGAGCAGTTGTTGGTTGAGTAGGAGCAGTTGTTCTGGAAGGGTCAGCAGTTTGAGTCTTGGAAGTGTTAACTTCTGATGGCTTGACAACTTCTGAAGGTTTGTCAACTACTGAAGGATTGTCTTCAGTACTTTCTGATTCTTCATCAGAACTTTGGCCATCAGAGGTTTCTTCATTATGCCCTTGGGATTCATCAGCCTTTTCAGCATCTTCTATTTCTTGAATAGAGACACCAAACTTTTGTGCCAGTTTCTCTTTTCTGGCTTGATCTTGTTGATCTCTAGCTAGGATAGCCACTCTTGCCTTTCTTCTGGCTTCAAGTGTATCCATAGGTACCTTGATTTTCTCCCCCTTTTTGGCTTTATCACCTTTGGAAGTTGAAGCTTGGGAGAAATGACCTTGAAGATGATCAATCTGTTTGCTGTTGTGATCAATCTTGTTGGACAGATCATTCATCTTCGTCTGTATCACTCCAAATTGGTTCTTCATGGACAGCTCCAAGTCAGCTGTGTATGTTTGGATGTGATTTTTGATGAGGGTGTTCATCATGTGATACAAGGGACCATCTGGGCTGCATAGTTGGTTCAGGTCTATGCTTGGTTGCCCAGGGAATTGGGTAGGCATTTGTAGTGAGGGGTGTGTTTTTGGTTGATCTCCTTGTTGTACAGGAGATGCCACTCTAGGGGAATCATGGATTGAGTGGGCTTTAACCTGAGATGGTGTGACTAGCTTCTTGAGCTTAGAGACACCAGGTGCAGGACCTTCACTTATAGCCGTCAATTCAGTAGTTTTGAGTGTTGAAACATCATCCAAATTAATGGAATCATCTGAATCCCTGATTACATCCTCAATGAGGACTGTATCAGTTACATCATGAGCTGAGCCCAACTCAGTTGTCTCATGTACCTCTTGTTCTTGGTACAGAGGATTTCCTACCTCAGGCATTAAGCCTTCATCAGTAGTTGCCAAAGTTGAGGTCTTAGCTGTTTTACTTCTGTCCTTAGGTCCACCACTGGATGGTAAATGAGTAGTAGCAGCCTCAAAAGTACCAAAGGTTTCTAAGTTTGGGCTTAGAGACCCTGGTTCATCCTCATCTCTTTGGTTAGGGCTATGAGTGTCCACATCCATGTCACTTTCTGAGTTTATGTCCCCTGTTTGATGTGGTTGATGGGGACTGACATGTGTTGATGGGACTTTCCCTTTTAGCCCGGAGAGAAGTTTGGCTATTTCAATGTCTGGTTCAGAAATTTTGGGGTGCTGGTTCAGTAGTTTGGGCAGTGGGTTCAGCAGTTTCAAAAGAAGAATCTATTGGAATAGTTTTTCTAAGTCTTTTTCTTTTGAAAAGGATAGTTATTGGTGCTCTTGGTGGGGTTTGAGATGGATGAGACTGAGAGGATGTTTCAGTCACATCTTTAAGAAGTGCAGATTGCACAGTAGTCTGTTCAGGCATCTCAACCTCCTGAACAGCTTTTCTTTTGGGTTTGGTGGGTTTTTGTTTTGTTATCTTGGGTTTCTTGGCCTTTGGAGGAGTAGGTGTCACACCCTCAAAATCCACTTGCGGAGTTTTACCGCGAGGCGCATGACAAACCAGGATCCAAACCAACGATCACAATAAACAACTCTAAATGAATATAAATGCAATTTCAAAACATAGTTTAAAAATCCCGTTTACAGCGGAAAATTATTCAAAAACAATATCTCAATAATGAAACAATAGTTCAACGTTCAAAAGACCATGCAACCCTAGTAAGACGCCGTGCAGACGCGTGCGCCCTAGTCCAGTCGTGCTACCTTAGCGACCTGAGAAAACATGTAAAAGTTTACGTCAGCACAAAAATGCTGGTGAGTTTACAGGTTTTGTATCCAAGTACCACGTCCACCTGTCCATACTATAATAATCGAAAACCAGTATACGCTAGCTAGGCGTACGTTTTGTTACTACCACGATTGGAAAACCATTACTAACGCGAATACCAAAAGTATGCCCGATGTAGTTCCTGTTGTTCCTGTTGTTCCTGTTTGAGACAATATGCACCCGCCGACCCTCCAAGTCGACGAGCGGGGTTGGTCACTCCCAATAGCGCTATTCACATTTCCCCGTTGTGCAAACCCGCACATTCATGGTTCCCCCCCGGGACTTCCAAAGATCGTGTAGTACACAATAGAAACCCATAGTATGACAGTAGTTACCAAATAATCGTTTTAACACATGTTTTCTCCCCCGAAATATGAAACCAGTTTAAAAGAGGGGCCGTAAACTCACCTTAAGTTGCGTTACTCCTTAACCCGAGTAAACCCAGCTGCTATGCTAGTCCCGTAAGCGGCGACCTAACATACGACAGTTACAAGTACTTAGACTAATAACCCGCAGGCTAATTAGTCCCTAGATGTCCAGACCATAACCAAGTTCATTTGAAAACACCGTGACTGTTTAACCGACCCAAAGTACAAGACTCGACATCCCATTGGTGACCCGAGACTCCCCGTGTTATGTTTACGCTCCAAAACATACAATAACGCAAGTACACTTAACATACGTTAACGCACAACAAGTTATAGCACATAGTTCACGTATCACCGGAATACATCCAAATATATGTTACCAAGTTATTTGACATGTTACGGGGTTCCTAGCATGTTACTACATGTTAAATCGGGTCTCGGAATGCTAATTTACACTTACAGCAGCAGTACATGCGATTAGGAAAAGTCAACTAGCAATTAGGTTGGTCAACTAGCAATTAGAAACCCTACTCGCCTCTATTATAGGCGATTAGGAGCTACTCCCCTGAACTTACTAGCAATTAGGGCTATTCACATGAACTTATAGGCAATTAGGGCTATTCACATGAACTTACTAGCAATTAGGGCTAATCACCTGATCTTACACAAGAGTAGGCCTCTACTCGCCTATATTATGGGCGATTAGCACCCTACTCGCCTATAACATAGGCGATTAGGAATGCTACTCGCCTGTAACCTTGCTGTTCCGGTTTTTCGCGCGTTTAACGCTCCAAATCAGATCCAGAACGTGTGTAACCACCCAATATCATCCCAAACACTATCCTAAACATGTTTAACCCAAAATCCTTCGTTTAACCTCGTATAATCAGTCCTGCATGCAACCAAGTAATCCAAACACCATTCACATAGCATGCAACATCATACTAACACGCGTAATCATAACCCTAATATCCAATTACTGAGATTCCTATTATCATAATATCAATATCAATACTGATCTATCATAATAACATATCAAATCATCATCATGAATCATAAAAACCCTAGCTTTCTAATCATACACACCCATAACGCATGTATACTAGTTATAATCCGATTAACAACCCTTATTGACGATTTTCAGAAAGCTTTTTCGTTTATGAACAGGTTTGGACCATTAGGGATTGATTAAAAACGTTTATAAAGAGTTATGGATGAAAATCAAACCTTAGGATTATGAAAATATGATGATTCAAGCTTGAAACCTTGAGTTTTGATCAAAAATCGCCTTCCAGAGGTTGTTTATGTGTTGGGGCGGGTTATGGGACGACTAGGGTTGGTATAATGAAGTTTAGGAGGTTAAGTATGGTATTTATAGTCGTTTTTAGTCGTCCAGCACGTAACTAGCGAGTATGCAGCAGTTTCAGGCGATTAGGGCTCCTAATCGCCTGAATGTTCATGTGATTGGGCCTATTCGCCCCTACTGTCACACGATTAGGGCCCTACTCGCCTCTAATGTTCCCTACTCGCCTCCCCTATAGGGGAGTAGACCTCCTACTCGCCTATAGGGGTTGGTTTTGTGCGTTTTGCGCGTTAAACCCCGTTTTAACATATGTTAATGCATATTCACGTACCGACAAGTCACATAATGATTGTAAACACATAACACAAGTAAATACACATATTTACACTCGTTCACCAATTCCCGGGACTCGAGACTCGTACGTTCCGTATGCCCTGACGATCCTACAAATCGTCACCGTTTGTACACTTGGTTAAGGACTGACATCTAACGAACCTCTAGACCAACATCCAATGATCTTCTAGACTAATCAATAGTTCCCGAACCATAACCCGACTTAACTAACCCAGTTAAGTACAATATACGCGTGACTCGCTAAGGTAGACTTTCATCTAGACAACGTTGTTAACCAGAATTTGCCGGGTGTCACATCATCCCCACGTTAAAAGAATTTTCGTCCCGAAAATTGCACAAGTACCAAAAGAACAAAAGAAATAACGAAGGAAGCAAAAAAAAGATAGAAACCAAAAGAGAGATTTACCCGAGTTGTCACATCATCCCCACGTTAAAAGGAATCTCGACCCGAGATTCATTCAGCTGCCGAAGAGACATGTCTCGACTCGAACGCTTCCTTAGGAAAAAGATGAGGATACTTAGACTTCATCTGATCCTCCCGTTCCCATGTATATTCCGGTCCCCGGTCCGAGTTCCACCGAACCTTAACGATACGAATCTTGCTGTGACGCAGGCTACGAATCTTGTAATCAAGGATCTCCACAGGTTCTTCCACAATCCGAAGACGATCATCAACCTTGATCTCTTCTAGTGGAACGATGAGAGACTCGTCAGCCAGACAATTCTTCAAGTTTGACACGTGAAAGACGTTATGTACGTTACCGAGCTCCGTCGGTAGATCAAGTCGATATGCCACCGGCCCAATCCGTTCCAGGATCGTAAATGGGCCGACATACCTCGGATTGAGTTTGCCACGCTTCCCAAAGCGTATGACGCCCTTCCACGGCGAGACTTTTAGAAGTACCTTGTCATTGACTTGGAATTCCAGTGGTTTGCGACGCTGATCAGCATAACTCTTTTGCCGGTCCCGTGCCGCCGCCAACCGATTACGAATCTGTACGATCTTTTCCGAAGTTTCGTACACTAGTTCAGGCCCAGTGAGTTGACTCTCACCCACTTCAGCCCAACAAAGAGGAGAACGGCATTTCCGTCCGTACAGTGCTTCGAACGGAGCAGCCTTGATGCTCGTGTGATAACTGTTATTATACGAGAATTCTACTAACGGCAGATGAGCTTCCCAACCCTTTCCAAAATCGATCACACATGCCCGCAGCATGTCTTCTAAAGTTTGAATCGTACGCTCACTCTGACCGTCAGTCTGTGGATGATAAGCCGTACTCATGTCTAGTTGGGTACCCAAAGCCTTGTGCAAAGACTTCCAGAAGTGAGAAGTAAAATGGGAGTCACGATCCGAGATAATAGAAACTGGTACCCCGTGCTTAGAAACAACTTCCTTCAAGTAAAGACGAGCCAAACGATCCATGGTGTCGGTCTCCTTAATAGCAAGAAAATGAGCTGATTTCGTCAACCGATCGACAATCACCCATATCTTGTCGTTCCCGCTTGGTGATTTAGGAAGTTGTGTGACAAAATCCATAGTAATCCGTTCCCATTTCCATTCCGGAATTTCAGGTTGTTGCAAGAGACCCGACGGTTTCTGGTATTCCACCTTGACCTTAGCACAGGTCAAGCATTTGCTCACGTATGAGGCTATGTCCGACCTCATGTTTGGCCACCAGTAAAGCACCTTCAGATCTTGGTACATCTTATCCGAACCAGGATGAATAGAATACCGGGACTTATGAGCCTCATCAAGGACAAGCTCCCGTAGTCCCCCGAATAAAGGAACCCATATACGTTCTGCGAAATAGTGCAGGCCATCAGGCCTTCGCTCTAGGTGCTTGTCGGCACCGTGCATAGTTTCAGCTTTAAGGTTTTCCTCCTTCAAAGCTTCTAGCTGGGCAGAACGGAGTTGATCAGGTAGCGACGAATGGATGGTGAGCTGCAACGCCCGAACACGACGAGGTTTAGTTGATTCCTTCCTGCTCAAGGCGTCTGCTACAACATTCCCCTTGCCAGGATGGTACTTAATAGCACAATCATAGTCGTTCAAAAGTTCGATCCAGCGACGCTGCCGTATGTTCAAGTGTTGTTGGTCGAAAATGTGTTGGAGACTCTTGTGATCGGTGTAGATGGTGCATTTGGTACCGTACAAGTAATGTCTCCAAATTTTCAACGCGAATACCACGGCACCCAACTCCAAGTCATGAGTTGTGTAGTTCTTCTCGTGCACTTTGAGTTGACGAGAAGCATACGCAATCACTTTCTCGCGTTGCATCAACACGCAACCGAGTCCATGAATGGAAGCATCACAGTAAACAACAAAATCATCAGGACCCTCAGGTAAAGACAAAATAGGAGCAGAACATAGTTTAGACTTCAGTTCTTCAAACGCTGACTCTTGTGGTTCACCCCAGTCGAACTTCCTATCCTTCTGAGTGAGAATGGTGAGGGGTTGAGCAATCTTCGAGAACCCCTGAATGAAACGACGATAGTAGCCCGCAAGGCCTAGGAATTGTCGCACCTCAGTTGGCGTCTTTGGTGCTCCCCAGTCCTTGATCGCTTCGATCTTAGCTGGATCGACATGAATCCCTAGTTCATTAACCACATGTCCTAGGAATTGAACTTCGCGTAACCAAAAGTCACACTTTGAGAACTTGGCGTAAAGTTGTTCCCGTCGCAAAAGTTCCAAAACTAACCGCAGATGTTCCCCGTGTTCGGTCTCGTTCTTGGAGTAGATCAGAATGTCATCAATAAACACAATGACGAACTTATCCAGATATGGTTTACAGACGCGGTTCATCAAGTCCATGAAAACTGCCGGTGCGTTCGTGAGACCGAAAGGCATGACCAAGAATTCGAAATGGCCATAACGTGTTCGAAAAGCAGTCTTTGCAACGTCAGCCTCCCTGACGCGCAGCTGGTGATAACCGGACCTCAAATCGATCTTGGAATAATAACTAGAACCCTGAAGCTGGTCGAATAGATCATCAATACGTGGAAGAGGATAACGGTTCTTGACGGTCAATTTGTTCAGTTCTCTGTAGTCTACACACAATCGGAAACTCCCATCCTTCTTCTTAACAAATAAAATCGGGGCTCCCCAAGGGGAAGAACTTGGTCGGATGAAACCCTTGTCCAAGAGTTCCTGTAACTGACTAGACAATTCCTGCATCTCAGGAGGTGCAAGACGGTAGGGGGCCCGAGCAATAGGAGCAGCCCCTGGTACAAGATCAATACCGAACTCGACTTGACGATGAGGAGGAAGACCAGATAAATCATCGGGAAAAACATCAGGAAACTCGCGTACCACCGGAATGTCGTCAATCTTCTTCTCATCAACAGAGGAAACAGATAAAAGCGCCAAAACAGCTGGATAACCCTTTCGAAGACACTTAAGGGCTTTCATGCTAGAGATGATGTTTAGCGGAACACCACCCTTGATACCGTACACAGAAAGGAATTCTCCATCAGGGAGAGGAATCCGAATAACCTTATCGTAACAGACAATCTCCGCGCGATACAAAGATAACCAATCCATTCCTACCACAACGTCAAAACTACCCAAAGGTACCGGCATAAGGTCGATGGGGAACGATAAACCCGACAACTCTAATTGACACTCCCGAATGACACTAGTAGCTTCAATCGTTTTACCGTCAGCTAGCTCAATAATATACTTGGTCTCTAATGGTACGGGTACTACATCTAGCAGTCGACTAACATCCATGGATACAAAACTCTTGTCGGCACCAGAATCAAATAACACGCTAACAGAACGATTATTGAGAAGAAACGTACCGGTGACTGTGTCAGGGTCCTGTCTAGCCTCAGCAGCTCCAATGACGAAGGCACGTGCATTTCTGCCGCCGCCCCCGTTGTTCCCATTCCCGTTGTTCCCACCCTGCTTCAGTTTTGGGCAATCCTTCTTGTAATGCCCAGTGTCACCACAGTTGTAGCATCCTTGTTTCCCTGTAGTCCCCTGAGTAGTCGGAGCTGAACTGTTAGTCGGAGCCTGAGTCGATGGAAGTGTAGCCCGACAATCCTTAGCATAATGCCCTGTTCGCTGGCAGCGGTGACAACGGTTACTGTCGCAGTTCCCTTGATGATGGCGTCCACACTTGTTGCATTTGGGCAGTTTTCCCGCATAACCACCCTGCTTGTTACCCGAAGAAGATGAACCCCCATTATCAAACCTTTTACCCTGTTGTGCAGACCCAGATCCTTTCCCGTCATTTTCCCACTTGCGCTTGTTGTTCTCTGGAGCCTTAACAGTCGAACCTTTCGCAGGCAAAATCCCCTCATTCACCTTTAAGTTGGTCATCCTATGGGCCGATCGGACTACCTCTGCATACGTAGGATGATTTCCCGCAGCCACTAACCCTGCAATTTCCGGTACTAACCCCGAGACATAGTGTTCAATCCTACGGTACTCTGGCACGTGCAGATCGGGACACAACACTGCCAACTCATTTCTCCTCACAGTATACTTCTCGATTTCCGACCCAGTCATCTTGAGGTTCCACACCTCATGCTCCAGCTTCTGTACCTCTTCCCTCGGACAATACTCACGCTTCAGCAACTGCACAAAGTTCTCCCATGGCATAGCATATGCCTCCCCAATACCCATGTTCTGGGTGATGCCATTCCACCAAGTCAATGCCACGTCCTGAAATAACGCAGCCGAATACTTTACCCGATCTTCTGGGAGACAGTTACACATCAGAAATACTGACTCCACTTTATCCAACCACCTAAGCAAGCTCACTGCACCCTCAGTGCCAGAGAATTCCTGGGGCTTACAGTCCCGGAACATCTTGTAGGTGCACATGGGTGGGGGTGGGTCAACAGGACCACCTGAAATGAAACGTATGAGAAACCACGAATAACGTAAACAAGGTTCACCAATGAGGCAAAGAAAACGGATAAAACAACTTACCACCACCGTTGTGCCCTAACTGAAAGGCAGCTTGGAGCAAGTTGTTCAGATCAGCCTGCGATAGGTTAATACCTCCACCACGACCACCAGCACCACCGCGACCACCACCACGTCCACCATTGTGACCACCTCCACGTCCTCCACGCACTCCAGACATGATTCTGGCAGAAAGAACGAGAAAATTTAGTTTCGCAGTTAAAGATAACCACTAATGTTCACAAGATCAAAGCCAGATCCAATCCAGGACTATCCCCTCAAACCCAGAGCTCACTAGGGCTTCCATGCATTTCGTTTTATGATTTTGTGTGCACCCAAAATGATAAAACGCTCTACATGGTCCTCCCAGTGTTCTCCTAGTTCAAAGTTCAAATCACCGAACATAGACTCTTAGCTACACACCGTAATACTACGGTAGTTTATGACAAGTGTTTCTATTGGAGTGCGAAAGGGAGATGTCCGAGCCTTGGACAAATCTCAAGAGCACACGAGTTACCCCAATAGACTACACTGCCTAGATAACAAGTAACCCAACCTAAGATAGAACGGATGATGTAACGTAGAAAGACCAACGATTTAGAGACACCCCGACAAGACCATACGTAAACCACTATAACGTTTAGTACCATGTGATCGTCTAGTGTGTGCGACTCGGCTATAGACTAGACTCTACATGCAGTTCTAGTTCACTATAACCATTGGCTCTGATACCAATCTATCACACCCTCAAAATCCACTTGCGGAGTTTTACCGCGAGGCGCATGACAAACCAGGATCCAAACCAACGATCACAATAAACAACTCTAAATGAATATAAATGCAATTTCAAAACATAGTTTAAAAATCCCGTTTACAGCGGAAGCTTATTCAAAAACAATATCTCAATAATGAAACAATAGTTCAACGTTCAAAAGACCATGCAACCCTAGTAAGACGCCGTGCAGACGCGTGCGCCCTAGTCCAGTCGTGCTACCTTAGCGACCTGAGAAAACATGTAAAAGTTTACGTCAGCACAAAAATGCTGGTGAGTTTACAGGTTTTGTATCCAAGTACCACGTCCACCTGTCCATACTATAATAATCGAAAACCAGTATACGCTAGCTAGGCGTACGTTTTGTTACTACCACGATTGGAAAACCATTACTAACGCGAATACCAAAAGTATGCCCGATGTAGTTCCTGTTGTTCCTGTTGTTCCTGTTTGAGACAATATGCACCCGCCGACCCTCCAAGTCGACGAGCGGGGTTGGTCACTCCCAATAGCGCTATTCACATTTCCCCGTTGTGCAAACCCGCACATTCATGGTTCCCCCCGGGACTTCCAAAGATCGTGTAGTACACAATAGAAACCCATAGTATGACAGTAGTTACCAAATAATCGTTTTAACACATGTTTTCTCCCCCGAAATATGAAACCAGTTTAAAAGAGGGGCCGTAAACTCACCTTAAGTTGCGTTACTCCTTAACCCGAGTAAACCCAGCTGCTATGCTAGTCCCGTAAGCGGCGACCTAACATACGACAGTTACAAGTACTTAGACTAATAACCCGCAGGCTAATTAGTCCCTAGACATCCCATTGGTGACCCGAGACTCCCCGTGTTATGTTTACGCTCCAAAACATACAATAACGCAAGTACACTTAACATACGTTAACGCACAACAAGTTATAGCACATAGTTCACGTATCACCGGAATACATCCAAATATATGTTACCAAGTTATTAGACATGTTACGGGGTTCCTAGCATGTTACTACATGTTAAATCGGGTCTCGGAATGCTAATTTACACTTACAGCAGCAGTACATGCGATTAGGAAAAGTCAACTAGCAATTAGGTTGGTCAACTAGCAATTAGAAACCCTACTCGCCTCTATTATAGGCGATTAGGAGCTACTCCCCTGAACTTACTAGCAATTAGGGCTATTCACATGAACTTATAGGCAATTAGGGCTATTCACATGAACTTACTAGCAATTAGGGCTAATCACCTGATCTTACACAAGAGTAGGCCTCTACTCGCCTATATTATGGGCGATTAGCACCCTACTCGCCTATAACATAGGCGATTAGGAATGCTACTCGCCTGTAACCTTGCTGTTCCGGTTTTTCGCGCGTTTAACGCTCCAAATCAGATCCAGAACGTGTGTAACCACCCAATATCATCCCAAACACTATCCTAAACATGTTTAACCCAAAATCCTTCGTTTAACCTCGTATAATCAGTCCTGCATGCAACCAAGTAATCCAAACACCATTCACATAGCATGCAACATCATACTAACACGCGTAATCATAACCCTAATATCCAATTACTGAGATTCCTATTATCATAATATCAATATCAATACTGATCTATCATAATAACATATCAAATCATCATCATAAATCATAAAAACCCTAGCTTTCTAATCATACACACCCATAACGCATGTATACTAGTTATAATCCGATTAACAACCCTTATTGACGATTTTCAGAAAGCTTTTTCGTTTATGAACAGGTCTGGACCATTAGGGATTGATTAAAAACGTTTATAAAGAGTTATGGATGAAAATCAAACCTTAGGATTATGAAAATATGATGATTCAAGCTTGAAACCTTGAGTTTTGATCAAAAATCGCCTTCCAGAGGTTGTTTATGTGTTGGGGCGGGTTATGGGACGACTAGGGTTGGTATAATGAAGTTTAGGAGGTTAAGTATGGTATTTATAGTCGTTTTTAGTCGTCCAGCACGTAACTAGCGAGTATGCAGCAGTTTCAGGCGATTAGGGCTCCTAATCGCCTGAATGTTCATGTGATTGGGCCTATTCGCCCCTACTGTCACACGATTAGGGCCCTACTCGCCTCTAATGTTCCCTACTCGCCTCCCCTATAGGTGAGTAGACCTCCTACTCGCCTATAGGGGTTGGTTTTGTGCGTTTTGCGCGTTAAACCCCGTTTTAACATATGTTAATGCATATTCACGTACCGACAAGTCACATAATGATTGTAAACACATAACACAAGTAAATACACATATTTACACTCGTTCACCAATTCCCGGGACTCGAGACTCGTACGTTCCGTATGCCCTGACGATCCTACAAATCGTCACCGTTTGTACACTTGGTTAAGGACTGACATCTAACGAACCTCTAGACCAACATCCAATGATCTTCTAGACTAATCAATAGTTCCCGAACCATAACCCGACTTAACTAACCCAGTTAAGTACAATATACGCGTGACTCGCTAAGGTAGACTTTCATCTAGACAACGTTGTTAACCAGAATTTGCCGGGTGTCACAGTAGGTTTGGAAGATGAGGGTTCCATGGGGACTGGTTCTGGTTCCCCTTGGTCATCTTCTGGCCAGGCAACCTGTTTGTTGTGCCTTGAGTATGCTTGTGAGGTTAAGGGTTTTAAAATTTCAATTTTACCCACAAGCACCTCATTACCCAGTTCAGATATTATGCACTGCATAATGAACCTTGGATATAACAAAAACTTTTTCTTAGTGTTATTGTGATGTAACACCAAATCATTAAAGAAAAGTTTTGATGCCCTGAAATTTGTTTCATTCACAATAGAATGAAAGATTGGTTGAAAGGTTGAGGGCATCTGGTCATAAGACCCAGTTTTAGGACTCAAGCACATAATAATATAATGAAAGAAAAGTTTATATTTTGGTTCAAAATACTTTTTAAAGATTGTAGCTTGTGAGAGAGTACCTTGATAACCACACTCAGTCATGGTTAGGTGGATAGCAGAGTTGTCAAACTTCTCAAGGGCATTCACATCATTCAACCCCAGTCTGTTTGAGAGTATGGCCTGTGTTATGGCCATTTGTCTTCCTCTAATTGTTGAGTTGAGGGAGATAACTTCATCATCCACCATCACTGTCTCAGCATTAGCCCAGAACTCATTTAGAGTTTCAGGATGAATTGGTGGGTCTATGGTGAGAGCGGTGAAATATTGGGATTTGACGACGAGATCAATGATCTCATCGTATTGGGACCAGCCTTCTTGTTTTTCTAAGTAGGCTCTGAGATTGTGTCCCTATTTGAGAACTAAAGCCATGTGGTTTTGTGTGTGTTGATGAATCGAACAGTGATTTTGTGTTGCAGGTTCAGGGGTTTGAGAGCTTTCTTTAGAGAGAAGGAGGGAATTTTTGTGTTTGAAAGGATAAGTGTTGAAAAAAGATATTTATCAGAAGTTTTTAACCGCTTGGATCTTCTTTATTAGAAGTTTTTAAACCGCCTAGGTTAAAAAGCTCTTTATCAGAAGTTTTAAACCGACTAGGTCAAACTTCTGATGATGGGAAAAGTCAGATTTGCCCTTTTTGACTAAACTGCTGATGAAGGATTATCTTCATCAGTAGTTCCCATTTTCTCTTCAGTAGTTTTAACAGCTGATGAGAAATACCTTATAAATACTTTTATTCATAACTTCTGAAGTTTATTTTATCAGAAGTTATTCACTTTTCAGAAATTATCCCCATACTGATAGGGGTGTTCAAAATCGGATAATCCGAATTTCGGATATCCGAATTTCGGATAATCCGAAATTTCGGATAGTCAATATTGAGATCCGAATCCGAATCCAAAATTTCGGATATCCGAAATTCGGATATATCCGAAATTTCGGATTCGGATTCGGATCATCCAACGGA
Source organism: Ambrosia trifida (assembly GCA_028751855.1). Classification (NCBI taxonomy): domain Eukaryota; kingdom Viridiplantae; phylum Streptophyta; class Magnoliopsida; order Asterales; family Asteraceae; genus Ambrosia; species Ambrosia trifida. Next base: position 167,585,698 of record CM054123.1, on the reverse strand, counting down.
TAATCCGAAACTTAAAAAAAAAATTAAAAAAATAATAAAAAATAATAAAAAAAAACTATAAAAAATGTTCTCCTTTATGCCTAAAACGTGAAGGTATTAAAAAAACAAAAATCGAAGTTACATAAACGAAATTTGAAGAACAAATATATAAAAAAAACTTATTATTTTGATGGAAGGGGGCTGTGGAGGTCGGATACGAGGTGGACGGGGGCTGTTATAGAGGAGAGAAGAGAGAGCAACATCTATGGATTAGAGGAGTATGGACTTAGAGTTAGAAGGATTAAGGATTTAGGATTGTGTATTGTGTTATGTAGTGTATATAATATTATATATTTATATATATATATATTTTTAATATTCGGATTCGGATAATCCGATTATCCGAAAATTTTCAAAATCAGGATCCGAATCCGAAATTTCGGATAATCCGATTTTCGGATATCCGAAAATCGGATTATCCAAAATTTCGGATAATTCGGATTCGGATTTTCGGATTTTTCGGATTCGAATTTTGGATTATCCGATTTTGAACAGCCCTACATACTGATGTTTTGTCCATCAGTAGTTTCTCTCTTTTCAGAAGTTTTTCAAGTGTTTTGAAAACAGATGTAAGTGAAAAACAAAAAAAAAAATGTGAAGAAAAATAAATAGAAACACTTACAAATTTAACATCCCTAGCATGGATACTAACTTCTGAAATGTTGATGTGTCAAGGGGTTTAGTGAAAATGTCAGCTATTTGATTAGCTGTTGCTACATGTTTCACTTCAATCTTGCCTTTTTCATAGCAATCTCTTATGAAATGATACCTGATTTCAATGTGTTTAGTTTTTGAAAACTGAACAGGATTTTGAATGATGCTAATGGCAGATTTGCTGTCTACAAGCAATGGTGTCTTGGTCTCTTTGATTCCATAATCAAGAAGTTGATATTGGAGCCATTGTATCTGTGATGTACAACTTGCAGCTGCAATGTATTCAGCTTCAGCAGTTGAAGTTGCAACAGATGTTTGCTTCTTTGATTGCCAGGACACTAGACAGTTTCCCAAAAATTGACAACCACCAGATGTTGATTTTCTTGACATTTTACACCCTGCATAGTCACTATCTGTAAAAGCTGATAACTTGGTATTGCTTGAAGCAGGATACCAAATTCCAAGTGTGGGAGTTCCTTTCAGATATCTGAAAATTCTTTTGACTGCAATAAGGTGTGATTCCCTAGGAGCTGATTGATATCTAGCACAGACACATGTTGAAAACATAATATCTGGTCTAGAAGCAGTTAGATATAAAAGGGAACCTATCATACATCTATACATCTATACCTGTTTTCCTTGATCATATGGTTCAACTTGTGTGGTTGGTGTCATGGGGGTGGAACATGATTTACAGTCTTGTAAAGAAAATTTGTTTAATAATTCTTTAACATATTTTGATTGATGTATAAAAGTTCCATTTGTTTGTTGTTTAATCTGCAGTCCCAAAAAGTACTGCAGTTCCCCCATTGTACTCATCTCAAATTTTGATTGCATGAGTTTCTTAAATTCTTCACACAATTTTGTGTTTGTTGAACCAAAAATGATATCATCAACATATATTTAAACAAGTAAGATATGATTTCCAACATGTTTTATGAAAAGAGTTTTATCAATGGCACCTCTTGTGAAGTTATTTTTGAGTAAAAAGGTTGAAAGTGTATCATACCAGGCTCTTGGAGCCTGTTTGAGCCCATAAAGAGCTTTGTCTAGTTTGTACACCCACTCAGGATGAGAAGGATCCTCAAACCCAGGTGGCTGACAAACATACACTTCCTCTTTTATCTTTCCATACAAAAATGCACTCTTGACATCCATTTGATAAACTTTTATTTTGTTGGAAATGGCATAGGCCAGAAATAACCTGATGGCTTCAAGCCTTGCAACTGGAGCAAAGGTTTCATCATAGTCAATGCCTTCTTCTTGAGAGTAACCTTGTACTACCAGTCTTGCCTTGTTCTTTATTATAATACCAGCTTCATCTTGTTTGTTCCTAAAAACCCATCTTGTGCCAATTGGTTGCTTGTTTGGTGGTAAGGGACAAATTTCCCATACCTGTTGCTTGTTGAATTGAAGCAATTCATCTTGCATTGCCTGCACCCAATTGTTGTCTTTGAGGGCTTCCTGGTACTTCTTTGGTTCCAACCGTGAAATAAATGTTGAGAATAGACAAAAGTTGGAAAGTTGGTTTCTTGTAAGAACACCTGATGCAATGTCACCCATGATTTGATCAAGTGGATGATCTTTATGTTCGATCAGTTGTTGTAAACCACTGACAGGTGTTGGTGGCTCATGTTCTTCAAACAAACTACTGAGGTCTATTATATCTGGTTCAGCAGTTTCAGTGTCTTCAGTAGTTTCAGGTGCTGAAGCAGATGTTTGAGTTTGGCCTTCAGTATTTGTTGAATCAGAAGTTTGTGAAACTTCTGATGGTTTTGAAGTTGACTTAATGACTGTTTGAGGAGTCCATGGTGCTGGATCCTCATCCTCAAACCTTTGATCACCATAATAAGTAGGTTTGGATGAAGTGACAGTCTTTTCAGGTTCAAAATGAAAGTTGTCAAGGTCAAAGAGTTCAGTAGGATGTGCTGGAATGAGAGTGTGTTTTGACTCATTGAACTTGACATTCAGTGTTTCTTCTACTATCCTGGTTTTTGAGTTAAAAACCTTGTAGGCTTTTCTAGTTGATGAATAACCAAGAAAGTAACCTGAGTCAACTTTGGCAGCAAACTTTGAAATAGATTCCTTGATGTTCAAGATGAAACATTGACATCCAAAAGCCCTGAAAAGGGAGATAAGGGGCTTCATGCCATGAAAAACTTCATAGGCAGTCTTTGAATGTCTCTTGACAACAAGAACTCTATTTTGAACATAACATGATGTGTTAACTGCTTCTGCCCAGAAGTATAAAGGTAGGCCAGAATCAGCTAACATTGTTCTTGCTCCTTCTATTAAAGTTCTGTTCTTCCTTTCTACCACACCATTTTGTTCAGGAGTTCTGGCAACACTGAATTGTCTAATAATCCCTTTAGACAAACAGAAGTCATTCAGAGTTTTGTTCCTGAACTCTATCCCATTATCACTTCTAATGGTTTTGACAGGTAGAGAGTATTGTTTCTCTACTTGTAGAATGAAGAACTTGATGATTTCAGCAGCCTCATCCTTGGAAAATAAGAAGAATACCCATGTAAATCTTGAGTAGTCATCAATGATGACTAGGCAGTACTTCTTTTTACCAAGGCTCATGATCTTTACAGACCTAAATAAGTCCATATGGAGTAGTTGAAGACATGCAGTTGTTTTTGATTCTTCAATAGACTTATAGGAGGACTTATGCTGTTTACCCTTTAAACAGGATACACAGTGTTCTTGACACTGGTATACTTTTAAGGGTAGACCTCTGACCAAGCCCATTTTTGTGACTTTATTTATGGTTTTAAAGTTCACATGGCCAAGTCTCCTGTGCCAGAGATCAGTTTCTGAAGTTGATGCCCTTGAGAAGAAACAGGCAGTGTTGTTCAGTACTTTGTCTTTTTCAATGTCCACTGCATAGACATTGCCACATCTTTTGGCAATTAAAAAAGTATGATCTTCAATGATCTTCTCTATCAACTTCTAGCCTTCTGGTGATATGATCTTGCATGCTGTCTTTGTGAAAAAGGAAGAATATCCTTTATCACACATTTGTGACACACTAAGCAAGTTGTACTCAAGGTTTTCAACCAGATTGACCTTGTCAAACTGTATTTTGCCAGAGGAGACATTGCCATGTCCTAGCACATATCCCTTAGCATTGTTCCCAAAGGACACAGATCCATCTCTTTGACTAATAAAATTGTTTATCAGGTATCTGCATCCTATCATGTGCATTGAGCCTCCACTGTCTACATACCAAATGCTATTCAAGCCTCTGGAAACTCTCTGCACAATATAGCAAATTAGTTAGATTTAGGAACCCAAGCCAGTTTGGCTTTGGGTTTGCTCTTGAGAACATTTACAGTTTGTTCTTGACCAAGTTTAGAAATCCATGTCTTTTTGGCAATGGATTTTGCATTAAGTACAATGGTGGTATCCTTTCGAGGACCACCATCAACTTTGGTCATCAGTAGTTGTACCATGTTCATAAGATCTTTAATCTCAGCAGTTTGTGAAACTGCTGATGATTTAGCTCTAACTACTGAAAGAGAATTTTGAGAAAAAGACTTTTGTTGAGATTTTTTCTTTTTCTGAGAAAGGGTTTTTGCTGGTTGTTGTTTCTTGGAAGAAAAGGTTTTTACATAATCATTTTTGATTTGTTCCCCCACAACCAGTTGTTGATTTTTCTTATTAAACTGAATACCCTTTCTATATCTGCAAAATTCTGTTTTGTGGTTGAACAGACCACAAATTTCACATTCTTTTGTCTTTTCTTTCAAAGACAAATCTCTGACAGTTTTGATTGGTTTTAGGTCATCAGTAGTTTTCAGGTTCTCAACTCCTGATGTAGTTGAAACTGCTGATGACTTAAAGTCAGATTTAATCAATACTTCTGAAGAACTTTCTTTGTGTGATTTTAGAAAGTTTTCATGGAAAGATGTGCATTCTTCCTCTTCAGAAGTTTCACCTGAAACAATTTTTCTCCCATCTTCAGTAGTTTTGGGAGAGAAATCTGTTGGTGTTTCAGTGTGATTGTACCCTATGCCAAACCTAACATTTGAAGCACTTTGTTTGTTTAGCAATAGTTGGTACCCCTTACAAGATTCCACCCATTTTTCACATGTGACCTTGGTGTCAGCAAGCTCTTGTCTGACATTTCCTAGGTCATTAATCATTATTTTGATTTGTGCTTGGGTTTCAATAGCAGAGTTAGTCAATTTAGAAACTTCTTTTGTTTTTGCAGAAAGTTTTCTTTCTAAATCACATTTTATCTGAGTGAGTTTTCTCTCAGAATCATTAGCTTTTCCTTGTAAGTGCACATTTGTCTCTCTTATGAGAGCAAAAGATTCTTTGCATGAATTTGAACATAATTTTGTCAAAGATTCTTTTGATACCTGTGACAAGGCAGATTTTGAGGAGCATCCCTCAAATGCCATTAAGGCAAAGTTCTTTCTGCCATTGTCAGGCTCTCCCCAGTTGATGTCAAACATTTTGTTGTCTGCATCAGGATTGCACTCTGTGGTGTCAAAAGGAAGACTGCTCCAGTCAACATACCCTGAGGTAAATAAACTTTGTTGAGAGGGTTGTTGTTGCTGTGGAGGTTGTTGAGCAGCTGGAAAGGGAGGGATTGATTGTTGGCTCTGCATCTGTTGAGCAGGCATCTGTACATATTGTACTTGTGGCACATATTGGTGTTGTGGAGCTTGTGCCTGTACAAAATGTGCACTCCCTTGTGTTCCATTATTCCTGTTATAATTGGGGTTAAAATTGTTTCCAGACTGAGATTGGTTAAAGCCAAAGCTTCTACATTCTCTAGCAAAGTGTCCCAACTTTTGACACTTATGACATCTAAGTTTAGATTTGTCAAAACCAATTTTTGTAGAACTGTTAAGTCCTGGAAACTTCCTTCCTGACCTTTTGTAAAATTTATTTGTTTTTAAACTTAACATGGCCAGTTGGTGCAAAATATATCCATTTCTTCAAGGTCGTCACTGCTAAACTATTTAAGTCATCCATGATAAAACACATGTTATCAGCAGTTTGACCAAATTCATTATTGTCATAACCTGGGAATGATCTTTCAGATGAGATCCCAGCAGTTATGTCAATGTGGTCAAAAGATCCAAAACTATTTGAACAAGTTGGTGAGTCTTGTCCCAATACTGCTGTACTACCAGGTAGATAGTCATCAGCAGTTTTACCAGAATTTTGTAACTTTTTCTTTTGATCAATTTCTCTCTCAAAAGTAAGTAATCTCCCATGAAGTTTTGTAAGAGTGAGGGAGCTAAAATCTGGTGAAGATCTTAAGACTATTGAGTATGTTTCCCAATTATCAGGTAAAGACCTTAAAAATCTATGAAGCATAGATACAGTTGTATAGGTCTGACCATTTAGTTTTAGCTCAGATATTAATGAGGAAAATCTTTCAAATTGCTGAGTTAAAGTTTCCCCATTAACGTGAGCAAAAGTTTCATATTGTTGAGCCAAGATTTCTCTGGTGTTGGCAATCACCTCTTCAGTTCCTCCAAACTGTTCTTTTAGGCAGTCCCAAAGGTCTTTGGCACTATCACAATGTAATAGGCCAGAATAGATTTCATTTGGGAGTGCCATTGCCAACATAGAAAAAGCTTTTGCATCAAGCTCAAGTTTTAGGAAATCATCATCAGTATAGTCTTTTGGTTCTTTTGGAATCTCTTCCTTAGTTTCAAGATTTATGTTTACTGGTTTATGAGGACCATATATCACAGATCTCCAACAACCTGTGTTGGTTTGTGACAAGGTATGTGCCATTCTCTTTTTCCATATGTTATATTCATTTCTTAAAAGCATGGCAGGTTTAGTGGCAGAACCAGTATTATGAGGATCCATTTTAAAGAGTATTGATTTGTCAAATATCTCTTAAAGTGATGGATGTTGATAAAAGTGAGCTTATAATCCTTTATTGAATATCAACAATAGCCTGTGTCTGATTCTCAATTTGTTAGATTGATATGTGATCAGATAAACCAGTGCTCTGATACCAATTGTTGGATCAGTATTAAGCTGCTCTTTTATTTTGAACTTGCTAGTTGACACTTAAGTGTTTAGCAAGTTCTTTGGTGAGTGTTAGCACAGCGGAATGTTTATAAGTTTATAGCTACACTTTGTCAACAGGAGTTATTACTCCCCCTGGAATCAAGAACTAATAAATGAGAAGTGTTTATTGAGAATCTAAGTATTGAATGAGAATGAAACACTTTGACAGATTCTCAGTAAACACGAAATGGAAATAACAATAATAAGAGTTGAAGGATTTCTTGTATTAAAATCAATGTCTAAAATAGAAGGATGAATCCTTCTATTTATAGACTTTACAAATACATGAACCTTGCCAAAAAGCAAGTTCAGAAACAAGTTGCAACAAGTTGCAGTCTTGGAACATGTACATAAAGCAATAAGAAATACTAAAGTATTAAACTACTGATATACAAAGGCGGTGGAAAAGATCTTCTTTAAGTACTGATGAATGACAAACTACTGATGAGTAGTTTGTCTTCAGTAGTTCTTCAGTAGAAGTGTCTGGTTTGAACTTCAGAACTTCTGATGACTTCTTCTTCAGTACTTCTGAATCTCTTCTTCAGCAGTTTGATTCCTTGTCTTTAGCAGTTCTATACTTAGAGTATTTTGACAGAAAGTGAATTAGATTAAGGTTTGCAAAAGTGGTTTCACCAATCCTTTTTGTCCTAACAGACGCGTCAGGTTGAAACGGTCTGGAGCGTTACGGCGCTCGGTCGGGTCAAAACGGTCTGGGTCGCTACCGGGCCCGGTCGAGTTGAAACGGTTCCGATCGCTAACGGGCCCAGCCGGGTCGAAACGGTCATGGTCGCTAGCGGGACCGGTCAGGTCGAAACAGTCCGGGTCGCTACCGGGCCCGACCGGGTCGTAGTGGTCCGGGTTGTTAACTAGCCCGATAGGGTCGAACCGGTCCGGTTTAAAATGAAATATTTCGGATCCCTTAAAATTTTATTTTTAAGTTTATTTTTGTTTTTTTTAATTTTAAATTTGTTTTTTTTTCTTTTTTATTTTTTTTACTTTTTAAATTTTTAATTTTTTATTGTTATTTTAAGTTTTTTTTTTAATTTTAATATATTTTGATGTAAACCTATCATAATCCAAAACCTTGATGTTGATTTTGTATTAAAAACTGAAACTACGCAAAATGATATGGAAAATAACAAAGTAGGTGTTAATTTTATAAGCAACAAAGAAAAAATTGAGTGAATTAAATGAGTAGGGTATATTCTTGATACCTTTGATCGGGGAAAAGAAAGGAGCAATGGTTAGAATGGGAGAGGATATGAAGAAATGAGAGGATATTAGAATGGGGGAAAGTGGAAAAAGACACAGTAGGGAGAATATTATATTGATAAGATTATAATAGGAAGCGGTTATAACGGTAAATGTCAAATAAAATTAAACGGCCGTTAAGTGTTCGTTAAGTTGATAATTGTTATAAATATATAATATAATACAATAAGCTAGCGAAAATACAAAGAGAAAGAACCCCTACGCTTGTTATGCAATTAGAGATTTTACGTATAAGAGTCATCAATATTAATGGGAATGTTTATAAAAACTTGTATACCACTACTTATGAGTCATAAAGTGGAATGGACCCAACGTAAAGCTTTGTGGCTGACGAACACAGCTATGTTCGAAATGAGAATCATGGGGAACAAAAAAATATATTGGAGAATAAAGAAAATTGTGGTGTCCAAGAAAATTACAAGGAGCAGGATATAACGGATCGAAAGTTACAATGGGCAGGATACGCACAATCCTTTAATCATGCTTGGGAGAATGAAACACACGCGCCAAAGAAGGAGATGGGCTTACCAGAGGTTACTAAGAAAGAACAGATTTATTTTTTCGGCTCAACGAGTGGAGTGGGCCAAAATAGCGTGAAAACTTCTAGGAAGCGGTTCAGGCGTATGAGAAGCCAAGTCAAGACTGAAAGGAATGAGGTGGTGTAGCAGGTGGGGAATCTCGAGAGTATGGGATACGAGTAGAAAATATACGATGTAAAAGTTGTTTATTCAGGGTAGTTTGTTGGGTGTTTTACATTGTGTTAGTTTCTCACTTATACAATGTATGTTTATTTTGGGAAAAAAAAGAAAAGGGCTGTGTATCTTGTCGTTTTTAAGTTGACACATGGATAGATGATGTGCTTATGAGTTATGACCCCGTTAAAAAAAGGTTTAATATGATCACTGGGTTTATATATAGTGACTTGCTCACTTTCCTTTCTTTAAAGTCACAAGAAGCTATTAACGTGAATTGAAAAATGGAATTCCAACTTCCAAGCTTTTCTCTCTATCTTTTGATTGCTACCCTCATCATCCCCTTCATCCTAACCTTTTGTTTCAGAAGCTTCAAAACACATGGTACCGACAGAAACCTTCCTCCACAACCATGGAAACTTCCTTTAGTTGGCCACTTGCATCATCTTTTAGGAGCACAACCACACCATGCTCTAGCTAACTTAGCCAAAAAACTAGGACCAATCCTACACCTACAACTCGGTGAAGTCTCCACCATTGTTATCTCTTCGCCTTCATACGCCAAAGAAATCATGAAAACCCATGATCTATCTTTTGCAAACAGACCCAAGTTTCTAAGTGTTGAAATCCTGTCATACAATTACACAGATATCGCGTTCGCCCCCTATGGCGATTACTGGCGAGAAATGCGAAAGATATGCGTCTTGGAGCTTCTAAGTTCAAGAAAGGTTAACTCATTTCGATATATTCGTGAACAAGAGTCATGGAACCTTGTGGAATCCATAGCCATGCATGGATCAAAACCAATAGATCTTACTGAGAAAATCTTCACCATGATGAACACAATCATATCAAGGGTTTCTGTTGGGAGGATATACAAAGATCAGGCGCGGTTTATTGCGTTGATCAAAGAGGGCATAACGTTGATTAATGGTTTTGACGTGGCAGATCTATTTCCTTCTATCAAAATTGTGCATGTAATTACTGGCATTAGGAAGAAGTTGTTTAGGGTTCGCAATGATGTTGGTGAGATTCTTGACAACATTATCCATGATGCCCTAGAACGACGACGTTCAGGGGTTCAAGGTAAGCATGAAAGTGAAGCCCTTATTGATGTTCTATTGCGGCTCAAAGATGAAGAGGATGGTGGGCATCAGTTTCCGTTAACTTATGACAACATCAAAGCAATTATCATAGTAAGCATTTGATTATTTATCCTTTTTAGAATACTAGTAGGAACCCGTGCGTTGCGGCGGGGCTGCACCCGTAAACTTTTTTTACATATATAATAATTTTAAACTAAAAGTTATAAGGTATTTATGGACGATTCATTATGGTGATACTAAGTATGTAGGAAGCAACAACCTAATATTTAGTTATAAATTATTTAGTATCCATGAGTTCTTGAGTACCTTGAATAAGTTTGTAAAACTACCGTTTGATACTTTATATAATTGTGTGATATTTCGACATTTATAAAACTATGTTGTATATAAATAAAGCTTTATAACATAGAGTTTTAAAATGTAATACAGAGTTAAAAATGGTGTAGTCAAAAAATTCAACTCCTAGTAAGTTCTATAGTTTTTTTTCACTGTATGTAGTCTATTTAACAAGTATTGTGTTTGTTATGTTCAACCGGTTGGTTATTTCTGCAAACTGAAATTAATTATATTAATAAGTTGAATTAAATTGATAAGAATTGGGACCACCAATATTAAACTGACCCGAGTCCATTTAGACTAAACTCTACCTAAAAACTTTGTGTTGGATTGATGGCGTGTTAATTCACATCCCTAGTTCCATGTCCTGAACATATAGTTCTGATTAAAAGTAAAACAAAAAAATGAGCCTATGTGCCAAATCCAATTGTTAAAAAGGTTTGCACATGTAACGACTTATAGAAAGTTATTTGGAAAATACTGTATAGTTAGATTGAAGCCATACTTGGTGGTTAGGAGGAATAAGATAATTAAATCAAATATCTAATATCAATAAAAAAGATATAAAACCCCAAATGCTACATGATAAGATTAGCGAGTCTTAGGGAAAAGATACCATTATATACAACACAAATGTCTTGTATCAATTAAGTTGATGCGTCTGTTTGAAAACACATTCTCTTTAAATCTCTCATTGTTTTAATTTCCTACATAGAAATTTTTACTTAACAATAATAGAAGACCGAAACTCGAGAAAAAAAAAGAGCAGACCATTAGATTGGATATATAATGCCATACCATATTGTTTAACCATCTCTAGTCCCTGACTTGGCTATCTCCTTTGGGTCTTACAAAAGATGATCAACAAAGAAACTTCACGATAATTAATTTAAATCTCAAATATTTTACAATTTATCAAATGAAGTTACTGAGCCAATACAAAGTAAAAGCGTATGCCAAAGTTCAATATTTTATTGGAAAAAAATAATGCAATACATACCGTTTTAGGCTGATGACCCAGACAGAAAGCTTTCGTCTTTGTCTCCTTTTCACAAATCATAATCATTCCATTTCACGCTCGATATGCTTGTGCGCATCCATTAAAGCCTGCTAGTAAGAGGCACTAACCTATGTTCACATGCTTCGTCCTCCCTTTTCAAAGATAAATTGGAAGAATATTCTATTTCTCTATGGTTGGAGATGAGAAGAATGGGAAGCATGTAATTTATGAGACATGAAAAGGTGAGGATACATATACACTTCATGGACATTCAAAGGTCATAATATTAAGCATTCAATTAAGATTTATTGTGTTTTATGAGGGTGAGTTACATTTTGAGATGGATATAAAGTATTTATTAGTTACATATACAATTGGCATTGAATATTGTACAAGAGAGCATAAAAGGAAGAAATTGGACAAAAATTATAGATTTATACTAAGACTCTTGATATGCCATCTTAAAAAAGATGTAAATTTACCTTCTTAGCCATTAAGCACCCATTATATAGTAGTATAGATGAGGAGTGGGGGGCTTGGACTGGGGTAAGAGTTACTATGTGGTTAGACTATCTACAATGCTAAGGTTGCCCTTAGCCACCCTTAGCTGGTTAGTCAGCTGGCATATCATATCTTTACAAATCATTTTTATCTCTAAGCATACAAAAATCTTAATATATCCTTACATTTTCCATATCATCACCCATTTTTTCTTTAAATTTATTCATTTAAATAAGTTGTCTACATAAAGTTAAATTAAATTAAATTTGGCACAAAAACAAAAAATACAAGTCCTTGCGGGACACCTATTATTTTTTGGATGTAATTTAATGGGCCCTTAATTAAGGATGCCCTCCACCTCATCTTGGATAGCACAAGTATGGCGCATTAAAGTTAGTCTTATAGCGGGCTCTACAACTCAAGCTTTCAAAAAGTACGAGAGTGTAGGGACTTGTGTTTGAGGATTAAGTTTTTTTTTTTTTATCAAAAAAAAAGTTCAATTATATTAACTAAAACACATTAAAATAAAAAATATGACGTTAAATTATAATAAAAGGACACTAAATACAAAAAAAAAAATAGAATAAACTAAACTAAAAAAAGACATCGACTAAAAAAAGAGACTAAAACTACATGCTATATCCAGCGGTTGTGTTTCCGGCATCGGTTTTTCTTCGTGTGACCTCTTTTTTTAATAATATTGTTTGCCAACGATCCAATATTATTTGGCTGTTGTATTTCCGGCAAGGTATCGGGCAAAGACGTTTAGGATATGGTAATGGGTTGTTGATGAGGCGTTACCGGAACGGAGGATTCGTCAAATGGAAAATTTGTCTAGAAATGGCCGCGTATATATGATGTTGTACCCGCTAGCTCAGGGCAGGGTGAATATATTTGATGCGGACGATTATGAGGCAGGCAGTTTGGTGGCGGACTAGGACTCGGGTTTTTAGTGTTGGTAAACAGGTTGTTTTTGTCAAAACATCGATTGTTTGGGTGTAAACCACAACTATTTTAAACTAACATTATCCTACGACAATAAGGCATTCCAAAAATTCACCTCATACCCCACTTTTAAAAAAATAAAATCTATACATATAATAAACCAAAGCCATTTTAATGACATGGCACTCAAGTAGACATTCTCTTCCTTGAGTGTGCCATGTGTCAATCCATGTGGCATTGAGATATTTTAGGAAAAAAATAATTTAAAAACAAAATTGGATTTTTCACCCTCATGTTTTATCCCATAATTTTTAAACGTTAATATATTTAATATACAAGATTTTTTAAAGAAAAAAAATACACCAAATTAACGAGCGTTTTATTATCTTTCCAACGAGTACCATAGTGCTATATAAAAAACGGAGAAATTTTTTTGTGGGGTTTTGTTCATACAGAAAAAAAAAACACAAAGTGTTCAGGTAAATCATTAATCATGTATAGGCAAGTCACTAATTATGTTCAAATCAGTAAATATGAATTTTTTTTTTCAACAGAGCCGAATATGTTAATAGAGTTATATGTTGTTTTAAGTTACGTATCAATATTAGTATGTTAGAGTTGTACATTTGTTTAGTCTTTAGGATAGGTGTTAATATTAGAGTTTCATTAAAGTTCTACATTCTTTTAGGTTAGGTGTTAGCATTGGAGTTGTACATTGTTTTAGGTTAGATATTAATATTAGAGTTATACATTAATCTATTTCATATATAAAATTGATGTATCATATTAAATTTCTCAACCCGGGACGCTCCCGGGGTATAATCTAGTAACAAATAAACAAATAAATTAATAATACGTGTGTGTAGTAGTTCCAATTTTGCAGGTTTTGGACGTGTCCGGACAACCGGACGTGAAGGTTGGTTTGCTATTCCAAACCTTCTCCTGGAATGGTTAACAAGTTTGGAATGGGAGGTTTGGAATTCCATGTCCGTCCAATCTTAACCATTTTGGATGCTCTGATTTCACAAATTTTGTTGTGAAGTAACTAGTTAATGCGGTAGGAAATTGAATATCGATCAACGGCTGATATTTTAGATATAGGTTATCGCGGTGGGCTATCAATATTTTAATATCATACATAATTTAATACACACACACACACACACACACACATATATATATATATATACTAGTTTATACACCGAGAGCGTCTTGGGATAGACAAATTTAATATAAAGTGACAAAATGTGTGTACCATAAAATGAATAGACCATTTTTTTCAGTTTTTTTATTCTTGTAAAGGATCAACACTCGATAACTCATAAAACCTACTTCTAACTCTACTACCTCTTGCTCGAGTGAAGTCTCTATGCCTATACATGATTAATGAATTACATGCACACATTGTGTTTTTTTCCTGTATGACAAAAGCCCACTAAAAAGTCTTTATCTTCAATTTTTTGTATTACACTATGGTACTCGTTGGAAAGATAATAAAATGCTCGTTAATTTGTTATAATTTTTTTTAAAAAAAAAATATCGTACATAAAAGTTATTAACGTTTAAAAATTGTGAGAGGAAATATTAGAGACAAAAAGACTTTTGGAGGGAAATAAGGGGAATTAATGGATCACCTATTGCCATGTGTCACTCAAGGTTTTTTTTTTTTAATACTATACCTAGTGCCATGTGGCGCACTCAAAGAGGGAGGATACCCGAGTGACTGACATGAAACTTTAGTCATGTTCCTTGTAAGAACATGCAAGGAAAAGGCGGTGGTGGTGATCGAACGGAGGTAGGCGGAAGGCGGCAGATTAGGGCCGACTAAAATTCTATAGAGGGAGGAGGAGGTGTTCATGTTTTATCAAAAGTGTGGCTAGGGTTTTCACCTTGAGCCTTCTTTTATAAAACATATTCTTACAATAAGCCCCCTTGTTTTATTTTTTAATACCTCCTTTATAATAAACTAATTTATTATAAAGTCCTCGACTTATTATTTCATAAATAATATCCCACCTACACGTCAACTTATCTGATTCGTGTACCAACATGTAACTCTTTGGATCGTATCGGGTCGGGTTACGTTGATTTCGACTTTAATTACTATCGGGCATCCTATATGTCCAACAATCTCCCACTTAGACGATTTTAATTAAATGAGTCAACGTGCGCAGAGTTGGACGCCTAGCTACATCTCACTGCACCCAACACAGTATGACACTTTACAGTCATCAACTAATTCTTTGAGTTCAAGTAACGCTTTACATAACCAAATACTATAGCCGTAATAATTCTATCAATAAGTCCCTTCTGTATAGACATTCGTTGATCGTAAGACATGGATCATTCATTCTTATATAGTGATCGACCATTCTATATTCTCGTCTTTAATTCAATGTGGTCTAACGAACTGCCTTTAGTCCGAGCGTGGCCACGCGTTTATACTAGTTTGAGTTAACGAGGACGCCAGAATGTCTAAACTTCTAATCCTATAGAAGTACAGAATTCCATCAGTGTGATACAACTCCCACTTAATCTTGAATTTCTCCCAACGCTACCCGGATTTCTACCCATGTTTCAGGATAGTGTTAGACAACATCAAAGATAGTCCTTCGTCATTTTAGTTTAATATGTGCCTTAGGAAAAATGACAGATTGAACATATCAATATCACAACATCTCATGACACAGATCCATGGACATCGTTTTGAAGCGAGTTACATCCAATCATTCCCTAATGATATCCGTGAATTATGATTCTCAAACCATTGAGTTATTGATGTCATGGATACAACCATCTCAATTCACAATAGTCTTACATTCAAATTCATTCCAATGTAATTTGATGGACTACGGATATTTTAGAATACTCTTATTCAAGGATTTAAACATACAAATAATGAACACAATCACAAAATATTTAAATTTGCATTTAACCCATTAAATCAAATAAATATTCAATGTAACTGTTATAGTTCAAACTAAAACACCAATACTAATTACAGATCATGCCCACTGTCTAGCAACTCTAAGCCCTATCTTTCCAGCATGCTCCTCATGATTATCTTGAGGTAAAGGCTTAGTAAAGGGGTTAGCTAGATTTAGATCTGTATGAACTTTGTTTATGACGATGTCTCTACGCTCTATTACCACTCTAGTATAGTGGAATTTTCTGAGTATATGCCTTGTGGTTTGATGTGACCTTGGTTCCTTCGCAAGATCAATGGCACCAGTGTTGTCACACAGTATCTCGATTGGTTTCTTTATGCTAGGCACAACATCGAGATCAGTAATGAACTTCTTCATCCAAGCAGCTTCCTTTGCAGCATCTGATGCGACATTATATTCTGATTCACAGGTGGATTGAGCAACCACACTTTGCTTAGAGCTCTTCCAAGTAACAGCCCCATCATATAACACTTAAATGACATCTCCTCCTCCAGTCCTCCATATATTAAGAACATTTCCTTAGTCCTTCTTAAGTACTTAACGATGTTCTTCACTGCAGCCTAGTAACTCTCTCCTAGATTCGGTTGATATCTACTCATCATGCTAAGAGCATACGAAACATCAGGTCTAGTATATAACATGGCATACATGATGGAACCAATAGAAGAAGCATATGGAACTCTTTCCATTTTCTTCTTTTCTCTTCAGTGTTTGCACACTGCTTGCTATTAAGAATAGTTCTATGTGCTATGGGCAAGAGCCCCCTTTTGAGTCTTGCATTGATAAGCGTCATATGACCTTATCAATATATGTACATTGACTCAAATTCAATAACCACTTTGATCTATCTCTATAAATCTTTATTCCCAGAATATAAGCGACTTTACCAAGATCTTTCATTGCGAAACATTTACCCAACCTGGTCTTAACATCTTTAAGCATAGGGATATTGTTTCCAATGATTAATATGTCATCTACATACAGAATGAGAAAAGTGATATAGCTCCCACTAGATTTCTTGTTAACACATGGTTCATCTTCGTTCTTGATAAAACCAAACTATTTGATTTTCTGATCAAAACAAAGATTTCAGATGCGAGACGCTTGCTTTAATCCATAGATGGATTTATTCAGCCTGCAAACCTTATTAGGATTCATTGGATTGACAAAACCTTCAGGTTGAACCATATACACATCTTTCGGTAAGTGTCCATTAAGGAACGCGGTCTTGACATCCATTTGCCATATCTCGTAGTCACAATACGCAGCAATGGCAAGTAGAATTCTAATAGACTTAAGCATGGCTACTGGCGAGAATGTTTCGTCATAATCAATTCCTTGAGTCTGAGTAAAATCTTTCGCTATAAGCCTTGCTTTTTAGGTTTGCACATTCCCATCCATGTTAGTCTTCTTCTTGAAGATCCGTTTGTTTCCTAGAGTCCGACATTCGGTAGGAAGATCAACCAAATCCTAGACTTGGTTATCATACATACATGGATTGCATCTCCGCATTCATGGCTTCTCGCCATTTCTTGGATCCGAATCCAAGATTGCAGCTTTGTAAGTAGCAGGCTCAGCTTCATCAATCATGAAGATATCATCATACGTTTCAACTGCACGACGATCCCTAATACTTCTTCGAACACTTGGTGTTTCTGTTGTTTCTTGAGTCCTCTCAGGCTCAACTTCAACAACCTGATTGGTTACTTCTGGTTCTGTTTGAACCACTGGTTTAGACACTTGTGATTCTCGAATTTCTTCAACATCCACATGGTTATCTCCAATCCCTCATGCCAGAAGCTCTTCCTCCAAGAAAGTGCCTCTGCATTTAGTGAATATCCTATTTTCAGTGGGGTGGTAGAATAGGTAACCGATCCTTTTAGCGTATCCAACGAAAACCACATTTTCGCCTCTGCGATCTAGTTTATCTGAAGATTCTAGAGTGACATAGGAATTACATCCCCAGACTTTAAGATAGGATACATTAGGTTTCTTTCCATGTCATATCTCATAAGGGATTTTGTCAACCTTCTTTGTTGGAGCTATATTCACAAGTCTTGCGGCAGTTTCCAAAGCATAACTCCAAAAGGATTTTGGAAGGGTTGTTTGACACATCATTGATCGAATCATATCTAATAAAGTTTGATTTCTCCGCTAAGACACACCATTATGTTGTGGTGTTCCAGGGGTAGTGAGTTTTGAAACTATTCCACAATCCTTTAGATGGTCGATGAACTCCTGACTAAGATATTCACCACCCCAATCTGATCAATGCATCTTAATAGTTCTATTTAGCTGATTTTCTACTTCGTTTTCGTACTCCTTGAACTTTTCAAGAGTTTCATGTTTATGCTTCATATGATAAACATAACCATATCTACTGAAATCATCAGTAAATGTAACAAAGTATCTTTCTCCATGTCTTGATATTGTTCTGAATAGGCCACATACATCTTTATGTACAAGTCCTAACAGATCATTAGCTCTTTCTCCAACATTTGAATAACGTGCTTTTGTTAACTTTTCACTCAAGCATGATTTGCATTTGCCAAAGGACTCTGAACCCTTGGAATCTAGGACTCCTGCGGTCTTGTGTTGTTTAACACGATTCTCACTTATGTGACCAAGTCTACAATGCCACATATACGTATCATTAAAGTCCAACTTATTACGTTTATGGAAAATGTTGCATAATATGTTAACGTTTTGGATTTCTATCTCATAGTTCCCATTATTGGGTTTTACATCAAAGTAAAATATATCGTTAAAATAAGAAGAAATAAATTCACCATTAAAACGATTATTAAAACACTGTCCACGTAAAGTAGAAACTGAAACAATATTTCTAATCACACTAGGAATTTAACAAGCATTGTTCAAAACAAGTTCTAAACCAGAAGGAAGTAAAAGCACATATTCTCTTATCGCCTTCATAGCAACTCTTTGTCCATTGCCAACATGGACCTCCAAGTCGCCCTGTTTCAGCTTTCTAATCTTTCTTAGTCCCTGCAAAACATTACAAATGTGGAAACTACATCCTGTGTCAAACACCCATGTTTTGCTAGAAAAAGCAAAGATTTCAATAACATATATATATATATATATATATATATATATATATATATATCTGAGGACTCTGCTCCTGAAGCCTTGGCTTGCTTCAGTTTAGCTAAATACTTAGCATAGTTCCTCTCCCAATGCCTAGTTTCATCACAATGAAAACACTTGGCATCTTTAGGAGGCTTCTTGTTGGAAACAGGTTTACCCTTTCCCTTGACATAATTGCCATTTTTCTTGGTGTTAGGTTTCTTAACTTGACCCTCCATGATCATCAGCACTGGTGCAGTCTTGCTAGGTATATTCACCTCGGCAGTTTTGAGCATTTGATGCAACTCTGCAAGTGTCTTCTCCATCCAATTCATATTGTAGTTCATAATGAAATGATCGTATGACCTGGGCAATGAGTTGTGGATAATATTCCCAGCCAACTCATCGCTCAAGGGGGATTCCAGATGAGCCAAGTGATCAACATATGCTTTCATCTTTAGCACATGAGTGCTAACTGATGCATCCTCTTGCATACGAGTGGTTATGAGTAATCGCATCACATCAAACATCTCATGACGAGCCTTCTGTTGGAGCATTTCCACCAGGTGCTGATTCATCTCGTATGCCATCATCTCATCTGTGGTCCTTTAAAGTTCAGGGATCACGGATGCCAATATCATACATGAGACTTTCAAATAGTCAACAAAGTGCTTAGAGTAGTTTCTATAAGCAATTGAGTTCTGATGGATGGGTTCATCAGAGACTGGCGTTTCAAGAACATACAACTTGTTCTTCACCTGGAGAACAATTTTCAAGTTGCGGTGCCAGTACATGAAGTTGGACTGGTTCAGTTTGTCCTTCTCTAAGATGGACTTAAGAGAGAATTGGGAGGCGGAATTGTTTTCAGAAGACATCTACAAAGTTCAAAATTAATTTGTTAGTATTTTATGTTTTAAATATCCTAATTTATTTTATGATCCAAAAGCAAAAATTAATTAGGATAAGGCCCCGATTCATCAAGACACAGTGAACTGGCTTAGCACTATCCACTGGTATGATTAGGTAGGTAAAAAACTATTGTTAATTGTGTCGACTACACAACTTTCCATTTGGGGTTATCGCTTAAAAGCGATGTATGTTTAACCCCAACTATGCCCACTTGATGAACAAGCGATGTTTGGTCCTTTACTGTGAACTGTAACACCGGCCTATGTTACACAAGAAACTCGATGATTACCTTCTTTCACGATCAACGCCCAGATGCAGGGTTTAGCACTAACATTTTAGGTTCGATTTAGAATGAAGTGTTAACTTGTTAAGGGTGGCAGAAAACATCAATTTAAAATTGGGATTTATTTTAATATATAATATAATTATTTTGAATAACTCGTAGCATGATGCGAGTTACACAATAGTTTATAAAATTCAATTTTATATAATTCGTGATAATTTAAACTCCTTTCAACACTCGACATGGTATAGTTTTAAATACCCTATTTAAACTATGTTGGTCGTTTTATCGCGAATGAACTTGTTTTAATATTAATAAAACTCTTTGATTAAGTATGCTTTTTAGTTTTATAAAACTTGTTTTAATAAAACTGTTGTCATGATTGTGAATTTTTTTTTTTATTTTGGGTTATCTAGATTATTTACAACAAATAAAACACAATCACAAAACATAATAATAAAATTAAACGAATCGAGCCCCTAATAGGCCGCCCGTTTCGTTTTAGCCAGAAACGAAACGAACTAGTTTAAAGGGTTTCAAAAACTATTTTGATAACTCTCACTTGACCCGAGATCTCAATCTTCATGGAACCTGTTCGTCTTTTATCTTCATTTTGATCTTGTACTTGTATGATTACAATAAAAAATTTGAAAATACAATAAAACCAAATCTATTATAATCCTATCTATTACATCGGATCCAATATCCATAATAAAAAAAAATACAAATCAATAAAATAAAAACCATCATAAATACAACCATGACAAGGGTCAAAAACCTAGGGCTCCATTCACATCACAATCAATGATCAACTAAAAGCTTTTGATCTTTTGTCAAAATAAATAATTTTTGACAAATAAAACATAGATTAAAATTATAACTTTTACCATCTATACGCACGTAACCGTGGCTTTGATATCACTGTTGGGTAGCATAGTATCATGCACGAAGCAGAAGCGGTTTATATTTATTAACAAAATCGATTATATATACAATATATATGAGGGCCGATTTATATATATATAAATATATATTTAATTTTATTAATCCGATCAATAAAATATTCCTCATCAGGATACTGGTTGAACGCGTATAAACAAATAAATAATATAAACAACCATAGTGGGTTTAGTAATCAACCTTTGACGACTACACCCGAATTGTAACATGCGGGTTACAGCGAATCCTCGTTAGTAGGAAGTTCACAACCGAGCACGAACCAACCGAGAGCAACAACTTGCAAGGAAGAGGCGGTGATGGTGATTGAACGGCGGTAGGCGGAAGGCGGCAGATTAGGGCCGGCCAAAAATCTCTAGAGAGAGGAGGAGGTGTTTATGTTTTATCAAAAGTGTGGCCAGGGTTTACACCTTAAGCCTTTTTTTATAAAACATAATCCTACAATAAGCCCCCTTTATATCATGTAAAGGGCTATTCGGATCGTACAGAATCGGGTTACTCTAATTTCGACTTTAATTAATGCGTTCAACTCAGTAAAGCTATGTCAATCTCCCTTTATATCATGTAATATGCCTATCTCCCTTTATATCATGTAATTAGTTTTGATTACGTAGGAAAATATGCTTCAACTAGGACAAGTGTACATGTAGCTCATTACAATGCTATGTCAACATACCTATATTGAACGGACGCAAATATGACTTAACCCTAAAACTCATGCATGTATACGTCTCAGCGTGTACACCTCCTCATGTTTTCATATTCATTTTTTCTACGAGAATATATATATGTGTACATGTATATATGTATGCACTGGTTTTTATCCCGGGAGTGTCCCAGGGTTAAAAAACATAACAATTCTAATAATACCAATAATAATAGTAATAATTATTACCGTTGTAATTAAATAAATAAAAAAATAACCCTGCTATAAGTGACACCATGTGTTTCAGTGTTGCGCGATTCTTTCTCCTAGCTTCTCTTGATGAAGTATACATATGCATCTTTAAAAGAGTAAAATTCCAATGAAGGCATGACGATTGAGCTGAATTTCAAGATCGTAGATAAGAACCTGATTTAAAAGAAAAAACATTATTAATGAATGACCTAAACACTTTGTGTTTTTTTTCTGTATGAACGAAACCTCACAAAAAATAGTTGTTTTTTCCTCGTTTTTTATATAGAACTATGGTACTCGTTGGAAAGATAATAAAACGCTCGTTAATTTGGTGTAACTTTTTTCTTTAAAAAATATCGTATATAAAAGATATTAACGTTTAAAATTTATGGGAGGAAAATAAGAGAGAAAAATTTTAATTTGTTTTTAAATTCTTTTTTCCTAAAATAACTCAAGTTAAATTTAGTAGATTAGGTTTTATATTATTATTTATTTATTATTAATTTGCCACATGGCATGACAGATGACACACTCAAGGATGAGAATACCTCCTTGAATGCCATGTCATTAAAATGACTTTCTTAGGCCTCCATTGAATGACACCTCATCAATATTCAATTCTTTTATTTTAAGTTATAGATTATAGATGCATAAATATGTTGGTTAAAACACACACATGTGGTAATATTCTTTTTCATGCCTCGAGACAGGATATGATTGTAGCTGGGACAGATAGTTCTTCGGTGACGATTGAATGGGCATTGTCAGAACTAATCAAGACCCCTAGGGCGATGAAGAAAGCACAAGCTGAAATCCGACAAGCACTTAAGGGAAACATTATGATTGAAGAATCAGATATTCAAAAATTAAAATACCTTAAATTAGTGATTCAGGAAACGTTAAGGTTACACCCTCCTCTTCCACTTTTATTACCAAGGGAATGCTGTGAAACATGTAACATTAAGGGATACCATATCCCTCTACATACAAAAGTTATCATTAACGTATGGAAAATAGGACGTGATCCAGATTATTGGGATGACCCAGAGAGTTTCAAACCTGAGAGATTCAATGGGAGCTCATATGACATCAATAAGATAGATTTTGGAAATCTCCCATTTGGGACGGGAAGAAGAATGTGTCCAGGCGTTTCATTAGGGATGGCTAATGTGGAGCTTCCTTTAGCGATGCTACTATACCACTTCAATTGGAATCTCCCTAATGGAGCAACATCTAAAGATCTTGATATGAATGAGTCTTTTGGAGCCACAGTAACAAGAAAAAACCACTTGCTTCTAGTCCCAAGACCTTACAACACAAAATGATGGCTATTCTGAGAGCCATATTATCCGGCATACCTTTATGTGGATTTACGGTCACTTTCCGTTCAATAGTCTCATAACCTTATAATGCATTATTTGTAATAATATGGATTTATGACATCCTAATTGAATCTTTTGCAAAAATGGCATGATATACCAATTACAAAGTGCAATTGGTAGGCATTGGAGAAAATAATTGAAAATGGTAATGCCTCAAACCCATTTGGCGGTATCAAGCTACAACCAGCCAACCAAATCTTGCAGCTTGCAATGTCCAGAAAAGTAAGCTTGATGCCTCAAAACGGATTGGCGGTATCACCTTGATGCCGCTGACCGGATTGGCGGTATCAGCTTGATGCCTCAAAACGGATTGGCGGTATCACCTTGATGCCTCAAAACGGATTGGCGGTATCAGCTTGATGCCTCAAAACGGATTGGCGGTATCACCTTGATGCCTCAAAACGGATTGGCGGCATCAATGGGGGTTGCAGGTTTGCAAATTATTGGTTGGCAGGTTGTAGCTTGATACCGCCAAATGGGTTTGAGGCATTACCATTTTCAATTTTTTTGTCCAATGCCTACCAATTGCACTTTGTCAAACAAAAAGTATTATTTTTGCAAGAAATTCCATCCTAATTAGTAACATATAGTACTAAGTGTAATCATTGACGAATGATAGTTATATTTTAAGTTTTTGAGGAACGTTATCTTCAGCTAGACTTGTATAGTTATACCTTTAGCATGAACTTGGTGCTTGTATTGCAATTAAAAAAAACTGGTTTAAGCCAATGTTAGGCTTCCCAATCGATTGATGCCACGGCCAACATGATAGAGGCAAACGACGTGTCCTAAAGCAAACGGGTAGTAAACGGGTGATGCCGAGGTTTTATCCATAGAACTCCTTAACAAATTCCACTTTCTTAGTGTGAATAATAGGATCCTTGATTCTCTCCTTCTCTTGTCATTCGTTATATAGAATAATTACAATCCCTATTTTTGGGATGATTACAAGGATATTTGGAAACTATTTAAATTACAAATTAATTATACAATCATACTAAAGATAGGTTATCTATTACTTGCCCGCAGTCGAAGCCGGAGGAGACCAAAGGCTGAGACTGGCACGAAAATCTTCGAATAACACGCGCGGTAATCCCTTGGTAAATATATCAGCAATTTGAAAACGTGTAGGCATGTGTAAAACTCGAACTTCTCCTTTTTGAACCATCTCATGAACAAAATGTATGTCAAGCTCTATATGTTTGGTTCTTTGATGTTGTACCGGATTGCTTGAAAGGAAAATAGAATTGACATTGTCGCAATAGACAATAGTAGCATTGAGAAGAGGATATTGAAGTTCGAGAAGGAGATTCCGTAACCAGCAAACTTCTGCGACAACATTTGCAACGCTGCGATACTCAGCTTCTGCACTGGAGCGGGAGATGGTTGCTTGACATTTTGAAGACCATGAAATAAGGTTATCACCATAATAAATGCAGAAACAGCTAGTTGAGCGGCGTGTGTCGGGGCAACCGGCCCAGTCAGCATCAGCATAGGCGATGAGCCGAGGATCCTTAGAAGGACCAAGGGTAAGACCAAAAGTGCACGTGCCCTGAATGTAACAGATTATATGCTTGAGAGCGTTCCAATGATAGGTCTTGGGAGCATGCATATGGACATAAATTTTTTGAATTGCGTAGCTGATGTCGGGTGTCGTAAATGTTAGGTACTGTAAGGCACCTGCAAGACTGCGGTATAATGTCGGGTCATGAAAATCATTACCCGCGAGAGACCCGAGCTTTCCGTTTGTGTCAACTGGAGTGTGAACTGGTTTGCACGATGACATACCAGCACGTTCGATAATTTCTTGGGCATAGGCTTGCTGGGATAAAAATAAAGTATTGTTTTGTCGTTTAACAGAGATACCCAAGAAGAAGCTGAGCGGGCCAAGGTCCTTCATAGCGAAATCGGCTGATAAGTGTGACATGAGAGAAGAGCGGAGAGCGTCAGACGATGTAACAAGGATGATGTCGTCGACGTAAAGGAGCAAATGAGCATCCTGAGATCCGTTATGAAAAGTGAACAAAGAAGCATCACATTTACTATGTGCAAACCCCAATGTGAAGACAAAATCTGTGAAGCGTTGATACCATGCCCGTGGTGCCTGCTTCAACCCATATAAAGACTTTTTGAGCCGGCAGACATGATCCGGGAAGTCTTTATTACGAAACCCCATGGGCTGATACATGTATACTGTTTCATTTAAGTGACCGTGTAAAAAGGCATTAGTACTAATGGTTGCCGTTTTAACAACCGGACTGAAGGTCTCACCACAATCAATACCCACCTGTTGAAGGCGACCATCACAAATTAAACGTGCCTTATATCTTTCTAATGACCCATCAGATTTGTATTTGTGCTTAAATAACTACATGCTCCGGATGACATTCATGGTGGGTAGCCTCGGTGTTAATTCCCAAGTCTCATTCTTAATAAGTGGATGGTATTCGTCAGTCATGGCTTTATGCCATTCTGTTATGGACAAGGCCTCGGTAGGTGTTTTGGGTATGGGAATAATGGTGGTGGCGTTTAGGTTCATACGGGTTTGAGGTTTGGATATGCCATCCATTGCGCGGGTGCGCATGGTACGAGCAGGTTGGTGAGGAGGAGGTGGTGGGGCTACTGGTGGGTTGGGTGACGGTTCGGAATGGGTTTGAGAGGTGGAGGAGTTGGGTTGTAAAGGGGTTTGTTGGGCCGGATGGGGGTGAATGAGGCGGAGTAGGATATTGGGCCGGAAGGGTTTGTTGGGCTGGATGGTGGGATGAGGGTGAGTGGGTTGGAGAGTGTATTGGCGGAGGTTGGTGCGGGGACTGTGGGGCCGTTGGATAGTTTGGGCGAGTTTGGTGGTGATGGATCATTGGTCAGTTGGTTGACGAAAGGCAATAGGGCAGTGGGAAATTCAGATAGGAATTCATATGAAGGTGGTGGGGTAATGGTGTTGGCAAACGGAAAGGTGGTTTCATTAAATGCCACATGGCGAGAAATGATGATTTGTTTAGTGGAGAGGTTGAAACATTTGTAGCCCCGATGGGTGGAACGATAACCCAAGAATACACAAGGTGTAGAGCGTGTGTTGAGTTTGTAGATGGTGTTGTAAGGAGTTAACGGGTAGCAGAGACACCCGAAAACTCGAAGGTGGTCGTAGGAGGGTGTGCGGTGGTAAAGAAGTTCGGTTGGTGTCTTATTTTGTAGGTGTTGGACGGGTATGATATTTAAGAGGTAAGTGACGGTTTCGAGGGCATGGTGCCAAAAGGCGTTGGGTAGAGAAGCATGGGTGAGGATAGTGCGGATCATGTTGTTGATTGTGCGAATCATACGTTCCACTTTCCCATTTTGAGACGACGTATGTGTGCACGATCGTCTAAAAAGAATTCCATGGGATGAGAAAAAGTTATTAAATGATGAGTTTATGTATTCAGTCAGTGCCGTTATCACATTGAAAGGTTTTTATGGGTCGTTCAAATTGGGTTATTATTTGTTTGTGGAAGTGACAAAATGTGGAGCATACTTGTGATTTGTTTGATAACGGGTAAGTCCATAAAAAAATTAGAAACATTTAAAAATAAAATAAATATCTATGGCCATTACAACTCAAAAGTGGAGAGGTCCACAAGTCATTATGAATCAAATCAAAACAATTAAAAATACGAGTACTAGAATGAGTAAAGGGTAGTCTAATACTTTTGCCAAGTACATAGGACTGACAAACTGTATTATTAAAACTGGAAAAATTAACAAGACGATGTGACTTGAGAGATTGTAATGGTGTGCGTCCAGGATGGCCTAGACGTTGATGCCATAGAGAAGAGGTGATAGCAGCAAAAGTGGAGGGGAAGGTTGTGGTTCCGGGGCCAAGCACCAGGGGATAAAGGTCACCGCTGCTGTTGCACCGGAGGATAGGGATCTGGCTCTTGTAGTCCTTCACAAGAAAACCAAAAGGGTCAAATTCAACTGAAACAGAGTTGTCGATGGTGAACCGACGAACAGAAATTAAATTTTTAATCAGTTTGGGTGCATATAGGACGTTTTTAAGGACAAGTCGGGGGAAGGGTGGGGGTAAGGTTTGTTGGCCATGTTCGAGTACCGGGATGGTTGAACCTTCACCAACGACTATTTGTTGTCCCATGCAATTATAAGAAAAAGAATCGAAATTAACATGAGTATTGGACATATTACCTGTTGCACCTGTGTCCATGTAACCAGTTGGTTCTTGTGTGTTGTTCAGCGACATCGCTTGAAGGGTTTGATCAATATCGGTGGGAGTGTATGCAGTGTAGGGAGCCTAAGAGGGCTTGGATCAAAGTAAGCCCGCACCATTGTTGTTTGTGTTGGGCCGAGGAGAGGAGGTGGGGTATGGGCATGGAGGGGCGGCCCATGTAGAAGGGTAGGGTTGTTGGTATGTTTGTTGGTAATGGGCCGAATAATGGGGCCGTGGAGGCCAAGGTCCGTAGGTAGGTGGAGGGGGCCAGTAGGGAGGATAACAGGGCCATTGACTGTACGACAGCTGACCACGTCTGCGACCCCATTGATGGCGGCCACGTCCGCGGCCTCAGGTTCGGCCCCGCCCCCTGGCACGGTCATAAGTGGGTTCGGTTTCGGTTTGGGAAGGGGTGGAGCGGGATGAGGTGTTAAGGGCAGTGCTGGATTTTTGAGAGTTGTGAAGGGCTTGTTCCTCTTTTTGAGACTCGACAATGCAAAGCTTAGAGCGAGCCTTATAAAACGGGGGTAGGGGTTCTTGGCCTTGCAGTATGGTACCGATACTTTCGTATTGTTCGGTTAGCCCGACGATGAGTTGTAGAACAAGGTCATCATTGTCGATCGGGTGACCGACACTGGCAAACTGATCGGCTAGGGTTTTGAGTTGTTAGCAATAGGCGTTCATCGATTGGAAGTTTTCAAGGTGGGTGTTGGTAAAACGGTGGCGGAGATGGAGAGCACGGGCGCTCTTGTTATCTTGAAAAACATCTTCTAGAGACGACCATGCTTCGTGGGCGATTTTGTTTTGTCCTGGTTCAATCACCGTGTGAACAAGATCTTGGAAGATCGTTCCATACATCCATTAAAGGACAATGGAGTCGAGAAGTTCCCAAGTCTCATCGGTGGAAGAAGAAGAAGAAGCCGGGGTTTTGTCTTTGTCCATGGCAGCGGGAGGTACGGGTGGTGGGTGGGGAAGAAGGTGGTAATAAACCTGATAAGCCTTGCAGTGAATTTTAAATAGTTCGGACCAGGAGGGCCAATGGGCGGTATCGAACTCGAGTTTGATTGGGATGAAATTGGTAATATTTGAGACGGTAGTGGCGGGATGGATTTTGTCCATGGTGAAGGTAGTAAGGTGGGCCGAAGGGTAGCAGGAGGTGGCAGGGAATGTGTGTGGGAGTGAGGGAAGGAAGAAAAGACAAGAGGGAAAGGGTAGGGATCGAAAGAAGCTGCGATCAGTCAATAATGACTGCCGCCGGTCAGAAGAAAGGCTGCGATCAGTCAAGGATGACTGCCGCCGCCGCAGAAGGAGGTGAGGTAGGGTTTGGGGACCTGGTATGATATTAGCACTAAGTAGACATTACTATCAGGGTCTGTTTGGTATGGGGTAATGGAATGGATGAGGGAATGGAATGGACGATGTCACACCCTCAAATTTCCACTACGGGGTTTTATCGCGAGGCGCATGACATACTAGGATCCCATAGCCATAAGTCATATGAACGAACTCTAAATGCCCAAACCATTTAGTTCGTTTTCAAAAATCAAGTTTAGTTAAGCTGCGGAAGCGTAAACCAAATTTAAACCTTTTAAAACCATGCGCAAAACAACGCGCCCAATTTAAAACCATATGAAAGAAAACATAAAAGCATAATATGTAATTTAGGTGTATGCCCAAGACCCCAAATGCAGTGAAGTGTGCAGTGCTTTCTAATCCTGGCACCAGAAGCTAACTACCTGCAAAAGCATGTATATCGTGGGTCAACAAACAATGTTGGTGAGTTCACTAAGTAAAGTAAATGAGAATGTAAATGCGCTGGTTTCCAAAACCACGTAAACAAGTAATTGAGTTGGTTCCAAGAACCGTGTAAACACTAGTTCATCGCATGTCAAGGGTAGCTAACCCATTCATGATAACTAACACCGATATACCGAACTGCTAATGTACGTGTAGCCACAAATGTGAGCCGCATGCCTTACATCATTGCCTATCAACAATGATAAAATCTGTTAAGTTATATTTCACTCCCGCACTCCCCGAGCCGGTGTGAGGTTTGTTAGACCTAATAGCGCTATCAACTAATAACCCGCTTGCCATAACCCGGCAACTCATTCGGTATGTGAAGGACTTACAGATGATAGAGTTGGTTTAGTTCATCAAGGACACAGTTTGCGAACTAGCAAAAACCGACCCACACAAGGATCCATAGCATCCCAACCCGGGATGTGTAAGTAGTCCCAAACCGGACTAGAAAATAGTAGTCCCAACCCAGACTAGAAAATAGTAGTCCCAACCCGGACTAGAAAAAGTTAAGTACGTTGTCTCAACCCGAGACGCATGCTTTTGAGAAAAGAGTAGTGAAACTCACCTAAGGTTGCACGTGAATAATCCAAATTCCTCAGACAGAAATGAGCTACCGACTCCCTATTACAAATGTCACTAGGTGAGTATATGTGCATAACCAACACACCATACAACTCGTTTGTCCAAGACTTTTAAAGTTCAAACCGTGTAGTGACACCTAATGACTCTACATGCACAAGTAACTCCTACGTATCCCGTTGGTGATCATATTCATTATTATCAGTTTTTTACCTCATACACATCTCATATAAGTATTCATGCAAGTTCATGTCAAATACATACCATATAAGACTCCAAATAGTCACGTAAACATCCCTTACACAATCTGCGTTTTCAGGGCAGATTGTACGATGTGAAAAACGAATTATTTAAAATTCTTAACGAACGAATTAAACTCCCAAATGTTACTGAATATTCATTGGGATTCATTTAATAACCCATATTTTTGTTTTGTCTCACAACAAAACACAAAAATTATTAAAATTCGTACAACACAACTATGTCCAGAAAATTTTCCACAGCGGGTCAGTTTAGTAGAAAAATTCCCAAAAATTGTGTATTGACCCAAACGAGGTGAATCCAAATGGGAAAGCCAAGGTTTTCCAATGTTGACCTACTATCCACATTTCATAACTTAACCCTTTGTAAATCTCGAGTTATGACCGTTTAAAGTTGACCCAATTTATAATTCCGAAAATTTGATATGACCTTTAAACTTATAAAATCATGAATACATATCAAAGCAAGTCCAAAACGCATGATTTTGGACTTTTTGAAAAGCTAACATCAAAATTTATGTTTTAGGGTCAGAAAACAATCAGATTACACCTTTTAATCACTCTATAACAGCCCTACAATTCGTCACAAAGAATCTGTCAGAAAATCAGAATTTTATCAACATGACACATATAAACCCTAATCATTCTCAATACCCTATAATCATGCAATAACCTCATATTAACACAATAACATTTATATTATCACGTTTAATCTCAGGTTTTTACATACCATATACTCTAGATATGATTTCTATCAACAATATTCATCAACAATTTCAACAAACATCATAAACATTCAACATACATTGATTTGCGATTCTAGCATGCATATTTCCTAAAGTTTTTACAACTTTTCCAGCCTAAAATCACAACATTCAACATGTAAAATACATACCTTGAATTGCTAGAGTCCCTAGATACACAAGATAGCACCCGAAATTGCTTGAACTAGTGCAAAATTGATGAAGACTGAGATTGGAAGGTGGTTGTGGGGTTGCTCTAATCCACGGCACAAAGGGTATGTTTAGGGTTTGTTTTTTTTTTATAAATAATATGATAGGGTTAAGATCATGGGCCAAGGTTTCGGGCTCTAGTGATTTTTATCTGATAAGCGAGCCTATTAGCCCTATCTAACTCTCGAGATTAATCCCGACAATAATAGTCCTACCAACTCATATAAAATTACTGTTTTATCAACTCATATTATGTTTACCCTAAGTGCACATATCTCATAACGTTTACGTACAAGTTAACTAACACGCAGTAGTTCACATAAGCATGCAATTCACATACACGTGATATTCCACATTCATCAACACCCAATCATTCATATAATCATGCATGCCTAACAAATCACCAACATTCGGGATACAGGACTCGCGTGTGTGTCAAGACAAGGGTTTTCCTAACTATAACGTACATTAATGTCACCTAACATATTTTATTGTTACAGAACATGCTGAAGGACCTGTTTAACTAACCCTAGCTAAGTGTTTAACCACATATGATTATGGAAATTAACTAGAGTTCAGTAAAAGAGTTAACATGAAAATGCGTGGTGTCACATCATCCCCAAGTTGAAAAGAATTTCGTCCCGAAATTCAGCAAGTAAACAGTAAAGTCGGCTAAAAAAATGTGTGCTTGGTTCTCGGATGTCACATCATCCCCAAGTTGAAAGGAATTTCGCCCCGAAATTCACTTTGAGATAGTTGCTTTACGTTTAATGTTTGGTTTATGTAGGTTCAGTAAAGAGATGTGGGTATTTAAGCTGCATTTGATCCATGCGTTCCCACGTGTATTCCAGTCCTAGACGGGAATTCCGTAGTACCTTAATAGTGGGTATAGTGTTTTGTCTGAGTTTCTTGACGCCCCGCTCAAGAATCTCAACTAGTGGCACCACCAGCGTTGTATCCGATAAGCATTTCTTTAAGTTTGATACGTGGAATACGTTGTGCACTCCACTGAGTTCATCAGACAAGTTTAACTTGTAAGCTACCGGACCAATCCTTTCGACAATCTCGAATGGTCCAACGTATCGTGGGTTCAATTTTTCCCCGTTTTCCAAAGCGTATCACCCCTTTCCAAGGTGACTGTAACACCCCAACCGATGGCGGAAACATCGGGATGTCACGTATTGATGATTGTTTCAGTAGCACATGGTATAAATTGAATTTTAAATAATTTATTCAAAATATAAATATCCAAAATAAAGTGATGTCTAGAAATTCAAATACATTATGTCAAATAAGCAACAACTTTAAATAACTTCAAACAATAACTTCATGATAAATCCTCATGCAAACTCAAGCCTCAGCTTCATTGTTACCTGAAACATGTTAATTTTGAAAATATTTTTGGGTCAACAAAAGTTGGTAAGAATTACATAGGTTTTGATGATCGAATAAAAATGTTGTACAATTCAAGTGTCATGGCAAGTCTAGTCCATATGTGAAAACATACTAGAAGTAAATCGAGTGCATAATCAACCCTTGTGACTGTTATAATGTGGTACATCCCATACGCTCATGGTTCACTAGAATATGTTATGCGATAACAATCACCCACGCTACCTTTGTAGGAGGCACGTATCCGGGTGGGATTGTCAGTCCAATAAATCTATCATTGTATACCGTCGGCTGATCAATGTTAATGATTATGCTAGAATTGTGCTTACCCTAGTCATGTTCAAGACATAATGCAACATTGAAAAACACATAGACACTTTGATGATTGAATTGCATATAGAATGTTGTAACATGTTTCACCCCAAAAACGGTGATAAATAGAAAAGGGGCTATGTAAAACTCACCTGAAATTCACTGTGAAAATACTGGCAAGTAGCAACAAGTCTGAACTCGGATTAATTGAACTCTTGTGCCCTATTACAAATAAGGACGTCTTAAATTCTAATGCAAATAAACTTGTTTCGCATCTTAGTTGTAAAGATAGTTTATTCAACTACCTAGACTCGTATTGAAAACAATACTCGTCTTAAAGTATTTTTAGCTTGACGAACCGATAGGACTTGGTTTGGTTTCACAAGAATATATACGTATGTGTAGTTACTTGAAATAACGCTTTAATATATCTTTCAATGTCTCGACTTGACGTTATGTCAACAACAAATTTTGGTTAAAGAAATAATATTTACGTAGCTTGATTCGAATTTTAATTCGTCTCGTATCTTGGATAGTATATATATTTCTAGGTGTTAACATATACATATATTTCTATTTTAATGAGGTGAAGTTTGGGAGTTAAGAATATCATTTATAAAAACACGAATTTCGTTTACACGTAATTACAACATGAAAGCCCGATTTGTTTCTTATATTTTATAAAAATTTGGGCAGAGTTTCCTCTGTTTTTGTAAGAAACCGACAACTCATGTTGTCTATATTATTCCCAAAATCACTAGTCAAATTTCACAACACGCAACATTATTTAACTAAGTTATTTTACTCGACGAATGGTCTTACTTAAAACGCTAAAATATTGAGAAACTACATTTCGACAAGTGATATGTAGACATATGTAGTTTAACATTTAATTATCCTCGTGACATTAAGTGTATAATAAGTTAGTTATTTTTCCGTTCCTTTGAGTCACTAAAATAAAATAGTTTTTAGTCGCAATCGGTTCGGTTCGCTTACACTTTTAGAATAATTATTTATATACAATATACACAAAAAAAAAATAAATAAAGAAAATAAAAATAAACTAAGATCGTGGCGCGCGTTATACCTTCCCGCGAACAACTCTCGAATCGAATACGCATTCGTCTAGAACTAGAGTTTGACCAACTTCGACAGTTGACTGGATTTGACCAGCTTTGACCACGGTTGACCAGGTTTGACCAGATCTTAACCAGTTTGACTGTGGTTGACCGCAAAGAAAACGAACAAGAACAGGCCTAATCTTCCCGAGCACAAGGAACACGCCTAAACCCAACGAGCATCTTGATCTGAATGTAACCGAACATGAACCAGATCAATACCACTTGAACCCAACTACTAGGCCACGGTCTGCATCTCTTCACGTCAACCACACCGTGTCCATCACCTGACCCAGAGTGTAACAACCGGCAAAAATGAGGTAATTCCGTACTAATTAACTGTACGCGATTAACGTAATTAAATGCAATTATGTGTTGCTTATTTAACTGAGGCCTTAGAAAGATATCAATTCCCAAATAATGCATAGGAATGCATATGTTTAATGACAAAACATGATAGGATCATGTGCAAGTAAATCTATCCGGTATGGACACTGTCGATTACCCTGTAAAAATTAAATAAGCGAAACGGATCCCGGACACCCGGGATATAAAATAAAACGTAATTTCACAAAATATAATGGGTTTTGGAACTCCAAAGCCATACGTGAAAGCTTGTTATACAAATCTCTCGGTAATGAATAAAGTGCGCGTACCGCACTCGATACGCGCATAACTTATAATTTCACCCGGCAAAAGCCTAAATAATTTATCAACGCTTAAACTGGACTATGTTTAAGGGTTATTAAAGGTATTTTTTTATATCCGGACAACACGCGATTAAAACCCGAAAAATACCCAGACGGTACCCGAACGAGAGGGAATTGAACATAATAATGGGTATTATTTAGCAAAGTGGACCCCACCTAAACACCCCAAAGGGGCCGGCCTAGGGGCCACCCCATATGATTAACTCTTCAAATTCTTAGTAATCCAAATATAATCACAATTAATCATTAGCTTGCATGGATTAACATTGGCCAAGAAAATTTGCTAATCATCTCTCCTCTCTCTCTAACCTCACGGCCCAAACACCCTCTAACATAATCTCTCAAAGATTTTTATATCTCACATAATCCCCATTTGATCTTACATAATCTAAGAAAGATATTGAGTGATCTTGGAAAGATTTGGTAGGGATATTATAAGCAATCTAGTGAGCATACTTGAATCAAAAAGCCAAAAACTTCTTCTTCTTCTTCCCTTGAGCCGTAGCATATCCCCACCCCACATACACTTTCTTTTCTAATTTTACATCTCCAAATCATCTCTAAATCTTCATCTTTCAAAACCCCATTGTGTGTTTCAAGAGCTTGGAGCTTAATCACTTGGAAGAACACACTAAACCCCACTCAAATCCAAGGTTTTTGTCTTCCCTAGCCTTGAGCTAGTAGTAAGTTTTAACCTTGCTTTGATTATTAATGTTCATGTATTGTGTTCTTATGAGCAAGTTGTACATTAATGGGTAAAATGTGGTTTTGAAAACATAAGTCTTAATATGTTTTACAAGAGTAAAATGGAAGAATAATAATATGGATAGATCATGGATTTGATATTAGTGATGTGGTATTTCAAGTAAATATAAAAATATGTACATACACATAAGATGGATGATAATTTGGGCATGATTTATGAAAGAAACTTGAATGTGTTAAAAGATGGTTTTAATCATCATAAAATGACTATCTAAAACATAAAATAAGATGGAATATGTTAGAAAGGCATAGATGAAAAAGTTACAAAATTAAAGTCTACTCACTTAAATGAGTGAAATTTGGATATGATGGACAAATACACCAAACACATATATTAGTAACCTTATTTATGAAATATAAGACTATTAGAAGTGGAATAATGTAAAAATGACCAAACATGAAGAAGATGGTTCTTTAAAGTCCACTAGTTTGGAAGAAAAATGCTAACTTTGAAAGTTAGGATGGAAAAAGTAACATTTAAAAGTTAAGGGACTAATGTTGTAACTTTGAAGGTTGATGGACTAAAATAGATATTTTAGAAACTTTGGTCCAAAAATGCATCAACAGAAAGTTTGGTGTCAAAAGCATAAATAATGATTATTCCAAGTATAGTTTTGGTAAACACTAGTAACCTACTTGTGTATTTATTGAAAAATGTATTTTTATAAAAATGGAAGTTTATAAAAATAGGGAATCAAACTAACATAAGGATTTTATAAAAATAGAGATTTTTATAAAATATTGGACGAAAGTGGAGACTTGAGAAAACTTGTATAAAAATGGATACTTTTATATAAATGGGAATATAAAAGTGTCGGAAACGTTTTTGGAATACAAGTTAACAAGTTGGACTAAAAATACAAAAGTATATTTTTTTCCAAGTAATATGTGTTTGGACATTAGGAACATAAATAATATTTCTATAGAACACATATTGGAAGAAACTTGGAAAAATTAAACCATCGGACTTAGTTACATAAACTAACTATAGCGAATAAACGAACAAACTAGAGAAAAATTCCGTTGCGGCAAAACGTGAAAATATATATATTTTAAGGAGTAAAATATATATAACGTGGGTGAAAATTATATAACACTTTCCTAAGTGTTAGAGAAAATATTCGTGGGAGAACGCATAACGTAAAGAATTAAAAACGCTAAACAACGTATGGACTTAACAAGGTAAATTCACACATTGATGTATGTATACATGCTCGTCTCGACGAAATTCTAGTAAATCTATTTGAATGGGAAAGTAGATATGCGAGAAGGAAAACCGAGACGAGTAGGCAAAAATATATCTACGTACATGTGAATACCGACAAGATCCTAGTATATTTATTTAAATGGGAAAATAAATGTACGGCATGGTAAGTCGGGTCGGGCGTTAAGAACATACTACCAAACGATAAGACCTTAGCATATTTATTTAAATGGGAAAATAAATATGCGGCAAAGTGAGTCGAGTCGGGTATTAAGAATACATTATATCGAACGATACGATCCTAAGTATAATTATTTAAATGGGAAAATAATTATACGTTAGGTAGAGTCGTGTCGAGAATAATAGTATACAAGTTACAAAGAGTATTGACGAGAATAATACATAACTCGTAAGAAAAGGGGTAATCCATCGCCAATGAACCTAGGATACGCGTTTAATTAAACGGGAATTGGAACAACATGTGATCGGGGAGTTGGGTGTACAACTTGCCAAGACACATGCACTATAGGTGTAGTGACTTATACTCCTAGGATGTTTGTAGGTGCGAGACCACAAAACTTGCTATCTTCCTTTTTGAGCCAAGCACAGATTCAGGTGAGTCTCACGGCCCCATTTTTAAACTATTTTATGTTTTACGGGGGAAAGATATGTTAGGGAAATGTTTGACGGGTTAAGTACTTGAGTTGTGATCGCCACTCGGGGTTGAGACCTCTCTACTATAATCATTAATTCAGGGAAACGAAACCGAAGGAATATTTGAATAGTACTATTGGTGCCTGACAAGGCCCACCCCTAATCGATAGCGTCGATTATGCATCGGCGTATGCCTGGGGTGCACGTATTGTGAAATCAAGTCGTAGGATACCGAGTAACGACTTGGAGCGGGGCATTATTATTTGTCTTGGTTTGGTTATAGGCTCAAGTAGAATTGTAGGAACTTGCAACTCCTATAAATTGTCATAACATGGAAATTCCCAAAAGATAAAGTTTGATAAACTAAAAACCTGTGAACTCACCAATATTTATATATTGACGACTTTTTAAACATATCTTTCAGGTAATTGATAGATGACGGACAACGTGGCATGCTGGGTCGGGGGAATCTCTCATATGGGCGTCGGGTGTTTCGAAAGGGTTTCAACTTTAGTTCCCAAAGATTTGGGACATATTTGAGAAGCCACTATAATGTATTCAAAACAATTTTTCGTTTATGTGTGAACATCAAACATGGTTTCGACGTCTTAAATAAATGATCCATTTTCTTAATTACTTATGATTTGCGTTAATCTTGGCTTTATGCTCTTGAACCGTCGCGCCACGTGTTTCCGCCATTGGCGTGGTGTGACAGAAAGTGGTATCAGAGCCAAGGTTATAGCGAATTAGTATTTTTAAAATCTAAACTATAACCGGATTTGGGTCAAAAGATGAAGCTTTCAAAACCATTGTATAAAACGCAATAAAGTAAATTATTTCGAAAGAAAAGAACGTTGGGTATGAAGAGATTCTGACCAAGCTAGCCATGGGTACTAGTGCGTACTACATTAGTGTTAGAAGTTAGGAAGTATGCCTTAAATGTACGCTTAACTTTCTAATGAATAATATATAAATATTAGTAGGGTTCTTTTGCCAGGGATGTCAGACGCCGAGAGTGTCGCGCCGAGCTACGACAGTAGCATTCAGATTCTGCCACCCCCACCGATCGAGGTCGTAGTACTCGACCCAGAGGATGATGACATGGAGGTAGACGCCGCCATGGGAGGAGCAGACAGCGACAGCTCCGAAGAGACAGATCGTAGTGAGGACCTAGAGTGGGCCCCCGCTGGAGGAGACATGGCCGCCACAGCTGACCTACCGATGGCAGGGGCACCACAGGCCGATCTGCCTCTAGTGCCACTACCTGCCGCACCGTTACTACCCCACCCCATTCGCGCCGTCAGGGATTTCCCTGCGGACTGTGCAGGTCCCTCGAGACCCGCCCCCACACAGTCTGAGACCGTAGAGTCTCCATTCGATCGACATGCCCACGTCGATCGTGAGCCATTACCCACCCCTCACATTCCCGTTCCCCCGGGTATGAGGCTTGTGCCTCTTGCCCGAGGACATAACGGATGGATCTTAGACGACTCCGACGACGAGTCGACAGCGTCTGTGGAGCACATTGCTATACCGATTCCCCCGGCGGACCTGGAGGAGCCCGTTGCTCCGATGATGGAGGATGCCCCTGCTGCACCTACAGCCCTACTCGCCCTACCGGAGCCCGTACCACAGGATGGGCCAGCCTATGCAAGGCACATCCTAGAGGGTAGCTAAGCCCGTAGCTCTGAGCTACACCGAGCAAGCTTGACAGCTTTCGTTACTACGAGCCCCACTACCCCTACCGCCGTGATATCCGCTCCAGAGTGGGTCACTGCTACACAGCCCCTCATGGTCCCATTGGCCGAGCTCATAGCACCATCCTCAGCACCCATGACACTACCCATTACCACCTTTCCCATACTGCCACCCCTACCCGAGATGTTTACCACACCACCACCTGCACCGTACACTGTGGGTGCAGGAGCCCCCTTTATGATACCACCACCTGCACCGTATACTCTAGGTGCAGGGGACCCGTACCAGATACCACTCCACTTCACCCCTGGATTACTAGGTTTTGCTCAGCCCTTCCCATCCCTACCGATGCCAGACCTAGTCGGCCCATCCCAGCCGAGGTACACCGATATACCCGGGCCGTCATAGCCCCACGGGATGACCCCATTATCCGGACCGGCCTGGTCCACGGTGATCTCGTTAGAGAGCGACTTCCGGATCCTCGCTGACACAGTACAGCGCACTGTGAGTCAGATGGATCAGTAGGCCCGTCTCATGTGGGCCCGGATTATAGACGCCAGGGATGCACTGGCACATTACGCCGAGGAGCTTCTGCGTTTGGACGCACTTTGTGGGATCACCGGCGACGCGCACTTTGTGCACCGTCAGTTCCTCTACGAGCGCATCACGACCATTAGCATGTCCATCAGCATGTACGCTCCCCAGTACCAGTATCCTCCGCCACCACCGCAGTAGACGGGGAGACATCCCCGATATATATGTAGTAGTAGTAACATGTTAGCATAGCAGGGATTACAGCGCTAGTTTTGCATTTTTTTTGCCCAGCCGTGCGGGGTGTGCCGGCATATGACATTATGTTTTTATTTATTTCAAACGATGTATGAGGGATGCTATCCCCATTTTGTTATTATGAACAAAGCATTGTACTCGTATTATTGAAATTAATGAGAATCTTATTGTTATGATGGTAAAATGTGTGATTGTATGACTGTGATTGTCTGTGATTGTTATTACTTACTTTACATATTGGGATTTGTGCGATTGTGTGGTGATGATTTTATTGATCATTATGTTCATGTGATGAGTTGCTATTTATGCTTGTGTATGACAATATTTGTATGAATGGCTGTCAAAGATTAACTCTAATAATTGTTATTGAAGTAAAATGGCACCAACCACAAGAAGCAACAGTGGCAACGACGTGTTGCCCACGACACCCGCTGAACTTGAAACGTTGGTCTCGGAGCGTATAGCCCAAGCCATCGCGGAACACGAGGCTGCTCGCACCGAGAGATCGCGAGACAGGACCGGGAGTGATCAACGTGAGACCTCCCCTACTGGTAAGAGGTTTATGAATAAATGCAAAAGCAATAGGAGATTATCCTAAAGCTCCTACCCCATAATAACATACCCCTTATTATTGTAGAAACTGCCTCGCGAGAGCGTGGCTGCACATTCAAAGCCTTCCTGGACTGCAAGCCACTCAACTTCAGCGGCACTGAGGGATCCGTCGGACTAGTCAAATGGTTCGAAAAGACTGAAGCGGTAATTGTTGATGCATTTTGCGACTAAGGATTGGATATACTATAATTAACATGTGTTAGTGGGTAGCCGAAGGTGTATGGATATGGGCGAATGTAGTAAATACGGGCGAAGGTAGAAGCTGACTGGACGAATGAAGAATGGACGTGGACAGAAGACCACATTCGACCACTCTTAGTGGGCGAATGTGGAAAATCTCACATTCGACCTATAGAAAGGGGCGAATGTGCAGAGGCTATATATAGTTTTTGAGTTTTTGATTATGTAAGAGAGTTATCATTTGTGTCCAGGTTCAGTGCAGGTTCAGTAGTGTTTTTGAGAAAGTGTCTTTGTGATTCTAGATTAACATAAACGTTGTAAATGCTTATTGATTGAAAGTTAATCTATGAAAATGATATTGAAAATGATCTTGATTGTGTCGTGATTAGCATCTTATCAATTTGTTCAGATCTAGGGATTCCGCACCTAGATTTGTGACTTGTATGATCATAGAATCCTGTTTTAGATAAAATCCAACGCTCACAAAGTGGTATCAGAGCATAGAGGATCATATAACAACAAGTTTGATAAGATCAGAGTTGATTTGGACATGTTTTAGACAAATTATCATCTGTTTTTACAAAAACTTTTATAAAACATAGTTTTTGATCGATTTAAAGGTGATTTTGTGGTCAAATTCAAGTTTTCCAAGACTTAAAGTTGTTCCAAATCAAATCCGAAACATAACCTGATTGAGATCATTGAAATCCATGAACTTTTGAAAATCTCAGATCAAAATAACCGTTTTTCAAACAATAACCGTTTTTCAAAAGTGAAATCTGCTGATATGGGGCGAACCTGGAACCTGGACTGAGTTTGTGGGCGAACCTGACATAAAAGTGGGCGAACCTGAGAGTTTGAGTGGACGAATCTGAAATCTTGTTTGAAATTTTTCACATTCGGGTACTATATTTCACATTCGACCGTTTTGCTTCGGACGAAAGTGGAATTTGTGTTTGTGTGATTTACATTCTGGTCATATTCACCTTCGGGTATCACTGTTTGGACGAAAGTGAGAGAAAAGGGACGAGAGTGTGACAGAATTGGACGAACCTAGAAAATTTTGGACGAACGTATTATTTTTTGGGCGAACCTAAATTTTTTTTTTCTGAAAAATTTTTCTAAGTGTTGTGATTTTCAGATTTTGATCATGTGGCGTTATCAGACTACTCAGGGATCAGCACCAACACAACCACAACAGCAGACAATGGACCCATGGACTGTGGCAGCTCAAAAGACGAACACGCAATCCTCACAACCACTGAACTACATGACAACATCGAGCACGATGCCTCAGAATGTAGCACATCCGGCATTACAATCAGATTACTGGGGAGTAGCTGCAGCGGCGGTAAATACTCAAACCACTAACGCTATCTCTACCTTGATTAAGGATTTGTCTACAGGTAGTGGGACTCGGCCACCGAAGCTCATGGATATGCAAGAGTACAACCAGTGGCACACCATGTTCAAGATCCATCTGGAGGGCATGGGAGTTGAAGGAGCTGAGGCATGGAGCATGATCGTGAAAGGATATACAGCACCGATTCTGGAGAATACCGGTGAGTTGATTCCTCTGGAGAGCTTGGCTGAGGATGAGAAGAAGAAATACGTGGTGGAGAAGAAGGCGTTCTCTCAACTGACACAGGCGATCACAAGTGGCCTGTTGCATCAGTTTGGGACATGTACAACGTCGAAGCAGCTTTGGGATAAGCTGAAGAGGAAGCATGATGGTAACGAAAAGACCAGGAGTTTGAGAATTGAGGAGTTGGTTAAAGAGTTTGATAATTTTTCTTTCATTAATAATGAAACTTTGAAAGAACTAACACCGAGATATATGCATTTATTGTCTGAATTGTCTAGCTATGGTGTACAGATTCCCATGACTAAGCAGGTGGATAAGTTTGCAGATGCTTTGCCACCACAATGGGATCAGCATGTGGAGGTACTTAGAGAGAAGGATGCTTATCAATTCTGGACCATTTCAGAGTTTATTGAGAAGTTGGAGAACAAAGAGCTGGAGGATAGGAGGAAAGCTAGAAGGTCGCAGATTCCTCAGAATCCAAGTCTGTATTTTGGAAGTACTTCAGTTTCAGCTGGAAACTCGAACTCTGGAAGCGTTGCACCACATGTTGCATGTATTTCCAACGTCATGGATTCATCAAAACCAACCACCAACTACACACCACCACAATACAATTCCTACACACAACAACCATCATACACACCACCACAATATACTTCCTACATTTCACCAGTCTCTCCAATGCAACAAGCTAGTTTTTACACCGCTAACCAAACACAACAACCATCAAACCAAATTACTCAACATAAACAACCGGTGGTTTTGGATACATCCAACTTAGGAAACGTGACTGTGGAAGTTGCTCAGCAACACATTGCATTAGTCTCTGCAATGGTTTCATCCTACAATGGATTGGTTGCTAGTCAGATTGGGAACAACAACTTGACCAACGAAGACTACGCACAGATCGATAAAGAAGAGATGGAACTCATAGACATTCAATGGGCTTTTGCGAGTATAATGAGGAGAGCAACAGAGTTCATAGAGAAAACTGGAAGGACTGACTTGGCAACTTCTCCCAACACGACCTATGGTTTCAATAAGGAGAAGGTCACATGTTTTAATTGTGGAGAGAAAGGACACTTCAAACGGGAATGCACCCAGCCACCTAAACAAGGTAACCGAAATCCTTTCAATGCAAACTACCAGAACCGTCAACAAAACCAAGTTTCTTACCAAACCAACAACAACTACCAAAACCGAAACTTTAACAACCAAAACAGACAACCAAACACTCAAAACCAGATTCAAAACCAATCTCCTAATCACCCAAACCGAACAGTTGTACCGATCACTACACCTACTGAGACTCAACAGAATGCGGGTCAAAACCAAGCTTTGGTTACTCAGCAGGATGAGAGGTTTGACTGGTCGGGTATGCAAATAGGGGTTGAAGAAGTAACTACTGGTGGGAATGTAGCTTGTGTTGCTTATCAGGTTGATCTGGAAGAGTCGGTGGTAGTTGATGAGAAGAAAGAAACTGAGGAGAGTGAGAGTGATGATTCTGAGACTGAGATGGAAGTGGAAAGTGAACATGTTGAGGTTAAGGCTGAGGAGAAGAGATCTGGGATGGTGATTGATTCAGTTTCTGAGGTTCCCGAGGAGTGTAAATCAGTCTATTCAGATTGTGAGAGCGAATCAGACACAGAGGGAAGTGTTGATTCTTTGGATGATGATATTGACCAGTTGCTGGCAGAAGCTGATTTCTTGATGACGAGGAAGTCGTGCATAGCTGATGATGCTTTCACCAAGATCGACTACTCAAAGTTTTTCACTGGAAAGGAAGCTCATTTTGCTTTGATGGCCATGACCGAACCGCCAAAACCTGTAAGTTCTGAATCTAGCACTGATGTCATGAGTGATAAACACTGTGGGACTTGTGATAGGTTGACAGAGGAGAATAAACAACTCCGAATTTCACGTGATAGTGCTATTCAAAACTGTCAATATACTCGCAAAGAGTTAAATGCTTTTAACAAAGTATTAGATGGCTATAAAAAGGACATTTCTGACTTGAAAACCACTTTGTCATTGAAACAACTGGCCATAAATAACTACATCAATGAAATTGAAAACACCAAGTTAGAAATGGCTGCCATTAAATGCTTTGCTGAAAAGGTTAACAAGAAGTTAGAAAGCTATAAGAATGTTGCTTATGTCGTGGATCATATCATTGATGATAACACCACCAACTACAAGTCTGTACCATCTCCGGTTCTTTTTGAGAACCATAACTATCATCAAGTTATACCGGAGAGTTCGGTGAAATCAGACTCATCATCAGATATGGAATCTAATACCTCGAGTATTGGTGAACCATATCCTGAAGATGTGAGACCGATTTTGGGCTTGAACAATGAGGGTGTTTATGCTGAGAGTGATAGTTCAGATTCTGATAATGATGATACTGGTAGTGATAAATCTGATAATGAATGTGAGATTCCAAAAGAAAATCACATCATTACTACCGAACCAGTGTCACCATCTGATCATATTCATCCGATGGCAAAAGCTATTCATGATAAGAAGTCTAAAAAGTTTGATGTTAAGAAAAAGAATGATGTTAAGAATGATGTTAAGAATGTGATTGAAAAGAATGAGCTGAATGAAACCAGTGACAAA
This sequence comes from Ambrosia trifida, assembly GCA_028751855.1. NCBI lineage: Eukaryota > Viridiplantae > Streptophyta > Magnoliopsida > Asterales > Asteraceae > Ambrosia > Ambrosia trifida. Next base: position 167,541,204 of record CM054123.1, on the reverse strand, counting down.
CCTGTAAAGGTGTTTTATCGGATGGAAGGATCCGATAAAATCATTGCTGATGAGGAATTTCCGATTAAAAACGTTAACTATTCTAAACTTGATAAAATCTGGCAAGAAAGCACAATTTGGTTTCCAAAACATGAAAGAACCAATGAAATTCCACCAGAAATCTTAAAGAAACTGTTTTCAGAAACTCCTCAAGAGCCAAAAATTCATGTCACTGAGTTTATTCGACCTGATGATAAAGCAAATGGTTTTCATGAACCTTCTTACTCGAAAGGACCACTTCCTGAGAGTTTAAGAAATCAACAATATAATGATCAATTTCCTGTAAGATCATTTGCTTCACCGAATGCTCATTATGTGTTTGAGGAATATAGAAAGTGCTTTAAATGTGGAGAACGCGGGCATTTACTTGCTCAGTGTCCATATGTAAGGCACAAGAGACATGAAGTTGAGGTTAAGAATTCCATCAAAAAGCCGATTGATCATTATGTCCCACCGCATAGACGAACTGTTTCTCAACAACAACATTTTCAAAATCAAAACAATTTTCAAATGAGGAACAACCGTCCATTTCATTATGATCGGAGGAATCGGATTGCAATGGAACAATCTTGGAGAAAACCAGTGGTGAACACAACAGCTGATAGACAAAAGGTTCCACAAAAACCAATTGTCAAGTCAAATGTTGGACCTAAGTCTGTTCATTCAGATAAGGTTGCTAAGAAAGTTACTTTCAGTAACAATGTTCAGAAACCTATTGAGAAACCAAAATCTCAAATCCGTATTCTCAAAAGGTCTGAACAATCTTGGACACCTAATGGTTTTCCAGGAGACTCTACATCAAAGGTGAGTGATAAGACTGAATCTGTTTTGAAAAATCAGAAAACGATTGATTCAAAACAAAAAGTTGTTGATAAAGTCATTGAGAATGATTCTTTGAAAGCCAAAGTTCAAAGGCCCAAGACTCAGGCTTGGGTCCCCCGAAAGAACTAATTGTCTACTTTTTGTGCGCAGGGAGCTTCAGTTGGCCCTATTAGCAGTCTCTGGATTGTTGATAGTGGAGCTTCAGGCCACATGACGGGGGATTTGGCGTTGCTGTTCGATGTGAAGAATATCAATGGAGGATATGTTGCGTTCGCGGGTAATAAAGGAGGTTATATCACGATGGAAGGAAGCGTGAGTAACGGGATTGTGACTTTCGAGCGGATATCTTATGTCAAGCAGATAGACTATAATCTGTTGAGCGTCAGTCAAATATGCGACAAACAATTTTCTGTGCATTTTGATGACAAATCCTGCTACATACTTAAACCGGGCTTCAAGATTCCAAAGGAGTGGGTTATGTTGATGGCACCTCGAGTCAACAATCTTTACATTCTTGATATGTCCAAGGCAATGACACCACAGGGACAGATAACATGTTTTCTTTCCAAGGCGACCGAAAAAGAATCGATAATGTGGCACCGCAGGATGGGGCACATTCATTTGAGGAAAATGAATCAGTTAGTGAGAAATGGACTTGTCGATGGAGTTAACGTGAAACATTTCCATCTGAACGACAAGTGTGTGAGCTGCATGAAAGGAAAACAACACAGACAATCCCATAAAGTGAAGAAGGTTAACTCTGTTGAGATGCCGCTTGAGCGATTGCACATGGACCTTTTTGGACCAGTCAAGCGCAAAAGTCATCTTGGAGAGCTTTATTGTTTTGTCGTCACAGATGACTATTCACGATTCTCATGGGTGATGTGTTTGAAGAACAAAAGCGACACCTTTACAAACTTACAAGTTCTGTTCACTCGGCTGGAGAATATCTACAACTTGAAGATCAAAAGGATCAGGAGTGACAATGGGACGGAGTTTAAAAATGCAAAGATGGATGAACTTTGTGAAAGCAAAGGGATACATCATGAATATTCAGCTCCGTATACCCCGCAACAGAACGGTGTTGCTGAAAGAAAGAATAGGACTCTGATTGAGGCTGCAAGAACAATGCTCGCTGACTCAAATCTTCCAGTAATGTTCTGGAATGAGGCGATTTATGCAGCAAACTACACATTAAATCGGGTTTTGACAGTGAAGAAGTTTGGAAAAACATCTTATGAGCTGTTACACCGACGAAAGCCCAATTTAGAGTATCTAGAACCATTTGGGGCGCCATGTACGATGTTGAATCCAAGCGAGAAGTTTAGTCCTAAAGCTGAAGAGGGATATTTTGTTGGATATGCAACCCCGCTCAAACGGGTATTCAACAAACGAACTCGTCAAGTGGAGGATTGGGCAAACGTGGAAGTTCAACGATACACTCAAAATTTGCAAGGCACGGGCCCTGATTGGATGTTTGATTACAAAGATTTCTTTGAGTCATTCAATCTAGATAGTCTGGTTGAAGAAGCTGTGATCAGATTACTTTACGAATGTGAAAACGCGGCAACTTCACCGTTGATGCGTCCAATTACCGTAAACCCCCCACCAGCTTCTAGTGATACCAGTGTTCCTACACAAGAAGAAGAGTTGTTTCAAGAAGCTTCAACTTCATTAGACACTTCAGAATCTGAAGATGAACAATTTGAAGAAGCTGTTCTTGAAAATGCAGAGGACTTAGAAGAGCAAACTGTGAACCCAACTCCAAATCCAGATGTTGCTTCATCGTCTAACACGGGTAATGATCAGGATGTAGTAGAGAACTTGACTGCTCAGACGGGAGTGATTGTACCTGTTAATCCGGAATCTCGGATTCATCGTATTCACCCGCTGGAGCAAGTAATCGGTGATCCTGGTAGTGGAGTGATGACCAGAGGGCAGCTTAAAAGCGTGAATACGCCAGAGAGTTTTGGTGCTTTAGCATTGTATGCCAAAATTCAGAAATCTGGTGACCAAAATGATTGGTCGTTTGCATGTTATGTGTCCCAAGTAGAGCCAAGGACATACAAAGACGCTTTGCAAGAAGATGCCTGGGTTAAGGCAATGCAGGAAGAGTTATTGCAATTCCAGAAATTGGGAGTCTGGACACTCACAGATTTGCCGCCGGGACGAAAGAAAATTGGCACTAAGTGGGTGTTTAAGTGCAAGAAAGATGATCGTGGGGTTATTGTAAGGAACAAAGCCAGATTGGTTGTGCAGGGTTTCCATCAGATTGAAGGAATTGATTACAACGAAATCTATGCACCAGTAGCAAGAATGGAAGCAATTCGGATGTTCCTTGCGTTTGCTTCGTATAAGAAATTCAAAGTCTATCAAATGGACGTCAAGAGCGCATTTCTGTATGGTAAAGTCAAGGAGGAGGTTTATGTCGGGCAACCACCGGGCTTTGAGGACCCAATCCACCGGGACAAGGTCTACGTGCTGAACAAAGCTTTATATGGTTTGCACCAGGCTCCAAGACAGTGGTACGAGGAGCTAAGTACATACCTCATCTCCAAAGGATTCAAGCGCGGCCTCGTCGATTGCACCCTCTTTACGAAGAAGACGGGAGATGACTTGCTTCTAGTACAGATTTACGTTGATGATATTATATTTGGTTCAACTAACGAACTCTTGTGCAGGGAATTTGAAACTGTTATGCAGGAGAAGTTCGAAATGAGCGCTATGGGAGAAATGCAGTTTTTCCTCGGCTTACAGGTGGATCAAAGACCCGACGGGATCTTCATTCACCAGACAAAATATGTTGCCGACATCTTGAGCCGATTCCAGATGGAGGACTCTAAGCCGATGGATACCCCGATACAACCCAATCACGGGATTGGAGTCGACGCTAAGGGGGAGCTGACAGATCCATTTACATACAGAGCAATCATCGGATCTCTGATGTATTTGACAGCGTCTCGACCAGATATTATGTATGCAACGTGTCTCTGTGCGCGTTACCAATCGAAGCCGAAACAAAGTCATCTGACGGCGGTCAAGCGTATCCTTCGATATCTGAAGGGTTGTCCATCAAAAGGACTTTGGTACCCTAATGATGATGATTTTGATTTTATTGCTTTTAGTGATGCAGATTGGGGCGGCTGTGACAAAGACAGCAAATCAACAACAGCCGGTTGCCAGTTTTTAGGGAGCAGGTTAATTACCTGGCAATGCAAGAAACAGACTTCCGTCGCACTGTCTACATGTGAAGCCGAGTACATTTCAGCCTCGAGTTGCTGTTCGCAAGTGCTCTGGATCCAACAACAGATGGTCGATTACGGTTTGCAGTTTCTTAAAACCCCTATACACTGTGACAACGAAGCCGCAATTGCTTTAACTAAAAATACTGAAAATCATTCTAAAGCTAAACATATCCGGATTAAATATCATTTTATCCGTGACTGTTATGCTAAGGAATTGATTGACATGGTCAAAATCCATACTGACTACCAACGTGCAGATTTGTTTACAAAAGCTTTTGACAGATCCCGCTTTGAATATCTTTTGAAAGTAAACAATATAAAGGAAAAACAGGACTAATCGGCTCCTCGGTTTATCATTTTTCGTTTTTAGTTTTAGTTTTAAATTTTTGCTAATTGGGAATTTCTCTTTGCTAATTGGGAATTTCTCTTTACTATCATAATCCTCAAAGAAGTTGATGCTTTCGAGGGGGTTGTTTAATCCTCAAAGAAGTTGATGCTCTCAAGTGGATTGTTTCTTTCAAATTTTGTTTTGTTTTTGTTTTCAGAAAAATTAAAAACCCAAAAATATGTTCTTTATTTTAGGGGGAGTCATTTTATCAGAAAAACCAAAAACATTGAAAAATTTTCAAAATACCTAAAAATTAGAAAAACCCAAAATGATTTCCTGGATAAAAAGAGGAAATGATAGTACATCAGTGGGGATCTGACACAGGCTAAAGAATTGTATAGTTTTAATGCGACGTATGTTGATTACGTGTGATATGCTGATAGGCTTCGTAGACTTTATATTGAGTGCATTAGTGATACAAACATAACAAACTACGCGTTTGTGGATGAACACCTCATGGGCATATGGTCTTAGTACCGTAATTTCGTTTGATAGGGTGTTTGTACAAAACTCGGAGGTTTAGGGTCGTTATGTTATTAGTTGTCTGGGGATAGCCTATCTGATCTTCTGCTGTAAGTCATTACGGACCTAGATCAGACAGGATGTCTTTATAAAAGGGCTTTATGCCAAAACCTAAAGTTACCGAATTGAGGAACTTTCCATGTTATATGATGATCAAAGATTATCTATAATATCGTATTGATCATTGATGCAAATCATGATTAATATCAGTCCTCAACCTGGTATGGTGCATATGTTACTTTGCTGCATTAATTTGCTGACCTGTATACCTCTATGCATTATATCTTGAACAATTACAGACGACGAAAGCATAATCACGCTTTACAATGAGTCTTTGTGCAGATTACTTCTTGATACGGGAGTATGTCGTGTGTGTGGAAACCACAATGTGTTAGTCTAATACAACTAATCCGTATCATTTTAAAGCATTGCGTAATTGTCTGCATGTGAGCTTATGTGGACAACAATATCAGCAATTGCCGTGTCACATATTGTTTTCTAATGATAATATTGAACCAGATCAACGCTGTGTTCAGATTTCTCAGAAAACTGATATGATCCTCTTACCGGAAATCACAAAAATGTTTACTATTTTCATTTACTTTAATGCATTTTACTTTGTTGCATTTTACTTTTATTGTCAAAAAGTTACAAAATCCAAAAAGATTTTAGGTGTGTTTTGATATAAATTTCAGAAAATCCAAAAGATTTGCATTTCTGCTTTATTTTTGATATCCGGGGATGCTTGATGGTCGATTTCTGAGATTTGATAACACCATCTGGTCTTTGTAACATTCAAAATGTGAAAATTTGAGTTTTGGAAGCTTAACGGATTGAAAAATGTTGAACGGGATTCGAATTCGTGATTTGGCGAAATTTTCAGTTTTTCCATATCACATTCGCCCCTTAATTGGGTCGAATGTGGAAAAACTATCAAGTTCGACCGTTTTTGATCTGGGCGAAGGTGGTTATTTTCACTTCCGGGTGACATTTCCACTTCTGGGAATCACATTCCACCTTCGGGTCTTTAATTAGGGGCGAAGGTGGACAATATTCACATTCGTGTCTTTAACTAGGGGCGAATGTGGAATTGACCCACATTCGTCCATTTCATTCGGGCGAACGTGCACCACTATAAATACATCAGTTACCTTCGAACCTCTCATTCGAAATTTTTTCAAAAATTCTCTCATAACAAGACCTTGTTGCTGTGTTTTTCTGTGTTTGTGCATTTTAATCTCTTGTTCATTCTGATCAGTTTAAGCCTAATTGTGCAGGTATTGGACAAGTTTTCAGTCCTTAATCGTCGGGTTTATACATGGACCTAGGGTTTCATAACTGGGGATTTGTGATGTTTATTGATGCATGATTTTGTTTGCCGATCATTTCACATAGGTTTTAGGGGGAGATGGTGAAAGGAATTAGGAAAATAACATGTTTTGATGACAGTTTTGATCAATTGGACTCGATGAACCCTAATTTCAATTGAAAACCGATGTAAAATGATGTTTTGATAAAATTGGTTATAAACAAATGTTAGTCGGTACTGTTAGTACCCATTAGAATCAAAATTACAAGTTAAATACATCAATGGCAAAATTTTAAAATTTGGGGGTAATTTTTCCACATTCGGCTGTCATAAAAACGGGCGAAAGTGAGAATGTTTGGGCGAATGTACACAAAAACGGACGAATGTGACATTCTATCATGATCATATTCACGTTCGTCCATATATGTTCATATTCGACCATTTATTTCCACATTCGGCCATTTTCAAAATGGGCGAATGTGCAGATGTGTTGTGACCAAAATTTTTACATTTTTGTCGTTTTTGTGTTTTGACGCGTTTTATTGATTTTTATGTGCAGATGGCTGAACAACCAGAAAATATTGAAGCTCCAGCAGTGAATGTTGAGACTCCAGCAGAGATAGCTGTTCAAGATCCAGTCCCCGCAGCTGAAACATCTACACCGAGCAGTTGGTCTTTCGAAAGATCGCACAACTGTTGCGCGTATCTAGGAGACGTGGAGAAGAACACAGAATTTACTGGCATTATTGAGTTTCTGAAGAGGAGCAGGATTGTACATGCTCTAGCCACACCAACCATCATCTACAAAGACATAATAGAAGATTTTTACCAGAACGCTAAGTATGACTACTGGGATAATCAAACCATTATCAAGAGCAAGATTCAGGAGATAGATATGTTCTTGACTGAAGCCGACATTCGGGAAGCTTTACAGATTAAGTTCGAAGATAGAGAAGATCCCAGGGAATTGTCGTGGACTGAACAGAAGGCGTGCTTCTTAAGGATGAAATACAAAGGTCCTATCACTGACGGATCGATGTATAAGGGGAAGCTGGGAGTGCAGTACAAGTACTTTGCACATGTTCTGATCCATGTCTTTGGATGTGTTAGTGGTGGTTATGACGTGATGAGGAAGAGTTTGAGCTCATTAATGGTTGCGTTGACACTCAACAAACCATTTAATGTGTCTGGGATGATACTTGATGACATGTTGGAGATGCTGAAGGGGATAAAGTTTAAGAAGTTCATGTTGTATCCAAGGTTTTTAATGATGATCTTTGATTACAAGTATCCAATGCTGAAGAAGGATCCGACAATGATTCTAGGTCAGGATCACATGAATATTAGAACCTTGATGAGGATGAAAGGTTATAAGGGTGTAGCTGATAATGAGAAACCACCCAACAGGAGATTGTTTGGCGCTTTGGCTCGTCCGAATTACACTGATCCAGGCAAGAACAAAGCTAGACATGATGATAGTGACTCAGACAACGACGATCCCTTAGTGTATGCTGATTCAAGCACTAAGCGGAAGCGTCAAGTAGTCAATCCTGGAGCCAAAGGGAAGGGCAAAGGAAAGGCTATTGATCAGGGGAGCACAAAGCAACAGGCTGCTAGAAAGAAATCGACTGCAAAGAAAGGTTCAGGTTTGGTGGATGAAGAGTCTGTGGATTCGGAAGAGACTGAGGTTGATGAACAGTGGGATTCGGATGACGAGAACGTAAGGACCACCAAACGTAAGGCCACTATGGTTGGTGAGTCTGAATTATTGAATCAGTCGATTGAAGAGTCTGAGAGGAGAAGGAAATCAGTAGAAGATGAAGGTTTGGGAGTTGATTTAGCTGAGCTGAGTGTTGGAGACACTGTAGTTGTGAATTTGCCAAAGAAAACAAAGAAACAAAAGACGATGGCAAAGAAGTCTAGTGTGAAAGAACTGAGAGAGAAAGAATTAGCTCAGTTGCTGAAAGGAAAAAGATTACCTGATGCTGGAACACTTTCCAAGTTATCTTCACCAGTTGCTAAGAAGCAGAAGAAAGGAAAGGAGGCAGAGACTTTACCAATCGATCAGTTTAATATCGATATGGATAAAGTGCTCGATATGTTTAGGAAGCCTCAAAAGGAGAAAGCTGTTGAAGTTGAGCCCTCCAGATCAAAGTCAAAGAAAATGACTGTTGATGATGATGTTATGAAACAGGTCAATAAGAAGATGGAGGACATGATGAAAATGCTGATTGCTCAACAAGCTGAAATCACTAAATTCAAGCAGAATGAGGAGAAGATGCTCCAGATTGTAGTTGCTTCGAAATCGAATCAGGATGACATTAATGAAAAGATTCAGTTGTTAGAAGCTAAGAATGAGAAGCTTGAGAGGAGATGTGATAGAAACAAGAATAAGATCAAACTGATCAAGGCGGATAACAAAGAGTTAAAGAAGGAAAACAAACGCCTGTGTGGTTTGATTGAAGAATTGTATAGCAGAGCACCTCAATTGAAAGAGGGTGAGGAAGATGAAGAAGAAGATGAGCAAAAAGTTGATTATGAGTATTCTGAATCAGAAAAAGAAGATGATGAAGATGAGGATGAAGAGGATGATGATGGTTCGGATAAAAGTGATGATGACAACAATGATGATGATGATGACAACAATGATGATGATGATGGTGCTGAGGGTACAGGGAAGAAGAAAGGTGATGAGTTGAGCAGTGGAAGTGATCATGAAGGAGGAGATGATACTTCTAAGTATAGTTATGAGAAGAGAAAATCACAGAAGAAGAAAGATACTGGAGAATCTAGTTCCAAGAAGAAAGGTGAGAACGTAGACTCGGATGAAAGTATCTTTTGGAACGAAAAGGTGAGATCTCTTTCTGATGATGCTAAACTGATATACAAGAATATGTTGGAGAAGAGGGAGTGGACCATTGAGTTCACTGGATGCTTCGCTGAAATATTCCAGACGGATGATCTAAGATATGAGCTGGAATATGAAGATCCAGATCTTGAAGAAGGGGAACTACCTGCGTCTGTGGCGAAAGAAATACTAGATGGTCTCGCACAGAGGGTAGGTAAGACATTTGAGGAGTTCATGATTGATGAATCGATTCCTGATATTCCTGAAAAGGATATGGGAAGTCATTCAGATGATGTACAGACTCCAGAAAACAACGAAGTTGAGATTGAAGATATTACTCATGAAGAGTTTCCCCAGTACTTCAGAAAAGAAGATGAAAATGAAGTATTTCCTGACTTCACAGAGATACCAAACAAGTCAGCGAAACAGAAAGCGAAGAGAAGAAGCGAAGAGTTTGTTGAGAAGGTGTTTGGTGATGAAAAGAAAGATTCTTCCAACCAGTCTGATGAGTTGAAGAATTATATGAAGAAGTTGAAGGAGATGGATGAGAACCGACCTAAACCTGAAGCTCAAGGTAACTTTTATCGATTTCATAATGCCAAGTTCAAAGGCAGAGCTCTCGGGTGGACTTATCTTGGCAGACTGAAGTGTATTGCAGCGAAATGGGAAACCGGAATTCTGTATTTCAACAGATTCTGTGATTTGCTTACTCTACCGTATTGGGCGGTGAGAGATTTGTGCAGATTCCCAATGTCAGGTGCCGAGGTAAATGGATCGCATGTCGGTTGGTGCGCAGACAAGCTAGTTTGGGAAAGTCGCACAAGATGGAACAGGTTTAAGCCTCAATATCCCAGAAGAAAACAGCATAGGGATATTGATCCTCAAACCAACATGAAGCGTGTGACTTTGATATATAAAGCACCAAATGTGATGAGAAAGATACCATTGATGCCAATGCCACAGCATTTCAGTGCTGATTTCATATTCTGGTATTATGATTGGAGGAAGGCAGAAGCAGTGATTGTGTTGAGGGATGGAAAGGACAAATACAAGCATGTTCATGTATTTGATCCTATGTGGCTGATAAACTGCACATTCGAAGACATCATCATGTTGTTCTTTAATCCGATCTACTATGAACCGAATGATTTTGCTCAAGCGAGGAAGTACACTCAAGTTGTGGGAGTTTGTTTTGCATATGACATAAATGCAGGAAGCAACTTGGAGGGTAAACTTGGCAAGACTGTGAAGATCGCCAATGTATCAAAGCCTGTGAAGAAAACATTCGAGCCGCCAATGACTGATGAGCAGAAGAAGCAGCTCAGAATAAAGCTGATGAACAAGACGATGGACTATCAGAGAAGACTATCCAATCAATAGTCGAGGGGGAGTTTGTTGATGCATTTTGCGACTAAGGATTGGATATACTATAATTAACATGTGTTAGTGGGTAGCCGAAGGTGTATGGATATGGGCGAATGTAGTAAATACGGGCGAAGGTAGAAGCTGACTGGACGAATGAAGAATGGACGTGGACAGAAGACCACATTCGACCACTCTTAGTGGGCGAATGTGGAAAATCTCACATTCGACCTATAGAAAGGGGCGAATGTGCAGAGGCTATATATAGTTTTTGAGTTTTTGATTATGTAAGAGAGTTATCATTTGTGTCCAGGTTCAGTGCAGGTTCAGTAGTGTTTTTGAGAAAGTGTCTTTGTGATTCTAGATTAACATAAACGTTGTAAATGCTTATTGATTGAAAGTTAATCTATGAAAATGATATTGAAAATGATCTTGATTGTGTCGTGATTAGCATCTTATCAATTTGTTCAGATCTAGGGATTCCGCACCTAGATTTGTGACTTGTATGATCATAGAATCCTGTTTTAGATAAAATCCAACGCTCACAGTAATCCGTATCAGCAGCTGTACCCCCCGACAGACCGTTATGTACTCCACGAATTTGTTCCTGGATCAAGCATTGACATGGTGGAACAGTCAGGTTCAGTCACTGGGAGACAATGCTGCATACTCCCTAACCTAGTTGGAACTAAGGGAACTCATGATTGCTGAGTACTGCCTGGCAAGTGAAGTGCAGAAATTGGAGACTGAATTCTGGAACCTCAACATGACAGGAGCAGACGTAGCGGGATCCACGTCCAGATTCCACGACCTATCACGACTGGTTCCCCGTTTGGTCACCCTAGAGAGCAAGAAGATTGAAAGGTACATATTCGGACTGGCGCCACAAATCTGCAGCATGGTCACTTCTTCCAAACCCACGACCATGCGCGAAGCCATCGACCTCGCTCTAAGCCTTACTGAGGATGCCATTCGAATGGGCACCTTGATCCAGAAGGTGTCGGGACTAAAGATTTTGGAGCCCAGTAGTGTGGAAGGTAAGAATTTGGGTTCGAACTCAGTAGTTGGGTTTAGTGATCAGGGAAACAAGCCAAGGTTTGGGAAACAGAAACGTAATGACGGGAAGAAGGACGGACCATCAGGAGGTTCGAGCAAGAAAGGGAAAGGGTATGTAGCCACAGGACGTGGAAACAATGGAAAACAAGGTTATCAAGGAAAGAACGAAGTGATCTGTGGTAAGTGCCGTCGTCCTGGGCACAAGACTGAAGAGTGTCGATCAGGATCACCGAAGACTGGAGGAGCAAGACCCTGCTTCGCATGCAGGTCGCCTGATCATTGGAAGAGGGATTGCCCTAAGCTCAACAACCAAGCACGTGGACGGGCATTTGTGATCGGTGCTGGTGATGCACGACAGGACCCTAACGTGGTCACTGGTACGTTCCCTCTTAATAGTCATTATGCTTCTGTGTTATTTGATACCGGTGCCGATTTTAGCTTCGTATCTGTTGAGTTTAGAAGACTACTTGGACTAAAAACTAGTAAGCTAGATACACCTTACTCTATAGAACTGGCTAACGGTAAAACCATAGAAACACGAGAAGTAGCGAAAGATTGTAAGTTGAATCTCTGTGGTCACGAGTTTGGTCTTGACCTATTACCAGTCATACTGGGTAGTTTTGATATAGTCATTGGCATGGATTGGTTATCCGCACACCGTGCCGTCGTTGTTTGCAATGACAAAATAATTCAAGTTCCCCTCACGAACGGTGAAACTCTATCGATTCAAGGGGAAAGGCGTGGGACGCCATTAAGAATTATTACGTGCATGAAGGCCCGAAAGTGTCTAAGGAAAGGTCTCATTGCATTTTTAGCGCACGTTGTAGATAAGAAGGCCGACGAGCGAAAGTTGGAAGACATTCCGATAGCTAGAGATTTTCCTGACGTGTTCCCAGAAGATTTGCCGGGGTTGCCACCACCTCGACAAGTCGAGTTCCGCATCGACCTTGTCCCCGGAGCTGCTCCCGTAGCACGATCGCCATATCGCCTAGCTCCATCCGAGATGCAGGAACTATCCGGCCAACTGCAAGAATTACTGGACAAAGGTTTCATAAGACCGAGTTTCTCACCTTGGGGAGCTCCTGTCTTATTTGTGAAAAAGAAAGATGGCACCTTTCGTATGTGCATTAACTACCGAGAACTAAACAAGCTAACCATTAAAAACCGCTATCCCCTCCCCAGGATCGACGATTTGTTTGATCAACTCCAAGGATCCAGCTTCTATTCCAAGATTGATCTAAGATCCGGCTATCACCAGTTGCGTATCCAATAAGAGGATGTACCAAAAACAGCGTTCAGGACTCGTTATGGGCACTATGAATTTTTGGTAATGCCATTCGGCTTAACTAACGCACCGGCCGTTTTCATGGACTTAATGAATCGCGTGTGTAAGCCGTATTTGGATAAATTCGTCATTGTTTTTATTGATGACATCTTGATCTATTCACGCACCAGAGAAGACCAAGAAAACCACCTTCGTTTAATCCTAGAGGTCCTACGTAAAGAGAAGCTCTATGCTAAGTTCTCGAAATCTGACTTTTGGATTCGAGAAGTCCACTTCCTAGGCCACGTGGTGAATGAAAAAGGTATACACGTCGATCCCGCCAAGATCAAGGCAATTAAAAATTGGGACGCCCCTAGAACTCCTACCCAGGTACGACAATTTCTTGGCCTTGCGGGTTATTACAGAAGATTCATCGAGAACTTTTCTAAGATAGCACAGTCTTTGACCATGCTAAGAAGACCAACGAGGACACAGATCGGAACCATGTTGACCCGAGTTTGACCCGGAGTTTAACCCAGAAACCGGACCCAACCAAGAACCAAACACCACCCCTTGCTACTGCCGTAACTAATCTGGATCGCAAACCAACTAACCGGATCTGACCTTGTGACCATCGCACCACAGACCCAACCCAAGTCAAAACTGAATCGGACTAACCCCGAGATTCATACCCATCTTGTGGCTTCTCCGAGACAACCCCCAATGTTACTGTAGCCGCTCCTTGAACCACCACTGTTAGCATCACTCTTGTCCCTCTGAGCTTTTAACCCTCACGCCGCCACCACGAAGCATGGTGGTGGCCGGTTGCTATTTAGAGGAAGAAGGGTAGAGAGAACGAGATGAGAGGGAGGAGAAGGAGATGAGAGTAAGGGTGATGTTGTTCGGGTGAGGGAGAGAAGGGATGAGAGGGTAAACGGTTCAGGTGGTGGTTGACTGTGGTGTTGGTGGTTGTTGGCGGAGCCGGAGCTCGGGTGGTCGTCGGCGGCAGCCGCCTGCTGCATCAAGAAGGAGAGAGGCTGCGAGGTTTGTAATGAGAGGGAGCAGTGGTTTTGTGATGGAAGGTGATATTATGAGGGTTATATAGTTAGGGTTAGCTAAGTAGGTTAGGTGGATGCCAACTGTGTATACGGGCCAGTTACTGACTCGGTCTCGTTTAGGATTTAGCTCGTCAAATTAATAGGATAATAATTTATGAAATTCGTTTATAAAACAATTCAAAACGAGTATTTGGACTATAGAAAAATTTTATGTAGTCGCGTTAAAGTTTTTTTTTTTTTTTTTTTTTTTTTTTTTTTTTTTTTTTAAGAGTTAACTTGTTCCTTGTTACTTGGCAAGTTTAGCGATAATTATTTTCGACATTATATAACTAAATAGCTATGGTTATTAGCGAGTAGGAATGTGTTCGCGGTAACGATATGTTATTATTAACGAATTAATGAATCGTTTTTATGAATAAAGTATTATTATTATATTATTCGAAAACGCTGGGCGTTACAGTCTCCCCTACTTTTGGAAACTTCGTCCCGAAGTTATTAAAAACATAGGGTTGAGGGTGATTGGATAGAAATTAGGACAACTGTGGTTTGAAAAATTTGGGTTAAGGCACAACATGAATTTATAAGTAACAATATATTTCGAATAATTTGGGTAAAAGTTTTGATATGTGTGAGTTTTAAGTGTTGGATTAGGTTGGTCTGAAATAGCAAGGAGAATAAGAATCTAGCAAAACACTAACTTAAGTTTTAGGAATTCTAAAAGAAATGTATGGGTTAATGGACTATAGAAAGACTAAATGGACTACTAGGTAACTAGAGTTCATAATTGGTTATTTACCGAAAACCTTGATAGAATTTCACACTACCTTAACGTACCTGTAAATTCATGATTACGTTCCGGACTGCAATCACCAATTTACCTTACATTAAAGTTTTGCGTCCTTCTATGACTCCACCGATTGTTGAGCAGGTTCGATAGCCTCCACCAGTTGTGGAGTAGGTTGTAGGGCCTCTCCCGACTGTTGAAAAGACATAATGACCTCTACCAATCGTTGAGTAGGTTTGATAGCCTCCACCCGTCGTGGAGCAGGTTGTAGGGCCTCTCCCGACTGTTGAAAAGGCATGATGAACTCTATTAAGTGCAGCATTTATTATACACATAGATTGCAAATTGATAACATGTTTATGCAAGCAAGTTTATAAGTATAACAAGCACAGTATATGAGTTGTAGTTGTATAGATTTAGATAATTAGTTCACATTCAAACAATCATGCATTCAAGTGTTATGATTATACCATGTAAACAACTCTCAGACAAAAATTTCTATACTAGAATTTATTACTTGAATCAAATAGCGTCAATACATAGAATAAAAGCAAACAACGTTCGAATGGTGGGACATGTTGTTAAGTAGCTGGAGGGTCTTGATCTCTGTTTAATTTAGGGCATCGGTTACGGAAGTGATTTGGGTCTCCACATTCATAGCACTGACCATAGTTGTATCGATTAGGATTAGCAGCCTGAGCAGGATTGGTGGGTTGGTTGGCATTAGGGTTTCAAAAAGACGCAAGTAATAAGGTGATCATGCAGAATAATCGTGGGGTTTGAATAAATAGTTAGATACAAGCGTATGAGAAAACATAATTGCGGTATTTGCCAAAAATTTGTAATAGTTCGAACAAGTTTAAAATAAGTATGTGTCAATGGAAAAATTGTGGAGTAAATTTTGTTTCCTATGGATGAAAAGATTTTATTTTCTAAATTGGTTTCGTTTATAAAACAAAAATCATTAAATTGTACAACTAAATTGATTTAGATCAAAATATTTCGATGAGTCATAGGTTTTAAACACGATGTAGGATTTCAAAAATCAAGAATTTGTTCAGACGTTTTGTATAATAGGCTTCTAGTAATACATAAAAGAAGTCATTCTTAATAGATTAAAACATTTTTATCGTAAATCATTTGTTACGTCAATAAATTGTTACGTAAACATTTGGAATTTAGAAAATAGTTTTGGTGAAAATAAAAGACTCTTTGACAAAATATCTATTTGCTATAGTTTGTGAAATCCCCAGGTGATGAATTTTTGAGAAAATTTAGTACTCTTCAGTGTTTAGAATATCTCCTATAAACAGGTTATGAGATTATAGTTTGAACAAGGATATTAAAATGATGAAATTTTATGGTTGAGGATGTCTTTAAAAAAAATGTAAGGAGGAGGTTTAAAATAAAATTGGCCCGAATGTAATGTAATATGATCTAAGAAGTAGAATATGCAATATGTTGTAAAGAGAAATATACGATTTGGATTGGATGTTGAAAATGATTAAACAAGCGGGTAATATTACAAGTTTGTAAAATTAAAGATGATTTTGAGATCCACAAATGGTTCATGGAATTTAGACTAACGAGGGGATTATATGAGGAAGAAAATAGATTTGAATTGCGAAAATTTTGAGATTTAAATCTTGTGAATTAAATGAGAGGGAGATGATATAAATGGAAATGAAACACAAAGATTGTAGATATTTAACCACGAATAAACGAAAATGTTGGCTTATCAAACTGATCAGATCTAAGTCCAAGGAATTTGCTCTAATAATCTAGAAGTACGTTAGGATTGTAGCAAATAAGTGAAAGAGAGTAGGCAAGACTAAGTTAGGCTAAGAATAAGGATGAGGATAGAGATAGAGATAAGGATAAGGTAACAAATAGGGTTACAAGTAATAGAAGCAAGTACTGGTTTAAATCCTATGGTTATAGACTAGATTATTTTTCTAATAACCTAATTCCCTATAACCATGGCTCTGATACCAATCTGTAACACCCCAACCGATGGCGGAAACATCGGGATGTCACGTATTGATGATTGTTTCAGTAGCACATGGTATAAATTGAATTTTAAATAATTTATTCAAAACATAAATATCCAAAATAAAGTGATGTCTAGAAATTCAAATACATGATGTCAAATAAGCAACAACTTCAAATAACTTCAAACAATAACTTCATGATAAATCCTCATTCAAACTCAAGCCTCAGCTTCATTGTTACCTGAAACATGTTAATTTTGAAAATATTTTTGGGTCAACAAAAGTTGGTGAGAATTACATAGGTTTTGATGATCGAATAAAAATGTTGTACAATTCAAGTGGCATGGCAAGTCTAGTCCATATGTGAAAACATACTAGAAGTAAATCGAGTGCATAATCAACCCTTGTGACTGTTATATTGTGGTGCATCCCATACGCTCATGGTTCACTCGAATATGTTATGTGATAACAATCACCCACGCTACCTTTGTAGGAGGCACGTATCCGGGTGGGATTGTCAGTCCAATAGATCTATCATTGTATACCGTCGGCTGATCAATGTTAATAATTATGCTAGAATTGTGCTTACCCTAGTCTTGTTCAAGACATAATGCAACATAGAAAAACACATAGACACTTTGATGATTGAATTGCATATAGAATGTTGTAACATGTTTCACCCCAAAAACGGTGATAAATAGAAAAGGGGCTATGTAAAACTCACCTGAAATTCACTATGAAAATACTAGCAAGTAGCAACAAGTCTGAACTCGGATTAATTGAACTCTTGTGCCCTATTACAAATAAGGACGTCTTAAAATCTAATGCAAATAAACTTGTTTCGCATCTTAGTTGTAAAGATAGTTTATTCAACTACCTAGAATCGTATTGAAAACAATACTCGTCTTAAAGTATTTTTAGCTTGACGAACCGATAGGACTTGGTTTGGTTTCACAAGAATATATACGTATTTGTAGTTACTTGAAATAACGCTTTAATATATCTTTCAATGTCTCGACTTGACGTTATGTCAACAACAAATTTTGGTTAAAGAAATAATATTTACGTAGCTTGATTCGAATGTTAATTCGTCTCGTATCTTGGATAGTATATATGTTTCTTGGTGTTAACATATACATATATTTCTATTTTACCGAGGTGAAGTTTGGGAGTTAAGAATATCATTTATAAAAACACGAATTTCGTTTACACGTAATTACAACATGAAAGCCCGATTTGTTTCTTAAATTTTATAAAAATTTGGGCAGAGTTTCCTCTGTTTTTGTAAGAAACCGACAACTCGTGTTGTCTATATTATTCCCAAAATCACTAGTCAAATTTCACAACACGCAACATTTATTAACTAAGTTATTTTACTCGACGAATGGTCTAACTTAAAACGCTAAAATATTGAGAAACTATACATTTCGACAAGTGATATGTAGACATATGTAGTTTAACATTTAATTACCCTCGCGACATTAAGTGTATAATAAGTTAGTTATTTTTCCGTTCCTTCGAGTCACTAAAATAAAATAGTTTTTAGTCGCAATCGGTTCGGTTCGCTTACCCTTTTAGAATAAGTATTTATATACAATATACACAAAAAAAAAATAAAGAACATAAAAATAAGCTAAGATCGTGGCGCGCGTTATACCTTCCCGCGAACAACTCTCGAATCGAATACGCATTCGTCTAGAACTAGAGTTTGACCAACTTCGACAGTTGACTGGATTTGACCAGCTTTGACCACGGTTGACCAAGTTTGACCAGATCTTAACCAGTTTGACTGTGGTTGACCGCAAAGAAAACGAACAAGAACAGGCCTAATCTTCCCGAGCACAAGGAACACGCCTAAACCCAATGAACATCTTGATCCGAATGGAACCGAACATGAACCAGATCAATACCACTTGAACCTAACTACTAGGCCACGGTCTGCATCTCTTCCCGTCACCCACACCGTGTCCATCACCTGACGCAGAGCCAAGAAGACCAACGAGGACACAGATCGGAACCATGTTGACCCGAGTTTGACCCGGAGTTTAACCCGGAAACCGGACCCAACCAAGAACCAAACACCACCCCTTGCTACTGCCGTAACTAATCTGGATCGCAAACCAACTGACCGGATCTGACCTTGTGACCATCGCACCACAGACCCAACCCAAGTCAAAACTGAATCGGACTAACCCCGAGATTCATACCCATCTTGTGGCTTCTCCGAGACAACCCCCAATGTTACTGTAGCCGCTTCTTGAACCACCACTGTTAGCATCACTCTTGTCCCTCTGAGCTTTTAACCCTCACGCCGCCACCACCAAGCATGGTGGTGGCTGGTTGCTGTTTAGAGGAAGAAGGGTAGAGAGAACGAGATGAGAGGGAGGAGAAGGAGATGAGAGTAAGGGTGATGTTGTTCGGGTGAGGGAGAGAAGGGATGAGAGGGTAAATGGTTCAGGTGGTGGTTGACTGAGGTGTTGGTGGTTGTTGGCTGAGCCGGAGCTCGGGTGGTCGTCGGCGGCAGCCGCCTGCTGCATCAAGAAGGAGAAAGGCTGCGAGGTTTGTAATGAGAGGGAGTAGTGGTTTTGTGATGGAAGGTGATATTATGAGGGTTATATAGTTAGGGTTAGCTAAGTAGGTTAGGTGGATGCCAACTGTGTATACGGGCAAGTTACTGACTCGGTCTCGTTTAGGATTTACCTCGTCAAATTAATAGGATAATAATTTATGAAATTCGTTTATAAAACAATTCAAAACGAGTATTTGGACTATAGATAAATTTTCTGTAGTGGCGTTAAAGTTTTTTTTTTTTTTTTTTTTTTTAAGAGTTAACTTGTTCCTTGTTACTTGGCAAGTTTAGCGATAATTATTTTTGACATTATATAACTAAATAGCTATGGTTATTAGCGAGTAGGAATGTGTTCGCGGTAACGATATGTTATTATTAACGAATTAATGAATCGTTTTTATGAATAAAGTATTATTATTATATTATTCGAAAATGCTGGGCGTTACAGTGACACCTTCAATAGAACCTTGTCCCCAACCTGGAACTCCAAAGGTTTCCTACGCTTATCAGTGTAACCTTTCTGTCGATCACGAGCAGCAGCCATCCGATTTCTGATTTGCACTATCTCCTCAGAAGTTTTGTGCACATGTCCGGGATCTGTTAGCTGGCTATCCCCAACTTCAGTCCAGCAGATGGGAGACCTACACTTGCGTCCATAAGTGCCTCAAAAGGTGCACACTGTATCGAAGTGTGGTAGCTGTTGTTATACGAGAATTCAATCAAGGGCAAGTGCTTATCCCAACTGTTGCCAAAATCCACCACGCACGCTCGTAGCAGATCTTCCAATGTTTGGATGGTACGCTCACTCTGTCCATCCGTCTGTGGGTGATAGGCTATGCTCATATCTAAGCGAGTTCCCAAAACGTTTTGGTGAGTAGTCAAAAAAATGAGAAGTGAATCGCGCATCGCGATCAGATATAATAGAAGTAGGCACCTCATGCCTAGAGACTACCTCCTTGATGTAATGATTAGCTAGTTTCTCCAGCAAGTCCGTTTCCTTTATTGCCAGAAAGTTTGTCGATTTGGTTAAACGATCCACGATAACCCAAATTATGTTATGGCCAGTTGGCGTTCTAAGAAGCTTTGTGATGAAATCCATAGAAATCCCGTCCCATTCCACATAGAGATTTCTGGTTGCTGGAGTAGGCCTGAAGGTTTCTGATATTCAATCTTAACCTTCGCACAAGTCAAGCACTTGCTAACATAAGTGGCTATTTCAGCTTTCATGTTTGGCCACCAGTAAAGAGTTTTGAGATCTTGGTACATCTGGTCCGAACCAGGATGTACCGAATGTCGAGAGGTGTGAGCTTCATGAAGTATTGAAGACCATCCGTCTTCAGTTCCAAGTGCTTATCAGCACCATGTAAAGTTTCAAGCCCGATGTTTTCTTCTTTCAAAGCCTCGCCCTGGGCTTCACGTATCTTATCAGGAAGATTAGAATGTACGGTACGTTATAAAGCTCGCACCCGTTTGGGTTTTGTTTCCTTACGACTGAGGGCATCAGCTACTACATTAGCTTTCCCTGGATGATACTTGATGGCACAGTCATAATCATTCAGAAGCTTGACCCATCGACGCTGTCGCATGTTCTGCTCCTTTTGATCGAATATGAGTTGGAGGCTCTTGTGGTCAGTGAATATCGTACACTTCGTCCCATAGAGAAAATGCCTCCAGATCTTTAGAGCAAAAACCATTGCTCCCAGTTCCAAGTCACGGGTGGTGTAATTCTTCTCATGAACCTTTAATTGACGTGAGGCATACGAGATCACCTTATCACGCTGCATCCGCATACACCCTAACCCTTGGATAGACGCATCACAGTACACCACGAAGTCCTCTGTACCCTCAGGTAGTGATAGTATAGGTGCACTGCAAGGTTTCGACTTTAATAATTGAAAAGAAGATTCTTGGGCATCTCCCCACTTGTAAGTAATACCCTTCTGTGTCAAGGCAGTGAGGGGTTGAGTGATCTTAGAGAATCCCTCAATGAATCTGCGATAATATCCCGCAAGACCAAGAAACTGGCGCACCTCAGTAGGAGTCTTAGGAGCCTCCCACTTTTTAATAGCATCAATCTTGGCGGGATGAACATGTATTCCTGCCTCGTTATCCACATGTCCAAGAAATTGGACTTCTCGAATCCAAAAGTCACATTTTGAGAATTTCGCATACAACTGCTCTTTTCTCAATAGTTCCAAGATCAGCTGCAGGTGTTGCTCGTGCTCTTCCCTGCTCTTGGAATAAATCAGTATGTCATCTATGAACACTATGACGAATTTGTCCAAATAGGGCTTGCACACGCGGTTCATTAGATCCATGAACACAGCCGGTGCATTGGTTAGCCCAAATGGCATCACCAAAAACTCACAATGTCCATAATGAGTTCGAAAGGCTGTCTTCGCCACATCCTTCTCTCGGACTCTCAGTTGATGGTATCCTGACCTCAAGTCAATCTTAGAATAGAAACTCGACCCTTGAAGCTGGTTGAACAAGTCATCAATACGAGACAAAGGGTAGCGGTTCTTAAGCGTTACTTTGTTCAACTTCCGATACACATGCGGAAACTCTCATCCATCTTCTTATCAAACAGAACTGGAGCTCCCCATGGCGAAGAACTAGATCTAATAAAGCCCCTATCCAATAGCTCTTGGAGTTGGGTAGACAGTTCTTGAAGTTCGCCTAGTGCTAGGTGGTATGGTGCGTGTGCAATTGGAGCTGCCCCAGCTACAAGATCAATTTGAAACTCCACTTGGCAAACAGGCGGAACTCTAGGTAGTTCCTCTGGAAAGACATCTGGGAAATCTCGGACTACTAGGATGTCCTCAATCTTAGTTTCAGTTTCAGCTTGAGTGTCAGATATGTTAGCCAAAATGGCTGGACAGCCCTTACGAATACACCTCTGGGCCTTCAAAAAGGAGATGATGCCCACCATGGCACCACCACGATCACCCTGTACAGATAAAAGTTCTCCACTTGGGAGGGGAATACGAACAATCTTCTCCTAACAGAGAATTTCAGCGTGTTGCTTGGACAACCAGTCCATGCCAACCACGAGGTCAAAGCTACCTAGGGTGATAGGAAGGAGGTCGATGGCAAACAATTGCCCATCTAGCTCAAGCTTACAGTCACAATGGGTGTGGGTTACCTCAACAGGCTTCCCATCAGCTAGCTCTATGGTGTACGGGGTATCAAGAAGAGTAGGAACCATCCCTATTTGTTTGCTAAGTTTCGATGACACAACCCTATAGTCTGCACCAGTATCATATAAAATAGAAGCAAGAGTGTCGTACCCGACACGACATTGTAGTCAGTCCTAGCTTTCCCAGAGCCATTCACCATTGCTATTCCACGAGCCCCATTGTTGTTCTTGCCATTGATGTTGTTGTTGTTGAAGGTCCTATACCTCACACTATCCCACGTTCTCTTGCTATCACAAAAAGTAGAAGATGAAGCACCATGCTTCGGAAAAGTACCACGCTCAACAGCCTAGTCAGTGTGTTTGCGATCAGTTGAAAGATTTGTTAGATTCTGGGTAGGTGAGCTGTAGAGGCCAAGCCACGAATCTTTGGGACCCACCCTTTTGGTATGAAATTCGGTCCGCTGGTAAAGTAGGTTAAATAGATTTGAGCACAAAGTATCTAACTCCCGTAGCTTGGTAGTGTAGGCGTCGATCTCAGACCCATCCGTCAAATTTCTAGATTTCATCATAGGGTGCAACGTTCTCCATCCAAGTATCTGTAACTCATCGAGTGTGCATGTAGCATACATTACCCCATCCTGCCCGGGGCAAATGCGCATGGAAATGACTTATACTATCAAAGCAATCAGACGGTCTCCTTCAGTT
Organism: Ambrosia trifida; assembly: GCA_028751855.1. NCBI lineage: Eukaryota > Viridiplantae > Streptophyta > Magnoliopsida > Asterales > Asteraceae > Ambrosia > Ambrosia trifida. Next base: position 167,518,103 of record CM054123.1, on the reverse strand, counting down.
CTGTTAGAGTTATTGAGGTTTATGACCAATAAAAGGCTTGAAAATATGATGGTAGGTTGTTGTTTTGGCATGTGCGTTCAAGGAATAAGAAAGTTCAAATGTGGAAGTCAGGGGAAACGAATGATTTAGCAAGATGGATCTTTACTAGCTTGGAAAGATGCGAGGGCCTCAACCACCCTATCGTTGAGCATAAGAACTCAGTCTTATCTAAGATAGTAAAGGAAAAATAAAGAAAAGATAGGTAAGAAAAGGTAAGAGCCAATCGTCGCCACGCTTTGTCTTAGAAAGTAGTTCATTCATCCTCACTTTCCATGTGCTCGTCCTGCTCAGGTTCCCCTTCCATCCCTTATCCTTCCTCTTTCGCGATGTCAATGTTATATGGTTCTCATAACGTATAGTTTCCTTCTCCGGTCCTATGTAAGTTAGCTCAATGGTCAACAACACCATTCGTTCCTCCAATCGTGACTGTCAGTCACTAGTAGGTTTCGTCTTCCTTTGAGATGTTTCACTACATCGCAGACCTTCGAAACTCCCCAAGAGTGTGTGTAACAAGCCCCAATCTAATGTGTTCCCATGAATCTACCATATACTTATGAGTAACAGGGATATGCAGTCATACGTCCGCCCGCTCATACTAGTTGTAAGGTACTAAAGTAAGAAATACGTCCGCCCGCTCATACTAGGTGTAAGGTACTAAAGTAAGAAATAAGTTCTATATGTGTAACCCAGTCCCGTCTGTATTTCAAATGGAAGTAAGAAAGATCAAGTAACAAGGAACATAAACTAATTGTCTCCTTGCTCAGTGAAAAAAAGGATAAGTCTCAGTATTTGAATTTCTTCACAGTTGATTCGGTTTGATGGTATCACGTCATGCGCATCGTGCAGCTTTCCTGTGTACGTGCGCCACAACGCTCGCAAGTGCTTTCTCCCCTGTACAATCGTTGTTTCCTCATCCATGAGGTTTGTTAGGATACTACTCCCAGTAATGCGCCACCTGGTGTAACCCTGGGCTCCCACCATTGACGTATTCAGAATTAGGTCTAGAACTAGAAGATAACATATCTCCCGAAATTGTATGTCGTAGATATATGTAGCTAAAAGCTATTTGTGCACTTAAATTGTGAGTGTACTTATGCTATGATGATTATAGACTAGACTCAACATGCAGTCCTAGTTCACTATAACCAATGGCTCTAATACCAATCTGTCACACCCTCAAATTTCCAATGCGGGGTTTTACCGCGAGGCGCATGACATACCAGGATCCCATAGCCATAAGTCATATGAACGAACTCTAAATGCCCAAACCATTTAGTTCGTTTTCAAAAATCAAGTTTAGATAAGCTGCGGAAACGTAAACCAAATTTAAACCTTTTAAAACCATGCGCAAAACAACACGCCCAATTTAAAACCATATGAAAGAAAACATAAAAGCATAATATGTAATTTAGGTGTATGCCCAAGACCCCAAATGCAGTGAAGTGTGCAGTGCTTTCTAATCCTGGCACCAAAAGCTAACTACCTGAAAAGCATGTATATCGTGGGTCAACAAACAATGTTGGTGAGTTCACTAAGTAAAGTAAATGAGTATGTAAATGCGTTGGTTTCCAAAACCACGTAAACAAGTAATTGAGTTGGTTCCAAGAACCATGTAAACACTAGTTCATCGCATGTCAAGGGTAGCTAACCCATTCATGATAACTAACACCGATATACCGACCTGCTGATGTACGTGTAGCCACAAATGTGAGCCGCATGCCTTACATCATTGCCTATCAACAACGATAAAATCTGTTAAGTTATAGTTCACTCCCGCACTCCCCGAGCCGGTGTGAGGTTTGTCAGACCTAATAGCGCTATCAACTAATAACCCGCTTGCCATAACCCGGTAACTCATTCGGTATGTGAAGGACTTACAGATGATAGAGTTGGTTTAGTTCATCAAGGACACAGTTTGCGAACTAGCAAAAACCGACCCACACAAGAATCCATAGCATCCCAACCCGGGATGTATAAGTAGTCCCAAACCGGACTAGAAAATAGTAGTCCTAACCCGGACTAGAAAATAGTAGTCCCAACCCGGACTAGAAAAAGTTAAGTACGTTGTCTCAACCCGAGACGCATGCTTTTGAGAAAAGAGTAGTGAAACGCACCTTAGGTTGCACGTGAATAATCCAAATTCCTCAGACAGAAATGAGCTACCGACTCCCTATTACAAATGTCACTAGGTGAGTATATGTGCATAACCAACACACCATACAACTCGTTTGTCCAAGACTTTTAAAGTTCAAACCGTGTAGTGACACCTAATGACTCTACGTGCACAAGTAAGTCCTACGTATCCCGTTGGTGATCATATTGATTATTATCAGTTTTATACCTCATACACATCTCATATAAGTATTCATGCAAGTTCATGTCAAATACATACCATATAAGACTCCAAATAGTCACGTAAACATCCCTTACACAATCTGCGTTTTCAGGGCAGATTGTACGCTGTGAAAAACTAATTATTTAAAATACTTAACGAATGAATTAAACTCCCAAATGTTTATTGAATATTCATTGGGATTCATTTGATAACCCATATTTTTGTTTTGTTTTGTCTCACAAACAAACACAAAAATTATTAAATTTCGTACAACACAGCTATGTCCAGAAAATTTTCCACAGCAGGTCAGTTCAGTAGAAAAATTCCCAAAAATTGTGTATTGTCCAAACGAGGTGAATCCAATTGGAAAAGCCAAGTTTTTCCAATGTTGACCTACTGTCCAAAGTTCATAACTTAACCCTTTGTAAATCTCGAGTTATGACCGTTTAAAGTTGACCAAATTTATAATTCCGAAAATCTGATATGACCTTTAAACTTATAAAATCATGAATACATATCAAAGCAATTCCAAAACACATGATTTTGGACTTTTTGAAAAGCTAACATCATAAGTTATGTTTTAGCGTCAGAAAACAATCAGATTACACCCTTTAATCACTCTATAACAGCCCTACAATTCGTCACAATGAATCTGTCAGAAAATCAGAATTTTATCAACATGACTCTTATAAACCCTAATCATTCTCAATTCCCTATAATCATGCAATAACCTCATATTAACACAATAACATTCATATTATCACGTTTAATCTCAGGTTTTTACGTACCATATACTCTGGATATGATTTCTATCAACAATATTCATCAACAATTTCAACAAACATCATAAACATTCAACATACATTGATTTGCGATTCTAGCATGCATATTTCCTAAAGTATTTACAATTTTTCCAGCCTAAAATCACATCATTCAACATGTAAAACACATACCTTGAATTGCTAGAGTCCCTAGAAACACAAGATAGCACCCGAAAATGCTTGAACTAGTGCAAAATTGATGAAGATTGAGATTGGAAGGTGGTTGTGGGGTTGCTCTAATCCACGGCGCAAAGGGTATGTTTAGGGTTTGTTTTTTTTTTATAAATAATATGCTAGGGTTAAGATTATGGGCCACGGTTTCGGGCTCTAGTGATTTTTATCTGATAAGCGAGCCCATTAGCCCTATCTAACTCTCGAGATTAATCCCGACAATAATAGTCCTATCAACTCATATAAAATTACTGTTTTATCAACTCATATTATGTTTACCCTAAGTGCACATATCTCATAACGTTTACGTACAAGTTAACTAACACGCAGTAGTTCACATAAGCATGCAATTCACATACACGTGTTATTCCACATTCATCAACACCCAATCATTCATATAATCATGCATGCCTAACAAATCACCAACGTTCGGGATACAGGACTCACGTGTGTGTCAAGACAAGGGTTTTCCTAACTATAACGTACGTTAATGTCACCTAACATATGTTATTGTTACATAACATGCTGAAGGACCTGTTTAACTAACCCTAGCTAAGTGTTTAACCACATATGATTATGGAAATTAACTAGAGTTCAGTAAAAGAGTTAACATGAAAATGCGCGGTGTCACAGACGAGGTAATGGAATGGACAAGGTAATGGAATGGATCATTACCATTCCATGTCTTGTTTGGTTACCATGTGGAAATGAAACAAAACATTACTTTGTGTTGCTGGATAGGCAGGGAAAAACAACGAAATAAAATCGGTGGTTAGTGGCGGTGATGGGTGGTGGTCAGTGGCGGTGATGGAGGGTGGTGATATGTGGCGGTAGCGGCGGTGATGGGTGGCGGCGGCGATGGTGGCGACGGTGGAAGATGGAGGTGGATGGCCGTGATGGTGGGTGGGTGACGAGGGTGAGTAGTGGCGATAGTGGTTTGTGGTGGTGATGGTAGGTGGTGGTGACGTGGTGGTGGGTGGCTACAGCGGTGGTGGGTGGCGGCAGCGTTAGAGATGGGTGGAGGTGAATGGCGGTGATGGTGAGTAGTGGCAGTGGTGGGTGGAGGTGGCGGTGGTGGTGGTAGTTGGTGGTGGGTGGTGGAGGTAGTGGTGGGTAAAGGAAATTGTGGTGAGTGGCAGGTGGTAGAGGCGGCGGTGGTTAGGTGATGGTGGTGGCCGGCGGTGGGTGGTGTTGGATGGCGGCGGTGGTCAGTGGGTGACGGTGATTGGCATCGGCGGTAGTGGGTGGCGGTGGCTGGTGGCAGCGACGACGGTGGTGGGTGGTGACGACGGTGGTGTGTGTTGGCGGCAACGTTGGTGGTCGACGGTGGTGGCTTGTGGTGGTGGGTTATGGTGTTTTTAGTAAAGGGTGATGAGGGATGGAATAGGTGATTCCATTTCTTTAACCAACCAAACACACTATTTTTCATTACCTTGTAATGGTTCATTCCATTCCCCCTCCCATTCTATCATACCAAACGCTACCTTAGGGTGGATGGGGAGGTAATCACACCGATCACACCATCACACCCAATAATATTGTGCCATCTCATTTTTATCACACTCCATCACATTCATCACTAAAACCATGGGGTGGAATGATACCCATCACACTCAAATTTTTTTTATATAAAAATAAAAACATTACATTAAATAAAAAAACTTACATTAAATAAAAAATAATAGAAATTAAATAAAACATTACAAGAAAATATAAAACCTAATCAAATTTTTGGCGTAACATCCGCCACGCCAAAACATGTAAAAAATCCAAGCCGACCTCGGCAGCATACTCGATGTGAGCGAAGCCTTCCTGCACATCTTCTGTTTCGTCGGAAAAGGCTAGCACCGTTCACTTAAATTTTATTTGATGTTTCGACACTTCGATTCGAGGTCCCCGTACTTGTGAGAGATTGAATCACAAGTACGTTGGGTTCCCCCGACAAGTGCACCAAACTCAGCTAACACTTTTTTTCCAGCATGGAGGGCTCCAGCCACGACTACGAACAACCACTGCTCATTGTTGCGCTATCGTTATGTATGTTGTCATACGCGATCACTAGCGCAATTTCCACTTCTTCTATCTATGTAACCATTGTGTGATATTTGTGATTTGAGTGGAGATGATGAGAAGAATTGTATGGTTTTTTGTGTGTAGTAGAAGAATTTTTTAAATGTGTGTAATAAAATGGGGTTAATATGTGTATATATATAGTTAGGTGGTAATTATTATTATTATTATTATTTTGGTTTTTGACTGTTAGCCAACGGCTAGCTAGCTACTAGCAAGCGTGATGGTCATCATGAAATTTATGAATCGCAGCCGTCATTTTTAAGGCGGGGCGGTGTTCGTGATGGTTTTGGCCATCACGGCCAGCCCATCACAGACTGCCCCGTCCGCCCTTATAGGGACAACTTGTATTGTTATTAAATGTTCTCATATATAATACTAGGAGGAACCCACGCATTGCAGCGGAGTTGCCTAGTATTTAGTTCCATTTGGTCAAATTTATGAATTTCAACTCAATTCGACTTGAAATTCAAATTGAATTACATAAATTCAATTTCTTTTATAAAAAGTATACATATATATATATATATAGATTTTTAGTGCGACTATTTTCGTGTTATTAGAGATGTTTAAATTACAAGTCGATTCGACCTAAAATTCAAATTGAATTACATAAATTCAACTTCTTTTATAAAAAGTACACACACAAACACACACACACACACACACACATATATATATATATATAGGGTGGGGATAATATGGAAACTCTATCTATTGGAAAAACCTTGCAAACCCTATGGTGACCATTGATCAAGTTTGATCAATGGTCCTTAATTAATTTGTATTTAATAATCAAAAGCAAGTGGGCCACTTAAATAAAATATTGGAATAAGGGCATTAAGGTAATCTTAAATAAGAAAGTGGGCCACATTAATTTTCTAAATCTTAGGTTTAAAAAGGTTGATTTGACACTTGTCAAGTAACCTCTCTCCTACTTTATGGCACTTTTTTCAGCACGAATATTAACGTACGTTAGTGTTGTGATACAAAATTCTGACCTCGTTTGGGACATTGCTAACACGTGTTAACAGACATATATTAAAATAACATAATAAAAGAATACATAAAATGTGTATTTATTTATGAAATGATAAAAACGATCATTACAATCAACGCTAAAACATATCAAAAAACGATTCATACAAACATAATTATTTGTGAATTTTCAAAAAAAAAAAAAAACTATCATAACAACATAAAAAAAGATCTAGCTATGCTTCGTTCTTGATACCCATCTTCATCTTTAACCCAAAAACATCTCTTCACCTACAAAAAAAGATAACACGTGTTAGTTGGGCTCTCCAAAACACATAATGAGACATCACTGACATGTGTATTGTATTCTAAAACATATGTTTTACTGAAATAACGTATGTCATATGAACCCTAACACCTGTTAGTTAGCATATACTAGCATGTGTTAGTATCACTAACATGTGTATTGTATTCTGAAACCTATGTTTTACTGAAATAACGTATGTCATATGAACCCTAACACATGTTAGTGGGGCATATACTAACGTATGTCATATGAACCCTAACACTTGTTAGTTAGCATATACTAGCATGTGTTAGTATCACTAACATGTGTATAAACAACACCAAATTTGCAGTGCCAAGTGTATCATACTCAATTTTAAGTGCCAAGTGTATCATACTCAAAACATGTGTATAAACAACACTAAACGCGATTTTTACAACTATGTTAATACAACTACTCAAATACGATTAATATGGTTTGAAATCCAACAATACATCAATAGCATGTGTTAGCATATTCTAAAACATATGTTTTACTGAAACTAATATATGTCATATGGACCCTAACACCTGTTAGTTGGGCATATATTAGCATGTGTTAGCATCACTAACATGTGTGAGCATACAAGACTCGGACCGCAAAAAATAGACATGCACCCTAGACGAGTTCATAACACTTTCACATGCCAAAACAATATTAAATAGAATACACATGTGATCTATCAACCTCATGTCCCCAATCCAATAACAATCTAACATAAATAAAATAATAAAAAAAATAAAAAAAGTTAACATATTTTTTTTTCAATCAAGCATTTGATCAAACACTTGGTATGCAACCAAAAACTATCCCCAAAAATTGTTATTTTATTATTCTAGCAAAACCCAAAACCTATTTCACTAAACCCAAAACATAACAACTATACAAAAATCAAACATAATAATAATAATAATAATAATAATAATAATAATAATAATAATAATAATAATCAAACATAATTATATGTAATATAATATATACACACAGATTCATGACAACTTTCACAAACATAATTATATGTAATACATACACACACATTCATGACAATTTCCGTACAACCGATTGTATGTAATGATAATAAATATAATAATAATAAAACAAAATTATGCTCTATAAGATCTGTTTCACCCGAGACGACTCAATCTTCTTGTTCTAATATATATTGTTTAAATAAATAATATACCTCACTGTTCTTCTTGTTCCAGATCCACCCGAGACGACTCAATTTAGATCCAGATTCCCAACTTGTTGCAGACGCAATTAAAACAATGACAAACTATCTGACAACAACCTGACGACGGGACGTGGTGGCCGGAGTTGGTGCCAACAATGGTCTAACGACGACTCAGTGGTTGTGGTTGTTCAGTGGTGGTTTGTTGATCTTGTTTGACGGTAACAGTAGCTACTCTGTTTCGTTTGAACTCTGTTTTGTTTGAACAGAAGTTGAGAAGTTGTTGTGGTGGCGGTGATGGTGGTTGTGGTGGGGGTATTTCTAGACAGAGACAGAGAGAGAGAGAGAGAGAGAGAGAGGATAGAGAGGAGGGTATGATCAGATTTGAATTTGAAAATAAATGAAGAGTGAGGGGGGGGGGAATAATATATATAGGTAGAGAGAGAAAGGGGGATAATGGAATTGTCTATATTGCCCTTTTAATATTATAATATGGTGGGTAATGTGGCTGAATGTGAACCATGCATTTGGTTTTCTAGGGATTTTTCATTTGAGAGGGTTTCTTGTTTATACTTCCACTATATATATATATATCTATATATATATATATATATATAGAGAGAGAGAGAGAGAGAGTTTTGTTTAATTAGATCGATCCGAATTCAATTGTAATTTAAATAACTTTAATTACGCGAAAATAGTCACACTAAACATCCCTATTCCACCTATTACTTTTACCTTTTAAATTACTGAGAGTCAAACCAACCTATAACTGTATCAAATTAATCATCAGTTATTAGGTAAAAAGAATGTTATGTTGTTACCCAAAAGCCGGGTGGATAAAGTGTCTACATGTGTGCCAATCTCCACAGCCTAATGCCAAGAAAATGAATATAGATGTCAAGAATTAAATAATGAACACACAAGTTTGATTGCGATTATTTTATTGTTAAAATTTGAAAACCACCTTAATCGTTGTTGCTCTATGTTCATTTTAACTGCATGTGGTGACCTGTCCCATTTGTAATTTCTTTTACAAACAAAATTTTCTTGATGTTGTTCTTTGAGAGATAAAGTGTGAACCCTTAGTAACACTTTGTGTACTCTTTTATTTTGATTCATGTATCAAAATTATGTTAACAGTTGATTCTAATACAACGCCGTTGTTAGAGCTACTGCAAGAAACTTCGTTGGTCTTGCTATTTTCAAACCCGATTTCAAAAGCATTAGGCTTAAAAGGGAAATCCCTTCTGATACGCAAAGAAAAAGAAAAAAAAACAGTTTACATAAGGTTAATTTAGTAATTAGCAATATTTTACGTGTAACAAAAAATGTGACATGTTATAAATAAGTTATTAAGGTGACTTATATATATAGAGGCTTCCTTGTATTTCTTGTAGAGATATCTATGAATGAGAATTCTACATCATGTTTTCTCTCTGTATTCTATAATCTTTGTTTTTTGTTACACTTTGTTGAATGCTAATTGGTCGTTGGTTTACAACACGTTATCAGCACGAATCTCTTTGGAATAGGATTGCATCATCATAAGGTAAATGGAAATGGTCTTATCAAATTATTTTTCATTCTCTCAAGCATAAATCATATTGTAGTTCATACAAATTTTAGTTGTGTTAGAGATACGTTTTATTTATCTATTTGATCTCCCAAAATAATTGATATTTGGTACATTATATAATATTGGGTTAAATTGAGATTTATATTAAATAATTCTAATACAATTATAAATCATGTATGATTCAACAAATGAATAATTTTTTTATGATGGTTCTGTAAGATTTGATGGGTAAAAGGATACATGTGTATGAGCTGGTTAGGATTCCGATGAAATTAATTTTGGAAACCGAACAATATGTTGAATGAAAATTGTTTCCAAATTGATTTTGAATTTAGGCTTGGGAGACTGGTTTTTCTCAACAAATTTCTTTTTGATTCATGAATTCATGCCCATTTAAACAACTCGGTGATTCTCAATTAAGGTTTTGTTGATGCATATGTGTGGCTATCGCTTTTGAATTGTACAAGATTGCGAAAGTTTTGAAGAAATCAAGTTTTGAAGAAGTTCATTCTCCCAATCGTGGGGTCGAATGAATATCATTTAGGTCGAATGGAGATTGAAGCTTATCAGGATTGTTTATTGTTATTCATTCGAGCCTTGTAAATCTCGAATGAACTGATTCGACCTCTGCAAAGGTCGAATGGGTTTTTCAATATATATGTTTGATGTGTTTAGAAGTTAGAACTTTTTGTATTTATTGAGTGTGTGTGTTAGTGTGTGTTTCCAGAGAGTGTTCTAGAGAGTCTAAAGCTAGGTTTTTCATTATAATCTATCCTTTGTAAGCTTTTATCAATTGATTATTAATGGAAAACATCTTGAAAATGGATATTATCCTTATCTGATCTGATCATTATCATTTTGCATGTGATCTAGTGTTTCCGTACCTAGATTGCTTACACTTGTGTGATTACATTGTTGATTTCTCAAATCCGTACCTAGAGCTTTGCTCAATCACACAACTGCAAATTGATAGTTTTCAATAAGATTTTTCATCAAAAACATCAAAAGTTTTTTTGTTTTGCATGAACATTGCATGAACATGGAGATTGATTGATTTAGACTTGTTTTCATCAAAATCCAACAACTTTTACATAACTCAGATCAAATTGGTTGATTTTTGAAGAAAAATTGATTTTCAAATAGGTCAGGTCGAATGTGTTTGAGTTGGGTCAAACGAGTTTGAGTTTTTGGTCGAATCAATCACTTTCAAGTCGAACCAAGTTGATTTAGGCCGAACCAAGTGGGGTTTTAGGTTGAATCAGTTTGTTAGATCATCATCCAGAGTGTGTTGTTGTCCATTCGAACCTTCCTTATTCATTCGAACCATCGAGGGGTCGAACCAAGTTCATAATCAGGTCGAATCAAGTTCTAGCACATCAGTTACTTATTCCAACTTGTTGTTAGGGTTGAACCAGTGATTCTGTTTTCATTCGAACTCTCGACATCATTGTTTAGGTCAAACGAATTTCCAGATTTCTAGAATTTCTAAGTGTTGTTATTTCGAACAACATGGACAACATTTGGGGATTACCGATGACACCGAGACTTGCTATGACACAAACATAGCAAGTACCTACTAACCCGTGGTCCGTTGCAGCTCAAAAAGTGAACACTCAACCACCACAGATTCCGAATTACTTTGCTACATCGAGTTCATCACAACTTGCTGTTACACATCCTCCACAACAAATGCTAGATTATTGGGGAGTCACAGCAGCATGGTAGCTCAAAGTCAGACCACCAATGATATTACTACCTTGGTTAATGACTTATCAATGGGAAATGGAAACTGGCAATCGAAGATGTTAGACATGAGCGAGTATCATGGATGGCAAAGAAGATTCAAGATTCATCTTGAAGGCATGGGAATAGAAGGTGGGGAAGCGTGGAAGATGATTATGAAGGGTTATAGTCCACCAATGGTCGAGAACACTAACATACCATGCACTTGAAGACCTGATAGATGATGAAAAGAAGAAGTTTGCAGTAGAAAAGAAGGCGTATTCTCAATTATCTCAGGCATTAACTACAGATCTATTACATCTGTTTGGACCATGTGCGACTTCAAAGGCACTTTGGGATGCTTTGAAGGGTTGGCACAATGGTAATGAGAAAACTAGGAGAATTCGTGTGGAAGAGATTAAGAAGGAGTTTGAGAATTTCAGCTACATTGGGAATGAGACATTGAAGGAGTTTATACCAAGATTCTTTCATTTGTTGTCAGAGTTATTGAATTATGAGATTGTTATTCCCATGACTGAAGTCATTGAGAAGTTTGCTGATTTGTTGCCTCCGTATCGGAGACAACATGTTGAGGTACTGAAGGAAAAAGATGCATTTCAGTATTGGTCCATCAACGAGTTTATTTAGAAGCTGAAAAACAAAGAGATGGAAGAAAGGAGAAAGGCAAAAAGAGCACAATTTACACAAAATCCGGAGCCTTATCATGCTACTTCATCTTCTTCTATTTCTAATCCATCAGAAGGAGCGATTGTTGCACCTCAAACTGCTTTTGTTTCAAAGATTGAACCACCAATGAGTGCAGCTAGCTATTACACATCTGGATCATCATACACACCAACTTCATACACAACAACTCAACCTCCTATGTCATCTACTTGTTATTATACATCATCAGCAAGTATTCCACAACAACAACCACAAGTTGCATCGGTGATTAATCAAGCCTCATCAAGCCAAAGTCCGATCGTGCTGGATACTTCCAACATGAATAATGTGACAGTAGATGTGGCACAACTACACATTGCTTTGGTTTCAGCAATGGTTGCTTCATACAATGGACTGGTGGCGAGTCAAATCGGCAACAACAATCTGACAAATGAAGATTATGTCCAGATCGATTAAGAAGAGATTGAATTAATTTATATCTAGTGGGCATTCGCAAGTATGACGAGAAGAGCAACTGAGTTTATAGAGAAGACCGGCAGAACTGATATTGCTACTTCACCGAACACTACCAATGGTTTCAATAAAGCCAAGGTTACATGTTTCAACTGTGGGACTCAAGGCCATTTTGCTAGAGAATGTACCCAACCGAAGCAACAAGGAAACGGAAACCCTTTCAACTCAAATTACCAAAACCGTTAATCACAGAACCAAGTTACCTATCAAAGCCAAAATAACAACAACTATCCAAACCAAAACAACAGCAACTATCCAAACTAAATCAACTACCAAAACCGACAAAACACCTCCCAAAATACCACACAAAGACAAACATCCACGACCAACCAAAACAAAACAACACCTAACCAAACCAGAACCATTGTTCCTGTTTCTACACCAAACACTCAATTGGGTGAAGGTTTTGATTGGAATACTATGCAATTGGGTGTTGAGGAGGTTACTGGTGGTAATGTTGCATGTTTTTCTCAAGAGGTGGTGAGCGAGGAGCTGGTGATAGTTGATGATGACTTGGTGAAGGAAAAAGTTTCTGAGAAGATTTCTGAAGTTGTGATTGAGGAGATTGTGGAAAAGGAGGTTCCTAATGTTGATTCTGAGAAAGTCGAGGAATCGGTTGAAGAAACGGATTCAGGGACTATTCCTCAATAATCAAGTGTTTTGATGAAAAGATAAACAAAAAGTTGGAGATTTATAAGAATGTGTCGTATGTTTTGGACTACATTATTGAGGAACCAGTTCAATCCGGTAGTGTGAACTACACATCTGTTCCTTCCCCAGTGTTATTCGAAAACCATAATCATAATTTAGTGACACCGGAGAGCTCAGATAGATCAGATTCCACATCATAGAACGAGTCAAATACTTCCAGTGTTGGTGATTCGAATTCTGATGTGTGACCGATTTTAGGATTGAATGATGAGGGAGTAGTCGCTGTAACTGATGATTCAGATTCTGAGAATGAGGAACCTAAGAAGAATGATGATATTCCATTGGAAAATCACATTTGAACGAATGAGAGTGTATCACCTTCTCAGGTTCCACATCCTCAAAAGGTTGAACACAAACAGAATCCATCAGTTAAACAATGTGAAAAGAATGAGTCGAGTGACAAGCCTAAGAAAGTATTTTATCGGATGAAGGGATCCGATAAGATAATTTCTGATGATGAGTATCCCGTTCTGTTTGCTAACTATTCTAAAATCGAGAAAATTTGGCAAGAGAGTACCATTTGGTTTCCAAAACATGAACGAACAAATGATATTCCACCTGAATAGATAAAGCGATTGTATGGTGATGACTCGAAAACAGCAAAGGTGCATGTCACTGAGTTTGTCAAACCTAAAGACAAGATTAACGGATTTTTCTAACCGGCTTACTCAATGGAGCACGCTCCTGAGAGTTTAAGGCGTAAGTGTATTGATGATCAATACCCGGTTAAATCATTCGCTAATCTTCATGACAAGAACTCATTTGAGAAGTACCGTGCGTGTTACAAGTGTGTGGAGAGAGGGCATTTACTTGCTCACTGCCCATATGTGTGACACAAAAGGCACGAGGTTGAAAGCAGACAGAACCAAAGGAATTCGGTTGATGGTTACCAAAATAGACAGTCTTTTCCACAAAGACAATTTTATCCTCAAAGACAACAATTTTATAATCCAAATCGTTTTTATCCCTGTTAGGAATCTTTTGATTGTCGACAATGGTGCTTCTGGGCATATGACTGGGGATATGTTGCTACTCTTTGACATCAAGAATATAAATGGAGGGTATGTAGTGTTCGCCGGAAACAAAGGAGTTTATATAACAATGGAGGGAAGTGTTAGCAATGGGATTGTGAGTTTCGAGAGGATTTCATATGTGAAGCAAATTGATTATAATATGCTGAGTGTTAGTCAGATTTGCGATAAGAAGTTTTCAGTACAATTTGATGATAAGTCTTGCTACATCTTGAAGCCTGGTTTCGTTATACCCAAAGAATGGATCATGCTTAAAGCTTCGAGAGTGAATAATCTTTATATTCTTGACATGAGCAAGGAAACCACTACACAAGGTTAAGTAACGTGATTACTGTCTAAGGCTACAGAGAAAGAATCTATCATGTTGCACAGACGAATGGGGAATATTCACATAAGGAAAATGAACAATTTGTGAAGAACGGGCTTGTAGAAGGTGTAAATGTGAAACACTTTCATCTGAATGATTTGTGTGTGAGTTGTAAGAAGGGAAAACAACACAAACATTCCCACAAGCCCAAGAAAGTGAATTCGGTTGACTTTCCACTTGAACGTTTACAGATGGACCTTTTCGGACATGTTAAGTGTAAGAGTATAAATGGAGACCTATACTGTCATGTGGTTACTGATGACTACTCTAGATTTTCGTGGGTGATGTGCATACAACACAAGAGCGAAACGTTCAACAACTTGAAAGTTCTGTTTATCCGATTGGAGAATATCTATGGTTTGAAGATCAAATGGATTAGAAGTGATACGAGTCGGAGTTCAAGAATTCTATGATGGATGCGTTGTGCGATGAAAAGGGTATTCACCATGAGTACAGAACGGTGTTGCTAAAAGAAAGAACATGACTCTAATTGAAGCGGCTCGAACTATGCTTGGAGATTCTAATCTTCCGGTAATGTTCTGGAATGAAGCTATTCATGCATCATGCTATACACGGAACCATGTGTTGACAGTGAAGAAGTTTGGAAAGACTTCTTATGAACTGCTTAACAGACGAAAGCCGAATTTAGAGTTTCTAGAGCCATTCGGAGCGCCATGTACAATGTTGAATCCTACTGAGAAGTTTGGAGCAAAAGCTGATGAAGTTATTTTTTTTTGGATACGCGGCACCACTTAAACGTGTATTTAACAAAAGAACTAAACAGGTTGAAGAGTGGGCGAATGTTGATGGTCAACGCTACACTCAGAATGTTCCAGGAAATGGGCCTAATTGGATGTTTGACTACAAAGAAATCTTTGAGTAATTCAATCTAGAAAGCTTGGTTTAAGAAGCTGTTTTAAGATTGTATTACGAGTGTGAGAATGCAGTAACTTCACCGTTAGTGCGTCCGATCACTGTGATTCCTCCAGCAACAGCTTCTGATGATATCAATGCTCTTGTAGTTAAAGACGAGATTTTCCAGGAAGCTTCAACAACTCCTGATTCTTCTGAGTAGGAAGATGAGGAAGAAGTTTCTAATGAAGCAGTCGTGGATAATACTACAATATCACTGATGTGCGTGGCTTTAGCAAATTAAAAAGGTGTCATTTGCCCGGTGCCAAAAGCTTGATGTTTTAATTCCAAAACTGGGGTAAACGACCGCTTTTTACAAAACCGGTTTTAACAGGTTTTAAATTTATAAAGTAAACAATAATTACTTTAAAAACTAAAACCAACACATAGGAAGAGAACCTGACGTGTATAGTATAGCTTCTAGGGTAAGTATTGAGCATCGTATTCCAGAGTTCACACTTTCCCCTACTCAACCTTTCATCAATTACCTGATCGGGTTTTGAAAAGAAAAATAAAACCGAGTGGTTCTTTTAATAAAAATAGTTTTTGAAAAAGGTTTTGGTTTTTATAAAAGTAAAAGATAAAAATAGTAGAGTAGATAGAAATGCATATCTCGGGGCCCTCTGTATAAAAAGTTAGGTTTATTATTAAAATTAATAATTTAGGATAGTCAAATGTGAGGAAGACGAGAGGGATCTTGAAGTGTTGACTCCTTTATAGAGAAGCGGGGTCACTACTAAGTAGCGTGCGCAACCTTCCAATGTGGGCCCTCATGAAGGTACTCCGCCAGGTCCTCGCATATATCGGGCTCCTCAAACCGCGGTCAAGTATCTGGTCCTCGAACTTATCCTCTTCTTGAGTTGGAGGCTTAACTTCCGACCTGGAACACCGTACACCTCCCTTAGCTCTTGCATTCCGTATCGAAGGGTCTCTCTTTGGAGTCAATCCCGACAACCTCTTATCCCCTAAGTAGGTTAACGGTCATGAAGACCGAAGGATCTGTCTTACAGCTGTCTCAGGTGACTCGTACCCCCATTGGCTAACGGCGTTGTACTAACAACAACTAGAAATAGAATCTTTAACTTATTTATCTTTTATGTGACACTTTATTATTTAGTGATCAATTAAATATTAAGTTGGTTTAAATGAATGATGACTTAATTACACAACCCATAAACTCCTAAACTCAATGAAATCCTTGATAGAGGTTGCACATAATCCTAGAGGCGTGCAATCTGAAGATCTATGGTGCGCCCGTAGGGAAACCGCCCTTTACCAAGAACATCATTCAATCATCTGGTAAGTACGAGAAATGTGTCAATCAGATCTGGTCCACTTTAGAAGCCATTACTTAGAATCTGGTTTGGACATCAGAAGCCCGAAGGATCTGTATTAGTACCGGTTTCCTCGCCTTGGATCTATCTTGGGGTTACCAAAAGCTGATTATACCTCAAGTCGATTAATTAAGTTATAGTAATTTAAGTTATTAAGTTAATCATCATTCAAATCTGTTACAAAGATAAACAGTTAAATATTAGAAGAAGATTACACAACAAGTAACTAAAAATACACTATTATTAATAATAATAAAAGTCTACAAATCGAAGTGGGTTAGGGAATTATGAAAAGATACAACCATAAGAAATAGTCAACACAAGAACATGGCTGCTCATAGACAAGCTCTCCATCTTCAAGTGATATGTAACTCACTTGATCCTCACGACCCTCGATATTTATTGCATAACTACTTTCTGATCCCCCGCTTGACAAAATTATCCAAGGTAGGATGAGGCCTAACCTTGGTGGGGGTGTTAGGAGGGCCCTAAGGCCTCCCAAGGAATCTCAAGATCTCTGCAAGACTCCTGAAAGTCGACCCAAGAAGTACTCAAGTCAAGGTGTGAAGGGATGTCCAAATGGTGGGGGTTAGCTTGCTATTTATAGAGCTCCAACGGCAGCACGAGCATGCTTTAGAGTGCCAAGGGCGTGCTTGGTGTCTTACGTACGTTCTGTTGATACATGGCACACCCTGTCTGTACCTTTATCCCTGGAACGACTGTGCCCCTTTATCTGGCACGGGCGTGCATGCCCTGATGGCTCTGATTTGTTGCTCTACAAGTTTGTTGCGTTGTTCTCTTGCGTTCGAGGTCTTCGTGCAGGTGTGCGTAGGCGTGCTAGGTCACTCGCTGATTGTCTTCAAAACATACAGTGAATGGCTAGAAGTCTTGTATCTTCAGGATTCTCCCGATTTTGCCTGTTTTCACCCAGAAATCATCTGTTTCCGTCTCGGAGCTCCATTGTCCTGATAAATACTAATAGGAATGAATTAAGTATCAAATATTAGTAACATAACCTTAATTGTATCCTATTATGAGACTATTTATGCCCGTTTTATATGTTAGTTTTGTGAGTTATCACAATACCTCACTTTTAGACCATTGCTTCTCCTCAAGCAATCAAACACAAGTGCACTTAAAACAGACTGTAATTAATAAACCCTTAATCCATTTATTAATTTATTTAAGAGAAAAATAAAATTACATGACATGCCTACTTAACCCGTACGATTATGCTCGAACCTATACCTACTCACAATGTTCACTCAACACTCAGGTTTATCATTTTTTGTGAGTTTTGTGGGTGAACACTCAAGTCCATACCGAAGTCGACTAAGGTCATAGGCTTGTATGCATATCAAGTCCTCATTTCCAAACCGAATAACTAATTAAAATCAAGACGACTTTTATTCGGGTTGTAATGTAGGGGTGCAAAAGATAAAACAACTTTTTTTTGTGAATCCGGTTAGGGACCGAACTCATGGATCGATTACACATAAACAACTCGGTTTCAGACGGGAGATTCGAGACGAGACAGAAACACACGATAACAACGTCATCACAGATTCGTATTACTACAGAAACGGTTACAGACACTGTCATCAGTAGGATAAACGTCTATCTCGTGGCCGGGGGAGGTCGGGCATGACCTCCCCCTTGAGAGCATTCAAAGTACCAACTCAAATCACCAAAATGAACAATAACACATGAGATTGCTATTTATAGTCCAAAACACCAGTTCCACGTTCGCCCTTTTATGATGGTCGAATGTGGAGTATTTCCACATTCGCCCGTTTAGACTGGTCGAATGTGGAGTATTTCCACATTCGCCCAGTTGATATGGTCGAATGTGGAAAACTTCCACATTCGCCCAGTATGATTAGGTCGAACCTGGCTCAGTGTTTTGTCCTATATTAACAAATGCGTCAGATCCATAAAATGCCCTTATGGATCACCACAATCTCATGTAACACACTACTAAGACTCAACCCTAGTCTATTCGACAGTGACGTCCACAGAAAGTGCATCAACATTTTTAACTAAAAATAAAAGGGGATGAGTCACCAAATCATAAAGGGAGCGTCATGGCTGTGGAGATGACGCAGCAGCAAGGCATGAAAAAGGGCGACTGCGACATTGTGCGACATTTTCGGCATCAATCTCTGAAAGGAGTCGGGTGTTAATTCCCAGGTCCTTCATCATGGCTATCTCGACCCTCATAGTGTAGTCGATGTTGCTGCCTGTTCTGACTTTTCTCTCGTCCCGGTATCGAATAGCGCCTTCATGGATCAACATAGTGTACTCGAACTGCAAATGGGTCGAGTTGTTGCTGCATTTTCCTTCATGAGACCAGTGGCCACATTTTCTGCATTTATCATACCTCTTGGCCCGTCTTTTTTGCAGCGCTCTTTGACTGTCCACAAAAGGGTGATTCTGTTCCATCTTTCTCCACAATTTTATTTCGTCTGTCATTTACTCGAATATAATTTGTAACATATCAGGTGGCAAACGTGGCTCATCAAAGTGGAAACATTGGAGCATGTGTTCGTCCAGCGGATGCATCTTGAGAAAGCGAGAGGGGAAGCAAGAGAGGGATGAGAGATCACAGAGAGAATGTAGAGAGAGAGAGAGAGAGAGAGTAGAGAGCAGAGAGAGGGAGAGAGAGAGAGCAGAGTTCCAGTTCTTTTAGATCTCACCGGTCAAAGACAACATTTTTATCTTTGAAGAACTTTCTTTTTCTTGGGCTCTCTTTTTGGTGGGTCTCTCTCTATTTATTGGGCTCTACTTTTTTTTTTCCAGAAGATCTCCTTCTTGGCCCCGTCTTGTGTTGTTCCCTCCTTTGTTAATGGTGTCGCTTTTCATCAAACATGCGGTCTCGCGCCCTCGGTGATGACAAGTCTTAAAGCTGCTGTAATGATGCATGATCAGGACCATTTATTGGGTAAAAGAAACGAAAGGCTAAGGCTCAAAGGGTTTTTCTAAGGGAAAGGATTCATTTTAATCATTTTAAAACAAGAAAATGTATAAACACACAAATTCTAACCGAGTCGGACTAGGGTCGGACATCTCCCAGGCCAAATGAAACGAGCAATATATGATATAGATAATATAAGCGTGGTGCTCAGAAAAGGCTCAAAAATCTCACACGGAAAATCTGGTAGGATAAGGTATCAGTTTTAAGCATAATTTTTGGGGTATTTTTCTACGTGCCATGCAACCTATTTTTCTACTTTTTTTTATTTTAAATGGATCTATCGGTTTTATTAACATCATCTACTTCAACAGTCCTTTGATGTGAATTGTTCGGCATAAATGCTTAATAGGGATCACTCGGACTAGCCTAATAGACTATACTAATCTGTCAAAAATGACCACGAATGACGCTACGGGTATCAAGCTGCTAAGAGGGTACCGCATAACGTATGATCAATGACAAATGACCCGCAAGATAAAATAAAATAAGCAGCAATAACGATCCACCCCACACTTAAAATTTTGGTATAAATTTTAAGTGCAGAACTGGAGAAAAAAGGCAAGAGAAACTAATAATCCCCTGATAACGACGAATCCTCTCGCGTGTGAGTGAAACCTGCATACTCCACATAGATACGTCGAAATGGCGGCTCCAAAAATATCAAACTGTCCCCGACCTGTCCTAAAATAACTAGAAAAGAAAAATAAAAATAACAACGATAAATAAAATAAAGCTACTATCCTAGGATAGATACTGGTGATGGAGCATTAGCGGGTGGAACGTCTCTTGGCATGCCCCGAGCTTGCAAATGTATCAACATACAACCATCAACAACCACAAACAAAAGAAAAATAAAAAGAAAAGAAAAATAGTGTATCATGTCAGCAAACCATCAGTCAGTGCCTAGAATCACCAAATAACCTAGGAGAGAAAGTCAATCTGAGTGACAGTGGTGTGTATGGGAGCTGGAGCAGTTGCACGAAGTCATAAGCATATCAAGTCCATCTAGAATGCTGCAGAATAGACCCCTCCTCGGCTGGCTCTGTCGACCCTGCATAGAATCAGGCAGTGACCTGTTTGCAGTTGTGGCTGATGACTCTGCATCCCCTGCATCTTCTGTCTCATCGTACTCATGATCCTAATACCAAAACCTTTGCTTGTTATGTATCACCTCAAAACCTGATCAAACCAATCTGCAACCCCAATATCTCTCATGTCAGAGGTGTCGAGGGGACTGATCCTTCCTACCATTGTTAATTGATCTAAATTATGTGGGTGAAGTGCCTCCAGACTCGTAGCTAGGAGTGTAATATAAGGTCCCTCGAAAATGTGGTCGAAAGCAGTGGGTCCCAGTATTTATTGAAAAGTTTGGCCATCGCATGGGCAAGGTTACAAGGTCGGTGTCTTATGATGTTGATGAGATAGAAAACCTCCTGCTTGTATACCCTGTCCGTACGATCAGTGTGACACCCTAAACTGTTGGCCACAATCAAATGTAACCATCTATGGAGGGGGTCCGGAAAACTAGAACTCTTATGCCTCCTTAGGGTGTAGGGGGCTTCGGAGATTTGTCTCCAGAAATATTTGGGCCAAACATTGCTCGGCCAGTCGAACAAGCTTTTAGTAAATAGTGGTGATTGAATCTCCCCTTGCTGATACAAACCAAGTCTGACTCCAAACTCTGCCAATGTCATTACGTATCAACACCTTCCTATCCTAAACTGCATACACTATCTCGTAATTATTACTTCTGGTGTAGTGGGCGGTTCGTAGGAGAACGAAGCCAAGAACTCAAGAGTTGGTTCCTAATAAGTACACTCATATATCTAGAAGAAGTGGTGCCAGTGGGACGATAACATGTTGTAGAATCGAGGATCCAATCCCACAGACCTCACAGAGTCGTAATCCACAGGACGATAGTCTCCAATCTGCTTAAGCTAAAGGATAAGTAGCCGCCTGTAAGCTTCCAGTTCTTCATTCTCCTGGTTAAATGTCACACCCTCAAATTCCACCGCAGGGTTTATACCGAAAGGCGTGTGACATACCAGGATCTCCATAGCCATAAGTCACATGAACGACTCTAAATGCCCAAACCATTTAGTTCGTTATCATAAAACAAGTTTCATTGATGATTAAATATTTCAATAGTTGCGGAAGCGGTTTTTAAAGATAATAATTATTCAATTAGTCAGAGTAAAACAACGAGTTTGAAATCATAATAGACAATTAATCATTAGAAAATAGATAATTATTCATATCCCCTTGATGCCGTATGATGCATGCCCTACTCGTGCTTTGAACTAGTGTCCTGCAAAAAGGTATAATAATCGTCGGTCAACATAAAGTTGGTGAGTTCACAAAGTTTGGTAAATACGTAGGTCCTCCAGACCATGTTTTGACGAGTAAATGCTAATTCACATGCCAGGGGTAGCTAGCCCACTCATTGTAACTAAACAACTGATTATTGGCAACATACAGTGTGATAACTTTCGTTATGATGCCTTAGTACCAGTGTCTATCAACACTAGTCAGCTCCGCAAGAGCGTGGTCAGAAGTTCATGCCCGTGACACAAGCACGCAAGCATGAGGTTACTGCACAACCTAATAGCGCTATCAACTAATACCCCATTCGCCTTCAGCGATTAACCCAATAATATAATAAGGACTTTAGAGTGATAGAGTGTGTTTAGTTCACAAAGGACATAAAACACGAATTAGTGAAAGCAGATTCACCCTGTGAATCATAGCACCCCATACCCGGGATGTGTAAAAGAAGTCCTAAACCGGACTATGAAAAGTTTAGAAAGTTGTCTCCTTCCGAGACATATGCTTTTGAGAAAAAGAGTAGTGAAACTCACCTGATAGAGATGCTTGTGATCTAGTGAAGCCAAATTACGTAGTTACTATTGTCCGGACAGTACTTGCCCTATGATTTAATAAAGCATGGTAAATCACAAGTTTTATCATGCAATTTGTCTACCCGACGCTTGTGGACCTAGTTATTGTGTTACGTGAACCTTGTTTTGTTCTCGTGAAAAAGTTAGACACCTTAACATGAGCTTAGCACATAATCTTATCTTAGTTGACTGTGAACACATGTTCTAACTTGATAACACATGTTAGTTAGTGGTATCCGATGATGAAGCTTCATATAGACCCTTAACCGATAATGATATGAATTAAACTTATATGTTTTAAGCTTTAACCGAGCCTTGTAGAGCTACCACACAACACATTTGTGAGTTTGTAACAAATGCGAGCTTTGATCACTATGTTATTAACTTTAGCTTTGAACTTAGGCTAGGTGAGTTTGTATTCATGAAAAACCGATCCATTGCATGGTGATCTAGGTTGTGTATAGATCTAAAGATACAAATTGGTTACTCGAAGCTATTTTAAAGCCGATTGTGGTTAGTGTTAAGACAAGATCATAAAAACAAGTACTAGAACTAATACAATGCTTATAAAGTTTATACCCGAAAAGTATTGTTTTATAATCCGTTCTTTTATAAGTGTCGTGTGATTAAATTGTGGTGCTTCTAAGGCCGAGGGTCGGATTAATCATGAGGGTAGATCAAGAAAAGGGAGTTTAAAGGTGCAATGTGCCTTACCTAGGATGATTTCCAGCTAGAGAGCCGAGTGGTTGCTCCCTCGTTCCTTGATGGCTTTGGCTTGGAGCTCCTCGATGCCTTGGCCAAATGGAAATATAAGGGAGTGAGTGTGTGTTTTGGTGTGATGGAATAAATGGTGAGGCTCCCTTTATTTAGGAGAATACATGGTAGGTCTCACACTTGCTTTCTAATCCTCACTATTGAGTGAAAGTTCCTTATTTAGTGAAAGTTCTTGAACATATGACAAGTCCCAATCAAAGAATGAGTTGGCCAATTTCTTATCATCATCCTTAGATAATTTGGGTAATGGTTGGACCTAGGGAGGAGAGGAATGTTTGTCTAGTGTTCATTTCTGTGCAAGAAAGTTCCTTTGTCCTTTTGTGTCATGCATGGAGTTTTAAGACAATGTTAGTGTCACATCATGGTGATCTTGAGTAGGACTGTGGCTGCCGAAACATGTCAAGGTAGGGAGGATAGGTATAATGATGTTGACAAGAGTGTGTAGAATTGGTAGAGCCCCCTTTCGGCCGATCCTAGACTCCCAAAGAGGAAGGATGATCACTAGCAAGGTGATGGTAGGTTCTTTTGTTTGTTGCCTTGCCTAGAAATATTTCGGCCTATAGGTCTTAGGATCTAGAGGGTTTCATGTATCCTACAATGACTTTTCACAATCATTGGGAATGTTTGTTTGTCTTATGTTGGACAATGCCACTTTGTGTTGCTTTGGCATTGGCCGATAGGTGGCTTGGACACAAGAGGAAGTTGGCTACTTGCTTTCTTGTTGTGAGATAGTAAAGGTTTCCTTTTACATGTATAGATTGGACATCTCTTGGCAAGAACTAATGAGAGTTTCTTGGGTTTTGGTTTCGGCCGAATAAGGGAAAAGGTTCATGTGTTGTCAAGCTATCCAAGTGTGTATATGCCTAGGCCGAACATGTTCAAGTGTGTATGTGTTGCTATAGCTTCGATGGTACATATATTTGTATATATATGTATGTATGTTTGTTACTTATAGCTTTTCTTGTCAAAGCCTAGTGTATGTACAAAGCCTAGTGTATATGTATTTATATACATATATAAGCACATTCAGAAGTATAAGAGATTCATGTACACACATAAATCTATGATGACTTATAAATACTTATATAGCTAGTATGTGCACGTGTAACTTATCTAGTTAACTCTAGTCAAGTAGAATGCAAGAAATCTAGGTGCAAGTACTAGAGTTTAGTTAACTCAGGAACCTGAAATTGCGGGGTATCACATCATCCCCAAGTTGAAAAGAATTTCGTCTCGAAATTCAGCAAGTACACAGTAAAGCTAGCTAGGAAATTGTATGCTTGGTTCCCGGATGTCACATCATCCCCAAGTTGAAAGGAATTTCGTCTCAAAATTCACTTTGAGGTAGTTGCTTTATGTTTAGTGTTTGATCTATGCACAGGTTCAGGTTCAGTAAAGAGATGTGGGTATTTAAGCCGCATTTGATCCCTGCGTTCCCACGTGTATTCTGTTCCTAGACGGGAAATCCACCGTACCTTAACAATAGGTATGGTACTTTGTCTAAGTTTCTTGACACCCTGCTCAAGAATCTCCACCGGTTCCTCCACGAACCGTAGATGGTCGTCCACCTGGATCTCTTCTAGTGGCACTACCAGTGTCGCGTCAGCAAGACACTTCTTTATATTTGAGACGTGAAACACGTTGTGAACTCCACTGAGTTCCTCAGGCAGGTTTAACATGTACGCTACTGGACCAATCCTTTCGACGATCTTGAATGGTCCAATGTACCACGGGTTCAACTTTACTCGCTTCCCAAAGCGTATCACACCTTTCCAAGGTGACACCTTTAGCAGTACCTTGTCTCCAACCTGGAACTCCAAAGGTTTCCTACGCTTATCAGCGTAACTTTTCTGTAGATCACGTGCCGTAGCCATCCGGTTTCTGATTTGCACAATTTTTTCAGAAGTTTCGTGTACTAGTTCAGGACATGTCAGTTGGCTATCCCCAACTTCAGTCCAGCATATGGGAGACCTACACTTGCGTCCGTATAATACCTCAAAAGGCGTGCACTGAATAGAAGTGTGGTAACTGTTGCTATACGAGAATTCGATTAACAGCAAGTGCTTATCCCAACTGTTGCCAAAGTCTACCACGCACGCTCGTAGCAGATCTTCCAACGTTTGGATGGTACGCTCACTCTGTCCATCCGTTTGTGGGTGATAAGTTGTGCTCATATCTAAGCGAGTTCCCAAAGCATCTTGGAGAGTAGTCCAAAAATGAGAGGTAAATCGCGAGTCACGAACGGATATGATGGAAGTAGGCACCCCATGCCTAGAGACAACCTCTTTGATATAGAGGTTGGCCAGTCTCTCCAGCGGGTCAGTTTCCTTTATTGCCAGAAAGTGTGCCAATTTGGTTAAGCGATCAATGATAACCCAAATTGTAGTATGCCCACCTGGCGTTTTAGGGAGCTTCGTTAAGAAGTCCATCGAAATTCCATCCCATTTCCACATAGGGATTTCTGGTTGCTGGAGTAATCCTGAAGGTTTCTGATATTTGATCTTAACCTATACACAAGTCAAGCACTTACTAACATAAGTGGCTATTTCGGCTTTCATGTTTGGCCACCAGTAAAGGGTTTTGAGATCATGGAACATTTTATCCGAACCAGGATGTACCGAATATCGAGAGGTGTGAGCCTCATCGAGCACAAGTTGTCTGAGATCTCCAAAACGTGGAATCCAGACTCGACTCATGAAGTACTGAAGACCATCTGTTCTCAGTTCCAGATGTTTATCTGCACCATGCAGTGTCTCCAGTCTGACGTTCTCTTCCTTCAGAGCCTCGCCCTGGGCTTCACGTATCTTGTCAGGAAGATTGGAATGGATAGTGAGTTGTAGCGCTCGCACTCTCTTCGGCTTCGTCTCCTTACGACTAAGGGCATCTGCTACTATATTAGCTTTCCTTGGATGGTATTTGATGGAGCATTCATAATCGTTCAGAAGCTCGACCCATCGACGCTGTCGTATGTTCAGCTCTTTCTGATCGAATATGTGTTGGAGACTCTTATGATCAGTGAAGATCATACACCTCGTTCCATAGAGATAGTGCCTCCAGATCTTCAGGGCAAAAACCACTGCTCCTAGTTCCAAGTCATGGGTGGTGTAGTTATTCTCATGAACCTTCAATTGACATGAAGCATACGCGATTACCTTATCACGCTGCATCAGTACATAGCCTAATCCTTGGATAGATGCATCACAGTACACCACAAAATCGTCTATACCCTCTAGTAACGATAGGATTGGTGCACTGTAAAGTTTTGCCTTTAACAGTTGAAAAGCAGATTCCTGGGCATCTCCCCACTTGTAAGTAATACCTTTTTGCGTCAAAGCAGTGAGAGGTTGAGCGATCTTAGAGAATCCCTCAATGAATATGCGATAATATCCCGCAAGACCAAGGAATTGGCTCACTTCCGTAGGAGTCCTAGGTGCCTCACACTGCTTAATAGCATCAATCTTGGCGGGATCGACATGTATTCCGGCCTCGTTGACTACATGTCCTAGAAATTAGACTTCTCGAATCCAAAAGTTACATTTGGAGAGTTTTGCATACAGTTGCTCATTTCTCAGGAGTTCCAATATCAACCGCAGGTGTTTTTCGTGCTCTTCCCTGCTCTTGGAATAGATCAATATATCATCTATGAACACTATGAAGAATTTGTCCAAATAAGGCTTACACACGCGGTTCATGAGGTCCATGAACACAGCCGGTGCATTAGTTAGCCCAAATGGCATCACCAAAAACTCATAATGTCCATAACTAGTTTGAAACGCTGTCTTCGCCACATCCCCTTCTCGGACTCTCAGCTAATGATATCCTGACCTCAGGTCAATCTTGGAATAGAAGCTTGACCCTTGAAGTTGGTTGAACAAGTCATCGATACGAGGTAAAGGGTAGCGATTCTTTACCGTCACCTTGTTCAAATATCGATAATCGATGCACATACGGAAGCTTCCATCCTTTTTCTAAACGAATAGGACTGGGGCTCCCCATGGTGAAGAAGTAGGTCTAATAAAACCCCGATCCAATAGCTCTTGGAGTTGGGTAGACAGTTCTTGAAGTTCGCCTGGCGCTAGGCGATACGGTGCGCGTGCAACGGGGGCCGCTCCTGGTGGAAGATCTATCTGGAACTCCACATGACGAACAGGTGGAAGTCCAGGTAATTCTTCAGGAAATACGTCTGGAAAGTTACGAACTATTGGGATATCCTCAATCCCCCTCTCAACTTCCGCTCGAGTATCAGAAATGTTAGCCAGAATGGCTGGATAGCCCTTTCAAATACAATTCTGGTTTTTCAGGAATGTGATGATGCCTACCATGGCACCACCACGATCACCCCGAATAGTTAGCAGTTCTTCGTTAGAGAGAGGGATACGAACAATCTTCTCTTGACAGAGGATTTCAGCGCGTTGCTTGGACAACCAGTCCATGCCAACCACGAGATCAAAGCTCCCGAGGGTGATAGGTAGAAGATCGATGGCAAACAACAGTCCATCTAGTTTGAGCTTACAGTCATGATAGGTATGGGTTACCTCGACAGGCTTCTCATCAGCTAATTCTATTGAATGTGGGGTATCAAGAAGAGTAGGATCTATCCCTAGAAGTTTGTTAACTTTCAACGACACAAAACTAAAGTCCGCGCTAGTATCGTACAAAACAGAAGCAAGGTTGTCGTTTAAGGAACACGTACCCGTCACGATATTGATATCATTCCTAGCTTCTCCTGAACCAATCACGAAAGCTCTCCCACGATCCCCGTTGTTGTTGTTGTTGTGGTTGTTGTTATTGGTAGCGTTGTTGTGGTTGTTCCCATTCCTATTACCACCACCGTTGTTGTTGTTCCCACCGTTGTTGTTGTTACCATTCTCGTTCAGCTCTGGGCAATCCTTCTTGAAGTGACCCTCATTCCCACATTGGTAACAACCCTTATTGTTCCTTTCTTGCTGTCCTTGCTGAGGTGTTGGCTGACTTCCTGGAACATTGACTCTACAGTCCGTCTGTAAGTGACCCATCTTACCACAGCGATCGTACTTGATCCTGTTACAGGGTCCTGAGTGGTGATAGTTGCACTTATTGCACTTGGGACGGTGTCCCTGATAACCACTCTGTGACTGATTACGGTTGCTACCGTTGTCATGTTTCTTGTTTTGCTGTTGTTACTGATTACTATTAGTCGAGAGTTTGCCAGATGCATTCTCCCACTTCCTCTTGTTATCATTGGTGTTAGAGGATGGAGCTCCACGAGGGGGTAGGAGTCCCTCTTCCACCTTCTAATCAGTCAGCTGGTGAGCCAAACGAATCACCTTCTGGAGGTTGTTGAAGTTAGCAGCAGTGACCATTCCCTTAATCTGAGGTACTAGGCCTTGGATATACAACTCAATTCGTTTGTAGAGCAGAGTGGAGTAGTTGGGGCACATTGTCGCCAGTTCATGCGACCTGGTAGTATAGCTCTCAATCTCCGACCCCACCAACTTCAGGTTGAGGTACTCGGTCTCCAACTTCTGAATCTCATCTCGAGGACAGTACTCCTCCTTCATGAGTTCCTTGAAGTCCGCCCACGAGGTAGCATTTGCCACATCAACTCCTAGCAGCTGCACTTGGGCATTCCACCACAATAAGGCCGCTTTCTCAAGCATAGCCGTGGCATACTTAACCCTATCAGCTAGCGGGCAATTGCACATAGCAAAGCATGATTCCACCTTTTTCGAACCACCTAAGTAGTCTGATCGTTCCTTCAGATCCTCCGAAGTTATGAGGCTTACAATCCATGAATGACTTGTAGGTACAAGTCGGAGGGTGATGAGCAGGTTGGCCAGCCTGAAAAGCTGCCAAGGCTGCTACAACCCGATCATTGATTAACGTGCTCAGTTCTTCTTGCGTCATGCTGATGCTGCCTCTACCATTTTCTCTACCCGTCATAGAAATTCTACATTTACATTATACTCATGAGAAAACAATAATATGTTCCGCATACTATCGTTCATGTATAAGTAAACTAGAATGTAATAAGGATTATGAATGTGAGAATAAGATAAAGTAGTAGATTGATGATAATAATAATAATAACAAAGGATAAACGATTCTCAGATCTCACACGATAAAATAACAGTTATTATATGAATATATATGATACTTAAGATAGTAGAAATCAATCATTCGCATGATCCACACACGAGCCCTCATCATCACTTTCGTCTTGAATTTCGACCTCAAATAGATCGTTTTCCTCTTCGGGTTCGAGCTCTTCTTCAAATGCTGCCTCAATGGCTGCTCCAATAGCATCATCTTCTTCCTCCATAGGTTCCTCTTCGGGATCCTCCTCGAGATCCTCTACATCTATCCCTAAGGCTGCTATAAGCCTATTACGAACAGTATTCAATTCTTGCATAGTATTTGCTAAACTTTGTCTAGTGGCAGCCAACTCCTGTTTAGTCTCAGCAGCTTCCCGCTTGACGACTGCCGTCTCAGTCATCAGGTGGCCTATTTGACCTTCCATGTGCCTGATTGTCTCATCTGCATTCCTCCTCTAGAACTTAAATTGTTGCACAGCAGTGAAAGCATTGTCCAACTCAGTATGAATGTGCCTCACCATACCTGCAAAAGATCTTTCCATGAATCTATAACAGGAGGAACTCTAGCTGGCACTCCATAACCTACAACCCAAGAGTGCAATATATCGGTAAACCAATGCCAACGATTGGTATCCCAATGTGAATCTTGAACTGGACGTAGGTAGGGATCCACTGATGGAGCTTGTTGTCCCTTGATAGCACGAGAAGAATAGTTATGAGTAGGGTTAGTCATGGTCTTTCCTGCAATACGCTAGATCAGTACACGTATTCCAGAAATTTACAAGTTGTGCAATTAAGGTAATGAGTGAAACTAATACTTATGCTATGATGATTATAGACTAGAATGCAATGCTAGTTCACTATAACCAATGGCTCTGATACCAATCGGTCACAACCTCAAATTCCATCGCGGGGTTTATACCGCGAGGCATGTGACATACTAGGATCTCCATAGCCATAAGTCACATGAACGACTCTAAATGCCCAAACCATTTAGTTCGTTATCATAAAACAAGTTTCATTGATGATTAAATATTTCAATAGTTGCGGAAGAGGTTTTTAAAGATAATAATTATTCAATTAGTCAGAGTAAAACAACGAGTTTGAAATCATAATAGACAATTAATCATTAGAAAATAGATAATTATTCATATCCCCATGATGTCGTATGATGCATGCCCTACTCGTGCTTTGAACTAGTGTCCTGCAAAAAGGTATAATAATCGTGGGTCAACATAAAGTTGGTGAGTTCACAAAGTTTGGTAAATACGTAGGTCCTCCCGACCATGTTTTGACGAGTAAATGCTAATTCACATGCCAGGGGTAGCTAGCCCACTCATTGTAACTAAACAACTGATTATTGGCAACATACAGTGTGATAACTTTCGTTATGATGCCTTAGTACCAGTGTCTATCAACACTAGTCAGCTCTGCAAGAGCGTGGTCAGAAGTTCATGCCCGTGACACAAGCACGAAAGCATGAGGTTGCTGCATAACCTAATAGCGCTATCAACTAATACCCCGTTCGCCTTCAGCGATTAACCCAATAATATAATACGGACTTTAGAGTGATAGAGTGTGATAAGTTCACAAAGGACATAAAACATGAATTAGTGAAAGCAGATTCACCCTGTGAATCATAGCACCCCAAACCCGGGATGTGTAAAAGTAGTCCTAAACCGGACTATGAAATGTTTAGAAAGTTGTCTCCTTCCGAGACGTATGCTTTTGAGAAAAAGAGTAGTGAAACTCACCTGATAGAGATGCTTGTGATCTAGTGAAGCCAAATTACGTAGTTACTATTGTCCGGACAGTACTTGCCCTATGATTTAATAAAGCATGGTAAATCACATGTTTTATCATGCAATTTGTCTACCCGACACTTGTGGACCTAGTTATTGTGTTACGTGAACCTTGTTTTGTTCTCGTGATAAAGTTAGACACCTTAACATGAGTTTAGCACATAATCTTTTCTTAGTTGACTGTGAACACATGTTCTAACTTGTTAACACATGTTAGTTAGTGGTATCCGATCATGAAGCTTCATATAGACCCTTAACCGATAGTGATATGAATTAAACTTATATGTTTTAAGCTTTAACCGAGCCTTGTAGAGCTACCACACAACAAATTTGTGAGTTTGTAACAAATGCGAGCTTTGATCACTATGTTATTAACTTTAGCTTTGAACTTAGGCTAGGTGAGTTTGTATTCATGAAAAACCGATCCATTGCATGGCGATCTAGGTTGTGTATAGATCTAAAGATACAAATTGGCTACTTGAAGCTATATTAAAGCCGATTGTGGTTAGTGTTAAGACAAGATCATAAAAACAAGTACTAGAACTAATACAATGCTTATGAAGGTAATACCTGAAAAGTATTGTTTTGTAATCCGTTCTTTGATAAGTGTCGTGTGATTAAATTGTGGTGCTTCTAAGGCCAAGGGTCGGGTTATTCACGAGGGTAGATCAAGAAAAGGGAGTTTAAAGGTGCAATGTGCCTTACCTAGGATGATTTCGAGCTAGAGAGCCGAGTGGTTGCTCCCTTGTTCCTTGATGGCTTTGGCTTGGAGCTCCTAGATGCCTTGGCCGAATGGAAATGTGAGGGAGTGAGTGTGTGTTTTGGTGTGATGGAACAAATGGTGAGGCTCCCTTTATATAGGAGAATACATGGTAGGTCTCACACTTGCTTTCTAGTCCTTACTATTGAGTGCAAGTTCCTTATTTAGTGAAAGTTCTTGAACATATGACAAGTCCCTATCAAAGAATGAGTTGGCCGATTTCTTATCATCATCCTTAGATAATTTGGGCAATGGTTGGACCTAGGGAGTAGAGGAATGTTTGTCTAGTGTTCATTTGTGTACAAGAAAGTTCCTTTATCCTTTTGTGTCATGCATGGAGTTTTAAGACAAGGTTAGTGTCACATCATGGTGATCTTGAGTAGGATTGAGGCTGCCGAAACATGTCAAGGTAGGGAGGATAGGTATAGTGATGATGACAAGAGTGTGTAGAATTGGTAGAGCCCCCTTTTGGCCGATCCTGGACTCCTAAAGAGGAAGGATGATCACTAGCAAGGTGATGGTAGGTTCTTTTTGTTTGTTGCCTTGCTTAGAAATATTTCGGCCTATAGGTCTTAGGATCTAGAGGGTTTCATGTATCCTACAATGACTTGTCACAATCAATGGGAATGTTTGTTTGTCTTATGTTGGACAATGCCCCTTTGTGTTGCTTTGGCATTGGCCGATAGGTGGCTTGGACACAAGAGGAAGTTGGCTAGTTGCTTTCTTGTTGTGAGATAGTAAAGGTTTCCTTTTACATGTATAGTTTAGACATTTCTTGGCAAGAACTAATGAGAGTTTCTTGGGTTATGGTTTCGGCCGAATAAGGGAAAAGGTTCATGCGTTGTCAAGCTATCCAAGTGTGTGTATGCCTAGGCCGAACATGTTCAAGTGTGTATTTGTTTCTATAGCTTCGATGGTACATATATTTGTATATATATGTATGTATGTTTGTTACTTATAGCTTTTCATGTCAAAGCCTAGTGTATGTACAAAGCCTAGTGTATATGTATTTATATGCATATACAAGCACATTTAGAAGTATAAGAGATTCATGTACACACATAAATTTATGTTAACTTATAAATACTTATATAGCTAGTGTGTTCACGTGTAACTTATCTAGTTAACTCTAGTCAAGTAGAATGCAAGAAATCTAGGTGCAAGTACTAGAGTTTAGTTAAATCAGGAACCTGAAATTGCGGGGTATCACATTAAAGTATAACCAGGGATGGGGATCCTCTGGGATAGAGTCTTCCGCTTCAGTCATATAGTGCGGTGGCAGCTCTAGTGTAACAGATCTCCTTGACATTTCTTGAAAGGCACAACAGAATCGGTTCAGCTTTAAAACTTAAAAATGTTCTGCAGAAAATAAACAGTCGAGGTCTAGTGGCTGAACGCCCGTGCTAAGGGAAGGAGCATGGCCGTGCGGCTGAGTCTGCAGTTCGGGTTTCTATTATTTCAAGTGTTTAAACTGGTTTTTGCCTAAAATACCCTAAAACTGGTTTTAAACAGCAAAAATAAGTTAAATTTTAAAAAGTTAAAAAGTTCTGGTGCTTTATCTGACTGAGCGCCTCTGCACTAGGGGTACACAGTCGTGCTCAATCTCTCAGGTCAGACTTGTTATGTGGTAAATTTTTAATGGTTTTCTAGTCAAGCACGCCCCTGCACACTACTGTGCACGGTCGTGCTCGTGACTGATGCGACAGTTTTTTCAAACACGTCAGTTTTCTTGAAATTTTTTTCCCAAGATTTCTCAAAAATTTCAACCACATTACCACCCTAGTGCTACCCTGTCACACCCCGCCTAAGGCGGAAACACGAGGTACAACTGAATTGATTTCCAACAACAAAAGTCACACGAGCATTATTTAATAAAATAGGAATTACCATTTAAAACATTCAAGTCTTACAAAATATCACGCTAATTGTTTGAATTAGAAACCATTGTTAAAGGTGTTTAGATCAAAACATCACAACAATAGTTCAAAAGATGGTATCCCTTGAATTCTCGTACGCGACCTTCCCAAGTTCCATGCTCCATGCTAATTTCTTGTAAAACATGCATGAAAATTATACGGATCAACATAAAGTTGGTGAGTTCACGGGTTTTGTATGTTGGACCTGTAATCCCAAATCTGACTAAATTACTGCCTAGCTAGGGCAATAATTAATATGTAATCTGACATGAGCCCATTGTACACTCAAGACAGTGAGTAAATGTGAAATACTAGCACTCTTTTAATATCTGTCATCCGGTCAACCCAATAGATCTATTCTAGTATTTCATGGCTAAGTCCATAACTAATGGTTATGGTATGATGTATGACACGAGGGCTTAATGGATCCTTAACCTTGATGTCTCATGTTCACATAGTATGTAACTGAAAACAGAACATTGTACGCATGTTTTTCCCCCAGAAAAATGTAAAAATAGTGAAACTCACCTTATGGTATGTCTTGGAAACGAATTAATGAGTCTGAGCTAGAGAGATTGACCTATGTGTCCTATGTAAAAGAGACATTTTAGGTCTATGTTACTTGTACTGTCTACAAGTTGCTCTCTTGTTACGCTTGTCTTTGTAACTTTACTCTTTAAGTTAAAAGTGTCCTTAATGGAAAGATTTGCTTTCTTTATGTAAACTAATGATCTTTGATAAAAGATAGCTTAGTTTCTTGGAAAAACATTACTTTTATTTGTGAAAAGCAAGTGTTTTATATACTTTGATGTACTCATGTGTTGAAGGCTTCTCAACTTTTGTTTTGTTAAGTGTGTAGATCTACCATGTTTAGGTATGTTTAACTTACTATTTTCATACTTGACAACCCTTGTGAAAATAATAATACTTCATGTCAAAATATTACTTTTCTTGAAAACACATGGATCTTTGTAAGCTTTGTTATGACTAACAACTTTCAACACTATGCCTTGTGTTAAGGAGTTTAGAAAATCATATCCTTTCCTTTATAAAATTTTTGGCCAATGTATATATATTCATATATACGTTTCGGCCCTAAGGGGTGTAGACACATATATTTTTACCACTAACACAATGTATATTAAAACATGAGTTCACCCATTTACTTGATTAAGTTACAAGAGTGAGCACACTAGTGAGCAACTTTGTATTTAAAAGACTATTTAAGAATAAAAACACAAGTTTAAGAAAACAATGTTATACCTCCTAGTATTTTAAGAAAAGAGGGAGTTAGGGGCTCTGTACAACCTTATTATGCTCCTTGTACCCCTAATGATCCCCTGAAGGTTAATGGTTATATGTAAAAGCTTGTATGTGAGTGGTGGTTTGGAGTGGTGGTGGAGCCGTGGGGTGATGGTGGTGTGGTGATGGTGTTCGGCTGAGAGAGGGAGAGGGAGGGGTAGAGGTGTGGTGTTTAGTTGTTTTGTGCACTTGTTCATCTAAATCCCTTGGCCTTAGATAATAGTTATGGATGGCAAGTCATATTGACACAAGAAAGGCAAAGAAAGCATATTTCTATTATAGTTTAAGATCTTTTAAAGGTGATTTTGGATAGATTATTCATAGATTATGGACAAGATGGATGCATGATTTCTTGGGGGTTATGGGCCGAAAATCTTAAGGTGTTGGGAGGTTATTGTTAAGTCAACTCTCTCTTGGATTTGATATGATATAATCATGGTGTTCAACTTGATTAGAGGTGTCTTAGGATTTGGATTTGGTAGGATCTTTGGTAGAAGGTGTAGAATGACAATTGTAGTAAGTCAACACTAAGCTTTTCCTAGTGCCATAAGATGCTTTCCTCTTTGGTGTAACATCTAGGAATATGATGGAGGTGACTAAAGTTTGTCTTAGGAATCTTGGTGGAAGAATGTCTTGAAGGGACTTGTGTAAGAGTGGAAGACGCAAACACTACGCACACATGTATATGTGTGTCGTGTATATATGTATGTATGTGTGGGTATTTATTATTGGCAAGTAAACTAGTATGGAAGGAATACAAAGTCAAGTGTTTAGCTAATTATGGTGGAATCTAGGGTGGTTTTGATGGATCATTTAAAGTGTAAAAGTTTGATCCTTGAAAATCACCATACACCTATGTGTGTGTGTATACATGTATATATATATATATATATATATATATATATATATATATATTTGAACATTTAATATACATCTTGTATAAATACTTGGTCCCTTGTTATGATTGAATGTTAAGAAGGGTCTTTGTACCATTCTATGTATTACAAGATAATATAATTGTGTGCACAATATATATTTTTCAACTAGTGGTCTTACTAGTCGTTTTTGGATATTGTGTTCGGATAATCCTTGTGTATAGACGTTGTTTGATTTTGTCCTTGATTGAATCACAATTGAAATGTTATGTACTATTGTATGTGTTTCCCAAACTAGGGTTTTTGATATGATCTCTCTATAGCTCAGATAACTACTCAACTAGTTATGAAATTGCTCCTACTAGTGGGCCTAATGCTAGACTGTAAGCATCGAAATTGACTTGCTGAGGCCCTGTATGGCTCAATTGCAATAAAACATGTAAAATGAAATGTCATGCACAATGTGTACGTGCAGCTAATGTACGGATATGACCTGTGATTTCGAAGGGTGTCACATTCTCCCCTTGTTAGAGGAATTTCGTCCGCGAAATTTTCGGTGTTGGTCATCTGAACTGTGGGTCTCTTGGAAGAGATGTGGGTACTTGTGGTTCATTTGGTCCTCACGTTCCCAAGTGTACTCGGGTCCGCGTTTGGATTTCCAACGCACCTTAACTAACTTGACCTGACTGCGATGAAGTTTCTGAATCTTCTAGTCTGTTACCTCTAGTGGCTCCTCTATGAAATGGAGTTGTTTGTCAATATAGATCTCCTCTGGACGGATAATCAATGACTCATCAGCAGGACACTTTTTGAGATTCGAAACGTGAAATGTGTCATGTACTCCACTGAGTTCTTCGGGCAGTTTGAGCTTGTATGCAACTGGTCCGATTCGTGTAAGAATCTCGAATGGACCTATGTATCTAGGATTGATTTTCCCATGTTTTCCAAACCTAGGTACTCCTTTCCACGGAGATATTTTGAGCAATACTCTGTCACCCACTTGAAACTCTAAGGGTTTACGCCTCTGGTCTGCGTAGCTTTTCGGCCTGTCCCTGGTAGTTTTCAGTCTGTCTCGGATCTGGAAAATCTGGTCAGTCGTCTCCTGAATGAGTTTGGGACATGTCATCAACTTGTCCCCTACTTCTGCCCAACACACTAGGGATCGACACTTGCATCCATACAACGCTTCGAAAGGTGCTGCTTTGATACTAGTGTGATAACTGTTATTCTAAGAAAATTTGATCAACGACAAATGCGTATCCGAATTTCCTCAAAAATCATTCACACACGCACGAAGCATATCTTCCAGTGTCTGAATAGTCCTTTCGCTTTGTCCATCGGTCTGGGGATGGTAAGCGGTACTCAAATCCAGTCGGGAAGCAAGGGCTTCTTGCAATGATTTCCAGAACCTTGAAGTAAAACGAATGTCTCGATCAGAGATTATGGAGATAGGCACACCGTGTCTGGACACGATTTCATTGATGTATATCCAGGATAATTTCTTCATCTTGTCTGTTTCCTTGATGGGCAAGAAATATGCAGACTTTTTCAGAGGATCGACAATTACCTAGATTGTATCATGACCACGAGTTGTCTTTGGCAACTTGGTGACGAAGTCCATGGAAATATGTTCCTATTTCCCTACCGGAATCTTTGGTTGGTGAAGCATACCTGAAGGCTTCTGGTATTCGGCCTTGACCTTTGAGCATGTTAAACAATGTTTGAGATAGGTCGCAATGCAACCCTTGAGGTTAGGCCACCAATAGAATCCTTGAGGTCCTTGTACATCTTATCCGCACCGGAGTGTATTGAGTTCTTGGACTTGTGTGCTTCATCTAGAACTATGTCACGCAATCCTCCATACATTGGAACCCATATTCTATTCAAGAAATATTTTGTCCCGTCAGGTCTTGTTTCTACCCAACCAACGTGACTGTATAGAGCTTCATGCCCGATATTACTATCCTTGAGAGCTTCTTGCTAAGCTTGACGAATACGGGCTGTGAGATTGGTATGAATGGTCATGCCTAATGCACGGACACGCAATGTCTTGGCACGCTCATTTCAGCTTAATGCGTCTACCACAACATTTTCCTTCCCTGGATGGTACTTAATCTCACAGTCGTAGTCATTGAGTAGCTCAACCCATCGTCTTTGACGCATGTTCAGATCTTTCTGGTCAAAGATATCTTGCAAGCTCTTATGATCGGTAAAGATAGTGCATTTAGTCCCATAGAGGTAGTGTCTCCAAATCTTCACTACTGCACCCAATTCTAAATCACGGGTTGTGTAGTTCCATTCATGCACCTTGAGTTGGCGTGAGGCATAGGCAATAACCTTGTTCCTTTGAATTAGGACACAACCGAGACCTTGGTGAGATGCATCGCAATAGACCACAAAATCTTCCGTTCCTTCTGGCAATGAGAGAATTGGTGCGCCACATAACTTGTGCTTCAAAAGCTAGAAAGTTGATTCTTGCGAAATTCCCCATTCAAATTTCTTGTCTTTTTGGGTCAAGACCGTTAGGGACTGGGCTATTTTTGAAAAGTTCTCGATGAATCGACGATAATAGTCAGCTAACCCTAGAAATTGTCAAATTTCGGTTGGGGTATCGGGTCTAGCCCAATTTTTGATCGCTTCAAACTTGGCTGGATCAACATGTATACCTTTGTTGTTCACAACATGACCAAGGAAGTGAACATCACGAATCCAGAATTCGCATTTGGATGGTTTGGCATACAGTTTCTCATTCTTAAGCAGATTGAGAATTTCCCTCAAATGTTGTTCGTGTTCCTTTTGGGTTCGTGAATAGATCAGAATGTCTTCAATGAATACAATCACGAACTTGTCAAGGTAAGGCTTGCACACCTGGTTCATCAGATCCATGAACACTGCTGGTGCATTTGTCAAACCGAACGGCATTACTAGGAATTCATAATGACCATACAGCGTCCTGAAAGCAGCCTTGGGAATATCCTCCTCATGGATACGCAACTGATGATATCCTGATCTCTAGTCAATCTTTGAGTAGAAACTCGAACCTTGCAATTGATCAAACAGATTATCGATCCTGGGGTTGAGGATAACGGTTCTTCACTATGAACTTGTTCAACTCTCTGTAATCGATGCACATGCGAAACGATCCATCCTTCTTCTTGACAAATAAGACTGGAGCTCCCCAGGGAGACGAGTTCGGTCGAATGAATCCTTTGTCAAGTAGTTCTTGCAACTGGTTGGATAGTTCCTACAACTCGACTTGCCTCGGGGGTGGAAATCCTGGCAGATCTTCAGCAAATTCCCTCACGGCAAGGATGTCTTCAATTCTTCTCTCCTCGGGTTTCTTCTCGATCACGTGTGCCAAGAACACAAAATGGCCTTTCCGCAAACACTTCTGGAACTTCATGTAAGATATGAGTCACAACGGAGTCTTCCGGCATTCTCCTTGAATAGACAAAACTTCACCACTTGGCAATGGAATCCGAACTATTCTTGCAAAACATATGACTTCGGCTCGATGCTTTGACAACCAATCCATCCCAATAACGACATCGAAACTTCCTAACTCGACCGGTAGAAGATCGATACAGAACTTATGACCTTTTAGTTCCAACATACTATCCTTCAATACTTAATTGGACTCGATTGTCTTACCGTTGGCCAATTCTACAGAGTAAGGTGTGTGCAACTTATAGGACTCTAAACCGAGGGCTTGTTTAAAGTTAGTTGACACAAAACTTAAATCGGCACCGGTATCGAAAAGTACAGAAGCAGCATGACTGTTTACGAGAAACGTACTCGTGACAACGTTAGGATCCTCGCGCGAATCTTCTGAACCCATGACAAAAGCCCTGCCTTGAGCTTGGCCTTTCAGCTTCGGGTAGTCCCTCTTGAAATGGTCCGTGGCACCATATTTGAAACATCCCGGTTTTCCATCATTGTTCACAACCGCTTTGGGCCGGCACTGCACTGTGTGATGTCCCATCCGCTTGCACTTCTCGCACTTGATGCTGTCACACGTCCCCACATGATGGTACTTGTATTTACTGCAAAACGGGTGGGGCCCGTTGTACGGCTTGTGAGTTTCGGTGGCGGTGGCAGCAAAAACTTTGATGGTTTCGGGCTTCTTATTGGAATTGCCTTCCGAACCTTTCCCCTTCTGGAAATGGGACCACTTGCGCTTATTCCCAGTACTTGCACTCTTGTTGGATTCCTTTTGGGTCAAGGAACCCATGCGAATTGCGTCGTCAATGAGACTGTGCGTAAGAATGACAGCGTGCTGAATGGAGGTTGGAGCAGCAGTGGTAACCATACTACGGATCTTGGGAGAAAGTCCCCAAATGTATCGTTCCACCCGCTTGTATTCAGGAGTAACCATTTGGGGAACCAAACGAGAAGATCATGAAATCAGGTGGTATAGGCAGCGATTTTCGCCACGTTCATGGTCAGATTCCAGAATTTGGTTTCCAGTTTCTGTAGCTCACTTCGCGGGCAATAGTGATCCATTAGCATGGTTTTTAGTTCCGTCCACCAAAGATTATAGGCAGCTTCATGACCCAAGGTCTGCACTTGTAGGTTCCACCATGTTAGTGGTTCATCTTGGAAGGTGCAAGTGACATACTTGTTCTTTTGGTCTTCTGAACAACCACTGATATCAAGTACTGACTCGGTTTTCCCGATCCAACGGACTATACCAATTGCTCCTTCTGACCCACGAAAGTTCCAAGGCTTGCATGCCATGAAAGTCTTGTAGGAACACCCACGCATGGTATTCTCTACTTCTGCGGAGTCGGAACGAATGGTTTATCAGTCGATGGAGTCGGCATAAGATAAGATCAACACTAAGAAGGGATAGGAAAAAGCTTTGCCAGTCTCAGGATCCTGGGTTCTGCGTCGGCCCGCTGTGCCCGAACCGCCACTGGAATCGGCGCAGTTCACTTCATGTTGCGCGATAGCCTATGCAATTACCCTGGCTAGATCCGCTGAGGTGGTCGGAAAAGCTTCTTCTTCAGAAGTTGTTCGGGTAGTCCTATTAGGAGGCATGTTCTTCTAATACAAAATATTAAAAGAATGAGACATATATCACTGTATAATATTGTCAACATATGCACCAAACAGAACAACCATATAATCAAAACGAATGACAAACACGATCACTGTAAAACCCCAACCGATGGCGGAATCATCGAGGTGTCACGTAGTGACGATTGTTCAAAAGCATATGGTACTAAAATGTAAATATATTATTAAATAATTTAAATTGTCTTACATAGATGAAATAAAAAGAAAATACAAAAGTCTGAACGAAACATGAAATTTGAAATAACTTATTAAAAGCAAGCACTAAAGTCCAATGTTATAGTACTAAGATCAAACTGCACCTGAAACATGTACAAAATAAGTTTTGTCAACATATGAAATGTTGGTGAGCATTCCTAGATTTAATACATATAGTAAGTTGGAAAATGTTATACAATTCAAGTGCAT
This sequence comes from Ambrosia trifida, assembly GCA_028751855.1. Classification (NCBI taxonomy): domain Eukaryota; kingdom Viridiplantae; phylum Streptophyta; class Magnoliopsida; order Asterales; family Asteraceae; genus Ambrosia; species Ambrosia trifida. The sequence continues at coordinate 167,476,479 of CM054123.1, read as the reverse complement.
AGCTACAGTGCAAATATGTAAACTATGTATCATACAAATGAGCGAAATCAATCCTGTGACAGTATAAATGTACTAAAATGAACGGCGGTGTACTTATCTAATAAATGGATAATAACTTAACAATGACCATGGATTCTCCGATGAAAAAGGGGGAGAATCACCTAGGTGGGTTGTCAATCCAATAGCGCTATCCAATGTTAAGGTCAGCTTGTACAAGGTTAATGACTTCACTAAGTACAAATGTATTCACATGTAGTGTCTAAGCATAAAGCACATTTGTAAGCAAATGCACATAGTACTAGAATTGTATTGTAAAAATGTGAACTTGTATGTGTAATTTGTATAAGTGTACATGTAACACCCCAAAAGTGAATAAAGACAAAGAGGGGATAGGAAATACTCACAGTTCGCGTAATAACTTGAAACTCTACCGAACAACGTGATATGAATTAGAATTATCCCAAAGGATTAACCTATAGAATTAGATAATTTGTAAGGGAATGAACTTAGAGTCTAAGCTATCTAGGATACAAATAGTTCTAGGGTTCCTAATTTGGGGATAAGTAATTGTTTTATTAATTAGGTAAATTGTTAATAAATAAAGAAATTTGGTAAATAATTAAATAAAAGACTTTTGTAGGTTTTTGATTAAGGATGGTCATGTTATAAGGTTTTAAGTATGAAAATAATTTTTTTATAAAATTATTTTCCCAAAAATTGAATATTTAGAATATTTATTTCTATTTGTCAAAGATATAATTTTAATGTCTAAAAATATTAAAATTAAAGAAATTTCAAATTAAAATTTATATTTCTGTTCTAAATGAACAAAAATAACTTATGTAAGATTTTAGGATAAAAATATTGAAAAATGAATTTATTATGATTTATTTATGATTTAAAATAACAAAAATCAATTAAAAATATGAAACCAACGATTTTTCTGAATATATTAAATAAATTGTTTTTGGAAATCTAAAAATTATATGGTAAACTTTGTCATGAGATTTACCTAAAATAATTTTTGTAGAATTTTCAAGACAACTTTAGTATTTTAAAACTATTTTAAAAGAATATATAATTTATAAGTATAAAAGAAAACTAAAAAAAATACGTGTATGTTTGTGCCAGGACTCGAACTCGGGTCTGGCCGAGTCAATGCTTTAGATCACAAGCCCAGACCAGTTGGTCTGGACCTTGAGAACGAATAACTTTTGATTTTAATTGTAGGTATTTGTTTATTAAGGTTAATTCATATTTATAAAAAAAAAAAAAAAAAAAAAAAAAAAAAAAACTTGCTGCTAGGTTCGAACCTTTGGTTAGTGGCGGCCATACCAACAGCAAACATCAAGACAACCATCTAATCCACGGATTTGATGGTTGTTTTAATTTGTTTCAAAATCGTTTTATATGTTGTCTGAATGGTGTCATCTTCCCCAAAAAAATAACATGAATCCTAGAATTTTCAATCAGTTACAATTAATAACTAATAGCCCTTGAAATGTTGGGGCTATTTCTCGTATGTTTGCGACTAACATAACCCACAAAGAAAATCAAACATACAATGTGTTAATGACCACGAACGAAGCGGTCAACGAAAACGTCAAACCAAGCAAGAAATCGCAGATTTGGAGGAGTTTTTGGATAATTCGAGTATAGGGGTTTGTTTATCCGTGCTTTTAGCTCGTGTGGGAGGTATGTACTTATCCTAATCGTTTGTCCTTGTAAGTTTGGTAATTTTGACCCGTCTTGAATGGTAAACGCGTGATTATCCATATAATTGGAAGGTTATAATGATTAATTGGCGTGGAAAACAAGCAGGGTAGGTCGGTCTAAACATTCCATAATTGAATTGCAATCATAAACGCGGATTGGTGTGTATTTGGAATGATATTGCTCGCAGTTGACTTTCCAAAGTCAACTGGTCATGAATATGGAAAGTTTATATTTAAAATCGTTGGACTATTATCATGAATGCCTTGGTGGCTTAGTTGGTGATGTTGTTGTCCTGTCTAGAAGCTGGCCCGAGTTCGAATCCGGACAGCTGCAAACTTTTTTTTTCTTTTATCAGCAACGAAGGAAGGGTCAGGAAGTTTGGGCCAGATTTGTTGTTTGGGCTCAGTAGGTTGGGCTCAGCTTATGTTGGGTTATGGGTGGATGTGTTCATGGGTTAGAATAGATGGTTTGTTTAGTATAATGTTTAAAACTAACATTATTATTATTATTATTATCATTTATTATTATTATTATTATTATTATTTATTATTATTATTATTATTATTATTATAAAAAAAAGAAATTCTCGGTTACGACAACGATTCCAGTAAATAGTGAATAATCGCAAGAAACAAGTTCCCAACTTTTATTATTGAATCGAAGCTTCGAATTACAAGGATTGTAAATGTAAATAAATGAAATGAGAGGGACTAAAGTCAGACAAAAGATAAAATGAAAGCTGACGGATGTCACAGCATCCCATACTTTTAGAAATTTCGTCCCGAAATTCCTTCAAGTGGTAGTCTCTGTAAAAAGATGAGGATACTTAGACATCATTTGGTCCTCACGCTCCCAAGTAAACTCTGGGCCTCGTTTGGACTCCCAACGAACTTTGACAATTGGAATTCGGCTTCGCTTAAGTGTCTTGACATCTCGATCCATAATCTCCACATGTTTTTCTATGACGCGCATCGATTCGTCAATCTGGATATCCTCTAAAGGAACATGGAGGTTATCTTCAGCCAAACACTTCTTTAGATTAGAAACGTGAAATATTGTATGGACATTGCTGAGCTCTGGTGGCAGATCAAGCTTGTAAGTTACCTTCCCAATTCGCTCAAGGATCTTAAAAGGGCCTACAAACCGAGGTGCAAGTTTCCCTTTCTTTCCAAATCGAAACATACCCTTCCAAGGTGAAACCTTGAGAAGTACCATATCCCCGACTTGAAATTCTAGAGGCTTGCCTCACGAATGCGAAGAATTTTGTCTGTCGTTTCCTGTATTAGCTCGGAACTGGTGATTTGTGTTTCGCTAATCTCACTCTAACAAACAGGGCAACGACATTTGCGACCATAAAGTGCCTCAAATGGTGCCATGTTAATACTGGAATGGTAGCTGTTATTTTACGAGAACTCAACCAAAGGTAGGTGCGTATCCCAATTGCCACCAAAGTCGATGACGCACGCTCTAAGCATATCCTCTAATGTTTGGATGGTTCGTTCAGTTTGACCATCCGTCTGTGGGTGATAGGCCATACTAAGTTTTAGTTGGGTACCAAGTGCGAATTGAAGTGTTTACCAAAAGTGAGAAGTAAACCGACTATCACGGTCAGATATAATGTCCAGAGGAATACCATGACGACTGACCATCTCATCGATATAGATTCTAGACAGCTTCTTAACTGGGTAGGTCTTACGAATTGGTAGGAAGTGAGTAGATTTGGTCAATCGATCGACGATGACCCAGACACTGTCATGACCACGAGTGGTGCGTGGAAGTTTCGTAATGAAGTCCATAGCGATGTTCTCCCACTTCCACACTGGAATTTCTGGTTGCACAAGTAAACCAGCTGGACGTTGGTGCTCAGCTTTGACTTTGGAGCAAGTAAGGCATTTAGCCACATATAGAGCTATGTCCTTTTTCATACCGGGCCACCAATACAAGGTACGCAGATCCTGATACATCTTATCTGCACCAGGGTGAATGGAGTAACGAGACTTGTGAGACTCGTCCATGAGGAAAGTACGCAGGTTGTCACGATCAGGAATCCAAAGACGGTTCATGAAGTAAACTAAACCATGTTTGGTTTCCAATTGGTTTTCGGCTCCACACAACATTTCATCGTACATGTTTCCTTTAATAACAGAGACATGTTGGGCTTCAATGATGCGGAGTTTGATATCAGACTGGACCTGGGCACAATAAAGCTGGGCATGATCTTTACGACTGAGGGCATCGGCTACAACATTCGCTTTGCCAGGATGGTAGCGAATCTCGCAGTCTTAGTCGTTTAACAACTCGACCCATCGTCGTTGACGCATATTCAGATCTTTCTGGTTGAAAATGTGTTGAAGGCTTTTGTGGTTAGTGAAAACCACACACTTTGTACCATATAAATAGTGACTCCAAATCTTAAGTTCGAAAACGACCGCTCCGAGTTCAAGATCATGGGTAGTATAATTTTTCTCATGGGTTTTCAATTGCCGGGATGCATATGCTATAACCTTGCCTCGTTGCATGAGAACATAACCAAGACCTTGGTTAGAGGCATCGCAATAAACCACGAAGTCCTCATTGCCGTCAGGTAGAGAAAGGATCGGAGCATCACGAAGTCCTCACGAAGTCCTCTGTGTTGGTACTGTTACTATTCTGGGTTAACTCACTGACAAGATTTGGGATCACTGAAGCAATTTGCTTAGCGACTAAAGATGCGAGACGACGATCAGAACGTTTTCCAGAAGCACGAATAGTGCGTTGGCTGGCATCACGAAGCATGCGGCGAGCAGACATCTACAAAGCAGCAAATGAATAATCATGAGATTAGAAAATGTAAATGTATAACTGTACAAATGATTATGAAAGTATGAACTTGTAAACAAAATATGAAGATCATGAAATACAAAATATTGTATATGAAACGAGAGTGTATTATTGAAAAATTTGCATAAAATGCTTGGATTGCCCTTGTCTAGCTGTAAAGCCCAACAAGAACGTTGACTTTTCAAAGGAATTGAACCCAATGGTGATCAAAGAAGACATGCTTTAGCCTATAAGTGGACACTCACTCCAGGAATCCCCAGGTAAGCATAACAGGTCCGTTATTGGATTTATGCGCTATTCTTGCCTATGCCAGAAAACCTAGTGTACAGGCATCCACCCTTCCAGATTGCACGTGTTCCATCACACTCATTAAAGCTCAACCACTTTGAAGGAGCAAAATAAGAATAGGCATCATGCCTAAGAGTGTCTTCATGAAAGGTATTGCTCCTGTTCCATGATGATGTAGACTTTCCACTCCTTGTAGGACACCATCTCTATGCACCATGATGATAGATGAGAAGAAATGGAGAAGAAAGGAAAGATAGAGGGGGGGGGAAGTAGAGGGAAATGAGGGGAATGGAAATTTAGGTAATATTATGCATGAAAGTTGAGGTTCGGTTATAGTCTAGGCCAATTTATTTAATAACCTAGTTCCCTATAACCATGGCTCTGATACCAATCTGTAACACCCCAACCGATGGCGGAATCATCGAGGTGTCACGTAGTGACGATTGTTCAAAAGCACATGGTACTAAAATGTAAATATATTATTGAATAATTTAAATTGTCTTACATAGATGAAATAAAAAGAAAATACAAAAGTTTGAACGAAACATGAAATTTGAAATAACTTATTAAAAGCAAGCACTAAAGTCCAATGCTATAGTACTAAGATCAAACTGCACCTGAAACATGTACAAAATAAGTTTTGTCAACATATGAAATGTTGGAGACCATTCCAAGATTGCCTTACCTCTCACGTCGTTTCCTGACTGGGTCCTCATACATATGGTTTATCTTTATGGGTTAAAGAAGTGAGAGGTAAGGCAATCTTGGAGAAGTTGAGATAGAAACGACGATAATAACCCGCTAGACCAAGGAAAGAACGAACTTCAGTGGGAGACTTGGGTGTAACCCAATTTTTAACGGCCTCAATCTTAGCTGGATCCACGTGTATTCCCTTATCATTGAAAATGAGTCCCAAAAATTGAACTTCCTTAAGCCAAAATTCACACTTGGAAAATTTGGCATATAGTTGTTCATTCTTCAAAAGACTCAAAATTTGTCTAAGGTGTTGTTCGTGAGCTGATTTGGTTTTGGAGTAAACGAGGATATCATCAATGAAAACGATTACGAATTTATCCAAGAAGAGTTTGCACACGCGATTCATGAGACCCATGAAGACAGCGGGTGCATTGGTTAGTCCAAAAGGCATAACCATGAATTCGTAATGACCATAACGTGTACGAAAAGCTGTCTTTGGAATATCGTCTTCATGAACTTGAAGTTGATGATATCCAGAGCGAAGATCGATCTTTGAAAAACAAGTCGAGCCTTGAAGTTGGTCAAAAAGATCATCAATGTGGGGTAATGGGTAACGGTTTTTAATGGTGAGTTTATTAAGCTCCCGATAATCAATATACATTTGGAAAGATCCATCCTTCTTCTTTACAAATAAGACTGGAGCTCCCCAAGGTGATGAACTGGGACGAATGAAGCCCTTGTCTGCCAACTCTTGAAGTTGACTCGCAAGTTCTTGCATCTCAGAAGGTGCAAGGCGATATAGAGATTTTGCAACGGGTGTGGCACCAGGTCCAAGGTCAATACGAAATTCAACAGAACGCACCGGTGGAAGTCCAGGTAAGTCATCAGGAACGACTTCTGGAAATTCACAAACAACAGGAACATCTTGGATACTCTTGTCTTTATCTTTCTTTTCCACGACATGGGCCAAGAAAGCTACGTATTTCTTACGTAGATATTTTTGTACTTGAGTGCAGGACATGAGTTTAAGACCACTAGATGGTTTTTCACCATAAACCCGTAAGAAGTCACCCGATGAGAGAGGAATTCGAATAAACATTTCAAAGCAAACAACTTCAGCATGGTGTTTAGAAAGCCAATCTATACCCACGATGACTTCAAAACTACCCAATTTCAGGGGTATGAGATCAATGGAGAAATCATGCTTGTTAAGACTAAGAGTACAACCCTGAATGATGGAATCGATTGAGATGGGGTTTCCATCCACAACATCGACAGTGAAGGGCGCTCCTAATCTAGAGCGAGTGTGAGATAGTAAAGGTTCGAATGCTAATGACACAAACTTTTATCCGCACCAATATCAAATAAAATCGAAGCATAATGACCATCAAGTAAAAACGTACCATTCACCACATCATTTTTTGCCTGGGCTTCTGCTGCATTGATGTTGAAAGCCCTACCACGAGCCACTGGGTTTGTTGTACGGTTTGCTGGGACAAGATCTGGACACTGATTTCTGAGGTGGTTTGGATCACCACAATTGAAGGAGGCTCGATCATATGTTATGGGTTGTGGGTTTTGGCGAGCTGGTTGAGGGTTGGCTGGCTGAGGGTTAACTGGTTGAGAGTTGATTGGTTGAGGTCTAACCACTGAACGACATGTGGTAGCTACATGACCATACCTACCACAGGTGGTACAGTGGCGACAAGGAAAGTTTAAGGGGTGATGGTACTGACAGGTAGCACATTTGGGTAAGTTTCCCCCATAAACTTTCTTAACAGGAGGAGCCTGGACCATTGTAGCCTGGGTTACTGGGGCTACAATGGCATTCTGAACTTCCGCTTCCTAGAGTTGCAACCGGTATTGTCTACAGCGACTCTTGATGATTCAGTAGTAGGGGTGGGGGTCTTCTCAGTGTCGTGACGTCCAACCACGTCCCACACAGAGTAGAGGGCGTGATGCACAGGAGCTGGCTCAAAGCCGGTGGGTAACGGAGTGTTAGAGGGAGGCTGAGATGACTCACCAATCTCAAAGGTGGAGGGAGTCTGGTCATCAGTTTCCTCATCAGAGTAGGCCAGGAATCCATCCATGGTCGGTAGGTAAGTCCTCATACGAGCATGGGATCTCAGGCGTAGCTTCTTCTTGGGTAGCTCAAGTGCCTCCGGTGCTGGGGGTCTATAGGCGCTTGAGGCTCAGGGTCAGCCTGGGCAGGATTCTCAGCTGGAGCGATAGGAGCTGGTGGAAGAAGTACTCGTTTCTGAGGTGTGTACAACAGACGCACACCACCTAGATACGGGCGATAAGAACGGAACGATGGCATCCTAGGCTCTGGATGCGGTAGTGGTGCATCCTCCTGCTGTGCCTCTCCAGCTGGCACAACATACTCGTCGTCCGAAACGACATGGTCCACCTGCTTGTGGTCCTCCTCGACGTTAGAATCGCTGGAATCGGGCTCATAACCCTGCTGAATGTCAGCGGTGGGAGGGTTGTCGGGTACAACCTCCTCCTCAGAATCAAAGATGCCGATAGGGTCCTCGTTGTGTGCCATGATCCTGGAAATCAATGAACACACGAATGTGTCAGTATGTAGTGTACTTAATATATCTGCTAATGTGTGAAGTATGTAACTGGCATGGAACTTGCTTAGCACGTAGGGATACTTGTTGTGTTTTTTTCCTTTGGAAAAACATTTCAAAAATCAATTTGTGTTTACATTATAGTTTGACTCACAAGAATCTTAGTTCGCTATAACCTTGTGCTCTGATACCACTCTGTCACACCCCGACTAAGGCGAAAACACGGGGTGCAACTGAAATGATTTCCAAGCAAAAAAGTCACACGAGCATTATCTAATAAAACAGGTATTACCATTTAAAACATTCAAGTCTTACAAAACATCACGTTAGTTGTTTGAATTAGAAACCATTGTTAAAAGTGTTTAGATCAAAACATCAGAACAATTGTTCAAAAGATGGTATCCCTTGAATGCTCGTACGCGACCTTCCTAAGTTCCATGCTCCAAGCTAATTTCCTGAAAAACATTCCTGAAAAATATACGGGTCAACATAAAGTTGGTGAGTTCACGGGTTTTGTATGTTGGACCTGTAATCCCAAATCCGACTAAATTACTGCCTAGCTAGGGCACTATTTAATATGTGATTTGACATGAGCCCATAACCAAACCTTGACATGTTGTGCCTCGCCCATTGTACACTCAAGAAAATGAATAAATGTGAAATACTAGCACTCTTTTGATATCTGTCATCCGGTCAGAGGGACTGACCAAGAGTGGGGGTGTCAACCCAATAGATCTATTTTGGTGTTTCATGGCTAAGTCCATAGCTAATGGTTATGGTATGATGTATGACACGAGGGCTTAATGGATCCTGAACCTTGATGTCTCATGTTCACATAATAGTCATGTATGTAACTAAAAACTGATCTTTGTACGCATGTTTTTCCACCGGAAAAATGTAAAAACAGTGAAAAAGGGGCAGTGAAACTAACCTTATGGTATGTCTTGGAAATGAACTAATGAGTCTGAGCTAGAAAGATTGACCTATGTGTCCTATGTAAAAGAGACATTTTAGGTCTATATTACTTGTACTGTCTACAAGTTGTTCTCTTGTTACGCTTGTCTTTGTAACTTAACTCTTTAAGTTAAATGTGTCCTTAATGGAAAGATTTGCTTTCTTTATGTAAGACAATGATCTTTGTTAAAAGATAGCTTAGTATCTAGGAAAAACATTACTTTTATTTGTGAAAAGCAAGTGTTTTATATACTTTGATGTACTAATGTGTTGAAGGCATCACAACTTTTGTTTTGTCAACTGTGTAGATGTACCATGTTTAGGTATGTTTAACATACTATTTACATACTTGACAACCTTTGTTAAAATAATAATACTTCATGTCAAAATATTACTTTTCTTGAAAACACATGGATCTTTGTAAGCTTTGTTATGACTAACAACTTTCAACACTATGCCTTGTGTTAAGGAGTTTAGAAAATCATATCCTTTCCTTTATAAATTTTTCGGCCAATGTATACATATTCATATATATGTTTCGGCCCTAAGGGGTGTAGACACATATATTTTTACCACTAACACAATGCATCTTAAAACATGAGTTCACCCACTTACTTCATTAAGTTACAAGAGTGAGCACACTAGTGATCAACTTTGTATTTAAAAGACTATGTAAGAATAAAAACATAAGTTTAAGAAAACAATGTTATACCTCCTAGTATTTTAAGAAAAGAAGGAGTTAGGGGCCTTGTACAACCTTATTATGCTCTTTGTACCCCTAATGATCCCTTGAAGGTTAATAGTTATATGTAAAAGCTTGTATGTGAGTGGTGGTTTGGAGTGGTGGTGGAGCCGTGGGGTGATGGTGGTGTAGTGGTGGTATTCGGCCAAGAGAGGGAGAGGGAGGGGTAGAGGTGTGGTGTTTATGTGTTTTGTGAACTTGTTCATCTAAATCCCTTGGCCTTATATAATAGTTATGGATGGAAAATCATAATGGCTAAACAAAGGCAAAAGAAAGCATCTTTCTAATTATAGTTTAAGATATTTTAAAGGTGATTTTGGATAGATTATGAAGATATTATGGACAAGATGGATGCATGCTTTCTTGGGGGTTTTGGGCCGAAAATCTTAAGGTGTTGGGAGGTTATTGTTAAGTCAACTCTCTCTTGGATTTGATATGATATAATCATGGTGTTCAACTTGTTTAGAGGTGTCTTTGGATTTGGATTTGGTAAGATCTTTGGTAGAAGGTGTAGAATGACAATTGTAGTAAGTCAACAATAAGTTTTTCCTAGTGCCATAAGATGCTTTCCTCTTTGGTGTAACATCTAGGAATGTGATGGAGGTGTCTAAAGTTTGTCTTAGGAATCTTGGTGTAAGAATGTCTTGAAGGGACTTGTGTAAGAGTGGAAGACACAAACACTACACACACATGTATATGTGTGTCGTGTATATATGTATGTATGTGTGGGGATTTATTTTTGGCAAGTCAACTAGTATGGAAGGTATACAAAGTTAAGTGTTTAGCTAATTATGGTGGAATCTAGGATGGATTTGATGGATCATTTAATGTGTAAAAGTTTGATCCTTGAAAATTACCATACACCTATGTTTGTGTATATATGTCGTCTTATGTATGTATATACATGTATGTATATATTTTTTTTGAACATTTAATATACATCTTGTATAAATACTTGGTCCCTTGTTATGATTGGATGTTAAGAAGGGTCTTTGTACCAATATATGTAATACAAGATAATATAATTGTGTGCACAATATATATTTTTCAAATAGTGGTCTTACTAGTCGTTTTTGGATATTGTGTTCGGATAATCCTTGTGTATGGACATTTTTTGATTTTGTCCTTGATTGAATCACAATTGAAATGTTATGTACCATTGTATGAGTTTTCCAAACTAGGGTTTTTGATATGATCTCTCTATAGCTCAGATAACTACTCAACTAGTTATGAAATTGCTCCTACTAGTGGACCTAATTCTAGACTGTAAGCATCGAAATTGACTTGCTGAGGACTTGTATGGCTCAATTGCAATAAAACATGTAAAATGAAATGTCATGCACAATGTGTACATGTAACTAATGTACGGATATGACCTGTGATTTCGACGGGTGTCACATACCCTAATCATTTTCCTATAGTTTCATGCAAAGAGTCGGGCCACAAACACTAGAAACCTAAGATTTTCATCCAAAACCCAAACTACCCAAAAACTTAAGAATTGTAGAAGGATCGGATTGACAAAAACAATAAAGTTGATCAAACAAGTCTACTAATTCAAGTGCGGAATCCTTGAATCATTTACAATATGATAATAATATCAACAAAACGCAGAAATCATCTTCAAATCATTCATTTCATTAATTATCAAACTCAATTACACGTTAAAATGATGTTTATAATCAATTACAGACGTGAACAAAGTTGACTCAAAACCCTAGGGAGAACACTAGACTGGAGGGAAAACAAAATGTCAAAAGTTCCATTTCAAAAATGAACTTGGCCTTATATAGGCCTGCACATTCGCCCATATAGTATGGTCGAATGTGCAGGTTCGACCAATCACACTGGTCGAACCAAGCAATACATAGAAATCTATTTCTACCTTCGACCTCCAGTTCTCCTTCGCACCTTCAAGTCTCCTTCGACCGTTCAAAATCTTTCCTTCGACCAAATAATTCTTCCTTCGACCATTCGACTAAACACAAAAACATATGTAAGTGCATGATGTCCCTAGGCTAGTATATATGTTGTTTGGACGTGTTTCAGGGTGTTTGGAGATGTTTATACGCGTTTCGTGACGTTTGGGACACTTCAGGCGAGTAGGGAGTGGCTTTAGGCATTTACAGCCTATACCACATTGGCTTTAGGCATTTACAGCCTATAACACATCAGTATTGATGTGGTATAGCCCTACTCGCATGAACCTACTAGCGAGTACGGCCCTACTCGCTAGTTTATCATGTTAGATAGCCTCCTACTCGCGTGAACTGACCTCCTACTCGCGTAAACAGGTCTGTACGAGTACGGGAGGTATAAATAGTCCTAATCATTGCCCTAATGATTAGTTCTTGCCACACACACTCTCCAAACACCCTCCCCTAGTCTGTAAGGTCTGATTTGATCATTGTAAACACTCGAGCTCTATTTTAGTGATAAATCTTTGATCTTTTGACCAATTTGTGTGTGTTAATTACTCATATATCATTGTTTCTTATTCGTTTATGCTATTAGAACATATTTAGAGGATTCCGCACTCTGAATATCAAGCTCGTGATTGTCGGGTGACCCGTTAGTCGATCCTACAAGTGGTATCAGAGCAGAGGCTCTTATCACGAGTGTTTTGATAGCAAAACCGAGCAAAAACAGGTAGGTTTTTATGAGAAAATTGTGACTTTTGACAAGAAGTTCACTGTGTTTCGCAGATATGTGACAAGAAGTTCACTGTGTTCTTTGATGACAACGCATGTTTCATTCTGAAGCCTGGATTCAAAATACCGAAGGAGTGGGTCATGATCTCAGCTCCCAGGGTCAACAACTTATACGTCCTGGATATGAGCCGAGCAATGACAGCGAAAGGTCAAGTCACTTGTTTTCTGTCAAAGGCGACAGAAAAGGAATCGATAATGTGGCACGGACGAATGGGGCACATCCACTTAAGGAAAATGAACCATCTGGTTCAGAACCAACTAGTGGAAGGTGTTTCTGTTAAGAATTTTCATTTAAACGACGTCTGTGTCTCATGTAAGAAAGGGAAGCAGAAAAGAAAGTCTCACAAGCCTAAGATGTGACACCCTAGGAAAATCCCACATCGACCGTGGCCAGGAGAGATCCTTGGTTCATAAATAATGTCTTGCCTCTTAAATCACCAACGCAATTTTGGGGCTTAATGTTAGTGGATGAGAGGAGAACTCCACAGTTAAGCGTGCTCAGGTGGGAGACATTTCAGGATGGGTGACCTCCTGGGAAGTCTCCACTTGGGCAACCAAAAACAAATCCGTGAGCTCTGGATGGGCAAAGCGGACAATATTGGTGATGAGAGGGGCGGGGTGTTACAGATGGTATCAGAGCCACTCCTGTGCCGTTCGGGAAGGTGGGTGCATACCTCATCAGGGACGATGAGACTCTAACAGGGGTGAATGTGACACCCTAGGAAAATCCCACATCGACCGTGGCCAGGAGAGATACATGGTTCATAAGAAATGTCTTGCCTCTTAAATCACCAACGCGTTTTGGGGCTTAATGTTAGTGGATGAGAGGAGAACTCCACAGTTAAGCGTGCTCAGGTGGGAGAAATTTCAGGATGGGTGACCTCCTGGGAAGTCTCCACTTGGGCAACCAAAAACAAATCCGTGAGCTCTGGATGGGCAAAGCGGACAATATTGGTAATCAGAGGGGCGGGGTGTTACATAAGAAGACAAACTCAGTTAGTCTACCACTCGAACGACTGCACATGGACCTGTTTGGCCCGGTCAATCGAAAGAGCAAGAACGGTGACTTATACTGCTTAGTGGTTACGGATGATTATTCTAGGTTTTCTTGGGTTGTGTGCATGAAGCACAAGAGTGAAACTTTTGATTACTTGAAGAATCTGTTTACTAAACTGGAAAATCTATATCAGCTAAAGATCAGTAGGATCAGAAGCGATAACGGAACAGAGTTCAAGAATCACGCTATGGAGGCGACTTATCCCTGCTTTTTGACATAAAGAATATCAACGGGGGGTATGTTGCCTTTGCTAGTAATAAAGGGGGTTATATTACAAAAGAAGGAAGTATGAGCAACGGTATTGTAAGCTTTGAAAAGATAAGCTTTGTCAAACAGATAGACCACAACTTGCTAAGCGTTTCGCAGATATGTGACAAGAAGTTCACTCTGTTCTTTGATGACAACGCATGTTTCATTCTGAAGCCTGGATTCAAAATACCGAAGGAGTGGGTCATGATCTCAGCTCCCAGGGTCAACAACTTATACGTCCTGGATATGAGCCGAGCAATGACAGCGAAAGGTCAAGTCACTTGTTTTCTGTCAAAGGCGACAGAAAAGAAATCGATAATGTGGCACAGGCGAATGGGGCACATCCACTTAAGGAAAATGAACCATCTGGTTCAGAACCAACTAGTGGAAGGTGTTTCTGTTAAGAATTTTCATTTAAACGACGTCTGTGTCTCATGTAAGAAAGGGAAGCAGAAAAGAAAGTCTCACAAGCCTAAGATGTGACACCCTAGGAAAATCCCACATCGACCGTGGCCAGGAGAGATCCTTGGTTCATAAGTAATGTCTTGCCTCTTAAATCACCAACGCGTTTTGGGGCTTAATGTTAGTGGATGAGAGGAGAACTCCACAGTTAAGCGTGCTCAGGTGGGAGACATTTCAGGATGGGTGACCTCCTGGGAAGTCTCCACTTGGGCAACCAAAAACAAATCCGTGAGCTCTGGATGGGCAAAGCGGACAATATTGGTGATGAGAGGGGCGGGGTGTTACAGATGGTATCAGAGCCACTCCTGTGCCGTTCGGGATGGTGGGTGCATACCTCATCAGGGAAGATGAGACTCTAACAGGGGGTGAATGTGACACCCAAGGAAAATCCCACATCGACCGTGGCCAGGAGAGATCCTTGGTTCATAAGTAATGTCTTGCCTCTTAAATCACCAACGCGTTTTGGGGCTTAATGTTAGTGGATGAGAGGAGAACTCCACAGTTAAGCGTGCTCAGGTGGGAGAAATTTCAGGATGGGTGACCTCCTGGGAAGTCTCCACATGGGCAACCAAAAACAAATCCGTGAGCTCTGGATGGGCAAAGCGGACAATATTGGTGATGAGAGGGGCGGGGTGTTACATAAGAAGACAAACTCAGTTAGTCTACCACTCGAACGACTGCACATGGACCTGTTTGGCCCGGTCAATCGAAAGAGCAAGAACGGTGACTTATACTGCTAAGTGGTTACGGATGATTATTCTAGGTTTTCTTGGGTTGTGTGCATGAAGCACAAGAGTGAAACTTTTGATTACTTGAAGAATCTGTTTACTAAACTGGAAAATCTATATCAGCTAAAGATCAGTAGGATCAGAAGCGATAACGGAACAGAGTTCAAGAATCACGCTATGGAGGCGACTTATCCCTGCTTTTTGACATAAAGAATATCAACGGGGGGTATGTTGCCTTTGCTAGTAATAAAGGGGGTTATATTACAAAAGAAGGAAGTATGAGCAACGGTATTGTAAGCTTTGAAAAGATAAGCTTTGTCAAACAGATAGACCACAACTTGCTAAGCGTTTCGCAGATATGTGACAAGAAGTTCACTGTGTTCTTTGATGACAACGCATGTTTCATTCTGAAGCCTGGATTCAAAATACCGAAGGAGTGGGTCATGATCTCAGCTCCCAGGGTCAACAACTTATACGTCCTGGATATGAGCCGAGCAATGACAGCGAAAGGTCAAGTCACTTGTTTTCTGTCAAAGGCGACAGAAAAGGAATCGATAATGTGGCACAGACGAATGTGGCACATCCACTAAAGGAAAATGAACCATCTGGTTCAGAACCAACTAGTGGAAGGTGTTTCTGTTAAGAATTTTCATTTAAACGACGTCTGTGTCTCATGTAAGAAAGGGAAGCAGAAAAGAAAGTCTCACAAGCCTAAGATGATACACCCTAGGAAAATCCCACATCGACCGTGTCCAGGAGAGATCCTTGGTTCATAAGTAATGTCTTGCCTCTTAAATCACCAACGCGTTTTGGGGCTTAATGTTAGTGGATGAGAGGAGAACTCCACAGTTAAGCGTGCTCAGGTGGGAGAAATTTCAGGATGGGTGACCTCCTGGGAAGTCTCCACTAGGGCAACCAAAAACAAATCCGTGAGCTCTGGATGGGCAAAGCGGACAATATTGGTGATGAGAGGGGCGGGGTGTTACATAAGAAGACAAACTCAGTTAGTCTACCACTCGAACGACTGCACATGGACCTGTTTGGCCCGGTCAATCGAAAGAGCAAGAACGGTGACTTATACTGCTTAGTGGTTACGGATGATTATTCTAGGTTTTCTTGGGTTGTGTGCATGAAGCACAAGAGTGAAACTTTTGATTACTTGAAGAATCTGTTTACTAAACTGGAAAATCTATATCAGCTAAAGATCAGTAGGATCAGAAGCGATAACGGAACAGAGTTCAAGAATCACGCTATGGAGGCGACTTATCCCTGCTTTTTGACATAAAGAATATCAACGGGGGGTATGTTGCCTTTGCTAGTAATAAAGGGGGTTATATTACAAAAGAAGGAAGTATGAGCAACGGTATTGTAAGCTTTGAAAAGATAAGCTTTGTCAAACAGATAGACCACAACTTGCTGAGCGTTTCGCAGATATGTGACAAGAAGTTCACTGTGTTCTTTGATGACAACGCATGTTTCATTCTGAAGCCTGGATTCAAAATACCGAAGGAGTGGGTCATGATCTCAGCTCCCAGGGTCAACAACTTATACGTCCTGGATATGAGCCGAGCAATGACAGCGAAAGGTCAAGTCACTTGTTTTCTGTCAAAGGCGACAGAAAAGGAATCGATAATGTGGCACAGACGAATGGGGCACATCCACTTAAGGAAAATGAACCATCTGGTTCAGAACCAACTAGTGGAAGGTGTTTCTGTTAAGAATTTTCATTTAAACGACGTCTGTGTCTCATGTAAGAAAGGGAATCAGAAAAGAAAGTCTCACAAGCCTAATATGTGACACCCTAGGAAAATCCCACATCGACCGTGGCCAGGAGAGATCCTTGGTTCATAAGTAATGTCTTGCCTCTTAAATCACCAACGCGTTTTGGGGCTTAATGTTAGTGGATGGGAGGAGAACTCCACAGTTAGGCGTGCTCAGGTGGGAGACATTCCAGGATGGGTGACCTCGTGGGAAGTCTCAACTTGGGCAACCAAAAACAAATCCGTGAGCTCTGGATGGGCAAAGCGGACAATATTGGTGATGAGAGGGGCGGGGTGTTACAGATAGTATCAGAGCCACTCCTGTGCCGTTCGGGATGGTGGGTGCATACCTCATCAGGGAGATGAGACTCTAACAGGGGGTGAATGTGACACCTTAGGAAAATCCCACATCGACCGTGGCCAGGAGAGATCCTTGGTTCATAAATAATGTCTTGCCTCTTAAATCACCAACACGTTTTGGGGCTTAATGTTAGTGGATGAGAGGAGAACTCCACAGTTAAGCGTGCGCAGGTGGGAGAAATTTCAGGATGGGTGACCTCTTGGGAAGTCTCCACTTGGGCAACCAAAACAAATCCGTGAGCTCTGGATGGGCAAAGCGGACAATATTGGTGATGAGAGGGGCGGGGTGTTACAGATAGTATCAGAGCCACTCCTGTGCCGTTCGGGATGGTGGGTGCATACCTCATCAGGGAGATGAGACTCTAACAGGGGGTGAATGTGACACCTTAGGAAAATCCCACATCGACCGTGGCCAGGAGAGATCCTTGGTTCATAAATAATGTCTTGCCTCTTAAATCACCAACACGTTTTGGGGCTTAATGTTAGTGGATGAGAGGAGAACTCCACAGTTAAGCGTGCGCAGGTGGGAGAAATTTCAGGATGGGTGACCTCTTGGGAAGTCTCCACTTGGGCAACCAAAACAAATCCGTGAGCTCTGGATGGGCAAAGCGGACAATATTGGTGATGAGAGGGGCGGGGTGTTACATAAGAAGACAAACTCAGTTAGTCTACCACTCGAACGACTGCACATGGACCTGTTTGGCCCGGTCAATCGAAAGAGCAAGAACGGTGACTTATACTGCTTAGTGGTTACGGATGATTATTCTAGGTTTTCTTGGGTTGTGTGCATGAAGCACAAGAGTGAAACTTTTGATTACTTGAAGAATCTGTTTACTAAACTGGAAAATCTATATCAGCTAAAGATCCATAGGATCAGAAGCGATAACGGAACAGAGTTCAAGAATCACGCTATGGAGCCGTTATGTGCAGAAAAAGGTATTCATCATGAATTCACAGCGCCATACACTGCTCAGCAAAACGGGGTTGCAGAAAGAAAGAATCGGACTCTTATTGAGGCAGCCAGAACTATGCTCGCAGACTCGAACTTGCCTGCGATCTTCTGGAACGAGGCAGTTCACTGCGCGTGTTATACTCTGAATAGGGTCCTAACGGTAAAGAAGCTTGGTAAAACTTCTTACGAGCTCCTGAACCGAAGGAAACCGAACTTAGAGTTCCTGGAACCTTTCGGAGCTCCATGCACCATGATATATCCCGATGGGAAGTTTGGTGCAAAGACAGAAGAAGGTTTCTTTGTTGGTTACAGCACTCCCAACAAAAGAGTGTACAACAAAAGAACCAACAACGTTGAAGATTGGCTTAATGTCGATGTTCAGCGTTATACTGCCAATGCACCTGGTGTTGGACCTGATTGGTTGTTCGACTATAAGAGTCTATTTGATTCCTTCAACGTGGAGAATTTGGTTGATGATGTTGTAGCACAAATGTATTACGAATGTGAAAACACAGCTAGTTCTTCACTAATGCGTCCGATCGTCGTCAATGCACCTGCGCCTGCTCCATTTGATGCCTCTGCATCCACGGGTCCCCCTGATAAAACCGCAGCAGCAGAAGTTGAAGAAGTCTTTCAGGAGACGTCAGCAGAGGTTCTCGAATCTTCATCTTCCGACGACGATTTTGCAGAGTCTCATGAAACTCTCACTGAGGAACAAGCTGGAAATGGTGAATCTACCACTACAGCTCCAGTTAATCCGACAGGAAACAATCAAGCTGGTCCTTCTTCTTCAGCAGCTCCAGGGATAGGTCTTCGGATCGATCTCTCCGGTTTTAATATGCAACCCGCTGCTCCCTCTAGTTCAAGCGCCGCAGAGAATAATCTATCTCAAGGTTTAGGGAACCTTAATCTGCATTCGGATAATCCAGTGCCGGAACATCCGAAATCTCGGATTCACGACACTCATCCGATGCAAAATGTGATTGGTGATCCGGCTAGCAGAGTCATGACGCGCAGTCAGCTCAGAAATGCTAGTCCAAGTGACAATACAGGTACTCTGGCACTCTACTCGGAAATCAGAAAAGCAGGTCATCAGAACGATTGGTCCTTCGCCGTATATGTTTCTCAAACTGAACCAAGAACCGTGCAAGAGGCACTGAGGGAAGAACCATGGATTGAAGCAATGCAAGCTGAGCTTCAGTAGTTCCAAAAGCTAGGAGTGTGGGACTTAGTTGACTTACCTCAAGGATCGAATAAAATTGGAACAAAGTGGGTCTACAAGTGTAAACGGGATGACCGCGGGGTGATTATTAGAAACAAGGCTCGATTAGTTGTCCTCGGCTTCCGTCAAATCAAAGGAATAGATTACAACAAAGTATACGCTCCAGTTGCGCGCCTTGAAGCTATCCGGATGTTCTTAGCTTACGCTTCGTACAAACGGTTTAAGGTGTATCAAATGGACGTGAAAAGTGCTTTTCTGTATGGTGTCGTGAAGGAAGAGGTGTATGTTACTCAGCCACCGGGTTTTGAGGATCCGCTTCATCGCGAAAAAGTCTACAAATTGAACAAAGCGTTGTACGGACTCCATCAGGCACCACGTGAATGGTACCAAATGCTTAGCAACTATCTGATATCCAACGGGTTCAAACGTGGACTCGTGGACTGCACCTTATTCACCAAGGAAAAGGGTGGTGATCGTCTTCTGGTACAGGTTTATGTTGATGATATTATTTTTGGGTCTACTAATGATGTCATGTGCAGGGAATTCGAAAAGCTTATGCAGGATAAATTTGAGATGAGCTCGATGGGGGAGATGCAATTCTTCCTCGGTCTACAAGTAGAACAACAAGAGTCGGGGATCTTCATCCACCAGACAAAATACGTTGCTGACATCTTGAGCCGGTTCCAGATGGAAGACTCTACTCCAGCAGGCACACCGATTCAGACCAATCACGGGATTGGGCCTGACGAGAAAGGACAAACCGTTGATCCTTTTCTCTATCGAGCTATGATAGGCTTACTCATGTACCTCACTGCATCAAGACCTGATATAATGTTCGCGACATGCTTACTATCAAGATACCAGTCAAGGCCGAAACAGTCCCACCTGGTTGCTGTGAAGAGGATCTTACGTTATCTAAAGGGTTGTCCAACCAAAGGTCTTTGGTACCCTAATGACGATAAGTTTGACCTCATCGCATTTAGTGATGCTGACTATGGCGGATGCAAGACAGACTTAAAATCCACATCGGCTGGATGCCAGTTTTTGGGACCAAGACTAGTCTCGTGACAGTGCAAGAAGCAAGCCTCAGTCGCCTTATCCACCTGTGAGTCGGAATATGTAGCAGCATCGAGCTGCTGCTCCCAGGTTCTTTGGATACAGCAACAAATGAGAGACTACGGTTTGAAATTTCTTAATACTCCCATTCACTGTGACAATGAGTCCGCTATAGCTCTTGCAAAAGACTCAGTTAACCATTCCAAGGAGAAACATATCTTGGTTAAGTATCATTTCATACGCGATTGCTATGAAAAGAAACTTATCGATATGGTAAAAATCCACACAGACTACCAACGTGCCGATTTATTCACCAAAGCTTTTGACGGTCCTCGTTTTGAGTACCTGTTAATCTTAAATGGCATTAAAGTTAAGCAGGATTAGATCCTCATCGGTAATCGTTTTTGTAAATATTTTTCTTTGAAAAATCAGAAAAATCCAAAAATATTGTCTTTTCGCAAATTTTTAGATTTTTAGGGAGAGAAAATTTCAGAAAAATACAAAAACATTCAGAAAATGCAAAAAAAAAAATCAAAAAAAATGAGAAAATCCCAAAATAAAAAAAAATTGAAAAATGCAAATATGAGTTTCTTTGGTGAAAATGGAAAGATGATATTAACCAATCAGTCGGACTGTCTGGACCCTTTTCATCTTAAAAATATTGGAACTGATAGGTAGCCTCTACAATGATGTGTCGGTAGGCTCAAAATCATTTCCAAGTTCGGCACGGTGATATAAACTTAAATCAACTGAATCTTGTGTGGATCAACGTGCATTGGCATATGGTCTTGGTACCGAAATCTCGTTTGATAGCATGCCAAAATCCGAGGTTTCATGGTCTTTAAGAGGTTGGTACATCCGGGGTGAACTGGACGTCTCTCAAAATAAATAGGAGTGGCACACGTGTCGTACGTTGGGGTCGCAGCCTACGACTGAGACACCCCTATGTCATTTCCTGAAAAAAAAAAAAAAAAACAAAACAAAACAAAAAAATAGAATAAATTCTGATCAGGGGACGTCCGAGAATCCTAAAAGAGCAAAAAGATTCATATATGCCAAAACCCTATTCTCAATGAGAATTCGCTCTAAGGTATCAAATCATATACCTAAAGCATCGTACCGTGAAAAATCAAATATACGGTATTTGACTTGAACCCTGGTTTGGATCTCACTGGTCTCTCTGTTGCAGCGTTTCTGCATACCTGATCACCACTGAGTCCACTCCTTGTAAAATACGGATGACAACAGCTTACTCACCGGTTACGAGGAAGCTTTGTGTATGACTTGATACGGGAATGTGTCGCGTGGCGGGGAACACCTTGTATCTCAGTCTTAATATTACCTTAAACGTATCTAAAGTGCCTAACGATAAAACTTGATTTTGAGTTTAGGTGGACAACAATATCGACAGTTGTTGTAGGATGCTTATTGGTAATTTAAGTGAAAACTGAAAATATAAGGGTTCTAGTAAAGTCCGTACACTGATATGATTCCCTAACCGTTGAAACTCGCAAAAATATGATAGTGTACAGTTAGTGGATCTCCCGTTTTGTTTTTTTTATGCTTAGTTTAGCTTAATTAATAAATCTTGATTGCCGAGGGTGGAATCCTAATCCAATGTAATCTTACTTCTTCAAAAATAAAAACGCCAAAAATCAACTAATTGAAAATTGTGTTTTTTCCGGGTCAAAACCGAACTTTCTCTTAAGTACGGTGGTTGAAAATGAATGTTTTTCAAAGTCATGAGTCGTCATCTGTGTCATGGGTTTAAACGAGGTGAAAAACGCATGTTTTGAACCTTAACGGGTCAAAAATGCGAGAATTGGTGCTGCAGGGGCATTTTGGTAATTCTGGTGAAAGTTGGACACATTTAGGATTGTACTCGCATGATTAAACACACGAGTAGCCTAATCGTGTGATAAATAAGGTGAGTAGCAATGTATTCGCTTGGTTTTATCCTACTCGTGTGATGCTTCATGCGATTAGCCATTTAGGTTGATTTAGGGGTTTTAGTCATTTTACTCGTGTCTTGCTATAGGCGAATAGCTGTAATCGTGTGTCAAGACAAACGAGTAGCCTACTCGCGTGATAGTATAAGCGAGTAGCACTACAATCGCCTTTATTATCCTACTCGTGAGTTCTGTTATACGAATACAACCCTATTCGTTTGTAAATCACGCGATTAGGAACCAGCCATATAACCAACACTTAGAATCGTCTGTTCTTCATTATTTCAAAGGCGCTTCACTGTTACACACTTTCCCTCTAACCCGAAGCATAATCAAACTCCTGCCCGTGTTTTCTTGATCTTAGATTATCATTCCACATCACAAAGGTAACATCATCTTCAAATTTCAGATCTTAACATCAAGTATTAAGGGATTAAATCTGCGTTTTATGTTCTGAAACCCTAAGTGGCAAAATCTTGATCGTTGGGCCCTGTTATGTGTTTTTTGATGATAAATGATTGTTGGGGTTTGTTAATCGGGGCATAGGGATGTTTGTTTATACAAAGCTTTTGTTTCAAATCATCCTAAATCAAAAAGCCCTAATTTCAAACCTTATGAACCCTAGTTTTTGAAACCCGGCTAATTAAACCTTGAAACTGATCTATTTGCGTAATATTTCATAGGGGTTATGTTAGTTGGGTGTTATAGGCTTCAATGTGACAAGAATCCGGACCTGTATCAAACAAACTGCAAGATTTGATTAAGACTGTCACCTTCACGCGAATAGAAATCCTATTCGTGTGAACTGGTATGTGATTAGAAAGGTTATTCCCCTAATCGCATGAAACATGTAGCGATTAGGGTAATTTATCTCCTAATCGTGTGTTTTATCCTCTAACTGTGTATATTGGTCTGACTGTTGGCCTAATAGCGAGTAAGTTGCCCTACTCGCGTGTGTCCTATCCTACTAGCATATAAAATGGCCTATTCGCATGTATAGCAAGCGATTGCAATTTTGTACTCGCGTATAACCATCTGTTGTCCAAAAAATGTCAAGTTTTTGTCCGTTTGTGTCCGTTTTTGACTGGTTTATGAGTATATGATCAGTGTGTGATACTTATTATGTGTTTTGGTGTTCAGGATGGAGAATTGGAAGACATCACCAAAGCACAACTGTTGTGCTTTTCTCGGACCGATTACTTTGGATAAAGGCAAAATCTTTCAAGGCGTTATCGACTTCTTGAAGCGATCGAGAATACACTATGCGATATCCAAGCAGCACGCTGCATACAAGGATATCCTACTGGAGTTCTACCGTAACGCCAAGGTTGATCCCAAGGCTGATCCGATCGTGATTACTAGTTCGATTCAAGGAAAGGATGTTATTATCACCGAACAGATTGTTCGAGAAGTGCTACAGTTTGGAGACTCTGATGCTGATCCTATAGTGTTTGACGCTATTCTGATACGTGGCGGCTTTCTAAGGATGAAGTATTTGGGTAAAGTCAACAAATAGACGATGCTTATGAAAGGATTACTTCCGCCTGAGATCAAATATCTTACACATGTAGTCGTGAAGTGCCTTGGTCTAAGAAAAAGTGCTTTTGATGCGATTAGAGACACATTGGCCTCTGCGATTGTCGCTTTGACACTCAACAAGCCATTCAACTTCTCCAAGATGATTCTGCACCAATTGAAAGAGATCACACTAATGAAGCCGACAAAGAAGTCCTTCATAGTCTATCACCGGTTCTTACAGTTGATCATTGATAATCAAGTACCTGATTTGGTGAAGCATCCTGCTGAGTATATAGGGACTGATGATATAACTCAGGCAGAAATGAACAGGATGAGGAGTTACAAAGGCCGACCGAAGTCTGAATATCCTCCAAGTAGACGACTATATGGGCACTTGAAGAGAGAAGGCTATGTGTCACCACCAGGCAACAGGTGGAGACACGAAGATAGTGATTCAGAGGATGACTTCCGTATCAACAGGTTGGTTTTCAAAGAGGGGGATAATATAGGGCGTAAAACAGATGAATTGGGTGAGAACGCCCCGGGCAGGGTCTCTGACACGGCTGAAGGTGATGAAAAGGAGTTTGATCCAAATGTATTAGATTTCTCTGAACCTTCTGGTACTTCACAAGAACCTGATACCTCTCAGTTTGGGAGAGGTAAAGCACATGTTGATGAAGACGCACCAGTTGACATAACTGATGCAGATGATGACTTTGATGATACAGAAAGTGATTCCCCCGACACAGATGCTGGAAAACAGCTAAGAGCAAAGAGAAAGGCAGCGGAGGATTTAGCTATGATTGCTGCGATTAGAGAGCTTGCTAAAGATCCCACCTATGTTGTGGAGGAGGATCAAATAGCAGACATAGATGCAGAGCTTGCTTCTTCTCCTCCTGCAAAGAGACAACAGACAACTGCCAAGAAGGACAGTGTTCGAGGTAAGAAGACGATGTCTGTTAAACCTCAAGCGGTGAAGCCTCCAAGAAATAGACGATTCACCCTTCCTAAAGCTTTTGGGGATCCAGTCACTCAATCCTCTCAAGCAGCAGCAGCAGCTACAACAACAACAGCAACAACAACAGTAGCAGCAGCAAAGACTTCTTCGGATCCTATTATAGTTAGTGCAGCTATGCCTGCCAGCGTCACTATGTCGATGCCTTCTTCGGTAATCTTCACTGAGCTAGTCTCAGTTACCGAGGCAGCGACGAGCTCACAGATTGTTCCTAATACTATTGGTGACAGGATTCGGAGTATTAGACAGAAAGTTCGACCCACAGCTTTCGGGTCAACCGATCAGACCTCTTCGTCAACTTCTGCTACAAATGAACAACTTCAAAGAAAGATCAGCGAGCTAACTGCCATAGCTGTTACGCAATCACATGATATAGCGGAGTTGTGAACGAAGAATGCAAGAATAGAAGAAAATGAGAACGCAATGCTTGAGCTGATCGAAGAATCTATCCAGTCAAATACAGAGCTGAGAACGACGGTAGATGCGCTCACATTATCTAACCAGCAGGTCATAGAGTCGAACAGGCTGCTGATGGAATCTCATCAGCGGCTGATACAGTCGAACCAAAGTACTTTGGAGAGACTTGCAGGTGTAGAGGCCTCAAATAGCGAGCTTCGCCTGATCAATGTGAACAATGAGCGAAGGATCACGAAGACTGAAAAAGAAAATACCGAGCTGAGGGCTAGGATAAATGAGTTAACTGGAACTCAACCTAGACTCACCGGTGGTCCTAGTTCAGAGGCAGAGGCTGGTGCTGGTGATGATGATGATGAAGATAATGATGATGAAGAAGATGATGATGAGGACGACGATGATGATTAGTCAGATGGTGATGATGATGTTGGAAAGGGTGGTGGTGGTGATCCTGGTGCCACAGGTGGTGGCGGATCATCAACTGGATCTGGATCTCAGCGTACAAAGAAGAGTCACGACAAACAAGGCAAGGATCCCGCAGCTGGTTCTTCTGCTCAAGGGGAGTCTGATCCAAGGAAGAGCAAGATTCAGCAACTCAGAGACTCACTGAAGCGAGCTATAGTTCCTGTAGAGAATGTCGAGCCTCTGAACAGTTATTTTGACTATGATGATGATGGTAACTTGTACGTGCCTCCTGTGTCCTCTGATTATGATTTGGAAGAAGGTGAAATACCTCCTGAGGTTACACCTGAGGACCTGGAAAATATCTTTGGCTTGGCACCTAGAGAATCTTCCAGTGCAGGCCATAGTGCTCCAGAACTGCATCCAGACAACCATGAAGTGGAAATGGAAGATGGAACCAATGTCACTACACCCGAGTATGTGGTTGGTGAGCCGAGCAGCGGGATTCCTAAGATCTCTGAGGAGATGCTTAATCAATCTGAAGAAAAGCTTAAGTCTGATCCTACACCTGTCCCAGACAAAGTGAAAGAACGACATGACAAGATCAGACAGAAGTATCCTGATTGGTTTCCATCTGGAGGCGAGTCTGAGAAGAAGAAAGATCCTGTACAAGCATCAATATTCAAGAAGCAGTCGGTAAAGATGTCAGGAAGCGTGATCAGCTGGGCTTACATAAAGCATGCTAGGATGTTGGGAGTAAAATGGCAGGATAGTCTTCTTTACTTTCAGCCGTACACGAACGTCCTCAGTCTGCCCTTCTGGCATATTCGTGATCTGGTTAGATTGCAGCCTCATTTGTATCATGAGTCTCGCTTTGAACTTCAAGGTTTCTACAATATTATGAGAAGAGAAAGTGTTGAGGGATGGGACCAGTTCCAACCACAGTACCCTAGATCCATTGTGACAAACAAGATTCATCCCGTCACAAAGAGTCCTATTTGGAAGCACATCATCAAGCCACCCGAAACCGCGTTGAAGATTCCATTAGTTCCGGTTGAACAAGACTTCTCTTCTAAGTTTTATTACTGGCATTATGAGGCAGAGACAATAGAAGCCGTAATAGTCTTGAGCAACTCACCAAAACTGTGCAGGAAAATTAGAATATGGGATCCAATGTGGCTGATTAACTGCTCGGAGAAAGACGTGGAGATATTGTTCCTATATCCCGTACAACATCTGAAGGCCGAAGCCGATCAAGCATTGAAGTTTCAACGGGTGATTCGTTTCTGTCACGCCAACAAAGTTCATGCGGGATGCGACTGGTCAAGACTTTCTAGGATCGGGACAATGTCGATTTGATGAAGACTGAAGATGCTGCATGTTTTGCTTATGTTATGTTTGCTTTGTATGTTTTCAATTTTGAGTCTCTAAAGTTGTTGATAGCTGCTATAAACGATGTCTTATGTAATCTTTGTACATATACTAGCCTGGTCCAAGGGGGAGTCTGTAAGTGCATGATGTCCCTAGGCTAGTATATATGTTGTTTGGACGTGTTTCGGGGTGTTTGGAGATGTTTATACGCGTTTCGGGACGTTTGGGACACTTCAGGCGAGTAGGGAGTGGCTTTAGGCATTTACAGCCTATACCACATTGGCTTTAGGCATTTACAGCCTATACCACATCAGTATTGATGTGGTATAGCCCTACTCGCATGAACCTACTAGCGAGTACGGCCCTACTCGCTACTTTATCATGTTAGATAGCCTCCAACTCGCGTGAACTGACCTCCTACTCGCGTAAACAGGTCTGTATGAGTACGGGAGGTATAAATAGTCCCAATTATTGCCCTAATGATTAGTTCTTGCCACACACACTCTCCAAACACCCTCCCCTGGTCTGTAAGGTCTGATTTGATCATTGTAAACACTCGAGCTCTGTTTTAGTAATAAATCTTTGATCTTTTGACCAATTTGTGTGTGTTAATTACTCGTATATCATTGTTTCTTATTCGTTTCTGCTATTAGAACATATTTAGAGGATTTCGCACTATGAATATCAAGCTCGTGATTGTCGGGTGATCCGTTAGTCGATCCTACAACATATGTTAAATGTAATCCAAAGCATTAGTCGCACAAAATGCATCTACAAACTCCCCCTCGACTATTGCTTGGATTGTTTACGCTCTTGGTCCATTCTTTTGTTCATCAGCTTTATGTGTAATTGCTTCTTTTGTTCTAAGGTCATCACCGGTGCATAAACTTGTTTCGGCTTTTTCTTCTTGACATCAGGAACATCTTGAATCTTCACGAACTTACCAAGCTTCTTATCGTAATCACATCCAGCATTTATATCATGAGCAAAGCACAGGAATACCACCTGTTGGTATTTGCTTGCTTGATCACAATCTTTCACTTCACTGTAAATCGGATTATAATACAACATAATGATATCCTCATGTGAGCAGTTAATCAACCACATAGGATCAAATATGTGTATCTTATTGTAGTCTTTCACACCGTCTTTCAAAACAATCACAGCCTCTGCAGTTTTCCAGTCATAGTACCACTAGATGAAATCTTTAGCAAAGTGTTGAGGAATCTGCATCAAAGGAATGTGTTTCAACACTTTTGGTGGTTTGTACTTCAATGTCACCTTGGGCATTCTGGTTACCTCATCAATCTCTTTCTTATGAACAATCCATTTAGGATACTGAGGAGTGAACACATTCCATTCCGTCCTACTTTCCCTCGACATACGATCAGCAAAATAAGCAATGTGATCATTCACAGAGCCAGTCAACTGGTGTCTACATATATCTCGAATCGCCCAGTAAGGAAGTGTCTTCAGATCATGGAATCTTTCAAAGTAAAGTATTCCTTTTTCCCACTTAGCAGCTACACATTTCAACTGTTTTACAAACTTCTATCCCAACGCTCTTCCTTTGAACATCTCGTTGTGTAACTTGTAAAAACTTCCCGGGATCTCTGTCTTAGGACGATTTGCTTCTTTCTCCTTCAGTTTCCTCAATAACTCCTTCAAACTATCAGATTGTTCTATGTTCGGTTTATCATGCCCTGGAAATACTTCTTCCATGAATCTCTTACTCTTTTCACGAGCAAGTTTCTCGGCTTCTTTCAATAATTCATCAGTGAACTCAGCAAATCCATAATCTTTATCTTTCTTGAAATATTCTGGATATTCTTCACTGGTTATGTCTTCAATCTCAACCTCCTCGAATACAGGCACATCTCGATCATCAGAATGATTACCTGCTTCTTTTTCAGGTAAGTTGGGAATCTGATTATCAATCAATAGTTCTTCCAACTTCTTCCCAACCTGTTTCGCCAAACCTTCTAAAATCTCCTTTGACATCGCCGCAGAAACTTCTCCATCCTCCAAATCTGGATCGTTATACTCCAATTCAAGCATCCTGTCACTGGATTCAAAGATCTCTCAGAATCTGCTAGTCATATCTATCGTCCAGACTCTATCTGTTAACATCTGGCGATACATCTTCTTATCTTCGTCTGATAATGATCTTAACTTCTCATTCCAAAAGACTGTATCATCATCAACAGATCCTCCAGGAGCTTTGGAGCTGGATCCTCCTTCACCTTTTCCAGATCCTCTTTTCTCACATTTGTATTTATCAGTATCATCATCGTCATCATCACTATCTAAACTCGCAGAGCTGTTACCTTCACCAGAATTATCATCCGAACCATCATCTTTCTTTTTCTTCTGAGAAGTCTTACCAGCATCATCATCTAACTCCTCATCTTCTTCCTCTTCATTTTCCGATGATTCAAAATCAACTTCTTCTTCATCTCGCTCGTTATCCTCTTCACCAGCTTGCAGTTGAGGAGCTCTAGAGTACAAGTCTTTAATCAAGTTATCCATGTTCTTGTTACTCTCTTTCAGCTTCTTATTCTCTTCATTTAGTGCAATAAATCTCCTGGTGTTCCTTTGTTCGTGGTTAAACAACTTCTTGTTTTCTTTCCGAAGTCGTTTAATCTCGGCTTCAAGAACTTCCTGATTGTCATGAGATGTTTCAACAACGTCTAGCATCTACTTTTCGTTGTTTTTCAATTGCTCAATCTCTGCTTGTTGCTGATTGATTATTTTCATCATGTCAGCTAGCTTCCGGTTCATAGCATTCATCACATCACTATCAACAGTGACATTTGGTGTAGAAGGTTCAGTAGTAGCAGGCAGCTTTCCTTTCTTTATCTTCTTTAGCACTCTATCCAGTGCATCATTAAATTCATTAACAGGTAAATCAGTCTCTTTTTCAGTACCCGATGTTGTCTTCTGCTTTTTTGCAGCTGGAGTAGCAACCGGTGATTTTGAGCTAGATGCTGGTGGCAGTTTCTTACCAGCAATCAATGATTCTATTTCTCTAGCTCTCTTCTCCATAGGTTTCAAAACCTTCTCCTTTTTCTTTAACTGGGGTTTCTTTTGTTTCTCCCCTTGCATTGGCGATCCAGGAAAATCCTCTTATCCCAAGCCTAAACCCTCATCAGTTTCATCCAAATGAATTGGGCTTTTAGTTCTCTGTTCCTCCAATGACTTGTTGAGAATGACAGACTCACCATCGACAGTGGCCTTGGGCGTGGTGCTCTTCACTGTCTTTGTGTCAGAATCCCATCTCTCATCCACTTGCGTCTCTTCAGAATCTGCAGACGCCTCATCCACCAAGTGCAACCCTTTCTTCCCCATACTCTTATGTCATCTAGAAACTTTCTTCTTAGCTGGTTCAGCTTCTGCTTCATTTTCTTTTTCTTTACCTTTTCCACTCTTTGCTCCAACATTCACCACTTGACGCTTTCGTTTTGCATCAGGGTCTACTAGATGTAAAGGATTGTCTTCATCTGATCCACTGTCAGCATGTCTCACCTTATCCTTACCTGGGTCTGTATAATCTATCTTGATCAAGTGACCAAATAGATTCTTCATCGGTGGGCGTTCGTTCACTAGCACACCCTTATACGCCTTCATTCTAGCCAAAGTGTTTAGATTCATATGCTCCTGAACAATAATCTGTTTTGGATCTCTCTTCAACTTCTTGTACTTAGCATCAAAGATCATCTGAAGAAATCGAGGATATAATAAGAATTTCCTACTCCTTAACCCTCTTACAGGCTCTAACATATGTTCCATCAGCATCCTAGACACATTGAACGAGTTGTTTAATATCAAAGCCACCATCATTGAGCTTATACTTTTTCTCATCAAATCATATCCACCAGCTGCTAATCCGAAAACATGAATCATTACATGTGCCAGATATTTGAACTGAGGACAAAGCTTTCCTTTATGTAATGAACCATCAATGATTGGTCCATTATACTTCATTCGTAGAAAACATTTCCGTTGTTCAGTCCATGTTAACTCTCTGAGATCCATCTTAACATCTTCTAACTTCAACGCTTCTCTTATATCATTCTCAGAAACATTCACCAGCTCCCCTTGAATATTACTGACGAGTGACGATTCGCCATCCCAGAAGTCCATCTTAGCATTGGTCCAGAACTCCTGTTGGTGATCACGGTAAACAATGACTGGTGTAGCAATCGCGTCAATCACTCTACTTCGCTTCAAGAACTCTATAATTCCGGCAAACTCAGTGTTTCTTCACATCGCCTAAATATGCACAGCAGTTGTGTGCAGATTCAAACGGTAAATCGACACTCTTTTCCTTCTCAACTGCCTTAGAAGATGATCCAGCAGGAACACTCGCACTTTCCTGTTCAGACATTGTAAAGCTGCAAAACAAATCAAAACAAACATGTTAAAAACGGACAAAACAAAAACTTGAAAAATTTTGGTTTTCAAATTCTACATTCGACCAGTTCGATGGTGCGAATGAGGAATTCTAGGTGCGAATGAGAAAATCTAATGGTTCGAATGTAACATATTTTGAAAAATCTCTTCATTCGACTACTTAATCTTCTTTCGACCATTTGAACAATCTCCTTCGCCCAAACTATCACATTCGACCGTTTGTTGAGGGGCGAAGGAAGACTGTTCACCTTCCTCAGATTTCAAAGTTTGACTTTAGTCGTTTTAACCAGCCATTTTGATTTGTCTAGCCTCTAACACTTCCGATTAAACTTTTCCAACAATCAATTTCATCAATCATTCATTGATTCTTTGTTTTAATTCAAAAACTAGGGTTCGATGAACTTAAACAATCAATTATGTATTCTGGTTATGTTTAACCCAATGTTTTTGTATATTTTCCCCCTAAAACATTGAATCAATGAATCCCTATCAAAAACTAGTACAATTAACATGGTTGAATCCATGTTTTGAGTCGGTTAGGGCTCGAACTGAAAATAAAGGATTAAACAGTCAAAACATGATGATAA
Organism: Ambrosia trifida; assembly: GCA_028751855.1. NCBI lineage: Eukaryota > Viridiplantae > Streptophyta > Magnoliopsida > Asterales > Asteraceae > Ambrosia > Ambrosia trifida. The sequence goes on along the minus strand of CM054123.1, from coordinate 167,444,461 downwards.
CCTGTAAAAGATGGTGCAAAATGATCAGTAGATTCAGACGAGCACAATGAAACAATCTAAATATCACGAGCAACAAGTGGACTTAATCTTAGAAAATTTGAAAATTTTTGGAATGGGGTCGAATGAGCTGATAAGGGGTTATATAAGCTTCACATTCGACCGTTTGACTAGGTCGAATGTGATGCTTTTTCTACCTTCGACCCTAATGAAAGGTGCGAATGTAGAAAAAGGGTTCGAATGTGAAATATTCACATGAACACTCACATTCGACCGTTTAAAACATACGAAAGAGCAGACAAAATTCCACCTTCGACCCAACGAAGGGGCGAATGAAACATGGAATTTTTGAAAATTTTACCAAATCTCAAAATCGAGTACCGTTCAACATATTTTTCAACTTTTAAGCATCCGACAATCATTATTTCTCATTTAAAGATTACAAACCTCAATTGGTCCATCAAGTTTTAGAAAATCGTCATCAACCACCATCAGCTATCAAAAAATAAGATAGAAATGTAAAATCTTTTTGGATTTTCTAAAGTTTATGTTAAAACACACCTAAAATCTTTTTGAGTTTTGCATTTTTGACGAGAAATATAAAATGCGGAAATATAAAGATAAAGCAGTAAATGTTTTGGGATTTCCGGTAAAGAGATCATATCAGTTATTGAGAAATCTGATCACACCGTTGATCTTTTTGATTTATTATCATTAAAGACAATGTGTGATCTGGCAACTGCTGATATTGTGATCCACATAAACTCACATACAGACTTTGGTGCAGTGCTTTAAACTGATACGATTATGTATAGTATAAACGTAATTGTCTGTGGTTCCCACGCACATGACATACTCCCGTATCAAGAAGTAAATGCACAAAGACTCATTGTTAAGCGTGATTATGCTTTCGTCGTCTGTAATTTACAAGGTATGAGGCATAGAGGTATACAGGTCAGCAAAGTAACATATGCACTCTACCAGGTTGAGGACTGATATCAATCATGATTTGCATCAGTGATTGATACGATGTAATAGATAATCTTTGATTATCATAATACATGAAAAGTTCCTCAATTCGGTAACTTTAGGATTTGGCTTAAAGCTCTTTTATAAAGACACCCTATCTGATGTAGGTCCGTAATGACTTACAGCAGAAGATCAGAGAGGCTATCCCCAGACAACTAATAACATAACGACCCAAAACCTCCGAGTTTTGTACAAATACCCTATCAAACGAAATTATGGTACTAAGACCATATGCCCATGAGGAGTTCATCCACACAACAATTCGTTTGATACGTATGTATCAGGCACGCAGTAATAGGTCTACGAAGCCTATTAGCACATCACACAGACTCAGACACACGCCCTATATTGCATTACATTTCTTTAGAATGTGTCAGATCCCCACTGATGTACTATCATTTACCCTTTTTCTCCAGGAAATCATTTTTGGTTTTTCACATTTTTATAAATTTTTGAGTTACAGTTCCCAAGGGTAAGCTGGAGCATTTCAAATATGTGACTGCCCAAGATATCGTTTGTTCACAGAAATCTGACGGCATTAATCTAAGGGAAGAAGATATAGCAGTCAGCAATATATTTCTAATTTTTATGGATTTTGAAATTTTTTCAATGTTTTTGGATTTTTGCATTTTTCTGAAAACAATTAAAACTAAACTAAAAAGCGATAAACTGAGGTGGTGATCAGTCTTGTTTTTCTTTAATACCGTTAGCTTTCAAAAGATATTCAAATCTTGATTTATCAAAAGCTTTGGTAAAAAGGTCTGCACGTTGATAGTCAGTGTGGATTTTGACCATATCGATCAACTCTTTAGCGTAACAATCACGGATAAAATGATATTTGATCCGGATATTTTTAGCCTTTGAGTGATTTACTAAGTCTTTTGTTAATGCAATTGCGGCTTCATTATCACAGTAAATAGGGGTTTTAAGAAATTGCAAACCGTAGTCCACCATCTGTTGTTGTATCCAAAGAACCTGTGAGCAGCAGCTTGATGCTGAAACGTATTCTGCTTCACATGTGGATAATGCAACTGCAGTCTGTTTCTTGCATTGCCAGGTCACGAGCCTGCTCCCCATAAACTGGCATCCAGCCGTTATGGATTTGCTGTCCTTGTCACAGCCACCCCAATCTGCATCACTAAAAGCGATTAGGTCAAAATTATCATCATTGGGGTACCATGGTCCTCTCGACGGACAACCCTTCAGATATCTAAGGATACGTTTGACAGTTGCAAGATGACTCTATTTCGGCTTCGACTGAAAACGTGCACAGAGACATGTGGCAAACATTATATCTGGTCTGGAGGCAGTGAGATACATCAGAGATCTGACGATTGCTCTGTATGTAAATGGATCAGTTAGCTCCCCCTTAGCGTCAACTCCAATCCCGTGATTAGGTTGTATTGGAGTATCCATCGGCTTCGAATCATCCATCTGGAATCAGCTCAAGACTTCAGAAACGTATTTCGTCTGGTGAATAAAGATCCCCGTTGATCTTTGTTCCACCTTGAAGCCTAGGAAAAACTGCATCTCTCTCATTGCGCTCATCTCGAACTTTTCCTGCATAACACATTCAAATTCTCTGCAAAGAAGTTCGTTAGTAGAACCAAATATAATATCGTCAACATAAATCTGGACTTGAAGCAAGTCATCGCCTGTTCGTTTAGTGAACAGTGTGCAATCTAACAAACCTCGCTTGAATCCTTTTGAAAGAAGATACGTGCTCATCTCCTCATACCATTGCCTTGGAGCCTGGTGCAACCCGTAGAGAGCTTTATTTAAAACGTACACCTTATCCCGGTGAATAGGATCTTCAAAGCCTGGTGGTTGACCTACGTAAACATCCTCCTTGACCACACCATAGAGAAACGCGCTCTTAACATCCATTTGATACACCTTAAATTTCTTGTAGGATGCAAACGCCAGAAACATTCGGATAGCCTCTAAACGTGCAACTGGTGCATAGATCTCGTTGTAATCGATTCCCTCAACTTGATGAAATCCTTGTACAACCAAACGAGCTTTGTTTCTTACAATCACTCCTCTATCATCCTTTTTGCATTTGAATACCCATTTCGTTCCAATCTTCTTTCGTCCTGGGGGTAAATTGTCAGTGTCCAAACGCCAAGTTTCTGAAACTGCAACAACTCCTCTTGCATTGCTTCCACCCAAGCGTCGTCCAAAAGAGCATCCTTGTAAGTCCGCGGCTCAACCTGCGAAACATAACACGCAAAAGACCAGTCATTCTGAAAACCTGATTTTTGAATTTTGGCATATAAAGTAAGATTGCCAAGGTTTTCCGGTGAGTTAGCATTCCTCAATTGACCTCTCGTCATCACACTGCTCGATCGGGTGTATTCGACGTATCCGAGATTCCGGATAATCGGGTACTTGGACTCCCGTCTGAGTAGTTATGTTCTCTGCAGAAACCAGATCATTACCCACATTCGATGATGAAGCGCCATTTGTATTTGGGTTCACTAGTAGTGTCACTGTAGCATGATCTAGAATAGCTTCACTTGTAACCTCATCGTCGTCATCTTCTGATTCTGTTGAACTCAAAGTTGTGGAAGCTTCTTGAAATACTTCTTCTTCAACGACAGGAACGTTGGTATCATTAGAAGCTGCTTGGGGGTTCACGGTGATCGGACACACCAACGGTGATGTCACTGCGTTTTCGACCTCGTATTATAAACGTAATACAGCCTCTTCAACCAAGCTATCTAGGTTGAATGATTCAATGAAATCTTTGTAATCAAACATCCAGTCTGGACCGCTTCCCTATAAATTCTGAGTATACCGTTGCACTTCAACGTTAGCCCATTCCTCGACTTGATGAGTTCTTTTGGTGAATACCCGTTTGAGCGGGGTTGCATATCCAACAAAGTATCCTTCTTCAGCCTTCGGTGCGAACTTCTCAGATGGATTAAGCATAGTACAAGGAGCTCCAAACGGTTCTAGATACTCTAAATTCGGCTTTCGACGATTCAATAGCTCATAAGAAGTTTTGCCAAACTTCTTCACCATTAAAACACGATTAAGAGTATAACAAGCTGCGTAAATTGCTTCGTTCCAGAACATTACTGGAAGATTTGAGTCCGCAAGCATTGTTCTCGCAGATTCTATTAGAGTCCTGTTTTTGCGTTCGGCGACACCGTTCTGTTGTGGGGTATACGGAGCACTGTATTCATGATGAATTCCTTTGTTTTCACAAAGATAGTCCATCTGTGCATTCTTAAACTCCGTCCCATTATCACTCCTAATTCTCTTGATCTTGAGACCATATATATTTTCCAGTCGAGTGAACAGAACTTTCAAATTATCAAACGTGTGGCTTTTACGGTGTAAGCACATAACCCATGAAAATCTTGAAAAATCATCAGTCACCACAAGACAGTACAATTCTCCGGCATGACTTTTACGCTTGACAGGTCCGAACAGATCCATGTGCAAACGTTCAAGTGGCAATTCAACAGAATTGACTTTCTTTGGCCTATGGGATTGTTTGTGGTGCTTACCCTTCTTACAACTCACACACTTGTCATTTAAGTGAAAATGTTTAACGTTCACGCCTGTGACAAGTTCATTCTTCACTAATTGATTCATCTTTCGTAGGTGAATGTGTCCCATTCTCCTATGCCACATGATTGATTCTTTTTCTGTAGCCTTGGAGAGAAAACACGTGACTTGGCCTTGAGTGGTCATCGCTTTAGACATGTCGAGAATGTACAAGTTGTTCACTCTTGGCACCTTTAACATCTCCCACTCTTTTGGTAACTCGAAACCCGGCTTGAGTATGTAGCAAGATTTGTCATCAAAGTAAACAGAAAATTGTTTGTCACATATCTTACTGACACTTAGCAGATTGTAATCAATTTGCTTCACATAAGATATTCTCTCAAAACTCACTATACCATTGCTAAAACTACCCTCGATGGTAATATAATGTAACGCCCCAAAACCCGACTAATTATTTAATTAGCATGTTTATGTTGTACTATTGCATAGGAATACTTAGCTAGAATGATTAACCTAGTTAAAGAAATTAAATGAACTTCTTGTGAAGGTTTGAAAAATGAATGTGGGAATCTATGTAATGGAAGAAATAAAGGGTGGTTGATGATTTTATATTGTTAAAAGATCTATAATTAACATGTAGAAGTGCATGTTAGATGAAATTCATTTTGAAATATAGTTTGATGGTGTGATTTATTAGAACTATGCATTAAGAGATATTTACTCTATACTTGATTGGTAAGATACCTACAACGTGTTGGATAAGTTGTTTCATTGTGAATTAGAAGTGAAATGCGTAGTAAATGTATAGCATATGAACTTATTAGTAAGAGCTAGTGTTGGAATTATGATATATTTGACACATTTCTAATATTAACAAAGTGTGGACTAGTGTACAATCTTTTAGAAGTTCAAGGGGGTAGATTGGCTTAATTGGCAAACTTATAGTATAAAAGGGATGAGAATGTTTCTATTGTTCCATTTGATACTCCACCCCCAAATTCTAGAAAGAGAAAAGAGTGTGTGTGAGAGAGAGAGAACCATCAAAGTCCAAAATCCCGTTTTTAGGTTTTCTACCTGTCATAAATTGGGATTTCCCGAAGATTGAACCGTCGGATCGTTCTCAAATTTTGACAGAAGCTATAACACATACAGAAAACATATCCAACGGTGGGTTTACGATTTAGAGGCCTGGAAGAGGTGTTTTTACTAACCAGAAGACAGCAGCTCGAAAATGGTTTTTCCAGCCACTGTTTTGCCATTTCAGCGACGGTGGTCGCGGTTTCAGGTGACGAAAACTAATAGGGGTTGCAGGTCTCAGTGAGACGGTTTCATGGACTCCTAAATCACCTAAATTGGAGTTCGTTTGATATGGTTTCGACCTCCATTCGCATTCGAATGACACGGATTGAAAGATAATGGGTCAAATGGATGGAATGAACGACAACACTTCTTCGGGCAAAGGTAAGTGACTTATGAACTAAACTCTTAGTTTAGTAACTACATGTTTATGTATTAATGTATATTTGGAAACAAGAATGAAATGGTAATTTGTAGTAAGATAAGTGAATGGATGTTGTTAGTGAACAAGTATAGTTCACCGAACAACAATGGATGAAAGTAGTTGTGATAAATGGGTCAACAAAGATAAAAAAAATGAAGTGAAGGTATTTTTAGCATGAAACATACCCTGTAACACCCCAACCGATGGCGGAAACATCGGGATGTCACGTATTGATGATTGTTCAATAGCTCATGGTGAATAATAAATTTCATTAAATGATTTAAATGAATTACATACAATTGTTCTAGAATTTGTACATCAAATTGAATAAATCTATACACGTATCTTCAAGCATCAATTCAAATCTTCAAGCAAATAGAACCTGAAACATGTTAAGTTGAAAAGGTTTTGGGTCAACAAAAGTTGGTGAGAATTACATAGGTTTTAGATAATTGAGTAAAAATGATGTGCAATTCATGTGTCATGTCAATCTAGTCCATATGTGAGAACATACTAGAAATAAATCGAGTGCATAATCAACCCTGATGACTGTTATAAAATGATACATACCATACGCTCATGGTCCAATTGAATATGTTATTCGATAACAAACACCCACGTAACCTTTGTAGGAGGCACGTATCCGGGTGGGATTGTCAGTCCAATAGATCTATCAATGTATAACGCCGGCTTGTACGGAGTTAATGATTATGCTAGAATGGTGCTTACTCTAATCATGCTCAAGACATAATGCAACATAGAAAACACATAGACACATTGATGATTGAATTGCATAAATGATGTGGTAACATGTTTCACCCCAAAAACGGTGATAAATAGAAAAGGGGCTATGTAAAACTCACCTTGGTAAAATGTTATCTCTTGAAAATAGTGTGTTGCCCAAATGTGTCAAGTATCACCCTATAATAAGGTAATAAATATGTCTAAGTCTATCAAGTCTACAAATGTATAAGTTCTAGGGCTTCGAATTGGGGATAATTGCTCGTTTGATTATTATTAAAAATATTCGCCAATTGAGAGAAATTTAGTAAATAAATAACCAAAAATCTTTTTAAACTTAAGATGGTTACAAGAATGTGTTTAAAGTGTAAAAAAATAATTTTTATAAAATTATTTTCTTTAAAATAGATTATTAAATCTATTTATTACAATTTGTCAAAATTTAACTTTAATATTCAAAAATACTAAAATTAAAGAATTATTGTTTTAAAAATCATATTTCTGTTCTAAATATTTAAAAATAAATTGTATAAAATTTTGGTGCAAAAATAATGAAAATTGAATTTATTATGATTTAATTATGATTAAATCTAACAAAAATTGATTAAAAATATAAAATAATTGATTTTTCTGAATTAAAAATTATTTCAGTAAAGTTTAACTTTATACAAACTCAGGATAATTTTTGGAGAATTTAATAAAATTGTTTTGATATTTTAATGGATTTTTATAAATATAATAGCATAAAATTGATTTAATTATTATAAATATTAAATAAATGAATTTCAGAAAAATAAAAATTGTAGATGAAACTTTGACATCAGATTTGTTAAAAATAATTTTTTTAGAATTTATAACAAGGTTTTAATAATTAAAAATGAATTTACAAGTTTAAATGAAATATATATATAATTGATTTGTTTTTAAAAAAAATAGGTGAAAAGGGGTGCCCAAGCTGGGACTCGAACCCGGGTTGTCTAAGTTGTAGGCATCAGTCACAACCACTTGGCCTGGGCCTGTGGTTGTGATTGATCTCAGTTTATTAAAAATAAATACAATATAGCAAAACAGTTTCTTCCCCAAATCTATTACTAAGAGCCCTAGATTATTCAATTGATCAGTTCACACGACATTAACCCAATTAATCATGGGGTTAATGTCGTGCACACGCCGATGAACAAAACCCATAAGAATAATTATGCTTACAAGATTGTTTTGATGCTCGATTAGCCGGTCAACCAAAAAGTCAAACTGCGATCGATTGACAAGCTTAGATGATGTTTCAGAGAGATTGGTGGTTGAGAGAGGTGTATGAACGAGTTGTGAAGGCTTGAGGTTGATCAATTTATAGGGTGGGTTGCAGAATCAAGAAATGGTAAGGTTGACTATATGATTAAAGTTCATTCGCGAATTTGTATAATTATGTATCAATTGCTAATCAATACGCGTGAATCCCAGTTAATAAAGGCCGGAAATCACGTTACCTAGGTCAAACCTTGGTTATTGTACATTAATGGAGTCAAATGAATGGTCAAAAAAAAGAAAAGAAAGAAAAAAAATAAAATTCTTCCTCTGCTGCTGCTGTTCGCGTGCAGGAAAAGGAAAAAGGAAGGCAGCGAAAAAAGGGTTAAATACATATAGGGTTGGGTTTAAATCAGATAGAAGGTGTGGAGCAGCTGGGTAAAGCGTGTGCTTGTGTGTGTGGTGACTCGGGTTCGAGACCCGGGTGGAACAAAACATATTTTTTTTTATAAACTGATTGAGAGGGTAGTGGGCCGGATCAGGGATGGGCCTAAGGTGGTTTGGGCTTCGGCTGGGTGGGCTCAAGAGGTAGAAGGTTAGTGGGTTTGGCTTGGTTTGTTGGTTGGGTTAATGTTTAACCAACTAGCTTTATTTTTTATATAAAATCTGAAATTTATATATTTTTTTTTTATATTATTATTATTATTATTATTATTATTATCATATATATATGTATGTATATATATATATATAAGTTGTGTAGTCGTGAAATAAAACTTAGGCACGTTATGTAAATAATATACGTTTCATAATTTGAAATTTTTGGCGATGTTACAGTCTCCCCTACTTTTAGGAACTTCGTCCCGAAGTTAAGAGAAACACTAGTCCTACAATTGGTTAACTACTGAAAACCTTGATAAGATTTCACACTACCTTAATGTACCTGTAAATTCATGATTACGTTCCGGACCGTAATTACCAATTTTACCTTACATTAGGGTTTTGCGTCCTTTTATGACTTTACCGATTGTTGAGTAGGTCTGATAGTCTCCACCAATCGTTGAGCAGGTGGTAGGGCCTCTCCCGACTGTTGGAAAGACATGATGACCTCTATCAATCGTTAAGTAGGTTGTTTGGTAGTCAACTAACTGTTGTACAAGTAAGTATGATCATAGATATAGCAATCAGTTCACATTCAAACAAGTATGCACACAGATGTTATGATAATACTTGAATTTATTATCTGATTCAAAAGTGACAATACATGAAATTAAAGAGAAAGTAGATATTATTCAAATGGTAGGGTTTGCTGTTAAGTAGTTGGAGGGTCTCAAGCGGGGTTGTTTGGAGCATCAAGAGCGTTTGTAGCAGGGATTCGACAAGCTTCCGCAAGATGCCCATACCTCTGACAATTGGTGCACTGTCGACAGGGTGTCACACTTAGGTAGCATCCCATTGTATTGTTTCTTGGTGGGTGGAGCAGTAGTGTCTATTGCAAAATTCCTGACCTTGTTCTTCCCGTTGGTTGAGGCCTCGGTTTTGATTTCAACGGCAGGTTGGGGAGTATCCTTTTTCTTTTCCCCTTTACGAGTTAGGGTTCCTGCTTTCACATGGTTATCTGTTAGGGTGGCAGCCAAACGCTTTGCTTCTTCCAAAGTAGCAGGGTTCCTTCCCCACACTGTGTCTTGAATCTGCATCGGTAAGCCACCAATGTATTTTTCGATCGCAATGGGCAAAGGGGTGACTTTGTGGGGTAGCAGTAAGCTAAGTTCGTGAAAACGAGTGTTGTAAGCGAGGTTTTCCCCACTGTTTTGAGCAAGATCATGAAATTCATCTTCCAGCTTCTTAATTTCATTACGAGGACAGAACTCTGCCTTCATAATGTCTTTAGCTTGATCCCAAGTTAGGGCTAGTGCAGCTTCAGCTCCGCGAGTGCGTTTTTCTTCATTCCACCAAGTGAGTGCTCGTTTGTGAAGAACACTCATGGCATAACGGACTTTAAAGTTGTTGGGGCACTCACTATTGATGAAGGTATTCTCAATACCCTCAAACCATTGTAGGAGTCCTGAAGCTCCTTCTTCTCCACTGAATTTTGGGGGATTGCAAGAATTAAAGTGCTTAAGGGTACAGGCTGGAAGTCCATTCCCGTTGTGGTGTCCATTTCCATTTCCATTCCCGTTGCCGTTCCCATTTCCGTTCAACTGGATGACTTGAGCTAGTAAATTGGGAACCAGAGTTGCGATTTGCTGCGCCATTTGTTGAGAAATGATTGCAGCCAGTTGGGCATCGACACCATTGTTGTTGTTGTTGTTGTTGTGGTTAGTGTCATGGTTATGGTTGTGATTGCTACTTCCTTCATCATGATTTTCACCACTGTTAAGACGAGCACTGCGACGTGGAGGCATGATCTGTAAGAGACACAGTGAAGTGAATGAGATTATATAAGGAATGTAATCATTTATTCATTAAAACGAATAAACGAAAACGTTGACTTATCAAAGATTCCAAATTCTAATAACATATGAAGACATGCTTTAGCCTATAAGTGAACACTCATCCCGAGAATTCCCAGGTAGGCATCCGGGTCCCTCGTCTGATTGGGATATATGCGCAATGCCAGCCTAGACAGAAGACTCAGAATACAGGCGTTCACCCTTCCAGATTGCACGTGTTCGTTATTAAAATCTAGAACTTCGACGAGATCTCAAGGTGGTTCAGGTTAAACCTGAGGATTTTACCCTATTAGTCTAAGAGTAGATCCACTGTTGGAGAGCAGGCTTCTTGTAAGGATGAAAGTAGGGATATGAAGTAGGAGGGAGATAGAGAATAGCAAGTAAAAGAAGCAAGTACTTGTTAAATCCTATGGTTATAGACTAGATTATTTTTCTAATAACCTAATTCCCTATAACCATGGCTCTGATACCAATCTGTAACACCCCAACCGATGGCGGAAACATCGGGATGTCACGTATTGATGATTGTTCAATAGCTCATGGTGAATAATAAATTTCATTAAATGATTTAAATGAATTACATACAATTGTTCTAGAATTTGTACATCAAATTGAATAAATCTATATACGTATCTTCAAGCATCAATTCAAATCTTCAAGCAAATAGAACCTGAAACATGTTAAGTTGAAAAGGTTTTGGGTCAACAAAAGTTGGTGAGATTTACATAGGTTTTTGATAATTGAGTAAAAATGATGTGCAATTCATGTGTCATGTCAATCTAGTCCATATGTGAGAACATACTAGAAATAAATCGAGTGCATAATCAACCCTGATGACTGTTATAAAATGATACATACCATACGCTCATGGTCCAATTGAATATGTTATTCGATAACAAACACCCACGTAACCTTTGTAGGAGGCACGTATCCGGGTGGGATTGTCAGTCCAATAGATCTATCAATGTATAACGCCGGCTTGTACGGAGTTAATGATTATGCTAGAATGGTGCTTACTCTAATCATGCTCAAGACATAATGCAACATAGAAAACACATAGACACATTGATGATTGAATTGCATAAATGATGTGGTAACATGTTTCACCCCAAAAACGGTGATAAATAGAAAAGGGGCTATGTAAAACTCACCTTGGTAAAATGTTATCTCTTGAAAATAGTGTGTTGCCCAAATGTGTCAAGTATCACCCTATAATAAGGTAATAAATATGTCTAAGTCTATCAAGTCTACAAATGTATAAGTTCTAGGGCTTCGAATTGGGGATAATTGCTCGTTTGATTATTATTAAAAATATTCGCCAATTGAGAGAAATTTAGTAAATAAATAACCAAAAATCTTTTTAAACTTAAGATGGTTACAAGAATGTGTTTAAAGTGTAAAAAATAATTTTTATAAAATTATTTTCTTTAATATAGATTATTAAATCTATTTATTACAATTTGTCAAAATTTAACTTTAATATTCAAAAATACTAAAATTAAAGAATTATTGTTTTAAAAATCATATTTCTGTTCTAAATATTTAAAAATAAATTGTATAAAATTTTGGTGCAAAAATAATGAAAATTGAATTTATTATGATTTAATTATGATTAAATCTAACAAAAATTGATTAAAAATATAAAATAATTGATTTTTCTGAATTAAAAATTATTTCAGTAAAGTTTAACTTTATACAAACTCAGGATAATTTTTGGAGAATTTAATAAAATTGTTTTGATATTTTAATGGATTTTTATAAATATAATAGCATAAAATTGATTTAATTATTATAAATATTAAATAAATGAATTTCAGAAAAATAAAAATTGTAGATGAAACTTTGACATCAGATTTGTTAAAAATAATTTTTTTAGAATTTATAACAAGGTTTTAATAATTAAAAATGAATTTACAAGTTTAAATGAAATATATATATAATTGATTTGTTTTTAAAAAAAATAGGTGAAAAGGGGTGCCCAAGCTGGGACTCGAACCCGGGTTGTCTAAGTTGTAGGCATCAGTCACAACCACTTGGCCTGGGCCTGTGGTTGTGATTGATCTCAGTTTATTAAAAATAAATACAATATAGCAAAACAGTTTCTTCCCCAAATCTATTACTAAGAGCCCTAGATTATTCAATTGATCAGTTCACACGACATTAACCCAATTAATCATGGGGTTAATGTCGTGCACACGCCGATGAACAAAACCCATAAGAATAATTATGCTTACAAGATTGTTTTGATGCTCGATTAGCCGGTCAACCAAAAAGTCAAACTGCGATCGATTGACAAGCTTAGATGATGTTTCAGAGAGATTGGTGGTTGAGAGAGGTGTATGAACGAGTTGTGAAGGCTTGAGGTTGATCAATTTATAGGGTGGGTTGCAGAATCAAGAAATGGTAAGGTTGACTATATGATTAAAGTTCATTCGCGAATTTGTATAATTATGTATCAATTGCTAATCAATACGCGTGAATCCCAGTTAATAAAGGCCGGAAATCACGTTACCTAGGTCAAACCTTGGTTATTGTACATTAATGGAGTCAAATGAATGGTCAAAAAAAAGAAAAGAAAGAAAAAAAATAAAATTCTTCCTCTGTTGCTGCTGTTCGCGTGCAGGAAAAGGAAAAAGGAAGGCAGCGAAAAAAGGGTTAAATACATATAGGGTTGGGTTTAAATCAGATAGAAGGTGTGGAGCAGCTGGGTAAAGCGTGTGCTTGTGTGTGTGGTGACTCGGGTTCGAGACCCGGGTGGAACAAAACATATTTTTTTTTATAAACTGATTGAGAGGGTAGTGGGCCGGATCAGGGATGGGCCTAAGGTGGTTTGGGCTTCGGCTGGGTGGGCTCAAGAGGTAGAAGGTTAGTGGGTTTGGCTTGGTTTGTTGGTTGGGTTAATGTTTAACCAACTAGTTTTATTTTTTATATAAAATCTGAAATTTATATATTTTTTTTTATATTATTATTATTATTATTATTATTATTATCATATATATATGTATGTATATATATATATAAGTTGTGTAGTCGTGAAATAAAACTTAGGCACGTTATGTAAATAATATACGTTTCCTAATTTGAAATTTTTGGCGATGTTACATACCCGAGATTTGCAAACATGGCATAAGAATGAATGGTACAATGTATAGAGTATGTGTGTGTGCATGTATTTAAAGAGAGAGAGAGATACATTTATTCATGGGTGTAACTATTTAGATTAAATTATATAGTTATGCAAGGTTATACATGAGGTAAACCGTTTGGTAAGTAGAGTTGTCATGCATTGGATGATTACGATATAGAGTGTATGCATAGGTTCCTTATACTCGAGTAAGTGTGAAGGTGTTAGGTATGTAAAGGTTGTTTATTATGTGTAGATTAGTTATAGGATCATGGATGTCATGTTGTCCTAGTAAATACATGAATGGAAAATAGTATGACAGGTAAAGATAACTTGTATCTGGGATTCGTATGCGCGTATGTATTGTTGTGTTATTAACCTTTTGTTATGAGGATGGTAATAAAGATGCAGGTATGTATGTATGAATGCATGAAAAATTGGAGGTTAGGATCTAGAGATTGGATCCGAACTTGCAAAAGGCGGCTGAACATGAGCATTGAGTATTGTTGGATGTTATCTCCACATTGTGAATAATTGCATGAAGTCACTTAATGAACTAACAAAGTAGTTATGTGGTGGTTGCAGGTTGTTTACTCTACCTCACAAAGCAAGGATGGTTGGAGATCGAGTCAGGACGCGGATTGTACCGGGTCGCGGTCACATTACCTAATAAAGATAAGTTATATTGAATGTAATTGAGAAACAATAAAAGATGTAACACCTATATTATCTTAGAGATATGTTTTTCAAACATTCTAGTATGTTTTTATAAAGCAAGAAATTTTCTAGTTCGTATTTCCGCTGCGTATTTTCTGTTAGAACGGTTTAAGGGTGTTACAAGTTGGTATCAGAGCCCGGGGTTGAGTGAAATCGAGTACAAGAAGGTAAGTACTTGAACTCAAACCCGTGTGCTCTTGAGATTAGTGACCCGTACAATCCAAGACTCTATCAGGACATGAAGGTAGAATTTATTAATAATTCACGTGATACGACCGAACTAATTGAGTAGTTTTATTAAGGTGAGCTTTAGTGGATGATGAATATGCCTCTAGGTCACGGTCCAAGGCAGACATGTGGAACAGTTGGAAAGGTCATCTATCAGAGGGTGAAGACGATAAATTCCTACTTCATGAAAATGAGAAAAAAAAGAAAGAGAAGGAAGTCACAAATCAAACATGGCACGTACATGAAGACATATTATACACCTTGGAAGGAATGCGTGAAAGGTATGATTTATTAGTTTAGTAACTAGTAAGTAGAATGTAGACGTAATGAAGTTGAGAATACGAATGTGGATAAAAGTATGACAGTAAGGAGGATAGATATACAAGTGGAAAAAAAACCCCAATAAGTTGTCTAGGGAATTAGGGGTGGGTAAAGAAATAAGACATGAGTTACAATTCATCTTTCTCATAATGTGTCGTAGTGATTTATGGGACGCCATGTGTACGGTAGGATTTACTAATACATTGGCCAAGTATTAGCCCTTACCATACATATGGATTCTTATAAATTGATAAAATCACATATGGGGTCAGAAAGGATGGTAAGTGGGTAGGGTAGAACAAGTGTAGCATACCTTTATTGATAATAGGATGATAAATGAATCATTAAAAGATGCAAATTCAATTGATAAGAAATTGACTTTGTGGCAAGATGCACAAGTCAAAGTGTGGAAATTGACTTTGTGGCATGATGCGCGAGTAAACGTGTGGAAAGTGACTTTGTGGCAAGATGCACAAGTCAAAATGTGGAAATTGACTTTTCGGCAAAATGCACAAGTCAAAGTGTGGAAATTGACTTTGTGGCAAGACGCACAAGTCGAAGTGTGGAAATTGACTTTGTGGCAAGATGCGCAAGTCAATGTTTGGAAATTGACTTCATGGCAAGTTGCACAAGTCAAAAGTGTGGTTTATGACATCGTGGCGTGATGCACGAGTCAAAAAGGGGTAGATAATTAACTTTTTAGCAAGAAGCGTATATACACGTGGGACCATGAGAATCATGACAGGTATGCCTTGCAAATTGGGAAGGTAGAATAATTCACATGATGGGTCAAATTGGTAAAAAAAAAAATTAAAAAAAAATTAAGAAATGTAAAATGACCCACGTGAGGGGTCAACTTAGGTGGAACATTGTACAAATGTAGAATAACCCTTGAAACGGATTGAGATGTCCATAGGTGAGCATGGATCATACATGTATTGAATGAATGGATCGAGTTAATAGATAAGTATGGCCCAAATATGCGTTGAATGCATATGCTTGAAACTATAGGTTAGTACGACTCAAACATCCATGAATGAGAGGTAGAATGCATATTATATGTAGTGTCGAACAGGGATGAAGAAGAGAATTGCATTCCTATCTCCAACAATGAAAAATTTAAAAGTTGTAAGTATGTAGTTAATAATTTCATTGGGATAAACATGTTGTGCGACCAATGAAATGAATGAATAGGTATTATACCTATAGTTTTATTGATGTGGGTAGAAATACAAAGTAACTAACGGTAGAAACGAATTGTGGAAAGATAGTTAAGAATGCATTAATGGTTTGACTCTGTGAAAAGGAAAAAAAAAAAAAAGTTGATTGGTAAGAGTAACACATGTATTAATAAGATTGCATGAAATGCTTATCGCATGAAATAAACATAATCAATTATCAACTAGGAGTTGTTGGTGTGACAAGTAAACATAAATACGTGGCTAAGAATCGTATGAATAATTTAATTTGACAAGGAAATGAATATTTTCTTTTTGCAAGAAATGAATGAATATTGTTTTCATAAGCTTTCTAGATTAAAAAGGAAGTACAAAGGATACTTCCAACTATCATTAGAAAGATTAGAAAGAATTGATGGTCGAATGTCATAAATTAGTAAGAAATGACAATTTGAAAGGTCAAACTGCTGAAAGGTTTGTGAAAGTAACAAATAAAATGTAAGGATCTTATGCAAGAATGTTAAATGTGTGACATGGTTTTGTATTTGAATGAGAATTTTATGAAAGAATTCTAGATAAATAGACCTTGAATGTGAAAGGAACCTTCAATGGACTGTTGAAAGTCTCCTATATGACTAACTGTTGATTTTGTAGACACGAATAATCTAACTCTTGATATAATGAAACCATTAGAATTGGTGAAAGGATGACTACAAGTTGGAACTAGTCATGTGAATGATTTGGACCAAGACAAGTTTGGCATCAACATTGGCTAGAAGCGAACCTATTCGGATTACATATTGTTGGCTAACGCCATGAAAGCAAGGTTAGTAAAATGCTTAGCTTATAATTGTTAGATAGAAAGAGTTAAATTGAATAGTACCTACGTACGAATAAGTGATAGTTCAAGTATGATGTGGTATGGAATGTTTGACTTTTAAAGGTAAAACGGAGGGTACATATTGAGGATCATATTCCTGAGTTCACACTTTCCCCTACTCAACCTTTCATCAATTACTTGATCGGGTTTTGAAAAGAAAAATAAAACGGAGGGTTTTTTATTGTTTTTGAAAAAGGTTTTGGTTTTTATAAAAGAAAAAGATAAAAATAGTAGAGTAGATAGAAATGCATATCTCGGAGCCCTCCGTATAAATAGTTAAGTTTATTATTAAAATTAATAATTTAGGATAGTCAAATGTGTGGAAGACGAGAGGGATCTTGAAGTGTTGACTCCTTTATAGAGAAGCGGGCCACTACTAAGCAGCGTGCGCAACCTTCCAATGTGGGCCCTCATGAAGGTACTCCACCAGGTCCTCGCATATAGCGGGCTCCTCAAACCGCGGCCAAGTCTCTGGTCCTCGAACTTATCCTCTTCTTTAATTGAAGGCTTAACTTCCGACCTAGAACATCGTACACCTCCCTTAGATCTCGCATTCCGCATCGAAGGTTCTCTCTTTGGAGTCAATCCCGGCAACCTCGTATCCCCTAAGTAGGTTAACGGTCATGAAGACTGAACGATCTCTCTTACGCCTATCTCACGCGACACGTACCCTCATTGGCTAACGACGTTGTACTAACGAGAACTAGAAATAGAATCTTTAACTTATTTATCTTTTAAGTGACGCTTTATTATTTAGTGATCAATTAAATATAATGTCGGTTTAAATGAATGATGACTTAATTACCCAAACCATAACCTCCCGGACTGAATGCAATCCTTGATAGAGGTGGCACATAATCCTAAATGCGTGCCGTCCGAAGATCACTGGTGCGCCCGTAAGGAAACCGCCCATTACCAAGAACATCATTCAATCATCTGGTAAGTACCAGAAATGTGTCACTCAGATTTGGACCACTTCAGAAGCCATTGCTTAGAATCCGGTTTGGATATCAGAAGCCCGAAGGATCTGTCTCACTAACGGTTTCCTCGCCTTGGATCTAGCTCGAGATTACCAGAAGCTGATTATACCTCTAGTCGATTAATTAAGTTATAGTAATTTAAGTTATTAACTTAATCATCATTCAAACCTGTCATAAAGACAAACAATCGAAGATTAGAAGAAGACAAAACAACAAGTAACTAAAAATAAACTACTATTAATAATAATAAAAGTCTACAAATCGAAGTGCGTTCGGGAATTATGAAAAGATACAACCATAAGAAATAGTCAACACAAGAACATGGCTGCTCAAAAACGAGCTCTCCATCTTCAAGTGATATGTAACTCACACAATCCTCACAACCCTCGATATTTATTGCATAACTACTCTACGATCCCCCGCTTGACCGAATTATACAAGGTAGGACGAGGCCTAATCTTGGTGGGTATGTTAGGAGGGCCCTAAGGCCTCCCATGATCTTTGCAAGACTCCTAGAAGTCGACCCAAGAAGTGCTCAAGTCAAGGTGTGAAGGGATGAACAAATGGTGGGGGTTAGCTTGCTATTTATAGAGCTCAGGGGCAGCACGAGTGTGCATTAGAGTGCTAAGTGCGTGCTTGCTATCTTACGTACATTCTGTTGCTGCATGGCAGACCCTGTATGTACCTTTTGTCCCTGGCACGGCCGTGCCCCTTCATCTGGCACGGGCGTGCATGCCCTGATGGCTCTGATTTCTTGCTCTCCAAGTTTGCTGCATTGTTCTCTTGCGTTCGAGGCCTTCATGCAGGTGTGCGTGGACGTGCTTGGTCACTCCCGGGCTGATTTTAGCATTGTTTAAGTTCCGGGATTGTCTTCAAAACATACAGTGAACTGGCTGGAAGTCTTGTATCTTCAGGAATCTCCTGATTTTGCCTGTTTTCACCCGAAAATCCTTTGTTTCCTTCTCGGAGCTCCATTTTCTTGATAAATACAAATAGGAACGAATTAAGTATCAAATATTAGTAGCATAACCTTAATTGAGTCCTATTATGAGACTATTTATGCCCGTTTTATATGTTAATTTTGTGACTTATCAATCACCACCAGGGAACCCTAATCAAGATGTTTTATCTTCATCGAATACGAGTAATGATCTAGAGATGGCAGAGAATTTAAATGTTCAAGCGGCGATTCCTGTTTCTGAACATCCGGAATCTCGGATTCATCAGATTCATTCACTAGAACAGGCTATTGATGATCCTGGAAGTAGTGTGATGACACGAGGACAACTGAGACGTGCAACATCACATCATAATATTGGAGCCCTTGCCCTGTATGCCAAAATCCAGAAATCAGGTTGTCAAAATGATTAGTCGTTTGCTCGTTATGTTTCACAGGTTGAACCAAGAACATACAAGGAAGCTTTACAAGACGAATCATGGGTGGATGCGATGCAGAAAGAACTACAACAATTTCAGAAACTCGGAGTCTAGACGTTGACCGATTTACCACCAGACAGAAAGAAGATAGTCACTAAATGGGTGTTTATCTGCAAAAAGGATGATCGAGGCATTATTGTCGCTTTTGGGAGCTAACAAATAATTTCCATATGTTACAGAAACATTTGTTTGTGAAGTACCTGAGTCAAGTGAAACATCCAAAAAGTGATGAAATAAGTGTGGCGCCTATCACTAAGGAAAACATACCGTGGGCTACAAAAAGCAATTTGCACGACTGTGGAATTTTTTTGATGCGGCATATGGAAAAATATATGGGCGTCGGCGAAACATTTGACTGCGGGTTTAGTAGGCATGGATAGAAAAAGTTAGCGGAGCTGCGGAGACTAAGAACAAAGTATGCTACACATATTCTACTTTCGGCTGCAAATGTTTTAAGGGGAAAAATTATCGCTAGAACAACCCGGAAGTAGGTTTATGATATGGTCAGAGAATAGTTGGCGAAGGTTGTTTAAAACAATTATGTTAAAGGATGTGTGGTGTTTAAAACAATTGTGTGTAAAAGAACTAATTCTACTGCTGTTGTTGATGTAACTCTGTTACAAGCATCACGGTATTTTGAAGGCATGATCCGTATTTTTGCTCAAATGCCTTGTAGTATGTCATGATTATGTTAAGTTGTATTACAATGTTGTAATGCACCTATGGTGTTAAATTATGTATTTTCAAGTTTATAAATATGTATTTGGGTTTGTTGTAATGCAACATATTATTAGTATCCAAACAAACGTATCCAAAGCATTTGGGTTTGTTTTTTCCTGACGATCTACATTTAAAGTTAAATGTTTTAAAGTGATATGGTTTTACGTTAAAAGTTAAAAGTTAAAACTTTAAATTTTAAAAGTCCAGATTGGAACAATTCTTTTTCTAAATCTAGAAAATTAATATGGTTTTATTCCATATATTTTATTTTTTGTGTACAGTAAAAAGTACACTGTGGGGGAAGGATTCAGTATTTAAAAAGGTATCCTCAACCCACAATACTTTTGTCTATGATATATTCACAAAAATGGTGTCACCACCAAGCACACCTCCACATGATGCTCTAGAAAACATAGACTTTTATCCGGTTAATTATTACCTAAGGCCTTGATACCACCTACCTGTTGAAGCTCCTGGACATGGTGTACCGGTTCAAGGTGATAACATCCTCCCTCAACCTTTGGACCAGCTTGCTACCATAGTAGACAATGACAATATGTAAACAGGATGTATAACCCAACACCACCCCCCGCACACACCCACCCACAACAACCTAAAAAATCTTAGAAATGACAATATGTAAACGGGATGTAAAACTACGAAAATTACAAATTACATGTGATAGTATATATGAAAATATATGTAAGAACATTACATGGAAAAAAATAAATAAATTACATTATAATATTGAAAGAATAGTGTAAAAAGTTGTCAAATATTTGTAATATTACATGTAAAAGAATAAAATCACACAACAAACTATATTTAACATCAATTAGTCAGCAAAAAAAAGTGTCAACACGAATATATATTAAAAAGGTTAGATGTAAAAGAAAAAAGAAAAGGCAAAAGTTTTGTTATAATCTTGAATAGTGAAAAATTGACAAAAATTAAAATATGTGTAAAAACCATATTTTTTATTATAATCTTGAAATAGTGTAAAAAACACCCCAAAAATGACATATGAAAATATGTGTACAAAAGGCATATATAAAAAAGGTTACATGAAAAAAAAATGAAAAATAAACATTTATATTACATCTATTGATTACAGTGAAAAGTTGTAAAAAAAAATTGTAGTAATAATGACAAAAAGAACTTTATGTAACATCAAATTTTCATCCTAGAAAAAAAAAATGTTAAAAGGTTACTTGAAAAAAAAAAATTATGAAATGTAAGGCCCCAAACCCGGGCACCCTACCATCGGGTCTCATTACAGTTTACCGTCTAAAAACTAACAATTTTATTAAAATCACGCTGCAGAAAAATAATTACAACCGTACAAATTGTTTTTTTTTTAAATAGTTTGTTAATAAATATGAAAACTACGAACGCTATTCATGCTATCACGAGTAATCACGTCCGCTAGCCAAGATGCATCACCAACTCGAACAAACCTGCAACACGGTCTAACATACACGCAAAAGTCAGCTATGCTGAGTGAGTTCAAATAGTTTAAGTTTATAAAATTAAACCACCTCATAACCACTTTATTTTTAAAACCCAACTTCATCATATTAAAGTCATCATTAATTAATTTAAACGCTTCATCTTCAACACCCCACCTAATATGACTCATAAGCATTACTTACTTATCATCCATCTCGACCCACAGCTATGACTTTGCAACACACTGTCGCTACACACGACTAGTTCATCTATACTCTGCTTAATTGTACCAGGCACCCTCTAGTACAATTCATCACAAGAAACTCAATATTATCATCTTTAACAAAAACACAACACATACCCACCGATTTATCTATATGAATGCAAATAAAACACATAAGGTGAGAACCTACCACATAATTTGGTCAAATCACAAAGAAGTGACCCTTTCTAGGACACTTCGATATCCTTTTTCATCGACGGCCCGTCACAATCTCAAAACTCATCACGTAAACGTGACAATCATCTTTAGCCTCTTTAACTCATCGTGTCGCAAGGACAACGACAATCGTCTTTGCCACTAAGGCTTACTCTTTAAAACATCACGGGGGCGTACACCTTACACATAGCACATAGACACACACACACATAGGTGCCTATAACTCGACATATTGCATCTTTATGTGGATTAACCACTAGCAATGTAATCTCGCCACTAAGCCCATCTCCAAACATTTAAGGACACGCACGCATCCCACGTACGTGCAACCAAATTACATATCTCGTATCTCATTACTCTATAAGTGTCACACGACACTCCTATGTTTCTAACCATTCACCATTTAGGCTAAAAAAAATAAGACTTGACTCTTTATAAATAACAACTCTACCTAAATCTCATTATGGTATTATAAAATTGTACCTCTAAACCTCTTGACTCATTCAACCGTTGTAGAACCAACTCGTTAGAAAACGTTTATAAAAACATTTAAGTCGTAAAGCTCTTTAATTTAATCAACACATTAGAATGTATGAAAAAGAGGTATAGCATGTATGATAGCTCCAAAAATATTTAAAAACAGAAAAATAGGGGAATTAGAACTCACTGGTTGCAAGCTTCCAATTCAAAAGCTAGCCGTCTCTAATTGCGTCCTCGGGCAGATCTTGTAACCAAATATTCCGCGGTTAAATTCCACTTGATCACGCACCCGTTAACACATTTAAGTCTATTGATAAGAAACTTTAAACTCACGGACTTCCAAACCCAAACCGGATCCAAACCAATCCAAGTGAAACCCTTCCATTAAGAAACATTAAACAGGTTCTCATGCATATACCTTGACCAACAAAAACATGCGTAGGACTTAACCAACATATCAAGTGTACACTAAAGTATAGCTTGGTACAAATTTTTCTAAACTATGGCTACTCCCCATGGTTCTGTAGAGAAATTAATAAATGTACACACATGCACACTATATCATCTCGAAACAACACCCATGCCCATACATGAGTATCACAGTTAAACTCTCATACCCAAGGAATTACATACAAGCCCATGCATCAATGTCAATGTATGCAATCTCACGTCTATTCCTAGATAATGTTATCATTACCATATTATCCTATAAATCCAACCATAAACCCATGAAAACATGACTACCACCTTCATCTAAAAATTAAACAATACCTATTTTGCAAACTGCATCCACAACGTACACCACCACCGGACAACCATCATCGTAGCCATCAACCAGAAATTATCAACACCCTCCATCGACTCCCTCTTATTAGTCTTCATTGGTCCGTTCGTCGTCACCAAACTCAAACGCCACTGTCGCGCCTACAATTGTCGCAGTCATCGTAGCCATAATCGATCACCACCACAACCACCATCATCACAATCTTCGCCCTACGCCGCCACCATCAGCAATACTACCTCGTCGCTACGCATTGCCACCACCACCCTCGTACACCATGGTCCACTACTAGAAAAATGACATTTTGCTACAAAATTTTCTTACTGAAAAAAATTTGTCACAAATTTTAACAAAGTTGCTACTCATTTGTGACGAAAAAAAAAACTACAATTTTTTTAGTAAATTTGTGACACAATATATCTACAAATTCTTAGGAAATTGCGTAGGAAATGCGTCACAAATTTCCTACACCATGTTTTCGTCACAAATGCGTTAAAAATTGTGTTACAAATGTGTAGTAATAGGTTTGCGACTAGGGTTTTTCTAACATCAAGGTTTTGTTGAAAATGAGTCACAAATCTTGCATTTTCTTGATTTGTGACGCATTTTCAACAAAACCTTGATGTTAGAAAAACCCTCGTCGCAAACCAATTACTACACATTTGTAACACAAATTTCAACGCATTTGTGACAAAAACATGGTGTAGGAAATTTGTGACGCATTTCCTACGTAATTTCCTAAGAAATTTGTAGATATATTGTGTCACAAATTTGCTAAAAAACTATAGATTTTTTTTCGTCACAAATGAGTAGCAACTTTGTTAAGATTTGTGACGCATTTTTTTCCGTAAGAAAATTTTGTAGCAAAATGCCAATTTTCTAGTAGTGTGTACTAGAAAATTGGCATTTTGCTACAAAATTTTCTTACGGAAAAAAATGCGTCACAAATCTTAACAAAGTTGCTACTCATTTGTGACGAAAAAAAATCTATAGTTTTTTAGCAAATTTGTGACACAATATATCTACAAATTTCTTAGGAAATTACGTAGGAAATGCGTCACAAATTTCCTACACCATGTTTTTGTCACAAATGCGTTGAAATTTGTGTTACAAATGTGTAGTAATTGGTTTGCGACGAGGGTTTTTCTAACATCAAGGTTTTGTTGAAAATGCGTCACAAATCAAGAAAATGCAAGATTTGTGACTCATTTTCAACAAAACCTTGATGTTAGAAAAACCCTTGTCGCAAACCTATTACGACACATTTGTAACACAATTTTTAACGCATTTGTGACGAAAACATGGTGTAGGAAATTTGTGACGCATTTCCTACGCAATTTCCTAAGAATTTGTAGATATATTGTGTCACAAATTTACTAAAAAAATTGTAGTTTTTTTTTCGTCACAAATGAGTAGCAACTTTGTTAAAATTTGTGACAAATTTTTTTCCGTAAGAAAATTTTGTAGCAAAATGCCATTTTTCTAGTAGTGGTAGTGGTCATAACCGAGCTCAACATCACCATCATCTTAGTCGAACACCTCCATTCCAAGCACATCAACCACCACCACTGCGTATACCATTAAAACCACCCCACACCATCACTACCACCACCGAAGACCTGTACCACCATCATCGAACCCCGTGATCAACATCATAACGACAACCATCATCACGCCGGAACACCACCACTTTCCGGTTCCAACTCCACCGGAGTAACATCCTGTCTCGAACCCGTGCAAGAAAGGAATAAACGAATGAAATAGAAGGGAGGTTACCTAATTGAACGAATTGGAGATCGGATTAACCCTGCACTAGTGAGAACCACCGTTGCCGTCGACTTCGTTTCTTTTTCTTTGCCGTTGACACACCTAGGGCTTTGCATGCCCTAGGTTTCTTTTATGATAGTTGAAATCATAATTTTCACTTAGGGCCCTTTAACATTCATTACTTGGCAATTTATTCCCAAAGATTCTAAAACAACTCTAAACAATGACAACCGGCCTTCACCTCAAAATTTTTGTATTCAACAATGACACGCGTTCTCGTCTAGCCATTAAACAATAACTCGTGCACCATGTTTCATTTGTCGCCTCAATGGAGAGGCCACATAGTGTTTTATTAAAATGGTGAAAATTGGGATTTTACATGAAAAAGATGATTTTATAGTATAATACGGTTTGCTGTAAAAGTAGTCACAAAAGGGTAATGGTACAAACTAACGGAAATGACAAAACAAAACTTTATGTAACATCAATCACTCAAAAAACCTATCTAATATTTTTAAATTATAGGCAAAACCTAAAACCTACATAGTATATTATAATTTCAGCTAGGAAAAAAACTATACTGAATCTTTTTTGACCTGTGAAAAAACTATACCAGATAGGTACTTTAATAAAAATCAGCCATGTTACGTATGCATATTAAAATAGGATTTGCAAAAAATGTAGCAACAAATGTTTAGGTAAACATAAAAGAAACCAATATTTTTTCTTTGACAAAATAGACCATAATAAATGCACGAAAAAAAGTCAACAGACTTAATTAAAAAAATATAAGAAATTCATGTAACATCTAAAGATATTTATTTCCTTACCTACCTAAGATCTCATTTAAATGTTGCCAACCTGAAAAGTGTAGTTACTTCTTTGGTTTAGTTATTCTAGGATAGAGAAGCACAATCTCAAATATATATATATATATATGTATGTATGTATGTATGTATGTATGTATGTATGTATGTATGTATGTATGTATATGTCAAATTGGCAAAGGAATGGAAAGCAGAAGGTGAAACAAGAAGATTATGAAGAAAAAACAAACAAGTTGAAATACTTGATGGTTGGGAAAAGGCTAAGGAAATTAGCAACAACATCAACATCTACATCATCTATCCAGATGACTAATTCAAAAAATATCTATAAAACCATGAAGGTTAGTATGTATTACCGTTAAAAAAATAAGAGAAATAATTGTATTCTTAAAAAAAATAGTTCTTCTATCTTTTAAAGGTTGTGAAAAAGGAGGAGCAAGGTGTTCAAGGGGGTTTCGAAACACGAAATGTAATACTTCATGAAGAGTACAGAACGGCCACCCAACTCAGGGCAAAGGAAGAAGAAGAAGCCGATGACGAATGGTTTAGTTCTATTGATTGGGATTTGTATTTCCCAAGTCTCAGTTCATGCACACGTGGTCCACATAATGTGATAGCAAATGTAAAGGACAAAACAGCCATCCAACTTAGAGCAAAGCAAGAAGAAGAAGAAGAAGAAGAAGAAGACGACGAATGGTTTAGTTCTATAGATTGGGATTTGTATTTACCAAGTTTCATGTCATGCAACCGTAATCCAACACGAAATGAAGAAGAAGATTTTCAAGGGGGTTCGATACACGTAATGCGTTAGTTGATAAAGAAGACGATGACAAATGGTTTGCTAGTATTGATTGGGATTCGTATTTCCCTTCTTACGTATCGTGCACTAGTGCTCCTACGCACCTCAATTATATTAAGTAACTCGAAAAATCAGAAGTAAACACATAAAATAGAATGTTATGTCGTTTGTAAGAGATAGATGGGAAGGGTTGTTTATTAATATTTCGTTTTATAATTTAACGTATGTTTGTATGGGTGTCTTCTGTTTTGTTTGTGAATATGTATGTTCTATTAGATTATTAGTAGCATACGCGAAAACAAAAAAATGGATACATGGTGTGAGAAAAATAAAAATGTTAGAATCACCTAACAACAATTGTAACAAATTTGTTTGACCTATATAAAATAACATACGAATACATATGTAACATTAAGCGTTGTGTAAAAAAGAAAAATTGTTTTAAACGTATATACATAAAATTCAAAATAAAAAACAGCATCATAATAGCTGTGACATACGTAATTAATTGTTATAAAAACTAAGTAGTTAAATGTCAAAAATTCAGTAAGGTGTGGAGAAAACAAGTGGCTTAAAAAATAAATAAATGAAGGGTGTGATTAATTATCTTGTTTAATTGTACAAGAAGTTAATAATGGGTTTTTTGATAAAAAAAATAAAATATTGATTAGTAAATGTGTGTATATGATACACTTGTCATTGAGACTATAAAAATAGGTTGATGTTACTTTAATAGTGTATATAGTACACTTATGATGTGACTACACATTGCAAAATCCTACACTCAAATCCTCTATACCTGATTCTCTCTCAAGTTACGTAAAGGTTACTTGCAAAATGAAAACATCTCACCTAACTAGTGTACTCATATACTTCCAAAAAAGAAAAAATATAAATAAAATGGGTAATCGATATCTTCAATTCCATATACTATTGGAGACTCCTTAACCTTCCTCACACAAACAAAAAAAAATCACATCCTCAATAAATACTGAAAATAAGTGTGATAGAAGATTAAGTTCATGGAGTTGTGTGCTTCTCGGAGAGAGGCGATCCTCAAGACTTCGTGGACAAATTATAATCCGGGGAGACGATTCTATACTTGTCCGTTAGAGGTAATACACAATTATTATTTTTTGGAAAATATTTAGACTTGAGTAGAAAAATTGATCAAACTAAAAATCCGTATCTTGAAACAGAACAACGTTTGTCGGTATTACAAATGGTTTGATCCGCCAATGTGCCTTCACTCGACAAAGATAATACCTGGTCTTTTACGGTCAAAGAATAACCTGGAAGAACATGTTAGCAACCTCAAAGACGATATTCGAATGGAAGAATAAAATAATATGGTGTTTGGTTATCGCATTAATATTCTCAAAGGTCATTTGGGGAGCATCTAGCTTTTAAGGGGGAACCAAGATACCTAATATTTGTATGTTGTCATCAGTTGTGTGTGAACCTAATTATGGTCCTGATGTGGAATGTTTTCAAGTTTAAACCAAGTTTAATGTTTCTATGGGAAAAAATGTGTAACATAGAACAATCTTAATGTTTTCAAAAAAAGAATATGCAAAGCTGCAAAAAAACATAGTTTAGATAGATAGCTTTGACCATTTATACAATAAATAAAAACATAAAAATAAAGACACCAACAAAAAAATAATAAGAGAACAAAGTTAAAAGCATTCCATAAGGTTATATAAAAACAACCATAAACTATCCTGAGCCCAAAAGCGAGCACAAACCACCATGCAGTTCAACATGTTACAGACGTAACAGACTGGGTAACAAATGTTACAGTTGTAACAGACTGATTAGTGTTAAGTAGTTATTAAAGCCTAACTGAAACACATGCAACAAAACACATCTTCAAAAGATAGATGGCTCAGTGATAGTCCATACAAGTAGCCCTAAGTAGCTGGAGAGGGGGTCTTGCTTTGTGAGCTTGCACTAGATTCCGTTGCGGCAACATTTGACATCTTCTTGCAATTACGAGAATCATGATCTGTAACGTATTGCATGCAAGTGTGACAGAGTCTAGGAGCTTTGGGGGCTTCGCATCCTTCGTTTCAGCAGCGGACTTCAAACGTCGATTCCTTCCACAGCCTTTAGTACGGACAACTTCGGGATTGTTACATGAGATGTCCACATCCAAAGATTGGCCAACCAACTCTTCAACAACAGCCTCGTTTGATTCAACAACAGGGGCTTCAATAGACCTGTGATCAACAAGATTAATCTTGATAGCTTTTAAACGCTCAACCAAGTTAGAAAGGAGATCCGTGTCACTACGAACAACATCCACACAATCGCTAACCAAATCTAAAATCTCGTTACACATAACAGCTTGTGGGGAGTTGTCAACCCCATAACGATTTTCAACTGAAAAAAAGTCCTCTTGGGCAATGCATCACGTAGCCACCTAGTAGCAACATACTTGGTAGGAATCTTTTGAATATTTTTAACCCGATAAACACAAAATACATGATGACAAAGATACCCAATACGGTTGAATCCCCTACACGAACATTCAGCCGATGCATCAACGTCGCTGAACTTGACCCCTGCACAAAAATAAGATTATTTTAAAAACCTATACCTCGACACACATTCAGGCCAGATTAGTTAATAAAAGATTAAAAAACAAAGGATTTAATACATTAAAATGGAATCTCTAAAAAATAAAATAAAAATTACCTTAAACACATTTACATAACCGTTCATTTGATCTAGGTGAGTGACTGAAAATACCAATATATCAGCAACAGCCTTAGTGTTAGAGACATAACAACATTCCTTGCCCTTAGCAATCTCTTTGAGTACTTCCAGAAAAAGAGAATGAGTATACAACTCAAAGGCGTGTTTTTCAATGGCTAAACCGGTCGTGTCATTAAATTTTGCAGAAGACGTTTTATAACCAGCCATCCTTTGGTGATATCGCTGTGCATCAATTCTGGTCTCATAACAAATCATATATAGAACAAGAGTATTAGCACTGGTAGAAGTTACTTTGAAAGACGCATTAGAGCTTTCGTAATGGGATGTAGTTTTCATCAAGCAACACATGGGGATCTCTCGGAAGTAAGCAGGTACCCAACGATCCCTAATATCGTACATCTCCTTCAACCAAGAATGATCGTGAAGACCAAAATTATCCAAAAGTTCTTTCCAACCGCTCTCGAAGGTAGAGGGCTTGATATAAACATTCCATACCAAACGATGTATGCATTGCCTGAAATCACTGTTCTGTAACAAATCACCTGAGATCTGCCAGAAAAAAAGGGATAAAAATCAATAACAATATCTAGAAAATTAAGAAAGAATAAAATCAAAATGGATGTGTACTATGCAGGTATTACCTTCGCAGGTAACTTCTTCAGGCGGTGGTGAGATTCAGTAAAAACTTGTAGTATCGCTTGCCTCATAGCTGGATCTTGATCAGATAATACTAATAATGGTTGCTTTCCATGAGCTTTCAGAAAAGATTGGAGCAACCATTTGTAAGATTCAATGGTTTCATTAAATAGAAGACCCACACCGAATGTTACACACCTTTTGTTATAATCAACACCAGTGAAAGGAACAAATATCATGTTATACCTGGGGAAAAAAATCAATAAAAAGTGCATTATATAACGCCTATATAGCTAAACAAGACCTATATACAATAATATAAATACTTACTCATTGGTTTGATAAGTGGCATCAAATGCGACAACATCACCGAAAACCTTGTAGTTCAGCTTCGAAATTTCATCAGCCCAAAAGACAGATATAAGTTGACCATTTTGAACAACAAAGTCATAAAAGAATTCGGGTAAGCTATTAGCATGATCACGAAAGCGATCCAACACTAACTGAGAATCTTTCTCACCAATAAAAATTCTAAACTTTTGGCTAAAGTTTTTGCAGTCGACTGGGGTGCCATGGACATTATGATGCCCCGCTTCATTGAAACATAACAACTGTGTGCTTTTACTGGACCAATCTTGTTGAGACTCATTCTATGAATGAACTGCTTAGAAGAAAAGCTAAGCTTCCTATTAGACTTTGTAAGATCACGGTTATAATTATCAACAAAAGGATGGTTATGCTCCTCTACAAACTTATTAACCACAAAACGACCATCTTCTTTGCATAACATAACACAAATGTGTGCATTGCAATCACTGAGTGTAAAGCTAGTCTGACAAAACATCATAGACTCTTCGCATAATGTGTCAAACTTACGCTTCTTTTGAGGTTTACCATATTTGTTACATCGATAATATTTATGAGTAATAAAACCGTTCCACACCTTGGATTGTCCTCTTCTAACAGAAAAACCAGCTTGTTCAGCATAAACTGAATATAGGGTAAACGCGTCTTCCTAGTTGTCAACTGAACGTCCCACGGTTGAAGAGTACTTCAAATCAATATTGGGAGTCCACAACCTAGTTCCATTTGGTGTTTCAAAAATATAAAACGACTCTTCATTGATGTAACATTTCGCATTGAATTATTTGTACGTTACGTTGATTATTAATAAAACGTTGAATTTCATCATTATCGTCCTTTTAAAAAATATTTCGTGACGCAATTGGACCCCTAGTACTATACTATATACGTATAACATCATTATATTTTTGATTTAATTGTCCAAAAATAAAGGCATGGGCCGGGATTCGAACCCGAGCCCATGGCCGGTTCAACATACACCCACAACATAACCAGCTAGTCTACAAGCTTCACTTGGTATAACACTGAATAATCTATACTATATATAATATGCATATAGGAGGGGCAACTTTGGTCATTTGCCAGGGTACAAACCTTGAAAGCATATTGTACAATCATTCGGTGCACAAAAACTCTTAATCTTCTAAAGATGCAAGTTGTGATGCATGTTGTACAAGCCTCTTATGCAAAAAAAAAAAAAAAAAAAAAAACGGGATACTTCATCAAACTAGGGTTTCTTTCATCTCATATCTCACATCATAACCTTATCCGCCCCCCCCCTCTCTGGCGATTCAAGAATGTAGGTGATTTCATCACCAGATCGATGAATGTTTCCCAAGATCAATGAATATTACAACCTATGTTAATGGTAAGTTTTATAAATATTGTAGATCCATAGATGTGTTATAAATATTGTTCCGCGAATATTTGTGATGTTTAGTCCCCTCACTCTCTCTCTATCTCTCTCCAGATTCAAGAACACTAGAGATCGGGTTTCAACTTTCAAGATCTGTTTCATCATCAATTCGTAGTCATCATCATTTGTTCAGCTTTCAAGATCCGTATCAGCATATTTGGATCTCTGACTCTGTCTTCTTCATCACGATTAGGGTTATATCTTTCATTTCTGTGAATCGTTTAAGTCGTTTTCTACATAACCCTAACTTTAGATTCTGTGTAAGTTCATTTCTTTACCAAAAATTGAGACTCTGCGTTGATTAACTTGTTAAATTAATTAAAGTTCTGGATTTGTTTTGGTGTAATACTTTCAGATCGCCTTCTCATAAATCGTCATTGGATCTTGAAACGTTTGGTGCCACGGAGAACGACTTTTCCTTGAAGATGGTTAATGCGTTTTGCTTCAAGAATATGCAGGTAAGCATTATGTTAGGGTTTCAATGTTAGTACATAGGCTGTCAGATATTTTCTTACACTTTGAGCCTTTGATTGATGAATATTGTAGTCTTGGGATTTTGATGTGCATAGTTGTGCATCTTTCCGTGCAATCAACCTCGCCTCTAGCTGTACAACGTTTCATTGACTTGAATTGTGCTATGTGTTTGGTTTCATTGTGTCAAGCATTCTAAATATATTTTCTGAAATTAAAATACCTGGTTCAGGTGTAGTTCATACACATTACTTAATATTATTATTGTTGTTGTTATGATGATGTTGATTATTGTCGTTATTTTATTATTATTATTATTAATGTGAGATAGCTAATAAGTTTTGTACACTATTTTTGTAGTTGGAGTTGATGCAGATGAAGAATGAATTGAACTGCTATGGTATGCGATTTCTATGTAGACTAAGCTAAACATTCACAGCTTGCAAAGTTTAAAAGAACGGAAACGAGCTTTTATGGCGTTTTCCCTTTGCTTCAGAGGCGTAGGCTTTAAGGCGAACCTTTAAGGCGAATCTTATAAAAATAAAATATTAACTAATCACATCATCATATTCATCAAAAAGTTCAAAAAACACAATAAAAACATGAAATGTTTGAAATGGGTATAAAAAGTCTAAAACATCAAAAACAAACATCCAAACCCCATGAGGCGCAGCTTTCCTTAACGCCTCAACGTTATAAGGCGCACGCACCAAATACCCTCAGACTCGATTTCATACCGAATCGCCTTGAGGTGCGCCTCAAGGCACACGCCTCGACTGTTTTTTAAACCATAATAGCTAGGGTGGATGTATAATAATTATATATGCGGTCATGTTTAAGTTGTTAGCTACTTTTTATTAGACACTTAGGTGTTCATTTAATATATATGGCTACATGTGCAACAGCTCTTGGTGTTGCTGCACACACCAGATTATCGAGCAGGCTTCCAAGGTTGATTCGATGGATACTAATGCAAACTAATCTTCACTGCGTTTCAGCTCAAAGGTGAATTTAAGCTATGACTATCCCTAATGACACAAATTACCTGTCTTTAGTAACGTTTATTGATGCGATTTGTTGTGGTTGCTCTTAGGGTGTTAGACCTACCGAAGGGCTCACTTGTCTTCATCTGCACAAGACATGAATTGCTGGCATGACACAAAATACTTACAATGACGGTTGGTCTCTAAGCTATGGTGAATATGACTCGCTAGAAGAGGGAAAGGAGTGCCTAGCCAACATGAATATGTACTCTGAGGACACCCAGCATGGTTTTGAACATACGTTGAAGTGGCTGAAGCATTAGGCTTATACAAGAATTGTGAAGCGTATTGAGCTGCATGCCAAAACATGCCAGTTTTGTAACCCCAATAAATCAAGATGTTCGTTCAATCAAGTAATATTTTTAGTAAGATGCAATGATAATCAAGGTTTAACATCGTGTTTTCTTATCTATATTGTGTTTGTACTTTCTTATGAAAGTTTCGTTTGAATGCATTTTATCTTTGTAAAGTTATGCTTAGCTATATTACCATAGCAGTTACTATGTAGTTGATGGAAGCATAGTCATTAAGTGTTCAGCATGAGCATACCACTTTACAGATACCACAAGCTTAACTTGGACCTGAAGATGCACTTGAAGTCGGATCCAAAACTGAACGAGAGCCAGCTGCATACGGTAGGCCTACAATGTGATGATAAAAGTGAGTAATTAGGAATCATCGTTTATAATTTAGACATTTGTATGTACGTTTATAACTGTAAACATTTCAATCCATTCAGTTGAATATTAAAGTTGCATAACATTGCTGATCTTTGCCTAAATTTGTTAAAAATTCAAAGGTTTGAAGATGCACAGAAGCCGGCTAACGAGCTGTTTTTACCAAGGTTTATCTACGCTTTTCTATTGCTTGTTTGACCTTTCTTCCTCCGAGCTAACGAATGCATCACCATCATCATCTCATCTGCCGCAGCTACTTTGGATTGTTAATGAGGTTAGCTGCTGACATTATATTTTGCTTCAAAATTATTATTTAACTTCCTATAAGTTTTTCAATGATGCCAAGGTTATCATATAAACTTCTAATAATTTGTCAATGGTATCATGCATGATTATTAATCATTATTTACTAATTTCTCTTAGTGTATGTGTTTGACTATATAGTTAATTATATTTATAGTTTTGTATAAATTCTTGTTACATGGTGCTTGTCAAATCTATTGGTTTTTGGATAAAGATGGTTGATGGATCTCCTTCATGATAATCCAAGGGTTCTTGAAGAACTAAGAGTAAGCTTTTAGTTACTCAAAAATCGATTTTATCCATGTTTTTTTTTTTCCATTTTAAAATTAATTTACTTATAATTATAATTAGATAATGATTCTTGCATAGTTATAAAAGTCATCACCTTGATTGCCTAGGCGACCAATTTCCTAGAAGCCGCCACATCTCGCTTTTCCCTTCTAGATAAAAAAGCCACGGTCTGATTTTTAAAACCTAATCCCCTGATTAATATAATCGGCCAATACTTACCAATTTATAGAGATATATATATATATGTCAATCAAATCTTTTTTTTTAAATATATTTGATTTTTAAAACACTTATAGATATTGGAGTATTCTTCAATATATGAACACCTCAACTCATTGATTTACCATCCACTGATTTTGTCTTGTACATAGTTATCAAAGGCGTGTTAATCCTTTTAGCAGGTATGGCTAAATAAGTTAGATTATATTAATATTATTTTATAAAATGATTGTTATTTGTAATGATTTGGTGATTTTTTTTATTTTTTTATTAACGCTTTTTTTCCTCAGGCCACGCTTTTTTTGCACTTTTCGCCTAGGCCACAGGCGAAGCCTAGGCGCCTTGAATGAGCCTCACGCCTTTGATAACTATGGCTTCTTGTAGAAAGAACATTTATGAAAGAGAAAAATGGCGAAGGACCTAGCTACTTAACTGGAATACAAGTCCTCGAAGTTCATTTGTACGGTAGGTTTTGATTATTATTAACTCTAACTAATGCAGGGACTTGACTTGCCTCATTTAGGACACTGCCTCAGTGCCTCTGGATTCATGACTCCCAAATGGATCAAAATGGTCCCTCTATTCACTACTAGAAAATAGGCCTAATGTAACTTTTTAAAAGCAACCTTTTTTGAATAAGTTGCATTTGAGTCTAATGCAACTTCATTGAACAAAAAGGTTGCATTAGACAATCTAATGCAACCTTTTTATATAAAAGTTGCAAAACTATATTGAATTTGCAACTTTTTTATTAAAAAGTTGCAAAATTTACTAAGAATGCAACTTTTTTTTTAATTATATATGCATATTAAAAAAGGATGTTATTTGAGGTATATAATCAGGTAAACGGGTATATCATCAAAGTTGATACCCGGTTACCGTCTTACCGAACCTTATACTCGTCCCAAAATATTTTAAGTTTCGATACCTATGGGGTTTGGTTTGATTGTCATTTCTATTACACACGTCTTATTAAGCATTATTATGCCTAAAAGTGGTTAAATTGGTATTGTGACGAGTTATATTATGATGTAATGAGTTATAATTGCCCATACATGCCTTACGTATCAAAGGGCCATGATGGATTTTAAGAGGGTGTTTGGGATTTATTTTTCAAAACAGATTATGCGTTTTGGAAAAGCAGGGGCGGGACTGCTTTTAGATTATTGTTTGGTAGCCCAAAAATCCATTTCAAACTCAACCCCAAACACTAAAAACTAATTATTTGCATTTTCAAAATGCAATAATTTAAAAATCTATTTCAAAATGCAATCCCGAACACCCTAAGATGGTCCGCAGCATTGTTAGCACTCGCGAGCATAGGTGGCATTTTGCCATCATATTTACACTTGTGATCGGGCTTTAGTTGATCGTTCAAAAATAATACACACGAAAAATTATTTATTTTAATAGAGTTTCACATAAAAATATAAATACAAATCAATTTATATAAATTAAAATTAAAATAGATAATACTCACATGTATATTTATAATATAAATGAGATTAATAATAAAACTTTAAGTTTATATAATTAAGATTTCAACTTGGTATCAGCGGGAATTACAAATTGAAATATTTAGTTTTCCTCTTTTAACCCTAAATACGTGTAATCTAATAGGTTTAGCGGCAATCGTTCTTCAAAATATTTGTTTCCCTCTGCTCCCAAAACGCATACCAATTCACTCTCATCTAATCGCTTGCGGTTCAGTCGCCAGGATAATTGCTGATGGCATGCGGTTCAATCGCCAGAAGGGTTCAATAGCCGCCGATCGCCTACGGTTCAAGAGACAGGAGATGTTCGTGCTAAATCTCTGGTAAAGTGTTATTCAATCGCCAGGTTGATTGTTGTTCTTCAGTCTTCATAAAGACATGTTGGTTTCAGAATTCTTTTGCTAATTTGAATGGTTGAATTAAAATTGAACTTTTTTTCTTTAAAAAAAGGCCAGGCTATTATATTTCATATTGTGTCTTGTTATCTGATGTTGATCTTGTTTCTTATTATTTTTGTAGAATGTTGTAAATATATAAAGGAAACAAGTGACTCTTCTTATTCAAAGCGATACAAGAAAACAAGAAGTTTGACGCCAATAGAGGGTATGCATTTTTCTACCACCACAAAGGAGAAAATATTTATTAGAACCAGATTCAATTGTCTAGTAAATCATAATAGAATTCCGTATCTCATGAATAGCAAATATACTCGAATACGGAAGAGCGAAAAATTAAAAACTTACAGATCAAAAGAAGAATCCCTGAAAGAGATGAAAGAAACCATTAAAAAGTTTCTTACTGTAATGTCATATACTCATGTCCTGTATATCACTGTAATATTAATGGCACATGTATGGATATCCTTGTCTGATTCAGCCATTGTAAACCTAGTCTTTTTACATCTCTTTTGCTAATACATGCGATGATTACCTGCATAACTTTCTCGTATTATGAACAGATCCTTCTGCTGAATTTTAAGAACTATTTGTGCAGCAACACAATACTTGCATTTAACTATTTATATAAGGTACCTCTTATCCTTCACCTCTTTTATGTTGTTGAAGTAAATTGATACACTATATTTTGAAATTAACAAATGATGGTGTAAAGTCAAGTTGAGTTTGACACTTTGACCTATTATGCTAGCGTATCAATTAGTTTGCTCTATATAGTAAAAATACAGTTGTTTTTTTATATCTTGAATGTTTTTGTTAACTTTAGATACAAGAGACATGGCGAATGTAGGAGATCGGATGTATTTGAACAAAGTTAAGTTCTAATCAGACAAAAATTAAACATATTTGCAGAAAATGTTGAAAAACGCAACTAGAACCTTTAGATGTCGAAGTTTACCACTGTTTGAGTAGATAAATCCTAGTATGAGTATGACAACAAGCAAACAAATCATTAGCTGAACATAGGGAAATCCCAAACATACCTTTTTTTCTAAACTGTGTAAAATTAACTTAAGGTTCTTTGCTGAAGTAGAAAATACATGAAAGGCTTAATTATATTAATTATTGGATCGTTGGAGACTCGAATCCGAATCACAGAAATAATAATCTTTTCTATTTGGTAATCATTTGTTGATGACAAGTAACTTTGGTTAAATTTGAAGCTCTTGATTATTATTAATTGAACATGCTTTACGTGGTGATTAGCAATTGAAATTGCTCTGTTCTTGACTTTTTATATGCAATTAATTTCAACTGAATCTTATTGTTGTCTTGATAAGCATTCGAACTTGTAAATTTTAGCCTTTGGAACTCGTATATAGGTATAAAAACTTTTAGTCGATATATGCTTATGTGAATGTGATTCAAGTTTTCATGCTAATGGCCGGTGATGTATCTAATAGTTAAATTGTGTTGGATTTACATTTATATTGAACTACCGATTCATGCTTGCTTTTGATGCATTGATGCTTGTTTGATCACAGTACTATAAGCAATGGCTAATAACCAGGATACTAAAGATTTAAACACTCATTGATGCTTGTTTGACCACCTCGGCATAGTCCCCTTTTTTGTTCATTCCTTTATTGGATTTATTGTGAGGCTTGGATATGCAGCTCATGTTAAAACATTTCCAGATATTTTTTATGCATCTATTATTAGTTATAATTTGCTTTCATTCATCCCAACATTTAATATAATCATTTAATTATGGGTTAACAGCTATAAAGTTCTGTGTTGAACTTGGCTTGCTAAAGTAAGCTGTTACATGTGTCAAAGAATTAGTAGCGACTGATGATATCATGACTATTACTCTTTGATCTAATTTTGACGGCTATTATAAGATGATGACTTGTATTATTACTTGATGCAATTTAGATAGCTACTGTAATTTAGATAGCCATTATATGATCATCACTATTAGTCTTAGATGCAATTTAGATAGCTACTGTACAATTAGTTCTTCCCATGTAGTTTCCCTTTATATGTGTTATTTGTTTTTGCTCACAACTAATTTAATTTTTTCAATTATCCTATTGTTTGTGATTTTTTCTTATCTACCTAATTCTTGTATACCTGTTCTCCATCTCATTATTTGAATCAGTTGATTACTTAAATAGGTTAAGAGCTTGAATCACTTGAAATGATGGACTGTTGGTTTAGTTGCATGAACATGTATCTTCTTACGTTAAGTGTTGGTTATAATCTACAGACCATTGCTTATTGGCATCATTATATCTGTTTCTCACCCTAGGTTATACCTTTTTTTTTTATCTTAGGCCCTAATTTTTAATTCCGCTTTGAAGTAAAAAAGACACATGTTCTTGAAATTCAAAAAGAAATTGAAGATGACCATCGAAGGAGAAAAACTGAGCTAAAGCTTTGTAGAATGATTTTGACAAGCAACGAGCAAACTTTGAAGCTGGGATGCGAAGTACTATAAAAAAAAGCTACCTATTGAAGTACTTTAAGATCTTAGATACAAGTAGGAGTTTTTCTTTAGTTTTTAACATTGTAATTGACAACTTTATTTTGATTAAATTGTTATTTTGACTTAACACATATGTTATTATATTTATGTTATTATTGTATTGGTGTAAATTAATGAGTATTGGATATTTACATATGACTCTATAAAAGGTTGCATTTGTTGTAACAAAAATCTAAAAGAAAGTGTTGCATTTGATGTAATTAAAGGTTGCATTTACGTATAGCAAAGGTTGCATTTGAGTGTTAAAAAAGTTGTGTTTAAAATTAAAAAAGTTGCATTAGCATGTAAAAAGGGTTGCATCATAAAAAGGTTGCATTTGAATATTATATGCAACCTTTTAAAAAAAGTTGCATTATATAACAAAAAGGTTGCATTAGGTCTAATGCAACTTCACCTAATGCAGCCTTTGATAAAAGGTTGCATTAGGCCTAATGCAACCTTTTCAAGGCTTTATGCAACTTTTTATCAGGGTTGCATTAGCTTCACTTTCTTGTAGTGATTTATCAGACATACTTAAATTATATTGTTTGATCTTGTTTCTTACCACCTTAAAGTTCCTTTTTTTTTAACAGTCCTGGTAAATCTGCCTCACTAAAAGTATGATTGGCTGGATTTTTCAAAGAAACCGGACGAACTCAAGAGATTGTTGCTCAAATACAAAATGCAATTTTGAAAGTTTGCTCAAATACAAAGAAGAGATAGAGCCTTACAAGAGGGGTCTCTCGGAAATCATAACCTTGAAAACTCAAGTCAAATGGGGCTGAAACACTCAAAAATTGTCAACTGAATCATCCGGTGACATGACAAATTTTCTGCCAAAGTCTGTTTTTTTTTGTTTTTTTCATTTTTAGTGAAAGATTCTTTTTCTGTATTCTTTGGGGGTAGACTGCAGGTTTCCTTTTATTTTGCTTAGTTTAGTTCAAAAGTTATCTTTAGATTATTTTTTAAATTTTATTTGACCACTTAGTACATTTGATTATTGATTTATTTTTCTACTGATTAATAAAAGATAGATACATTATATTTCTTCATGTACTTTTTTCTATTTTATTTGACTATTAACTTTTCAAGTATATTTATTAAGTAGTATCTATAATCTATAACTATTAATAAAAGAATTGAACTTAGATGATGTGGCATTCAATGGTGGTCTCAACTCTTCCTTAAATCTGCCACGTGGCATAATGAGGTGAAAGTGTTTAAATTTTTTTATTTTGTTTTTATTATTAAAATCTAATAATAAAATTAATTAAGACCTTATACAAGATATACATATCTTAGAATTTAAAATAAAAGATTTACTTATTGAGATATTTTAAGA
Organism: Ambrosia trifida; assembly: GCA_028751855.1. Classification (NCBI taxonomy): domain Eukaryota; kingdom Viridiplantae; phylum Streptophyta; class Magnoliopsida; order Asterales; family Asteraceae; genus Ambrosia; species Ambrosia trifida. The sequence continues at coordinate 167,403,951 of CM054123.1, read as the reverse complement.
AAAAAAAAATTAAAAACAAAATTAAATTTTTCTTTTTCATGTTTCCTCCCATAATTTTTAAACGTTAATATCTTTTATATACGAGATTTTTTAAAGAAAAAATTACACAAAATTAACGATCGTTTTATTATCTTTCCAACGAGTACCATAGTGATATATAAAAACGGAGAAAAAAACGACCAATTTAACGAGCGTTTTATTATTTTTTTCAACGAGTCCATAGTGCTATATAAAAAACGAAGAAATTATTAAGCGTATTCACCTGCATATTTGGTAATAGCTGCTAGATATCAAAAGACTAAATTACCACTTCTATCTATCCAAATAAACTTTCTAAGAAAATAGGGATTACAATACAAACAAACTTTTAGTCATTATCTGTAAGCAGTTCGCAGCACAATCCAAAGTATCCAGAAAACTTAAAAGAATCTGAACTTGACTACAACCTAAGTGCAATCATTAACACTTAAACAATCCAATATGTTTAAAATTAAGTCATTACTCATTATTCATTACGTAATTTACCCGGTCAGTTGACCCCGTTGTGGCTAAGGGTGAGCACAGGAGCGACCAAAGCTCATTTTCTCCTGTTAATGCACGTGACCACCATCGCCTGTGCTCGCGTCGCGGTTGTTCACGTGGGGCTGTTGTGGCTGGGGTGAGCACCAAGCTCGCTCGCGCCTGCTCGCTCACGACCGACAACGGATAGTCTTAAGTTAGGTTCCAAACACAACTGTTTTTGAATATTTTTGTTCCAAGTGATTAGGGGACCAATATAATTAAGATGGTAGCATCTTAGGCGGTTAGGGGATACGGTAACAGTCGAAATGGTTTATATTTTTTTTCTGATTGTAAATAATTGGTGTTATAGTTTTGATGACAATTTGTGATTTGAGTTTTCTTCTTTTATAATTTTTTTTATTAAGTCATGTTAAAATTTTCAACCCCGGGACCTTCCCGGGGTAATCAGCTAGTTAGTTATATATACCTATAAGGTATATCTTTTATTCTTGCGCCTTTCTTTTTTGGTCATGTGTTTTTTTTTTTTTTTTGCGCCTCGCACCGACAAGGCCTATCCACCTTAGCCATAGAAAACATAGGGGTTTGATACTATGGTGTACATGAAACGCAATATTAGCAATATGCAAAGAGCATGATTTGGCGTATCAACTAGAAGTTCTCCATTGCTTTTGTAGATTTTGTCATGTTTGTATGACACTAAGAGGAAACATAAATGTGATTGTGTGATTTTGTTAATTTGATTGATGAATATGAATTTGGTTTATAGTTATCCCAATATCTTTTGTTATATTTTCATTTGTTGCAACTTATTTTATTAGCAAATGCTTAACTCAGGAAGCTACGGAGTAGCGTAGAAGGATGTCAAGCCTATGAACCAAACATGCGTGACGCACGCAATATTGAAAGGATGGGTTGTTTTTATGAAAACTCTTTAAATATAGCTTCTATCGTTGATATTTTTTTTTTTTTAAGTTTTTAGTATTTCTTAAGTTTCCAATTTTATTTAACGAAGTTACAAAGATCTTGTCCTCCCATGTATTGCATTTAAAATGCATAATCTCTCTTCCAAGAATTCTTCTACGTTATATTGCTTAACAAAAATGTGGCTCTCTTAATTTGTTTATTTCGGATTTATATAAGAATAAAGACTCACACCTAATGTAGCATGTGAGGATTGATAAGTTTACTTAAGTGAGTTGTAACATGTAATACAAACAAGAAAACTAGCTAGCTTAATTATTATGCAATATATCACAAGATTGTTAATAAATTAACACAATAGAAGGGCCGCGTTGTAATTTACTGTGACAACTCGGGTAAATCTCTCTTTTGGTTCCTATCTTTTGTTTATTTCCTTCGTTATTTCTTGTGTTCTTTTGGTACTTGTGCAATTTTCGGGACGAAAATTCTTTTAACGTGGGGATGATGTGACACCCGGCAAATTATGGTTAACAACGTTGTCCAGATGAAAGTCTACCTTAGCGAGTCACGCGTATATTGTACTTAACTGGGTTAGTTAAGTCGGGTTATGGTTCGGGAACTATCGGTTTAGTCTAGAGGATCATTGGATGTTGGTCTAGAGGTTCATTAGATGTCCGTCCTTAACCAAGTGTACAAACGGTGACGATTTGTAGGATCGTCAGGACATACGGAACATACGAGTCTCGAGTCCCGGGAATTGGTGAACGAGGGTGAATATGTGTATTTTCATGTGTTATGTGTTTACAATCATTATGTGACTTGTCGGTATGTGAATATGTGTTAACATATGTTAATACGGGGTTTAACGCACAAAACGCAAGAAACCAGCCCCTATAGGCGATTAGGCAAGCCTAATCGCCCATAAGGGAGGCGAGTAGGCATCATGTGGGGCGATTAGGGGAGTGATCGCATGACTGTTCATGCGATTAGGCCCCAATCGCATGAACTTACATGCGATTAGGCTTCCTGATCGCGTGTAAAGCTGCATAATCGCATGTTACGTGCTGGACGACTAAAAACGACTATAAATACCATACTTGACCTCATAAACTTCATTATACAAACTCTAGTCGTCCCATAACCTGCCCCAACACACACACAACCTCTGGAACGCGATTTTTGATCAAAACACAAGGATTCAAGCATAATCCTTCATTCTTTCACAATTCTAAGGTTTGGTTTCCATCCATGAATCTTTATAAACGTTTTTAATCAATCCCTAATGGTCCAGACCTGTTCTAAAACGAATAAGCTTTCTGAAAATCGTTAATAAGGGTTGTTAATCGGATTCTAACTAGTATACATGTGTTATAGGTGTTTATGATTAGAAAGCTAGGGTTTTTATGATTCATAATGATGGATTAACATGTTACTAGGTTAAATCAGAATAATATTAATGTTATGATGATAATATCTGAGTAATTGATTATTAGGGTTATTGTTATGCATGTTAGTATGATGATTGCATGCTATGTGAATGGTGTTTGGATTACGTGATTGCATGCAGGGCTGATAATACGAGGCAAAACGAAGGGTTTTGGTTGAAACATGTTTAGGATGGTGTTTGGGATGATATTGGGTAGTTACACACGTTCTGGATCTGATTTGGAGCGTTAAACGCGCGAAAAACCGGAACAGCAAGGTTACAGGCGATTAGGATTGCTAATCGCCAGTTTTTCATGCGATTAGGCCCTAATCGCATGAACTTATATGCAATCAGCCCTAATCGCATGAACTTATATGCAATCAGCCCTAATCGCATGAACTTATATGCAATCAGCCCTAATCGCATGAACTTATATGCAATCAACCCTGATTGCTAGTTTTTATATGTAATCAGCCCTGATTGCTAGTTTTTATATGCAATCAGCCCTGATTGCTAGTTTTTATATGCAATCAGCCCTGGTTGCTAGTTTTTTATATGCAATCAGTCCTAAATGATAGTTTACTTTTCCTAATCGCGTGTACTGCTGCTGTAAGTGTAAATTAGCATTCCGAGATCCGATTTGACATGTAGTAACATGCTAGGAACCTCGTAACATATATAATAACTTGGTAACATATGTTTGGATGTAATTCGGTGATACGTGAACTATGTGCTATAACTTGTTGTGCGTTAACGTATGTTAAGTGTGATTGCATGATTGTCTGTTTGAGAGCGTAAACATAACACGGGGAGTCTCGGGTCACCAATGGGATGTCGAGTCTTGTACTTTGGGTCAGTTAAACAGTCACGGTGTTTTCAAACGAACTTGGTTATGGTCTGGACATCTAGGGACTAATTAACCTGCGGGTTATTAGTCTAAGTACTTGTAACTGTCATATGTTAGGTCGCCGCTTTACGGGACTAGCATAGCAGCTGAGTTTACTCGGGTTAAGGAGTAACGCAACTTAAGGTGAGTTTACGGCCCCTCTTTTAAACTGGTTTCATACTTTTCGGGGGAGAAAACATGTGTTAAAACGATTATTTGGTAACTACTGTCATACTATGGGTTTCTATTGTGTACTACACGATCTTTGGAAGTCCCGGGGGGAACCATGAATGTGCGGGTTTGCACAACGGGGAAATGTGAATAGCGCTATTGGGAGTGACCAACCCCGCTCGTCGGCTTGGAGGGCCGGGCGAGTGCATATTGTCTCAAACAGGAACAACAGGAACAACTGGTACTTTTCGGGCACAACATCTGGTATTCGAGTTAGTAATGGTTTTCCAATCGTGGTAGTAACAAAACGTACGCCTAGCTAGCGTATACTGGTTTTCGATTTGTTATAGTATGGACAGGTGGACTTGGTACTTGGATTACAAAACCTGTAACTCACCAGCATTTTTGTGCTGACGTAAACTTTTACATGTTTTCTCAGGTCGCTAAGGTAGCACGACTGGACTAGGGCGCACGCGTCTGCACGGCGTCTAACTAGGGTTGCATGGTCTTATAAACGTTGAACTATTGTTTCACTGTTGAGATACTGTTTTGAATAAGCTTCCGCTGTAAACGGGATTTTAAACTATGTTTTGAAATTGCATTTATATTCATTTAGACTTGTTTATTGTGATCGTTGGTTTGGATCCTGGTTTGTCATGCGCCTCGCGGTAAAACTCCGCAAGTGGATTTTGAGGGTGTGACAGATTGGTATCAGAGCCAATGGTTATAGTGAACTAGGACTGCATGTAGAGTCTAGTCTATAGCCGAGTCGCACAAACTAGACGATCACATGGTACTAAACATTAAGGTGGTTTACGTATGGTCTTGTCGGGGTGTCTCTAAATCGTTGGTCTTTCTACGTTACATCATGCGTTCTATCTTAGGTTGGGTTACTTACTTTCTAGGCAGTGTAGTATATTGGGGTAACTCGTATACTCTTGAGATTTGTCCAAGGCTCGGACATCTCCCTTTCGTACTCCAATAGAAACACTTGCCATAAACTACCGTAGTATTACGGTGTGTAGTTAAGAGTCTATGTTCGGTGATTCGAACTTTGAACTAGGAGAACACTTGGAGGACCATGTAGAGCGGTTTATCATTTTGGGTGCACACAAAATCATAAACCGAAATGCATGGAAGCCCTAGTGAGCTCTGGGTTTGAGGGGATAGTCCTGGATTGGATCTAGCTTTGATCTTGTGAACATTAGTGGTTATCTTTAACTGCGAAACTAAATTTTCTCGTTCTTTCTGCCAGAATCATGTCTGGAGTACGAGGAGGACGAGGAGGTGGTCGCAATGGTGGACGTGGTGGTGGTCGCGGTGGTGCTGGTGGTCGTGGTGGAGGTATTAACCTATCGCAGGCTGATCTGAACAACTTGCTCCAAGCTGCCTTTCAGCTAGGGCACAACGGTGGTGGTAAGTTGATTTATCCATTTTCTTTGCCTCATAGGTGAACCTTGTTTACATTCTTCGTGGTTTCTTATACGTTTCGTTTCAGGTGGTCCTGTTAACCCACCCCCACCCATGTGCACCTACAAGATGTTCCGGGACTGTAAACTCCAGGAATTCTCTGGCACTGAGGGTGCGGTGAGCTTGCTTAGGTGGCTGGAGAAAGTGGAGTCAGTATTTCTGATGTGTAACTGTCTCCCAGAAGATCGGGTTAAGTATGCTGCTGCGTTATTCCAGGATGTGGCATTGACTTGGTGGAATGGAATCACCCAGAATATGGGTATTGGGGAGGCATATGCTATGCCATGGGAGAATTTTGTGCAGTTGCTGAAGCGTGAGTATTGTCCGAGAGAAGAGGTACAGAAGCTGGAGCACGAGGTGTGGAACCTCAAGATGACTGGGTCGGAAATTGAGAAGTATACTGTGAGGCGGAATGAGTTGGCAGTGCTGTGTCCCGATCTGCATGTGCCAGAATACCGTAGGATTGAACACTATGTCTCGGGGTTAGTACCGGAAATTGCAGGATTAGTGGCTGCGGGAAATCATCCTTCATACGCAGAGGTGGTTCGATCGGCTCATAGGATGACCAACTTAAAGGTGAATGAGGGTATTTTGCCTGCGAAGGGTTCGACTGTTAAGGCCCCAGAGAACAACAAGCGCAAGTGGGAAAATGACGGGAAGGGATCTGGGCCAGCACAGCAAAATAAGAGGTTCGACAATGGGGGTTCTTCTTCTTCTTCGGGTAACAAGCAGGGTGGTTATGCAGGGAAACTGCCCAAATGTAACAAGTGTGGACGTCATCATCAAGGGAACTGCGACAGTAACCGTTGTCACCGCTGCCAGCGAACTGGACATTATGCTAAAGATTGTCGGGCTACACTTCCATCGACCCAGGCCCCGACTACTAACTCAGCTCCGACTACTCAGGGTACTACAGGAAAACAAGGATGCTACAACTGTGGTGACACTGGGCATTACAAGAAGGATTGTCCAAAACTGAAGCAGGGTGGAAACAACGGTAATGGGAACAACGGGGGCAGCGGCAGAAATGCACGTGCCTTCGTCATTGGAGCCGCTGAGGCTAGTGTTGATGCGTTTTGCGACTAAGGATTGGATAAATATAATTAACATGTGTTAGTGATTGGCCGAAGGTAAACATTATGGGCGAATGTAGATTATAGTGGGCGAAGGTAGATGGACAACGGGCGAAGGAAGACTGAAACTGACATGAAGACACATTCGACCACTAGAAGTGGGCGAATGTGGAAAATGTCCACGTTCGACCAGTGAAAAGGGGCGAACGTGCAGTGTCTATAAATAGGTTTTGTGATTTTGATTATGTAATAGAGTTGTCAGTTGTGTCTGTGTTCAGGTCAGGTTCAGAGGTTGTTTTGAGATATTGTGTGTGTGTTCTAGATTAACGTAAAACTGATTGTAAAAGCTTATTTGAAAGAAGTTAATCTATGAAATGATGTTGAAAATGATCTTGATTGCGTTTTGATTTGTGTTTTATCAATTTGTTCAGAACTAGGGTTTCCGCACCTGGTTTTGTGACTTGTATGATCATATAATCCTCTTTAGCTAAAATCTTTCGCTCACAAAGTGGTATCAGAGCCTAGAGGATCATACAATAACAAATTTGATAAAATCAGAGCTGATTTGGACATGTTTTTGACCTAAATACATCTGTTTTTACATAAACATTGTTTTTAAGTGTTTTTGATCGATTTAAAGGTGAATTTGTGGTCGAATTCAAGTTTTCCAAGATTTAAAGTTGCTCCAAATCTATTCCGAAACATAACCTGATTGAGATCATTCAAATCCATGAACTTTTGAAAATCTGAGATCAGAATAACCGTTTTTCAAACAATAACCGTTGTTCAAAAGTGAGATCTGTTCAGAGTGGGCGAACCTGGAACCTGATTTGAGTTTAGTGGTCGAACGTGTTGAAAAGTGGGCGAACCTGAGTAGTTAATGGTCGAACCTGAAATTTCTTGTTGAATTTTTCACTTTCGGGTACAGATTTTCACCTTCGACCAGTTTATTTTGGGCGAAAGTGGAAAGTTTGTTATTCTGTTTATACATTCTGTTGATATCTACGTTCGGGTATTACTGTTTGGGCGAACATAGAATCAGAAGGGTCGAGAGTAATAAAGTTTGGACGAACCTAGATCAGTTTGGACGAACCTAGGATTTTGTTGAAAATTTGTCTAAGTGTTGAGATTTTTTAGTTTGTGATCATGTGGCGTTTTCAAACTACTCCGGGATCAGCAACAACACAACCACAACAGCAAACGATGGACCCATGGACAGTGGCAGCGCAAAAGACGAATACACAGTCTTCACAACCACTTAACTACATGGCAACGACGAGCACGATGCCTCAAAGTGTAGCACATCCGGCACTGTAATCTGATTACTGGGGAGTAGCAGCAGCGGCAGTAAATACTCAAACCACTAATGCTATTTCTACTTTGATTAAGGATTTGTCTACAGGTAGTGGAACTCGGCCACCGAAGCTCATGGAAATGCAAGAGTATAATCAGTGGCATACCATGTTCAAGATCCATTTGGAAGGCATGGGAGTGGAAGGAGCAGAGGCATGGAGCATGATTGTTAAAGGTTACACAGCACCGATTTTGGAGAATACAGGTGAAATGATTCCTTTGGAAAGCTTAACTGAGGACGAGAAGAAGAAATATGTGGTGGAGAAGAAGGCTTTTTCCCAATTGACACAGGCAATCACAAGTGACCTGTTACATCAGTTTGGGACATGTACTACATCAAAGCAGCTTTGGGATAAGCTTAAGAGGAAGCATGATGGTAATGAGAAGACTAGGAGCCTGAGAATGGAAGAATTGGTCAAAGAGTTTGAGAATTTTTCTTTTATTAATAATGAAACTCTAAAAGAACTAACTCCTAGATATATGCATTTGTTGTCTGAATTGTCTAGTTATGGTGTACAGATTCCAATGACTAAGCAGGTGGATAAGTTTGCAGATGCTTTACCACCACAATGGGATCAGCATGTGGAAGTTCTCAGAGAGAAGGATGCTTATCAATTCTGGACTATTTCAGAGTTTATCGAAAAGCTGGAGAACAAAGAGTTGGAGGATAGGAGGAAAGCTAGAAGGTCACAGATTCCTCAGAATCCCAGTTTGTATTTTGGAGGCACTTCAGTTCCAGTTGGTAACTCGAGCTCAGGAAGCATTGCACCACATGTTGCATGTATTTCCAATGTCATGGAATCATCAAAACCAACCACCAACTACTTGACACAAACATCATCCTACTCACAACCATCATACACACCACCACAATACAATTCCTACATTTCACCACTCTCCCCAATGCAACAAGCAGGTTTTTACACCGCTAACCAAACACAACAACCAATAAACCAAGTTACTCAACCTAATCAACAACCGATGGTTTTGGATACATCTAACTTGGGAAATGTGACTGCGGAGGTTGCTCAGCAACACATTGCATTAGTCTCAGCAATGGTTTCATCCTACAATGGGTTAGTTGCTAGTCAGATTGGGAACAACAACTTAACCAACGAAGACTATGCACAGATAGACAAGGAAGAGATGGAACTCATTGACATTCAATGGGCTTTTGCGAGTATCATGAGAAGAGCAACAGAGTTCATTGAGAAAACTGGAAGGACTGATTTGGCAACTTCTCCCAACACAACCTATGGATTCAACAAGGAGAAGGTTACGTGTTTTAATTGTGGAGAAAAAGGACACTTTAAAAGGGAATTCACCCAGCCACCTAAACAAGGTAATCGAAACCCTTTCAATGCAAATTACCAGAACCGTCAACAACAGAACCAAGTTTCTTACCAAAATAACAACAACTACCAAAACCGAAACTTTAACAACCAAAACAGACAACCAAACACTCAAAACCAGATTCAAAACCAATCTCCTAACAACACAAACCGAACAGTTGTACCTATCACTACACCTAATGAGACTCAACAGAATGCGAGTCAGAACCAAGCTTTGGTGACTCAACAGGATGAAAGGTTTGATTGGTCGGGTATGCAAATAGGAGTTGAGGAAGTGACTACTGGTGGGAATGTGGCATGTGTTGCTTATCAGGTTGATATGGAAGAGTCGGTGGCAGTTGATGAGAAGAAAGAAACTGAGGAGTGTGAAAGTGATGATTCTGAGACTGAGATGGAAGTGAAGAATGAACCTGTTGAGGTTAAGGCTGAGGAAACTAGTTCTGGAATGGTGATTGATTCTGTTACTGATGTTCCTGAAGAGTGTAGATCAGTTTATTCAGATTCTGAGAGCGAATCAGACACAGAGGCAAGTGTTGATTCTTTAGATGATGATATTGATCAGTTGCTGGCAGAAGCTGACTTTTTGATGACGAGGAAGTCGTGCATTGCTGATGATGCTTTCACCAAGATTGACTACTCCAAGTTTTTCACTGGAAAGGAAGCTCATTTCGCGTTGATGGCCATGACTGAACCGCCAAAACCTATAAGTTCTGAATCTAGCACTGATGTTATGAGTGATAAATATTGTGGAACATGTGATAGATTGACTGAGGAGAATAAACAACTCCGAATTTCACGTGATAGTGCGATCTTAAACAGTCAATCTACTCGCAAAGAGTTGAATGCTTTCAACAAAGTATTAGATGGCTATAAAAAGGACATTTCCGACTTGAAAAACACTTTGTCATTGAAACAATTGGCAATAAACAACTATATCAATGAAATTGAAAACACCAAGTTGGAAATGGCAGCCATAAAATGCTTTGCTGAAAAGGTTAACAAAAAGTTGGAAAGTTATAAGAATGTTGCTTATGTGGTAGACCATATCATTGATGATAACACCACCAATTACAAGTCTGTACCATCTCCGGTTCTTTTTGAAAATCATAACTATCATCAAGTTATACCGGAGAGCTCGGTAAAATCAGACTCATCATCAGAAATGGAATCTAATACCTCGAGTATTGGTGATCCTTATTCCGATGTGAGACCGATTTTGGGCTTGAATGATGAGGGTGTTTATGCTGAAAGTGTGAATTCAGACTCAGAAAATGATGATATTGGTAGTGATCAAACTGTTAATGTATGTGAGATTCCAAAAGAAAATCACATCATTACTACTGAACCAGTGTCACCATCTGATCATGTTCATCCGATGGCAAATGCTAATCGTGATAAAAAGTCTGAAAAGAATGATGTTAAGAAAGATAATGGTGTTAAAAATGTTGTTAAAGAGAATGAGTTGAATGAACCAAGTGACAAACCTGTCAAGGTGTTTTATCGGATGGAAGGATCCGATAAGATCATTTCTGATGAGGAATTTCCAATAAAAAACGTTAACTATTCTAAACTTGACAAAATTTGGCAAGAAAGCACTATTTGGTTTCCAAAACATGAGAGAACCAACAAAATTCCACCAGAAATCTTAAAGAAATTGTTTTCGGATGTTCCTCAAGAACCAAAGGTCCATGTCACCGAGTTCATTCGACCAAATGATAAAGCAAATGGTTTTCATGAGCCCTCCTTCTCGAAAGGACCACTTCCTGAGAGTTTGAGGAATCAACAGTATAATGATCAATTTCCTGTTAGATCATTTGCTCCACCAAATGCTCATTATGTTTTTGAAGAATATCGAAAATGCTTTAAATGTGGAGAACGTGGGCATTTACTTGCTCAGTGTCCATATGTAAGGCATAAAAGACATGAGGTTGAAGTTAGAAATTCCATGAGAAAGCCGATTGATCATTATATTCCACCACATAGACGGGTTGTTCCTCAACAACAACAGTTTTATAATCAAAACAATTTTCAAATGAGGAACAATCGTCCATTTCAATATGATCAAAGAAATCGGATTGCTATGGAACAATCTTGGAGAAAGCCTGTGGTGAACACAACAGTTGATAGACAAAAGGTTCCACAAAAACCAATTGTCAAATCAAATGTTGGACCTAAGTCTGTTAACTCAGATAAGGTTGCCAAGAAAGTTACTTTTGGTAACAATGTTCAGAAACCATTTGAGAAACCAAAATCTCAAATTCGTATTCTTAAAAGGTCTGAACAATCTTGGTCACCAAATGGTACTCAAGGAGCTTCTACTTCGAAGGTAAGTGAGAAAAATGAAAGTGTTTTGAACAATCAGAAAAAGATTGATCCAAAACAGAAAGTTGTTGAAAAAGTTAATGAGGATGTTTCTTTGAAAACCAATGTTCAAAGGCCCAAGACTCAGGCTTGGGTCCCCCGAAAGAACTAAATATTTACTTTTTGTGTGCAGGGAGCTTCAGTTGGCCCTATTAGCAGTCTATGGATTGTTGATAGTGGAGCTTCAGGCCACATGACGGGGGATCTCGCATTGCTGTTTGATGTGAAAAACATTAATGGAGGTTATGTAGCTTTCGCGGGTAATAAAGGAGGATATATCACGATGGAAGGAAGCGTGAGTAATGGGATTGTGACTTTCGAGCGGATTTCTTATGTCAAGCAGATAGACTATAATCTGTTGAGTGTCAGTCAAATATGCGATAAACAATTTTCTGTGCATTTTGATGACAAATCCTGTTATATTCTCAAACCGGGCTTCAAAATTCCAAAGGAGTGGGTAATGTTGATGGCACCTCGAGTCAACAATCTTTATATTCTTGATATGTCCAAGGCGATGACATCACAGGGGCAAATAACATGCTTTCTATCCAAGGCGACCGAAAAAGAATCGATAATGTGGCACCGCAGAATGGGGCACATTCATCTGAGGAAAATGAATCAATTCGTGAGAAATGGACTTGTCGATGGAGTAAACGTGAAACATTTCCATCTGAACGACAAGTGTGTAAGCTGTATGAAAGGAAAACAACACAAACAGTCCCATAAAGTGAAGAAAGTTAACTCTGTTGAGATGCCGCTTGAGCGATTGCACATGGACCTTTTCGGACCAGTCAAGCGCAAAAGTCATCTTGGAGAGCTTTATTGTTTAGTTGTCACTGATGACTATTCAAGATTTTCATGGGTGATGTGTTTGAAGAACAAAAGCGACACCTTTACCAACCTACAAGTTCTGTTCACTCGATTGGAGAATATCTACAATTTGAAGATAAAAAGAATCAGGAGTGACAACGGGACGGAGTTCAAAAACGCTAAGATGGATGAACTTTGTGAAAGCAAAGGGATACATCATGAATATTCGGCTGCGTATACCCCGCAACAGAACGGTGTTGCTGAAAGAAAGAATAGGACTCTAATTGAGGCGGCTAGAACAATGCTCGCTGACTCAAATCTTCCGGTAATGTTCTGGAATGAGGCGATTTATGCAGCAAATTATACATTAAATCGGGTTATAACAGTGAAGAAGTTTGGAAAAACATCTTATGAACTGTTACACCGACGAAAGCCCAACTTAGAGTATCTAGAACCTTTCGGGGCGCCATGCACGATGTTGAATCCAGGTGAGAAGTTTAGTCCTAAAGCTGAGGAGGGATATTTTGTTGGATATGCAACCCCGCTCAAACGGGTATTCAACAAGCGAACTCGTCAAGTGGAGGATTGGGCTAACGTGGAAGTTCAACGATACACTCAAAATTTGCAAGGCACGGGCCCTGATTGGATGTTTGATTACAAAGATTTCTTTGAATCATTCAACCTAGATAGCTTGGTTGAAGAAGCTGTTATCAGATTACTTTACGAGTGTGAAAACGCGGCAACTTCACCGTTGATGCGTCCAATCACCGTGAACCCCCCACCAGCTTCTAATGATACCAGTGCTCCTATACAAGAGGAAGAGATGTTTCAAGAAGCTTCAACTTCATTAGACACTTCAGAATCTGAAGACGAACAATTTGAAGAAGCAGTTCTTGAACATGCAGAAGAATTAGAGGAGCAATCTGTGAACCCAACTCCAAATCAAGATTTTGCTTCATCATCAAACACGGGTCATGATCAGGATGCTGTAGAAAACTTGACTGCTCAGACGGGAGTGATTGTACCTGTTAATCCGGAATCTCGGATTCATCGTATTCACCCGCTGGAGCAAGTTATCGGTGATCCTGGAAGTGGTGTTATGACCAGAGGGCAGCTAAAAAGCGTTAACTCGCCAGAGAGTTTTGGTGCTTTAGCATTGTATGCCAAAATTCAGAAATCTGGTAGTCAAAATGATTGGTCGTTTGCATGTTATGTGTCGCAGGTAGAGCCAAGGACATACAAAGACGCTTTGAATGAAGATGCCTGGGTTGAGGCAATGCAGGAGGAGTTATTGCAATTCCAGAAATTGGGAGTCTGGACGCTCACAGATTTGCCGCCGGGAAGGAAGAAAATAGGCACTAAGTGGGTGTTTAAGTGCAAAAAGGATGTTAGTCGACTGCTAGATGTAGTGCCCGTACCATTAGAGACCAATTATATTATTGAGTTGGCTGACGGTAAAAAGATTGAAGCTACTAGTATCCTTCGGGAGTGTCAACTAGAGTTATCGGGTTTATCGTTCCCCATCGACCTTATGCCGGTACCTTTGGGTAGTTTTGACGTTGTGGTAGGAATGGATTGGTTATCTTTGTATCGCGCAGAGATTGTCTGTTACGATAAGGTTATTCGGATTCCTCTCCCTGATGGAGAATTTCTTTCTGTGTATGGTATCAAGAGTGGTGTTCCACTAAACATCATCTCTAGCATGAAAGCCCTTAAGTGTCTTCGAAAGGGTTATCCAGCCGTTTTGGCGCTTTTATCTGTTTCCTCTAGTGATGAGAAGAAGATCGACGATATTCCGGTTGTACGCGAGTTTCCTGATGTTTTTCCCGATGATTTATCTGGCCTTCCTCCTCATCGTCAAGTCGAGTTCGGTATTGATCTTGTACCAGGGGCTGCTCCTATTGCTCGGGCCCCCTATCGTCTTGTACCTCCCGAGATGCAGGAATTGTCTAGTCAGTTACAGGAACTCTTGGACAAGGGTTTCATCAGGCCAAGTTCTTCCCCTTGGGGAGCCCCGATTCTATTTGTTAAGAAGAAGGATGGAAGTTTCCGATTGTGTGTGGACTACAGAGAACTGAACAAATTGACCGTCAAGAACCGTTATCCTCTTCCACGTATTGATGATCTATTTGACCAGCTTCAGGGTTCTAGTTATTATTCCAAGATCGACTTGAGGTCCGGTTATCACCAACTGCGCGTCAGGGAGGCTGACGTTGCAAAGACTGCCTTTCGAACACGTTATGGCCATTTCGAATTCTTGGTCATGCCTTTCGGTCTCACGAACGCACCGGCGGTTTTCATGGACTTGATGAACCGCGTCTGTAAACCATATCTGGACAAGTTCGTCATTATGTTTATTGATGACATTCTGATCTACTCTAAGAACAAGACCGAACACGAGGAACACCTGCGTTTGGTTTTGGAACTCTTGCGACGAGAACAACTTTACGCTAAGTTCTCAAAGTGTGACTTTTGGTTACGCGAAGTTCAATTCCTAGGACATGTGGTTAATGAACTAGGGATTCATGTCGATCCAGCTAAGATCGAAGCGATCAAGGACTGGGGAGCACCTAAGACGCCAACTGAGGTGCGGCAATTCCTAGGCCTTGCGGGCTACTATCGTCGTTTCATTCAGGGGTTCTCGAAGATTGCTCAACCCCTCACCACTCTCACTCAGAAGGATAGGAAATTCAACTGGGGTGAATCACAAGAGTCAGCGTTTGAAGAACTGAAGTCCAAACTGTGTTCTGCTCCTATTTTGTCCTTACCTGAAGTCCCTGATGATTTCGTTGTTTACTGTGATGCTTCTATTCATGGTCTCGGTTGCGTGTTGATGCAACGCGAGAAGGTAATTGCGTATGCTTCTCGTCAACTCAAGGTGCACGAGAAGAACTACACCACTCATGACTTGGAGTTGGGTGCAGTGGTTTTCGCGTTGAAAATTTGGAGACATTACTTGTACGGTACCAAATGCACCATCTACACCGATCACAAGAGTCTCCAACATATTTTCGACCAACAACACTTGAACATACGGCAGCGTCGTTGGATTGAACTCTTGAATGACTATGATTGTGCTATTAAGTACCATCCTGGCAAGGCGAATGTTGTAGCAGACGCCTTGAGCAGGAAGGAATCGACTAAACCTCGTCGCGTTCGGGCATTGCAGCTCACCATTCATTCATCCCTACCTGATCAACTCCGTTCTGCCCAGTTAGAAGCTTTGAAGGAGGAAAACCTTAAAGCTGAGACTATGCACGGTGCCGACAAGCACCTCGAGAGAAGGCCTGATGGCCTGCACTACTTCGCAGAACGCATATGGGTTCCTTTATTCGGGGGACTATGGGAGCTTGTCCTTGATGAGGCTCATAAGTCCCGGTATTCTATTCATCCTGGTTCGGATAAGATGTACCAAGATCTGAAGGTGCTTTACTGGTGGCCAAACATGAGGTCGGATATAGCCTCATACGTGAGCAAATGCTTGACCTGTGCTAAGGTCAAGGTGGAATACCAGAAACCGTCGGGTCTCTTACAACAACCTGAAATTCCGGAATGGAAATGGGAACGGATTGCTATGGATTTTGTCACACAACTTCCTAAATCACCAAGCGGGAATGACAAGATATGGGTGATTGTCGATCGGTTGACGAAATCAGCTCATTTTCTTGCTATTAAGGAGACCGACACCATGGATCGTTTGGCTCGTCTTTATTTGAAGGAAGTTGTCTCTAAGCACGGGGTGCCAGTTTCTATTATCTCGGATCGTGACTCCCATTTTACTTCTCACTTCTGGAAGTCTTTGCACAAGGCTTTGGGTACCCAACTAGACATGAGTACGGCTTATCATCCACAGACTGACGGTCAGAGTGAGCGCACAATTCAAACTTTAGAAGACATGCTGCGGGCATGTGTGATCGATTTTGGCAAGGGTTGGGAAGCTCATCTACCGTTAGTAGAATTCTCGTACAATAACAGTTATCACACGAGCATCAAGGCGGCTCCGTTCGAGGCACTATACGGACGGAAATGCCGTTCTCTTTGTTGGGCTGAAGTGGGTGAGAGTCAACTCACTGGGCCTGAACTAGTGTACGAAACTTCGGAAAAGATCGTACAGATTCGTAACCGGTTGGCAGCGGCACGGGACCGGCAAAAGAGTTATGCCGATCAGCGTCGCAAACCATTGGAATTCCAAGTCAATGACAAAGTACTTCTAAAAGTCTCACCGTGGAAGGGCGTCATACGCTTTGGAAAGCGTGGCAAACTCAATCCGCGGTATGTCGGCCCATTTACGGTCCTGGAATGGATTGGGCCGGTGGCATATCGTCTTGATTTACCGACGGAGCTCGGTAACGTACATAACGTCTTCCATGTGTCAAACTTGAAGAAGTGTCTGGCTGACGAGTCTCTCATCGTTCCACTAGAAGAGATCAAGGTTGATGATCGTCTTCGGATTGTGGAAGAACCTGTGGAGATCCTTGATTACAAGATTCGTAGCCTACGTCACAGCAAGATTCGTATCGTTAAGGTTCGGTGGAACTCGAACCGGGGACCGGAGTATACGTGGGAACGGGAGGATCAGATGAAGTCTAAATATCCTCACCTCTTTCCTAAGGAAGCGTTCGAGTCGAGATATGTCTCTTCTGCATCTAAATATCCTCACCTTTTAACGTGGGGATGATGTGACAACTCGGGTAAATCTCTCTTTTGGTTCCTATCTTTTGTTTATTTCCTTCGTTATTTCTTGTGTTCTTTTGGTACTTGTGCAATTTTCGGGACGAAAATTCTTTTAACGTGGGGATGATGTGACACCCGGCAAATTATGGTTAACAACGTTGTCTAGATGAAAGTCTACCTTAGCGAGTCACGCGTATATTGTACTTAACTGGGTTAGTTAAGTCGGGTTATGGTTCGGGAACTATCGGTTTAGTCTAGAGGATCATTGGATGTTGGTCTAGAGGTTCATTAGATGTCCGTCCTTAACCAAGTGTACAAACGGTGACGATTTGTAGGATCGTCAGGACATACGGAACATACGAGTCTCGAGTCCCGGGAATTGGTGAACGAGGGTGAATATGTGTATTTTCATGTGTTATGTGTTTACAATCATTATGTGACTTGTCGGTATGTGAATATGTGTTAACATATGTTAAAACGGGGTTTAACGCACAAAACGCAAGAAACCAGCCCCTATAGGCGATTAGGCAAGCCTAATCGCCCATAAGGGAGGCGAGTAGGCATCATGTGGGGCGATTAGGGGACTGATCGCATGACTGTTCATGCGATTAGGCCCCAATCGCATGAACTTACATGCGATTAGGCTTCCTGATCGCGTGTAAAGCTGCATAATCGCATGTTACGTGCTGGACGACTAA
The DNA here is from genome assembly GCA_028751855.1 of Ambrosia trifida. Classification (NCBI taxonomy): domain Eukaryota; kingdom Viridiplantae; phylum Streptophyta; class Magnoliopsida; order Asterales; family Asteraceae; genus Ambrosia; species Ambrosia trifida. The sequence goes on along the minus strand of CM054123.1, from coordinate 167,386,234 downwards.
AAACGACTATAAACACCATACTTGACCTCATAAACTTCATTATACAAACCCTAGTCGTCCCATAACCTGCCCCAACACACACACAACCTCTGGAACGCGATTTTTGATCAAAACACAAGGATTCAAGCATAATCCTTCATTCTTTCACAATTCTATGGTTTGGTTTCCATCCATGAATCTTTATAAACGTTTTTAATCAATCCCTAATGGTCCAGACCTGTTCTAAAACGAAAAAGCTTTCTGAAAATCGTTAATAAGGGTTGTTAATCGGATTCTAACTAGTATACATGTGTTATGGGTGTTTATGATTAGAAAGCTAGGGTTTTTATGATTCATAATGATGGATTAACATGTTACTAGGTTAAATCAGAATAATATTAATGTTATGATGATAATATCTGAGTAATTGATTATTAGGGTTATTGTTATGCATGTTAGTATGATGATTGCATGCTATGTGAATGGTGTTTGGATTACGTGATTGCATGCAGGGCTGATAATACGAGGCAAAACGAAGGGTTTTGGTTGAAACATGTTTAGGATGGTGTTTGGGATGATATTGGGTAGTTACACACGTTCTGGATCTGATTTGGAGCGTTAAACGCGCGAAAAACCGGAACAGCAAGGTTACAGGCGATTAGGATTGCTAATCGCCAGTTTTTCATGCGATTAGGCCCTAATCGCATGAACTTATATGCAATCAGCCCTAATCGCATGAACTTATATGCAATCAACCCTAATCGCATGAACTTATATGCAATCAGCCCTAATCGCATGAACTTATATGCAATCAGCCCTGATTGCTAGTTTTTATATGCAATCAGCCCTGATTGCTAGTTTTTATATGCAATCAGCCCTGATTGCTAGTTTTTATATGCAATCAGCCCTGGTTGCTAGTTTTTTATATGCAATCAGTCCTAAATGCTAGTTTACTTTTCCTAATCGCGTGTACTGCTGCTGTAAGTGTAAATTAGCATTCCGAGATCCGATTTGACATGTAGTAACATGCTAGGAACCTCGTAACATATATAATAACTTGGTAACATATGTTTGGATGTAATTCGGTGATACGTGAACTATGTGCTATAACTTGTTGTGCGTTAACGTATGTTAAGTGTGATTGCATGATTGTCTGTTTGAGAGCGTAAACATAACACGGGGAGTCTCGGGTCACCAATGGGATGTCGAGTCTTGTACTTTGGGTCAGTTAAACAGTCACGGTGTTTTCAAACGAACTTGGTTATGGTCTGGACATCTAGGGACTAATTAACCTGCGGGTTATTAGTCTAAGTACTTGTAACTGTCATATGTTAGGTCGCCGCTTTACGGGACTAGCATAGCAGCTGAGTTTACTCGGGTTAAGGAGTAACGCAACTTAAGGTGAGTTTACGGCCCCTCTTTTAAACTGGTTTCATACTTTTCGGGGGAGAAAACATGTGTTAAAACGATTATTTGGTAACTACTGTCATACTATGGGTTTCTATTGTGTACTACACGATCTTTGGAAGTCCCGGGGGGAACCATGAATGTGCGGGTTTGCACAACGGGGAAATGTGAATAGCGCTATTGGGAGTGACCAACCCCGCTCGTCGGCTTGGAGGGCCGGGCGAGTGCATATTGTCTCAAACAGGAACAACAGGAACAACTGGTACTTTTCGGGCACAACATCTGGTATTCGAGTTAGTAATGGTTTTCCAATCGTGGTAGTAACAAAACGTACGCCTAGCTAGCGTATACTGGTTTTCGATTTGTTATAGTATGGACAGGTGGACTTGGTACTTGGATTACAAAACCTGTAACTCACCAGCATTTTTGTGCTGACGTAAACTTTTACATGTTTTCTCAGGTCGCTAAGGTAGCACGACTGGACTAGGGCGCACGCGTCTGCACGGCGTCTAACTAGGGTTGCATGGTCTTATAAACGTTGAACTATTGTTTCACTGTTGAGATACTGTTTTGAATAAGCTTCCGCTGTAAACGGGATTTTAAACTATGTTTTGAAATTGCATTTATATTCATTTAGACTTGTTTATTGTGATCGTTGGTTTGGATCCTGGTTTGTCATGCGCCTCGCGGTAAAACTCCGCAAGTGGATTTTGAGGGTGTGACAGATTGGTATCAGAGCCAATGGTTATAGTGAACTAGGACTGCATGTAGAGTCTAGTCTATAGCCGAGTCGCACACACTAGACGATCACATGGTACTAAACATTAAGGTGGTTTACGTATGGTCTTGTCGGGGTGTCTCTAAATCGTTGGTCTTTCTACGTTACATCATCCGTTCTATCTTAGGTTGGGTTACTTACTTTCTAGGCAGTGTAGTATATTGGGGTAACTCGTATACTCTTGAGATTTGTCCAAGGCTCGGACATCTCCCTTTCGTACTCCAATAGAAACACTTGCCATAAACTACCGTAGTATTACGGTGTGTAGTTAAGAGTCTATGTTCGGTGATTCGAACTTTGAACTAGGAGAACACTTGGAGGACCATGTAGAGCGGTTTATCATTTTGGGTGCACACAAAATCATAAACCGAAATGCATGGAAGCCCTAGTGAGCTCTGGGTTTGAGGGGATAGTCCTGGATTGGATCTAGCTTTGATCTTGTGAACATTAGTGGTTATCTTTAACTGCGAAACTAAATTTTCTCGTTCTTTCTGCCAGAATCATGTCTGGAGTACGAGGAGGACGTGGAGGTGGTCGCAATGGTGGACGTGGTGGTGGTCGCGGTGGTGCTGGTGGTCGTGGTGGAGGTATTAACCTATCGCAGGCTGATCTGAAAAACTTGCTCCAAGCTGCCTTTCAGCTAGGGCACAACGGTGGTGGTAAGTTGATTTATCCATTTTCTTTGCCTCATTGGTGAACCTTGTTTACATTCTTCGTGGTTTCTTATACGTTTCGTTTCAGGTGGTCCTGTTAACCCACCCCCACCCATGTGCACCTACAAGATGTTCCGGGACTGTAAACTCCAGGAATTCTCTGGCACTGAGGGTGCGGTGAGCTTGCTTAGGTGGCTGGAGAAAGTGGAGTCAGTATTTCTGATGTGTAACTGTCTCCCAGAAGATCGGGTTAAGTATGCTGCTGCGTTATTCCAGGATGTGGCATTGACTTGGTGGAATGGAATCACCCAGAATATGGGTATTGGGGAGGCATATGCTATGCCATGGGAGAATTTTGTGCAGTTGCTGAAGCGTGAGTATTGTCCGAGAGAAGAGGTACAGAAGCTGGAGCACGAGGTGTGGAACCTCAAGATGACTGGGTCGGAAATTGAGAAGTATACTGTGAGGCGGAATGAGTTGGCAGTGCTGTGTCCCGATCTGCATGTGCCAGAATACCGTAGGATTGAACACTATGTCTCGGGGTTAGTACCGGAAATTGCAGGATTAGTGGCTGCGGGAAATCATCCTTCATACGCAGAGGTGGTTCGATCGGCTCATAGGATGACCAACTTAAAGGTGAATGAGGGTATTTTGCCTGCGAAGGGTTCGACTGTTAAGGCCCCAGAGAACAACAAGCGCAAGTGGGAAAATGACGGGAAGGGATCTGGGCCAGCACAGCAAAATAAGAGGTTCGACAATGGGGGTTCTTCTTCTTCTTCGGGTAACAAGCAGGGTGGTTATGCAGGGAAACTGCCCAAATGTAACAAGTGTGGACGTCATCATCAAGGGAACTGCGACAGTAACCGTTGTCACCGCTGCCAGCGAACTGGACATTATGCTAAAGATTGTCGGGCTACACTTCCATCGACCCAGGCCCCGACTACTAACTCAGCTCCGACTACTCAGGGGACTACAGGAAAACAAGGATGCTACAACTGTGGTGACACTGGGCATTACAAGAAGGATTGTCCAAAACTGAAGCAGGGTGGAAACAACGGTAATGGGAACAACGGGGGCGGCGGCAGAAATGCACGTGCCTTCGTCATTGGAGCCGCTGAGGCTAGTGTTGATGCGTTTTGCGACTAAGGATTGGATAAATATAATTAACATGTGTTAGTGATTGGCCGAAGGTAAACATTATGGGCGAATGTAGATTATAGTGGGCGAAGGTAGATGGACAACGGGCGAAGGAAGACTGAAACTGACATGAAGACACATTCGACCACTAGAAGTGGGCGAATGTGGAAAATGTCCACGTTCGACCAGTGAAAAGGGGCGAACGTGCAGTGTCTATAAATAGGTTTTGTGATTTTGATTATGTAATAGAGTTGTCAGTTGTGTCTGTGTTCAGGTCAGGTTCAGAGGTTGTTTTGAGATATTGTGTGTGTGTTCTAGATTAACGTAAAACTGATTGTAAAAGCTTATTTGAAAGAAGTTAATCTACGAAATGATGTTGAAAATGATCTTGATTGCGTTTTGATTTGTGTTTTATCAATTTGTTCAGAACTAGGGTTTCCGCACCTGGTTTTGTGACTTGTATGATCATATAATCCTCTTTAGCTAAAATCTTTCGCTCACAAAGTGGTATCAGAGCCTAGAGGATCATACAATAACAAATTTGATAAAATCAGAGCTGATTTGGACATGTTTTTGACCTAAATACATCTGTTTTTACATAAACATTGTTTTTAAGTGTTTTTGATCGATTTAAAGGTGAATTTGTGGTCGAATTCAAGTTTTCCAAGATTTAAAGTTGCTCCAAATCTATTCCGAAACATAACCTGATTGAGATCATTCAAATCCATGAACTTTTGAAAATCTGAGATCAGAATAACCGTTTTTCAAACAATAACCGTTGTTCAAAAGTGAGATCTGTTCAGAGTGGGCGAACCTGGAACCTGATTTGAGTTTAGTGGTCGAACGTGTTGAAAAGTGGGCGAACCTGAGTAGTTAGTGGTCGAACCTGAAATTTCTTGTTGAATTTTTCACTTTCGGGTACAGATTTTCACCTTCGACCAGTTTATTTTGGGCGAAAGTGGAAAGTTTGTTATTCTGTTTATACATTCTGTTGATATCTACGTTCGGGTATTACTGTTTGGGCGAACATAGAATCAGAAGGGTCGAGAGTAATAAAGTTTGGACGAACCTAGATCATTTTGGGCGAACCTAGTGTATTTCGGGCGAACCTAGGATTTTGTTGAAAATTTGTCTAAGTGTTGAGATTTTTTAGTTTGTGATCATGTGGCGTTTTCAAACTACTCCGGGATCAGCAACAACACAACCACAACAGCAAACGATGGACCCATGGACAGTGGCAGCGCAAAAGACGAATACACAGTCTTCACAACCACTTAACTACATGGCAACGACGAGCACGATGCCTCAAAGTGTAGCACATCCGGCACTGTAATCTGATTACTGGGGAGTAGCAGCAGCGGCAGTAAATACTCAAACCACTAATGCTATTTCTACTTTGATTAAGGATTTGTCTACAGGTAGTGGAACTCGGCCACCGAAGCTCATGGAAATGCAAGAGTATAATCAGTGGCATACCATGTTCAAGATCCATTTGGAAGGCATGGGAGTGGAAGGAGCAGAGGCATGGAGCATGATTGTTAAAGGTTACACAGCACCGATTTTGGAGAATACAGGTGAAATGATTCCTTTGGAAAGCTTAACTGAGGACGAGAAGAAGAAATATGTGGTGGAGAAGAAGGCTTTTTCCCAATTGACACAGGCAATCACAAGTGACCTGTTACATCAGTTTGGGACATGTACTACATCAAAGCAGCTTTGGGATAAGCTTAAGAGGAAGCATGATGGTAATGAGAAGACTAGGAGCCTGAGAATGGAAGAATTGGTCAAAGAGTTTGAGAATTTTTCTTTTATTAATAATGAAACTCTAAAAGAACTAACTCCTAGATATATGCATTTGTTGTCTGAATTGTCTAGTTATGGTGTACAGATTCCAATGACTAAGCAGGTGGATAAGTTTGCAGATGCTTTACCACCACAATGGGATCAGCATGTGGAAGTTCTCAGAGAGAAGGATGCTTATCAATTCTGGACTATTTCAGAGTTTATCGAAAAGCTGGAGAACAAAGAGTTGGAGGATAGGAGGAAAGCTAGAAGGTCACAGATTCCTCAGAATCCCAGTTTGTATTTTGGAGGCACTTCAGTTCCAGTTGGTAACTCGAGCTCAGGAAGCATTGCACCACATGTTGCATGTATTTCCAATGTCATGGAATCATCAAAACCAACCACCAACTACTTGACACAAACATCATCCTACTCACAACCATCATACACACCACCACAATACAATTCCTACATTTCACCACTCTCCCCAATGCAACAAGCAGGTTTTTACACCGCTAACCAAACACAACAACCAATAAACCAAGTTACTCAACCTAATCAACAACCGATGGTTTTGGATACATCTAACTTGGGAAATGTGACTGCGGAGGTTGCTCAGCAACACATTGCATTAGTCTCAGCAATGGTTTCATCCTACAATGGGTTAGTTGCTAGTCAGATTGGGAACAACAACTTAACCAACGAAGACTATGCACAGATAGACAAGGAAGAGATGGAACTCATTGACATTCAATGGGCTTTTGCGAGTATCATGAGAAGAGCAACAGAGTTCATTGAGAAAACTGGAAGGACTGATTTGGCAACTTCTCCCAACACAACCTATGGATTCAACAAGAAGAAGGTTACGTGTTTTAATTGTGGAGAAAAAGGACACTTTAAAAGGGAATTCACCCAGCCACCTAAACAAGGTAATCGAAACCCTTTCAATGCAAATTACCAGAACCGTCAACAACAGAACCAAGTTTCTTACCAAAATAACAACAACTACCAAAACCGAAACTTTAACAACCAAAACAGACAACCAAACACTCAAAACCAGATTCAAAACCAATCTCCTAACAACACAAACCGAACAGTTGTACCTATCACTACACCTAATGAGACTCAACAGAATGCGAGTCAGAACCAAGCTTTGGTGACTCAACAGGATGAAAGGTTTGATTGGTCGGGTATGCAAATAGGAGTTGAGGAAGTGACTACTGGTGGGAATGTGGCATGTGTTGCTTATCAGGTTGATATGGAAGAGTCGGTGGCAGTTGATGAGAAGAAAGAAACTGAGGAGTGTGAAAGTGATGATTCTGAGACTGAGATGGAAGTGAAGAATGAACCTGTTGAGGTTAAGGCTGAGGAAACTAGTTCTGGAATGGTGATTGATTCTGTTACTGATGTTCCTGAAGAGTGTAGATCAGTTTATTCAGATTCTGAGAGCGAATCAGACACAGAGGCAAGTGTTGATTCTTTAGATGATGATATTGATCAGTTGCTGGCAGAAGCTGACTTTTTGATGACGAGGAAGTCGTGCATTGCTGATGATGCTTTCACCAAGATTGACTACTCCAAGTTTTTCACTGGAAAGGAAGCTCATTTCGCGTTGATGGCCATGACTGAACCGCCAAAACCTGTAAGTTCTGAATCTAGCACTGATGTTATGAGTGATAAATATTGTGGAACATGTGATAGATTGACTGAGGAGAATAAACAACTCCGAATTTCACGTGATAGTGCGATCTTAAACAGTCAATCTACTCGCAAAGAGTTGAATGCTTTCAACAAAGTATTAGATGGCTATAAAAAGGACATTTCCGACTTGAAAAACACTTTGTCATTGAAACAATTGGCAATAAACAACTATATCAATGAAATTGAAAACACCAAGATGGAAATGGCAGCCATAAAATGCTTTGCTGAAAAGGTTAACAAAAAGTTGGAAAGTTATAAGAATGTTGCTTATGTGGTAGACCATATCATTGATGATAACACCACCAATTACAAGTCTGTACCATCTCCGGTTCTTTTTGAAAATCATAACTATCATCAAGTTATACCGGAGAGCTCGGTAAAATCAGACTCATCATCAGAAATGGAATCTAATACCTCGAGTATTGGTGATCCTTATTCCGATGTGAGACCGATTTTGGGCTTGAATGATGAGGGTGTTTATGCTGAAAGTGTGAATTCAGACTCAGAAAATGATGATATTGGTAGTGATCAAACTGTTAATGTATGTGAGATTCCAAAAGAAAATCACATCATTACTACTGAACCAGTGTCACCATCTGATCATGTTCATCCGATGGCAAATGCTAATCGTGATAAAAAGTCTGAAAAGAATGACGTTAAGAAAGATAATGGTGTTAAAAATGTTGTTAAAGAGAATGAGTTGAATGAACCAAGTGACAAACCTGTCAAGGTGTTTTATCGGATGGAAGGATCCGATAAGATCATTTCTGATGAGGAATTTCCAATAAAAAACGTTAACTATTCTAAACTTGACAAAATTTGGCAAGAAAGCACTATTTGGTTTCCAAAACATGAGAAAACCAACAAAATTCCACCAGAAATCTTAAAGAAATTGTTTTCGGATGTTCCTCAAGAACCAAAGGTCCATGTCACCAAGTTCATTCGACCAAATGATAAAGCAAATGGTTTTCATGAGCCCTCTTTCTCGAAAGGACCACTTCCTGAGAGTTTGAGGAATCAACAGTATAATGATCAATTTCCTGTTAGATCATTTGCTCCACCAAATGCTCATTATGTTTTTGAAGAATATCGAAAATGCTTTAAATGTGGAGAACGTGGGCATTTACTTGCTCAGTGTCCATATGTAAGGCATAAAAGACATGAGGTTGAAGTTAGAAATTCCATGAGAAAGCCGATTGATCATTATATTCCACCACATAGACGGGTTGTTCCTCAACAACAACAGTTTTATAATCAAAACAATTTTCAAATGAGGAACAATCGTCCATTTCAATATGATCAAAGAAATCGGATTGCTATGGAACAATCTTGGAGAAAGCCTGTGGTGAACACAACAGTTGATAGACAAAAGGTTCCACAAAAACCAATTGTCAAATCAAATGTTGGACCTAAGTCTGTTAACTCAGATAAGGTTGCCAAGAAAGTTACTTTTGGTAACAATGTTCAGAAACCATTTGAGAAACCAAAATCTCAAATTCGTATTCTTAAAAGGTCTGAACAATCTTGGTCACCAAATGGTACTCAAGGAGCTTCTACTTCGAAGGTAAGTGAGAAAAATGAAAGTGTTTTGAACAATCAGAAAAAGATTGATCCAAATCAGAAAGTTGTTGAAAAAGTTAATGAGGATGTTTCTTTGAAAACCAATGTTCAAAGGCCCAAGACTCAGGCTTGGGTCCCCCGAAAGAACTAAATATTTACTTTTTGTGTGCAGGGAGCTTCAGTTGGCCCTATTAGCAGTCTATGGATTGTTGATAGTGGAGCTTCAGGCCACATGACGGGGGATCTCGCATTGCTGTTTGATGTGAAAAACATTAATGGAGGTTATGTAGCTTTCGCGGGTAATAAAGGAGGATATATCACGATGGAAGGAAGCGTGAGTAATGGGATTGTGACTTTCGAGCGGATTTCTTATGTCAAGCAGATAGACTATAATCTGTTGAGTGTCAGTCAAATATGCGATAAACAATTTTCTGTGCATTTTGATGACAAATCCTGTTATATTCTCAAACCGGGCTTCAAAATTCCAAAGGAGTGGGTAATGTTGATGGCACCTCGAGTCAACAATCTTTATATTCTTGATATGTCCAAGGCGATGACATCACAGGGGCAAATAACATGCTTTCTATCCAAGGCGACCGAAAAAGAATCGATAATGTGGCACCGCAGAATGGGGCACATTCATCTGAGGAAAATGAATCAATTCGTGAGAAATGGACTTGTCGATGGAGTAAACGTGAAACATTTCCATCTGAACGACAAGTGTGTAAGCTGTATGAAAGGAAAACAACACAAACAGTCCCATAAAGTGAAGAAAGTTAACTCTGTTGAGATGCCGCTTGAGCGATTGCACATGGACCTTTTCGGACCAGTCAAGCGCAAAAGTCATCTTGGAGAGCTTTATTGTTTAGTTGTCACTGATGACTATTCAAGATTTTCATGGGTGATGTGTTTGAAGAACAAAAGCGACACCTTTACCAACCTACAAGTTCTGTTCACTCGATTGGAGAATATCTACAATTTGAAGATAAAAAGAATCAGGAGTGACAACGGGACGGAGTTCAAAAACGCTAAGATGGATGAACTTTGTGAAAGCAAAGGGATACATCATGAATATTCGGCTGCGTATACCCCGCAACAGAACGGTGTTGCTGAAAGAAAGAATAGGACTCTAATTGAGGCGGCTAGAACAATGCTCGCTGACTCAAATCTTCCGGTAATGTTCTGGAATGAGGCGATTTATGCAGCAAATTATACATTAAATCGGGTTATAACAGTGAAGAAGTTTGGAAAAACATCTTATGAACTGTTACACCGACGAAAGCCCAACTTAGAGTATCTAGAACCTTTCGGGGCGCCATGCACGATGTTGAATCCAGGTGAGAAGTTTAGTCCTAAAGCTGAGGAGGGATATTTTGTTGGATATGCAACCCCGCTCAAACGGGTATTCAACAAGCGAACTCGTCAAGTGGAGGATTGGGCTAACGTGGAAGTTCAACGATACACTCAAAATTTGCAAGGCACGGGCCCTGATTGGATGTTTGATTACAAAGATTTCTTTGAATCATTCAACCTAGATAGCTTGGTTGAAGAAGCTGTTATCAGATTACTTTACGAGTGTGAAAACGCGGCAACTTCACCGTTGATGCGTCCAATCACCGTGAACCCCCCACCAGCTTCTAATGATACCAGTGCTCCTATACAAGAGGAAGAGATGTTTCAAGAAGCTTCAACTTCATTAGACACTTCAGAATCTGAAGACGAACAATTTGAAGAAGCAGTTCTTGAACATGCAGAAGAATTAGAGGAGCAATCTGTGAACCCAACTCCAAATCAAGATGTTGCTTCATCATCAAACACGGGTCATGATCAGGATGCTGTAGAAAACTTGACTGCTCAGATGGGAGTGATTGTACCTGTTAATCCGGAATCTCGGATTCATCGTATTCACCCGCTGGAGCAAGTTATCGGTGATCCTGGAAGTGGTGTTATGACCAGAGGGCAGCTAAAAAGCGTTAACTCGCCAGAGAGTTTTGGTGCTTTAGCATTGTATGCCAAAATTCAGAAATCTGGTAGTCAAAATGATTGGTCGTTTGCATGTTATGTGTCGCAGGTAGAGCGAAGGACATACAAAGACGCTTTGAATGAAGATGCCTGGGTTGAGGCAATGCAGGAGGAGTTATTGCAATTCCAGAAATTGGGAGTCTGGACGCTCACAGATTTGCCGCCGGGAAGGAAGAAAATAGGCACTAAGTGGGTGTTTAAGTGCAAAAAGGATGTTAGTCGACTGCTAGATGTAGTGCCCGTACCATTAGAGACCAAGTATATTATTGAGTTGGCTGACGGTAAAAAGATTGAAGCTACTAGTATCCTTCGGGAGTGTCAACTAGAGTTATCGGGTTTATCGTTCCCCATCGACCTTATGCCGGTACCTTTGGGTAGTTTTGACGTTGTGGTAGGAATGGATTGGTTATCTTTGTATCGCGCAGAGATTGTCTGTTACGATAAGGTTATTCGGATTCCTCTCCCTGATGGAGAATTTCTTTCTGTGTACGGTATCAAGAGTGGTGTTCCACTAAACATCATCTCTAGCATGAAAGCCCTTAAGTGTCTTCGAAAGGGTTATCCAGCCGTTTTGGCGCTTTTATCTGTTTCCTCTAGTGATGAGAAGAAGATCGACGATATTCCGGTTGTACGCGAGTTTCCTGATGTTTTTCCCGATGATTTATCTGGCCTTCCTCCTCATCATCAAGTCGAGTTCGGTATTGATCTTGTACCAGGGGCTGCTCCTATTGCTCGGGCCCCCTATCGTCTTGTACCTCCCGAGATGCAGGAATTGTCTAGTCAGTTACAGGAACTCTTGGACAAGGGTTTCATCAGGCCAAGTTCTTCCCCTTGGGGAGCCCCGATTCTATTTGTTAAGAAGAAGGATGGAAGTTTCCGATTGTGTGTGGACTACAGAGAACTGAACAAATTGACCGTCAAGAACCGTTATCCTCTTCCACGTATTGATGATCTATTTGACCAGCTTCAGGGTTCTAGTTATTATTCCAAGATCGACTTGAGGTCCGGTTATCACCAACTGCGCGTCAGGGAGGCTGACGTTGCAAAGACTGCCTTTCGAACACGTTATGGCCATTTCGAATTCTTGGTCATGCCTTTCGGTCTCACGAACGCACCGGCGGTTTTCATGGACTTGATGAACCGCGTCTGTAAACCATATCTGGACAAGTTCGTCATTATGTTTATTGATGACATTCTGATCTACTCTAAGAACAAGACCGAACACGAGGAACACCTGCGTTTGGTTTTGGAACTCTTGCGACGAGAACAACTTTACGCTAAGTTCTCAAAGTGTGACTTTTGGTTACGCGAAGTTCAATTCCTAGGACATGTGGTTAATGAACTAGGGATTCATGTCGATCCAGCTAAGATCGAAGCGATCAAGGACTGGGGAGCACCTAAGACGCCAACTGAGGTGCGGCAATTCCTAGGCCTTGCGGGCTACTATCGTCGTTTCATTCAGGGGTTCTCGAAGATTGCTCAACCCCTCACCACTCTCACTCAGAAGGATAGGAAATTCGACTGGGGTGAATCACAAGAGTCAGCGTTTGAAGAACTGAAGTCCAAACTGTGTTCTGCTCCTATTTTGTCCTTACCTGAAGTCCCTGATGATTTCGTTGTTTACTGTGATGCTTCTATTCATGGTCTCGGTTGCGTGTTGATGCAACGCGAGAAGGTAATTGCGTATGCTTCTCGTCAACTCAAGGTGCACGAGAAGAACTACACCACTCATGACTTGGAGTTGGGTGCAGTGGTTTTCGCGTTGAAAATTTGGAGACATTACTTGTACGGTACCAAATGCACCATCTACACCGATCACAAGAGTCTCCAACATATTTTCGACCAACAACACTTGAACATACGGCAGCGTCGTTGGATTGAACTCTTGAATGACTATGATTGTGCTATTAAGTACCATCCTGGCAAGGCGAATGTTGTAGCAGACGCCTTGAGCAGGAAGGAATCGACTAAACCTCGTCGCGTTCGGGCATTGCAGCTCACCATTCATTCATCCCTACCTGATCAACTCCGTTCTGCCCAGTTAGAAGCTTTGAAGGAGGAAAACCTTAAAGCTGAGACTATGCACGGTGCCGACAAGCACCTCGAGAGAAGGCCTGATGGCCTGCACTACTTCGCAGAACGCATATGGGTTCCTTTATTCGGGGGACTATGGGAGCTTGTCCTTGATGAGGCTCATAAGTCCCGGTATTCTATTCATCCTGGTTCGGATAAGATGTACCAAGATCTGAAGGTGCTTTACTGGTGGCCAAACATGAGGTCGGATATAGCCTCATACGTGAGCAAATGCTTGACCTGTGCTAAGGTCAAGGTGGAATACCAGAAACCGTCGGGTCTCTTACAACAACCTGAAATTCCGGAATGGAAATGGGAACGGATTGCTATGGATTTTGTCACACAACTTCCTAAATCACCAAGCGGGAATGACAAGATATGGGTGATTGTCGATCGGTTGACGAAATCAGCTCATTTTCTTGCTATTAAGGAGACCGACACCATGGATCGTTTGGCTCGTCTTTATTTGAAGGAAGTTGTCTCTAAGCACGGGGTGCCAGTTTCTATTATCTCGGATCGTGACTCCCATTTTACTTCTCACTTCTGGAAGTCTTTGCACAAGGCTTTGGGTACCCAACTAGACATGAGTACGGCTTATCATCCACAGACTGACGGTCAGAGTGAGCGCACAATTCAAACTTTAGAAGACATGCTGCGGGCATGTGTGATCGATTTTGGCAAGGGTTGGGAAGCTCATCTACCGTTAGTAGAATTCTCGTACAATAACAGTTATCACACGAGCATCAAGGCGGCTCCGTTCGAGGCACTATACGGACGGAAATGCCGTTCTCCTCTTTGTTGGGCTGAAGTGGGTGAGAGTCAACTCACTGGGCCTGAACTAGTGTACGAAACTTCGGAAAAGATCGTACAGATTCGTAACCGGTTGGCAGCGGCACGGGACCGGCAAAAGAGTTATGCCGATCAGCGTCGCAAACCATTGGAATTCCAAGTCAATGACAAAGTACTTCTAAAAGTCTCACCGTGGAAGGGCGTCATACGCTTTGGAAAGCGTGGCAAACTCAATCCGCGGTATGTCGGCCCATTTACGGTCCTGGAATGGATTGGGCCGGTGGCATATCGTCTTGATTTACCGACGGAGCTCGGTAACGTACATAACGTCTTCCATGTGTCAAACTTGAAGAAGTGTCTGGCTGACGAGTCTCTCATCGTTCCACTAGAAGAGATCAAGGTTGATGATCGTCTTCGGATTGTGGAAGAACCTGTGGAGATCCTTGATTACAAGATTCGTAGCCTACGTCACAGCAAGATTCGTATCGTTAAGGTTCGGTGGAACTCGAACCGGGGACCGGAGTATACGTGGGAACGGGAGGATCAGATGAAGTCTAAATATCCTCACCTCTTTCCTAAGGAAGCGTTCGAGTCGAGATATGTCTCTTCTGCATCTAAATATCCTCACCTTTTAACGTGGGGATGATGTGACAACTCGGGTAAATCTCTCTTTTGGTTCCTATCTTTTGTTTATTTCCTTCGTTATTTCTTGTGTTCTTTTGGTACTTGTGCAATTTTCGGGACGAAAATTCTTTTAACGTGGGGATGATGTGACACCCGGCAAATTATGGTTAACAACGTTGTCTAGATGAAAGTCTACCTTACCGAGTCACGCGTATATTGTACTTAACTGGGTTAGTTAAGTCGGGTTATGGTTCGGGAACTATCGGTTTAGTCTAGAGGATCATTGGATGTTGGTCTAGAGGTTCATTAGATGTCCGTCCTTAACCAAGTGTACAAACGGTGACGATTTGTAGGATCGTCAGGACATACGGAACATACGAGTCTCGAGTCCCGGGAATTGGTGAACGAGGGTGAATATGTGTATTTTCATGTGTTATGTGTTTACAATCATTATGTGACTTGTCGGTATGTGAATATGTGTTAACATATGTTAAAACGGGGTTTAACGCACAAAACGCAAGAAACCAGCCCCTATAGGCGATTAGGCAAGCCTAATCGCCCATAAGGGAGGCGAGTAGGCATCATGTGGGGCGATTAGGGGACTGATCGCATGACTGTTCATGCGATTAGGCCCCAATCGCATGAACTTACATGCGATTAGGCTTCCTGATCGCGTGTAAAGCTGCATAATCGCATGTTACGTGCTGGACGACTAAAAACGACTATAAATACCATACTTGACCTCATAAACTTCATTATACAAACCCTAGTCGTCCCATAACCTGCCCCAACACACACAACCTCTGGAACGCGATTTTTGATCAAAACACAAGGATTCAAGCATAATCCTTCATTCTTTCACAATTCTATGGTTTGGTTTCCATCCATGAATCTTTATAAACGTTTTTAATCAATCCCTAATGGTCCAGACCTGTTCTAAAACGAAAAAGCTTTCTGAAAATCGTTAATAAGGGTTGTTAATCGGATTCTAACTAGTATACATGTGTTATGGGTGTTTATGATTAGAAAGCTAGGGTTTTTATGATTCATAATGATGGATTAACATGTTACTAGGTTAAATCAGAATAGTATTAATGTTATGATGATAATATCTGAGTAATTGATTATTAGGGTTATTGTTATGCATGTTAGTATGATGATTGCATGCTATGTGAATGGTGTTTGGATTACGTGATTGCATGCAGGGCTGATAATACGAGGCAAAACGAAGGGTTTTGGTTGAAACATGTTTAGGATGGTGTTTGGGATGATATTGGGTAGTTACACACGTTCTGGATCTGATTTGGAGCGTTAAACGCGCGAAAAACCGGAACAGCAAGGTTACAGGCGATTAGGATTGCTAATCGCCAGTTTTTCATGCGATTAGGCCCTAATCGCATGAACTTATATGCAATCAGCCCTAATCGCATGAACTTATATGCAATCAGCCCTAATCGCATGAACTTATATGCAATCAGCCCTAATCGCATGAACTTATATGCAATCAGCCCTGATTGCTAGTTTTTATATGCAATCAGCCCTGATTGCTAGTTTTTATATGCAATCAGCCCTGGTTGCTAGTTTTTTATATGCAATCAGTCCTAAATGCTAGTTTACTTTTCCTAATCGCGTGTACTGCTGCTGTAAGTGTAAATTAGCATTCCGAGATCCGATTTGACATGTAGTAACATGCTAGGAACCTCGTAACATATATAATAACTTGGTAACATATGTTTGGATGTAATTCGGTGATACGTGAACTATGTGCTATAACTTGTTGTGCGTTAACGTATGTTAAGTGTGATTGCATGATTGTCTGTTTGAGAGCGTAAACATAACACGGGGAGTCTCGGGTCACCAATGGGATGTCGAGTCTTGTACTTTGGGTCAGTTAAACAGTCACGGTGTTTTCAAACGAACTTGGTTATGGTCTGGACATCTAGTGTAACATCGCAAAAAAAAATTTTCAAAGTTTAATACGAATATTATTTTTTTTATCGTTCATAAGGTGCCTAAGTTTTATTTACCGACCACACAACTTATATATAGATATATATATACATACATATATATATAATAATAATAATAATAATAATAATAATAAAAAAAAAAATTCTGATTATATATATATATATATATATTTTATTTTTCTTAAACCATAACTAACCACAACCAAACCCAATACATTAGCCTAGACTCCTTTGTGGGTTTCCTGAAGCCCAACAGCCCCACACAGGTGGCCCAAGCCCAGCATGTGTTTTACCCAGGCCCATCAGTCGGCCCAACAACCCCTTTTTCCCCTCCTTTCTCCGTTTTAATCCAAAAAAAAAAGGGTTCCCAGCCGGATTCGAACCGGGGACCCTTCATATGCAGACACTCGCCCACACCAGCTAAGCTATGTTGTTCTTTTGTTTTATATCCAACTCTTATTTTATATAAGCACTCCTTAGAATGCTGCTGTTACTCGCTGTTTGCAACAGACACGCGAACACAGCTTCTTTACCCTTGATTGACTTTAATTTTGAACCCAATTCATGGAAATGTTTGACTAAATTCTTTCGTGACATGTAAGTGACTGTGTATACGCGTATTATACATAATAATCGGCCAAAACATTCCAATAATATACCAATCATCGCGTCATAGTTATTAAACGAGTCAACCTTACCATTCCACTGATCCGGAGCGTAATACTATAAATTGATCATTGTAGAACAATCCCAACTCGCCAATACATCTCTCTAAATCCCCAATTATTCTTAAAATCCTCTGTTCGTTGGTTTTCGTTCGTATCTTTGACCAAGCCGTTGACTCACCAATCGAGCTTGTTCCTGCATTGTAAGTTTAATTTCTGCTATGGGAAACATTAATCGGCATAAACACAACGTTTACCCTATGGTTAATTAGATTAACATTGGGTAAATTGAACGATTATAAATCTAGGGCTCGTAGTGATGAATTTGGGGAAGAACATTGTCTCAGCGTAGGATGTATATATTAAACAAACTGGAATCAAACACAACCACTGATGTAGATCAAGTGGTTGTGTTGTTGCCTGGTCACTGAACAGGCGCGGGTTCGAATCCCAGCGGCCACAGTTTTCTTTTATTTGTTGTTTTTACTTGACAAACAAACTCAAACCATCATATATATATAAATTACCTTTAAATCTTGTAAATTCCTTTTTAAATATCAAAACCTTTTTATAAATTCTAAAAAAATTATTTTTAACAAATCTGATGTAAAAGTGTTACCTACAATTTTTAGTTTTCAAAAATTTATTTATTTAATATATATAATAAATAAATCAAGTTTATTCTATTTTATTTATAAAAATCCATTTATACATCAAAACAATTTTATTAAATTCTCCAAAAATTATCCTGACTTTTTATAAAGATAAACTTTACTGAAATAATTTTTAATTCAGTAAAATCACTTATTTCATATTTTTAATCAATTTTTGTTAGATTTAATCATAATTAAATCATAATAAATCCAATTTTCATCATTTTTGCACCAAAATTTTATACAAATTATTTTTAATCATTTAGAACAGAAATATGATTTTTAAAATAGAAATTCTTTAATTTTAGTATTTTTGAATATTAAAGTTAAATATTGGCTATTTATAATAAATAGATTTAAAAATCTATTTTAAAGAAAATAATTTTGTAAAAATTATTTTTATACTTTAAACACATTATTGTGACCATCTTAAATTTAAATTTCATAAAAAGATTTTTGGTTATTTACTTACTAAATTTCTCTCAATTGGCGAATATTTTTAATATTAATCTAACGAGCAATCATCCCCAATTCGAAGCCCTAGAAACTTATACAATTGTAGATTTGATAGACTTAGACATATTTATTACCTCATTTTAGGGTGATACTTGATACATTTGGTCAACACATTTCTCAACAGATATAACATTTTACCAAGGTGAGTTTACATAGCCCCTTTACTCTTTTACATTTTTGGGGTGAAACATGTTTAAACATTTTATACTATCATTTACTCATATTTACTTGTGATTCAAGTACATCATCATTCTATCATTTGACTGTAACAAAAAGACACAGTACAATCATTAACAATGATCAAGCCGCCTGTTTAGATTATAGCGCTATAGGTCTGACAAACCCATCCCCCGCATAGACTCAGGGATGATCGATAACAGTAATAACATTTAACTAACTTGCGAGTTAGTCATCAGTCGACACAAGGTTTGGTTGTACAAAGACGCACTGTTGCATGTCGGTATTATACTCTATCATCATACAACTCTGAATGTTGTACAAACTATGGTTATCAATTATTTCCAAAAACCTATGTATTCTCACCAACTTTTGTTGACCCAAATATTTTCAACTTAACATGTTTCAGGTTCTACTTGTTTGAAGAATTGCTTGAAGATATGTGCATAGTTTATTCAAATTGATGTACGAATTCTTGTAGAACAATTGTACGTAATTTATTTAAATCAATTAATGAAACTTATTATACTCCATGAGCTACTGAACAATCATCAATACGTGGCACCCCGATGTTTCCGCCATCGGTTGGGGTGTTACAGATTGGTATCAGAGCCATGGTTATAGGGAATTAGGTTATTAGAAAAATAATCTAGTCTATAACCATAGGATTTAACAAGTACTTGCTTCTTTTACTTGCTATACTCTATCTCCCTCCTACTTTCATCCTTACAAGAAGGCTGCTCTCCAACAGTGGATCTACTCTTAGACTAATAAGGCAAAATCCTCAGGTTTAACCTGAACCACCTTGAGATCTCGTCGAAGTTCTAGATTTTAATAACGAACACGTGCAATCTGGAAGGGTGAACGCCTGTATTCTGAGTCTTCTGTCTAGGCTGGCATTGCGCATATATCCCAATCAGACGAGGGACCCGGATGCCTACCTGGGAATTCTCGGGATGAGTGTTCACTTATAGGCTAAAGCACGTCTTCATATGTTATTAGGATTTAGAATCTTTGATAAATCAACGTTTTCGTTTATTCGTTTTAATTAATGAATAAATGATTACATTCCTTATATAATCTCACTCATTTCACTGTGTCTCTTACAGATCATGCCTCCTCGTCGCAGCACTCGCAACAGCACTGGTGAGAACCACGATGAAGGTAGTGACAACCATGGTCATGAACAAGGTCCTGGTCACAACACTAATGGGGTCGATGCTCAACTGGCTGCGATCATTTCTCAACAAATGGCGCAGCAAATCGCAACTCTGGTTCCCAATTTACTTGCTCAGGTCATCCAATTGAACGGCAACGGGAATGGTCACAACAATGGGAACGGAAATGGCAATGGCAATGGACCCCAAGCTTGCACCCTCAAACATTTCAACTCTTGTAACCCTCCAAAGTTCAGCGGTGAAGAAGGAGCTACTGGACTTCTCCAATGGTTTGAGGGTATTGAGAATACCTTCATCAACAGTGAGTGCCCCGACAACTTTAAGGTCCGTTATGCCATGAGTGTTCTTCACAAACGAGCACTCACTTGGTGGAATGAAGAAAAGCGTACTCGTGGAGCCGAAATTGCTCTTGCTATGACATGGGACCAAGTCAAGGAGGTCATGAAGGAAGAGTTTTGTCCTCGCAATGAAGTTAAGAAGCTTGAGGATGAGTTCCACACCTTAGCTCAAGATAGTGGGGAAAACCTTGCCTACAACACCCGTTTTCATGAGCTTAGCTTATTGTTGCCTCACAAAGTCACTCCCCTGCCGGTAGCCATCGAGAAGTACATCGGTGGTCTGCCCATGCAAATCCAGGATACGGTGTGGGGAAGGAATCCTGCCACCTTGGAGGAAGCCAAACGTTTAGCCGCCACCTTAACTGATAATCACGTAAAGAACGGGACCTTAGTTCGGAAAGGCAATAAAACAAGTATCGTAGCCGCGGTAATCACTGAGAACCAGAAACGTAAGACCAGGGATCCTGATGCAAACCTCACTCCACAAGCTTCTAAGAAGAAACCTTATACAGGAAACCACCCATTATGTAATACCTGTAACCGACATCATCCCAGTGCTTCAGCATGTCGCTTATGCACCAATTGTGGAAGGTATGGCCATCTGGCCAACACGTGTCGTGAGGCCCCAAATCCAAATGCCAACCAACCTACCAACCCTGCTCAAGCTGCTAACCTTAATCAATACAACTATGGTCAATGCTATGAATGTGGAGACCCAAATCACTACCGCAACCGATGCCCTAAACTAAACCGAGGTCAAGACCCTCCAGCTACCTAACCGCAAGACTCACCATTTGACTATTGGTTGCTTTTATTCTATGTATTGACGTTATTCGATTCAAGTAATAAGATTCAAGTATTATCATAACATTTGTGTGCATGCTTGTTGGAATGTGAACTAATTGCTATATCTATACTTGCTTACTTGTACATCAATTAGTTAACTACCAAACAACCAGCTTAACGATTGGTAGAGGTCATCATGTCATTCCAACAGTCGGGAGAGGCCCTACCACCTGAACGACTGGCGGAGACTATCAGACCTGCTTAATAATCGGTAAAGTCATAAAAGGACGCAAAACCCTAATGTAAGGTAAATTGGTAATTACGGTCCGGAACGTAATCATGAATTTACAGGTACGTTAAGGTAGTGTGAAATTTTATCAAGGTTTCCAGTGGTTGACAAATTGTAACCTAGTGTTTCTCTTAACTTCGGGACGAAGTTCCTAAAAGTAGGGGAGACTGTAACATCGCAAAAAAAAAATTTCAAAGTTTAATACGAATATTATTTTTTTTATCGTTCATAAGGTGCCTAAGTTTTATTTACCGACCACACAACTTATATATAGATATATATATACATACATATATATATAATAATAATAATAATAATAATAATAAAAAAAAAATTCTGATTATATATATATATATATATATATTTTATTTTTCTTAAACCATAACTAACCACAACCAAACCCAATACATTAGCCTAGACTCCTTTGTGGGTTTCCTGAAGCCCAACAGCCCCACACAGGTGGCCCAAGCCCAGCATGTGTTTTACCCAGGCCCATCAGTCGGCCCAACAACCCCTTTTTCCCCTCCTTTCTCCGTTTTAATCCAAAAAAAAAGGGTTCCCAGCCGGATTCGAACCGGGGACCCTTCATATGCAGACACTCGCCCACACCAGCTAAGCTATGTTGTTCTTTTGTTTTATATCCAACTCTTATTTTATATAAGCACTCCTTAGAATGCTGCTGTTACTCGCTGTTTGCAACAGACACGCGAACACAGCTTCTTTACCCTTGATTGACTTTAATTTTGAACCCAATTCATGGAAATGTTTGACTAAATTCTTTCGTGACATGTAAGTGACTGTGTATACGCGTATTATACATAATAATCGGCCAAAACATTCCAATAATATACCAATCATCGCGTCATAGTTATTAAACGAGTCAACCTTACCATTCCACTGATCCGGAGCGTAATACTATAAATTGATCATTGTAGAACAATCCCAACTCGCCAATACATCTCTCTAAATCCCCAATTATTCTTAAAATCCTCTGTTCGTTGGTTTTCGTTCGTATCTTTGACCAAGCCGTTGACTCACCAATCGAGCTTGTTCCTGCATTGTAAGTTTAATTTCTGCTATGGGAAACATTAATCGGCATAAACACAACGTTTACCCTATGGTTAATTAGATTAACATTGGGTAAATTGAACGATTATAAATCTAGGGCTCGTAGTGATGAATTTGGGGAAGAACATTGTCTCAGCGTAGGATGTATATATTAAACAAACTGGAATCAAACACAACCACTGATGTAGATCAAGTGGTTGTGTTGTTGCCTGGTCACTGAACAGGCGCGGGTTCGAATCCCAGCGGCCACAGTTTTCTTTTATTTGTTGTTTTTACTTGACAAACAAACTCAAACCATCATATATATATAAATTACCTTTAAATCTTGTAAATTCCTTTTTAAATATCAAAACCTTTTTATAAATTCTAAAAAAATTATTTTTAACAAATCTGATGTAAAAGTGTTACCTACAATTTTTAGTTTTCAAAAATTTATTTATTTAATATATATAATAAATAAATCAAGTTTATTCTATTTTATTTATAAAAATCCATTTATACATCAAAACAATTTTATTAAATTCTCCAAAAATTATCCTGACTTTTTATAAAGATAAACTTTACTGAAATAATTTTTAATTCAGTAAAATCACTTATTTCATATTTTTAATCAATTTTTGTTAGATTTAATCATAATTAAATCATAATAAATCCAATTTTCATCATTTTTGCACCAAAATTTTATACAAATTATTTTTAATCATTTAGAACAGAAATATGATTTTTAAAATAGAAATTCTTTAATTTTAGTATTTTTGAATATTAAAGTTAAATATTGGCTATTTATAATAAATAGATTTAAAAATCTATTTTAAAGAAAATAATTTTGTAAAAATTATTTTTATACTTTAAACACATTATTGTGACCATCTTAAATTTAAATTTCATAAAAAGATTTTTGGTTATTTACTTACTAAATTTCTCTCAATTGGCGAATATTTTTAATATTAATCTAACAAGCAATCATCCCCAATTCGAAGCCCTAGAAACTTATACAATTGTAGATTTGATAGACTTAGACATATTTATTACCTCATTTTAGGGTGA
Organism: Ambrosia trifida; assembly: GCA_028751855.1. Taxonomy (NCBI): domain Eukaryota; kingdom Viridiplantae; phylum Streptophyta; class Magnoliopsida; order Asterales; family Asteraceae; genus Ambrosia; species Ambrosia trifida. The sequence continues at coordinate 167,363,042 of CM054123.1, read as the reverse complement.
TACTTGATACATTTGGTCAACACATTTCTCAACAGATATAACATTTTACCAAGGTGAGTTTACATAGCCCCTTTACTCTTTTACATTTTTGGGGTGAAACATGTTTAAACATTTTATACTATCATTTACTCATATTTACTTGTGATTCAAGTACATCATCATTCTATCATTTGACTGTAACAAAAAGACACAGTACAATCATTAACAATGATCAAGCCGCCTGTTTAGATTATAGCGCTATAGGTCTGACAAACCCATCCCCCGCATAGACTCAGGGATGATCGATAACAGTAATAACATTTAACTAACTTGCGAGTTAGTCATCAGTCGACACAAGGTTTGGTTGTACAAAGACGCACTGTTGCATGTCGGTATTATACTCTATCATCATACAACTCTGAATGTTGTACAAACTATGGTTATCAATTATTTCCAAAAACCTATGTATTCTCACCAACTTTTGTTGACCCAAATATTTTCAACTTAACATGTTTCAGGTTCTACTTGTTTGAAGAATTGCTTGAAGATATGTGCATAGTTTATTCAAATTGATGTACGAATTCTTGTAGAACAATTGTACGTAATTTATTTAAATCAATTAATGAAACTTATTATACTCCATGAGCTACTGAACAATCATCAATACGTGGCACCCCGATGTTTCCGCCATCGGTTGGGGTGTTACATCTAGGGACTAATTAACCTGCGGGTTATTAGTCTAAGTACTTGTAACTGTCATATGTTAGGTCGCCGCTTTACGGGACTAGCATAGCAGCTGAGTTTACTCGGGTTAAGGAGTAACGCAACTTAAGGTGAGTTTACGGCCCCTCTTTTAAACTGGTTTCATACTTTTCGGGGGAGAAAACATGTGTTAAAACGATTATTTGGTAACTACTGTCATACTATGGGTTTCTATTGTGTACTACACGATCTTTGGAAGTCCCGGGGGGAACCATGAATGTGCGGGTTTGCACAACGGGGAAATGTGAATAGCGCTATTGGGAGTGACCAACCCCGCTCGTCGGCTTGGAGGGCCGGGCGAGTGCATATTGTCTCAAACAGGAACAACAGGAACAACTGGTACTTTTCGGGCACAACATCTGGTATTCGAGTTAGTAATGGTTTTCCAATCGTGGTAGTAACAAAACGTACGCCTAGCTAGCGTATACTGGTTTTCGATTTGTTATAGTATGGACAGGTGGACTTGGTACTTGGATTACAAAACCTGTAAACTCACCAGCATTTTTGTGCTGACGTAAACTTTTACATGTTTTCTCAGGTCGCTAAGGTAGCACGACTGGACTAGGGCGCACGCGTCTGCACGGCGTCTAACTAGGGTTGCATGGTCTTATAAACGTTGAACTATTGTTTCACTGTTGAGATACTGTTTTGAATAAGCTTCCGCTGTAAACGGGATTTTAAACTATGTTTTGAAATTGCATTTATATTCATTTAGACTTGTTTATTGTGATCGTTGGTTTGGATCCTGGTTTGTCATGCGCCTCGCGGTAAAACTCCGCAAGTGGATTTTGAGGGTGTGACATTTACTGCCGCCGCCGCATCGCGCGGGTTTCTTACTAGTATATATATATATATATATTACAATTATCAGTACAGTTGACTATTGAGAAGTCAACCTGCGAGCAATCTTCCACAATTAGATCACCAATCCGCATTAAAGGCTTGATTGATGATTGCCTTGACTGATTCGCGTCCATTACACGACCAATTAACATCAAAACTTTCCAAATTTTTTGTCAATTATCGCGTCATAAGCTTTTATATAGTCAACTTACCAATTCGCTTAACCCGAACCTCACACTATAAATTGAACCCTCAACCACAAGCTAAACTCGCCGATATTACTTTCCTCACCTTCAATTTGTGTTAAAAATCATCCTTTCAAGGCTTTTTGCTCGTGTGTTGACTTTTTTGTTTGACCGATCAATAATCACGAAATCATTTTTGTAAGTTTTTTTTTTGTTGGGTTTTGATCTTCGGCAACCTACAAACAATAGCCCCATCATATCAGGGGCTATTAGTTATTAAATCTGATTATTGCATAATCTAGGGTTCGATTGATATTGAATTAGGGAAGAACACTTCTGCATACATGTATATTTATATATTGCAGAACATAAACCATCACCAACTGATCTACAGATCAGTTGGTATGACTCTTTTACCTCAAACACGAACCGGCCGGATGGCCAGGGTTCGAGTCCTACAACGCGCGTCTAATTCTTTTTCTTTTATAAGGATTATAAATCAGTTTCAAGTTATAATATATATATATATATATATATATATATATATTTTAAACCAAGATTAATTGTTCTCAGGGTCCAGACCATATGGTCTGGACTTGTGATATTAAAACACGAACCGGTCCCAGACCCGGGGTTGATTCCCAGCTTGAACAAAACATTTTTTTTTACCTTTTACCTTTATATATTTTCACTAATATTTTTAAAATTGGTTTTAATATACTAAAATTGCTTTATAAATTCTACAAAAAATTATTTTATGTTATTCTAGTAGAAAAGTTTAACATACAATTTTTAGTTTTTTAAAAATTATTTATTTAATATATATAATAAATATTTTAAGTTTATTCTATTTTAATTATAAAATTCTATAAAAATATCAAAACGATTATATAAATTCCCACAAAAATTATTCTGAGTTTATATGACATTAAACATTTCTGAAATGATTTTTATTTCTGAAAAATCATTTATTTAATATTTTTAATCAATTTTTGTTATTTTTAATCATAAATAAATCATAATAAATTCATTTTTCAATATTTTTGCACCAAAATTTTTTATAAATTATTTCTGCCCATTTAGAACAGAAATACAAATTTTAATTTAAAAATTCTTTAATTTTAATATTTTTGGATATTAAAGTTGTATTTTGACAAATTGAAATAAATAGATTAAATATTCTATTTTTAAGAAAATAATTTTATAAAAATTATTTTCATACTTAAAACTTTATATTGTGACCACCTTTAATCTAAAGTTTACAAAAAGACTTTTGTTTATTTATTTATCGAATTTCTCTTATTTATTAAACAATTTAATTATTAATCAAACGAATACTTATCCCTAATTCGAAACCCTAGAAAATACTTGTAGACTAGAAAGACCTAGACTTATTTGTTACCTTATACATAGGGTAATACATGGCAACTTTGGGGGCTACACTTATTCTTTTTCTCGAGACTTAATACTTTGCTAAGGTGAGTTTACGTAACCATGTTTATGCAATTCTTTATAGACAAAATTACAGAAAACGTCCTTTATGTTTACCCAAAATTGCAGGTTTAGACCTTTAACTTTAAAAGTTGCAGGATACCTCCTTTATTCAACTTTTGGTTGTAGGATACCTCCTTTAATGAACTTTTGGTTGCATAAAACGACCTTTACCACTAACGGTGTTAAATTATGCTGTTAAGTTACCCTCACATGCCAAGCATGTGAGGGTATTTTCGTCAATTTGTATTTAAAGGACCTTTTCTGCAATTAAAACAAAAATAACATGTGATAATGTTAAAAAAGTTAGGCAAGGAGGGACCAATTCTGCCAAACATTTAAACTTTTAAACCAACTCATCCTCCCTCTCCTCTTTTCCTCGATTTTTCCGGCGAGAGGATTCCGGTCACCGGATTTTCATTCCGGATGTTTCTGTAATACCTGCAACTTTTAATTATTTTTAATAGCTTCCTTGCGATGTTTGGCAGAATTGAAAGCTAAAAATAATCAGTGACTGTAATACCTGTAATACCTGCAACTTTCAATTCTGTAATACCTTTAGCTATTTATTCCGGTCACCGGATTTTCATTCCGGATGTTTCTGTAATACCTGCAACTTTCAATTCTGTAATACCTTTAGCTTTCAATTCTGCCAAACATTTAATTCTTTCAGGTTTAGACCTTTAGCTATTAATTATTTTTAATAGCTTCGTTGCGATGGTATTACAGGACCCGGATGTTCTTCCTTGATGGGTGCCATGGCAGAACTCGGACCATTCAGAATAAATAGTGATGGGAAAACAACAAAAGCTTTCATTTCATAAGGCCTAGATCGAATTATTGAATTTTGGTTTAGGGTTAGGGTTCATATGTTGATTAGGGAAGAAGATGACTTTCAAATCATTTGTTAAATATAATTGTGTTTGAATAATAACAACAAAAGATGCATTTGGTGGAGTGGTTGCTACTGTGTACAGAGTCGTCTTAGACTCGGGTTCGAATCTTGCTACACGCGATTCTTTACCTTTCCTTTTTTTGAATAATAACAAAAAACTTCCAAACTTTGACAAGTTTAGTCCCTCCTTTATTGTTATGTTGTTATTTTTATTTTAATTGCAGAAAAGGTCCTTTAAATACAAATTGACGAAAATACCCTCACATGCATTGCATGTGAGGGGCATCTAACGACAATTTCAAACGGCGTTAGTGTAAAGGATGTTTCCTGCAACAAAAACTTCGATAAAGGAGGTATCCTGCAACTTTTAAAGTTAAAGGACTAAACCTGCAACTTTGGGTAAACATAAAGGACGTTTTCTGTAATTTTGTCTTCTTTATATTTGCAACATTATACTTAAGCAATTCTACATACATGTCTAGTTGTAAACTTTAATGCCTCGTGACTTAGACAACTAGAGTTAGACTTAAACTTCAACATACATAATCATTAGCTATGGCCAAGCCGACGATACTCAATAATAGATCTATTGGATTGACAATCCCACCTAGATTCGTTGACCATCTTTTATGGGGAGCGCGGGTGATTGTTATCGTTCCAACGTGATATTAAGGTGAACCGTGGATGACGGGATGGACCTAAACTAGTCGGAGGTTTGATTATTTGCATACTATACTTCATGTTTATTCATGTAGACTTAAACTTACGATAGACATATGAATTGCTAAACTTTTATTCTTAAACTTAATTGCTTGACATGACTTATGTATTCTCACCAACTTCTAGTTGACCCCCACTCCCCCATTTTTACAACTCAACAGGAAATAATGATGCTTGAAGTCTAGAGCTAGCATGAGGAGACAAATTGAAGTTTATGCTTTGTTTGGCTTTTTGATGTATTAGAATTTCATTCAAGAGTTGTTATGTATTTTCAATTTTGGATATTTTTACTTTAAATAAATTTCAATTAAAACTTGAATACCATGTGCTACTGTATACTCATTCTTACGTGACACCTCGATGTTTCCGCCATCGGTTGGGGTGTTACAGATTGGTATCAGAGCCTTGGTTATAGGGAATTAGGTTATTAGAAAATAATCTAGACTATAACCTTAGGGATTTAAAACAGTACTTGCTTCTCTTACTTGTAACCCTAATTGCTTCCCTAATCTTATCCCTATCCTACACTTTATACAACCCCAAGCCTTACAAGTGACTGCTCTTATTCGTCTGCTGCAATCCTGATCCACCATTAGATTAATAGGACAAAATCCTCAGGTTTAGCCTGAACCACCTTGAGATCTCGTCGAAGTTCTAGATTTTAATAACGAACACGTGCAATCTAGAAGGGTGAACGCCTGTATTCTGAGTCTTCTGTCTAGGATGGCATTGCGCATATATCCCAATCAGACGAGGGACCCGGATGCCTACCTGGGAATTCTCGGGATGAGTGTTCACTTATAGGCTAAAGCATGTCTTCACTATGTTATTAGAATCTAGAATCTTTGATAAGTCAACGTTTTCGTTTATTCGTTTTAGTTAATGAATAAATGATTACACTCCTTATATTATCTCATTCATTTCATTGTGTCTCTTACAGATCATGCCTCCACGTCGCAGCACTCGCAATAGCAATGGTGAGAACCATGAGGAAAGTGGCGACAACCATAACCATAACCATAACCACGACGCTAACGATAACAACAACAACAATGGCGTTGATGCTCAACTGGCTGTAATCATCTCTCAACAAATGGCACAACAGATCGCGACTCTGGTTCCTAACTTACTGGCTCAAGTCATTCAGATGAACAGAAACGGCAATGGAAACGGAAATGGCAACGGAAACGGCAATGGAAACCACAATGGAAACGGGAATGGAAACGGGAATGGTCTCCCAGCTTGCACTCTTAAGCACTTTAATACCTATAATCCCCCTAAGTTCAGTGGAGAAGAAGGAGCTACGGGTCGTCTACAATGGTTCGAGGGTATTGAGAATGCCTTCATTAACAGTGAGTGTCCCGATAACTTTAAGGTCCGTTATGCCCTGAGTGTTCTTCACAAACGAGCACTAACTTGGTGGAATGAGGAAAAGCGCACCCGCAGAGCTGAAGTTGCACTTGCTATGACCTGGGATCAAGTCAAGGAGATTATGAAAGATGGGTTATGTCCCCGTAACGAGATTAAGAAACTGGAAGACGAGTTCCACCCCCTTGCTCAAGATAGTGGGGAAAACCTTGCTTATAATACCCGCTTTCACGAGCGCAGTTTGTTGTTGCCCCATAAAGTTACTCCCCTACCTATAGCCATCGAGAAGTATATCGGTGGCCTACCTATGCAAATCCAGGACACGGTATGGGGAAGGAATCCTGCCACCTTGGAGGAAGCCAAACGCCTGGCGGCTACTCTCACCGATAATCATGTGAAGAACGGTACTCTTTTTCGCAAGAACACCAAGAAGACTGCTGCAAAAGACACTCCTCAGCCCGCTATTGAGGTTAAGCCGGAGACCTCAACCAACAGGAAGCGCAAGACTAGGAACTACATGGTTGATACCACCCCATCTGCAGCGCAAAACCCAGCCAAGAAACCGTTTGTCGGGAATAATCCAATGCTTGCCAAGCCCCTGCCACTCAAAACAACCCTGCCAGAAATAATCCAGCTCCTAATGCTCAAAATGGTAGGCCTGTTCGTGGCCAGTGCTATGAATGTGGAAGCACGGAACATTATAGGGATGCTTGCCCTAGACTTGGAAACCAGAACCAAAACCAGAACCGCAACCAAAACCAGAACCGCAACCTGAACCAAGGTGCTCGAGGTCGCGCTTACAACCTCAATGCTAATCAGGCCCGCGACAACAACGAGGTGGTTAATGGTACGTTTCTCGTTAATAACCACTATGCATCCATATTATTTGTTTCGGGTGCTGATAAGTCATTTGTATCACTAAAGTTTGAACCCTTACTTAACTTACCCCAAACTAACCTAGAGGAACCTTTAGTAGTAGAGGTAGCTAATGGGAAGTCTATCTCGATCGATTCTATTATTCGTAACTGTGTGTTGAACCTCGATGAACATACTTTCTCTATCGATCTAATTCCTATGCATCTTGGAAGCTTTGATGTCATAGTAGGCATGGATTGGTTATCAAGCCATCGTGCTGAAATCCTATGCTTTGAGAAAGTCATTCGCATTCCTCTCGAATCTGGTGATATTTTGAAGATCTATGGTGGGAAGCCTTGTGGTGAGCTTAAGCTCATGTCTTGTACTACTGCTCAAAAATAATTACGAAAGGGGTATACGACTTTCTTAGCTAACGTTATAGAAAAGAAAGTCAAGGGAAAAAGTATCCAAGACATCCCAATCATTCGGGACTATCCTGAAGTCTTCCCAGAGGATTTACCTGGTTTGCCTCCTGCTCGACAAGTGGAATTTAGGATCGATCTTGTTCCTGGTGCAAATCCTGTCGCCAAAGCTCCTTATCGTCTTGCACCCTCTGAGATGCAGGAACTTGCCAGTCAACTACAGGAACTTTCTGATAAAGGTTTCATTCGCCCCAGTTCTTCTCCATGGGGAGCCTCTGTTTTGTTCGTTAAGAAGAAAGATGGATCTCTCAGGATGTGTATCGACTATCGCGAACTCAACAAACTCACCATCAAGAATCGTTATCCCTTGCCTAGGATTGACGATCTTTTCGATCAACTTCAAGGTGCAACCCACTTCTCGAAGATTGATCTTCGTTCTGGTTATCATCAGCTTAGAGTCCACGATGAAGATATTCCCAAGACAGCCTTTCGTACACGTTATGGTCATTACGAATTCATGGTCATGCCGTTTGGATTGACCAATGCTCCCGCAGTGTTTATGGATCTAATGAATCGGGTTTGTAGACCCTACCTTGACAAATTCGTGATCGTCTTCATCGACGACATTTTGATTTACTCAATATCAAAATCCGATCACGAACAACATCTTCACTCAATTTTGGGTCTCCTAAAGAAAGAACAACTGTATGCCAAGTTCTCGAAATGTGAATTTTGGCTTAAGGAAGTTCAACTTTTGGGACACGTCATTGATAAGAACGGAATTCATGTTGATCCCGCGAAGATCGAAGCTGTTAAAGATTGGAGTGTTCCTAAAACTCCAACAGAAGTTCATTCTTTCCTTGGTTTGGCTGGTTATTATCGTCGATTCATTGCCAACTTCTCTAAGATCGTTGTTCCTCTCACTACCTTAACTCACAAGGGTAAACCTTATGAGTGGGGACCAAAACAAGAGGAAGCATTTGAAACTCTTAAGCTAAAACTCTGTGAAGCTCCTATCCTGTCTCTACCTGATGGTAATGATGATTTCGTGGTCTATTGTGATGCATCAAACCAAGGTCTTGGTTGTGTTCTCATGCAACGAGGCAAGGTTATTGCTTATACGTCTAGACAGCTTAAGACCCACGAAAGGAATTATACCACCCATGATCTTGAATTGGGCGCTGTCGTCTTTGCTCTTAAGATTTGGAGACACTATCTTTATGGAACCAAATGCGTGGTTTTCACGGACCACAAAAGTCTCCAACATGTCTTCGACCAGAAAAATCTTAACATGAGGCAACGGCGTTGTGTTGAGTTACTTAACGACTATGATTGCGAAATTCGCTACCATCCTGGCAATGCGAATGTTGTGGCTGACGCACTCAGTCGTAAAGAGAGTATCAAACTTCATTGTACGAGAGTTCGTATTGATCTTCAGGATCGTATCCTCCAGGCTCAACATACTTCAGTCACCCAAGGTAACATGTACGACGAAATGTCTTGTGGTGCTGAGACTCAACTTGAAACCAAACCTGATGGTCTACTCTATTTTCTCAATCGACTTTAGATTCCTGACCGTGATGATCTTTGTACCTTCCTTATGAACGAGGCTCATAAGTCTCGTTACTCTATTCATCCTGGAGCTGACAAGATGTACCAAGATCTTCGTTATTCGTATTGGTGGCCTGGTATGAAGAAAGATATCGCTCTTTTCGTTGCAAAATGCCTTACTTGTTCAATGGTTAAGGCTGAACATCAACGACCATCTGGTATGCTTGAACAACCAGAAATTCCTGTATGGAAATGGGAGAGCATAGCAATGGACTTCATCACTAAACTCCCTCGTACACCCAAAGGTTTTGACAGCATTTGGGTAATCGTCGACCGTTTGACCAAGTCAGCCCATTTCTTACCTATTCGTGAGAAGTATTATGTGGAAAGGTTAGCAAAGATGTACGTAAGTGAAATCGTATGTCGCCATGGTATACCTTTGGACATTATCTCTGATCGTGATGGTCATTTCACCTCTCACTTTTGGGATTCTTTACAAGACGCTTTGGGTACCAAGCTGAATCTGAGTACTGCTTACCACCCTCAAACAGATTGTCAGACTGAACGGACCATCCAGACATTTGAGGATATGCTCAGGGCATGTGTCATCAATTTTGGTGGCGCATGGGATTCTCATCTTCCTTTGGTCGAGTTTTCATATAACAACAGTTATCATGCCAGCATTAACATGGCTCCTTTCGAGGCACTCAATGGTCGTTGATGTATTGTAAAATACATATATTTCCAGTGTAAAGTTTGTATAGTTTTCGAGTCATTTAGATAGTGCTTTTATTAGTTTTAGGCTTGTACCGGTCTATTTTATTTAGTATAGGTTTTTATAGATTTTTATTAGTTTTGCGTCGTTTTAAGTACTTATTTATTTATTTTGTATTTTGTAGGTGTTCATAGACGTTGGAGCATAAACGAGCAACTTTGGTCGAGTCAAGAACACCCGAGTAAAGAGCACGTAGTTATAATAATAATAATAATAATAATAATAATAATAATAATAATAATAATAATATTGTTATTGAAAGAAACAACGTGACTCATGTCACTTTGGGGTCTTCCCAAGGCCCAATAAAGAGGAGGGCATCAATTCATTAAAAGAAGAAAGCGGCGCACACGATTTGGAGAGGGGGGGACAACAACAATATTAATTCTTGGGGAGGACATCGAAGAGAGGGCTGCACACAAGATAATTGTTGGAGAAAGAGGATCGATTTTTAGAAGGAAGAATTCTTTGAAGGACACAGGAGGTCGCAATTAGAAGAGAAGAGCAATTGACTTTTGAGGGAGCAGATCACGACAGCATCATTGCATATTTTAGGAAGAGTGCAGGTCAAGGGTGGAAGCATAGGTGCGAGCACGGGTTGGTTCTAATTCAATATTTATTTATTCTATTCTAACTCGTTGTGAACGCCATGATTATTATTTGTTTCTATTGTTTTGATTCTTTCATGACTTTTATTGGCTAAACCTTGACGCTACCTAGGTTAAAGATGATTGCACTTGTTTGATTTATTTTTTCTTTTTGGTTTTGGAACTTTTGGTTGTGGGTGAATTTTAAAGTAAAGAGCTCTTTATTTTCTGGTTTGATGTATATGCATATTTAGTTTTGTTTAATTAATTTTTATAAACTCCACTTGCGTTTTTGTGAATGTCTTTCGTGTATGAATGCGGGTTAGGTTGCGGACTGGGTGTTAGCAACTAGTTTATGGTTAATTTCTACAGGTTATCCATAGGAGTTATAATTGTTAGTTAGATAATTCTAAGTGTTCTACCAATTCTCAATAGCTGTAAGGTGCGAGATTGTTGGTCTGTCTAGGGTGTTAAATTGCTAGTCCTAGAGGCTTTGTGAGAAGATCTTCCTAGTTTCCCTAGCATTCCTTGTAGGCCAAGTCTTATCAGAAATATTGTAGTTACCCCTTGCACTTTTAGGTGTATTGTGACTTTCGCGCTGTGAGGTAGACTGTCTAGCGGGTACTTTAAGATTCGAGTAGGTAAGCCTGTGAGCGTAACCTCTCAACCGGTGGTTTAACAGCACAACAGTATTCTAGGGTTTCCCCTTGAGAAGGGTCGAGGGTGTCTAGTTTATTCTTGATGTTTAGTATTTTAAGATCCCGGTTCCACACCAGTTCCATAGCCGTTAGAAGATTATCATTCATGTGTAGGATTCTAGCCTAGGTAGTGCCTTCCCATCATCTTATCCTAGTTCCAGTTCCCAACTTGTGTCCTTAATTATTTAAGTTTTATTTATTTATTTGCAATTAGTTTTTTTAGTAAAACCCCCTTTAAGCAACAAAACATTATTTAGTATTTAGGATAAGTAATCGAGTCTAGTTTACATTTTCCAGTAGAGTCTCGTGGGTTCGATACTCGGACTTACTTTAGCTGTACTGCACTAACCGGTACACTTGCCGGTTGTGTGGTTTAGGTTTAGAGAGTCTTAGGTTATAAATTTAAAACTTAGAGTGTCTAGTTTAGGTTAATTTAGTTAGTTTTTATTAAACCACTTTGAGCACATCAAGTTTTTGGCGCCGTTGCCGGGGACTCTTGGCGATTGCGTTAACTAGCTTTGATTACATTTATCTGCCATATCTGTGCTACTTATTTTTTGTTTTGAGTCTGTCTTTTTGTATTATGAGTCGTAAAAGTCTAATTTTATGTGTCTTTTATTTCTTTTGAGTCTGTAAATATGTGTGAAATTTGTGGAGGACCCCATTTTACCATTTTATGTCCACAATATGAGGGGTCCTCTGCACATTATTATGCTAATTCCTTTGTGCAGCCGCAGCCATACTATTCACAGGGGTGTCCTACATATTATTATGATGACTCGTATCAGCAGCCACATTTTTATCAGTATCCTGATCAATTTTCTGGAAGCAATTCTTGTGAGAATAGTGGTAATGATTGGAGTAAAATAGAAAGTCTGTTGACATTACTAGTTGCTAAGGATGCCAATACCCAGAACATGTTAGCAGAGCAGGACACCCTCCTAAAAAACCACGACATCCTCATAAAAGACCGACAGGCTGCTCTTTTAGATCTTCAACGAACAGTAGAAGACATTGCTAGGAAATTAAAGGAAGAAAAAGAAAAGGTTCAGCAAGAGCAGCCGCCGACAGTCGGTTATACATATGATGAGAAGGGCAACTACCTCGGGTACATGAACGCTCGAGGGGAGTTGTTCCCAACGTTTCCGGAAGAGGGGAAAGAGCCGATCATGGAATACGCAGATGAGTCAGATGAAGAGATCATCCCAATCACGGAGACGAAAATGGACGTTGAAGTCCCACCTCTGGTGCCACAGGTTACTATATATGATTTTGGGAGTGACTCTGACGAAGAGGACGACGAAGAAGAATGGGCGGCGTATCAAAGGTCGTTTAGGAGGAAAGAAGGGATTGAAGAAGAAGTGGAATTGGGAGATTCCGTTGATATGATGTTTGGTGCAGAGGAAGACAATGAGATGGGTGAGAATTCATTGTCTGAAGAGGATGAGTTTTTAAATCTGGAGTTAGATGGTTTGCCTGTTTATGAAGATTTAGGGGAGTCTGATCCTGATGGAGATATGGCATACCTGGATGCCCTACTCGAAGGTGAACTGAGAGACATGACCGAACCTGCACTAGATGAAAGAACTCAGTGTGGGGATCGTCCCACGGAAATGGTGGTAGAAGAAGCACACCATAGCTGGCCCATGGTATTAGTGATAGATGGAATTTCAAAATCAACAACACCACGGGAGAGGGCAAGGAAGAGAAAAAGAAAGGATCGGAACCGGAACCGGAAAAGGATCGAAGACTGGCACGAGTTGGAGAAGAAGAAGCCAGTGAATGTCAAGCACGACCAGTCTATTTGCTACATGCCACGCATCCGGTTAATTCCAGGTAAGTTTAAGTTTTGGTGGTCTGACCCGTTAAGAACTGTTAAATTATTTTTCAATTCCACAAGTAAATATTTAATTGTAAATAAGAGTCGAGTGGAATTAAACGGGTTAGATAGGGTCCAGATAAAAGAGAAGCCCCCTGATTAAGTTTAAGTGTGGGGAGGCTATGTAGATTTGTAAATTTATATTTATACTTATTTTTTTTCTAGTTTTTCATTTTTTATATTATTTGTGGTCCGTCCTTCGGTCATGGTTCATAGTTTTTTTTATCTTTCTATTTTATCTTTGTTTTTGTGTCTTTCAGTCTGTTTGTAGGTTTGCGTGTTTGCTTAGGTAGAGGAAATTTCACATGAGCGGATCCCATGTATTGTCTTTATATATATTTTTTGAGTGGGAGGTTTGGTAAAGGTTTGGGTAATAAGAGAATTTTTCTTAAAAAAAATAAAATTAATTAACTTTCTGTGAAAAAAGACTTTTCACGTAACGCGAGGAGTCTGGGCTGACCTGTTCGCCTCATGCGACCAGCTATTACCCCGGAAAGTTATATATATATTTTTTTTTCGCTTGCAACGCGTGTTGTGATCACCAGTGTCCTTCACGTTGAGCGAGAACTAAAGTTTTCTTCTTTCTACCCATTTGGTTCTACCACCATTCACCGCCATTCTGCCAAGCAGGTACGTCTTCTTGTTTGTTGTTATATTATGAGTCTAAGTTAGTAGTTTGAGTCTTTTTAATTTTTTTTTTGTGTGGTTCGGTATTATGCTCGGGTTTTGTTTGTTTCGTTTGGCGCAGGTTCGGATTGCACCACCCGTACCCAATCTCCATTCGGGTGATTCCGAAGCTGTTTATCATTTATCAAGGCAAGCCCAGAGTTTACCATTGTGTCAGAGCCGATCGTGAATGAAATGCTATACGATCGAGCTGGATTGGACTAGATTTTTTGGATCTTACGCGTTAATAAACCAGCTAAGTCCTATCCAATTTGCCCTTGTCTTTTTGTTTTTGTACTCGGAATTTATTTTTTGTTTTAAGTCGTTTTCTATTCCTACATTGAGGGCAATGTAGAGTTTAAGTGTGGGGATGGGAAACTGTCGTTTAGTCTGTATAAAGAGTCGTTTGAGTAAAAAAAATGAAAAAAAAAATGAAAAAAATTAGAAAAAAAAAAGTCTCTGATTTTGAAGTCTGCATTATATAAAATATGGAAAATGATAGGTAAAGTTAGGTGTCCGGTTTTCAAATAGTATGTATAATAAGAGATTAAAATTGATTGAAAGCGTGTCTGATTTGGGATATGTGGGTAGGCTCAACCGGTAGAAAGGTTTCCTTTAAAAAGTAATAAATTAATTATGTTAGGCTATTTTGTGGGTTCTCATCTAGGAGAAACGGGGAGACCGAAACCGCCAAAAATAGTATAAGAAGCACCGTTATAAGTAGAAAACCGTTAGAATTTCTAATCACTTAAAATAAAATAGAAATCAAAGAAAAAATGCTGAAGCTCAAGGTGCCTGGCCACTGGGATAGCGACTTGGATTGGTCACACCCTCTGAGTTAAGTATGCTGAGATGAAAAAAAAATGCTGAAGCTTAAGGTGGCTGGCCACTGGGATAGCGACTTGGATTGGTCACACCCTCTGAGTTAAGTATGCAAAAAAAAAAAAAAAAAAAAGTGATTTTAAATTCTCTTGGTTTTCTACATAAGACGGTTGGGAAATGGTCAATTGGTCGTTCCTTTAGCTTCATAAGCTTGAGGCGAGATTAGGAGGAACTGTGGCTTCCTTCGAGTGAGACCCTAGATAGACTAATCAACATGAACTTTACATAAATAAAAAGGGGCTTGGAAACCGGTGTGGGTTTAAGAGGATCAATATACCTGCAATCGCAATCAACACGTTAGTAGATTATTAATTAAGTAACCTATGTTTTGAAACTGGATGTAAACCTAACTGTGATTCCATAGCATAATTCTTTTTCAGGGACGAAAAAGAGATAAGTGTGGGGATATTTGATGTATTGTAAAATACATATATTTCCAGTGTAAAGTTTGTATAGTTTTCGAGTCATTTAGATAGTGCTTTTATTAGTTTTAGGCTTGTACCGGTCTATTTTATTTAGTATAGGTTTTTATAGATTTTTATTAGTTTTGCGTCGTTTTAAGTACTTATTTATTTATTTTGTATTTTGTAGGTGTTCATAGACTTTGGAGCATAAACGAGCAACTTTGGTCGAGTCAAGAACACCCGAGTAAAGAGCACGTAGTTATAATAATAATAATAATAATAATAATAATAATAATAATATTGTTATTGAAAGAAACAACGTGACTCATGTCACTTTGGGGTCTTCCCAAGGCCCAATAAAGAGGAGGGCATCAATTCATTAAAAAAAGAGGAGGGCATCAATTCATTAAAAGAAGAAAGCGGCGCACACGATTTGGAGAGGGGGAGACAACAACAATATTAATTCTTGGGGAGGACATCGAAGAGAGGGCTGCACACAAGATAATTGTTGGAGAAAGAGGATCGATTTTTAGAAGGAAGAATTCTTTGAAGGACACAGGAGGTCGCAATTAGAAGAGAAGAGCAATTGACTTTTGAGGGAGCAGATCACGACAGCATCATTGCATATTTTAGGAAGAGTGCAGGTCAAGGGTGGAAGCATAGGTGCGAGCACGGGTTGGTTCTAATTCAATATTTAATTATTCTATTCTAACCCGTTGTGAACGCCATGAATATTATTTGTTTCTATTGTTTTGATTCTTTCATGACTTTTATTGGGTAAACCTTGACGCTACCTAGGTTAAAGATGATTGCACTTGTTTGATTTATTTTTTCTTTTTGGTTTTGGAACTTTTGGTTGTGGGTGAATTTTAAAGTAAAGAGCTCTTTATTTTCTGGTTTGATGTATATGCATATTTAGTTTTGTTTAATTAATTTTTATAAACTCCACGTGCGTTTTTGTGAATGTCTTTCATGTATGAATGCGGGTTAGGTTGCGGACTGGGTGTTAGCAACTAGTTTATGGTTAATTTCTACAGGTTATCCATAGGAGTTATAATTGTTAGTTAGATAATTCTAAGTGTTCTACCAATTCTCAATAGCTGTAAGGTGCGAGATTGTTGGTCTGTCTAGGGTGTTAAATTGCTAGTCCTAGAGGCTTTGTGAGAAGATCTTCTTAGTTTCCCTAGCATTCCTTGTAGGCCAAGTCTTATCAGAAATATTGTAGTTACCCCTTGCACTTTTAGGTGTATTGTGACTTTTGCGCTGTGAGGTAGACTGTCTAGCGGGTACTTTAAGATTCGAGTAGGTAAGCCTGTGAGGGTAACCTCTCAACCGGTGGTTTAACCGCACAACAGTATTCTAGGGTTTCCCCTTGAGAAGGGTCGAGGGTGTCTAGTTTATTCTTGATGTTTAGTATTTTAAGATCCCGGTTCCACACCAGTTCCATAGCCGTTAGAAGATTATCATTCATGTGTAGGATTCTAGCCTAGGTAGTGCCTTCCCATCATCTTATCCCAGTTCCAGTTCCCAACTTGTGTCCTTAATTATTTAAGTTTTATTTATTTATTTGCAATTAGTTTTTTTTAGTAAAACCCCCTTTAAGCAACAAAACATTATTTAGTATTTAGGATAAGTAATCGAGTCTAGTTTACGTTTTCCAGTAGAGTCTCGTGGGTTCGATACTCGGACTTACTTTAGCTGTACTGCACTAACCGGTACACTTGCCGGTTGTGTGGTTTAGGTTTAGAGAGTCTTAGGTTATAAATTTAAAACTTAGAGTGTCTAGTTTAGGTTAATTTAGTTAGTTTTTATTTAATCACTTTGAGCACATCAGTCGTAAATGTCGTTCACCTGTCTGTTGGACTGAGGTTGGTGAAGCCCATATCACTGGACCTGAACTGATCCAGGAAACCACAGATAAAATCCAACTCATTCAGAATAATCTTCTCAAGGCTAGAAGTCGTCAGAAGAGTTATGCTGATAAACGCCGTAAGCCCTTGGAATTTCAAGTCGGGGACCTTGTACTTCTTAAGGTATCCCCTTGGAAAGGAGTGATTCGCTTCGGTAGAAAGGGAAAACTAGCTCCTCGATACGTAGGCCCATTCAAAGTTCTTGACAGGATTGGAAAAGTGGCTTACAAACTTGATCTTCCACCTGAGTTAAGCAATGTTCACCCAACCTTTCATGTTTCAAATCCCAAGAAATGCTTAGCAGATGAGAACCTCCATGTCCCTCTTGAAGATGTGCAGATCGATGAAACTATGCACATTGTCGAGAAACCCGTCGAGATCGTGGATACTGGAGTCAAGAAACTCATGCACAGCCGCATTCCAATCGTTAAGGTTCGTTGGGAATCTAAACGAGGTCCAGAGTTCACTTGGGAACACAAGGACCAGATGAAGTCTAAGTACCCACATCTTTTTCCACCAGACTCTTCAACTCCAACTTCGGGACGAAGTTCCTAAAAGTAGGGGAGACTGTAACATTTCGCATTGAATTATTTGTACGTTACGTTGATTATTAATAAAACGACGAATTTCATCATTATCGTCCTTTTAAAAAATATTTCGTGACGCATTTGGACCCCTAGTACTATACTATATACATATAACATCATTATATTGTTGATTTAATTGTCAAAAAATAAAGGCATGGGCCGGGATTCGAACCCGAGCCCATGGCCGGTTCAACATACACCCACAACATAACCAGCTGGTCTACAAGCTTCACTTGGTATAACTCTGAATAATAATATATATATATTACAATTATCAGTACAGTTGACTATTGAGGAGTCAACCTGTGAGCAAACTTCCACAATTAGATCCCCAATCCGCATTAAAGGCTTGATTGATGATTGCCTTGACTGATTCGCGTCCATTACACGACCAATTAACATCAAAACTTTCCAAATTTTTTGTCAATTATCGCGTCATAAGCTTTTATAGGGTCAACTTACCAATTCGCTTAACCTGAACCCCACACTATAAATTGAACCCTCAACCACAAGCTAAACTCGCCGATACTACTTTCCTCACCTTCAATTTCTGTTAAAAATCATCCTTCCAAGGCTTTTTGCTCGTGTGTTGACTTTTCTGTTTGACCGATCAATAATCACGAAATCATTTTTGTAAGTTTTCTTTTTTTGTTGGGTTTTGATCTTCGACAACCTACAAACAATAGCCCCATCATATCAGGGGCTATTAGTTATTAAATCTGATTATTGCATAATCTAGGGTTCAAACGATATTGAATTGGGGAAGAACACTTCTGCAGACATGTATATTTATATATTGCAGAACATAAACCATCACCAACTGATCTACAGATCAGTTGGTGTGACTCTTTTACCTCAAACACGAACCGGCTGGATGGCCAGGGTTCGAGTCCTACAACGCGCGTCTAATTATTTTTCTTTTATAAGGATTATAAATCTGTTTCAAGTTATAATATATATATATATATATATATATATATATTTTAAACCAAGATTAATTGTTCTCAGGGTCCAGACCAGATGGTCTGGACTTGTGATATTAAAACACGAACCGGTCCCCGACCCGGGTTCGATTCCCAGCTTGAACAAAACATTTTTTTTTACCTTTTACCTTTATATATTTTCACTAATATTTTTAAAATTGGTTTTAATATACTAAAATTGCTTTATAAATTCTACAAAAAATTATTTTATTTTATTCTAGTAGAAAAGTTTAACATACAATTTTTAGTTTTCCAAAAATTATTTATTTAATATATATAATAAATATTTCAAGTTTATTCTATTTTAGTTTTAAAATTCTATAAAAATATCAAAACGATTATATAAATTCCCACAAAAATTATTCTGAATTTATATGACATTAAACATTTCTGAAATGATTTTTATTTCTGAAAAATCATTTATTTAATATTTTTAATCAATTTTTGTTATTTTTAATCATAAATAAATCATAATAAATTCATTTTTCAATATTTTTGCACCAAAATTTTATATAAATTATTTCTGTCCATTTAGAACAGAAATACAAATTTTAATTTAAAAATTCTTTAATTTTAATATTTTTAGATATTAAAGTTGTATTTTGACAAATTGAAATAAATAGATTAAATATTCTATTTTTAAGAAAATAATTTTATAAAAATTATTTTCATACTTAAAACTTTATATTGTGACCACCTTTAATCTAAAGTTTACAAAAAGACTTTTGTTAATTTATTTATCGAATTTCTCTTATTTATTAAACAATTGAATTATTAATCAAACGAATACTTATCCCCAATTCGAAACCCTAGAAAATACTTGTAGACTAGAAAGACCTAGACTTATTTGTTACCATATACATAGGGTAATACTTGGCGACTTTGGGGGCTACACTTATTCTTTTTCTCGAGACTTAATACTTTGTTAAGGTGAGTTTACGTAACCATGTTTATGCAATTCTTTATACTTGCAACATTATACTTAAGCAATTCTACATACATGTCTAGTTATAAACTTTAATGCCTCATGACTTAGACAATTACAGTTAGACTTAAACTTCAACATACATAATCATTAGTTATGGCCAAGCTGACGATACTCAATAATAGATCTATTGGATTGACAATCCCACCTAGATTCGTTGACCATCTTTTATGGGGAGCGCGGGTGATTGTTATCGTTCCAACGTGATATTAAGGTGAACCGTGGATGACGGGATGGACCTAAACTAGTCGGAGGTTTGATTATGTGCATACTATACTTCATGTTTATTCATGTAGACTTAAACTTACGATAGACATATGAATTGCTAAACTTTTATTCTTAAACTTAATTGCTTGACATGGCTTATGTATTCTCACCAACTTCTAGTTGACCCCCTCCCCCCAATTTTTACAACTCAACAGGAAATAATTATGCTTGAAGTCTAGAGCTAGCATGAGGAGACAATTTGAAGTTTATGCTTTGTTTGGCTTTTTGATGTATTAGAATTTCATTCAAGACTTGTTATGTATTTTCAATTTTGGATATTTTTACTTTAAATAAATTTCAATTAAAACTTGAATACCATGTGCTACTGTATACTCATTGTTGAGTGACTATATAGGTTGACCCATGGGTTGACTATACTATGTAATAAAAAAATATGAACTTTATATATCACAAAATAACAAACGGTGTTTATGTTGTTTAACCAAAAAACAGTTTCAAACAAAATATGGATAATCTGACTATATTATGAAAAGAAAAAAATACTAAGGTAACATTATAAACAAAATCTACATAAGTAACATATTTAAGAAAAACAAGAAAATTTAACAAATTGAAGCTTTAAAAAAATTATAATATAGATATATGCTCTATACATTGTGGTATAAAGTGTTGGGTAGTAAAATGAGCAAAAGTTTAAAGAAAAAAGTGTTTATCTATCAAAAGAATCGAGGTAACATTTAGCAAAAAAAAACAAAAGAAAACATTAACCTACGGATAATCTGACTATATTATGTTGTCTAACCAAAACAAATCTACATCTACATCTACACTAAATAATAAAAGAAAACACATGAGGGACACATGGTGTGACACCCGGCAACTTCCGGTAACTAACTTTTGAAAACTTAGTAAGTCTACCTTAGCGAGTCGCGCATACATTACACATAACAAGGTCGGTCGAGTCGAGTCGCACATCATTAGGGTTTTAACATACGCAAGTCTCGGGTCCCGAGAATTGGTGATCGGGCGGGAATGTGTTATTTATCATGCATTATATGTTGGTAATCATTATGTGACTTGTCGGTATGTGGAAACGTGTTTACATATGTTAAAATAGGGTTTAACGCGCCAAAAACCCGGACACATAGGCTATAGGCGATTAGGCTATGTGTGATAGCCTAATCGCCACTTTGATAGGCGAGTAGGGAGGAGCCTGGGGCGAATAGGGGGCTACTCGCATGAAGCTTCATGCGAATAGCAGCCCTAATCGCCTAAGCTGCTGCGTACTCGCCTGAACTGCTCCGAACGATTAAAAACGCCTATAAATACCACCCTTGACCTCCAAAACATCATTTATGCTACCCTAGCCGTCCCATAACCTATCTCAACCTACAAACACCCTCTGGAGCCTATTTTTACATCAAAACAACCATTTCCAAGCTTATTCCATCATCTCCTCTTGAATACAAGGTGTGTTCTTCAAACCCAAACCTTTAAATGATTATATTTTACTCCCTAAACGTCCAGACCTGACTCATAAATGTTTTTGTCTTTGAAAATCCATTTAAAACCGTTTTTAAACAAACCCACACCTTTACATGTGTTATATGTGTTATATGTGATTAAAGATATAATTTTTAGGATTGAATCATGGATGTTTTTGTGTTATTATGATGTTTATGGCTGTTACAAGTTAGTATGATGATGTCCTAGGAGTTTGAATGGTTTTGGTTGTGTATTGTTGATACTTGATGTTTTGACCCATTTGAAGGATTTTGGATGATTAAGGATGATATGAGGTGTGTTGTTAATTGTTTGATGTTAGGGTTTGCTCTAGGATGATGCTAGAACGGTAGGATGCTATCGGACAACGTGGTTATGTGATTTAATCTGAATAATTGCTATTTAGGGCAAGTTCTTGCATGTTGATGTGATGTTTACATGTTAAGTTGCTATTTTGGGAAAACACTCGCATTCGGAACTGTTAGAACGATGAAAACTTAGGGGTTTTGCTTGAAACATGTTTGTTAATGTGTTAGGATGATTATTGGGTGTTTTTACGTGTTTCGGGTCTGATTTGGAGAGTTTGACGCGCGAAATTACGCTTCAGACATGCAGAGGTGAGTAGGATCCTACTCGCATGAAGCTTCATGCGAATAGGACTCCTAATCGCCTGAAGCTTAGGCATTTACAGTCCTAATCGCCTATATATAGGCAATTAGAACCCTATTCACCTCAACTACTAGCAAATACAATCCTAAATGCTAGTTTGATTCCTAAATGCTACTTTTACTAGCAAATACAATCCTAAATGCTACTTTTACTAGTGATTACAATCCTAAATGCTAGTTTGATTCCTAATCGCGTGTAATGCTGTTATAAGTGTATTTTGACATCCCGAAACCCGATTTGACACTTAGGAACATGATAGGAACCCCGTGACATGCCTAGTAACATAGTAACACGTGTTAGGACTTGTTTGTACGTTATTTGACCTATGTGTTAAAATCATTGAACTTTAACGCATGTTAAGTACTAAGTTGCATGTTTTGTGTATGTTTGTGTATGAGATGAACACGTGGAATGTCGGGTCACCAATGGGATGTCGAGTCTTGTCTTACGTAGTCTGGTTGTCGGTCAAACACGCTTTTCGGACACATAATGGTCATGGACTGGACTTAGGGACTAATGAACCCGACGGGTTATTAGTCTAACTTGACACATATCTTATGATAGGTCGCCAATAGTTGGGGCTATCATATCTTACAGACGGTTTACTCATATCACGCATACGGTTTACTCTTAAACGGAATACGCAACCTAAGGTGAGTTCACGGCCCCACATTTTACGGTTTATGTTTTCGGTGGAGAAACATGCTTAAAACTCTTTTATGATTTATGACTTGTTAAACTCTTATGGCTCATGACTCTTTATCACGTTATACTATGGCTTACTTATCGTACTATACGGTTCATCAAAAGTCCCTTAGAAACCACTAACATGGGTATATGGCGGGGAAATATGGATAGCGCTATTGGGAACTGACAAACCCCACTCGACGGTTGGACCGGGCGGGTGCATATTGTCTCTAACAAAACAAGGTCTACCGGTGATGACGGTAAACTAAGGGTCACTACACGGCTTAGTCAGCAATGGTTTCACCCGTATGAGTATCTCATTCTGCGCCTAGCTAGCGTTCTCACAAGCATAGTAGTAACTGTGATGGTAACGGTTTTCGAAGGATCACTTTAAACGTTTAATTAAAACCTGTGAACTCACCAACATTATATGTTGACTCTTTTAGCATGTTTTCTCAGGTCGCTAAGGTAGCAGCTGTCGGATAGGCGCACGAGGTCGCACTGGAGTCGTCTCGCGTCTAGGGTCTCATTGCACGTTTTGGATTTATGAACTTTTGAACTTATGTTTTATTTCTGCATGACTTTTGTACACTTTAAAAGCTTCCGCACTGTTGAATATTGGTTTTAAACTTATGCATGGATTTTGTTTACGTATGTTATTACATTTAGACGTCGTTTATTGTGACCGTTGACTTGGATCCTGGTGTGTCACACGCCTCGCGGTAGAATTCCGCAGGTGGAAATTTGAGGGTGTGACAGATTGGTATCAGAGCCAATGGTTATAGTGAACTAGGACTGCATGTAGAGTCTAGACTATAGCCGAGTCTCACACACTAGACGGTCACATACATTTGAGTCGTGTCTTTTGGTAAACATACTAACCTTGTCAGGGTGTCGGTATCCTTATCACACAGTGTCACATTACCTATCTCATTCTTGGGTATTCCTAGCTTGACTTTATCTTCTTCTTCGGGTTTGCAGTCGAGGGAACATGTTTGTTGATCTTTTGAGTTGGTTGTATCTTCCTAAGATGCGGGTATCGGGTGACTTGAGGTTCGAGCTCGGGGCACGCCTTGAGGACCATGTAGAGCAATTTATCATTTCGGGTGCACACGAAATCATAAGTTGAGATGCATGGAAGACTTGGTGGATCTCGTGTTGGGATTAATGGTCACGTTCGAACCCGATCCTAGGCTTTTCATATTCTCTTGGTTTAGCGTTGGTGATGGGTCTGAGTATTTGTTTCTTGTTCCTTCTCAGAAGATGTCAGGACGCACTGGAGGACGCACTGGGGGACGACGTGGAGGCCGCACTGGTGGGGGTAGAGGTGGTGGTAACATCACCTTGACGTATGATGAGCTCAATGAGATGATGCAGCAACAGTTGGGCGTTGCATTAGCTGCTTTTCAGGCTGCCTAGCAGACTTTTATGGGTGCTACTGCTCCTCCGGTTCAGGCAGATGTTGCCTATAAGCGGTTTAAGGATTGTCAGCCTCTCAGCTTCCAGGGTACGGAGGGAGCTGTGGAGTTGCTTCGGTGGTTGGAGAAGACTGAGTCGGTGTTCGCTTTATGTGAGACTCCAGCAGTGGATTGGGTGAAGTTTGCTTCAGGGACTTTTGTAGGAGCCGCCTTGACGTGGTGGAACTGCGTCACACAGACACTTGGTCTCGGGGAGGCCAACGCCATGCCTTGGGCGGATTTTGTGCGTAAGTTGAAGGATGAGTACTGCCCGCGTGAGGAGATCAAGAGGTTGGAACAGGAATATGGGAATCTTAAGATGGTTGGTTCTGAGGTGGAGGAGTACACGATCAGGCACAACGAGCTAGCAGTGATGTGTCCAGGTTTGTCTACACCAGAGTATAGGAGGATAGAGCAGTATCTTGCGGGTTTGGTGCCAGAGATTGCGGGATTGGTGTCTGCTAGGGATCCTACTACTATATCAGAGGCTATGCGGTCGGCTACTAAGATGACCAACTTGAAGATTTCTAAGGGTGTCTTGCCTACTAGGGGCTCTTCTGTGAAGGCGCCGGCAGAGAACAAGAGGAAGTGGGAAAGCGTGGAAAAGAGTTCGTCGGGGATTCAGCGACAACCGGCGGCGAAGAAGGCTTAAGCTTCAGGGTCAGCATCGGACCAGAAACAAGGGGGCTATGCTGGGAAAAGCCCTAAGTGTGGGCGTTGTGGGTTTCATCACTATGGTACTTGTGAGAGTTTTCGCTGTGAGCGTTGTCAGAAGACGGGGCATCTTGCCAAGGATTGTAGGGTCAACCTTTCCAGGACGACTCAGACTACTGCTATTACTACCCCTGCTCCATAGGGGAACCAGGGTTGCTTTCATTGTGGAGAAGCGGGGCACTTCAAGCGAAGCTGTCCCAAGTTGAATCAAGGGGGCACAGGGACTGCAGGGAAGGATGGAGACAATGAAGGCGGTGGCCGGTTTACTCGTGCTCATGCTTATGTGATCGGTGCTAGGGAGAACCAGGTGGACCCAGACACTGTTACCCGTACGTATTCTCTCTTATCTCTTGTTACGCTTTGGTTTTACTTTTATCCGCCTTGTTGTGCGTTCGTGTTTTTGGGTGTTTTCTTTGTGGTTTGGTCTCTGTTTCTCATTCTTTGGGTCGATGAGGGTCCTTTGGGGATGCTACTTGGACGGTACCGGTGGGTTAGTTATACCGATCATAGTAGTCTCCAGTAGGCCTTCGATCGGGGGTCTCTTGTCTCATACTCACATTTGGGAAGGTGGTTTCCCGGTTGTTACTGTCACGTTTGGTTCACGACCTTCACTTGTTGTATTTTGGGGAAGCGTTACTTGGGCACACACAGAGGTCGACACTCATCACTGTTGAAGCCGAAAGAATCTCGGGACGAGATTCCTTTCAACAGGGGGATGATGTGACGACCCGGAAATTTTTTCTTCTTATTTGTTTTCTCTCCTCGACTTCGGGAAATTTTCGGGACGAAAATTCTTTCAACAGAGGGATGATGTGACACCCGGCAACTTCCGGTAACTAACTTTTGAAAACTTAGTAAGTCTACCTTAGCGAGTCGCGCATACATTACACATAACAAGGTCGGTCGAGTCGAGTCGCACATCATTAGGGTTTTAACATACGCATGTCTTGGGTCCCGGGAATTGGTGATCGGGCGGGAACGTGTTATTTATCATGCATTATATGTTGGTAATCATTATGTGACTTGTCGGTATGTGGAAACGTGTTTACATATGTTAAAATAGGGTTTAACGCGCCAAAAACCCGGACACATAGGCTATAGGCGATTAGGCTATGTGTGATAGCCTAATCGCCACTTTGATAGGCGAGTAGGGAGGAGCCTGGGGCGAATAGGGGGCTACTCGCATGAAGCTTCATGCGAATAGCAGCCCTAATCGCCTAAGCTGCTGCGTACTCGCCTGAACTGCTCCGAACGATTAAAAACGCCTATAAATACCACCCTTGACCTCCAAAACATCATTTATGCTACCCTAGCCGTCCCATAACCTATCTCAACCTACAAACACTCTCTGGAGCCTATTTTTACATCAAAACAACCATTTCCAAGCTTATTCCATCATCTCCTCTTAAATACAAGGTGTGTTCTTCAAACCCAAACCTTTAAATGATTATATTTTACTCCCTAAACGTCCAGACCTGACTCATAAATGTTTTTGTCTTTGAAAATCCCTTTAAAACCGTTTTTAAACAAACCCACACCTTTACATGTGTTATATGTGTTATATGTGATTAAAGATATAATTTTTAGGATTGAATCATGGATGTTTTTGTGTTATTATGATGTTTATGGCTGTTACAAGTTAGTATGATGATGTCCTAGGAGTTTGAATTGTTTTGGTTGTGTATTGTTGATACTTGATGTTTTGACCCATTTGAAGGATTTTGGATGATTAAGGATGATATGAGGTGTGTTGTTGATTGTTTGATGTTAAGGTTTGCTCTAGGATGATGCTAGAACGGTAGGATGCTATCGGACAACGTGATTATGTGATTTAATCTGAATAATTGCTATTTAGGGCAAGTTCTTGCATGTTGATGTGATGTTTACATGTTAAGTTGCTATTTTGGGAAAACACTCGCATTCGGAACTGTTAGAACGATGAAAACTTAGGGGTTTTGCTTGAAATATGTTTGTTAATGTGTTAGGATGATTATTGGGTGTTTTTACATGTTTCGGGTCTGATTTGGAGAGTTTGACACGCGAAATTACGCTTCAGACATGCAGAGGCGAGTAGGATCCTACTCGCATGAAGCTTCATGCGAATAGGACTCCTAATCGCCTGAAGTTTAGGCATTTACAGTCTTAATCGCCTATATATAGGCAATTAGAACCCTATTCACCTCAACTACTAGCAAATACAATCCTAAATGCTAGTTTGATTCCTAAATGCTACTTTTACTAGCAAATACAATCCTAAATGCTACTTTTACTAGTGATTACAATCCTAAATGCTAGTTTGATTCCTAATCGCGTGTAATGCTGTTATAAGTGTATTTTGACATCCCGAAACCCGATTTGACACTTAGGAACATGATAGGAACCCCGTGACATGCCTAGTAACATAGTAACACGTGTTTGGACTTGTTTGTACGTAATTTGACCTATGTGTTAAAATCATTGAACTTTAACGCATGTTAAGTACTAAGTTGCATGTTTTGTGTATGTTTGTGTATGAGATGAACACGTGGAATGTCGGGTCACCAATGGGATGTCGAGTCTTGTCTTACGTAGTCTGGTTGTCGGTCAAACACGCTTTTCGGACACATAATGGTCATGGACTGGACTTAGGGACTAATGAACCCGACGGGTTATTAGTCTAACTTGACACATATCTTATGATAGGTCGCCAATAGTTGGGGCTATCATATCTCACAGACGGTTTACTCATATCACGCATACGGTTTACTCTTAAACGGAATACGCAACCTAAGGTGAGTTCACGGCCCCACATTTTACGGTTTATGTTTTCGGGGGAGAAACATGCTTAAAACTCTTTTATGATTTATGACTTGTTAAACTCTTATGGCTCATGACTCTTTATCACGTTATACTATGGCTTACTTATCGTACTATACGGTTCATCAAAAGTCCCTTAGAAACCACTAACATAGGTATATGGCGGGGAAATATGGATAGCGCTATTGGGAACTGACAAACCCCACTCGACGGTTGGACCGGGCGGGTGCATATTGTCTCTAACAAAACAAGGTCTACCGGTGATGACGGTAAACTAAGGGTCACTACACGGCTTAGTCAGCAATGGTTTCACCCGTATGAGTATCTCATTCTGCGCCTAGCTAGCGTTCTCACAAGCATAGTAGTAACTGTGATGGTAACGGTTTTCGAAGGATCACTTTAAACGTTTAATTAAAACCTGTGAACTCACCAGCATTATATGTTGACTCTTTTAGCATGTTTTCTCAGGTCGCTAAGGTAGCAGCTGTCGGATAGGCGCACGAGGTCGCACTGGAGTCGTCTCGCGTCTAGGGTCTCATTGCACGTTTTGGATTTATGAACTTTTGAACTTATGTTTTATTTCTGCATGACTTTTGTACACTTTAAAAGCTTCCGCACTGTTGAATATTGGTTTTAAACTTATGCATGGATTTTGTTTACGTATGTTATTACATTTAGACGTCGTTTATTGTGACCGTTGACTTGGATCCTGGTGTGTCACACGCCTCGCGGTAGAATTCCGCAGGTGGAAATTTGAGGGTGTGACAGATTTAGCGTCCTCATGAATTCTCTCATTTTATTATTTAATACATTAAACTCAAATTTAATTATAATAATTGATTTGAAAAACCATCATATAAGTTTATTAAATTAAATTTTAGTAAGTATATTAATAATCATAGTTGTAACTGAAATCATTAATAAAAGAAAACACATGATTCTTTTTTATATAACATATTTATATTTATGTATTATTAACTTTGAATTTAAATCATGTACCTTAAATTAACCCATTTTTAAAAAAATTAATCTGTTATTCTAACTTTAAAATTAATTTTGTTACAATATTTGACAAATGATTATTAAGTTTTATTATTTTGGTCATTGTTTTAGATGTTAAACTATGTTCAGCAAATCTACACTAAATAATAAAAGAAAACACATGAGGGACACATGACACTCCCTCATGAATTCTCTCATTTTTATTATTTAATACATTAAACTCAAATTTAATTATAATAATTGATTTGCAAAACAATCATATAAGTTTATTAAATTAAATTTTAGTAATTATATTAATAATCATAGTTGTAAACTGAAATCATTAATAAAAGAAAACACATGATTCTTTTTATATAACATATTTATATTTATGTATTATTAACTTTGAATTTAAATCATGTACCTTAAATTAACCCATTTTTAAAAAAAATAATATGTTAAACTATGTTCAGCAAATACATATTAATTTTAAATGCTTAAATTAGTTCAAAATTCAAATAAACAAATTAATAATAACACAATGCAATTAGTCAAGCCTTTTTGTGAGACTTTTATATTGCTCAAAACAAATAAATAAAATACATCAATCAACATTAATCGATTTTATCTATAGTAATAAAAGACAGCACATGGAGTACATAGAACTCCATTATAAAGCCTCCCATTTTATTATTTCAAATAATACATTTATTTTAATTTGTTTCTTTATTTAATAATTATTACTTATTCAGTTTTTATTTTTTACAATTATAATTATTAATATAATTACTGGAATTCAGTTTTATATATATATTCTATGTTTTTATAAATCAATTAATATAATTATATTTTAATACAAAATTAGAAATAATTTAATAGACATAATTTGAAAATGTTTATGAACTAACAAAAGTAATATTTATTAAAAATTATTTATTTTTTTAAGATAATGTATTTATATGTTATTAAATTTAAATCGTGTACCTTAAAAACGTGTTTTTAATATGTGGTATTTCACTCTAAGTTTAAAACTATATTTCTTACAATATTCTAAACAAATAAAATAAAACAAATCAATCCACATTAATTAAATATTTGATTCAATACAAAACTAAATATGTTTGGCTGTTTTCGTATTATAATAGCTTGATATATAAAATACATGTTATATATGAAAAATCATTAATTGAAATCTTCATTGACTTTGTTTTTTCAAGTTACTTCAATAGAGAAATGCAATATCTAAACAGTCTTTGCATTACTAATTCGTTTCAATCTTTATTTTCAGGCTATTAATTTACACAATCTTTTTTTATAATACAATCAAATTGAACCAATAAATGTCATTATGTTTAAGGACCTTGATGTTAGAAAAAAATGATTATACACTCAAGGTTAGAAATACTTTGGCTTTGAGGAAACTTGATGTCAAATTCCAAAATGAACAATACTCGATTGGGAGGGTTTAACGGATGAGGAGATACTTTTAAATTAATTTCATTTTTTATATCTTAGCCTAAACAGATTTACCTTTATTACTTGTTTGTTTTTGTTTGGTTTTGTTGTACGTGCAGTCTACAAGGTAATAGCTGTGTATGGAAGATATATTTTGGAATGTTTGAAAAAAGTTTTATGTGAATAAAATGTTTTTTACAAGAAATCATTTAGGGGTTCATGAATATTTAATATTTTTTCGGTTGTACAGGAAACTTTTTTTTATTTTAAATAAAATATGTAATCTAATTTTTCTTAATTATATTTTAAATTTATATATAATATATATAATTTAAATTGTTCAACCCGTGTATTACACGGGTATATAACCTAGTAACAAAACATACATTAACATCTAATATATCTAACAAAAAAATAACAAAGATGTTTATGTTGTTTAACCAACAAACAAACTTTAACATACAATAAATCTAAAAAATCATTATAAACAAAAAAGTATACTAAGTTGCTATATTAAATAGAAAAAAAAACAATTGCTGAAAAAAGATGTGACAAAAAATGCATACAACATATGACCTATAACAAATCTGAGGCTTTACAAGACAAAAATACTATGTAATTTAAAAGGTTACATACATTAACATTAAAATGAGCATACAAAAAGAATTAATGATAAAGTGAAAGAAGTGTTGACCTTCTTCTGGAACGAGGCCATCAAGAACATCAGACACAGATCTGGTTGGTAGGAGGTTATTTTGATCTAAAACATGAAAAAAGAAAAAAAAGTAAATCGATAAAATAAACTAGTCGACTATCATTAAATGTAATAAAATGAAAATGTTGAAGTGCAAATTAAATTCAAAACCTGTCATATGTAAGACAACAGATATACGATCCTCATTAAATTGAAAAGAATCATCCAAGTTGTGTGGGAGGAGGTGGGTGGGAGAGCCAAAATCACTGTCATCATCTTCATTTATTTTGGGTGGTTTTGACATGTTGGAAGGAGGTTTGGATGAAGAAGCCATTAATGCATAGACATTAATGTGGAAGAGATAAATGAAAATATGTAGAGTTAGATTTGAAGAATGGGGTGTTGAGTATATAAAAAGAAAGATCCTTAATCAATGGGGTAGATATTCATAGTACAAAAGTGTGAAAAGGTAAGGTGTAAGTCTGCACAAAAGGTGTTGTCAGGAAGCAACTCTTTTGGATGTCTTGGAAGCTCAATAATGGACCATCTTGCACTTGTGAAGAATGAAACCAAGGGGTGGACGTGGCTGCATGTAGACCCATTGGATGGGTTTTTAAGGTTTGCACAACTCATGGAGGTTTGCAATAGATAGATACCCTATATATATATATATATATATATATATATGGAAAGGGTAAAACGAGAACATGCTTGAGTTGGAATAACTAAAAAACTCACTTTATAACCACACATTTAATTTAATAAAAATAAAAGAATATGTGGTTATAAATTAAAGGATAATAAAATATTAAATAGAATATTCCTTTATCCTAAACAATCCAAAACATTAAGCATAAGTCCAAAAACTGATGCATACATATCAATTCTTGATCCTTCCCACACTTCTCATGAAATATAGCATTTGTACCCTAACCTCACCCTACTTTCACGAGAAGTGTGAGAAGGATCAAGAATTAACAGGTAGACATCATGTTTTAGATTTAGGCTGGATGTTTTGGGTTGTTTTTGCTAGAAAAATGGCAAACACAACAATTTAAAACACAATGCAATGTATTATAGATATGAAATTTAAAATAGATTTAAAACACATAGCTAAAACACAACAACTTAGAACACATGTTCTTAGCATGGTGTTTTACGTTTTTAAGGCTAAAATAAATTGTTTTATGTTTTTTGTTGTTATGTTTGGTGTTATTTTAGCATAATCAATACAAAACATCATGAATAAATCCAAAAAATGATGCATACATATCAAATTTTAATCCTTCTCACATTTCTCACGAAATATGGTCTTTGTACCCTAACCCCACCCTCTCTCTCTCTCTCTCTCTATATATATATATATATATATATATATATATATATATATATATATATGATCCGGATATTTTGAAAACTCATCTAAGTTGCGAGAACCTGGGAACTCCTCTAGCCCAATAATATTGTGACACATAACACACTTAAGATTATAATAATGAAGGGCATTTTAGTCAAATACCACCTCCCCTACCCCACCCCCACCCCACCCCACATGCTTTAAATTCGTTTTTTGTTTTAAAAAAAATTAGTCTCTCACTTTCTCTCTCACTAAAAAATACACACACAACCGTCTCTCTCTCTCTCTCTCTCTCTTTCGTTCTCTCTCTAAAAAAGCAGAAGAACAGGGACGATGAAGACGGGTTTTGAGGATGACGACGGTCTGGGACGGTGTTGATGGTGGTGAGTGGTGGATCTGATGGTTTTTTGGGTTTTTGAGGATGACCACGGTCCGGGACGATGAAGTGGTGGTGGTGGCTCAGACCATGGTGGTGAGTGGTGTTCTAAGGTGGTTTTCGTTGCAGAGCAGGCAAAAGTAAGACGACGACAAGGGGAGATGATGTCGGTGGTGCCAGATCTGGATTTTCGTGGGTGGATTTCGATGGTGTTCGAAGGTGGTTTTCGTTGCAGAAGGTAGAGGATGGAGGGTGAAGGAGACGGTGGGTGGTGAAGGGAGACGGTGGGGTTCAATGATGGGATGGCGTTCGAAGACGGGTTTTTGAGGGTGGTGGTGGCTCAGACGGTGGTGGTGGCTGACGACGGTAAGGTTTTTATTATTATTATTGTTGTTATTATTATTATTATTATTATTATTATTATTATTATTATTATTATTATTATTATTATTACTATTATTTGTTACTATTACTATTATTATTATTATTATTATTATTATTATTTATTTTCCTGTTCTTATTATTATTTTTTATTTTATGTATTTTTTTCTGTTATTATTATTATTATTATTTTTATTTTTATAGTGACTTGGGTATTGTTAAAACACAGATCTGTTAGATGAATGGAGGTGGTGTCCGCAGTGGAGGTGGTGTTTTGTTGAAGATGCTTTGATGATGAAGAAGGATGGTAAGGATAAATGGTTACATATTGTTATTATTATTATTATTATTATTTTTGAAAAATTACACTGGTGTAATTGTTTGTGTTAGTGGATTAGATGTAGGTTGTATATTTTTTGGTGTAACTATGTTTTACATTGGCGTTTTTGTTGTTTTTAGGCAACTTTTTTGTTTGTTTACATTGATGTAACGGATATATTACATGAATTTATAGATGTTTTCGGTGTTTTTACAGTGGTGTAATTCGAATTTATAGATGTTTTTGTTGATGTTTGTGGGGCATTTTTGCAGTGGTGTAATTCGAATTGTAGATGTTTTTGTTGGTAATTTTGGTTAATATGTTTTTCGTTTTATAGGTGTTTTATAGTGGTGTAAATATGTTTTTCGTTTTCTTACACTGGTGTAATTGATTAGTGGCAAGTTTTATTTGCAAGATTTAATGGCTTTTCAACTTTATAAATGTCTTTTGGATTTTACACTGATGTAAATAATTTTTATATAGGGGTGACTCCTAAACAAGATGTACAGTTTTTTGAATTTTGAATATATGATTTTTTTGTTTTTAAAAAAGTAAATGAATTAAAAAAAATATGTTAAAAATATGTTTCTTTAATATTTTTGAATAAAATATTAATATGTTATTATATTATTTTTTTTCTCTCTCATTGTATACTTTACTAAAATACCCTTATGTGCTTTATTTTATTCAAAAAAATAATAACAAAAAGTATATACCATGTCAAGACAAAAAATGTCACATCTTTTAATCTCAACCATTGGATCATCAAGATCAATGGCTCAAAAGAGTTCATATGGTTCTTACAACTCACCTTGGTTTTCAAAGTATCCTAACCCTATATATATATATATATATATATATATATATATATATATATATATATATAGGGTAGGGTTCCTGTAGGAAAATGGTTTTGTGTAGGAAGTGTTTTCAACCATTAGATTTAAAGATGGATGGTTGAGATTAAAAGATGGGATGATGTTTAAAATCTAATTAATATATTAAAGAATATAAGGGTATGATCGTCAATATGTGTTTTAAATGAGGGTGTCAATGTCCTTTTATATCAATATTTTAGAAACTGTTTGAATGCTTTCTACATTTATGGTATGTCCTTCTCTCTCTCCTAATTATTATTTTCATTAATATCATTCAAGACTCAAAGATTTATTTTCATAAAACAAAATCAATTGTGCACCATCTTCAACATTCATCTTCATCTTATGTGTAAGAAACACGTAACAGTGTTTTTATTTGTTATAAAATCGTAACATCAGAAGTGTTTTATATAAGGCTTTTGTTAGTTGATTGTTCTATATGGATAAACATATGAAGTGTTTTATAAAATGTTTGTATATTAGGTGTAGTTGTTTTTGTGGATTAAAACATTTCAACGGTGTTTTGTTTGTTATAAAACACCTCCAGTTATAAAACACTCTTGATGTTATACTGTTATAAAACACTTCCGATGATATTATAAAACACTCCTTATTAATGCATACTAGTTTCTCTTTCATTATAAAATACTCCTGACGTTATTATAAAGCACTTATGATGTTAACCTTCTGCCATGACTAGATTAATCGAACAAGTGATAGAGATGGGTTATATGTTTTAAGAATCGAACACGTTTTTGGGTATTGATCAACTTATTTGATATGAATATCTTATGATGCTTATGAAAAATAATGAATAATTAGTTAATTTTGGATGATTAATCTTCATAAATATCCAGATGTTAGTTGCTAATTTAATGGGTTTGTAATAAATAAAAGATGGATAAAAAGTCTATAATGCCCTTCATCTAAAGATTTAATCAGATTTGATCTAATGGTTGAAAATACTTCCTACACAAAACAATTTTCCTACCGGATCCTCTACCTATATATATAGTGGAAGTATAGGGAGAAAACCCTCAAAATGGAAAAACCCCAAGAAACCCATCTCTTGGTCAACATTGTGCCATCTCATCCCTGCCACTATCAATCATATTATATGTTGAAGGTTACTTTGGTCTTTTTTCTTTGATGCTCTATCATTAGTGTCACAATAGTCAATATAATCATATAACTTTTCCCTCCTCTTTCTCTCTCTCTCTATTATTATTATTAGACTTTCTTCACCCCTTATCATAACCTTCATCTTCTCCTTTAATCACCATTAGAATTATACATTCAAACCACCATTAATAAGCTTCATTAAATCACCTACCGGAGTAAATGTCCAATGATCCTGGCATCAAAACAAGGAATATTAATATGTTTGTTCAGGCTGTAAGAGAACTAGAATCATCTATGTTTGGATTTTTGGATAACACAAACATTTTTACTCTGTTTTTTTGTGTTAGGTCTGAGTATTTTTTGCACAGTAGATCCATATATATATATATATATATAAAAGTTATGTCACGTGAAGTTGTTGGTGTTTTTCATAAATTTGTTTTTAATATTTTTTTTGTGTTCTTCGGTTGTGTTTTTATAAGGGGAGGCCGTCTAAAAACATGGAGATTCACCGGATAAAAGGTGTAGTGGTGTTTTTATTGGGGTCCAACTAATGCAAGGGAAGGATCGTCTTCTGGCTCACCCTTGTTTAGCCTAGTCCACTAGACAACTTCTAATCATGGTGATAATGAAGGTTTGTGTACCTTTCCTTGTGTTTTACATTTCTGCATGTTTTGAATATAGTGTATTGTTCATTGTGATGATTATTGTTTTTATAGCTAATTTTGATTTATTTTGGACAATCATGTTAAATGTAGGTGATACAGAAGCCCCCTAGCATTATGTGATTGCAACACCTAACGGTACCCAATTTTGGATACCTAACGTTAGCCCGAGGTTCATACCTGAACTTGGCAAATCTTTTACGACTTTCGAAGATGCGTTGGCGATGTACAAGGACTATGCTGATCAAGGTGGATCTGTGTTAAGAAGGGCTAAACTATGGTATGGATGGGCATTTCAACGCACAAGTACTTACGTTGTGCAAAGTATGGGACACCTCAGTTGAAGAAAACATTCAACACGTTAGATGAAGCGTCGTTGAGTCCGCGCAGCAGTTCATTCACACTCTCCAACTGCAAGGCTCATTTGTTACTTGCAATCAGTGGTGAAGGCTCTTGTTATACGATTAGGGGTTTCAATGGTATTCATAACCACGCGTTGTTTGATTCACATAACCGTGATCTCACAAAGGTTTCAAGGAAACTATCATATTCCACCAAACAGTTTATCCACAACATGAGCCTGAATCGAATAGGTCCTGTCAAGGTTTTTAGTGTCGCTTAAAGGTGGGAACCATAATGTCGACAACACTGTTGTAGACTTCAAGAACATCAGCAAACAGTTAAGAATCTTTATTGGCGACCGTGACTCCACGCTTTTCCTGGAACGGTTGCGTGATCGCTTTGACAATTTGCTTGAATTCTATTTTGATTTTGTTGTTAAAGAGGGGAAACTACATTCAGTGTTCTGGGCGGATGAGATATCCAAAATTAATTACAAGAGTTTCGGCGACGTCCTTGCGCTTGATGCAACTTACCACACCAATATTAAGGCTTTTTTCCAACATATAAACGTCATACCGTTAGTTTTTTTAACATGATATTTGCTTTCAATCAATACACGTATGAACTGCCATTCCTTTTTCGGTGTATATATTATTAAAGTACGACACATCAGCCCATAACACATGTTAGTTGGACTGTTGGACAACATTTTAATATGGCACATACATGCTAACAAACCTGTTTTTGGTACTACTAACATATGTACAAATATAAAACACAACCCTTCGCTCCTGCGTTTCTGTAAGGCGTTTCTGTAAGGCATCGGGAGATAGTTTAGTGAATGGAAGGGTTGTCTTTGGTGTGGGTAAAAGTGCCGCAGAGGTGGTTTTGGAAGGAGAAGACGAGGTGGGAATGGTGGTAAGGTTGGTCGAGGTGGCGGTAATTACTGGACGGTTGAAGGCAGTGCGGGGTTGAGATGGTTTGGGTAAGGCAAGAATCAGTTTATCTTCTATTCGTTTACATAAACCGTAAGCTTGGTGCTGGGTAGTTGGCTTAAGGATGTAAAGTTCGGCAAGAATTTCCGGTTTGAGGCCGGAAAGGTAGCAGTTGAGGAGAGCTTCACTCGATAACCCCAAAATACAATTGAAAAGTTTCTCGAATTCGGCTTGGTACGCTGTAACAGTGGTCGTTTGTTTGAGTTTAAAAAGGGCGGCATGGTGATTCTCATAATCGGATGGACCGAATCGAAATTCTAGAGCCCG
This sequence comes from Ambrosia trifida, assembly GCA_028751855.1. Lineage (NCBI taxonomy): Eukaryota > Viridiplantae > Streptophyta > Magnoliopsida > Asterales > Asteraceae > Ambrosia > Ambrosia trifida. Next base: position 167,325,729 of record CM054123.1, on the reverse strand, counting down.
AATAAATTCTGGCCAAGTACCCAAGAGGTGATTGTTGGCCAGGTATTTATACCATCTCAATGTTTCTCTGACGAAATAGAAAACGGCTGAGGGCAAACGGCGGGCGGCCGGAACGTAATAAGTAAAGTAGTTATCGGCTTGAAAAATCCAGTCCAACGGATTCGAACCATCGAATAGAGGCAGGTTGATTTTTGGTGGGCGGGGATTAGAAGGGCCGGTTTGGTTGTCTTTGGAGGATGAAGGAAAAAAGGGACTATGGTTGTTCTTTGTCTTTGGAAACCGTAAGCAACCGATTGGTAGTGTCATGTTGTTTCATTGAGTTTTGGAGGGCTTCGAATTGGGTAGCGGTGCGGGCTTCCGATTGGGCTGTGGTGGTGGCGTGCTGTGTAAGGAACTGGGCGAATTGGTCACAAAGGGTTTGAAGGGCATCATCGGTGGATGATGGATCTTTATGAGGAGGCATGGTAGGAGAAAATGAAAGCACCAAATTTGGTGGGAGCCAATAGAGTAGGCAATACTCCAAGAAAAAAAGAAGGGAAAAAGACTACCTGGGGCAATTTTCTTCAAATACAAAATTTAAATATGCAGAATAACATTGAGAACATGTACCGCTAAGTCCATTTCCTCCTTATTCATAGGACACTATGATGCACTATCCCACTACATACTAACAGAATGCAACAGAATTAAATATGCAATGCTGAAACAAATGACATGTGCTAAATTTAATAATGCAACAGAAATAAAATGCAGTAACATAATGCAATAATCGAGCAGGCTTCCTAGTGATCCTTTTAGGCTTATTGTTCAGCCCAACAACATTTTTCAGCCCAGCAGCATTTGAAGTCTGGCCCGCATCAGAGCGTGTAGAGAACATGTATCTTATGATTTATGAATTTATAAATCATTAGATACCTAACCAATCGATCAATTCAGGATATTAAGTTCTTGAACTGATGCAAATAAGAGACTGGAAATGATTAGTAGCAAGATGCTACTATGTAGAAGATCTCTATCTTGGTAGGATTATATTTGTTGTGACGGAATAAATGAAAAATAACTGATAAATCAGATTTAAACGAAAATGGATATCATAGAATGATAGCCCTAATTGTTCAAAACTATTATTTATATGACGGCTTACAGATCCCCGTTGCCTTTTAGCTTTTGTATGACGGACATTCCAAAGATATCCCAGCTTCATTGCCTCTTTAGTCTTACATATCTCTGCTGCCTGCAACACCACCACTACCCATCACACCACAACTCTCTCCACCCGACCACCCCTCACAGTCTCACAGCAAAAAGGTTTAACTTGCTTCGACTTTCCCAAGTTATACCAATCCCTGCCCATTGTCAAATAAACCGTTTAGGAGCACAAAAATTAAGTATATTCGTAGCAGGCAACAGTCAAAGAAAAAAAAAAGACTTGTCGTGGTCACTTAACCCAAATCATTCTTTAAGCAGTAAGCAACAACAGGAGTATTTGTTTGTTGAAGAAAGAAATAAAACGATATGAAAAGGAGGGACATCAGCAGCAACATGCTTATGGGAACCGTTTGAATTAGCAGCCAATGAAGATAGTTTATATTTGAAAGGAATAGGGGCACGCTATGTTCTTACAAACCTCTCAATCTAGGACGTAGTTATGGGCTTTTATCTACATACAATTGACCACCACTCACTCTTGCCGAGAAAGAAAGACTATTCTATTCTCCTTACTAGACAAATACGTGTTTGTGTTCCCATTGCCACATAGCATAGTGTATTTCCCTTACAATTTGGTGCTGAAACTATTAAAGTGGACATCTGATTTCCCATTTTCTTTTCCAGCAGTTGTTACTCATGCTCAAGAGCATGAAAGATAGCATCTTCCCTATGCGCATACTTCTCTCTTTTCTTAGCTTCGGCCAACTCAATGCATTCATCAAACTGAGCACAATGAAACGGTTTAACTCGCTTTGACTTTTACAGGTTGTACAAACCCCTGCCCATTGTCAAATAAACCTATTAGGAGCACTTAATAAAAAATTAAGCATTTTCATAGAAGGGTGTTTTGTAAATCATTGTTGACAATTGCGTTTATCATGAAGGGGACAGTTTGTAAGGGTGTTCACGGACAGTTTTTGACGGTTTCTAGGTAATGGTTTTTGATCATCGCAAACCAAAACTAAACCATTGAAATTTAACTTTTGGTTTCATGGTTTTAACTTATTGGGCATTTATAAAATAATCGATAGAATATAATATAACAAATATGTCCAAAAATGACTTAGCCATCCAAATATATCAACATAGATAAATGAATCGAAATAAATAATTAGTTGTGGTTGCTGAGAAAATAAACAACACGTTTAGATTTATTACACTTGTGATTATTTAAATACTTGTGGGCTGATGTTCAAATAAAAGAACACAAAGCAGTGTCAAAAGCATTCTAGAGGATTCTCACTGTCCTAAACCCACTGTGATAAAACTCCTAACTCACCAAGAGCAAATTCCACCACATGGGGCTCGAACCAATTAAGTCCACATTAGAAAGTCATGGGGCTACGTCTGCCCAACCAATTGATATAGGATTCATTACAACTTGATCTAACCCATTAGGACCTAATGTGAGAAGATTAATACATGTATGACCAATTATTTATACCCACTCTATTGATCAATGAGAATCTAGTTGAGAACCACAATCTTACATGGTATCAGCCTAAACCCCGATCATCCTCTTCTTTCTTTTCTTTTTAAACCCTACTTCTGCCGACACCTTTTATTTTCTGTCGACCACAGTTAATTTTTTCTACCAATCCCTATGGCCGATCAGAAGCTCCATTCCGTTGTTACAGCATCAAACATCAAAACTTTCATCCCAATACACCTTGATAATGAAGCAAACAACTACCTTATGTGGTCCGAATTGTTTAGGATTCACTGTACCGTCTTTCTCGTCATCGATCACTTCTCTCCACGCCCACCTCCTACCACCCAATCCTCCTGTAATGCAGCCAAACAACCCGCCGCCCCACCCACAGTCGACCCCTGGGAGAGATTGGACGCTATTGTCCTTCAATGGATTTATGGCATGATTTCTCCCGACCTTATCAAAATCGTACTAAAACCCAACACCACCACGTATACCACTTGGAAAACCTTGGAATCCTTATTTCAAGACAACAAAGGTATTCGCGCCCTTCACCTCAAACAAAAACTTGCTACGACCCGTCTCAATAGCTTCCCTTCTATGGCAGCCTATTGCCAGGAAGTAAAACTCCTTGCTAACAAACTCAACAATGTTTATGCTCCCATCAACGAACAACAACTGGTTCTCCAAACCTTGGCCGGATTAAACGAACAATACGAAAGTATTGCCACTGTAGGATCGGTTTATCACAAAGAAACATTTAGATCACACGAGTATTGACGTATTAGGTGTGAAAACCCTAATTATCATGCAAAATGATAAAAACCGTAATAAAAACAAGATAAGATTCATTTTCAACAAAGGTTCATTAACTTTAAATATCATATAACGTTTATAGATTCGAGTAAACAAAAACATACACACAAAAATATAAATAATCACTTCTAGACACACACACAACTAACCTAGACCTTTGATAACCGTCACCAACTACCACCTATTTATACACACATTCGTTCGACCTTACGAGTGGTCGAACCAACCTCCTCGACCTTGTTAAAGAACGAAACAAATAAAATACATTCATTAGAACTAAGATAACTTTGATTCGACCCTTTGTTAATCCGAACAAAAAACATAATAATCAAACTATCTTCAAAACATTGGCGAATCATCATTTGGCAACCCGAAAGTTATAGACCCATATATGAAATATGCATCTACAACCACCATTCTAAAAAACACAAAAACCCCTACCTTCCTTCTTTGAAGTTCCATCCCAGCTTTGTATGAATGAAACCCGTAAGACTGCAAATGCCCTCCATGCCTCAAATACAGTAGCCACGACTCTTCGTATCCAAGGACAGACCACCGGCTCGACCTCCAACACTGATTCACAATTGGGTCAGACTTCTGCTTCCTTGGGTCGTGGTTGATCTCGTGGCCGAGGACGAGGCCGATTATCTTCACAGCCGGGCCGTGGTCGTGCTTCTTACTCTGTAGGTCAACCCACCAATCCATACATCGTCCTTCCCAACTCGTGGACCCAAAACTAGTGGGCTTCAATTCTTCAGCAGGCCTAAGCCCAACAAGCCCACCCTCCACAAAACAACCCCCCCTGCTCATATCCTTTTGCTCCGAAGCCCAACCCAGGTGCTGGTATCCTTGGCCCAGCTCTACCTCAGGCCCACACGGCTTATACTCCAACCGCAACGGACATAGCTTAAGCCCTGTACACTTTGTCGCTTAAGCAACAGCAGGATCCGGTCGGTTTCATGGATACATGTGCTTCGGGACACGTGCAGTTACTAGGTAATCACTCCCCGTCTACTTTTAATATTTTCACTTATAAGAAAATTATAGTCGGTAATGGCATGACCATCCTAGTCATTGGACAAGGTGACCAAATTTTACCACTACCATTCCCACCCTTAAAACCTAATAACATCCTATACTCCCTAAACCTCATGAAAAACCTTATCTCCGTTTGTCGCCTCACGATGGACAGTTTACTCTCTATAGAAATTGACTCATTTGGTTTTCTTGTGAAGGATCTCATGACCAAGGAACCTATCCTACGATGCAATAGCTCGGGTGATCTCTACACTCTTACCACCAACTTCACCAAGAACCCATCACCACCTTCTGCTTTTGTTGTTGTTACTCAAGATCGTTGGCATCAATGTCTTGGGTACCCAGGCCAAGAATTATTGCATTCGTTGAAGTCTTTGTTTTTTATTAATTATGGCAAACCAGATAAATCATTTTGTCAGTCGTGTGTTTTTGGAAAAAGTGTAAAACTACCGTTTCGTGATTCTGTTAATTAATGTCACTCATTCATCTTTTGATATTCTTCATAGTGACTTGTGGACCTCCCCGGTTCTTAGTACCGGTGGTCATGTTATTACATAATATTTTTTTGATGATTTTAGCGATTTTCTTTGGACTTATCCACTTGCACATAAATCTCAAGTTTACACCACCTTTACCAATTTTTACAACCAGATTAACACATAACTTGGACGTAAAATTAAACAGTTTCAATGTGACAATGGCAACGAATACAAAAACAATTCTTTCAATCAATTTTGCCATCAAAATGGGATGTACGTTCGTTTCTCTTACTCGTACTCATCTTCTTAAAACGGAAAAGCTGAGAGAAAATTACGTACCATCAATAACATGATACGCACCCTTCTAGTCCAAGCATCCCTACCGATCAATTGCTGGTACCACGCTTTAGAAGTTGCAAGCTATCTCCTCAACATTCTCCCAAAGAAATCCCACAAATTTCTCAGCCCCACAACCCTCCTTTACAATTGCCTTCCCACATACGATCACCTTCGATGTTTTGATGCCTTTATTTCCCTATTATCCCCTCGACCATTATCCACAAGCTCAACAATCGAAGTCACCCATGTGTAATTCTTGGTTATCCTTCAAACCTCCGAGGATACAAGTGCCATGACATGTCCAGCAAAAACCATCTTTGTTTTTCGTCATGTTCCATTTGAAGAGTCTATATACCCTTTTGCCATCTCTCAACCATCACACCTAAAAACCTACATCTTCTTTTTGCCACCGATCCACCCGTCCCTTTGACCTCATATTAACACGTTCAAACCCACTGTTCCCGGCCCAACATCTTCACCTCAAAATTCCGGCCCAATAACCTCACCCCACCATCCTGCCCAATCTCCCACTAACCAATCCAATACCGGCCCAGGCCCTCCCGTGTCACTTCCTACTGGCCCAGCTTTTCCCACTTCGCCCTATTCTTCAATACCGGCCCGACCACCTCCACTGTTCCTACACACCCAAGCCCATTGACCTCAACCTCCCACTCACCTAGCCCATCATCGTAGCCCTCCCAAGCCCGCATGCCCACGCCTCAACCTGGCTTTTCACCATAGCCACCGGTCCAACCTTCGACTTCCACGTCCGAACACCCTCCCAACCTTCCTCGGTCCCACCTCCCATCCATACCATGCGAACTAGTTCCATGGTTGGTATTACAAAACCGAAACACTTTCTAAACTTAAATACAACAACAGTTATCCCCGTACCCGAAAACCCTCAGGTTGCCTTATCCACCCCTGAATGGTATAAATCCATGACCGGCGAGTTTAGTGCCTTATTAAAAATAAGACCTGGGAGTTGGTTCCTCGAAACCAGATATGAATGTAATTCGCAGCTTGTGTTTTTTAAGCATAAGTTTCGTTCGGATGGCAGTCTAGAACGATACAAGGCTTGGTTGGATTGTGATGGTCGTACTCAACAGGTAGGCGCTGATTGTGGGGAGACATTCGATCCCGTTGTCAAACCTGCAACTATTCACACAGTTCTCTCCTTAGCAGTTTCACAGTCATGGCTTATACATCAACTTGTTGTCACCAACGCCTACTTGCATGGGAATTTACATGAAACGGTCTATATGTAACAACCCATGGGGTTTCGTCACCGCGACTTTCGAGACCATGTCTGGCGCCTACAGAAGTCTCCTTATGGTCTCAAGCAGGTTGCTAGGGCTTGGTAACAGCATTTCACAGATTTTGTCCTTTTGCAGGGTTTCCGTCAGAGCAAAACAGACAATTCTCTCTTTATTGATCATCATGGCCATGATTTTGCTTACTAGCTTATTTATGTGGATGATATTATTCTGACCACTTCGTCAGATGAGTTATTGGACCGTCTTATGTTTGTTTTATCCGGTGAATTTGTCATGAAGGACTTGGGTCCTCTTACTTATTTTCTTGGCATCGCGGTTACACGCATGGGCAACTCTATGTTTCTGTCTCAATCCTCCTATGCTAAGGACATCTTACACCGTGCAGCCATGGATTCTTGTAAACCTGCTGCCACACCAGTGGACGGTGGTAGTTAAGATTCTTGTTACTAAGTTTGAGAGGATCGATGCTCTGTACCAATTGTTAGCTATGAAGGTAGAAAAGAAGAACATGAAGAAGATTTAGTACAAATCACAGCTACTTCATTATTATGATCAAGGAACCTATTTATACAAAGCTCCTAACTAAGTTTTAACTAACTTTCAAACTATGACTAATTGACACATTTGACATACTTTCTAGGTATTACAATACAACGATACAATTCATTTCATTAGTAACAAAAAGGGAGGGAAAATGTAAATGGAAGGTGTAAACTAAATTTAGGGGGATTTGTAAACTAAAAATACCAGAAGGGAATCGCACGTTGCGACGGGCTCGTACTATGTTTGTCAGTTGTGTTTGGGTCAATTCTCTAGATGGTGTTGTATATTATACAAATTTGTTGATAATGTGCAACATATGATCAGAGGGTGTAAAAGTTGGGCATATTTGTATAAATCGATCCCTTTGAGTGATACATACTATTATAGCTTCCTAACAAAGACCATAGGATGCATGGAGTAGGTACTTATCATTTATGCTCGAGTGTTTTTTATTCAATAATCAGGTGTTTTAGAGCCTACATGTAGGTTGGATTATTATCTCTCTTTTCATGTGTTTTGAATGATAATCCAATTATTAAATTGCTAAACGATGAAGTGTGAAGAAAGTGATTGTCAAAAAGAAACAACCTGTAAATGAAAATGTGGAATTTGTTAACCAATTCAAACAAAAATTGTTTCCAACCATTGAAACTCACCTAATGAATGAGTATACTCCTTCTGGGTCTCTCCAATTCCATTTTAAGCTGAATCACCTGTGCCAAAAATCGATCATGTAACCAAGATCAAACACAATGTGAAGCCCTATAACTATAAGCTCAAAATGCTATTTTGTACGGGCTGGATTAGGTCAAGTTCGGTTAACCATCTAAACTAGCTAACACTGTCTTATTATGTATGTGGGTGTGTGTGTGTGTGTATGGTAGGTGTTTGATGGTGACTTAATACCTGAGGTATCTTATGGTGTATTTGTTTCCTCGTCCATTGGTGAGCTGCAAGATCTATTGGGCATGAGACGTGATGTTAGTATGTGTATGATGCAATAAAGCCAAAATGTAAGACAGGAAAAGTTTATTGTTCCATATAAGCAAGAATTTATGGCCAAACAATTATTACGATGATAAGGTAGTTATAACGGTATATCCATCGTTTAATTAAATTTACTATTTGATTAAATCTATTATGACATTCAATATATGTAATAAAAAAGAACCATATACGATTATCTGCTAGGTGTAATTTAATTATCAGTAGAAAACATATGTAAATAGTCTGGTAAAAACACCTTGTCCGACAACTTTTGCACGAATAAGCAACCTCCTTGAAGATGGCTTTAAATTTGTGAGTTTCCTGTTACACAAAGCTTATTTCGATTTAAATTAAAATTAAAAGAATCACATTCACTCAATCAACAACATATATATATATATAAAATATGAACATAGGAATACTAAAATTAAATCTATATAATCAACCCAAACATATCATAGAGATACAATATATTATTTTTTTTCCGGTCCGGATAGAGTGAGGAAATATACTAAGCTTTATATATAATTTTAACTTGGGGTTCACAGTATAACATTTTAAATTTGAATCATGATCGTGCCTTCTGTTCGAACCCAATAAAATAAAAGCCAGTTAAGTATTAAAGAAATTAATATATCTCTGGTTACTTCAATACACTTATAACAAACTTTTGCTAATATAGTTAAATACATAGCTTAGTTTTTTGAGTAGCAATACAAATAAACTTATGAAAATAAAAATTAGGAATCGCATTACAAATTATTTGCCGCAGTTTATTATATAAAAAGCATTCCTAATTATATTATGGAGTAAACTCCAAACTAAATAAGCAAATAAACTAAAATACCCACACACATGTTTATATATATATATATATATAGGATCCGGATATTTTGAAAACTCCATAGAGTTGCGAGAACTTGAGAACTCTCTTGAGCCAATCAAAATGTGACACATCTCCATTTTATAATATTTTGTTATTTTTTAATAAGAGGTTAATAATGACATTTTAACTATAACTCCAAGGGTATGTTAGTAATTTGTAACTCCCCCTGACACATCCTGATGACTTTAAATTTCCTCTCTCTCTTTGTTCTTTTTTTAAACACAGACTTCCATCTCCTCTCTCTCTCTCTCTATATATATATATATATATGGTGGTGACGGTGGTGAGGGAGGTAGTGTGGAAGAAGGAGACGATGGTGACGATGGTGAAGGGAGGCGGTGTGGATGAATGAGTTGTGACGGTGCCCAACCATGGTGGAATCATAGATGATGAACGAATGATGAAGACCCAGATCTATTCCCAACCATGTCAGCCCAGATCTGTTTTGTCGGAGCAAGAACATCGCAAAGGGATTTTGCTTGGACTGAGGAGGAACACAGGTTTTATATTTTTCTTATTTATCAGTTTATTTATGTTATTTTATCTAGTTTTTTGTTATTATGTTGTATATATTATTTTTTCCATTAGTTGTTAGATTGATCTGTTATTAGGTAGCTTGATAATGTTTCATTTGATTCGATCTGATGGTTATACAACGATTAATGTGTAGATATGTTGTTTTTACTAATTATGATTATATTTTTGTAGATATTTTGATTTTTACAGATTTATGATTATGATTATTTTGATTATTTCTTTGATTTACACCAATGTAAATGATAAGGATGTTAATTTTTTAGGTAGTAAACCTCTGTATGGGTGTTTCTATATATAGGCAGGTAAAGTAAGGGAGGGGGCTGGGTTTTTTGACTGTGAATCAAAGTGGCTATGTATATGGAAACTAATCATCATCATCATCATGTAGATAGGCCCTCACCCCTCACTTGCTGCTTTAGATCTGGGTATGTTATTATTATTATTATTATTATTATTATTATTATTATTATTATTATTATTATTATTATTATTGTTAGTTGTTGTTATGTTACCTGTTATGTATTATTGGGTTTAATATTATTATTATTGTTTGTTGTATTACTGTTTATTGTTATTATTATTAAGTTTTTTCTTGGGGGTTTTTGGTGTGTGAAAGAAGATGTTGTTGAAGATGGGGTTTTTTTTTTTTTTTTTTTTTTGTATAAGGTAAATAAAACAATGGTGTAATATTCAAAAATGTGTAGTATGAATTTGTAGAATGTTTGGTTGTTTTACATTGATGTAATACGTTTTTGTTGATGTTTTTTGTGGGGCATTTACCGTGGTGTAATACAATGTTATAGATGGTACTATGTATTTTTTACACTAGCGTAATACGAATGTATAAATTTTACACCAGCGTAATATGAATGTATAGATGTGTGTTTGGTTTTTACACTAGCGTATTTGTTTGTAATAGTTTGTGTATGGTAGATTTTACACTAGTGTAAAGAATTTTTACACGACGTATTTTTGTGGTGTTTTTACACCATGTAAAAAATATGTTTGTTTGGTTTTTACACTAGCGTATTTGTTTTTTTTTTCTCATAAGTGTTTTGATTTTCTTCATGTTTCAATGCAGACAGAGCATTTTGTGAGCATTTTGCGAGCATGTTGTTGGCGGAGAAAAGAAGTTCAATGGCAATTTGGATTTAGCAGAATTCTCATTTTTGGGAAACTCGATGATTTGCAGGTAATCTTCTCACATTATGTATACAAGTGAATTTGGAACACTAGGAATTGTAAACTTTGATACAAGTTGAAAAAGGGTCGGGGCCTGGTTCTTTGTTTTAAAAAAAGCACGCCTAAGTTTGCCGTAAGCAAGAGAGGCATCCCTTCCGACCGTCTGAGGCGACTTGTTTTCTTTTCTATAAAACCACCACATTACACACTTATTATTATTATTTTTATTATTATAAAATTACCACATTTCACAACTATTTGTTTTCTTTTTTTACACCGATGTAAGTTGTTACATATGTGTGATTTAGTGCTTATTTTTACTAGTTTACACCAACGTAAAAACAGGTTTGTGATTTCGTGGTTTTATTAAATTTGTTAGGTTGGACAACGAAGAGATGCGAATGATGATGATCAACATTTTTGGAGAGCAAGTTCGCGTGTTCAAGTGTTTTTAAGACGTTTTTGTGATGTTTTACACCAACGTAAATTTTTACCAAAGTGTAAAACTTGAGGGGGAGAGATGACAGATTAGCAGATGTAAAATTGTTGAATTTTGGAATTTTACACTGGTGTAAAAACTTTTCATACATGGGTTTACTGAATGTATTATTTTTTTTAGAAAAATAAATGAATTAAAAAAATAAATTAAAGTTAAAAAATATGGTTACTTTAATAATGAAAAAAAAATTAATATGATATTATATTAATATTTTTTCTCTCACATGCCATTTTACTTAAATACCCTTTCATTCATTTTATTATATTAAAAAAATATTTAAACAACATGTCAAGACAAAAAGTCTAATCATTCGATCTCAACCATTGGATCATCAAGATCAATGGCTCAAAAGAGTTCCTATGGTTCTCACAACTGAAATGGATTTTCAAAGTATTCTAACCCTATATATATATATATATATATATATATATATAGGGAAGGGTTATATAGGAAACCCATCTTATATGGTAAACCAAATAAACTCCATCCTATCCATCCATTACATGCCATCAATGGTCTAGATTAAACCATTGTACTTCCAATCAGAAAAATTAATTTTTTAATATCCAAAAGATGATTCAGGGGTAATATGGGGAACAACCAACTCCTCTCTCTCTCTCATAAGTACCACATCAAATCATCTCTCCTCTCTCATCTTTTCAATGTCATCACCTCTCTCCTCTCTCATCTTTCCAATGCCACAATCTCTCTCCTCCCTCCTCCTTCTTCTTCTTCTTCATTATCATCTTTAAAGAAAATCATCAACCATCTTCTACACTAATGAAAAACAACAAGCATACACCTTCAAAAAAATCATCAACCACCACCACCGTCGTTCCGTCTCTCTCTCTCAGCAACCCTCTCTCGTTTTTGTCTCTCTCTCTCTCTCTCTCTCTCGTCCATCTTCCCCTCCCCCATCTTCATATTCTTTGTGTTCTTCATCTTGTTGTTGAATGTTAGCAATAGTGGTGGTAACCGGATCTATTTGGTTTATCTTCATCTTCTTGGTGTTCTTTATCAACCACCCCCACCACCACCGTTCCATCTTCCATCTCCTCTCTCCTCTATCATTCCCTCCCTCCCCACGACCTTAAATGTTTAGATCTGACGACATTGGTGATGATCTTCAATTTTAACAGGTATGTATGTGTTCTTGATTTGGGTTTTTGTTGGGTGATAACCCAGTTTTTTATTTGGGTTTTTTTTCGTTTAATTAGTTTTATTATTTTTTATATAAGAAAATTGAAGTGGGTTTTGCTTTGATTGTGAAGATATTCATCCGCGATGTTAGAAGGTGACCGGAGACGGTTAGAGAGGATGTCCAGTGTGTACAGAGAAGAAGGGGTTGAAGGTGTTTTTGTGGTTGTGTCCTTAATGTGGTTGTGTCCTTAAACAAGTTCTTTGTAGTTGTGTCCTTAATGTGTAAGTTATTTGTCAGAATATGTAACATGTGTTATGTTTTATAGATGTTCTTTGTAGTTGTGTCCTTAATGTTTGGTTTGAACCTGTGGGAATCAGCACAAAAAACACTGTTATAATTTCTGTTAACACGTGTTATTGTTATGCTTGTAAGCTAACATGTGTTAAGTTAAACAAAAGAGTAAAATACTATGTTAGATTGAGATGTGTGATCCTTGTGTATGCAAATATGGTAACACGTGTTATTGTTATGCTTGTAAGCTAACATGTGTTAAGTTAAACAAAAGAAAAACCTTAGTAGAGATATTAACACTGTTAACGTCTATTGACATGTTAACACATGTTAACAGTTTTAGTAAAAATCTGCGCCATAAAAACTTTGTTAACACTTGTTAATAAGTTGACGTATAAAAATTTTGTTAACACTTTGTTATGACATATTAACAGTTTTAGTAAATCTGTCCTATAAAACTTTGTTAACACTTTATTAACACTTATTAATAAGTTGACGTATAAAAACTTTGTTAACACATTGTTATTACATGTTAAAAGTTTTAGTCAATCTGTCCTATAACACTTTGTTAACACTTGTTAATAAGTTGACGTATAAAAAACTTCGTTAACACTTTGTTATGACATGTTAACAGTTTTAGTAAATCTGTCCTATCAAACTTTGTTAATACTTGTTAATAAGTTAACGTATAAAAACTTTGTTAACACTTTGTTATGACATCTTAACAGTTTTAGTAAATCTGTCCTATAACACTTTGTTAACACTCGTTAATAAGTTGACGTATAAAAACTTTGTAGATAGTTGGTGCTAAAAACAAGAAATCATAATTGAGATATTAAAAGTATTAACATGTGTTATCTAATGGTGTTGGCTCAAATCATCAGATAGTTGGTGCTAAAACAAAACACCAAAGTTTGATATATTAAAAGTGTTAACATGTGTTAACATATCTTACCAGCCTTATTGAAAAAAAGGAAAACCCTATAGGACAGATTTACTAAACCTGTTAACATGTGTTAACGTGTTAACACATGTTAACAGTTGTAGTAAATATGTCTTATACAATCTACTGACTTTTATGCTAAAAAACGTAAAAAAAAACTGATTCTTGTAAAATGTCGCTATGTCTTCTTGCAAAGAAACATAATAAAATCTAGTGACTTTCATGGGAAACGTATACCATAACCACTTTATTACAAAGTATCATTACAAACAATTAACCACTTTAACAAAATAAATCTAATAACTCTATACATTGAGTACAAAAAAGAAAACGTTATAAAAAAGTTTTTCTACATATTTTTCTCGGCTTCCTTCGACTTCGTTTGTTAACATATGTTAACCAGTGGGGTCTTCGTTATCAACTGCAAAACAATAGATGAGATATTAACCGGTGTGACCAACTCATCATTTAACATACTAAACAGGAGTAACATGTGTTAGTCGGGGCCCAAATAACTACTTAAAGTCACAAAATCTAAATTTCCAAATTCCAACTGTTAATATTAATTCAATATTTTTCTACCTCATCGCTTTCACCTAATAAACACATCATTCTAACATCAATTAACCTTCAATCCTCACTAAACTGAAATCGGCCCAAGTTCAAAACCTAGGGCTCCAAAACTAACAAAATCTAAAGAATACAAATCCGAAACTCAAACGAACTCTTGACCTTCACATAAATGATAAACCTACTATATATACATATAACATGCAACAATGACCATCTTTAACATCAAACTGGTACTGAAATCATCGGACAGATGGTGTTAACATGTGTTAGCTATTAAAAGATGTTAACATGTGTTATCTAATGGTGTTGACTGTGGCTCAGGACAACAAAGTTTGCTATATTAAAATTGTTAACATGTGTTAACATATCTTACACGTCTTATTGAAAAAAAAAACGAATACCTTATTAGATACATTACACTTTGTTGTCCTATCCTGTAAAAAACTTTGTAAAACACTTTATTAACGCTTGTTAAATAGGTTGAAGTGTGAAAAACTTTGTTAACTTTTGGTAATATATCTTAGCAAATGTTAACACTTTTGACAAAACTTGTTAAATAACAAACAATGACCTAACGATTAACATTTAATATCAACACAAGAAAAAATCATTCTGTAATAAATAACATAAAAAACGTAAAATTGATAACACAATCTAGTTACTTTTATGCTAAAAAACGTAAACCAACGTGCCTACTTCTTGTTGCAAAAAAACATATACCATAAAACACAATCCGAGAAGTGGTCTCCATAAAAACACAATCAGAAAAAAAGACATATACCATAAAAAACACACTTAAGCTTGTCTCTTCTTGTACAAGACATATAGCATAAACACATGAAGTTGTGTCTCCTTCCACATACAAAGGTTAAAAAAAAATATTACCAAAAAAAAAATACATTCAACTACATTGTCGTTACACACACATGTGTACGAAAATTTGGTAAAAAATACGAAAAAAAAATACCTTCAACTTCATCGTATGAAGTTGGGTTTCTTTCCACATACACAGGGTGTCCTCTTGCGAAGCCTGGGACTGCAAACGTAGATCCATCAACTCAGTAGCCACACACATGTGTGAGAAAAAATGTTAAAAAAACGAAAAAAAATACGAAAAGGGTTTCAGGTACAAACCTGCAATGGTGACATCCCCTGCAAAGTTGTTGAGAATCACACCACGTGGAGGATATGAAAATGAAGGATCCATGTCTAAAGGTGGATCTTGAAGGTTAACTTCCATGGATGGTTGATGAAGAAAGGTGTGGGAAGGTTGGTGAATCTTTGGGAAAATAAAAGTGGATGTTTGTAAGAGAAAATCGTGGGTAAGAGATGGTTTGGTGAGAAGTACATAGTAAAAACATGGGGGAGTGTGAAAAAAGAAAAAGGTTGATGTGATGGTGAAAAAGATGCCATATGGTAAAAAGACCATCTTACCCTTTTTCATTAAAAAAAATAATAATGATTCTTGATGATGTGGCTTCATAATGGCCACATATAGGGTTTATTTGGTTTACCAAATAACAAGGGTTTCTTGGGGATACTTACACTATATATATATATATATATATATATATAAATGTATACTCTATTATCTTTTTAATTTATAAAATAATATTTTAAAATTATGTTTTGACGTATAGCTTACCTACTACCCTGTTGCTCTCTACACAAATTGAAATCAACACCTTACATTAATTCACCTTTGTAAATCATAAATATAAAAGGGAAGGTTGTATTTATTTTATTCATTTTCAAATTGTATAGGCATCCACAAGTAACAACCACACATGCCTCTGCAGTGTGTTATGACAATAGAAACGGAAAGGAATCATTACCTAGCCATGCGATGAAGGAACAAACTGTGACGGAAAACGACAACTGTAGTCGATGGTTATGGTGGTTGAAACTGATGGTGTCGTGTGGTGGTTCTTGGTGGTGTCAGACAGCAAGTGGTTATTTTGATTGGACCGGAGTAGGATGTGTTCGAAGGTGATTGTTGTTGGTGGTGTTTATGGTGAGGTGTTGTCGGAAAAAGGAATTGCAGAAAGAGAGGGCCGAGGGGAAGAGATGGGGTTTTAAGCATCGTTATATTTAGTAGGATGAATTGTATTTAAGTACTAGGTTATGTACCCGTATGATACACGGGTTGAACAATTTAAATTATATATATTATATATAAATTTAAAATATAATTAAGAAAAATTAGATTGCATATTTTATTTAAAATAAAAAAAAGTTTCCTGTACAACCAAAAAAATATTAAATACTCATGAACCCCTAAATGATTTCTTGTAAAAAACATTTTTATTCAGATAAAAAAATTTTCAAACATTCCAAAATATATCTTCCATACACAACTATTACCTTGTAGACTGCACGTACAACAAAACAAAACAAAAATAAAAAAGTAATAAAGGTAAATCTGTTTAGGCTAAGATATAAAAAAAATGAAATTAATTTAAAAGTATCTCCTCATCCGTTAAACCATCCAAATCGAGTATTGTTCATTTTTTAATTTGACTTCAAGTTTCCTCAAAGCCAAAGTATTTCTAACTTTGAGTGTATAATCATTTTTTTTCTAACATCAAGGTCCTTAAACATAAAGATTGAAACGAATTAGTAATGCAAAGACTGTTTAGATATTGCATTTCTCTATTGAAGTAACTTGAAAAAACAAAATCAATGAAGATTTAAATTAATGATTTTTCATATATAAAATGTATTTTATATATCAAGCTATTATAATACGAAAATAGCCAAACATATTTAGTTTTGTATTGATTCAAATATTTAATTAATTGGATTGATCGGAGGTAGAAAAATATGAAAAATGCTTACCATGATAAGTGCTTTGATGTTGCCATAATTTAACGAAACTGTTGCCCACCATCATCTTCATCTTTGAGCCTTAATAGAACATCGATAAGGACTTCACTTGCGTGCTTAACCTGATCACCAGAACGACGTCGTTGGGCATCATAGATGATGTTGTCAAGAATCTCATCAATATCCTTGTGAACCCTCAACAATTTCTTCCTGATGCCGGTAATTACATGGAGAGTTTTCATAGATGGAAACAAATCCGACACATCAAAACCATTAATCAACGTTACAGCCTCTTTGATCAGCGCGATAAACTGCCTCTGATCCTTGTATTTGCTCCTAATTGAAACCCTAGATGTGATTGTGTTCACCATGGTGAATATATTTATAGTAAGATCTATTGGTTTTGATCCTGCATGCATGGCTATGGAATCAACATGGTTCCATGACTCTTGTTCGCGAATATGTTGAAACGAGTTCACCTTTTTTGAACTTAGAAGCTCCAAGACGGATATCTTGCGCATTTCTTGCCAGTAGTCGCCATAGGAAGCGAACGTGAAGTCTGTGTAATTGTATGAAAGGATTTCAATACTAAGAAACTTGGGTCGTTTTGCGGAAGAAAGATCATGGGTCTTCATGATTTGTTTGGCATATGATGGAGATGAGATTACTATGGTGGAGACTTCACCGAGTTGTAGGTAAAAGATTCGTCCTAGTTTTTTTGCTAAGTGTCCGAGAGCATGGTGTGGTTGTGATCCTAAAAGATGATGCATGTGGCCAACTAGAGGAAGTTTCCATGGTTGTGGAGGAAGGTTCTTGTGTTTACCGTGTTGAAGCTTCTGAAACATAAGGTTAAGATGGAGAGGACGAAGAGGACAGCAAAGAAGAAAATGAGAGAAAAGGCAAATTGGTGTTCCATTTTTCACTTCAGGTTATGTATTTCTTGTGATTTTAAGGTAGGAAAATGTGAAGATATTCTCCTTAGCAGATTAGAGCCATGTGAAGGTATTCTCCAAATTGAATTATTCAGAAAAAAAAATAGTATGAGTTTAAATACACCGAGGTATCCTTAAAAGATTAGATTCATGTGGAGAATAAGCAAAACCATATAATTATATATAAATTATTACAAAAATATAATTATTCCCTAACTAGACCCTTAATTACCCGAGCGTTGCCGCAGGACACTGTCTACATCCGTGCGCTGCTGAGGGACACAGTTTACTTCGGTGTGTTTTCGTGCTACGCAATTTGAACTTCGTACGTATCGAAACAGAAATGCTAATGCTACTGAATAAATACTTAATTGTTAATATATCTTCATTTTCAATGAATTCTATACTGTCACATTGAAAAAAAATATAAAACGAATATGGTATGGTACCGATACTAAGACAATACTGGTTCGCGGTTTACACACATGCGTTGCCATGGGTCACGGTTTGAACCTCGTACATATCGAAAGAGAAACACTAACGTTAACAAATAAAAAGTTTGTTGCTAATGTAATTTAATTATCAATGGATTTTACACCGTCATGCTGACAAAACTATTAAACCTAATACGATATCGGTACTTATATCAAGATATTATTGGTTTGGTTTTCCACAATTAAAAAAATAGAACTAACGAAAGTACCGGTTCGATACAACTACCCGTACCAAATGCTGATCTCTAAAAAAGAAGAGAAAACACAAGTGTTCAGTACCAGATAAAAAAGGGTTTTATAAAAAAATTAGTGCATGTTAGCCAATTAGGGACAATACACATTAGTCAAAAACCGGTGCATGTTAGCAATAGGAATTATATACATTAATGAAAGACGGTGGTGCATGTTAGCGAAAGGTTCATTCATTAATATCATACCTAATATAATATATATTAATGAATTAATATAAACAAAAATATAATAGAATAACAAAACAAGGAAAATTATTATATACTTCATCCGTCCCGATTTAGATGTCATGGGCCCACAAACACACCTATTAACGAATATTTTGTTTGTATGTTGTAAAATGACAATAATATCCTCAAATCTTTGATTGTGTCTTGTTTTTTTATGGGGAAATCTGGAAATTACATTTCTATTTTTGGAAATGAACATTTAATTTGGAACAACCAAAAATAAAAAGATTGACATCTAAATTGGGACGAGGGAGTATAATTTTAATAACCCGATTAATAAAATATTCCTAATCAGGATCAAGGTTATACGCGTATAAACAAATAAATAAGATAAACAACCACAGAGGTTTAGTAATCAACCTTTGATGACTACACCAGAATTGTAACACGTGGGTTACAATGAATCATCGCTAGTAGGAAGTTCACAACCGAGTACGAGCCAACCGAGAGCAACAACTTGAATGAAGGAGGGGCGGCGGTGGATGGTTGTCGACGACAGGAGGGAGTGGCCTTTCCTAGGGCCGGCCAAAACTTGGAGGAGAAGGGCTTGGGTTGTTTTGTTAAAAGGTGTGATTAGCGTTTGCACCTTAATCTCCTTTTTATAAAACTACAACTTACATTAAGCCCCCTTGTATAATATCATAATATTCCTTAGTATTGATCTAATTAATATTAAGTCATCGAGTTCAAAACTATTATTATTTCCCAAATAATAATCCACCTATGCGTGAACTTATCTAATCTGTGTAGCAACGTGCAACTCTTCAGATCATACCAAGTTAAGTTACATTGACTTTGACTTTAATTACGAGAGGACATACTATATGTCCAACAATTCTCAGCATTCTTTTGCAAATTTTCAGCATTCTTTAAAGCAAACGACTTCAAACCTTCAATTTCGGTTATGTTTTGTCTAGCAACCGCTTCTAATCGGCTCAAAGTATGATCGTGTTATTGAATCTTTCCTTCAAGATTCTGATTACGAGTGGCTATCATGATGGGTGTTTAATTGTAGGAAAATTGATTAAGAATGGATAGATCATGAGCTGAACGATCCATAGAATTGAATGATCACAAATTGATCAAACCTGAGATTTCAAAGAAACAGAGTAGATGAAATGAAAAATAGTATGAAAGGAAAAAAATAAAATATGGAAGAAGATTATCGATGATGGTGGCGGTTATGGCGGTTGTGGTGGTTAATGGTAGTTATGGACGGTGGTAGTTAAGATTCCGGTAACTAAGTTCGAGAGGATCGACGCTCGGTACCAATTGTTAGCTATGAAGATAGAAAAGAAGAACATAAAGAATATTTAGAACAAATCACAACTACTTCATTATTATGATCAAGGAACTTATTTATACAAAGCTCCTAACTAACTTTTAACTAACTTTCTAACAATGACTAATTGACACATTTGACCCCTTTTACTTTCTATTTATTACAATACAGTCATACATTTCATTTCATTAGTAACAATGAGGGAGGGAAAATGTAAATGGAAGTTGTAAACTAAATTTAGGGGGATTTGTAAACTAAACATATAAAGGTGCAGTGTTTTAGTGAACAACACCATAAAAATAATATGCATCGCACCAACAAAAGGCTAGTGTGTCAGTGCATAACCCTACCCAAAATTAAAAACTTGAAGAATGATTATTATTTGGCAATTATACATTATTGCAATTATAACTATTTATTAGTAAATAGGATTTTGAAAATCCATATTTATCATGTCAAACAAATAGTTATTAAGTTGTACTCTTGAGAACTAACGACAAACAAATCTAAATGTTTGCTTGATAAAGCGGTCCTCAAATGTGCCATTATTTTGTGTTGTCGGGCCGTGGAATCAACAACAAATGGGTTTTTCGTGCTACAGCAGCTCCAAACGACTCACGCATATCAAGATCTTTAGATGTTGCTCCATTTGGGAGATCCCAATTGAAGTGGTATAGTAGCACTGCTAAAGGAAGCTCCACATTAGCCATTCCTAATGACATGCCTGGACACATTCTTCTTCCCGCCCCAAATGGGAGATATCCAAAATCTATTTTATCCATGTCATATGAGTTCTCGCTTAATCTTTCAGGAATGAAACTGTCAGGATCAGTCCAACAAGCGGGATCACGTCCTATTTTCCATACATTAATGATAACTTTTGCATGGAGAGGGATATTGTATCCCCCAATCTCACATGCTTCACTATATTCTCTAGGTAATAAGAATGGAAGAGGAGGGTGTAACCTTAAGGTCTCCCTTATCACTAATTTAAGGTATTTTAATTCTTGAATATCTGATTCTTGAATTCTTTTCTTTCCTTTAAGTGCATACCGAATTTCATCTTGTGCTTTCTTCATCACCCTGGGGTTCTTTATCAGTTCTGATAATGCCCATTCAATCGTCACCGAAGAAGTATATGTACCCGCAATAATCATATCCTGTGCCAGGGCAAGAAAAACATATAAAAAATATTACCACATCTTTATTTTATTACTTGAAATAGATGTATATTGGTATGTGTATGTGGTATGTGTATCTGTGTATGGACGGGGTGAATTATCTGACGGTGATTGTATATGTGTCTCATATATGTTAATGTAGTTTTAGGCATTGTTTGTAATGGCTTGGGAGTAACATTAACTATAATCACAAAATTCATTTGTACATGGCCTTGGACACATTATATCACGTTAGATGTGCTATTATGGTTTCATAGAGTGCATTATATTATGCGCCATATTCGTCTTGTTTCATAGAGTGCATTATATTAAAAATTGTGAGGGGAAAATAAGGAAAATAAAGATAAAAATATTAATTAACATATTTGAAAATTTAAAAAAATAATTAATAGTTCACTAACATTTAAAAATGTGAGGGAAAGATAAAGAAAAGATATTAATTAACGTATTTGAAATTTAAAATAATATAGATATAGATTTTATTTAAAAAAACAAAATAAATAATTTAAAAGAGAGCTTCACATGATGCCACATGACACATTCAAAATGTTGGAGGTTGTCTTATTAGATGTCACATCATAATAAATCAATTCTTTTATTAATAGTTATAGATAGATTATAGATTTAAACATACTAAATTAAAACCGACTTTCAGTTTTATTCTCTTATATGTTAATGTAGTTTTAGGCATTGTTTGTAATGGCTTGGAATCAACATTTACTATAATCACAAAATTCATTTGTATGAGTTAGTGGCAAAAACTGTCCCTAAAGTTTGGGATTGAGTTTCAAAACAATTTATTGATTTATTGGCTTTTTCAAGAAGCCAATAAGTCAATAAGCTGTTTGTGTAACTCAAAAGCACTTTCTGTTTTGACTTTTGGCTTATAAGGGTGGAAAAGCTGTTTTTGTGAAGTTAGAAATCCTGGCTTTTGGCTTTTGACTTTTGGAAAAAAAAAATTACAAATTTACCACCCATACAACCAATATTCACAATAAGTTAAGCGAAACACTTAAAAAAGATAATCTAATGACTTTTTGACGTTTCTCATCACAAAATCTAATCCAAATACTTTTTTTTTAAAACTTCTTTTCAAAAAGTCATAAGCCAATAAACACTTCTAACCAAAAGCACCTTTGCATTTCCAAACTCAATCCCAAACACCCTCTATTTTTATGTTTTTTGTATTATGTTACCCGTGAGGATTATGTAACGTACCTCTCGATTATTTTAAAACCAAACACACCCTCAAAGTTTTTAATATAAGCTTAACATAAAAATAGATAGAAACTTATAGGCCATAACCCATTCCATTTGTAAATTATTAATTAAATATAAAAGCTTATTGACCATGGTTAAAGTATTGAATTGGAGTGCAAACGAGCCGAACAAATCGTAAGCTAGTCGAGATCGGCTTATAAAAAGTTTGAAACGAGCCGAGCCTTATTGAGCCCGAGACGAGCTTGAGCTTAAAACAAAGCTCTATTATTTTTCGATCCTGGCATGTAAAGCTGATCAGGCTCATAATATTAGTTTTATTAATATTTTATATTATGTACCATTAATTGAAAGTTGTTTAGTAAACGAATCGAGCCGAGCTCTTCACTTATCAAGCTTACAAGCCTAAACGAGTCTATTAGTTATATTATTTTTATTTAATATATTAACTAATAAATATTAAACGAATCGAGCTCGAGCTTGAGAAACTACCATCGAGCTGAACCGAGCTTCTTACCTATCGAGCCCGCGAGCCTAAACGAGTCTATTATGTATATTATTTTTATTTAATATACTAAGTAATAAAAAATAAACGAGCCGAGCTCGAACATGAGACACTACCAACGACCCAAGATCGAGCTTAAGCCTGGTGATGTAAAATGTTTTGATAAATCATTGGTTAGAATACAACGCTAATCAAGAATAAAATATATTGGTTTTGAAAGTAAAATTGAACAATATTTATTATCGTGTTTTTATTTTTGTTTCGTTTACATTTGTCTTTAGTACGGTAACAAAAATGTTCCCCCTGAAATTTTAGTCTAGATCCGCCACTGGGTCTAACCCCAACAAAGCTTGGCCGTGGCTATAATTCTTTTAAAAATTAAAAGTAATTTATATTATTTGTATTAAAAATAAAAAAGATACGGTTAAAAAAGAAAAGTATTTTCGTGATCGGAGGTAGAAAAATATGAAAAGTGCTTACCAGGATAAGTGTTTTGATGTTGCCATAATTTAACGAAAACTGTTGCCCACCATCATCTTCATCTTTGAGCCGTAATAGAACATCGATAAGGGTTTCACTTGCATGCTTACCCTGAACACCAGAACGACGTCGTTGGGCATCATAGATGATGTTGTCAAGAATCTCATCAATATCCTTGTGAACCCTCAACAATTTCTTCCTGATGCCGGTAATTACATGGAGAGTTTTCATAGATGGAAACAAATCCGACACATCAAAACCATTAATCAACGTTACAGCCTCTTTGATCAGCGCGATAAACCGCGCCTGATCCTTGTAATTGCTTCCAATTGAAACCCTAGATGTGATTGTGTTCACCATGGTGAATATTTTTACAGTAAGATCTATTGGTTTTGATCCTGCATGCATGGCTATGGAATCAACAAGGTTCCATGACTCTTGTTCGCGAATATGTTGAAACGAGTTCACCTTTTTTGAACTTAGAAGCTCCAAGATGGATATTTTGCGCATTTGTAGCCAGTGGTCACCATATGGGGCGAAGGCGATGTCTGTGTAATTGTATGAGAAGATTTCAACACTAAGAAACTTGGGTCGGTTTGCGAAAGAAAGATCATGCGTTTTCATGATTTCCTTGGCATATGATGGAGATGAGATTACTATGGTGGGGACTTCACCGAGTTGTAGGTAAAGGATTGGTCCTAGCTTTTTAGCTAGGTGTCCGAGAGCATGGTGTGGTTGTGATCCTAAAAGATGATGCAAGTGGCCAACTAAAGGAAGTTTCCATGGTTGTGGAGGAAGGTTCTTGTGTGTACCATGTGTGTTGAAGCTTCTGAAACATAAGGTTAAGATGGAGAGGATGAAGCGGACAACAAAGAAGAAAATGAGAGAAAAGGGAAATTGGTGTTCCATTTCTCACTTCAGGTTATGTATTTGTTGTGATTTTAAGGCAGGAAATTGTGAAGATATAGGTATTGTCCAAATTGAATTAATCAGAAAATAGAATGAGTTTAAATAGAGAGGTCTCCTTAACAGATTGGAGCGATGTGGAGAATAAGCAAAACCATATGATTATATATAAATTATTACAAAAATCCAAATTATTCCCTAACTATACCCGAGCGTTGTCATGGGACACAGTCTACACTCGTTTGTTTTCACATGATATATCTTCATTTTAATGAATTCTATACTGTCACGTTGAAAAAAAGAATAAAACGGATACAGTATGGTACCGATACTAAGACAATACTGGTTCGCGGTTTACACCCATGCGTTGTCGCGGGTCGCGGTTTGAACCACGTACATATCGAAAGAGAAACGCTAACGTTACCAAATAGAGAGTTTGCTGCTAATGTAATTTAATTATCAATGGATTTTACACTCTCTTGTAGACAAAACTATTAAACCTAATACGGTGTCGGTACTTATATCAAGACAGTACTGATTCGGTTTTCCTCGATTAAAAAAATAACATTGCCGAAAGTACAGGTTCGATACAACTACTTGTACCAAATGCTGATCTCTAAAAAATGGGGAAAAGACAAGTTTTCAATACCAAATAAAAAAAAGGTTTTATGAAAAAAATTTAGTGCACGTTAGCAAAATAGGGAGGATGCACATTAGCCAAAAACTTGTGCACGTTGGTAAAATAGGAATTATGCACATTAAGACTATCAGGAGTGGAGAGGCGGGATGCGCCATGTGGCACTTGTGGGTCCCACGTGGAGGGGATGAAAATTGTGGGGAGTGAAAATGAGAAGGGGGAATATTATTATTATTATTATTAATTATGTGTTTGTTAAAGTTAAAAAAACAAAAAAAAAAAACAAAAATCAGCCAATCACAATCAAACCCAAGTGCCCCCACGCCATTCCTCTGCTCCACGCCATCCCCTTCCCGCCCCCTTGGCGGCGGTGTTCCCGCCCCTTCAAGCCCTTTCCCCGCCCCCACTCCTCATTCTCTAATAAAATACGGCTGTGCACATTAACGAAAGGTTCATTCATTAATATCACACCAAATATAATAATGAATATTTTAATTTAAACAAACATATAGGGTATGTTTGGTAAAGAGCTTTTAAGAGATTTTAGGAGCTTCAAGTTTTTAAGAAAAAAATCATACTCAATAAAAAGTCTTTTTTAGTTGAAGGAGCTTGAAGCTTTTAGGTTATCAGAAAAAATCTCTATATTGAAAAGCTACTAGTACTAGCGTTTAAGAAAAAGCTCCTACTAGCTACAAACTTTTAATAAGTAAATGACACAAATACTCATTCTATAATAAAAAAAAATAAAAAAACATACATGCAAACTTTTAGTTAATGCACATTTTGGTCATTTTATATATTTTATTAAAAGCTTTAGCTACTCTGCCAAATACCAAAATATATTTAAAAAGTTACAGCTACCAGCTTCCAGTTACAGCTATTAGCCACCAGCTAGTTTTGCCTACAAGTTGCTCAGCCACCACTTTTTGAATCGTGAATCCTAATTTATCAAATACAAACCTCTGCCCCATGAAGATGAACTATTGTTGTGGACAACCCGTTGAACCCTGGTTAAGAAACAAATAGCTTCTGGTGCTAGTGAGCCAAAAGTATCAAAGGCCAATGGGACAAAGACATGTTGGTTCTCTGCATAAACTTCTGCGTGCTTATCTACTTTTTTCGATTGATATAGAGGTACATGGGAAAGGGATACCGGAAACCCTCTAAAACGAAGAAACTCGGGAAACTCTAACTTCCCAAGCTTTTTATCATCTGAAAAAAATAGGGTATGTAATATACATGATTTTAAGAGTTTTGAGGCAAAAAAATCAAAAAAGCGCCAAGTGGATATTTTAAAAAAAAATAAATAAGTTTTTTTTGTGTTACGTATGTTACACAAAAACAGACATATTACATATGTAACACAAAAAACTTATTTATTTTTTTTTTAAAATATCCACTCGGCGCTTTTTTGTTTTTTTTGGCTCAAAACTCTTAAAAACATGTATATTACATACCCTAATTTTTTCAGATGACAAAAAGTTCGGGAAGTCAGAGTTTCCCAAATTTTTTCGTTTTAGAGGGTTTTTATTTTAACCACCCCTAAAGGTACATGTCTCTTATACAAGAGTTCTCGTTAGTATAGGATTATTGTTATAAAAAGTAGAGTTTGAGTGACATTTTCCTTTAAAAAATAGTAAATTAATAATTCTCCAGTGATTTCAACTTAAAACAGCCGCATATATATAACATATAACTCTACATTCAATGCACACTTTGAGTTCTTAATTGTCAAAGGCTCGAAGGCTGTTGTACAATTTGGAATAATCACAAGAATCTTTATTTCAACCAAGTACTTTGCTTGGAGTTATCTTTTGTTGACTAATAATGTCTTGCATAAATGAGTGACTGAAAAGGGTTTATAATTGGTGTACCTAGATGGAGAGGCCTTATGTTCACTTAAGTAATTAAGGGTTCAATTCCCACTTCCAACATTATGGTTTGATATTCGGGTGAAGATCGAATACGGGTGGCGCCGGTTCGAATCTGATGGGCGGCGAGGTTTTACCGAGTTCTATAACACTGTCGTGCCTTCGGGCGGGTGGGGCTCGGGTTTCCGCGCATCGGGAGAAGCCGGGGGCTGCTGGAGGTCGAGTAGTCGATTCTTGGGCACGGCGCCCCGCAAGGGTGGTTGCCACACAGTTGTTCGCCGATCAAAAAAAAATTGGTGTACTTAGGGATGCAAACGAACTGAACTTTCAGCGAATAGTTCATGAACCGTTCAGTGGGAAGTTTGTTTGTGTTCGTTTGTTTATTAAATGAATGAACACGAACAAAAAATTCCGTTCGTTTAGTTAAACGAACGAACATGAACAGAGACCTCGTTCGTTCATTTATGTTCGTGAACGTTCGGTAATGTGTTCGTTTGTCTTCGATAGTTTAATAGAGTTTTTAGTTTTTATATTTTTCTATATTCTTTTATTTTTTATTTCTTTTACTCAAATAAATATTTTATGTGAGTTAATATATGGGTATATATGAAATGAATAAACCTTGTTTTTAGTACAATCATTAAATAAATCATTAATGAAGAGTTCAAGCTTAAATAAATAAATAATGAAGACTTCAAGTTAAAGATGGGAGCTTAGTTTATTTGAGAAACAACTTTATTATGTTTATCAATACTATGTTAAGTACTAAGTATGTTTGTATAATTAGGTTATATTAGGTGGATCTAGTTAATTTTTTAATATATGTGAATTCGATCTTATTCGAAAGTTAATATGTCTCTCTTTGTGTTTGTTTCCGTTCATGAACACTTGTTTGCGTTCATTAATGTCCGTTTGTGTTCGTGTGCGTTCATGAACAAAATTAACAAACGAACACGAACACGAGTGTTTTCTTAGCAAACGAACACGACTAAACAATCTCGTTCGGTAAGTGTTCATGAACTGTTCGTGAACACATAATTGCTTATACAAACGAACACGAACAAGGACTTGTTCCTATTCGTTCGGTTCGTTTGCAGCCCTAGGTGTGTCAGTCATATTGAAAATCACCAAAAGTTGGCATGTCTGTAGAACTTCTAATCCACATTTTAGTAAACGGAATGGATACTAAACATGGCATCTTACTAGTTCACTAGTCGCCTAACCGGATTCAAGAACAGTGTAATGTGAATTAGTGTAACATATTAATATATATCTTTTTATAATTATATTTCTAGTGGTTTTAAATATAACAGAATGCCAATGCAAAAAGAAACCATTAATCATAAATATGACATACTGGCGAAAATAAAATTTTGTAATTTAATGAAAAGATGAAATGAGCTTCATAACACAGTTCACATTTTACCATAACATCATGTTTATTGTAACCATTTATGTTATGAGTTGATGTCTTATCAACCCAACAACAAACTAATTAAATAGCTTTAGAATTAACTAAGAAAATATTATATGTTTTCATTATTTGTATTATTATTTATTTACTTGAGACTCAACAATCACTAATTTCTGTAGTGAAAGAGATTGCTTCGCGTATTATTTTTTTAATCGTTTTTTTTTATTCGTTTCTGAATCATGTATTTCTTAACGGCGTGCACTTTAATAAAAGTACCAATGTTGGATCAGTATATTGCTCTTTTAGTTGAACTTGCTAGTTGACACTTAAGTGTTTAGCAAGTTTTTGATGAGTGATAGCACAGCGGAATGTTTATAAGTTTAAAGCTACACTTATCAACAGGAGTTATTACTCCCCCTGGATTCAAGAACTAATAAATGATAAGTGTTTATTGAGAATCTAAGTATTGAATGAGAATGAAACACTTCGACAGATTCTCAATAAACATGAAATGGAAATAACAATAATAAGTGTTGAAGGATTTCTTGTATTAAAATCAATGTCTAAAACAGAGGGATGAACCCTTCTATTTATAGACTATACAAATACATGAACCTTGCCAAAAGCAAGTTCAGAAACAAGTTGCAACAAGTTGCAGTCTTGAAACTTGTACATAAAGCAAAAAGAAATACTAAAGTAATAAACTACTGATATAAAAAGGCGGTGGAAAAGATCTTCTGTAAGTACTGATGAATGACAAACTACTGATGAGTAGTTTGTCTTCAGTAGTTCTTCAGTAGAAGTGTCTGGTTTGAACTTCAGAACTTCTGATGACTTTTCTTCTTCAGCACTTCTGAATCTCTTCTTCAGCAGTTTGATCCTTCTTCTTCAGCAGTTATATACTTAGAGTATTTTGACAGAAGTGAATTAGACTAAGGTTTGCAAAAGTGGTTTCACCAATCCTTTTTGTCCTAACAATCTCACCCTGGATTGATGAAGCCAAAACCTTACTAATTCCTTATTGTTCTTTTCTGTCCTTCACAATTTTCCATATTCCTTTGAACATGGAATTCTTGAGCTGGTTCAGCTGTTCATTAGTAAGAGACCCTTTCTGTGGTTCTAAGTGTTGAATTGTAAGCAGGTCTTTGGTTGATAGTTTATTCAGCTCGTTCATCGACCTATATGCCCTGCTTGTTTGATCTCTTCTTGTCACAAGTACTAAGTTGTTATCAGTAAAGGACCATCTGATGATTGGTACTTTAGACTTGTCAAAGTCTGCAGTGTAGGGAACCATGGTGGTACCCTGGGTTTCTCCTGAGTGTTGAATGTTTTCAATTTCAGTGACTCTCAGGTGGGATTCACTTCCCTGCTGTTGTTCCATCACATTAGGTATCTGAAATGTTGGCAAATGATGTTCAGTTACTACCTTGGTGTGCAGTTTGTCTGTGATGGTCTTCTGGATTTGATATGCAAAGGTGGAAGGATCCCTGAATTGTGTGATCAGAGGCTTTTCTTCTATGTCAAAATCAGAATGGACTACTGTACTACCTTCTAGTAGTACCATTCTGAAATCAGTCTTCACTTTCTCCTCTGATTTCTTTCTTTGTGTAGCTGGTCTTCTTTGAACACCAGAAGTTCTAACTACTGAAGTTGAAACTTCAACAGTTTGAAACTTCTCTGGATTAGCAGCCCTTGCAGCCTTATATTTTCTATATGTGTCCACCAACCTTTCTTCTTTCCATTTGGACACTGAGGCTTTTGAACCATAACCATTAGCTACCAGTTCTTCTATCATCTGAGCTCTCTTGGCCTTTGTGTCTTTACTTGTTGCAAGTTTATCTGCAATAAGTTGAGCTCTTCTTGTCAGCTCTTCCACAGAGAGTCTCTTCAATGTGTGGGCTTTGATTTTGCTGTTCTTTGTAATGTAAGACATCAGTTGATGTCTTTTATCTTCTTCAGCAATCTGGTCTAGGCTAGCCTGCCTTTGGAGTTCAGCTTCATAAGCCTGAAGTTTTTCTTCATGGCTTAGATCCAAGTCATCCCTTTCTTCCAGTGTTTTCCAGATCTGATCTTCTCTGGCCTTCTTTTGGGCTGCCACTAAACTCTTCTCAAGTAGTTCTGCTGATTGAGAGATTGGAGAAGGGTTTAGCACAGTCATTGTGGTAACTGTTGTAGTAGGCCTAGTAGGAACAGAAGTTGGTTGAATAGAAGCAGTTGTTCTGGAAGGGTCAGTAGTTTGAGTCTTGGAAGTGTTAACTTCTGATGGGTTGACAACTTCTGAAGGTTTGTCAACTACTGAAGGATTGTCTTCAGTACTTTCTGATTCTTCATCAGAACTTTGGGCATCAGAGGTTTCTTCATTGTGCCCTTGGGATTCATCAGTCTTTTCAGCATCTTCTACTTCTTGAATAGAGATACCAAATTGTTGGGCCAGTTTCTCTTTTCTGGCTTGATCTTTTTGATCTCTTGCTAGGATAGCCACTCTTGCCTTTCTTCTGGCTTCAAGTCTATCCATAGGTACCTTGATTTTCTCCCCCTTTTTGGCTTCATCAGCCTTTGAAGTTGAAGCTTGGGAGAACTGACCTGTAAGATGAGCAATCTGTTTGCTGTTGTGGTCAATCTTGTTGGACAGATCATTCATCTTCGTCTGTATCACGCCAAATTGGTTCTTCATGGACAGCTCCAAGTTAGCTGTGTATGTTTGGAAGTGATTCTTGATGAGGGTGCTCATCATGTGGTATAAGGGACCATCTGGGCTGCATAGCTGGTTCATGTCTATGCTTGTTTGCCCAGTGAATTGGGTAGGCATTTGTAGTGAGGGGTGTGTTTTTGGGTGATCTTCTTGTTATACAGAAGATGCCACTCTAGGGGAATCATGGATTGAGTGGGCTTTAACCTGAGATGGTGTGACTAGCTTCTTGAGCTTAGATACACCATGTGCAGGACCTTCACTTGTAGCCGTCAATTCAGTAGTTTGGTGTTTTGAAACATCATCCAAGTCAATGGAATCATCTGAATCCCTAATTACATCCTCAATGAGGACTGTATCAGTTGCATCATGAGCTGAGCCCAACTCAGTTGTCTCATGTACCTCTTTTTCTTGGTTCAGAGGATTTCCTACCTCGGACATTATGCCTTCATCAGTAGTTGCCACAGTTGAGGTCTTAGCTATGTTACTTCTGTCCTCAGGTCCACCACTGGGTGGTAAATGAGTAGTAGCAGCCTCAAAAGTACCAAAAGTTTCTAAGTTTGGGCTTAGAGACTCTGGTTCATCCTCATCTCTTTGGTTAGGGCTTTGAGTGTCCACATCCATGTCAATTTCTGAGGCTATGTCCCCTGTTTTATGTGGTTGATGGGGACTGACATGTGTAGATGGGACTTTCTCTTTTAGCCCAGAGAGAATTTTGGCTATTTCAATGTCTGGTTCAGAAATTTGGGGTGCTGGTTCAGTAGTTTGGGCAGTGGGTTCAGCAGTTTCAAAAGAAGAGTCAATTGGAATAGTTTTCTTAAGTATTTTTCTTTTGAAAAGGATTGTTATTGGTGCTCTTGGTGCGGTTTGAGATGGATGAGACTGAGAGGATGTTTCAGTCACATCTTTAAGAAGTGCAGATTGCACAATAGTTTGTTCAGGCATCTCAACCTCCTGAACAACTTTTCTTTTAGGTTTGGTGGGTTTTTGTTTTTGTATCTTGGGTTTCTTGGACTTTGGTGGAGTAGGTTTGGAAGATGAGGGTTCCATGGGGACTGGTATTGTGATGTAACAGTTTTACCCACAAGCACCTCATTACCCAGTTCAGATATTATGCATTGCATAATGAACCTTGGATATAACAAAAACTTTTTCTTAGTGTTATTGTGATGTAACACCAACTCATTAAAGAAAAGTTTTGATGCCCTGAAATTTGTTTCATTCACAATGGAATGAAAGACTGGTTGAAAGGTTGAGAGCATCTGGTCATAAGACCCAGTTTAGGACTCAAGCACATAATTATATAATGAAACAAAAGTTTATATTTTGGTTCAAAATACTTTTTAAAGATAGTAGCTTGTGAGAGAGTAACTTGATAACCACACTCAGTCATGGTTAGGTGGATTGCAGAGTTGTCAAACTTTTCAGGGGCATTCACATCATTCAACCCCAGTCTGTCTGCAAGTATGGCCGGTGTAATGGCCATTTGTCTCCCTTTAATTGTTGAGTGGAGAGAGATAACTTCATTATCCACCATCACTGTCTCAGCATTAGCCCAGAACTCATTGAGAGTTTCAGGATGTATTTGTGGGTCTATTGTGAGAGCGGTGAAATATTGGGATTTGACGACGAGATCGATGATCTCATCGTATTGGGACCAGCCTTCTTGTTTTTCTAAGTAGGCTCTGAGATTGTGTCCCTGTTTAAGAACTAAAGCCATGTGGTTTGTGTGTGTTGATGAATCGAACAGTGTTTATGTTGCAGGTTCAGGAGTTTGAGAGCTTTCTTGAGAGAGAAGGAGGGAATTTTTGTTTTTGAATGGATAAGTGTTGAAAAAAGATATTTATCAGAAGTTTTTAACCGCTTGGATCTTCTTTATTAGAAGTTTTAAACCGCTTAGGTTAAAAACCTCTTTATCAGAAGTTTTAAACCGACTAGGTCAAACTTCTGATGATGGGAAAAGTATGATTTGCCCTTTTTGACTAAACTGCTTATGAAGAATTATCTTCATCAGTAGTTCCCATTTTCTCTTCAGCAGTTTTGAACAGCTGATGAGAAATACTTATAAATACTTTATTCATAACTTCTGAAGGTTGTTTTATCAGAAGTTAATCACTTTTTAGAAAATATCCCCATACTGATGTTTTGTTCATCGGTAGTTTCTCTCTTTTCAGAAGTTTTTCAAGTTTTTGAAAACAGATGTAAGTGAAAGATAAAAAAGTTGTGCAGAAAAAATAAAGAGAAACACTTACAAATTTAGCATCCCTAGCATGGATACTAACTTCTGAAATGTTGATGTGTCAAGGGGTTTAGTGAAAATGTCAGCTATTTGATTAGTTATTGCTACATGTTTCACTTCAATCTTGCCTTTTTCATAGCAATCTCTTATGAAATGATACCTGATTTCAATGTGTTTCGTCTTTGAAAACTGAACAGGATTTTGAATGATGCTAATGGCAGATTTGCTGTCTACAAGCAATGGTGTCTTGGTCTCTTTGATTCCATAATCAAGAAGTTGATATTGGAGCCATTGTATCTGTGATGTACAACTTGCAGCTGCAATGTATTCAGCTTCAGCAGTTGAAGTTGCAACAGATGTTTGTTTCTTTGATTGCCAGGACAGTAGACAGTTTCCCAAGAATTGACAACCACCAGATGTTGATTTTCTTGACATTTTACACCCTGCATAGTCACTATCTGAAAAAGCTGATAACTTGGTATTGCTTGAAGCAGGATACCAAATTCCAAGTGTGGGAGTTCCTTTCAGATATCTGAAAATTCTTTTGACTGCAATAAGGTGTGATTCCCTAGGATCTGATTGATATCTAGCACAGACACATGTTGAAAACATAATATCTGGTCTAGAAGTAGTTAGATATAAAAGGGAACCTATCATACATCTATACATGGTTTGATCAACCTGTTTTCCTTGATCATCTGGTTCAACTTGTGTGGTTGGTGTCATGGGAGTGGAACATGATTTACAGTCTTGTAAAGAAAATTTGTTTAATAATTCTTTAACATATTTGGATTGATGTATAAAAGTTCCATTTTTTTGTTGTTTAATCTGCAGTCCCAGAAAGTACTGCAGTTCTCCCATTGTACTCATCTCAAATTTTGATTGCATGAGTTTCTTAAATTCATCACACAGTTTTGTGTTTTTTGAACCAAAAATGATATCATCAACATATATTTGAACAAGTAAGACATGATTTCCAACATGTTTTATGAAAAGAGTTTTATCTTATTTTTGAGTAAAAAGGTTGAAAGTGTATCATACCAGGCTCTTGGAGCCTGTTTGAGCCCATAAAGAGCTTTGTCTAGTTTGTACACCCACTCAGGATGAGAAGGATCCTCAAACCCAGGTGGCTGACAAACATACACTTCCTCTTTTATCTTTCCATACAAAAATGCACTCTTGACATCCATTTGATAAACTTTTATTTTGTTGGAAATGGCATAGGCCAGAAATAACCTGATGGCTTCAAGCCTTGCAACTGGAGCAAAGGTTTCATCATAGTCAATTCCTTCTTCTTGAGAGTACCCTTGTACTACCATTCTTGCCTTGTTCTTTATTATAATACCAGCTTCATCTTGTTTGTTCCTGAAAACCCATCTTGTGCCAATTGGTTGCTTGTTTGGTGGTAGGGGACATATTTCCCATACCTGTTGCTTGTTGAATTGAAGCAATTCATCTTGCATTGCCTGCACCCAATTGTTGTCTTTGAGGGCTTCCTGGTACTTCTTTGGTTCCAACTGTGAAATAAATGCTGAGAATAGACAAAAGTTGGAAAGCTGGTTTCTTGTAAGAACACCTGATGCAATATCACCCATGATTTGATCAAGTGGATGGTCCTTGTGTTCGATCAGTTGTTGTAAACCACTGACAGGTGTTGGTGGCTCATGTTCTTCAAACAAACTACTGAGGTCTATTATATCTGGTTCAGCAGTTTCAGTGTCTTCAGTAGTTGCAGGTGCTGAAGCAGATGTTTGAGTTTGTCCTTCAGTATTTGTTGAATCAGAAGTTTGTGAAACTTCTGATGGTTTTGAAGTTGACTTAATGACTGTTTGAGGAGTCCATGGTGCTGGATCCTCATCATCAAACCTTTGATCACCATAATAAGTAGGTTTGGATGAAGTGACAGACTTTTCAGGTTCAAAATGGAAGTTGTCAAGGTCAAAGAGTTCAGCAGGATGTGCTGGAATGAGAGTGTGTTTTGACTCATTGAACTTGACATTCAGTGTTTCTTCTACTATCCTGGTTCTTGAGTTAAAAACCTTGTAGGCTTTTCTAGTTGAGGAATAACCAAGAAAGTAACCTGAGTCAACTTTGGCAGCAAACTTTGAAATAGATTCCTTGATGTTCAAGATGAAGCATTGACACCCAAAAGCCCTGAAAAAGGAGATAAGGGGCTTCATGCCATGAAGAACTTCCTAGGCAGTCTTTGAATTTCTCTTGACAATAAGAACTCTATTTTGAACATAACATGATGTGTTAACTGCTTCTGCCCAGAAGTATAAAGGTAGGCCAGAATCAGCTAACATTGTTCTTGCTCCTTCTATTAAAGTTCTGTTCTTCCTTTCTACCACACCATTTTGTTCAGGAGTTCTGGCAACACTGAATTGTCTAATAATCCCTTTAGACAAACAGAATTCATTTAGAGTTTTGTTCCTGAACTCTGTCCCATTATCACTTCTAATGGTTTTGACAGGTAGAGAGTATTGCTTCTCTACTTGTAGAATGAAGAACTTGATGATTTCAGCAGCCTCATCCTTGGAAAATAAGAAGAATACCCATGTATATCTTGAGTAGTCATCAATGATGACTAAGCAGTACTTCTTTTTACCAAGGCTCATGATTTTTACAGGCCCAAGTAAGTCCATATGGAGTAGTTGAAGACATGAAGTTGTTTTTGATTCTTCAATAGACTTATAGGAGGACTTATGCTGTTTACCCTTTAAATAGGATACACAGTGTTCTTGACACTGGTATACTTTTAAGGGTAGACCTCTGACCAAGCCCATTTTTGTGACTTTATTTATGGTTTTAAAGTTCACATGGCCAAGTCTCCTGTGCCAGAGATCAGTTTCTGAAGTTGATGCCCTTGAGAAGAAACAGGCAGTGTTGTTCAGTACTTTGTCTTTTTCAATGTCCACTGCATAGACATTGCCACATCTTTTGGCTATTAACAAAGTATGATCTTCAATGATCTTCTCTATCAACTTCTGGCCTTCTGGTGATATGATCTTGCATGCTGTCTTTGTGAAAAAGGAAGAATATCCTTTATCATACATTTGTGACACACTCAGCAAGTTATACTCAAGGTTTTCAACCAGATTGACCTTGTCAAACTGTATTTTGCCAGAGGAGACATTGCCATGTCCTAGCACATATCCCTTAGCATTGTTCCCAAAGGATACAGATCCATCTCTTTGACTGATAAAATTGTTTATCAGGTATCTGCATCCTGTCATGTGCATTGAGCCTCCACTGTCTACATACCAAATGCTATTTAAGCCTTTGGAAACTCTCTGCACAAGATAGCAAATTAATTAGATTTAGGAACCCAAGCCAGTTTGGCTTTGGGTTTGCTCTTGAGAACATTTACAGTTTGTTCTTGACCAAGTTTAGAAATCCATGTCTTTTTGGCAATGGATTTTGCATTAAGAACAATGGTGGTATCCTTTTGAGGACCACCATCAACTTTGGTCATCAGTAGTTGTACCAAGTTCATAAGATCTTTAATCTCAGCAATTTGTGAAACTGCTGATAATTTAGGTCTAACTACTGATAGAGAATTTTGAGAAAAAGACTTTTTTTTGAGATTTTGTCTTTTTCTGAGAAAAGGTTTTTGCTGGTTGTTGTTTCTTGGGAGAAAAAGTTTTTACATAATCATTTTTGATTTGTTTCCCCACAACCAGTTGTTGATTTTTCTTATTGAACTGAATACCCTTTCTATATCTGCAAAATTCTGTTTTGTGGTTGAACAGACCACAAATTTCACATTCTTTTGTCTTTTCTTTCAAAGACAAGTCTCTGACTGTTTTGATTGGTTTTAGGTCATCAGTAGTTTTCAGGTTCTCAACTCTTGATGTAGTTGAAACTACTGATGGCTTAAAGTCAGATTTAATCAGTACTTCTGAAGAACTTTCTTTGTGTGACTTTAGAAAGTTTTCATGGAAAGATGTGCATTCTTCCTCTTCAGAAGTTTCATCTGAAACAATTTTTCTCCCATCTTCAGTAGTTTTGGGAGAGAAATCTGTTGGTGTTTCAGTATGATTGTACCCTATGCCAAACCTAACATTTGAAGCACTTTGTTTGTTTAGCAATAGTTGGTACCCCTTACAAGATTCCACCCATTTTTCACATGTAAGCTTGGTGTCAGCAAGCTCTTGTCTGACATTTCCTAGGTCATTTATCATGATTTTAATTTGTGCTTGGGTTTCAATAGCAGAGTTAGTTAATTTAGAAACTTCTTTTGTTTTTGCAGCAAGTTTTCTTTCTAAATCACATTTCATCTGAGTGAATTTTCTCTCAGAATCATTTGCTTTTCCTTGTAAGTGCACATTTGTCTCTCTTATGAGAGCAAAAGATTCTTTGCATGAATTTGAACATAATTTTGTCAAAGATTCTTTAGATACCTGTGACAAGGGAGATTTTGAGGAGCATCCCTCAAATGCCATTAAGGCAAAGTTCTTTCTGCCATTGTCAGGCTCTCCCCAGTTGATGTCAAACATTTTGTTGTCTGCATCAGGATTGCACTCTGTGGTGTCAAAAGGAAGACTGCTCCAGTCAACATACCCTGAAGTAAATAGACTTTGTTGAGAGGGTTGTTGTTGCTGTGGAGGTTGTTGAGCAGCTGGAAAGGGAGGGATTGATTGTTGGCTCTACATCTGTTGAGCAGGCATCTGTACATATTGTACTTGTGGCACATATTGGTGTTCAAAAGCTTGTGCCTGTACAAAATGTGCACTCCCTTGTGTTCCATTATTCCTGTTATAATTGGGGTTAAAATTGTTTCCAGACTGAGATTGGTTAAAGCCAGAGCTTCTACATTCTCTAGCAAAGTGTCCCAACTTTTGACACTTGTGACATCTAAGTTTAGATTTGTCAAAACCAATTTTTGTAGAACTGTTAAGTCCTGGAAACTTCCTTCCTGACCTTTTGTAAAATTTATTTGTTTTTAAACTTAACATGGCCAGTTGATGCAAAATATCCATTTCTTCTAGGTCACCACTGCTGAAACTATTTAAGTCATCCATGATAAAACACATGTTATCAGCAGTTTGACCAAAGTCATTATTGTCATAACCTGGGAATGATCTTTCAGATGAGATCCCAGCAGTTATGTCAATGTGGTCAAAAGATCCAAAACTATTTGAACAAGTTGGTGAGTCTTGTCCCAATAGTGTTGTACTACCAGGTAGATAGTCATCAGCAGTTTTGCCAGAATTTTGTAACTTTTTCTTTTGATCAATTTCTCTCTCAAAAGTAAGTAATCTCCCATGAAGTTTTGTAAGAGTGAGGGAGCTAAAATCTGGTGAAGATCTTAAGACTATTGAGTATGTTTCCCATTTATCAAGTAAAGACCTTAAAAATCTATGAAGCATAGATACAGTTGTATAGGTCTGACCATTTAGCTTTAGCTCAGATATTAATGAGGAAAATCTTTCAAATTGCTGTGTTAAAGTTTCCCCATTAATGTGAGCAAAAGTTTCATATTGTTGAGCCAAGATTTCTCTGGTGTTGGCAATCACCTCTTCAGTTCCTCCAAACTGTTCTTTTAGGCAGTCCCAAAGCTCTTTGGCACTATCACAATGTAATAGGCCAGAATAGATTTCATTTGGGAGTGCCATTGCCAACATAGAAAAAGATTTTGCATCAAGCTCAAGTTTTAGGAAATCATCATCAGTATAGTCTTTTGCTTCTTTTGGAATCTCTTCCTTAGTTTCAAGATTTATATTTACTGGTTTATGAGGACCATATATCACAGATCTCCAACAACCTATGTTGGTCTGTGACAAGGTATGTGCCATTCTCTTTTGCCATATGTTATATTCATTTCTTACAAGCATGGCAGGTTTAGTGGCAGAACCAGTATTGTGAGGATCCATTTTAAAGAGTATTGATTTGTCAAATATCTCTTAAAGTGATGGATGTTGATAAAAGTGAGCTTATAATCCTTTATTGAATATCAATAAGAGCCCGTGTCTGATTCTCAATGTGTTAGATTGATATGTGATCAGATAAACCAGTGCTCTGATACCAATTGTTGGATCAGTATATTGCTCTTTTAGTTGAACTTGTTAGTTGACACTTAAGTGTTTAGCAAGTTCTTGATGAGTGATAGCACAGCGGAATGTTTATAAGTTTAAAGCTACACTTATCAACAGGAGTTATTACTCCCCCTAGATTCAAGAACTAATAAATGATAAGTGTTTATTGAGAATCTAAGTATTGAATGAGAATGAAACACTTCGACAGATTCTCAATAAACATGAAATGGAAATAACAATAATAAGTGTTGAAGGATTTCTTGTATTAAAATCAATGTCTAAAACAGAGGGATGAACCCTTCTATTTATAGACTTTACAAATACATGAACCTTGCCAAAAGCAAGTTCAGAAACAAGTTGCAACAAGTTGCAGTCTTGGAACTTGTACATAAAGCAAAAAGAAATACTAAAGTAATAAACTACTGATATAAAAAGGCGGTGGAAAAGATCTTCTGTAAGTACTGATGAATGACAAACTACTGATGAGTAGTTTGTCTTCAGTAGTTCTTCAGTAGAAGTGTCTGGTTTGAACTTCAGAACTTCTGATGACTTTTCTTCTTCAGCACTTCTGAATCTCTTCTTCAGCAGTTTGATCCTTCTTCTTCAGCAGTTATATACTTAGAGTATTTTGACAGAAGTGAATTAGACTAAGGTTTGCAAAAGTGGTTTCACCAATCCTTTTTGTCCTAACAACCAATAGGCTAGGCTAGTAGGCTGCTAGCACCCAATAAAGTACACAACATAAATAAAGTTATTGCTTTAGTCTATTGATCAATGACTTTGCTTGGGTGATTGCTGAATTTTTTCCATTTATAATAACAACGATTTCAATGAAGCCCCTGGATGAGGAACTGGAATGAACACAAATTATGACACTACAAGGGCTTTAACAAAAGGCAGCTGAAAACTGGAAAAGAGAGTGGGTGTCTTGTAAGCAAACAACAGACTAACTAACTTCACTTATTCATACATTACGTATAATATTACTCTAAAAACATATTCACTACATGTACTCTACATCAGCGAAACATTAACTGAGAACACAAGAAGCGCATCAATTATATTCTTCGATGTTGAAATGGTATCATTTGTAAAAACTAAATGCCATTAATGTCTTGGCCCACATGGCCTAACCCAAACCTAATAGCTAAACTAAGCCCAATAACAATAAACATGTTTGATAAACACAAGCGTAAACCTACAAAATTTTAGAGCCTTACATATAATAGTAAAAATATAATACATAAACCAATATAACTAAAATAAAACTAATATTACCAAACTTTTCTAAAGAAAAAAGATACTAGACTATAAAATTAAATGAAAATTACATATCAATCATCTTCAGTATAAAACTATAAAAAAACCATAAATATGTGTGACATCCGGCATATTTGACTTGACATTTTTAAACTTAAAAGTCTACCTTAGCGGGAAACATTTTATTTACGTACTTAACTAGGTTAGTTGAGTCGGAATTATCTTACGTATTGTCTAGGGTTCAATGATCTAGAGGATCATTGGTGTCATTTTATATACACACGAATCTTGAGTCCTGTTGTTGGTGAATTACATAAATTAGATTAAATGTTATGCATAGATTGATTCATGTATGGTGTACTATATGCAAATAAGTGTTTTAATGGTTCTTAGAGGATTATCCATGTTTATATATGTTTAACATATGTTAGGTGTGACAACCGGTAAAATTCGGGAATTGGCAGGAGACTATAAGATATTACTCATGGGGTATGTTTAATTTCGATTAGAAACCGTTTAGAGAAATAATAGTAGAATTAGTCGTGGGTCATAATAAGAGTCTCGAATGTTCTAAGTTTGATGGTTTCGGAACGAGGACTCTATGCGGTAGGAAACTTGACAATAATAATTTTAGATGGACGTAGACGATTCACTAGGAAAAAGGGGCATGAGTGGTTAAATGGTTAAAAACCTTGAGTTATTGTTATGGAAAAATAATTGTAAGGTAAAAGGAGAATGTATTATGTTTAGATTTTTATAAAAAAAAATATAATACCCAACCCCCCACCCTAGGTCGCCGCCCCCCTCCCCCAATCTAAGAACTTTGATTAACTAAATAATAATAATAGGGTCGCCGCCCCCTTCCCCCAATCAAAGAACATTGATTAACTAAATAATAGTAATAATAATAATAATAATAATAATAATAATAATAATAATAATTATTATTATTATTATTATCATTATTATTATTATTATTATTAAATAAACCCACCCAACCCATTATAAATACCCCAATTCCCATACATCTACCACACACACATAACCTTACACATTCCACACACTCTCTCTCTCTCTAATTCGAAACACCCTCTCTCTCTCTCTCTCTCTCTCTCTTTCTAAATTGTTATGTTTTGAGGATTCTTTCAAGAATCATAAGTGTTTTTATCAAATCTTTCAAGAACCCAAGAGCTTTAGAGCAAGAAAACATTGATTTCCAAGGAGTTTAAAGGTTAGTTCTTAAGCAAAAAGATTTATTTAAAATTTTCTTATTATTTTAGTTTTGATTTAAGATTCACCAAACCTTCAAAGATTTTTAGGTAAAAAGTGGTAAAACAAGTAAAAAGAAAGGAGAGAAATGGAAAAGATGATGTAAATATGTATGCATGTGTGTCGTATATGTATATATATATGTATGTATGCATCGCGTGTATATATATATATATATGTGTATATGTATATGCACAAGTATGAATCAATATTATGAATATATATGTGAACTAGGTTGCTTTGTTTAATAAAATGTTGGAAATGGTTAGATCCATGGATTTTATTGACATGCAAGGGAGTTTATGATAAGACTTTAAATCTGAATTTAAAGAGTGATTAGTAACCTTGGATGATTTAGATTGTTAGCACAAGGATGAATATAGTAAAAAGTGGACTATTGAAACAATGGGTTAGCATTTAGCTAAGATTTTTGTTAAGAAATGGACAATAAAACACCTAACTTTCAGATATGAATATTAATAAGTTTTTGTGGTTTTCATGAAACCAAACTTGAGTAAAACAAGTATAAGTAGGAACTACATGCTTGGGAGGTCTTGCATGTACGACCAGGACACGTATTGAGGCTTAAAACGCAAAACTATCGACCCAGAATGTAAGAATATTAAATCTAAGTTAGAACAGGTCCACATAGGCTTTATGAGTGTAAAAATAAAGGTGATAAAGTGAAAATGAGTTATCTAGGTTAAAACTCTAAGAATTGTGGGATATAATGCATAGAAACATAAGATTTCGACAATTTACGCCTTTTAGGACACTTAAATTCAAGGCTGATATAAAATAGCTTGTTTAGAGTCAAAATAGGTATAAATAAATGATTTCAAC
This sequence comes from Ambrosia trifida, assembly GCA_028751855.1. NCBI lineage: Eukaryota > Viridiplantae > Streptophyta > Magnoliopsida > Asterales > Asteraceae > Ambrosia > Ambrosia trifida. The sequence goes on along the minus strand of CM054123.1, from coordinate 167,282,994 downwards.
ACAAAACTATGTCGCGCCGGAATGCGAGTTTTGGGGCATAGACTAGTCTCAACTTATGGATAAACGTGGGACAACAAATTAGACCTTTTTGTTAAGTGGCATGAGTAATCTAAGAGCTAACTAGAACTCATAAGGTCAAACTAGGTTAACTTGAGGAACCAAAAAGACTCTAGGCATGAGAATCGTTGGATATTAAGTAATGTGTGTTTGGAGGAAAAGAACGTAATGTATCTACATTAGAAACATAATAAGTTGTTGAACACAAACACAAGCGTTTTATGAATGAGTAAATATGAGGGAAAGAACTCAAGGAAATAAGGATATATTGAAATATATGGTCACTCGAAACCTAAAAGAATTTATCAACATTAAATCACCAACGGGATATCTGGGTGGAAAATGAATGGAACAAGGGATTATTGAAAAACTGAGTAAATGAAGGTTGGTGAAATGTTTGACTAAATATAGGCAATTTGCTAAACAACCCTATAAATATTTAGGGCTAGTTTGGTAAAGGAGCACTTGACAGATTCGGGAAATATTGTGATTACAGCTTTAAGGTGAGTTCGTGGCCCCATTTCTTTTTAAATGTTTTTGAACGTTTTATAAATCGGGGGATTAACATGCTTATATGATACGATAGACTATAATATTGAATATTTGATGCCCTTTGGTTGTGTACCGGTGCTACGTGTTACAGCGTATCACTAGTGACAACCGGCAGGTTCCCACTCACCCTCCCCGCACATCTTAACCGTTAGCCTTCAGAAAAGGCTGTTGTTTATGTTGTAGTACTATTGGGTTGACACCCTCGTTTTCATGATCAAGTTATTGTACCGATTGTCATGGGATCTGATTGAAAAACGAACGTAAACATCAAAAAGTCCCGCTTGGAAAAGAACGGCACCCCGGGAACAAAGTTATGGATTGGTTAAGAGCCTTTGGCTACATCATACTTGTAGGACCTTGCTAGTCCACATGCTTCTCTATTTATTTCTATTCGATCATATGTTTTTACTAAACTTGAAAGTTTATTAATACTCATAAACCTGTGAGCTCGCCAACATTTTTGTTGATGTTTTTAAGCATGTTTTTCAGGTACGGATAAATGAAGCTCTCGGGAGAGTGGGTTTAGCAGGCACTATGTGTGGACATGTTGAATGGGACCTTAAACTAAAAAACTATGTTTTACTATCTTTTATTTAAATAAATTGTAAAACACTACTTACGAAATTTCGCTCCATCTTGGCTATGACATATTTTTAAAACTTTATTAGATCAAAAGCTTAAATGTGTTGGGCTAGAGGGTGGTTGCAAGATGTCCATGCGTATACTCAAGTGATTTGCTAAACTTTATGGTAACAACTTCCGTTACCTCATGACTAGCTTTCCGCTGCGCACTGTCGGGGTGTGACACTAGGATTGCATGTTCATGTGTTAGGATGTGTTAAAATGCGTTAAAATGACAAAACTGGAAAATCTGGAAATAACCAGATCTGGTTCGACCTTAAGGGGGGTCGAACCAGGCTGTGTGCCAACTAAAAACCTCATTCGACCATATGACTCTTCATTCGACCCCTGCATAGGGTCGGACCTACCAAGACTATAAATACCATACTTAGTCATTTTTTATCATTTCACAAACTCTAAATGCCTCTAAACACTCTCTTTCAACTTTTATCACTGGGGAAGGAGTTTTTGATCTCGTCTTTCATAATCTAACCCTCTATATCATAACAAGTAAAGATATAAGGTGTGTTCTTCATCCTAAATCCTTTTTGAGCAATATTAATTCGTTTTCATAAAACCTCAAAGTTCCAGATCTGATTTAAGAAAACTTTTATGATTAAAAACCTTTCTAAAACCTTTCTAAACAAAACCTTATCATAAAACATGAGTTTTTATACGTGTTAACATGTGTTAATGATCCTTTATGTTGTGTTATGTGTTGATTGATGTTTGTATGATTGTTTAGATGATGAAGAGATGTTCTAGGACTGTTATAAATGTTGAGTTTTGATTATCTTAGGTCACAAGTTGTTGGATGATGATGTTTTGTCTAATTTGGGGATTCTGATAGATTTAGGGATTGATTCATGATGTTGTTATGAATAATATGATTGGGGGTTTTGTCTCACAACATGATCTGAGCATAATAAGGTGATTATTGAATGATTTCATAAAAGTTTCCAAATTGGGTAAAGTTTTCATGCATGATGAGACATCTCCATAATTTTGCCATTTTGGGTAGATATTAAAACGGACTGATTTTGGGGAAAATTAAGTAGGGTTTCGTAGGGATATGTTATTCATGCGTGACTGCTGCGTTTCATGATGTTTCGTGATGTTTTCAGATGTTTTTAATGCGTTTTAGGAAGTTTAGAACTGCTAGGGTCGAACATGGGGTTCATTCAACCATTGTGGGGTCGAAGGAAGGGTCTCAGGGTCGAACCTAGCCTAGCACAGGTCGAACGTGCTTCAGTTTGGTCGAACGAGCTTGACTTAGGTCGAATTAACAGATGTTAAGGTCGAATGAACATGTGTTAAGGTTTAATGAACTTGTTTTAGGTTGCATGAACTTATTAAGGGGTTGAAGGTTCACAATTTGGGTCGAACCAAGCTCATTGGGGTCGAAGCAAGCTTATTTCCCTCCTTATTCGACCCAACTACTTCATATGTGCGATTCTTGATGCAAACTAAGTATTTTATGCTTGAACCTTGCTTGTAATCTACGTGTACTTGATATGTTTGTGTAATGGGTCACCAACGGGATGTCAAGTCGGTCTGGTGTGTCGGTTTAACAGTCAAACACGTTTTCAAACTTACTTAGTCATTATCTGGACAATCGGGGACTATTTAACCTTGGGGTTATTAGTCAAAACACTTATGCGAAATTTATTGATAGATCGCCGATATTTGTGATTATCAAGGCTTATCTTTATTCTTATTTCAAGAACGCAAACTAAGGTAAGTGTCACAGCCCCATCCTTTACTGTTTTCAGAACTTTTCTAGGGGAGAAACATGTGGTACAAGCTTTCTAACTTTAAACCAACATATTACTTTATATCACATGGATACTTAGTGACTATTATTTAATCTCTAAGTCCTCTAAATTCTCACTGAACCATTAATATGTGGATACATAGCGGGGAAAGTGTGAATAGATCTATTAGGCCTGGCAAGCCCCACTCGGGCCGACTAGAGGTCGGTGGCGGGTGCATATTTGTCCTATATCTTACGGCACCGGTTGATGAACCGGTGACGGGTTTGAGGCATTCTTAACGTTCAGCTGTGGTTTACGACAATATAGTATCATGTTACGATGTCTAGCTAGCATCAGGTATAGATATAAGGATTGTTGGATCTGATTTACTTTTGTGACGAACTTTTGGCAAACTTTATCTCTGTGACTCATCGGCACTGTATGTGTTGTCTAACTTCGCATGTTTTCTCAAGTCGTTAAGGTAGCAGGGAGTCTTAGGCGCACTGGAGTCGCACTTCGTCTAGTTTTGCATTCATAGCAAACCGGGTTGTGTTTGCATTTCATACTTTTGACTTTGGTTTTGTAAACATTTTAAGCTTCTGCTGTCATGGTTTGTTTTACCTTTGAACATATAAACTGCGTGGTTGGTATTTCTACGTAACTTTTCATAGCATATAGTTGTCGTTTGTTGTGACCGTTGACTTGGATCCTGATATGTCGCGCGCCTCGCGGTAAAACCCTGCAAGTGGAATTTGAACGTGTGACAGATTGGTATCAGAGCCAATGGTTATAGTGAACTAGGACTGCATGTAGAGTATGGTCTATAGCCGAGTTATACACACTAGACGGTCACACGTTATGAGTTATTTTAGTGGGAAACTTAGTGACTTTGTCGGGCTGTTTATATCATCATACTTATGTGTTACATCATCTATTCTTGTTTGGGCTTGGCCTATTCTGTATCTTATCTTCTTCTTCGGGATTTGAAGAGGAAGGGACAGACTTGTCGATTCTTAGCACAGTGGTGTTGCGCATTGGACTGACTTCGACGTATCTTTGAAACCTGTCCAGTATTCCGACACCTTCCTTTCTGCTCCAATGGATACACTTGCTCACATACACTATCTTGCACTTGAACTTGGATTAGTACACCTTAGAATGATTATTCATTCGAAATTCTTTTACGCTTAGTATTCTGATCGGATGATTCGTGGTTGATACGGATTGGTCGGATCAGGATGATTCTCTATCGTTATCATTAGTTGTTGATATTGGTGATGAATCTGAAATTCTTGTTCTCTCTGTGTTCCAGAAGATGCCAGCTGCTCGAGGTGGTGGACGCCGTGGTGGCGGTGGTGGACGTCGTGGTGGCGGTGGTGGTCGCAGTGGCGGTCGTGGTGATGAGCCTATCACTATGACCCTAGCCGAACTGAACAACATAATTCAGCAACAGGTGTCTATTGCTCTTGCTGCATTCCAGGCTGCTCATCAGGGATTTGCCGGTGGTAATTTGATTACTATTCGGTTACCTCACAAGCTGACCAATCAGAAGGTGGAAGAAGGTACTTTGCCACCGAGGGGTTCTGTTGTGAAGGCCCCTAACAGTGGTAGTAAACGTAAGTGGGAGAGCTCTGTGAAGAACTCTGCCCCATCCCAGCCCCAGCAGCAGCAGAAGAAGTCTGAGTCTTCTACCCCTTCGTCTGGGTAGAAATCTAGTTCTTATCATGGTAGTTACCCGAAGTGTAACAAGTGTGGCTTTCATCATAATGGGCAATGCCATAAACTTCCAACTTGTCAACGGTGTGGGAAGCCAGGACATGAGATTCAGACTTGTCGTGTCCGTCTGAGCGAAAAGGTTGCCCATCAGACTACTAACCAGGCTAACCAGGGTTATTACAACTGTGGTCAGACTGGTCACTTTAAGCGGGATTGTCCAAAGCTGAAGTAGGGTGATGGTGGGAAGAACGGTGGTGGTAACGGGAACAACGGAGACCGTGGCAGGAATGCACGTGCTTTCGTCATTGGATCGAGGGAAGCCCGACAAGACCCAGACACAATTATCGGTACGTTCCTTCTTAACGATCACTATGCTTCTGTTTTATTTGATTCTGGTGCCAATAAGAGCTTTGTATTGGTAGGATTTAGTCAGTTGCTAGATATAGTACCTACACCTTTAGAGGCTAAGTACTTGATAGAATTGGCTGATGGTAAGAAAATTGAAGCAATGTATATTCTTCGGGAATGTCGTTTGGAACTTTCGGGATTGTCTTTCCCTATTGACCTTATGTCGGTATCCTTGGGTAGTTTTGACGTTGTCGTGGGCATTGATTTGTTGTCATTGCATCAGGCTGAGATTGTTTGTTTCGATAAGATTATTCGTATCCCTCTCCCTGATGAAGAGATTCTTTCGGTGCATGGTGAGAAGAGCGGTGTTCCTTTGAGAATCATTTCTTGTATGAAGTCCCATAAGTATCTTCGGAAGGGTTATTCGGCCATTTTGGCACTTGTTTCTGTTTCGTCAGATGATGAGAAGGAGATCGAGGATATCCCTGTGGTTCGTGGCTTTCCTGATGTATTTCCTGACGACTTATCTGGTCTTCCTCCTCATCGTTAGGTTAAGTTTGGTATTGATCTTGCACCTGGTGCAGCCCCTATCGCTCGAGCCCCATATCGTCTTGCACCTCTAGAGATGTTGGAGTTGTCTAACCAGTTACAGGAACTCTTGGAAAAAGGGTTTTATCCGACCTAATTCTTCCCCGTGGGGAGCCCCTATTCTGTTTATGAAGAAGAAAGACGGAAGCCTTCGTATGTGTATCGATTATCGTGAGATGAGAAAGGTGACCATCAAGAATCATTATCTTCCTCCTCGTATTGATGATCTCTTTGACCATCTCCAGGGTTCCAACTATTACTCGAAGATCGACTTGAGGTCCAGTTATCACCAGTTACGTGTGCAGGAAGCCGATGTTCAGAAGACTGCTTTTCGTACTCGTTATGGCCACTTTGAGTTCTTGGTCATGCCCTTTGACCAGCGGTTTTCATGGATTTGATGAATCGTGTTTGTAAGCCTTATCTTGACAAATTCGTCATTATCTTTATTGATGACATCCTGATCTATTGCAAGAGCAAGGTGGACCACGGGGAACACCTGTGACTTGTCTTGGAACTCTTTAGGCGAGAGCAGTTGTACGCTAAGTTATCGAAGTGTGACTTTTGGTTACACGAAGTTCAGTTCCTAGGTCATGTGGTTAATGAACTGGGAATCCTTGTCGATCCGGCTAAGATCGAAGCCATTAAAGACAGGGAAGCACCAAAGAAGCCATCTGAGGGGCGGCAATTCCTAGGTCTTGCGGGTTATTATCGTCGTTTCATTGAGGGATTTTCGAAGATCGCTCAGCCCCTCACTACTCTTACCCAGAAGGACCGAAAGTTTGACTGGGGTGATTTGCAGGAATCAGCATTTTAGTTGCTGAAACTTAAGCTCTGTTAGCACCTATCTTATCCTTACCTGATGGTATGGAAGACTTCGTTATATATTGCGATGCTTCTATCCGTGGTCTCGGTTGCGTGTTGATGCAACGCGAGAAGGCTATTTCTTACGCTTCTCGTCAGCTTAAGGTTCATGAGACGAACTATACTACCCATGACTTGGAATTGGGTGCGGTGGTTTTCGCTCTGAAGATTTAGAGACATTACTTGTACGGTACCAATTGCACTATTTATACCGATCACAAGAGTCTCCAGCATATTTTCGATCAAAAGGAGTTGAACTTGCGGCAGCGTCGCTGGGTCGAACTCCTTAACGATTATGACTGTGCCATAAAATACCATCCTGGCAAGGCGAATGTTGTGGCAGACGCCTTGAGCAGGAAGGAATCTGTGAAACCATGTCGTGTTCGAGCTTTACAGCTCACTATCCATTCTTCTTTACCTGATCAAATTCGTTCTGCACAACTTGAACCTTTAAAGGAGGAAAACCTTAAAGCTGAAACTATGCATAGTGCCGATAAGCATCTCGAACTTAGGTCTGATGGCCTACACTACTTTGCGAAACGAGTTTGGGTACCTATGTTTGGGGGATTACGGGAGCTTGTCTTGAATGAAGCTCACAAATCCCGGTATTCTATTCACCCTGGCTCCGACAAGATGTATCAGGATTTAAAGATACTCTACTGGTGGCCAAACATGAAAGCTGACATAGCCTCCTATGTGAGCAAATGCTTGACTTGTGCTAATGTCAAGATGGAGTACCAGAAGCCGTCTGGTCTCCTGCAACAACCAGAGATCAATTTTTCACTTCAGGTTATGTATTTCTTGTGATTTTAAGGTAGGAAAATGTGAAGATATTCTCCTTAACAGATTAGAGCCATGTGAAGGTATTCTCCAAATTGAATTATTCAGAAAAAAAATAGTATGAGTTTAAATACACCGAGGTATCCTTAAAAGATTAGATTCATGTGGAGAATAAGCAAAACCATATAATTATATATAAATTATTACAAAAATATAATTATTCCCTAACTAGACCCTTAATTACCCGAGCGTTGCCACGGGACACTGTCTACATCCGTGCGCTGCTGAGGGACACAGTTTACTTCGGTGTGTTTTCGTGCTACGCAGTTTGAACTTCGTACGTATCGAAACAGAAATGCTAATGCTACTGAATAAATACTTAATTGTTAATATATCTTCATTTTCAATGAATTCTATAAAGTCACATTGAAAAAAATATAAAACGAATATGGTATGGTACCGATACTAAGACAATACTGGTTCACGGTTTACACACATGCGTTGCCATGGGTCACGGTTTGAACCTCGTACATATCGAAAGAGAAACACTAACGTTACTAAATAAAAAGTTTGTTGCTAATGTAATTTAATTATCAATGGATTTTACACCGTCATGCTGACAAAACTATTAAACCTAATACGATATCGGTACTTATATCAAGATAGTATTTGTTCGGTTTTCCACGATTAAAAAAATAGAACTAACGAAAGTACCTGTTCGATACAACTACCCGTACCAAATGCTGATCTCTAAAAAAGAGGAGAAAACACAAGTGTTCAGTACCAGATAAAAAAGGGTTTTATAAAAAAATTAGTGCATGTTAGCCAATTAGGGACAATACACATTAGTCAAAAACCGGTGCATGTTAGCAATAGGAATTATATACATTAATGAAAGACGGCGGTGCATGTTAGCGAAAGGTTCATTCATTAATATCATACCTAATATAATATATATTAATGAATTAATATAAACAAAAATATAACAGAATAACAAAACAAGGAAAATTATTATATACTTCATCCGTCCCGATTTAGATGTCATGGGCCCACAAACACACTTATTAACGAATATTTTGTTTGTATGTTGTAAAATGACAATAATATCCTCAAATCTTTGATTGTGTCTTGTTTTTTTATAGGGAAAACTGGAAATTACATTTCTATTTTTGGAAATGAACATTTAATTTGGAACAACCATAAATAAAAAGATGGACATCTAAATTGGGACGAGGGAGTATAATTTTAATAACCCGATTAATAAAATATTCCTAATAAGGATCAAGGTTATATGCGTATAAACAAATAAATAAGATAAACAACCACAGAGGTTTAGTAATCAACATTTGACCACTACACCAGAATTGTAACACGTGGGTTACAATGAATCATCGCTAGTAGGAAGTTCACAACCGAGTACGAGACAACCGAGAGCAACAACTTGAAAGAAGGAGGGGCGGCGGTGGATGGTTGTCGACGGCAGGAGGTGTGGCCTTTCCTAGGGCCGGCCAAAACTTGGAGGAGAAGGGCTTGGGTTGTTTTGCTAAAATGTGTGATTAGGGTTTGCACCTTAATCTCCTTTTTATAAAACTACAACTCACATTAAGCCCCCTTGTATAATATCATAATACTCCTTAGTAATGATCTAATTAATATTAAGTCCTCGAGTTCAAAACTATTATTATTTCCCAAATAATAATCCACCTATGCGTGAACTTATCTAATTCGTGTAGCAACGTCCAACTCTTCGGATCATACCAAGTTAAGTTACATTGACTTTGACTTGTCTAGCAGCCGACTTCAAACCTTCAATTTCCGTTATGTCCAACAATTCTCAGCATTCTTTTGCAAATTTTCAGCATTCTTTAAAGCAAACGACTTCAAACCTTCAATTTCCGTTATGTTTTGTCTAGCAGCCACTTCTAATCGGCTCAAAGTATGATCGTGTTATTGAATCTTTCCTTCAAGATTCTGATGACGAGTGGCTATCATGATGGGTGTTTAATTGTAGGAAAATTGATTAAGAATGGATAGATCATGAGCTGAACGATCCACGGAATTGAATGATCACAAATTGATCAAACCTGAGATTTCAAAGAAACAGAGTAGATGAAATTGTTGGGTCTGCTGACCTGGAGAAGAACAGATGATTGAAAAGTCAAAACATGCTAACAGTTGATCCACACAATAAACAATCCTTACAACATACTTCTCCCAAAAGACTGCTGACTTTAACAACTGTTCCATCCAAACAACTGCTATGACAACTACTGATACAAAGGACTGCTGAATAAACACTGATGAAGAACAACTGCTGATCCAAGTACTGAAGACTAAAGCACTGCTGGAGCCAACAGCACTTAGGCTCCAGCAGAGGATACAAGACCATCAGAGTTTTCCTACAACAGTAGTTTACCTTCAGTGTTTTCAATGTAACAGTAGTTTGTAATAGGCAGATGTTTTATGTTTGTTATTCCGTTAGATGTCACTGTCTTAAGGTGACGTCAGCCTAGGTCATCAGTGGTTTAGGTTTGTCTATAAATATGTGACATCCGTCACTTTTTATTTTATTTTTATTTTTTTATATAATAATAATAATAATAATAATAATAATAATAAAATCAGATTTTTTTTTATTTTGTGGACTAAAATAAACTACACATAACCCAAACCAAGCCAAACCCACCTTTTCTTTCCTTGTTTGCAGCCCATCAGCGAGCCCAAGAAGCTAGCCCATCACCCAGGCCCAAACTACCCTTCCCTCCTACCTGTTAAACAAAAAACAAAAAAAAATATGGCTCCTGCCGGGATTCGAACCCGGGCAGGGAGCCGGGTCACACACATACCACACACCACGTAACCAGCTGAGCCACAGCTCAATTCGTGAATTATTCCAGATCAGATTATATAAAAGCCATCCAAACCTACAATCTCTTCCCCCTTGCTCTGCTGATTACGACCAACAACAACACACCCAAAACATTTAGTCAACCTCCCTAATGCCCTTAATTTTTGCCTTTGACCGTGACCATAGAAGCATAAATGGAAACCAATCAAGTAGTTGACATGATTCAAGCCTGATGAAGTTCCATACGCGTTTACCGGCTCTAAATCAGACCCTAATTTACTGGGTTTTGACCAACCCGTTGTCAAGAATCGAGACCCTATATATACATGATATTAACTCAATCAAACTTGCACACACACACACACACCTATATGCGATTAAGAGAACCTCACCTTCAAATTCCTGATCATAATTGTCGCGAGTTTGACTTCACCATTGACCAACGATTGGTGCTCATTTCTGATTCAAAGGGTGATACTTGGCAATGTTGGATTATACATATTCAATTACACAAGACTTACCACCTTGCTAAGGTGAGTATTACTTATCCCCTTTTTCCGCTTTTACAACTTTTGGGGTGATTCATGCACAAGTATACAAAACTTTCGTATTCATTTACACATACATTTTATTCATTTACAATTCATATACGTGTCTTGTTTATCTTTGTGCTTATGCTTGAACATGAACGTAGCTTACATACAAAATCATACATTTAGACATAACTTATGTTATGGTGCTCTTTACACTCAGACGTAACTTATGTTACGGTGCTCATTTAGACATAACTTTGTGTTATGGTGCTCTTTTAGACTCACACGTGTTGAGGTGCTCATTATCAATTTCATTGTACAACTTTACATGTGATCTTTGTCTTGTTTGGTTACTTGCGTGTTTACATAATGCCTTGGTGATGCTAGACACATGATTGTACTACTTTTCAAAACTTATACTATACGTACAAAACTAAGTAGTACTCACCAACATCATATGTTGACAAAAATTATTTTCGTGCATGTTTCAGGATAAGCTGCTTGACGCTTCACATAGGACTTTGGACTTAGATTAAATAAATCAGTTATCTTTATTTATGTTGTCTTGTATTCAATTTCACATGTTGTAAAACAATATTCAATAGTCAAATATTTACATTTTAGTACCATGAGCTTTTGAACAATCGTCACTACGTGGCACCTCGATGATTCCGCCATCGGTTGGGGTGTTACAAAATAGAACAGTGCTTATACTGTTCTATTGCATCACACACACAAACATTCTCTCAGACAAACAATCACTGTGTGATCAGGCTGAGGGGGAGTACTTGTATGATTGTAATCTTTTAGATAAATGAAAGCATTCGATCAGAAAACATTTACTCTCATGTTTTGATTAAAAGTTTATCATTCCGCTGCACTTTCCATCTATATTCATATCACTCTTATCATTCTTAGTTAAACATAATCAAAACAATCAAACTCAGATCCTAACAATTGGTATCAGAGCTTGGTCAATTAAATTCGATCTAATCAATCAATTTAATATAAATAGATCAGCTCACAATATTGATATCGTTTGTTTGTCGGATTAAAACAGAGTAATAGTTTAATTTCGATTCAACCATTTTTAAACAGACTTTGTTTTTGAAAAATCAGAGAGAATGGCTTCAATCAATCACGATCCACATAACACTGGCACGAACAACAAGCCACCGATGCTTGTCAGATCTGAATACAATATCTGGAAACGTCGGATGAGCCATGTTCTAGCTCAACAGAACACTGGGTGTTGGAAGTCGGTTATCTTCGGACCACATGTTCCGATGGTGCCGAGTACTGAAGATCCCAAGGTTCAGGAGCCAAAGACACTTGAAAATTACTCTGACCAGGATTTTCAGAAAATTGAGTTAGATGCTAAAGCCTTCAGTATTGTGGCTATGGCTCTACCCAATGACATTTATGCTGGGCTGTTACACTGTAACAGTGCAAAAGAGTTGTGGGATACCCTGAAAGAACAATTTGGTGGGACTGAGGAGGTTATTGAAAACAATCGTGAAATACTTAACCAACAATATGAAACATTCAGTCATGTCAAGGGAGAGTCATTAACTCAACAATTTGAGAGATTTAATTGTCTCATTAGTGAACTAAAATTGGTTGGTCTTACTTACCCTCATTCAACCCTGAACCATAGGTTTTTAAGATCCTTACCGGACAAATGGGACACTATTGCTATTGTTATGAGAAACTCGATTGGATTTAAGGACCTATCACTGACCCAGCTTCATGGTAAGCTCTTGACCTATGAGAGAGAGCTTAACCAGAAAAAGAAGCTCCAGGACTCTGGAAAAGTGTCTGATGATTATGTATTTGGGAATACAGCACTTTTGGGTCATGATGAGGTGCCTGGAAATATTAAGGATCAGGGTTATGATCATTTCATTGACATAACTTCAGGTTTTAACTCAGGTTTTAACTCTGATTCTTATTCACCAAACTATGCTTTCACAGCAAGTGGTGGTGATATCCAGGCATCTGATAACATATCCTTTGAGTATGATGACCTGAAATACTTTGACCCTGATGATCTGGAAGAAATGGACATTATGCACCAATTAGCCCTTCTCAGTGTAAGAACTAACAATTTTTACAAGAAAACTGGGAGAAGGTTTCCAGGGTTAACTGGCAGATCAAAGGTTGGGTTGGATAAATCAAAGATAAAGTGTTACAAATGTCATAGACTTGGTCATTTTGCTAGGGAATGTAGGAGTCAACATGGTACACCTATAATCACCTATCCAAACCAAAGACCTCAGACCAACACTTATCAAAATTCCTATAATACCCCTGGACCAAATGTGCAAAACACTGCTCATTTTGCACAGTCCTCAAACACTGTTCCTGTCCAGTATGTCCAAACCACTATTCCTCAGATCCACTATGTGCAAACACCTGTTGCTCAAGCACCTGTGCAAACGACTGTTGCTCCATCCTCTGCTCCTGCAGAGACCAGTCAACAGAGCTTCTTTACACAAGGCTTTGTTGATTGGAGCAGTCTACCAGATGAGTTAACAGATGAAAATTTTGCATTAGTTGCCAAAGCTGAAAATGAACCAGAAAACTTTTGTTTCATGGCTATGGTAGATGAGGTTGAATCTGAGGAGGTGGTGACTGAATCTAATGTTGTGACTGATGATGATGTTGTTGATGAAGTTGTTACAGGTGAAAAACCTGAAGAAGAGGCTGTAAATCTCTCAGATCCCTGGGGTGCATCTGATGATTGTAAGTGCAAGTGTGATTGTGCATTGATGGCTGCTGCTAAGGTATCTCCTCAAATTCTTAAGGATTTGTGTTCTGACAGATGTGTAATAGCATTTGCTAACATCAAAGAGGTGAATGAAAACCTTAGAAAGAAAATTTTAGATGATGAAGTTAAATTTGAGAAACTTTCAAAAGATTTAAAAACAAGTTTAACTGAAAAGGAATCTGAAATAAGCAGCTTAAAACATGAAGCAACCATAACCAAAGACCAGCTCCAAACTATGATAACAAAATATCAGAGTTGTAAAAGTGAGCTTGAGTCCACCCAAGTTGAATGTGAGAAATAGGTGGAATCATGTAGAGGATTTGAGATGCTACTCAACAAACAAACCAAAAGTCATGTGAAGTTTGGTTTTGGTTTTGAAACCACTGCTCCAGCTTTTCAAAACACTGACAAAAGGGGTCAAAAGTCTGTTGAGATAGTTCCAACAAACCTGCAGGGTCAAGAGATTAAAATCACTGAACCAAATGGTAAGAAAATTGTTCTTGAAAAACCAGAAGGTTCCTCATCATTCACTGAACTTGAAAAGTATGAATTTAAACCTACCTGGTCTGATGAGTGTGATACTCTTGAGAATTTTAAACCTGTTGATTTTAAAACACCTGAAGGAAAGACAGCTCCTCAGGCAAAAGTCATTCCCTTGAAAAACCTTCCAGCAGATGCTCAAACATCTGCTGAAAAGAAGGCTGAAAAAGGGAAGAAGAAAGAAAAGACCGTCCACTTGTTCTGTGATTTCTGTGAAAAGAAGAATCATGTAAATAAAAACTGTTTTCTTCTAAAAGCATATGACATTAACAAAGGAACAAGTGTATGTGATTCCAAAGCCACATGTTCAATATGTGGGAAAAAGAATCACAAAACCAAAGAGTGCTTGTATCTCAAAAATTTTGATGTGAAAATACAAGAATACAAAGCTAAAACTCTTGCAAATCCTGGGGTAAGTACTTCAAAAGGAAAGCCCAAACAGACTTTCACTCCTGTCCAAACATTTGTTACTAAAAGTCTTGAGACATCTGCTCCTAGGGATGTCCAAGTAACAGATGCTCCACCCACAAGCAAATACCCAAGAGGATATGGACAACCACCATGTCATAGTCTGTCACATGTTTATGAGGAGCCAAAGAGACCCTCTAAACCAAGAGTGAACAGAAATCCCTATGGGTATTATCATCTGTTTGGAAGTGATCAAACAGCTGTTGCCCCAAGTGTTGACATTCAAGCACTGGCAAATGGTCAGCAGCAGTTGTTGAACTTGATTCAAAAATTAGTTCAAACCACTGATCATCTTCCAAAGCTTGAGTCTAAAAAGTCTGAGGACCCATCCAAAGCCAACTTGGCTTTGGACACTCACCAAAACTAATCCATTACTGCTGTGCAGGGAGCTTCTGCTTGTTTAGATAGTCTTTGGTATGTAGATAGTGAGGCTCCAGGCACATGACAGGATGTAGAGCCCTTCTTCTGGACTTCTTAGCTCATGGAGGGGGTGATATATCCTTTGGTAATGATTCAAAAGGTAAGGTGTTGGGGTCAGGGACTGTGCAAGCTGGGAAACTCAAGTTTGAAAATGTCAATCTTATTGATAATCTTAAGTTTAATCTTCTGAGTCTTTCACAAATGAATGACAAAGGTTATGGCTCATTCTTCACAAAGAAAACTTGCAAGATTATTGGGCCAGAAGTGGTGAAAAAGATTGATACCATCATTGCTGAGAGCAAAGCACAACTTGTTGCTCATAGAAGTGGCAATGTGTATGTTGTTGATATGTTAAAGGACAATCCTATGGCAAATGTCTGTTTGTTTTCTGCTGCCTCCACAAAGGAGACAGAATTGTGGCATAGGAGACTGGGTCATACCAACCTTGACACTATCAATACACTCTCTAAACAAAGTCTTGTCAGAGGTTTACCATCAAAAGAATTCAAATGTGATTAGCATTGTGTTTCTTGTCTAAAAGGGAAACAACATAAAAGCTCTTACAAATCCATTGATGAGTCCAAAACCAGTCAATGTCTACAATTGTTAAACATGGACTTGTTTGGTCCTGTTAAAATCATGAGTCTAAGAAGAAAAAGATTTTGTCTTGTCATAGTTGATGATTTTTCTAGGTTTACATGGACTTACTTTTTACATTCTAAGGATGAGACTGCAGGTATATTGAAGGACTTTGTCACCAAAGTTGAAAAACAATATGACTTGCCAGTAAAAGTCTTCAGGAGTGACAATGGAACAGAGTTTAAAAATAAGGAGTTGGATGATTTCTGTGTGTCAAAAGGGATTGTGAAGCAGTACAGCATCCCAAGAACACCAGAGCAAAATGGGGTGGTTGAAAGGAAAAATAGAACTCTTATAGAAGCTGCAAGAACCATGCTAGCAGATTCTGGTTTGCCATTGTCCTTCTGGGCAGAAGCTGTAAACATTGCTTGCTATGTTCAAAACAGAGTTTTGATCAACCCTAGACATCAAAAAACTGCTTATGAAATTTTGTTCAAAATCAAACCATTAATTTCATTTTTCAAAATCTTTGGCTGCCCATGTTTCATTTTAAATCTCAAAGATTCCATTTCAAAATTTGCAGCCAAAGTAGATTGTGGTTATTTTCTAGGATATTCTTCTACTGCCAAGGCTTATAAAGTGTTTAACACAAAGACCAAGACAATAGAAGAAACTCTGAATGTAAAGTTCAATGAACTTTCATCTCTAATAATCTCAGCAAATCCTGCTGAACTATTTGATTTAGATAAATTCAAATTTGAAGATATCACTGTTAAAACTAACAATGCAGGTATTCCACAGTCTCCACAACAAGATTACAGAACAGATGTTGTGATCCCCAGTCACTATAAAATCTATTCTGCTTCAGAGGGAGCAGCTATTCAAAAAAATTGTCAAAACTCTGTCACAACTGTGTCAATCACTGCTGGCCAGTCTTACCCTCAAACCACTGCTTCACCTCTTACATCCACTGAACAATCACTTGTTGACAAAAGTCAATCCTCTGTTGACAAAAGTCAGTCCACTTTTACACCACTTGGACCCATTCCCCCACTTCCATTCCAAACATCTGATGGCACTACAGAAGTGCAAACAGATGTTACATCAACAGAGTCACCACACCTCTGTCCTTCACCTCAAAATGCCATCATACCATATCAGGGAGATCTTATCTACCTAAGAGCTCATCCACCAGACCAGATCATTGGCAACATCAGAGAGGGTGTGCTCACAAGAAGCCAATCCTCCAATATCTGTCTTTTTGCAGGATTCCTATCTCTCACACAACCTGTCAAGTACCAAGAGGCACTGAAAGACAACAGTTGGGTAGAAGCTATGCAAGAAGAACTCCTTCAGTTTAAAAGACAACAAGTATGGGAGCTTGTACCACTACCAAAGGATGTTTGTCCTATAGGAACAAAGTGGGTCTTCAAAAACAAAACTGATGAAAGGGGTATTGATGTCAAGAATAAAGCCAGGCTTGTGGTTCAAGGCTTCAGACAAGAAGAAGGAATAGATTATGATGAAACTTTTGCACCTGTAGCAAGACTAGAAGCCATCAGACTATTCTTAGCCTTTGCTGTCAACCACAACATAAAGGTGTATCAAATGGACATCAAATGTGTTTTCCTTTATGGCAAAATTCAGGAGGAAGTCTATGTATGTCAACCACCTGGTTTTGAAGACACATTCTATCCTGACTATGTCTACAAGCTCAACAAAGCTCTATATGGACTCAAACAAGCACCAAGGGCCTGGTATGAAACTCTTTCCACATTTCTCTTATCCATTGGCTTCACAAGAGGTAAAATTGACAAAACTTTATTTCTAAAATGGAAAGGGAAAGACTTAATGATTGTTCAAATATATGTGGATGACATCATTTTTGGATCCACATGTAACCAAATGTGTGAAGAGTTCAGAAAACTCATGATAGCAGAGTTTGAGATGAGTGCCATGGGTGAACTTCAGTGTTTCCTTGGTCTTCAAGTGAAACAACTGCAAAATGGCACATTCATTCACCAAAACAAATATGTAAAGAATTTATTAACCAGATTTGAGATGAATGATTGTAAGCCATGTAGTACACCCATGAGTACAGTCAAGCTACTCGCTATTGATGACAAGGATGAACTGGTTGATCAAACACATTATAGATGCATGATTGGGTCTTTACTGTACTTAACTGCATCTAGGCCAGACATTATGTTTGCCACCTGTGTCTGTGCAAGATCCCAGGCTTCACCCAGAAAGTCAAACCTTATTGCTGTGAAAAGGATATTCAGATACCTCAAAGGTGCTCCCACAGTTGGTATCTGGTATCCTGCTAATGGAAACATTGAGCTTTCAGGTTATTCAGATAGTGATTTTGCTGGCTGTCACACCACAAGAAAGTCCACATCAGGAGGGTGCCAATTTCTAGGGAATGCCTTAGTCTCCTGGCAAAGCAAAAAGCAGGCAGCTGTTTCAACCTCAACAGCTGAAGCTGAATACATTGCTGCTGCAAGCTGTACAGCCCAACTCATGTGGCTTCAAAATCAATTACTGGATTTTGGGATAACTACACTACAGACTCCACTTATGTTGGATAGTCAAGCTGCTGAAAATATCATCAAGAATCCAGTCTCTCATTCCACTACCAAACACATTGACATCAGACATCATTTTGTCAGAGATAGCTATGAAAAAGGTTTGATTTCTCTGCACCATGTTCCAACAGAAGATCAGTTGGCAGATGTGTTGACAAAAGCTTTAGACACATCTACCTTTACAAATCTGATTTCTAGAATTGGTAAAACAACCACTGTTTCATTTATATCCACTGTTGGTTGAAAAATCTGTTTCAAAACATCTGATCAGATAAAACAACTGTTTCGTTATCTATATATATCTATACTATACCTATACATAATAATAATAATCAAAAAAAAAATACAACAGTTGGTTCCATCAGCTGTTTGTATCAGCTGTTTGCCAAAACAGCTGTTCTCCACCAGATGTTTATCCATCAGATGATTGCCACGTCTGCTCCTACAAGCAGAGGTTTGGCCACATTAGCGGTTTCCCCTGAGCCTATAAAAACTCTGTTTTATCACAACAGATGTTACACTATCTCATTGTATTCAAAATACAGAAACCGTCTTCTTCGCTCTCAAACCCTTACTCAAAATTTCATTCCTTTTCACCTTCGGAATCCATTAAAATGGATCTTCAAGCCAAAGCCACCCACAATTGTCTCCCATATCTGGTTAAAACAGATGATAACACATCATTTCATTCCACCACTGACATTCTCCTAAATTCCAAATATCTACCCATCTTAACCGCTGACGCTCCCATCTACATTGATACTCTCCAAGAGTTCTGGTTGAATGCTGAGTTCTTATTACAAGACAAAAAGCCTACTTCCATTATTTCCAAAATTGGAGAAACAAGTGTCGTCATTACCCCTGAACTCATATCCACAACCTTCTCACTCAATGACCTGGCAGGTAAGGACTCCTTTACAAAAACAGAGCTTCACACTGAGTTTCAAGAACGAGGGTATGATGGTCAGATGACTGGGTCAACACTTTTCAAAAAGTTTTTCCCACCAGTCATGAAATTTTTCTTCCATACCCCCTGTAACATTTCGCATTTATTAATTATACGTTACGGATTTAAAACAAGCCTTATTATTTTTGGTGATATTTAGGACTCTAATACAATGATAATTACTCATACATATACATATATATATAGATTTATAATAATAATAATAATAATAATAATAATAATAATAATAATAAATGGTAACATTAATCTAGATGCAAACTCATTTAATTGTTTAACCCAACCCAAACAGCCCAGATCGGCCCTCCCAACCAAGCCCAACACCCTCACCCTATTGTTGTTAAAAAAAAAAAAGAAGCTGAGGCCGGGGTTCGAACCCGAGTCCTCAGCCACCACACCCACACACATTTACCACTTACTCTAGCCTTCGTTTTTGTATCTGATACAATACGTTATTAATATATGCCTTGCATTTAACCCTCACAGTTGACTTGAAAGTCAACTGTGCTACGCGTATGTCAATCAACATCGAATTTGGCTTGTGATTAGGCTATAATTGGCAACATTTCATGATGTCCGGCCTGTTATGACTAGGATGCACGTCTATTAGCAGTTAATTGATACACGAATTAACCAGATACGCGTCAAACATTAAACAGCGGGTCAAAACTTGCCAATTGAACAACCCATTGATCCCCTATATAAATTGATCAACCTCGAGCCTTCACAACTCGTTCATACACCTCTCTCAACCACCAATCTCGCTGAATCATCATCTAAGCTTGTCAAACGATCGTAGTTTGACTTTTTATCGTGACCGGCAAATCAAGCTCAATACAACCTTGTGAGTATAATTAATGTTGTGGGGTTTGTTCATCGGCAATCACACATCGAAAGCCCTAACATTAATCAGGTTAAAGATGTGTGGATTGTTCGATTGGAAAAGCTAGGGCTTGTAATTTTGATTTGGGGATAAAAACTGTTTTCGCATGTGTTTATATTTTTATTGGAACGGGATTCATCACAACCACAGGCCTAGGCCAAGTGGTTGTGATTGTTGCTTGTAACAGGGACCACCAGGGTTCGAGACCCGGCCTGGACACCCCCTTTTTCCTTAATTCCATTTCTTTTTACAAATCATTATTATATATATATTATACATTTAAAACTTATAAATTCGTTTTTAAATATTAAAACTATTTTATAAATTCTAAAAAAATTATATTTATTAAATCTGAGTTAAAAGTTTTATTTACAATTTTTATTTTCCCAAAATTCATTTATTTAATATTTATAATAATTAAATCAATTTTATGCTATTATATTTAAAACAAATTCATTAAAATATCAAAACAATTTTATTAAATTCTACAAAAATTATCCTATGTTTGTACAATGTTAAACTTTACTGAAATGATTTTTAATTCCGAAAAATCATTTATTTTATATTTTTAATCAATTTTTGTTAGATTTAATCATAACTAAATCATAATAAATTCAATTTTCATTATTTTTGCACCAAAATTTTATACAATTTATTTTTAAATATTTAAAATAGAAATATGATTTTTAAAATAGAAATTCTTTAATTTTAATATTTTTTAATATTAAAGTTAAATATTGGCAATTAGTAATAAATAGATTTAAAAATCTATTTTTAAAGAAATAATTTTATAAAATTATTATTATACTTCAAACACATTATTGTGAACATTCTAAATTCAAATTTTATAAAAAGACTTTCTTTTATTTAATTATCAAATTTCCCTTTTATTTAATTAACATTTTATTTTAAACAATTGGATATCCCCAAATCAAAACCCTAGGATACACTTATAAACTAATTAGACTTAGACTTATTTACTATCTTATTATAGGGTGGTGATATTTGGCATTATTTGGGCAACACTATTATTTCATCTTTTCAAGAAGTATAACATTTGCTAAGGTGAGTTTACATAGCCCCTTTTTCTGTTTTACATTTTGGGGTGAAACATGTTCAAACATTTTATACACTATCATTTACTCATTCTTACATTGTTGAAACTTATGATTCAATTACACTATCATTTACTCATTCTATCATTTGACTGTGTCTCCGCTAAGTCCACATCCTTCAATGAAATCCCATTAAGGATGCAATATCTGGGCTATGCCATGTTGTCAAACTCTGACTTCAATCTTTCCCAGGGATTGTTTATGGACCTAGTGTCAAATGTGAAAGCATTTAAGTCTGGGTCAAACAATGCTTTTCTAATTTACCCAAGAATTCTTAGTGTAATCCTACAAAAGGCCTTACCAGAAAAAGTTTTCAAAAAGGGTGAGGCAATGCAAATGAAAAGCTTAACTGATGAAACTTTCACTAGAATGCTGGGTGGAAGCACCCAAGAAAAAGTGTCAAAAGTGTCCAAAGTTTCAAAAACACAAACAAAGAGGACAAAGTCAACAACTGTTGTCAAAACCTCTATTGTTGAGCCCACTGCTCCTGGTGATCATGGCACTACATCCAGTGCTGTGAAACCCACACCAGCCACTTCCAAAAGAAAACGTCCATCCACAAACACCACCACTCAACCACAAATGAGACTTCTGGATGATGAGGTACCAGAAGATAACTCTGTTGCACCACCAAAGCAACCAGAAACCACTGTTGTTACTTCCTCACAACAGTTGGACATACCTCAACCTGACCAAACTCCTCATGAATCCTCACAAAAGGATCATGTTGTAAGCCAAGGGGAACCACATCATGATACATATGAGTCACTTGACCATATGATCACAAGCCCCTCTCCCAGGGCTAATTCTCTTGTTACTCCTCCACCCTAACCATCACATCATGTTCCACAAACCTTTCAACCTCTGTTTGAGGCAATTGAGAAATCTCAGGAAAATCCCAGTTCCTCTCTTTCACCTATCACTGAGAGCATACCCCCACAAGTAACTGGTCCTGAGAACATTCAATCTGCCATCCCACAAACAGTAGAGGAGGTTACACCACCTGAGTTCAATGCAACTCTAGGTGAGTTTTCAAATGAAGCAGCCACTACTGAAGTAGAGACCATTGTCTCACCTCAGGACAATGGTTACATCACTAAGACTTCTTTGAAGGCAACAACTGATGAGGCCACTATAGTGTCCCCAAAATCAGTTGGAAGTCCCCAGAACCAAGAAAAAGGGGCATCTGATTCACCTCTTAGGACTGAATCAGGTAAAACTACCACTGGTAGGGACTCAGATGATCCTATTAACTTAGGAGATAGGTCAAAATACCAAGAATTGACGGACAGAGTTCAAGCAATTGAAACCTCTGTAGCTGACATCAAATCTGATGTCAAGCTTATACTGGGTTCAATAGCAGATCTTTCCAAAAGTCAACCATCAACAGCTGATATAGCTAGTGAGCTATGGAAATCCATTTCCCCCATCATCATAGTTCACAGAAAACTAGCTGATCAGACCCATGAAACATATATGGCTGAAATCAGAAACATGGTGGATGCAAGGTACAAAGATACACATGCAGACATTCAAGCCATCAAAGATCACCTGCTGAAGACCACTGGCTCTGCCCCTACCACCATTCTCAGGGATGAAGATGATGATGACTTCACGGCTGATGATGCCAAAAAGGGGGAGAGTGGCAGAGATAGGCTACCAAAGCTAGATCCCTTTGGTTGTCCACCTTCTAAAAAGGGTAAAGCCAAGTCTGCCAACAAACCAGAGGCTAGTCAAACAGCTCCACAACAACAACAACAAGCAACACCATCAGCACCACAACAAACCACTGATAGAAGCAAAGCAGTAGACAATTTTGCAAACAAAGAAGCTGAAAAGGCTGCTCAGGCCAAACAAAAAAGGGCTGACACCTTGGAAGCTAAAGCAGAGTTGTTGGTGAACCTCAAGAAGGAACAACAGCAGGAGGTTGAAGATGTGGGATCCTCAAAAAGGATGAAAATGCCTGCTAGACATGTCAGAAAACCACCATCTAAGCTAAAAACCTATGTTGACAAAACCACTGCTGCTACAACCACTGCCACCCAAAACACTGCTCCCCAAACCACTGATAAAACTACTGCCACCCAAACCACTGAAACCACTGCACCTAAACCTACAAACACATCTGAACATACAACCACCAAACCTACACCCAAACCTACATCACCAACCAAATCCCAAACATCTGCTGGTCCTACTAAAAGGTCAACAAATGTTAATCCAACCACTGCTTCCACATCACCATCCCCTAAAATCTTGTACACAAGGAAGAGAAAGTCAACCTTTGTTGTACATGATGAAAACATACACACATCACCAAATACCACCTCAACTACACAATCCACCCCTATTACAGCTATTCCACTCTCATCATTCTCACCACACACATCCAAATTCAGTTCCCATAGACCACCACCAACCATTACACCATTGGTTGTTCAGTATCCCCTTGAACTTGATCTACTCAAGGGGAAATTACAATCCTTCTACAATACTGAACAACCATCTGACAGATCTTTCCCTTCTCTCCCAAATTTCCCTGTTCCCCTAAACATTGATACATATCTTAAATACAAGGGTGAACAGGCAGATGCCATCATTAAGGAGAGATGCAAAGGGAAGGATGACAGGACTACTCAGGGCATCCATTCAGCAGAGCTTAGCAAACTCAGGAGGATTGAGGACTTTGCTAAGACCCTGAGGAACTCCATGTCTTCCATGCCTCTCAGTGTTGACTTGGAAAAGGAGGTTAGGGATTCTCTTCTGGAACAGATCTTGGCAACCAAGCCATATAAAGCAACCAAAAAGCAGTTCGCTGGCTGGACCACTCATGCACTAAGAGAAGAACTTCTCAGAATAGAAGAGTTGGCCAAAGACCCCAAAGCTAAAGTCTCTGCTCCCAATTTTGGCAAAGGCAGAGACCCAGCCAGAGCCTTAAAGTTTAAAAGAATGAGACAAGAGATAGTAGCTGCTAATTATGGGGAGATGAGGTCTGTTGCTAAATGGTTTGAGCTGAGGCTGGTTGAGACATACAAGAGTCTTGAAGAAAACAGAAAGAAGGATCCCAGCCTACCTAAAAAACTTGTCTATCCTGATGAGCCACTGATGAAGAGACCCCAGCAGACTTTTACCTTAGACAGCTTACTTGAAACTTCTGATCTATCAGCTGCTGCAAGAAGACAGTTCAAGAAAAAGAAAGAAATGTCAGAAGAAGATCAGAAGAAGTTTGCTGATACATTTATAAAAGAAGGGTTCTTCAATCAGATACATTTCTTCTCTGATCCTACAACAGAGAAACTCAGGGAACTCATTGGGAGACCTCCATCACCTAACTCATCCAAAATAAAAGTTCATCTCAGCAAATCCACTGACTCAAAAATTCTAAAATGGAAAGTCAACAAAGACAACCATGAATTGACTCTGCTCAGGTCAGATGGAAGAGTTCAGAAAATTAGCATGGATGATGCATACAGCCTATGTGCAAATGATCTTCAAACATTGCTAAATCTAGAGCTTGAAAGAGATGAAGAAGACTTATATGCTCTGAACTTTGAACTACAATTCAAAGGTCAAATCAGAGAAAGTCTAATGAGGAATAAAGATCAGTAAATAAAGCTGAGTTTTGGCATCATCTGTTCTAGGGGGAGATTGTTGGGTCTGCTGACCTGAAGAAGAACAGATGATTGAAAAGTCAAAACATGCTAACAGTTGATCCACACAATAAACAGTCCTTACAACATACTTCTCCCAAAAGACTGCTGACTCTAACAACTATTCCATCCAAAAAACTGCTATGACAACTGCTGATACAAAGGACTGCTGAATAAACACTGATGAAGAACAACTGTTGATCCAAGTACTGAAGACTAAAGCACTGCTGGAGCCAACAACACTTAGGCTCCAGCAGAGGATACAAGACCATCAGAGTTTTCCTACAACAGTAGTTTACCTTCAGTGTTTTCAATGTAACAGTAGTTTGTAATAGGAAGATGTTTTATGTTTGTTATTCCGTTAGATGTCACTATCTTAAGGTGACGTCAGCCTAGGTCATCAGTGGTTTAGGCTTGTCTATAAATAGAACAGTGCTTGTATTGTTCTATTGCATCACACACACAAACATTCTCTCAGACAAACAATCACTGTGTGATCAGGCTGAGGGGGAGTACTTGTATGATTGTAATCTTTTAGATAAATGAAAGCATTCGATCAGAAAACATTTACTCTCATGTTTTGATTAAAAGTTTATCATTCCGCTGCACTTTCCATCTATATTCATATCACTCTTATCATTCTTAGTTAAACATAATCAAAACAATCAAACTCAGATCCTAACAGAAATGAAACATAGTATGAAAAGAAAAAAATAAAATATGGAAGAAGATTATCGATGATGGTGGCGGTTATGGCGGTTGTGGTGGTTAATGGTAGTTATAGACGGTGGTAGTTAAGATTCCGGTAACTAAGTTCGAGAGGATCGACGCTCGGTACCAATTGTTAGCTATGAAGATAGAAAAGAAGAACATAAAGAATATTTAGAACAAATCACAACTACTTCATTATTATGATCAAGGAACTTATTTATACAAAGCTCCTAACTAACTTTCTAACTATGACTAATTGACATATTTGACCCTTTTTACTTTCTATTTATTACAATACAGCCATACATTTCATTTCATTAGTAACAATGAGGAAGGGAAAATGTAAATGGAAGTTGTAAACTAAATTTAGGGGGATTTGTAAACTAAACATATAAAGGTGCAGTGTTTTAGTGAACAACACCATAAAAATAATATGCATCGCACCAACAAAAGGCTAACGTGTCAGTGCATAACCCTACCCAAAATTAAAAAGTTGAAGAATGATTATTATTTAGCAATTATACATTATTGCAATTATAACTATTTATTAGTAAATAGGATTTTGAAAATCCATATTTATCATGTCAAACAAAACATTATTAAGTTGTACTCTTGAGAGCTAACGACAAAAAAAATCTAAATGTTTGCTTGATAAAGCGGTCCTCAAATGTGCCATTATTTTGTGTTGTCGGGCCGTGGAATCAAAAACAAATGGGTTTTTCGTGCTATAGCAGCTCCAAACGACTCACACATATCAAGATCTTTAGATGTTGCTCCATTTGGGAGATCCCAATTGAAGTGGTATAGTAGCACGGCTAAAGGAAGCTCCACATTAGCCATTCCTAATGACATGCCTGGACACATTCTTCTTCCCGCCCCAAATGGGAGATATCCAAAATCTATTTTATCCATGTCATATGAGTTCTCGCTGAATCTTTCAGGAATGAAACTGTCAGGATCAATCCAACAAGCGGGATCACGTCCTATTTTCCATACATTAATGATAACTTTTGCATGGAGAGGGATATTGTATCCCCCAATCTCACATGCTTCACTACATTCTCTAGGTAATAAGAATGGAAGAGGAGGGTGTAACCTTAAGGTCTCCCTTATCACTAATTTAAGGTATTTTAATTCTTGAATATCTGATTCTTGAATTCTTTTCTTTCCTTTAAGTGCATACCGAATTTTATCTTGTGCTTTCTTCATCACCCTAGGGTTCTTTATCAGTTCTGATAATGCCCATTCAATCGTCACCGAAGAAGTATCTGTACCCGCAATAAACATATCCTGTGCCAGGGCAAGAAAAACATATAAAAAATATTACCACATCTTTATTTTATTACTTGAAATAGATGTATATTGGTATGTGTATGTGGTATGTGTATTTGTGTATGGACGGGGTGAATTATCTGACGGTGATTGTATATGTGTCTCTTATATGTTAATGTAGTTTTAGGCATTGTTTGTAATGGCTTGGAAGTAACATTAACTATAATCACAAAATTCATTTGTACATGGCCTTGGACACATTATATCACGTTAGATGTGCTATTATGGTTTCATAGAGTGCATTATATTATGCGGCATATTCGTCTTGTTTCATAGAGTGCATTATATTAAAAATTGTGAGGGGAAATAAGGAAAATAAAGATAAAAATATTAATTAACGTAATTGAAAATTTAAAAAAATAATTAATAGTTCACTAACATTTAAAAATGTGAGGGAAAGATAAAGAAAAGATATTAATTAACGTATTTGAAATTTAAAATAATATAGATATAGATTTTATTTAAAAAAACAAAATAAATAATTTAAAAGAGAGCTTCACATGATGCCACATGACACATTCAAAATGTTGGAGGTTGTCTCATTAGATGTCACATCATCATAAATCAATTCTTTTATTAATAGTTATAGATAGATTATAGATTATAGATTTAAACATACTAAATTAAAACTCACTTTCAGTTTTATTCTCTTATATGTTAATGTAGTTTTAGGCATTCTTTGTAATGGCTTCGAAGCAACATTTACTATAATCACAAAATTCATTTGTACGAGTTAGTGGCAAACACTGTCCCTGAAGCTTGGACAGTTTTGCTACCTCAGTCTAAAATTGAAACCTTTTACATCTGGATCCTTCTATTTTATACTTTATTGCCAAATACATCCCTAAAACTAACCCAATTAAATATTGTCGTTAACTCTGGAGGCATTTTTGACTTTTTCCCTTAACCCTTTTATAGCCTATTTAAACATAGTTATTGATAAGCCTTTTAAAGCCTTTTTAAAGTGGGTTTTAAAAATGGGGGCATCCAAAAAGACAAAAATACCCTTAGAGTTAACGTTAATAATTAACTGGCTTTAGTGTCAGGGACAAATTTGACAACAAAATGTAAAACAGAAGGACCCAGATGTAAAAGGTTTCGATTTTAGACTCATGTGATTAAATTGGCCAAACCTCAGGGACGATTTTAGCTATTAACTCCATTATATCACCTTAGATGTGCTATTATGGTTTCATAGACTGCCCTATATTACGCGGCATGTTCGTCTTGGTTCAATTCGTAGATTATAATATTTTAACATACTAAATTAAAACTTTCACTTTCAGTTTTATTCTAAAAAAAAAAAAAAAAAAAAAAAAACTAGATAAACTGAATATTGTTTATTTAAAAATTAATAAGTTTTGTATAGCTATAATAAGTGGTTGAGCTTGAATTTTTTGTGGCGGGGACTGATAGTCACGAGACTCTTAAAATGGAGGAGTTGGATTTAATACATACAAAATTTCGGATGAAGACACGTAGAATTAGACTACGGAGAAAAAAAAACGATGAGGACCGGGGTACCGTCCAGCCAGGAGTGGACATATCATATAACGAAGGGTGGCGTCCGTTATCCCTCAACTTTTACTGCGTAGTATAAATTTTTCTATGAGGGTGTTTGGGATTGAGTTTCAAAGCAATTTATTGACTTATTGGCTTTTCCAAGAAGCCAATACTTTGTGTAACTCAAAAACACTTTCTGTTTTGACTTTTGGCTTATAAGGGTGG
The DNA here is from genome assembly GCA_028751855.1 of Ambrosia trifida. Classification (NCBI taxonomy): domain Eukaryota; kingdom Viridiplantae; phylum Streptophyta; class Magnoliopsida; order Asterales; family Asteraceae; genus Ambrosia; species Ambrosia trifida. The sequence goes on along the minus strand of CM054123.1, from coordinate 167,254,588 downwards.
AAAAGCTATTTTTGTGAAGTTAGACTTCCTGGCTTTTGGCTTTTGACTTTCGACTTTTGGAAAAAAAAAATTACAAATTTACCACTCATACAACCAATATTCACAATAAGTTAAGCGAAACACTTAAAAAAGACAATCTAATGACTTTTTGACGTTTCTCATCACAAAAGCTAATGCAAACACTTTTTTTAAAAAACTTATTTTCAAAAAGTCATAAGCCAATAAACACTACTAATCAAAAGCACCTTTGCATTTCCAAACTCAATCCCAAACACCCTCTATTTTTATGTTTTTTGTATTATGTTACCCGTGAGGATTATGTAACGTACCTCTCGATTATTTTAAAACCAAACACACCCTCAAAGTTTTTAATATAAGCTTAACATAAATATAGATAGAAACTTATATGCCATAACCCATTCCATTTGTAAATTATTAATTAAATATAAAAGCTTATTGACCATGGTTAAAGTATTGAATTGGAGTGCAAACGAGCCGAACAAATCGTAAGCTAGTCGAGATAGGCTTATAAAAAGTTTGAAACGAGCCGAGCCTTATAGAGCCCGAGACGAGCTTGAGCTTAAAACAAAGCTCGATTATTTTTCGATCCTGGCATGTAAAGCTGATCAGGCTCATAATATTAGTTTTATTAATATTTTATATTACTTACCATTAATTGAAGGTTGTTTAGTAAACGAGTCGAGCCGAGCTTTTCACTTATCAAGCTTGCTAGCCTAAACGAGTCTATTAGTTATATTATTTTTATTTAATATATTAACTAATAAATATTAAACGAATCGAGCTCGAGCTTGAGAAACTACCATCGAGCTGAACCGAGCTTCTTACCTATCGAGCCCGCGAGCCTAAACGAGTCTATTATGTATATTATTTTTATTTAATATATTAAGTAATAAATAATAAACGAGCCGAGCTCGAACATGAGACACTACCAACGACCCAAGATCGAGCTTAAGCCTGGTGATGTAAAATGTTTTGATAAATCATTGGTTAGAATACAACGCTAATCAAGAATAAAATATATTGGTTATGAAAGTATGGTGAAACAAATTGAACATTATTTATTATCGTGTTTTTATTTTTGTTTCGTTTACATTTGTCTCTAGTACGGTAAAAAAAACGTTCCCCCTGAAATTTTAGTCTAGATCCGCCACTGGGTCTAACCCCAACAAAGCTTGGTCATGGCTATAATTCTTTTAAAAATTAAAAGTAATATATATTATTTGTATTAAAAATAAAAAAGATACGGTTAAAAAAGAAAAGTATTTTCGTGATCGGAGGTAGAAAAATATGAAAAGTGCTTACCAGGATAAGTGTTTTGATGTTGCCATAATTTAACGAAAACTGTTGCCCACCATCATCTTCATCTTTGAGCCGTAATAGAACATCGATAAGGGTTTCACTTGCATGCTTACCCTGAACACCAGAACGACGTCGTTGGGCATCATAGATGATGTTGTCAAGAATCTCATCAATATCCTTGTGAGCCCTCAACAATTTCTTCCTGATGCCGGTAATTACATGGAGAGTTTTCATAGATGGAAACAAATCCGACACATCAAAACCATTAATCAACGTTACAGCCTCTTTGATCAGCGCGATAAACCGCGCCTGATCCTTGTATTTGCTTCCAATTGAAACCCTAGATGTGATTGTGTTCACCATGGTGAATATTTTTACAGTAAGATCTATTGGTTTTGATCCTGCATGCATGGCTATGGAATTAACAAGGTTCCATGACTCTTGTTCGCGAATATGTTGAAACGAGTTCACCTTTTTTGAACTTAGAAGCTCCAAGACGGATATTTTGCGCATTTGTCGCCAGTGGTCACCATATGGGGCGAAGGCGATGTCTGTGTAATTGTATGAGAAGATTTCAACACTAAGAAACTTGGGTCGGTTTGCGAAAGAAAGATCATGCGTTTTCATGATTTCTTTGTATGAGAATATTTCAACACTAAGAAACTTGGGTCGGTTTGCGAAAGAAAGTATCCTAACCCTATATATATAAATATATATGGAAAGGGTAAAACGAAAACATGCTTGAGTTGGAAGAACTAAAGAACTCACTTTATAATCCCACATTTAATTTAATAAAAAAAGAATATGTGTTTGTAAATTAAAGGATAATAAAATATTAAATAGAATATTTCTTTAGCCTAAACAATTCAAAACATCAAGCAAAAGTCCAAAAAATGATGCATACATATCAATTCTTTATTCTTCCCACACTTTTCATGAAATGTAGCCTTTGTAACATAACCCCGCCCTAATTTCACGAGAAGTGTGAGAAGGATCAAGAATTGACATGTAGACATCATGTTTTAGATTTAGGTAGGATGTTTTGGGTTGGTTTTTCTAGAAAAACGTCAAACACAACAATTTAAAACACAATGCAATGTATTATATCTATGGAATTTAAAATATAGTTAAAACACATGACTAAAACACAACAACTTAGAACACATGTTCTTAGCATGGTGTTTTAAGTTTTTAAGCCTAAAATAAATTGTTTTATGTTTTTTATTGTTATATTTGGTGTTATTTTAGCATAACCGATACAAAACATCATGAATAAATCCAAAAAATGATGCATACATATCAAATTTTAATCCTTCTCACATTTCTCACGAAATATGGTCTTTGTACCCTAACCCCACCCTATATATATATATATATATATATATATATATAGTGGAAGTATAGGAAGAAAACCCTCCTAAATGGAAAAACCCTAAAAAACCTATCTCTTGGTCACATTGTGCCACCTCATCTCTGCCACTATCAATCTATATTATATGTTGAAGGTTACTTTGGTCTTTGTGCTTTGATGCTCTGTCATTAGTGTCACAATAGTCAATATAATCAGTGTACTTTTCTCTCCTCTCTCTCTATTATCATAACCTTCATATTTTCCTTTAATCACCATTAGAATCTATACATTCAAACCACCATTAATAAGCTTCATTAAATCACCTACCGGAGTAAATGCGACAGATTTTAACATACAATCCTCAGGTCATTTAATGTTTGATGATCCTGACATCGAAACAAGGAATATTAATATGATAGTTCAGGCTGTAAGCGAGCTAGAATCATCTGAATCACAAGGTATGTTTGGATTTTTGGATAAAACAAACATTTTTACTCTGTATTTTGTGTTAGGTCTGAGTATTTTTTCCACAGTAGATCCATGCATATATATATATATATATATGTGTGTGTGTGTGTGTGTTATGTCACATGAAGTTGTTGGTGTTTTTCATAAAATTGTTTTTTATATTTTTTTTGTGTTCTTCGATTGTGTTTTTATAAGGGGAGGCCATCTAAAAACATGGAGATTCACCGGATAAAAGGTGTAGTGATGTTTTTATTGGGGTTCCAACTAATGCAGGGGAAGGATCATCTTCTTGCTCACCCTTGTTTAGCCCAGTCCACTAGACAGCTTCTGATCATGGTGATAATGAAGGTTTTTGTACCTTTCCCTGTGTTTTACATTTCTGCATGTTTTGAATACAGTGTATTGATAATGGTGATGATTATTGTTTTTGTAGCTAATTTTGATTTATTTTTGACAATCATGTTAAATGTAGGTGATACAGAAGCCCCCTAGCATTATGTGATTGCAACACCTAACGGTACCCAATTTTGGATACCTAACGATTGCCCGAGGTTCATAGCTGAACTTGGAAAATCTTTTACGACTTTCGAAGATGCGTTGGCGATGTAAAAGGACTATGCTGATCAAGGTGGATTCTGTGTTAAGAAGGGCCAAACTAAGGTGTGGATGGGCATTGCAACGCACAAGTCCTTACGTTATGCAAAGTATGGGATACCTTAGTTGAAGAGAACATTCGACACGTTAGATGAAGCGTCGTTGAGGCGGCGCAACAGTTCATTCACACTCTCCAACTGTAAGGCTCATTTGTTACTTGCAATCAGTGGTGAAGGCTCTTGTTATACAATTAGAGGTTTCAATGATATTCAAAGCACACAAGTTTTTAGTGTCGCTTAAAGGTGGGCACCATAATATCTACGGCACTGTTGTAGACTTCAAGAATTTCAGCAAACAGTTAAGAATCTTTATCGGCGACCATGACTCCACGCTTTTCCTGGAACGGTTGCGTGATCGCTTTGAAATTTTGCCTGATTTTTATTTTGATTTTGTTGTTAAAGAGGGAAACTACATTCATTGTTCTGGGCGGATGAGATATCCAAACTTAATTACAAGAGTTTCGGCGACGTCCTTGCGCTTGATGCAACTTACCACACCAATAAGTAAGGCTTTTTTCCAACATATAAACGTCATACCATTAGTTTTTTTAACATGATATTTGCTTTCAATCAATACACGTATGAACTGTCATTCCTTTTTCGGTGTATATATTATTAAAGGACTATGGCGAACCTTCGCACTTAGTAATACACTATTTTATAACTGCACTAACACATGTATTTTCTGGGGGCTGATGTGTTTTTTGTTAACCACTACAGGTTAGGTTTAATCCACCAGACCACACGGCTGAATGTTCATGCAGGGGTTTCATCCGTATTGGGTATTTGTGTCGTCACGTTTTTTGTGTTTACATGGTGAAAAAGTTTGACCGTATCCCTACCAAATACGTTGCTGGGAGGTGGTTGCTTGACGTGCTTCCAAAGAAAGTGTTCTCAATTTCTAGCTGTTATGGTGTTGATTGCCACCCAGAATCGATACTTAGGAATGAAATCCATTAAATAGTGACCGAATGCGTGGAAGTTGCAAGGAGCGATGAGAAGTCACTTAGTGATTTTGCTGAGTAGCTTCAAATGATGAAGCTTAACATGCTAACAAAAGAGCCAATCTCACCACCTGAATCGGAGACAAACGAAGTTGTTGTCGAAGACATAATTCATCAATCCATTGATTGTGAAGTGATTGTTGCTAACCCGGATGTGGTCCGAAACAAGGGATGCAGGAAAAATAGGTGCATTAGCGGTCCAGGTGAGAAGGGGTCAAAGAAACCACCGAAGATGCAAAAGGCCCTCGTCTATGTGCCAAGTGCAAGAAGTAAGTGACTGATCATGACTCAAGAAACTGTGAGAAGGTCGTTGCGATGAAGAAGGCCAAGGAAGCACGTAACTCGACTGTTGGGCCACCGTAAATTGATAAAGCAACGCATTACGCCTAAGCGGTATGTATATAAATAAGTCGCACTTTTTGAACTGTGTTACGTACTTGGTAACATGTCATGTTTTGCGCTCCAACTACTTGTTATGTCCGTAACACAGTTACTGTTGCGACTACCCACATGCTTAGGCGGTGCGCAAACTTAATTATATGGGTTTTTATGTTTATCTTTTTATGTATGCTGGTTGTTTTTGAAAAGACGTGGATACAGACTTTTATGTAGTTTTTTATGTTATGATATGCTACTTATGAGACCTTTTACGTGTTTCGTCTGTTTGTTTTTGTTATCTTACGTCCCTTGCTGCATTAGTGTCACAGTAAACAAAACAGATGCAAAGAAAGTACACAGAATAACACATGGTAGTCAACGCAGTTCAAACAAACTGCACAACTAAAATCACGGTGTCTAACCTGTGTTAATATGTGCACAATAACGCATGTTATCACATCAATAACATGTGTTAGCATATGGGTGGGACGCGGCTCACAACAGGTCGCCCAGCTAACTTACGTCTTTTTAGTTTGTTATCTTAACATCTGCCGCTGCATTTGTAAAACGGTAAACAAAACAGATGTAAAGAAAGCACAAAAATAACATATGTTAGCCAACGCAGATCAAACAAATTGCACAACTAAAAACACATTGTTTAACCTGTGTTAACACATCAAATACATGTGTCAAGCCAATCACTAACACGTGTCTAGTGTTGCATAACATGTGTTAGCAGAGGGGTGGGATGCAGCTCACAACAGGTCGTCCAGCAAACTAACGTCTGACTTTTGGTTCTTTTCATTTCAACACCATATCAACACAAGGAGTACTTCATAAACGACACACTATCATAAGTTAACACAAGGATTATTTCATAAACAACACCATATCATACATTAAAACATACTAGACTATTACACAAAGATAGATTTAACGATACTACATCACTTTATTTATTAAAGACACGCGGCAGTTACCAAAACACATAAGCCAACGTCTGCTAAGTCACCAAACCACACACATTCAAGCCAAGCCACCATACTCCCCTATCATGGGTGTAACACCCCAACCGATGGCGGAAACATCGGGGTGCCACGTATTGATGATTGTTTCAGTAGCACATGGTATAATATAAATTTTAAATAATTTATTCAAACATAATATCCAAATATAAAATGATGTCTAGGAATTCAATACATGATATCAAATAACAAAACTTCAATAAACTTCAAATAAAACTTCATGTAAAATCCTCATGCTAACTCAAGCCTCAGCTTCATTGTTACCTGAAACATGTTAATTTTGAAAGTATTTTGGGTCAACAAAAGTTGGTGAGAATTACATAGGTTTTTGATAATAAAATGAATAAAAATGTTGTGCAATTCATGTGTCATGTCAATCTAGCCCATATGTGAGAACATACTAGAAATAAATCGAGTGCATAATCAACCCTGATGACTGTTATAATATGATACATACCATACGCTCATGGTCCAATTGAATATGTTATGCGATAACAAACACCCACGTAACCTTTGTAGGAGGCACGTATCCGGGTGGGATTGTCAGTCCAATAGATCTATCAATGTATACCGTCGGCTTGTACGGAGTTAATGATTATGCTAGAATGATGTTTACTCTAATCATGCTCAAGACATAATGCAACATAGAAAACACATAGACACATTGATGATTGAATTGCAATAATGATGTTATAACATGTTTCACCCCAAAAATGGTGATAAATAAAAGGGGCTATGTAAAACTCACCTTAGCAAATGTTAAACTTCTTGAAAAGATGAAATAATAGTGTTGCCCCAAATGATTCCAAATATCACCCTATAATAAGGTAATATATAATAAGTCTAAGTCTAATTAATTTATAAGTGTATCCTAGGGTTTCGATTTGGGGATATCCAATTGTTGAATTTAAGATAAAATGTTAATTAAATAAAGGGAAATTTGATAATTAAACAAAAGAAAGTCTTTTTATAAAATTTGAATTAAGAATGTATACAATAAAGTGTTTGAAGTATAAAAATAATTATTATAAAATTATTTCAATTAAAATAGATTTTTAAATCTATTTATTACAAATTGCCAATATTTAACTTTAATATTCAAAAATACTAAAATTAAAGAATTTCTATTTTAAAAATCATATTTCTGTTCTAAATATTTTAAAATAAATTGTATAAAATTTTGGTGCAAAAATAATGAAAATTGAATTTATTATGATTTAATTATGATTAAATCTAACAAAAATTGATTAAAAATATAAAATAAATGATTTTTCTGAATTAAAAATTATTTCAGTAAAGTTTAACTTTATAAAAAGTCAGGATAATTTTTGGAGAATTTAATAAAATTGTTTTGACATTTTAATAGATTTTTATAAATATAATAGTATAAAATTTATTTAATTATTATAAATATTAAATAAATGAATTTTTGAAAAATAAAAATTGTGAATAAAACTTTTAACTCAGATTTAATAAATATAATTTTTTTAGAATTTATAAAATAGTTATAATATTTAAAAATTTATTTATAAGATTAAAATGTTTAATATATATATATTTAATTTGTTGTTTTAAAAAGAAAAAGAAAAGAAAAAGAAGTGGCCGTAGCCGGACTCGAACCCGGGTGTTCAGGGTTGCAAGCCCTGGTCACAACCACTTGGCCTAGGCCAGTGGTTGTGATAATCCCTGATTAAAATTAAATAAATACGTTATGTGATTCAGAGTTTATCCCCAAATCATAAGCACGAACCCTAGATTTTACAATCAAACAAATCATACATTATGAACCCGATTGTTGTTAGGGCTTTTGTTGTTTGATTGCCGACTAACAAAACCCACAGAAATGATTGAACTTACAGTGATGTTTTATGTTTGATTTCTCGGTCAAAGCCAAAAGTCAAACAGCGTATAGAGAGGTAATTATCAGGGTGTTTCAGAAGTAATTGGAGGTGGAGAAGAGAGTATGAGCGAGTTGTTAAGGATCGTAGATGTCCAATTTATAGTGTGGTTCGATGGTTAGGTTAATTGGAATGTTTGACCTATGATTAAATGTCAAGCGCGTATGATTTTCAAATTTGGTCAACGATTGGTTGTAATTAGCGTGTAATCGAGTCACACAGGGCCGGTAATCACATAAGTTTGCCATATATAGATCAATCACGAGTTAATACCATAGATTGAATCATACGCGACCCACAGTTGACTTGATCAGTCAACTGTGAAGGTTTTTTAATCAAGCATATATTTATTTCGTGTCTGGGTTTATTCCAAGAAGATGGCCAGCCCAGTTGGTTAAGTGTGTTGTGTTGGTTTGGGCCGGTCTTGGCGCGGGTTCGAATCCCGGCCAAGACATATATTTTTTTTTGATAATAATTACATGTTATTCCATATAATAATTATAATATATATGGTATTAGGGTTCCACAAACGCGACAAAAATAATAAATGCTAACGTATAAGATAAAACTTGACGTTTTTATTAAATATAGCCGTGTAACGTACAAGTTTGAATGCGTAATGTTACAGTCTCCCCTACTTTTAGGAACTTCGTCCCGAAGTTGGAGTTGGAGAGTCTGGTGGGAAAAGATGTGGATACTTCGACTTCATCTGGTCTTTACGTTCCCAAGTGAACTCTGGGCCTCGTTTAGATTCCCAACGAACCTTAACGATTGGAATACGACTGCGCTTGAGTTTCTTGACTCCGGTATCAACAATCTCAACGGGTTTCTCGATAATGTGCATGCTTTCATCAATTTGCACATCCTCAAGAGGAACATGAAGGTTCTCATCCGCTAAGCATTTCTTGAGATTCGAAACATGGAAGGTCGGATGAACATTTCTTAGCTCAGGTGGAAGATCAAGTTTGTAAGCCACTTTTCCAACTCTGTCAAGAATTTTGAAGGGGCCTACGTATCGAGGAGCTAGCTTTCCCTTTCTACCAAAACGAATTACTCCTTTCCAAGGGGATACCTTAAGTAGTACAAGGTCCCCAATTTGAAATTCCAAAGGTTTACGACGTTTATCAGCATAACTCTTCTGGCGACTTCTAGCCTTGAGAAGATTATCTTGAATAAGCTGAATTTTGTCTGTGGTTTCCTGGATTAGTTCGGGTCCAGTAATATGAGCTTCACCAACCTCAGTCCAATAGACAGGTGAACGACATTTCCGACCATAGAGTGCCTCAAAAGGAGCCATGTTAATGCTGGCGTGATAACTGTTGTTGTATGAAAACTCAACCAAAGGAAGATGAGAATCCCATGCGCCACCAAAATCGATGACACATGCCCTGAGCATGTCCTCAAGTGTCTGGATGGTTCGTTCAGTCTGACCATCCGTTTGAGGGTGATAAGAAGTGCTCAGGTTCAACTTGGTACCCAAAGCATCTTGTAGAGATTCCCAAAAGTGAGAGGTGAAACGACCATCGCGATCAGAAATAATGTCCAAAGGTATACCGTGACGACATACGATTTCACTTACGTACATCCTTGCCAACCTTTCCACAGAATACTTCTCACGAATAGGTAGGAAGTGAGCTGATTTGGTCAAACGATCGACGATTACCCAAATACTATCAAAACCTTTGGGTGTACGAGGGAGTTTGGTGATGAAATCCATAGCTATGCTCTCCCATTTCCAGACAGGAATCTCTAGTTGTTCAAGCATACCAGATGGTCGTTGATGTTTAGCCTTGACCTTGGAACAAGTGAGGCATTTTGCAACGAAAAGAGCAATGTCTTTCTTCATACCAGGCCACCAATAAGAATAACGAAGATCTTGGTACATCTTGTCAGCTCCAGGATGAATAGAATAACGAGACTTATGAGCCTCGTTCATGAGAAAAGTACGAAGATCATCACGGTCGGGAATCCACAGTCGATTAAGGAAATAAAGGAGACCATCGGGTTTGGTTTCAAGTTGAGTTTCAGCACCACAAGACATTTCATCGTACATGTTACCTTGGGTGACTGATGTGTGTTGAGCCTGGAGAATGCGATCTTGAAGATCAGTACGAACTCTCGCACATTGGAGTTTGACACGCTCTTTACGACTAAGTGCGTCAGCAACAACATTCGCCTTGCCAGGATGGTAGCGAATTTCGCAATCATAGTCGTTAAGTAATTCAACCCAACGTCGTTGTCTCATGTTAAGATTCTTTTGATCGAAGACATGTTGGAGACTTTTGGGGTCCGTGAACACCACACATTTGGTCCCATAAAGATAATGTCTCCAAATCTTGAGTGCAAAGACAACAGCGCCTAATTCAAGATCATGAGTGGTATAATTCTTTTCGTGAGTCTTGAGTTGTCGAGACGCATAAGCAATAACCTTTCCTCGTTGCATGAGAACACAACCAAGACCTTGGTTCGATGCATCACAGTAGACCACGAAATCATCATTACCATCAGGTAGAGACAAGATAGGAGCTTCACAGAGTTTCAGCTTAAGAGTTTCGAATGCTTCCTCTTGCTTAGGACCCCACTCATAGGGTTTACCCTTGTGAGTTAAGGTAGTGAGAGGAACAGCGATCTTGGAGAAATTGGCGATGAATCGACGATAATAACCAGCCAAACCAAGAAAAGAACGGACTTCCGTTGGAGTGGTAGGAACACTCCAATTCTTCACAGCTTCGATCTTTGCAGGATCAACATGAATTCCGTTCATATCAATGACATGTCCCAAAAATTGAACTTCCTTAAGCCAAAATTCACATTTTGAGAACTTGGCATACAATTGTTCTTTCTTTAGGAGATTCAAGATAGAGTGAAGATGTTGCTCGTGATCGGATTTTGATTTAGAGTAAATCAAAATATCATCGATGAAAACGATCACGAATTTGTCGAGATAGGGTCTACAAACCCGATTCATCAAATCCATAAATACTGCGGGAGCATTGGTCAACCCAAAAGTCATAACCATGAATTCATAGTGACCATAGCATGTGCGAAAAGCTGTCTTGGGAATATCTTCATCGTGGACTCTAAGCTGATGATAACCAGAACGGAGATCAATCTTCGAGAAGTGGGTTGCTCCTTGAAGTTGATCGAAGAGATCGTCAATCCTAGGAAGTGGATAACGATTCTTGATGGTGAGTTTGTTGAGTTCACGGTAGTCAATACACATCCTAAGAGAACCATCCTTCTTTTTAACGAACAAGACAGGGGCTCCCTATGGAGAAGAACTAGGGCGAATGAACCCTTTATCAGAAAGTTCCTGTAATTGACTAGCAAGTTCTTGCATCTCAGAGGGTGCAAGACGATAAGGAGCTTTAGCGACAGGATTAGCACCAGGAACAAGATCAATACGAAATTCCACTTGTCGGGCAGGAGGCAAACCAGGTAAATCCTCTGGAAAGACTTCAGGATAGTCTCGAATAATAGGAATATCTTGGATACTTTTGCCTTTGTCCTTCTTCTCTATCACGTTAGCTAAGAAGGTTGTATACCCCTTTCGTAAGTACTTTTGGGCAGTAGTACAAGACATAAGTTTAAGCTCACCACAGGGTTTCTCACCATAGATCTTCAAAATCTCACCGGATTCGAGAGGAATGCGTATGACTTTCTCGAAGCACAGAATTTCGGCACGATGAGTTGACAACCAGTCCATGCCCACAATAACATCAAAACTACCAAGATGCATGGGGATGAGATCGATAGGGAAAGTATGATCGTCGAGGTTCAACAAGCAGTTACGAATAATAGAGTCGATCGAAATAGACTTCCCGTTAGCTACCTCTACCACGAAAGGTTCTTCTAGATTAGTGTGGGGTAAGTTAAGTAAAGGTTCAAACTTCAGTGACACAAACGACTTATCAGCTCCCGAATCAAATAATACGGATGCATAGTGGTTATTAATGAGAAACGTACCATTCACCACTTCGTTGTTGTCACGAGCCTGGTTAGCGTTGAGATTGTAGGCGCGACCTCGAGCACCTTGGTTCTGGTTGCGGTTCTGGTTTTGGTTTTGGTTTTGGTTACGGTTACGATTAGGGCAGTTGTTGATGTAGTGATTAGGGTTGCCACACTCGTAGCATTGACCACGAGCAGGCCTGTTGTTTTGTTGGTTGGGAGCTGGGTTATTGTTGTCTTGGGTAGTAGGAGGGGCTCGGCAGACGTTCACCAGGTGACCATATCTTTGACACTTAGTACAAAAACGACATGGCACCTGTGTTGGATGATGGTACTTGCAAGTGTTGCACAAAGGGTGAGGTCCGGTGTATGGTTTCTTGGCTGGGTTTTGGGCAGCAGGTGGAGTAGCAGCAACCATATAGTTTCTAGCCTTGCGCTTTTTGTTGCTTGAGGTCTCAGGCTTGACTTCAATTGCAGGCTGGGGAGTGTCTTTGGCAACCGTCTTCTTAGTGCCCTTGCGGAAGAGAGTACCGTTCTTCACGTGATTATCAGTAAGAGTGGCCGCTAGACGTTTGGCCTCTTCCAAAGTTGCAGGATTTCTACCCCAAACGGTGTCCTGGATTTGCATGGGCAGACCACCGATGTACTTCTCGATGGCTACCGGTAGAGGAGTAACTTTGTGAGGCAACAATAAGCTAAGCTCATGAAAGCGGGTGTTGTAGGCAAGGTTTTCCCCACTATCTTGAGCTAAGGTGTGGAACTCATCCTCAAGCTTCTTAACTTCATTGCGAGGACAAAACTCTTCTTTCATGACCTCCTTGACTTGGTCCCATGTCATAGCAAGAGCAACCTCGGCCCCACGAGTACGCTTTTCTTCATTCCACCAAGTGAGTGCTCGTTTATGGAGAACACTCATGGCGTAACGAACCTTGAAGTTGTTGGGGCATTCACTGTTGATGAAGGTATTCTCAATACCCTCAAACCATTGGAGGAGTCCAGTAGCTCCTTCTTCACCACTAAACTTTGGAGGGTTACAAGAGTTGAAATGCTTAAGGGTGCAGGCTTGGGGTCCATTTCCATTGCCATTGCCGTTCCCATTCCCATTCCCGTGACCATTCCCGTTGCCGTTCAATTGGATGACCTGAGCGAGTAAATTGGGAACCAGAGTTGCGATTTGCTGCGCCATTTGTTGAGAAATGATCGCAGCCAGTTGAGCATCGACCCCATTGTTGTTGTGGTTAGGAACTTGGTCATGGTTATGGTTGTCACCACCTTCTTCGTGGTTCTCACCATTGCTGTTGCGAGTGCTGCGACGAGGAGGCATGATCTGTAATAGACACAATGAAATGAATGAGAGTTTATATAAGGAATGTAATCATTTATTCATTAATTAAAACGAATAAACGAAAACGTTGACTTATCAAAGATTCTAAATTTTAATAACATATGAAGACATGCTTTAGCCTATAAGTGAACACTCATCCCAAGAACTCCCATGTAGGCATCCGGGTCCCTCGTCTGATTGGGATATATGCGCAATGCCAGCCTAGACAGAAGACTCAGAATACAGGCGTTCACCCTTCCAGATTGCACGTGTTCGTTATTAAAATCTAGAACTTCGACGAGATCTCAAGGGGGTTCAGGTTAAACCTGAGGATTTTGTCCTATTAATCTAATGGTGGATCAGGATTGCAGCAGACGAATAAGAGTAGTCACATGTAGGGTTAGGGTTATATAAGGCATAGGATGAGGATAGGATTAGGGAAGCAATTAGGGTTACAAGTAGGAGAAGCAAGTACTGTTTAAGTCCCTAAGGTTATAGTCTAGATTATTTCTAATAACCTAATTCCCTATAACCAAGGCTCTGATACCAATCTGTAACACCTCAACCGATGGCGGAAACATCGGGGTGCCACGTATTGATGATTGTTTCAGTAGCACATGGTATAATATAAATTTTAAATAATTTATTCAAACATAATATCCAAATATAAAATGATGTCTAGGAATTCAATACATGATATCAAATAACAAAACTTCAATAAACTTCAAATAAAACTTCATGTAAAATCCTCATGCTAACTCAAGCCTCAGCTTCATTGTTACCTGAAACATGTTAATTTTGAAAGTATTTTGGGTCAACAAAAGTTGGTGAGAATTACATAGGTTTTTGATAATAAAATGAATAAAAATGTTGTGCAATTCATGTGTCATGTCAATCTAGCCCATATGTGAGAACATACTAGAAATAAATCGAGTGCATAATCAACCCTGATGACTGTTATAATATGATACATACCATACGCTCATGGTCCAATTGAATATGTTATGCGATAACAAACACCCACGTAACCTTTGTAGGAGGCACGTATCCGGGTGGGATTGTCAGTCCAATAGATCTATCAATGTATACCGTCGGCTTGTACGGAGTTAATGATTATGCTAGAATGATGTTTACTCTAATCATGCTCAAGACATAATGCAACATAGAAAACACATAGATACATTGATGATTGAATTGCAATAATGATGTTATAACATGTTTCACCCCAAAAATGGTGATAAATAAAAGGGGCTATGTAAAACTCACCTTAGCAAATGTTAAACTTCTTGAAAAGATGAAATAATAGTGTTGCCCAAAATGATTCCAAATATCACCCTATAATAAGGTAATATATAATAAGTCTAAGTCTAATTAATTTATAAGTATATTCTAGGGTTTCGATTTGGGGATATCCAATTGTTGAATTTAAGATAAAATGTTAATTAAATAAAGGGAAATTTGATAATTAAACAAAAGAAAGTCTTTTTATAAAATTTGAATTTAGAATGTATACAATAAAGTGTTTGAAGTATAAAAATAATTTTTATAAAATTATTTCATTTAAAATAGATTTTTAAATCTATTTATTACAAATTGCCAATATTTAACTTTAATATTCAAAAATACTAAAATTAAAGAATTTCTATTTTAAAAATCATATTTCTGTTCTAAATATTTTAAAATAAATTGTATAAAATTTTGGTGCAAAAATAATGAAAATTGAATTTATTATGATTTAATTATGATTAAATCTAACAAATATTGATTAAAAATATAAAATAAATGATTTTTCTGAATTAAAAATTATTTCAGTAAAGTTTAACTTTATAAAAAGTCAGGATAATTTTTGAAGAATTTAATAAAATTGTTTTGACATTTTAATAGATTTTTATAAATATAATAGTATAAAATAGATTTAATTATTATAAATATTAAATAAATGAATTTTTGAAAAATAAAAATTGTGAATAAAACTTTTAACTCAGATTTAATAAATATAATTTTTTTAGAATTTATAAAATAGTTATAATATTTAAAAATTTATTTATAAGATTAAAATGTTTAATATATATATATATTTAATTTGTTGTTTTAAAAAGAAAAAGAAAAGAAAAAGAAGTGGCCGTAGCCGGACTCGAACCCGGGTGTTCAGGGTTACAAGCCCTGGTCACAACCACTTGGCCTAGGCCAGTGGTTGTGATAATCCCTGATTAAAATTAAATAAATACGTTATGTGATTCAGAGTTTATCCCCAAATCATAAGCACGAACCCTAGATTTTACAATCAAACAAATCATACATTATGAACCCGATTGTTGTTAGGGCTTTTGTTGTTTGATTGCCGACTAACAAAACCCACAGAAATGATTGAACTTACAGTGATGTTTTATGTTTGATTGCTCGGTCAAAGCCAAAAGTCAAACAGCGTATAGAGAGGTAATTATCAGGGTGTTTCAGAAGTAATTGGAGGTGGAGAAGAGAGTGTGAGCGAGTTGTTAAGGATCGTAGATGTCCAATTTATAGTGTGGTTCGATGGTTAGGTTAATTGGAATGTTTGACCTATGATTAAATGTCAAGCGCGTATGATTTTCAAATTTGGTCAACGATTGGTTGTAATTAGCGTGTAATCGAGTCACACAGGGCCGGTAATCACATAAGTTTGCCATATATAGATCAATCACGAGTTAATACCATAGATTGAATCATACGCGACCCACAGTTGACTTTATCAGTCAACTGTGAAGGTTTTTTAATCAAGCATATATTTATTTCGTGTCTGGGTTTATTCCAAGAAGATGGCCAGCCCAGTTGGTTAAGTGTGTTGTGTTGGTTTGGGCCGGTCTTGGCGCGGGTTCGAATCCCGGCCAAGACATATATTTTTTTTTTGATAATAATTACATGTTATTCCATATAATAATTATAATATATATGGTATTAGGGTTCCACAAACGCGACAAAAATAATAAATGCTAACGTATAAGATAAAACTTGACGTTTTTATTAAATATAGCCGTGTAACGTACAAGTTTGAATGCGTAATGTTACAATGGGGAAAACTTACCATACTCGGATTTAAAGCTAAACTCGGACGGCGAAGTAGTTTCCTCTCCTTCCCACGGGTTATGGCTAGCCCACCTAACAAGGGTGTTTGGTGAGTTAGGACACAAATCACACCCACAATACTCATGGTCACCCTAAACCCGGGCACACGAGAAATCTGCCGGACACCCTTTACAGAGGTTGGCATTCCCGGTTACGCTCTCGGGAGAGCTTTCAACCGCTATCATCGCGTTATCTGAATCTTTTGGCTTTTTTGCTAAAACCGTGGCTTTTTCGGCTTTGTTATGATCATCGCCGCCTTGTTGAGTGGGGTATTCTTCAATGCCCTTTCCAACATCACGTATGGCAACATCTTTTGGTGAGGTTTCCTTTTCTTTTTCAACTTTCTGACGTTTTGCAGGAGTGGTGGATGATTGAAATTCCATTTTGTAGTGAGTGTGGGTGCTTGAACTCAGAAGTATGTAAAGTTGTTGTATTAATAGGAGAGAGTGGTAGAAATGGTAAGTTAATACCATTAAAGGATATATAAAAAGGTGATAGATGTCATAATGTAAATTTGAAATAATAGTTCTTTGTCTATTAAAATGTCATAATGTAAATTTGAAATAATAGTTCTTTGTCAATTAAAATAAGATTGTTATGTGGGAAAGAGACAAATAGCTTTATGTCAAAACAAATCTAAAAAGGTGATAGATGTCATAATCTAATTTTAAATTAGTTCTTTTGTGTACTTGTGATATTAAAATATATATTATTTTTTTAGTTTTAGTTTCTTTTGAACTAATCATTTTTGTACTTTTAGTATTATAATAAAAAATGATTCATAAGCCTTTTTTAAGTTTTCTTTTCAAAAAGTTGTCATGATACTGTGTCCAACATATCTACTAATAAGGTTAATAGAAACCTTTATTTACAACCTAGTTTTCTTACATACGTTAGTCAGGATAAAAAAAATCGGGGGCTACCTTACGTATTTTTCACAACACAGTTTGTGATCCTGATATGACTACTTAAACCTACAACTAGGATACCAAATTAAACATTGTAGTTCTGGATAATTAGAAGTGTACGTCTTAAAGCGACGGCACAAAAAGCATCAAAATAAACCCCCCACTTTCCCCAAGTGCCCACACTGCAAACTAACCCTTCCTCAACGCTTCCCTCACAACCTTCGCCTTCATGGTATTATCATCGAAACAAAGGATGTGGGCTGCATACTTTATGCGTAGCCTATTCAGCTCCCCTTCTTTCTTTTTCCAGCGTGAACCGAAGTCGCACTGAAACGGCACATGCATACCCATGAATCTCTCCATATGTCGCATCTGAAAGACGCCGCAGTCCGTTCCATTCCTTGCTACTGCCCAGTCCACATCAAGCTTTTGTATTGCTGCAGCCTCAACCGCCTTCGCCCTTGGGTGCTGAATCTCCTTCAGGAAGTTTACAAACATGTGTTTCTGCAGGTTGTTACATGTGTTAGTGCCATACTAAGCATTCTGAATATTCAAGGCTAGCAACGAACTTACGTATTTATATGGCACATCCATGTAGTTGAAGTTGCTGCTTACTAGGAACCAACGACGACCTCTCTTTTTATCATTGTCAATCAGGAGTATCACGACATTGCGAAGCTCAAACACCAACAAGTAGAAATGGCCATTCTCAAGAACATGGAACTGGATTATGTCATATTTCCTGAAGTCTGTGATCTTTTGGTACACCGGGATAGCGGCATTCATGCTGCATGCAAACTTTTCTTTTCTTGTTTGAGGATCAAAGTTCTTATCATTGAACATCCATGGAAACTTTGGGTTCAACAAAGACATAATCTGTAAGTACAATATTCATAATATAACATAATGTACAAACTAATCTTGACTAAAAATTACCACAGCTTTGGTTCCTATAAACAGGCGAAGGTACGCGTCATTTGACTTTAAAGTTTCTTCATAATTGAGAACCTCAACCCAACAATCGACGTTGCCGTCCAGAACCCGTTGACCTGGCTTTAATGACTTCAACATCCCACGCGTAGCTTCCACATTAGAACTACTTCTAAACAACACCTCCCTACACATGTTTACTTTTTATATTAACGTTACTGAGAAAAAAAACAAACTATACACAACATACCTCGACAGCGCATCAGGATCGTCTTCAGCGGCAACCTATTTTCCTATCCCAGTCCTGCATCACAGCCAAAAGATTATGCTTCGAAGGCTGGAAAAAAATGATTGCAGCACTATAGTATTTGATACACTAACTTACTGCTCTGATTGAACTTTCCTCCTAGCAAATGTCCCACACAGCTGATGCATCCAGCCTTCATCTCGGTATATGTAGCCCCACACATCTTCGTAATTTTTGGTCACACCCTCCGGCAAGTCCGCACCACGTATGATGAAAGGAGATTTGTGCACATACGTCACGGTTCTTTCCCGAAGTGGATTTCTCTTTGCCTTGTCCAATTCTGCAATCTTTTTTTTTCCTATCTGCCAATGTTAGATTATCATCATCATCATCCCTATTTGTCGAGCCCCCAACGTCATATTCATTGTATACGCCACTCTTGGCATCATCGAAACTGACAAGAAAAACCATCTTGAAAGGTAAGGGTGTTTCCACAGCTTGCTCGGACGTTGTACACGCTTTTATGAAATTATTATTTACTTTCAGTTACACTCATAACATATTCAACAAACATACAAACTAACATACGAAAACATACAGAGTAACATAAGAAACATACAGACTAACATACGAAACACATAGCATACCGTGGAGAGCAATATTCATGCCTTAACCACCTTCTTTCTGATTGCTTATCCCCTTTGCCTCGTCCATCACATTATCACCGTCTTCTATAACCGTTGCCAACTTTTCAGTACATGGACATGGAAAAAGAAACATAGTTAACATATGTACAATAGACGTTTTACTTTGCGCTTTCCGCATGCCAACAATGAATCTATATTATACCTGGTGTCTCACAGTTAGAATCATGATCTAATTGCATTAGCCCAACACTAAAGCTTGGCATTTCGTAGTCGTCATTGTTGCTACAACAAGGAAAATGACCGGGATTAGGTTATGAGATGTTTAGGTTTATATGTTAAAGGTGTATTAGGTTAAGGTTATGATCTAGGGGATCCTCTGGCTCCTGGAATGGACCTGCACAAGGTAACAGACACCGTTAGCCTTAACGCAGGAGGGGGTCTCCTGCGTTTGGACTCCGGTGTGAGAATAAGTATGTATTCTTTGGGAGTGATAAAGTAGAGAGTATGAGAGTAAAAGGAGTAGTGAGAAGTGTGTGTGGAATGCATACCCAAGGGTCTCCTTATATAGACAATGGAAATCTGCCCAGGAGCTCCCTTATGGTAGCATCCTTACTATACCTGGTCATGGTTGACTCTCTTTATGCTGCCAGCAGTGAGACTTTGCCCTTTTAGTGCATTTTCAGCTTTTACTATTTCCTAGGCAGGCTTGGAGCTGTGTGATGTTTTGTTTTATGCCAATGGTAATAAGCCAAAGCACCTTTTTATATTTCCAATGTTTTTACTGTTCACTTTCTACTACATAGCTACCGTATGGCAGCCATGCTGCCTTATGTTAGCTGTTCAACTCCAAGAAGTCCAGCAAACCTTAACACTTTTTACTTTGCTTTATTTTCTTGACAATGGTTTAGATGTGGTTGTTTTAGGACCCGCGTCATCAGCCCCCCAGTCATAAGCATTTGTAAAGAAGTTATAAGTGCTTGTGACTTGTAATTCGTGTCTTGCCTCGGTAACAGCGTTAGTGAAGCTGACCTGGGTACCGAGGAATTATCAGATCCCAAGCTCCCTCATGGGAGCTGTATATTTGTGTCATGTCCTTGCCAATATTTTATCTTAACTCCTGTCCCTTCACTTCTCATGATGAGTTTTATAATTAATTATCGCTGGCCATCATTACTTTTGGGGGCAGACTTATGTCCCATCAGCTGCTGCTTCGGCTGCTGATTTGCTGGGCGCCCTAGGCTGACGTCATCCTATAGGGCAGATGGATGATTTTTGCGTTGATAACCGTTGTTGGTTATTAAATTCAGATTTTGAATTTATAAAAAGGGGATAACTTCTCTAATTCTTCATTCTATTCCCTTTTTGGTATAACTTCTTTCTTCCACCCACGATCCCCTCTTTTGCCGGCGTCTCTATTTTCTTCTATAAAACTGGTAAGTGTCTTCCTTTTCTTGCACTCTTGTTTTTCGTTATGGCTAAAAGTGATCTTGTTTCTCAATTTACCCGGTTATCCAAGTCCAATGCTGAACAGTTTTGCTCGGAAATTGGTATTCCGTTGTCTTTTGAACCCTCTGTTCCAAAGGGTAAGACTCTGGTAACCTCTGTTTCCTCCGGCAAAGTGGCTGTTTACACCCGTCAGTTTGATCAGGGTAATCTCCGATACCCTTTTTCTAGGTTTTTTTCTTAACGTTTTAGAGTACCACCAACTTGCGCTTGATCAGTTGTGTCCTTCCGGTGTAGCCCGTATTATTCATTTTGAAATAGTATGTCGTTGCCTTTGGTTATGAGCCTTCTTTGGCTATGTACCGTCGGTTTTTTAGGTTAGCCGAAAATGGGAACTGGTTTACTATTGAGAAGACTCAGTGTGAACCAGCCCTAATTTCCAGCGTCATTGGTCTTGTGTCCACTTGGAAAGATAAATTTTTCTTCTTGAACTCTGATTTCCTTCCCTTCAAAGCTCCGAGGAGGTCTCCTGATACTCCTCTAAATGAGAAGGAGCCTGATCCTGACACCCTTGATCAGGAGTTGTTAGAGAAGCTTCGAATTTGTCCTACCCGTCTCTGCACCTTTCCTGAAGATTTTTTTGTCATGATGGGTCTTAGTGTTAATTGGGATGATCCGGAGACTGAGCCTGTGATTTATCATGGTGGGTAGGGTATGTGTTGTTAAGGCTCATTTCTTTTTGTCCTCTTTTGTTCATTTGTTGCATCTGATGTCTTTTTCTTTTTTGCAGAAATGAGTACCCTTGATTTCCTTGCTTTGGATGATATTGCTGATGTCAAGTTCAAGGTCTGGGCCTCGGCTGAGGGGAAGAATGTGGTTGTTAGGACTGAGCATGTCCGTTTCCAAGGGGAGTACACTAGCATTACTTCGTCTCCATCTACTGCTGCGGAACCTTCAGTGAGGAATTCTATTAGTGTTCGTCGCTCCAGCAAGAGGCTTCAAGGCGTTTCCTTCAGGCCAGGGAGCATACCTGTTGTTCCCCTGGTCATTGATGAGGAGGATGAAGACTCTTCACTGATAGCATCTGCCATGGGAGGTGTGCCTGCCTCTGGGAAGGGTAAGCTGACCTTGTCTTCCCCTAAGAAGGATGATGCTTTGTTCAAAAAGCCTAAGGATGTGGTAATCAAGAGTGGGGATCAAAAGCTGTTGTTGTCGGGAGCTGAAGGAGGTGAGAGTTCAAGGTCGGTTACCAGTGTTGGTGTTGATACCCCTGTTCAGCAGGGTCAAAGTGAAGAGGTGTATGTACCAAAGTGGGACATTAAAAGTTCTGACTTGTTGAAGAGGGCTTCTGTTTGTCGAGATTTGATTGATCATTGCATCTCTGATGCCGAAGGGCTATGCACCGGGAGTGGGCGGACAAAGATTTGATGAAGAAGATGTACTTTCATTTTGGTCAGTTTCTGTCATTGTTTCCAGATGGTATGGCTAGGTGGGGTGGTTTATTAGTTCGGAGTGAGCAGGTGGAAAGAGATTATGCGAAACATGAGGTGGAGTTGCTAAAGGCTAAGGAGGAGTTAGCTAAGTATGTTGCACGGGAGAAGGATTTGGTGCATGAGTCGGCCGTGTCTAGGACTCAGCTAAGTTTGGAGAAGGAGAAGTTCGACAAGATGTTTAAGGGTTTGAATGATGAGAAAGCGAAGGTGGCTGAGGAGAGGGAAGGTCTGGCTCGGGCTTAGGAGGCGGTTAAGCAGGAGCTGGTTGCTGTGGAGAAGGTTGGTGTGGAGCTAAGGGCTCAGGTGGATCATCTGACCGGAGAGAAGGATTGGCTGATTTCAAAAGGGGTTGCTCGTTTCGTTACCAACTTGCTTCACTCCCAGGAGTTTAATGCTCCCTTGGCTGACATTTATGCCAAAGCCATAGCCTTTGGTCGTCATGGGGGAATACAAGCTGGTTTTAAGGCAGCCACGGAGGGTCAGAAGATCGAAGAGCTCCCTTCTTTTAAGCCTTCCTCTGGGGATGAGTTTGTGAGTGCAGTGAAGGCGATGGAGGTTTCCACCTATCCTTATATTGCAAATATTGCCAAGGCCTCCCAGCAACCTATCTCTTTCCTGCAAGGTCTGGAGCCGGAAGGTTTGAAGAAGGAGGTGGCCAACGAAGTCTTCAATGCTTATGTATCAAAGAGGCCCCTTAGGATCATGCTGGAGGGTGCTGATGGTGGGGAGGGTAGCTCAAAGCGTTTAAAACCTGCCGATTCGTCTAATGTTTCTGGTTTAGAGCAGGTATTTGAAAATCCCTCCCCCTTCAAGCTTTGAAGATTGACTCCGTCCCTCCTGTTGGTGAGGATGATCCGTTTACTGGCCTTGACACTAAGGAGCTTTATGGAGATGTTGGGAACCGAGCTCTGACTTTCACCGGTGAAGGTGATACCACCGATGAAGCTGAAGATTCCATTACCCCGTGATTCCATCATGTTTTAGTTTTTTGTGTTATGTTTTGGGCAGCCTTTGTAATGAAACTCTAATGTACTTAGCCTAAGGGCTTTTAAATCAATGGAAATGCTCCCCCTGTAGGGGTGATGCCTTTTATGTTTAATGTTTGGTTGTGTAGAATATTTGTGCTTGCCGTTTATAGTGTTTGCAATGTCTTTAACCTTTTGCCATGAGGTGGATGCTGCAGTCACTCATCCCAGGCTACTAAGCTAGAGAACCGATGCAATGCTTATCCTATCAGCTTGTTTTTAACCTTTCTCAATGGTTATCTATATGAAATGTTCGTTTTGATCCCAGGCTACTAAGCTAGAGAACCGATGTAATGCTTATCCTATCAGCTTGCTTGTAACCTGTTATGAACATGTATGAGCTGTCTTGGTGTGAGGATCTCACCCTCTTTCATGGGTTTAGGTATTCCATCTAAAGGACTTGTCCCATGGAGTTGTGGATTGTATTAGGAACTCACCTTGTATACAGGAAGGTCATTATCCTTGTTACCTGTTGAGCAGTTGTGGCCTAAGAGCTCATCCCCGTTTCATGGGTAGGTATAGCGCCGGATCCCATGGAGCCTGGTTAGGAGGGGCTCACCCTTTGATAAGATAAGTGACAAGTGAACTGTGATTTTTAAAAGAAAGTTCATTCATTCATTAGCGGTTTCATGTGGGATACATAGTAGCATTACAACCATTAAACATAGAATCGTTTCAAATGTTTGTCGTTCCAGTGCCTCGGGACCATGTTGTCGTTTGGATCAGCTAGCTTGTAGGATCCCCCTTTGTGGGCTTCCTTGATGACATAAGGACCCTCCCATCGGGGACCTAGCTTCCCTACGCTTTGCTGCCTGCTAGCTTCATTACATCTCAACACGCGGTCTCCTGGCCTGAAGACTTCCTTTCTAACCCTCGTATTGTAGTAGGCTTTGAGTTTCTTTTTGTATCTAGCTTCTCTGATGGAGGCTTCATCTCTTGATTCTTCGAGGAGGTCCATGTTGAGCAGGACCTCCTTATCATTGTGCTGTGCATCTCGTCGTGTGCTTCTTTCTGAGCTTACCCTAATTTCAGCTGGTATGACGGCTTCGCTTCCGAAGACGAGGCTGTAGGGTGTCTTCTGGTGACTTGTTTTCTCCATGGTTCGGATAGCCCAGAGAACACTTGGGAGCTCGTCCACCCATTTCTTGCAATACCTTCCCAGCCTCGCTTTGATACCCTCTACAATGCTCCTGTTCATACGTTCAACTTGTCCATTGGACTAGGGGTAAGTTACTGAGCTGAAGACTTGTTTGATGCCCAGCTCGGTACACCAGCTGCTGAACGGCCTGTTGGCAAACTGTTTCCCATTGTCGGTTACGATTTCTCCTGGTAGTCCATATCTGCAGATTATCTGCTCCCATACGAAATTCACCACATGCTTTCCCGATATGGTGGCCAATGGTCTGACCTCCGGCCACTTGGTGAAGTAATCGACAGCTACCAAAAGGAACTTCAGTCTTCCCGGGGCCGGTGGGAAAGGACCCACGATGTCCATGCCCCACTTATAGAAGGGCCAGGCAGAGATGATGGGTACAAGATCATGCTTCGGGTTGGTCTTCACCGGTGTTTGCAACTGACACGCTTCACATTTTCAGATCGTTTCAAAGGCATCTTTGTGCATGGTTGGCCAATAGTAGCCGAGGTTCATAAGTTTCGATACCACGGCGCGGGGCCCAGCATGCATGCCACATATTCTCTCGTGTACCTCCCTGATGAGGTAGTCACTTTGATTGGGTCCAACACACCTGAGTAGGGGTGCCAAGTATCCCTTCTTGTAGAGCTTGCCATCTTCAATCACGTATTGCCTTGCCTTGATGACCAACCATCTTGCTTCTTGCTCGTTATCTGGCAGCTTCCCTTCTTTTAGGTAGGACATTATTGGGGTCATCCATGTGGATTCTGTTTCCGTGACTATATCTTGGACCTCTTTGTCATCAATGGAGGGTTCTCTAAGTAACTCAACCAGAACTTTCTTTGTCAAGTGAGCAAAAGTTAAGGAAGCCAGCTTGCTCAAGGCATCTGCTTGCTTGTTCTTGGTTCTCGATACTTGCTCTAGTGTAAAGGTCTTGAACTCCTTGACGAGTTCCTTGACCTTGTCCTTGTACTTGATCATTGAAGGTTCCTTAGCGGTGTATCCTCCATTAACTTGCTTGACTACCAGGTTTGAGTCAACAAACACCTTCAACTCTTGCACCTTCATGTTTCTTGCCAACCTTAAACCGGCCAGCAGGGCTTCATATTCAGCAACATTATTGGTGCAGGGGAAGTCTAAACGGAGGGCATAAGAGTATTCAGTTCCGTGGGGTCTCTAATGAGAAGACCAGCCCCGGAACCTTCTACACTTGAGGCTCCGTCAGTGAAAAGGCACCATTTCCCATGGAGGTCAGGTTGTTCTTCCTCGACCTCACTCATCTCTTCTTCCGTCTGTAGGACGGGTAGCTCGGTTAAAAAATCAGCAAACACCTATCCTTTGTAAGCCCTCCTAGGTACGTACTCTATCTTGTGCTCCCCAAGGCCAACAGTCCATTTGGCCAGCCTCCCCGAATCTTCCGGCTTCTCAAGGATGGAACGTAGGGGTTGTTCAGTGATTACCTTCATTGGGTGAGCTTGGAAGTATCGTCTTAGCCTCTTAGCAGTGTGCACAAGTGCTAGTACAAGCTTCTCCATGGGAGCATAATTGATTTCAGCATCTTTGAGGGCCCTGCTGACGAAATAGACTGGTATTTGCTCCTTTCCTCTATCAACAAGGAGGACCGAGCTAACTGCTTCAGATCCTGCAGACAAGTAAACTGTTATTACTTCCCCCTTTTCAGGAGCTGCCATCTCTGGCAGGGAAGCTATGTGTTTTTTAAGCTCAAGGAAGGCAGCCTCTGCCTCTTTAGTCCAACGGAAGTCCTTCTTGTCAATACAATTCTTGAGTGTTTTAAAGAAAGGTAAGGACTTTTCCGCGGACTTAGGTAAGAAACGTTTCAAGGAAGCGATTTTACCGTTGAGGCTCTGCACTTCCTTCTTCGTGGAGGGTGACATCATCTCTAGGACAGCCTGGATCTTGCTTGGGTTTGCTTTGATGCTTTGTTTCCCGACTAAGTGACCAAGGAACTTTCCTTCCTCGAACCCAAAGGAGCACTTTACTGGATTGAGTTTCATGTTTATGCCCCGGAGGTTATCAAAGGTCTCACGGATGTCTTTTATCATTGCTCTCCCTGACTCGCTTTTGATGACCAGATCATCTACATAGGCTTCTATATTCCTCCCAATTTGTTTCGAGAAGGCCTGATCAACTAACCTTTGGTAGGTAGCTCCTGCGTTTTTCAGGCCAAAGGGCATCTTTCGGTAGCAAAAGATCCCTTTATCTGTGTGGAAGGCTGTCTTCTCCTCGTCTTCCTGCTTCATTTGAATCTGGTGATACCCCTTATAGGCGTCCAGGAAGCACTTATATTGGAAGCCAGTGAGGGAGTCGACCTTCCAATCGATCTCGGGTAGTGGGTAGCAGTCTTTGGGACAAGCTTTGTTGAGATCCTTGAAATCTACACACATCCTCCAGGAACCATCTTGTTTGGCCACCATGACCGGGTTAGCCACCCACGAGTGGTACTGTACCTCCCTTAAAATCCCTGCCTCTACCAATTTTTCTACCTCCAGGCAAGCAGCCTGGCTCCAGGCAAGTGCCAGGCTCCTCTTCTTTTGAACGACAGGTTTGTCGGAGGGAGCTATGTTAAGGGAGTGTTCTGCCAAGCTTCTTGGGACACCAGTCATGTCTCCGGGACACCAAGCAAACACGTCTCGGCTGTCCTGCAAAAGATTGATTAGTTCAAACATAACCTCATCAGGGAGCAGATTATTTACTTTTATGGTCTGCTCCGGATAGGCAGGGTTTATTCTGACTTCCCTAACGGGACCGCTGGCTGGTGCTTTCATCTCTCTGGGAGCTTGTGTCTCTTCTACAGAAGCTATTAAAAGGGCTTCAGCTGATGGCTTCAGGGTTGCTATCCTATTGGGCGTTGGGAGCTTCATAAGGCCATGCGTTGTCGAAACCACCGCATCAAAGGTTGCAATGCCCATCCTGCCAATTAGAACATTGTAGCTTGACGGGTACCTGATTACAGAAAAGGTCAGCTCCTCCGTCCTGGATAGGTCCCCATCTCTGAAACAGACGTTTAGGGTGAGCTTTCCCAAGGGATGTACACGTTCCCCTGAGAAACCCACGAGGTAAGCATCTGACGGCTTGAGTTTGGACTTGATTTCTGGGCTTAGTGACTCGAAACGTCGTTCGTGCATTACTTCTGATGAGGCACCTCCGTCCATATACACTCTGTCTATTGGGAAACCATCCAGTTCGGCTTCCACTATTACAGGGGTAATGATCAATTCATCTGGGGCAGGAGGGAGGCAGATGTATTTCTTGTTCCAGGGCTCGGTCCGAGCTCTCTTGACTTACTGGGCTCCCTCGTATCTGATCATGTTGACCTCCTTGTCCTTCCTCCCCTTATCTTTCCTTCCCTTGATGTCCTTGATCAAGTGAGCCAATTCTCCGGACTTAACGGCTTCTTCTATCCTCTTTTTCAGCTGGTAACAGTCGTTTGTGTGGTGTCCGGTATCATTGTGGAAAGCACAGTGCTTGATGGCGTCCCTCTTATTGGCGGGCTTGGACAAGGGTCTGGGAGGTCAGAACGTATACTTGACCTCCTCAGTGGAGAGTATCTCCTGAGGGGTCTTAGTTAGGACTGTGAATACGTGCCTTTCTTTTCCTTGATATCTTCCAGGTCTGGGAGACTGTCATCTTTCCTCATTCCTTCTTGATTCGAATGGTCTTCCAGATCGTCTCTCGTTGTAGGGTTGGAAGTTGGCTCTTCGGGAGCTTGTCGAGCTGTCTCTCCAACTTCCCCGATCGCGTTTTCTGGTATCCTGCCGAGTGAGAGCTTCTTCTCCCCGAAGGAAGGCTTCCGCTCTCTCAAAGGCTTCTTCCATGGTTTGGGGAACGTCTTCATGAAACCTTCTCAATAACTTTTTAGGGCGGATGGCCCCCATGAATCCCGACACTCGAATCTTTTCTGTGGCTCCACTATATTGCAAACCTTCCCTCTTGTATCTCTCGATGAAATTGCGGAGATCCTCATGTTCCCCCTGTTAGATTTGGTACAGTATAGCAGCATCTTTAGTGCATTTTCTCAGGGGATTGAAGTTCGAGGTGAAACTTCTCCTTAGATCATCAAAGGAGGAGATGCTACGGGCAGGGAGGCCACAAAACCATAAGCGGTCCGGACCTACCAATGTTTGCATGAACATGTGGCAACACTCGGCGTTGTTCCATTTCTCCACAGTGGCTGCTCCAGAAAAAACGTTCAGATGGTCGTCGGGATCCTCGGTCCCGTCGTACGTCTTCACGTTAGCTGGCATTTTGATCTTGTTGGGGAAGTCAAAATGTGCTATGTGTCCGGCGAAACATTCTAACGACTTGGGACGGTATGGCTCAGAGGGGGTAGCCTCAGTTCGGGTTTCTGTCGTGGAGGTTTGAACCAGGGGTTGGGGAATACCTGTCCCCTAACCTCCGGGAAGAGACGTTGCTGGTACTTGCTTTAACGGAAGTGGGTGCTGCCATGGGTACCCTCCGTGCCATGTAGGGAAATATGGCGGTATATAAGGTGCGTGCTGAGGTTGGGAGTAGTTGAGGTACATTACTGCTGAAGAAGTAACTGGTCCCCCAACGTGACATCCACCTCCCGCCAAAGAGGTGACAACTGCACTACTTGCCAGGGGCAGGGACCTCAGAGCTTCCGCAAAGGAGAGAGGTGTTGAGGACGACAAGGACACTTGTGTGGCTTCCAACAACTATCTTGTCATGTGTTCCTGGACCCCGGGAGAGAGTATGGTTCTGCTAGGACCTTCCCCTGAAAGAATACCTCCCTGACTATTCAAATAGGGGTGAGGATTCGTGTCAATACGTTGGGTTATTAGGGAGGTAGTGGTACCCCATAACGGAGCAGAAGGTGAGAGGGTAACGGTAGGTTCTTCATCGTAAGACAACCTAACTTTCACACCCCTGGACCTTTCCTCCCACACATAACCATTCAAGAGGTCTCGGAGTTGCAAGAAGTTTCTTCGTACTCCCTCCGGGGTGATGTCCATTCGTTCAATAGGTAACAACACGTCATCTCTAGGAGATGAATAAACAGCCCTTGAGGCTGGTGGAGTTTGATAATTGAGCATATCTCCTAGAGACGGTTCGACGTGTGGTCCGTCCGTTCCAGGTGTTTCATGGCCTGCAGCATCACCGGAGGTGTGACTGCTGGCCGGAGTTTCTTGAAGACCCCCGTCTTGGTGGTTATCTCCACCTGTCATCACAAAAGAAGGTTACTTAAGAACAAATGGGACTGAAGAACTTTCAACAGCTTTGTTCAAAGTAGCGACAGCCCCACGGTGGGCGCCACTTGTTGCAACAACAAGGAAAATCACCGGGATTAGGTTATGAGATGTTTAGGTTTATATGTTAAAGGTGTATTAAGTTAAGGTTATGATCTAGGGGATCCTCTGGCTCCTGGAATGGACCTGCACAAGGTAGCAGACACCGTTAGCCTTAACGCAGGAGGGGGTCTCCTGCGTTTGGACTCCGGCGTGAGAATAAGTATGTATTCTTTGGGATTAATAAAGTAGAGAGTATGAGAGTAAAAGGAGTAGTGAGAAGTGTGTGTGGAATGCATACCCAAGGGTCTCCTTATATAGACAATGGAAATCTGCCCAGTAGCTCCCTTATGGTAGCATCCTTACTATACCTGGTCATGGTTGACTCTCTTTATGCTGCCAGCAGTGAGAATTTGCCCTTTTAGTGCATTTTCAGCTTTTACTATTTCCTAGGCAGGCTTGGAGCTATGTGATGTTTTGTTTTATGCCAATAGTAATAAGCCAAAGCACCTTTTTATATTTCCAATGTTTTTACTGTTCACTTTCTGCTGCATAGCTACCGTATGGCAGCCATGCTGCCTTATGTTAGCTGTTCAGCTCCAAGAAGTCCAGCAAACCTTAACACTTTTTACTTTGCTTTATTTTCTTGACAAGGGTTTAGACGTGGTCGTTTTAGGACCCACGTCATCAGTCATCAAGCGCGGCTTGGTTAGGTGGCACCTGCACTGATGGCTCAGCCGCTGATCCTACAATATCATGCGCAGTTAGGTTAGCCGGCGTCTGCCCCGGTGGCGCGTATGCTGAGCCACATGCTGTTTCTCTAAGCTCATCTGTAAGGGACAAAAACACATAGTCAATATGATAACAGATAGCGGTTCCATCCAAACTTATTTCTTTGATAAAAGGGTCGAGGAAAACTTACTCTTGGTATCTTTTGGCGGTGTACTCGGGTCCGGTCACTTCTCAACATGAATTGGAATGCACGCCGTCTCCTGTTGCGTACGTTGGATGTTGGCACCAGCGCTAACATCAGAGGGACAAGTTTCAGCATCAGCAGCTGCCTTCTCATTTGTTGGATTGCCTATTCAGGAAAAAAAATCAGGACACTATCATGTAAAAAATAAAAAACTAAGGGAAAAAAGACAATGACTAACACATGCTAGTTAACATTAACAA
Source organism: Ambrosia trifida (assembly GCA_028751855.1). Classification (NCBI taxonomy): domain Eukaryota; kingdom Viridiplantae; phylum Streptophyta; class Magnoliopsida; order Asterales; family Asteraceae; genus Ambrosia; species Ambrosia trifida. Next base: position 167,223,849 of record CM054123.1, on the reverse strand, counting down.
AAGTTAGTACAGGGTTAAATAGAAAACTTACTCTTTGTCTCCCCTAGATGCATATCTACTGTTACTGGTGCTTCGGCATGTCCCGTAGACAAATTTGATCCCTTGTCAGTGTCATGAACACTAGTCCCAACATCAATAAGGGATGGTCGGTTTTTAGGATCACGTGCAGCCTTGTCATCTTCCAACACCTTGCCTATTTTGAAACAAAAAAATCACTACAAGTCATGGAACCTTTTTAACAGTCCCAAAACTTGTGTCACTAACATGAGGATTAACACATGTTAGCAACCAACTAAGACATTTTTTTTACAAGCCCAACTAACCTGGAACTGTCTTTTCCACCAATGCAGCATCTATTGCACTAGATTTGTTATCCCTTCGACCTGGGGATTTCATGCCTTGCAGCATCCTGATCATCGACTTGCTCAACTCACCAGATTTCGGCGACTGAATACGTACCTCAACTAGATCCGTGCCCAACTTATCACTACTTGGTTCATTCACAACGGACACCTCACCTGCAACTTTGTAACGGCGGAAAAATGTGAGTAACATGTGTATTCTTTTAAATAATAGAAGGGATAACAAATTTATTCGACAACTTACCTTTATCCTTGTTGGGTACATCAAGAATGGCTACCACATTTCCTCACATACCACCCCACCGGCCACTGTCTTATCAACCTCTATATCTCTGTCAACCAACTTGCGCTTCACAGCATCATGCAGGATCTTTCGGTATCGGTTGTCCACTGGACTAGCATCGCTGACGTCATCATTGCCCAATATAGTTTTCCTACAAGCCTGCATAGGTGTTGTTAATGGCGACTTCTGCGTTCCCATGGTTAAGTCATCCAATCCACCAACAATGTCATGCTCTATTGCACCACCTGCATCGATCATCCTTTTTTTCATATATGATGTCATGCACAGACAAAGTCGTCAAAATACGTTTTTTTTTTATTGCTAATGTTAATCAAAATCACAGCCGCTTACTAGGAACGTCTGATGCAACCTCTTGAACGGCAGGAAGGTCTGATGCAACCTCTTGAACGGCAGGAAGGTCTGATGCAACCTGTTGGATGGCATCCATATCTTCCAGCATTTTTGCCAAGTTTCCCAGTATGCCTGCTATGTTGCGTGATACCGTATCATGGACTTCAACTTCTTTATTCTTCCATTTAGGTACCTCCTCCATCAGGCTCTCATACCTCGCCTTGACTGCAACCCACCTCTGCGCTATCTGGATGCTCATCATATAACTTCCCAATCGCCGACTCAATACGTTTATTTGTCTTCACCACAAGATCTACTAACTTATCAACTGCTAAATTTTTTTCCTGTAAAGCAAAGGGGCGGGGTGTAAATGTCAAACTAGAGCAAGATTTCCTATCAATAATATTATACAATAAGAAAACTATTTATGTATTTTGGGTCTAAAACCCTGAATGTTCGGTTCGTCTGGTCCAGTCTTCACTTTTTCACAAGATGACAACCTCTTGAAGCTACCTGTTCCAAACCCACCGTTTCTTATTTCTAGCTTTTCCCTGTCTCTCAGCCGTTTGAAATTCCAAAATGTAATTAGATATACAGAATCATCAATGTCAATCCCTTCGCACGTGACACAATCCACATACACAAGCTACAGGTTAATAGATATTAGTCCATACAGTAACACATGTTATAAACACACAAAACATAAAATCAGTTTCAAGGTTTTTTAAGAAACAAAGTTACTGTGAGCAATGTGAGGGGCCCAGCAAATGGTGTCTATTGGGAATATCTAATACACCCTTTTTTGCAAGTCCTCAACTTGTCCACTAATATGCCACACCAATCCACCTTTGCAAATTCCATATTATCCCTTAGATACTTAATTGTTGACTAGAAGCACATCAGAAAATCTAGATGAAAGTCAAAGCTATCAGCTCCTTCAGACTCATTCTGGATCATATCCACCATCTGTTTTGGCGTAATGTACTTGTTATCCGGGTACCTCTTCCGCCACTTTGCTACTCCTTCGTCATACTTTGGCAACCGGTCAAAAGAATTGAATGGAACCCCTCCACGTGGAATGCCAAGTACCTTCTCAACCACTTCTTCATCTATAACAATTCTTCCACATGGGAATGTCATCTCTAGCGTATCTGAGTTGAAATTATCAACCACATAATGCCCCAACTTGGCTGGTATACCATCCATCTTAAAGTTTAACAACTTCCAGAACCCCAATTCCTTCACAACCAATCGTTGTTCGTCACTTAATACTTCCACGCATTTAGCAAATTGTATAGGCGATGACCTGGTCCGTATTCCATTCCATTCATTCTTTTTTGCCCTTTTTTGTTGTCTATCGGGTTCAACCCGCTGCCTTTCCACCTTTTCAGTCCTTTTTCGCTTAACAGTCGTACCTGCCCGCGCCTTACCGTGTTACCCTAACCGGCCTGCTTGTAGTCTCTGTGACATTCGCCCCCGTCCTTCCTGTAACACGTGTACGACTCAGTCATAATACACACGACACGCCCCTATCTAACACATGTTACCATTTATCTAACTCATGTTAAGGTATGGACTAAATGACGGGTACCTTTTGTCTCTTTGCTAGGTGTTTTATTGCTGACCACAATAACTGACTCTTTGCCTTCACACAAACAGGTGTCATAAAAAATGTAGGACCACATAATAGAATGTATTCATATGAAAACAAACAAACCAAACCTTTATCCTTTCCTGATGAACTAGCATCTGTGGGCTTAACTGTTGCCTTTGCAATGCTCCCTTTACACACATCAAACATATCAACCAACACAACATATTTTATTAATATCTACACCATACATACATAAAAATGAAAAAAAAAAAAAAAGAAAACCCAACAACAATATATTACCTCTTGTTTGCCTCTTGAATGCACTTAGAGAAGTGTCAGAATCGTACTCTTCAAAATATCAAACAAAAACAACCTCAGATTATAACATTTCAAAGTGTCTATTGATTTTGTCAATAAGGGTTTCATACCTAATGTACATTTCGTTTCTGTAAATTTTCTCATGATTATGAGTTTGCTCCTGAATTGGTGACTTGGTGGTGGAATATGATTATATGGTATCACGGGTGGCACAATGATACTCCAGTGGTCCGTGAGTGATTCCAATTGGCCGTTCAAAAAATAGAAATTAATTAAGGACCATTGGGTTTTCATATTATCCACTCCCTATATATATATATATATATATATATATATATATATATATAATATGTAAAGTTTCCTTTTATTGATTTACACTTCACTTTAGAATTCAATTTAAACTTCTTAATGGTCAAAGACTCCATGTCTACCGTGCATTTTGGAAAAATTACATTTTGCAAGGATGAGACTAAAAGCGTTTAATTTATAATTGGCAGTACTTTTGTGTCGTTTAGAACCTTTATTGTTAGAGCTTCAGATTAGTTTTTAAATACTCTTTCAAATTCGACCTATACTCTTACTATACTATATACCAGACATCACCAGACATAAAGAAAATACATTTGTTAAGTATCACCAGACATCACTGTTAAAAATGGGGCTTTTGAGGGTGTTTGTTAGTGTTTCCATAAGATGTTTAATGATTCAAGGGCTGAAGATGAACTTATTGATCAAAAGAAACTCTAAATTCTTTATATAGAGTGTGAAAGAGATGTGTACGAGATAGAGAGAGGGAGAAGTGCTTGTTTAATAGAGAGAGAAAGAGGAAGACAATTGGGATGATATTATAAAATTTGACGAGGAGGTTAGGATGGTAAGAAGGAGAAAATGTTTTAGATGCTTAGATTTGTGTGATGTACCAAAATTGCCCGTTCTCCATTTTGTAAAGGTAAACATGTGTGTGTGTGTATATATATATATATATAGTATAAGGTTATAATGCAAATCCTTGTTTTAGTGAAAACCTTGGAAACTCTAACTTCCTGACTTTTTTATGAAAATTTTAGGGTATGTAACATACATGATTTTAAGCATTTTGGGCCAAAAAATCGAAAAAGCGCCGAGCCATTTTTTTTAAATAAAAACCGTCTTCGGGTAACAAATGGGTAACACGTGTTAGTTTGGCTTAACATGTGTTAGTCGAAATTTTATTTATTTTTTTTTTAAAAGTGTTGACGCTATTTTGATTTTTTTTTGCCCAAAATGCTTAAAATCATGTATATTACATGCCCTAATTTTTTCAAAACATAAAAATTTGGGAAGTTAGAGTTTTCACTATAAGAGTGGGTTTCCACATTATCCTTACACTATATATATATATAGTGTGAGGTTCAATAGGGAACCACAAAGAAGTGGGGAACTTGGGAACCTAATTAATAGCCCTACGATCACAAAAATTAATAGCTAAGATCAAATCTCAGCCTTCCATCTAAATTATACTATGAAAAAACATTGAGGGGCAAAACTGGAAAAGGAAAAAAGAGAGAATTTGTGTTGAACTTTGAAGATACATCGTCATCTTCAATTTTTCTGTTTCCTTCTCCAACCCTAACTCCTGGATCAACACTTCATCGTCGTTTGATTCAGGGATGTTCTGTTTGCATGATTAAGAAGGATGTTTAAGCCAACCAGCTCTAGATTTCAGATCTGAAAGCTTTACTTTCAACAGATCTGTTCGATTTATACGATTTTGACGGGAAACCATTCGAATGGAAGGAGGAAGTTGAGGACGTTGATGTTTGCATGATTAAGGAAGATGAGGTTCGTTGATATGTTTATGTGTGATTGATTTGATAATATTCAATGGATATTTTATATTTCTGAGATGATTTCAATGATATTTGTTGTATCAACAATTCTAGATTTGATCAATCTGAAATTTTTTTATTGCTATTAAATTTCATTGGATCTGTTTGCTTCAAATCCTCACAAATCGTTCAATCATTACTCACTAATTAGGTTTTTATTCAAAATTTGTACATGTGCGATTCATTACAGATGATTATTGTACTAATAATTTTCTTAAACCTAGAAGAAAAATAAATTTAACATGTTAAATGATTTTAATTCTGTTTGAGTTTCCTTGCTTATTGTAAAACTTAATGTAAAAAGATCTAACATGTTAAATAGCCTTTCTATTAAAGAGTTTGTCAGATTTTCAATATGTTTTCAAATTACTTTCTATAGGGTTGTGTATTTGTTTTTTGTGTTTTGGTTATATACTAACACTAATACTAATACATTTGTTTGAGATAGATTTGATTAAGAGGTGATTGACAAAACACACTATTTTGAGTTATTGACTAGGGCCTAGAATGACTTGGAACCTTGTAAGAACAATAGTTGTATGATACAGAAGAAATAAATTGGCAACAAGTACCACATTTGGACCTATAAGTTGATCTGCATTGAAAAATATATATATTATTATATGTTGAGAACTTCAAGAGTATACAATAAGTTGTAGCCAAAAACACTGGATGTTTTGAATGAACAAACGGTTATGTAATCTAGTATGTTTCTCTCAAAATGCTTTTGACTATCTTTTGTTTCTATCTAAAAGCCAAAGCCTACACTCTTCAATAGTAGCATTATTTAGGCCAAAGAGTAGTAGATAATAGATGTTGCAGGAGAGTGAAAATATAAAATCCAATGTATATGTCTATTCCATCGTATAGATACTAGATAGTGCATTTATATCATGGAAAACGTAATATCTGCTTATGGAATGTATATCAATTACTATGATATTTTCAAAATTAGTTTTGAAAATATAAGTTGTGTTATGGTTAAGGAAAAATCGAAAACTAAATTTTTATTTCAAAGTTATCAAGCTTCTCCACATCCTCTTGGAATGTATTAGCTTATTTACCTACTGCTTTTTTTGGTTAAATCTCTATCTATGATAAAGGTGTTGGAATTAAAAGCATTCGGTTAGCTTTTGGTTCTTTTGGTGTTAAACGTTCAATAAGCGTGATCACAGTTGAGAATCATCTTGTTTGAAAAACATTAATTGTTGATTTGTTATATGAAGCTATTAAATTAACAACAATTGATGTGTCTCCTGAAAATCGGACATCACATCTCGCTTCCCGGTGAAGCTTGGTTGTTTATATTCTGATTTACTTTCTCCGGCCACTAGATGAAGCTGATGGTTGGGTATATATGTCTACCTATAATTCTTTCGGAATTAGGTCAGTAATGACATTTAATCAGTCTGAAACAACAAACATTGTTGTCATCTGCAAAGCAGGTGATAGAATAAAGCCAAGAACTTTACCTTGCTGGTGAACCAAGAGTAAAGGAATCATATCATATTTTACAATCATTGAAAGTTGATATAGAATAAAAGAAGATGACAATGTCACAACACAAGCACCTCAGTAAGCCCTTTCATTTATTTCTATGGATCTGGGTTTTGGGGACTAGCCTACTCCATTGCAACTGCTTTCGTGACACCCAATTGTCGCTTTTGTGTTGCAACAATTCATATCTGTGAAGCGGTGGTTGATTTGATGATTGTTGGTGGTGTAGAAGTTTGTTTTGAGCCGATAATGTTGGGATGTTTTGTTCCCTATAATCCATTATCTCCCAGAAACAATGATCATGGCTTTTTCAAAAGTAAAGGGTCTGGCGTTTTGGTAACTTCACACCCATGTTGATTAAGCTGATAATGTTGGTAGGCTTGATCTATGTTGGGTTCCCATATTTTCTTAAGTTCAAACCTTGAGTTTAAAATTTTCATGGTTTCCATTCGAACATCCCCCCCCCCCCCCCCAATCACCTATAAGAACCTGATTTTTGTATTAATATTTTATTATATTTTTATTCATATTATTTTTAGGGAAACAAAAATGATTTAACATGTTAATTTTTTTTTTAGTTTCATACCTTATTGTAAAACTTAACATTTAAATGATTTAACGTGTTAAATTAAAATTGTTTAACATGTTAAATAGCCTTGCTATCAAAGACTTTATCAGTTTTTCAGTGTGTTTTATTGTATTTTGCTGAAACATTCCTAACAATATATTTTCAAATCATTATGGATTGTAAGATCGTGGAAAACTGCAAAAAGTAAAATGTTCGAGTTATTATTCATCCGCAAGTTTATATATATTGTTAGTTGTTTGGATTTCAACTCCATTAATGTATCCAGAAGCTTGTTTGAGATTTGATTTATCAAAATTAAGGGGGAGAATGTTAGCATATAATATTTGATTTATCATAAGTGTATATTATATATTCTAAGTCTAGAATAGAAATAAGTGAACCATTGTGTCACAAGTTAATCATTAGTAGTTATTATAGTTTGAAGGGTCATGTCTATTAGAGACACACCCATTAGCCAAGTTTAAATAGGCTTGTACCCCATCATTTGTAAATTGTATGAAACTTTCTTTGTTTATAAAACACTTAGTTTCTCTCAAATATTCCCTCAAACGATCCTGAGATCTCACATACTCCACTTGACCAACAGGCAAAAAATAACCCAAAGTAACCAAAGCTGCAACAATATCAGATATATCCATAAACATCCATATGAATGAAAGTTAAGCAACCATTTCATGAAAACGTCCCATAAAATTCATGAAAAAAACAGTGATATCATGAAAAAAATTATATTAGATACCATATTAAATATAGAATGCCTACACGAGTCACAGTAACAATTACATGAAAATCACCTAAGTGAACCGCGCAAAGTAATATCACAAAAAGTCAGCAGCCTTGCAATTCATGTATATGATTGTTTGTAGACTATCCATCGTTTATTTCAGTTCATTGATCTGTACATAACAAATTAATCCAAAGCAAGGTTGATATTGATTTGATCTGAGGCTAGCAAAGTATAATATCAAATCAATCCGAAACCAGAGAAGTTAAAGTTACGTTAGTGTATTTACCAATATTGGAAAGAAGAAAAAGAAGAAACAAACAATGACTAAGGAGAAGGAAGTCATAAGAGAAGAAGGAACGTCAATGACCTTCCAATGCCCAACTCTAAGTTTGACGAATTACACTATTTGGGCAGTAAAAGTTAGAGCAATCTTCAACGTACATGGAATTTGGGAAGCAATAGAACCAACAGGTGAAGTCGATGCAAAGAAAAATGCCAAAGCTATTGCTTATCTCTATCAAGCCATGCCAGAAGAACTAGTATTTCAAATCGCTCATCATACAAACGCTAAAGACATTTGGGAAGATTTGAAAGCAAGATATGTAGGAGCAGACAGAGTCAAAGAAGCAAGAATGCAAACACTCGAATCAGACTTTGAAGCTCTAAAGATGAAAGACTCGGAATCACTAGATGATTTTACAGGCAAAATTAGTAAACTTGTCTCACAAGCCAACAATCTTGGATCTACAATTGATAACAAAAGATTAGTAAGGAAACTACTCAGTTCAGTACCAGAAAAGTACATCCAAATTGTTGCTGCAATCGAACAGTTTGCCGATCTTAATACTATGCCATTTCAAGAAGCTATCGGAAGACTAAAGGCATACGAAGAACGCATCAAGAAACCAGAAGAAGGTGAATCACACAGTAAACTCTTATTCACCAAAGAAGATGCAAAAAATAACCCAAAGTAACCAAAGCTGCAACAATATCAGATATATCCATACACATCCATATGAATGAAAGTTAAGCAACCATTTCATGAAAACGTCCCATAAAATTCATGAAAAAAACAGTGATATCATGAAAAAAATTATATTAGATACCATATTAAATATAGAATGCCTACACGAGTCACAGTAACAATTACATGAAAATCACCTAAGTGAACCGCGCAAAGTAATATCACAAAAAGTCAGCAGCCTTGCAATTCATGTATATGATTGTTTGTAGACTATCCATCGTTTATTTCAGTTCATTGATCTGTACATAACAAATCAAAGTTGAGGTTTTTGTTTGTTTATGTAAATTGGATTACAATTTGCAATTTGGGTACTTGTAATATCTGTTGATCGTTCGCAGATGTGTCTATAGTTAAAGAGGGCTTAGTGTTCTTGACAGAGGTTGTGTCTGCTCTTCGAGCATTATGGGTTTTAGGCCTCCCGTGGTACCCCGAGTAGGCTGTGACTTGTGAGTTGTGATTGTGCAGAACTTTTGGTCATGTCCTTTCCGCCTTTGCAAGATTCTCTTTGCTCCTGAGGATTGAAACCGCAATGTAAACTTTAAAAAGCTAATTTTCAATACATCGTGCAAATGAATTCATAACTGCTATGTAAAATGAACTACGTTGCTCAATATCTAAATACAATAATAATTGATTTTTTTTCAATTAATCAAAGCAATGTGACCGTATATATATTATTTGATAAATAAGTCATATTTCTATAGTATGCAAGTTAAAACTAGAAATCCAATAAGAACATACATATGTTAGCATCATCCACCAGGCCAACGAAAATTGGATAAGTGATATTGAGTGACTTTAGTGGAAATAGAATTACTCACCAAGCGAGTAATTCAATACCTAACTTATGCAAAACACAATTTCCTTCATTTGTGAACAAATTATTCAAAAAAAAAATCATATTGACAGGTGATATATTTACAGGTGAATACGCTATAATATTAACATAGATTTATAAACCTGAAATATCAGGTCATAATCATGGCATAGACTTATTAAGGAGGCTCAAGGCACCTAAATAGGGCTGCTGCACACAAATCTATCCTTTTTATATATGCTATTTAAATCGTCATGTATAAATTTGCTTTACGTTTGCCATTTCATGTTGGTATCCACCAAATTGCATAGCTTTAAACTGATTTTATTATAATTTACCGTGTTCATTAAATCTTTGAAAATGGAAGCAGACACAAATGTAGAACATGAAGAAGACATATTTACAAAATCGCGTACCTCTTCATCATCAGAGTAATTCTCCTCCAAGCTAGACTCTTTAGCAGGCTCTTCTGATCTATAACTATAATCTTTCTTTGCCTGAAACCTGAGCATGTGACTTCTTTCAAATGCATTCATAAAATCTATCCTATTATTTATCATACATGATCGAAACACATGTCCAGAAACATGTGCAGATATACTGAGTTCCCTGTTTTAATTGTGTTTTAAACTGCATTATCAACCTCAACTGAACTGTTCCCAACAACTTTTTGGATACTAATTTCATCCATCTTCCTCCTGATGTTCACAGCTTTGTCCCACTTATTATCTTCGGAATATATGTTTGATAAGAGCACATAATTTCCATCATCATAAGCTTCAAGAGAACGTATTTCACTAGTAGCTTCTTCAGCCAATTCAACATTTTTATAGATCTTACACGCACCAAGAACCGTTCTCCAAATTCTCGCATCTGGTTTAAACGGCATGTTTCTGATAACATTTCGCGCTGCATCTAAACACCCTGCTCGACACACGATATCAACCATACAGCCATAATGTTCAACTTCTGGTTCAAGTCCATATATATCCCTCATCGAGCTGAAGTATTTCCACCCGTCGTTAACTAAACCAGTGTGACTACACGCACTCAAAACACCTACGAAAGTAATGCCATTTGGTTTAACTCCTTCAGATATCATAGTGTGAAAATGACCAAGCGCCACATCACCATACCCATGGTTCGCCAGCCCCATTATCATCGCACTCCATAAAAACACATCCTTCTCTTTCAACCCATTAAAAACCTTTAACGCATTGTCAATATCCCCACACTCCGCATACATGTTAACTAAACAAGTCCCAAGCTTCACATCTATTTTGATCAAATTCCTCTCCACGTACTCATGAACGGTCTTGCCCATACCCAAAGCACCCAAATCACCACACGCAGACAACACACTCACAAAAGTTATATTATCAGGCAAAATCTTACCCAACCGCATCTCATTAAAAAGCCTTAACGCCTCATGAGCCATGCCCAAACCGCCTTGTGACGAATACCCATGAATCATCGTATTCCACGAAACCAAATCTCTTTTCAACATTTCATCAAACACTCGACGCGCCAAACCCATTTCCCCAATCCTCGCATACTCCGCCAACAACACATTACACATTACCAAGTCTCTTTGCGGCGTTTCATCAAACACCTTGCGCGCAAACTCAACCCACTTAAATTTCACATACATTTCAATAACACCAGTCTGAACAAACAAATCAGTCCCAAACCCATGTTTCAACACCTGGCTATGCACCGTTTGACCATTATTAACAAAACACGCCCGCCCACACGCCTGAACAACTAAAGACAGACTAAAACTATCTACAAACAAATAATCTTGACGACGCAATCGTAAAAATAACGATAGACACTTGTTATAATGTTGTGAAGTTAAATAAGCTTTGATTATGGTGTTATAAAGAAATGTGTCTGGGCTTGGCATTTCGTTGAACAGTTGATGTGCATAACGTAAATTTAAGGAATTCGAGGGGAGGTTATGAAGGAGGTTGGTAATTATGAAGTTGTTGGATATAAGTGAGGTTTTAATTAAATATGCGTGGATGTTAATGATGTGTTGAAATGTCTTTGAGTTGTGGATTAAGGATGTGAGTTTTTGTTTGATTGATGTTACACGCATTGTTTCATGGTTAACAAAGACTTGATCGAATGTTAGGAACTTGGAAAAAAAAAGGAGAGAAACCTTAGAAAAGAGGATTAATTGGTGATTTATGGGTTTATTTTGGTTTGAGCGAAAAAGAAAGCTAGTAACAAAAGTCCATTAGACCTTGTGTAATGGTTCAAACTTTTTTAGGGTGTTTTTTTGCCATGTGAATGCCACATCAACATAAACTTTTTTAGCCAAAAATAAATGTAATGGTTCAAGCCTCTTTATTATCTCTTCAATCATTATCGAATGATTTAATGATTTTTACTTCTTTTCTTTTATTATTTTTAAATTTAAAAAATGAAATATGAAAATATTATAAAACTAGACAAAAATGATACCAAACGAGCCATTATAAAACCGAGCTGGCCAATATCATAACAAGTTTAAAGTAATAAATATTAAATTAAGTCAACATAAAATACAAAGTAATGAACGGTAAAACAAAATATAATGTTGTACCTGTACGAATTGACATGATTGAAATAAATAATAAAATATTATGTTATAGCTTAATTAAATACCAAAAAGAGCTTTTTACTTTTCTATTTTCCCCTTTTTCTTCTTCTTTCTTCCTTTTATTTTAAACCAGCAACCTGCAACTACAAACGCTTCTACACTCCGTTGTGAGCACCGCTATAACCAGAACTTTTTTCCAATACTGTCGTTTCATTCCTCTTTCTTGGTTGCACTATTCAAACGGTTAATCAGTTATATTCCCATTTTCTAGAAATCCACTTGCCTCATATGGCGTTATCACAAAAACGCCACATCTCCATAACGCTCATTTAACGCCAGTGGGGGCGATGTGGCCAACGTTTTCCGGCGTGAATTCAATGGCAAAACGCCTCATTACACATGGTCTTAATGCTTAATGCATTTTTTTTTGTTTTCTTGAGCCAACAAAAAAGTATGCAGCTTTAAAGTCCTGTTCACTTTGTAGTTTTTGAGTTTTCAAGGTGCAAATAATATTTATCAAGTCTTGTATTGTCTTATTATATGTTCAGTCTTTTTAATATTGGTTTTTCTTTTATTAAATTAAAATAATTTAAAAAGAAAGCCTTCATCGGAAAAGCAAAGCATAATTGTTTACTTATTATTTTATATATAAACAAAGAACCAGTAGAAAACCCGCGCGATGCGGCGGGAGTGACACCTTTTATTTCGGTACTTATTTCAAATTCGTATAGTATTTGTTGTAGCTTCATTGCGATGAATATACGTCATAAGCGCTACACATGTCTAGTAACTAAAAAGATTTAACATTTAAATTGTAAAGTACTTTTAAAAAATATTTGATAAAATAAATTAACACACGAAAGGAAAAATAAGTATTAATAAACATAAAAGTTAAGAAAAATAAAAGCTAGTGAACTACTTGAATCGTGAGATCAATTTAGTCATACACGTTCCAAGTCTGCATGATCTCATCTATATTGTCTGCCCACTATTCGTCATCAAGAACGATCACTGAAATTTCTTGTATATCTCCATGTTTGATTATTACATCTTTTGGTGAGGGTGAGTTTCCTCCATTTTCTCCTATCTAAAGTGTTATCAAATATGTCTTCTTTGTCATTTTCATCAAAACTGTCTAGATCAATAACTTGACTCCATTTCCATTAAGAGAGCCTCTTGGATAAAATAAAGTAACATACGAAAGGAAAAATAAGTATTAATAAACATAAAAGTTGAGAAAAATAAAAGCTAGTGAACTACTTGAATCGTGAGATCAATTTAGTCATACACGTTCCAAGTCTGCATGATCTCATCTATATTGTCTGCCCACTATTCGTCATCAAGAACGATCACTGAAATTTCTTGTATATCTCCATGTTTGATTATTACATCTTTTGGTGAGGATGAGTTTCCTCCATTTTCTCCTATCTAAAGTGTTATCAAATATGTCTTATTTGTCATTTTCATCAGAACTGTCTAGATCAATAACTTGTCTCCATTTCCATTAAGAGAGCCTCTTGGATCTCTTCCTATTAATTTCATGCATCTGATCCTTAAAATAAATTAAAAATATTTATTACACAAGTTAATAGAAAATGAAATAAATGTTGATATTACCTATTCACTAAATTCATGTTGAAGATTATATTTGAAGGGACTAAACATTGCACCATAGCAAATAATCTCAACACTATTATCACCATTATCCTGCAATAAACCACATAAAATAACAGCCATGTTAATATTAAAAAATTAAACATTAATAAATACAACCTTAGACGCTTGTATGGCTATTGGTTTGTTCATCTCTGTATGTTTTTCATCTAAATGAATCTGCAAAACCAAGAGGTTAACACTTAAATGATTAAGATATGTATAAAAAGGCATAATTAGTAAAATGGGACGAATGAAAACCATAAACTAACAAATAACCAACATTAGAAGCTTCAACTTTTGAATTCAGTATCCATGCCTACGTATTTTAGCAAGTGAAATAGGTGTGCATTAGTATGTATTATAGAATAAACTTTAGTAGGTTAGCACATGGTTTAATTTTCAAATTCATGATTTTCCCGCCCCTTTAAATTATGAAATTTTGTTAAACTTTAGTAGGTTAGTACATGATTTAAATTTTGAAATTGATGATTTTCCCACCCCTTTAAAATAGGAAATTTTGTTTATCTTCGACTAAAGTGTAAAAATTATTGTGTTTTCTGTGAATATTGAATTCAGTGCATTTATCTTTTTTTTTTTAACTTTGTTAAAAAGAACTCCTTCAAATTAGGGAGTTTTGTTGATATTAACATATATGTTTGAAGAAGTAAGAACCTGTGTGATGCTCTGAATCTTCTAGATGATACAAAAAGGGTCTTTCCCAGATCGTTCAAAGATGATAGTGAAGGTTGTTCCTACAAAACAAAACACCGCTAGGACTCCCCACAGGATTAGGGGGGTAACCCTGTGACCACCCTCCGGCGTGAGAATAAGTATTGTTTTTTAATGAGGAAGAATGTAGTATATAGTGGTAGTAGAGATAGTGATGATGTTCCTTTACCTTTCATTCTCCTTTTATAGTCGATGTCTCCTTGCGAGGAGAGATAATTCCTGCATGATTGCTTGCTCGTTGATCTTGCCTTCTGACCAGCATTGTATTAATTATGTTTGACTGCTTATATTGACCGCTTTGACTCTTTAGAGTTGGTGGGTCTTTCTTTATTGGGCTTATGTCTTTGTGGTATGGGCCAGGTTTATTTGGGCCCTACCTCGTCAAAATGAAGAAGTAAGAACCTGTGTGATGCTCTGAATCTTCTAGATGATACAAAAAGGGTCTTTCCCAGTTCGTTCAAAGATGATAGTGAAGGTTGTTCCTACAAAACTGTAGATGCATTTATGCGACTAGTGCTTCGGATTGTTCAATAAGCTTGTTTTTGTTAAATGTCGAAGGTGCGAAGGAGTTTTAATAGATGCGAAGGAAGCATTTTGTTTGGTCGAAGGAGAATCAGTTGGTACGAAGGAGTGGTTTTGGACGAAGGTAGAATAGAGTTTTATGTATGGCTTGGTTCGACCGGTTGATATGGTCGAACCTGCACATTTGCACGAACAGTTTGGGCGAATGTGCAGTCTATAAATAGTCAAGCTGATTTTTTTTTTGAATGTAACTTTGAGTCATATTATTCTCTCCACTTTCTGATTCTCTCTCTAGGATATTATTTAGCTTAATTCACGTTCATACCCTGTTGCTTTCAATCTGTAAACGTGTAATTGAGTTCGTAATTAATGAAAAAGCTTTGAAATGATGATTTACTTGTTTTGATCTGTTTGATTATCATTTTGTGATTGTTTTAGGGATTCCGCACCTAAAACAAACTTGTTTGATCATTCTTTGTTGATTATACGATCCTTATAGCACATACAAAGTGGTATCAGAGCCATTCTGGATCAAACAACCACAAAATGATAGTTTCTCAGTTGATTTGGACCCAATTTTGGTCAAAAAGTTTCTGTTTTCATTGAACAAACTGATTTGATGAGTTTTTGATTGATTACAACTTGTTTTCATGGTTAAAATGGATAATTTTCTTTGATAAACTTGTTCCAAATCAATTCCGATTCAAAACCTGATTAAGATCATCAAAATCTATCAACATTTGATAAACATGATCAAAATTAACTGATTTTCAAAGAATAACCGTTTTTGAAACACCAGGGGTCGAACCTAGAGAGATCGGACGAAAGTGTGATTTTATTTGGTCGAAAGAGAGAATTTCTAGTCGAAGGTGTTGTATTTGTGGTCGAACATAGACTTTCATTGCTTATTTGTGTTCATTCGCCCGTCTGAGTTACATTTGACTGATCGAACGGTCGAAGGAGAGAGTAAACGGTCGAAAGAGAGAAGCAAACGGTCGAAAGAGTTTGTGTGATATCAGTCCACATTCGTACCCTTCAAAACGGTCGAAGGAGAAGGATTTTTCTCATTCGCCCGTCCGTTAGTGCGAAAGAGTAGTCTGTTTTAAAACTTTTCTAATCTTTTCGTGTTTGAACATTTACAGGTTAAGATATGGAACTTCCCAACAACGCCAAGACCTAATCAAGCACCACAGCAGCAGACAACAAGAGATCCATGGTCAGTTGCAGCCCAGAAGACTAGTCCACCATCCCAGCCAATCAATTACATGGCTATGACTAGTTCTGCTCCTCAGCAAGTTGTGCAACCGTTACAGCAACCAATTGACAATTATTGGGGAGTAGCAGCAGCTGCCGTTCACTCACAGACGACCAATGCCATATCTACACTCATTCATGATCTATCATCAGGTAGTGGCAATCGTCCACCAAAGCTCATGGATATGATGGATTACAACACATGGAAGACAAAGTTCAAGATACATGTGGAGGGACAAGGTTTAGAGGGAGCCGAGGCATGGCAGATGATAGTGAAGGGTTATGTTGCTCCTATTCTGGAGAACACTGGAGAACCAATACCGTTGGAGAATTTGGCTGATGATGAGAAAAAGAAGTTTGCGATCGAGAAAAAGGCGTTTTCTCAGTTATCTCAGGCGATCAACACTGATTTGCTGCATCAGTTCGGATCGTGTACAACTTCAAAACAACTGTGGGATATGCTGAGAAACAGGCATGATGGTAGTGAAAAGACTAGGAAGCTGAGAATGGAAGAGCTTCGAAAAGAGTTCGAGAACTTTAGTTACATGGGGAATGAGACTCTAAAAGAATTGGTTCCAAGGTATTGCCATTTGCTCACAGAGCTTTCGAGCTACGAGATTAGCATACCGATGTCAGAACTGGTGGATAAATTTGCTGATGCTTTACCACCATACTGGAACCAACACATTGAAGTGTTGAAGGAAAAAGATGCATACCAGTATTGGACTATCAACGAGTTCATACAAAAACTGGAGAACAAAGAAATGGAGGAGAAGAGGAAAGCCAAGAGAGCACAGATTCCACAGAACCCAGATCTGTATGTGAGTGGTACATCTACTTCTCTTTCTACTTCAAGCTCTACTTCAAGTGTTGCACCCCATATTGCTTGCGTATCCAATGTTGTTGAACCCACAAAAGCACCAATAAACTATCTTGCCCAAACTTCATCATACACACCACAATCTTATCAAACACCAAATTTCATTCCACCTTTTTCACCTTTACAACAAGCTGCCTGTTACACTGCCAGTCAACCTCAACAACAACAATATAATCCTCACATGAACCAAATGCAGATTGCTCAAACACAATCAAATCAAAGTCCGATTGTGTTAGAGACTTCTAATCTTAACAATGTTACTGTTGAGATTGCTCAACAGCATGTTGCATTAGTATCTGCTATGGTTGCATCATACAACGGTTTAGTTGCTAGTCAGATTGGAAACAACAATCTCACCAATGAGGACTACGCACAAATCGATAAAGAGGAGATGGAGCTTATGGACATACAGTGGGCATTTGCGAGCATCATGAGAAGAGCCACTGATTTTATCCAGAAAACTGGGAGAACTGACCTTTCGACTTCTCCAAACATCACTTACGGATTCAACAAAGCCAAGGTTACATGCTTCAATTGTGGTGAGAAGGGTCATTTCAAGAGAGAGTGTACACAGCCGGCTTAGCAAGGTAATCGAAACCCGTTCAACTCAACCTTCCAAAACAGACAAAACCAAAACCAGAATCAAGTATCATATAACAGTCCCAACATCTCTAGCTTTTAACCTCAAAACAACTACCAGAACCGTCAAAACACACAACAAAACACCAATACTAGACAACCCACATCTCAAAACCAACCACAACAGAATCCAAACCGAACCATTGTTCCAATAACTACACCTAACACTCAAACCCAAACTGAAAATCAAAACCAAGCACTTGTGATTCAAAAAGATGATGGTTTTGATTGGACGGGTATGCAATTGGGAGTGGAAGAGATTACTGCTGGAAATGTGGCTTGTGTGGCACAAAAGATGAGTTTGGATGAACATGTGGAGATTGAAGAAGAGGTTGTGATAGAGAAAGTGTCGGAGTTGAAAATAGAGGAGTTGAATGAGGATGTGCATGTTGAGTGTGAAGACAAGAAGTCTGGAATGATTCTTAATTCTGTCACAGATGTTGGAGAGCAATATGATTCAGCTTATTCGGATATGGAGAGTGATTCTGACTCGGAAGCTAGTGTGAACTCACTAGACGATGACATTGATCAGTTGCTAGCTGAAGCAGATTTCCTTATGACCCGCAAGTCGTGCATGGTGGATGATGCATGCACAAAGATTGACTACTCAAAATTCTTTGCAGGGAAGGAAGCTCACTTCGCGCTGATGGCAATGACATAACCACCTAAACTGGTAAGTTCTGAATCTCAATCTAAAGTTTGTGTTAAATGTTCTGATTTTAAAAAATTGACAGAAGAAAATAAGCTTCTCAAGGTACAACTTGAGAGTGCTCAAATAAACTGCCAAATTTATCAAAAAGAATCAAAAGATTTCAACAAAGTACTTGATGGTTAAAAAGATGTTTCTGAACTCAAAAAGACTTTGTCTATAAAACAACTTGCCATTAACAACTATATAAATGAAATGGAAAACACCAAGTTAGAAATGGCAACCATCAAGTGCTTCGCTGAAAAAGTGAATAAAAAATTAGAGAGTTATAAGCACATTGCGTATGTAGTTGACCACATCATCGAAGAACCTTCACAGTCAAGTAGTGCAAACTACAAAGCTGTCCCATCTCCGGTGTTGTTCGAAAATCATAATTTACATGCAATAGCACCGGAGAGTATAGTCAAATCTGACTCCACATCAGATAACGAGTCCAACACATCCAGTGTCGGAGACCTGTATTCTGATGTGAGACCTGTATTGGGAAACAATGAGGGTGTGGTCGCTGCAGATGATTCTGATGAAGAAGATGAACATTCTGAGACGGTTGTTGAAAATGAAAGTGATATCCCTGATGAAAATCATATAATCACTACTGAACCAGTCTCACCATCTCAAATTGTTCATCCCATGGCTAATGCTCATAGAAAGAATGTTGTTAAGAAAGCTGAACAGTCTGTTGGTAAAAATGTTGAAAAGAAAGAGGTCAAGAAAGTTGAGAAAAATGTGGTTAAATTGGTTGAAAAGAAAACTGAAACTAAAACTGAGAAACCAAATGAAATGAGCAATGAATCATGTGACAAACCTGTAAAAGTTTTCTATCGGATGCAAGGCTCCGATAAGATTATGTCTGATGATGAATATCCGATTAAATTTGTGAATTATTCCAAAATTGAAAAGATCTGGCAGGAAAGTACAATTTGGTTCCCAAAACATGAACGAACCAATGATATTCCTCCAGCCATTTTAGAGAAAATTTATTCGGATAATTCTAAAGACGCAATGGTCAATGTCACACAATTCGTTCTGCCAGTTGATAAATCAAATAGTTTCATTGAACCGACTTACTCAAAGGAACCAGCTCCTGAGAGTTTGAGAAAACAATGCATGGTTGATCAATATCCCATTGCAAGTTTTTCCAAGTCACATATCAAAGAGAACTATGAAGAATACCGTGCGTGTTTTAAGTGCGGGGAAAGGGGACATTTACTTGCCACCTGCCCGTATGTACGACACAAAAGGCACGAGGTGGAGATGAGGCATCGACATGATTATCCGGTTGAAAATTACAGTTATCCACAAAGACGGTTTTTCCCTCAGCCAGCACCTTATTATAACCAAAACAATTTTTACAACAAAAGGGAAAACCGTCCGATGACTTATGACAAACGCAACCGGATAGCCACTGAGAAACCCGTAAAGAAACCATTGATGAACACAACTGCTGAAAACAAAAAGGTCTCTACTAAACCTAATGTAAAACCAGCAGTTGGACCTGTCTCTGTTAAATCAGAGAAGGTAACCAAAAAGGTTGCATTCAAAGACGAAGTAAAGAAACCGGCTGAGAATTCAAAATCTCAGATCCGGATCTTGAAAAGGTCTCAACAATCTTGGTCATCAAAGGAGTCTGAGGGTGCTTCAACTTCACAGAATGTGAAAACTAAGAAAAAGAAAGTTGAGTGTGAGAAGAAAGGGGTTGAGAAAACCCAAGATGTTTGTGAATCTAAAGAATCTTTGAAACAACCAGTTCAAAGACCCAAGACCAAACAGGCTTGGGTCCCCCGAAAGATCTAATTGCTTTACTTGATATGTGCAGGGAGCTCCAGCTGGCCCTGTTAGCAGCCTATGGATTGTTGACAGTGGAGCTTCAGGCCACATGACAGGGGATCTTACGCTACTCTTTGATATCAAGAACATAAATGGAGGTTACGTAGCGTTTGCAGGAAATAAAGGAGGCTACATTACGATGGAGGGTAGTGTTAGCAATGGGGTAGTGACATTTGAGCGGATATCGTATGTGAAACAGATAGATTACAATCTGCTCAGTGTTAGCCAAATCTGTGATAAGCAATTCTCTGTTTATTTTGACGACAAATCTTGCTACATCCTGAAACCGGGTTTTGAACTTCCAAAAGAGTGGGTGATGCTAAAGGCACCGAGAGTAAACAACTTGTATATTCTCGATATGTCCAAAACAATGACCACCCATGGCCAAGTCACGTGTTTCCTCTCTAAGGCTACAGAAAAAGAATCTATAATGTGGCACAGGAGAATGGGACACATTCATTTGAGAAAGATGAACCAGTTAGTGAAGAATGAACTTGTCACGGGAGTTAATGTGAAACATTTCCATTTGAATGACAAGTGTGTTAGTTGTAAAAAGGGAAAGCAGCACAAACAGGCCCATAGACCAAAGAAAGTCAATTCCGTTGAACTACCGCTTGAGCGTTTGCACATGGATTTATTCGGTCCAGTCAAGCGTAAAAGTCATGCCGGGGAATTGTACTGTCTTGTGGTGACTGACGATTATTCAAGATTCTCATGGGTTATGTGCTTACACCAGAAAAGCGACACGTTTGTCAACCTGAAAGTTCTGTTTACACGTCTGGAGAATATCTATGGTTTAAAGATCAAACGAATCCGGAGTGATAATGGGACGGAGTTCAAAAACGCTCAGATGGAGGATCTTTGTGAAAACAAGGGAATTCATCATGAATACAACGCTCCGTATACACCCCAGCAGAACGGTGTCGCAGAAAGAAAGAACAAGACTCTAATCGAAACGGCGAGAACAATGCTTGCGGACTCAAATCTTCTAGTCATGTTCTGGAACGAAGCAATTTATGCAGCATGTTACACTCTAAATTGTGTTTTAACAGTGAAGAAGTTTGGCAAAACTTCTTATGAGCTGTTGAACCGACGAAAGCTGAATCTGGAGTATCTAGAACCATTTGGTGCCCCGTGTACAATGCTTAATCCTTCGGAGAAGTTCGCACCAAAGGCTGAAGAAGGTTATTTTGTTGGATATGCAACCCCACTTAAAAGGGTATTCAACAAAAGAACTAGAAAAGTCGAGGAGTGAGCTAATGTCGAAGTACAAAGATACACTCAAAATGTACAAGGTGGAGGTCCAGATTGGATGTTTGATTACAAAGACTTCTTTGAATCATTCAATCTAGATAGCATGGTTGAAGAAGCTGTACTCCGCTTATATTACGAGGTCGAAAACGCCGTGACTTCACCGTTAGTGTGTCCGATCACTGTAAATCCTCAAGCAGCTTCTAATGATTCCACTGCTCCTGTGATGGAAGAAGAAGTGTTCCAAGAAGCTTCAACAACGCTTAATTCATCAGATTCAGAAGATGAAGACGATGATGCTACAAGTGAAGCTATTCTGGACAATGCTATAGTGACACCACCAGTGAACCCAACTACAACTGATGCTTCAACATCAAATGTGGGTAATGATCTGGTTTCTACAGAGAATTTGACGACTCAAACGGGAGTGCAAGTACCTGATTATCCGGAATCTCGGATACATCGGTTACACCCGCTTGAACAGGTTATTGGTGATCCTGGTAGCAGCGTTATGACAAGAGGGCAATTGAGAAATGCTCAAGCACCAGAGAATATTGGCAACCTTGCTTTATATGCCAAAATACAAAAATCTGGTTTTCAAAATGACTGGTCTTTTGCTTGTTATGTTTCGCAGGTCGAGCCACGGACGTACAAGGAAGCTCTTTTGGATGATGCCTGGGTGGAAGCAATGCAAGAAGAGTTGTTACAATTCCAGAAACTCGGAGTATGGACGCTGACAGATTTGCCCCCGGGAAGAAAGAAGATCGGAACCAAATGGGTGTTTAAGTGTAAAAAGGATGATAGAGGAGTTATAGTGAGAAACAAAGCTCGTTTGGTTGTTCAAGGTTTTCATCAAGTAGAAGGAATCGACTACAATGAAATCTATGCACCTGTTGCACGCTTGGAAGCTATACGAATGTTCTTAGCGTTTGCATCCTGGAAGAAATTTAAGGTGTATCAGATGGATGTAAAGAGCGCATTTCTTTACGGTGTGGTCAAAGAGGAAGTTTACGTAGGTCAACCACCAGGCTTTGAGGACCCTATTCACCGGGATAAGGTTTATGTTTTAAACAAAGCTCTCTACGGGTTGCACCAAGCTCCGAGACAATGGTATGAGGAGCTGAGCACGTATCTTCTCTCGAAAGGATTCAAACGCGGATTGGTAGATTGCACACTGTTCACGAAAAGAGTAGGAGATGACTTGCTTCTTGTGCAAATTTATGTTGATTATATTATTTTCGGGTCTACTAACGAACTTCTATGCAGGGAATTTGAAAAAGTTATGCAGGAAAAGTTCGAAATGAGTGCAATGGGAGAAATGCAGTTTTTCCTAGGCTTGCAGGCGGAGCAAAGACCAACGGGGATCTTTATTCACCAGACGAAATACGTTTCTGAAGTCTTGAGCCGATTCCAGATGGATGATTCGAAGCCGATGGATACCCCGATACAACCTAATCACGGGATTGGAGTTGACGCTAAGGGGGAGCTGACTGATCCATTTACATACAGAGCAATCGTCAGATCTCTGATGTATCTCACCACGTCAAGACCGGATATAATGTTTGCGACATGTCTTTGTGCACGATATCAGTCGAAGCCGAAACAGAGTCATGTTGCAGCTGTCAAGCGTATCCTTAGATATCTGAAGGGTTGTCCATCGAAAGGACTTTGGTACCCTCATGATGATAATTTTGACCTAATCGCTTTTAGTGATGCAGATTGGGGCGGCTGTGACAAAGACAGCAAATCCACAACGGCTGGATGTCAGTTTATGGGGAGCAGACTCGTGACCTGGCAATGCAAGAAACAAACCGCAGTTGCACTATCCACATGTGAAGCAGAATACGTTTCAGCATCGAGCTGCTGCTCACAGGTTCTTTGGATCCAACAACAGATGGTGGATTACGGTTTGCAATTTCTTAAAACCCCTATTTACTGTGATAATGAAGCCGCAATCGCATTAACAAAAGACTTAGTAAATCACTCAAAAGCTAAACATATCCGGATTAAATATCATTTTATCCGTGATTGTTATGCTAAAGAGTTGATCGATATGGTCAAAATCCACACTGATTACCAACGCGCAGATCTTTTTACCAAAGCTTTTGACAAATCCAAATTTGATTATCTTTTAAAAGCTAATGGTATTAAAGAAAAACAAGACTGATCACCACCTCAGTCTATCTTTTTTTAGTTTAAATTTTTACTGCTTTTCAGAAAAATTTCGAAAATCCAAAAACATTGAAAAATTTCAAAATCCATAAAAAATTAGAAAATTTCTTTGCTGACTGCTATATCTTCTTCCCTTAGTTTAATGCCGTCAGATTTCTGTGAACAAACGATATCTGGGCAGTCACATATTTGAAATGCTCCAGATTATCCTTGGGAACAGTAAATTCAAAAATTTATAAAAATCCGAAAAATCAAAAATGATTTCCTAGAGTATAAAGGGAAATGATAGTACATCAGTGGGGATCTGACACATTCTAAGTAATGTACTGCTATATAGGGCGTGTGTCTGAGTCTGTGCGACGTGCTGATAGGCTTCGTAGACCTATTACTGTGTGCCTGATACATACATATCAAACGAACTGATGTGTGGATGAACTCCTCATAGGCATATGGTCTTAGTACCGTAATTTCGTTTGATAGGGTATTTGTACAAAACTTGGAGGTTTAGGGTCGTTATGTTATTAGTTGTGTGAGCGTTGGATTTTAGCTAAAACAGGATTATACGATCATACAAGTCACAAAACCAGGTGCGGAAACCCTAGTTCTGAACAAATTGATAAAACACAAATCACGACACAATCAAGATCATTTTCAATATCATTTCATAGATTAACTTCATTCAAATAATCGTTTACAATGAGTTTATGTTAATCTAGAACACACACACTATCTCTCAAAAACACCTCTGAACCTGATCTGAACCTGGACACAAATGACAACTCCCTTACATTATCAAAAACACAAAAACTATATATAGGCACTGCACATTCGCCCGTTTCTTCTGGTCGAATGTGAGTGTTTTCCACATTCGCCCACATCAGGTGGTCGAATGTGTCTTCTGTTCAGGTCCATTCTTCCTTCGCCCATAATCAGTCTTCCTTCGTCCATTCTTTTCTACATTCGCCCATATTCTATTCACCTTCGGCCATCACTAACACATGTTAATATAGTATATCCAATCCTTAGTCGCAAAACGCATCAACAAACTCCCCCTCGACTATTGATTGGATAGTTTTCTCTGTTGGTCCATCGTCTTGTTCATCAACTTGATTCTGAGCTGTTTCTTCTGCTCAGAAGTCATTGGCGGCTCAAATGTTTTCTTCACAGGCTTAGACACATTGGCTATCTTCACAGTCTTGCCAAGTTTACCCTCCAAGTTGCTTCCTGCATTTATATCATACGCAAAACAAACTCCAACAACTTGCGTATACTTTCTAGCTTGAGCAAAGTCATTGGGTTCATAGTAGATCGGATTGTAGAACAACATGATGATGTCTTCGAATGTGCAATTAATCAGCCACATAGGATCAAATACATGAACATGCTTGTATTTATCCTTTCCATCTCTCAACACGATCACCGCTTCTGCCTTTCTCCAATCGTAATACCAAAAGATGAAATCAGCACTAAAATGCTGTGGCATCGGCATCAACGGTATCTTCCTCATCACATTAGGTGCTTTGTAGATCAAAGTAACACGCTTCATATTGGTTTGTGGATCAATATCCCTATGCTCTTTTCTTCTGGGATATTGAGGCTTGAATCTGTTCCATCTCGTACGACTTTCCCAAACCAATTTGTCTGCGCACCAACCGACATGTGATCCATTTACCTCGGCACCTGACATTGGGAATCTGCATAAGTCTCTAACCGCCCAGTACGGTAGAGTAAGCAAGTCACAGAATCTGTTGAAGTACAGAATTCCGGTTTCCCATTTTGCAGCAATACACTTCAGCCTGCCTAAGTAAGTCCACCCGAGAGCTCTGCCTTTGAACTTGGCATTATGAAATCGATAAAAGTTACCTTGAGCTTCAGGCTTTGGTCGGTTCTCATCCATTTCCTTCAATTTCTTCATATAATTCTTCAACTCATCAGACTGGTTAGAAGAATCTTTCTTTTCAGTACCAAATATCTTCTCAACAAACTCTTCACTCCTTTTCTTTGCTTTCTGTTTCGCTGACTTATTTGGTATCTCAGTGAAGTCAGGAAATACTTCATTTTCATCATCTTGTCTGAAATACTGGGGAAACTCTTCATGAGTTATATCTTCTACTTCAACTTCATTGTTCTCTGGAGTATGCACATCATCTGAATGACTTCCCATATCCTTTTCAGGAATATCAGGAATCGATTCATCCATCATAAACTCCTCAAACGTTTTCCCTACCCTCTGTGCAAGACCATCTAAAATTTCTTTTGCCACAGATGCAGGTAATTCCCCTTCCTCAAGATCTGGATCTTCATATTCCAACTCATATCTTAAGTCATCAGTCTGGAATATTTCAGCGAAGCATCCTGTGAACTCAATGGTCCACTCTCTCTTTTCCAACATATTCTTATACAGCTGTTTAGCATCATCAGACAGAGATCTCACCTTTTCGTTCCAGAAAATACTTTCATTCGAATCAACGTTCCCTCCTTTCTTCTTGGAACTTGATTCTCCAGTATCTTTCTTCTTCGGTGTTCTCTTCTCATAGCTAAATCTAGAAGTATCATCTCCTCCATCATGATCACTTCCACTGCTAAACTCATCACCTTGCTTTTTCCCAGTACCTTCAGCACCATCATCATCATCATTATTGTCATCATCATCATCATTGTCATCATCGCTTTTCTCCGATTCATCATTATCCTCATCATCATCTTCTTCTTTCTCAGATTCAGAATACTCATAATCAACTTTCTGTTCATCTTCTTCTTCATCTTCTTCACCCTCTTTCAACTGGGGTGCCCTACTATAAAGCTCTTCAATCAAATTACCAAGGCGTTTGTTTTCCTTCTTTAGTTCTTTGTTATCAGCCTTGATCAATTTGATTTTGCTCTTGTTTCTTTCACATTTTCTTTCAAGCTTCTCATTCTTTGCTTCAATCATCTTAATCTTATCATTTATATCATCCTGATTAGATTTTGATGCAACCACTATCTGAAGCATTTTCTCCTCATTCTGCTTGAACTTAACAATCTCAGCTTGTTGAGCAACCAACATCTTCATCATGTCTTCCATCTTCTTATTAACTTGCTTCATGACATCATCATCCACAGTTACTTTCTTTGATTTTGATTTGGATGGCTCAACTTCAACAACTTTCTCCTTCTGAGGCTTTCTAAACATATCGAGCACTTTATCCATATCGATATTGAATTGATCGATTGGTAAAGTCTCTGCCTCTTTCGCTTTCTTCTGCTTCTTGGCAACTGGTGAAGATAGCTTAGATGGTGTACCAGCATCAGGTAATCTCTTTCCCTTCAACAACTGAGCTAACTCTTTCTCTCTCAGTTCTTTTACACTTGATTTCTTAGCCATAGTCTTTTGCTTCTTAGTCTTTCTGGGCAAATTCACCACTACAGTATCTCCAACACTCAGTTCAGCTAGGTCAACACCTAGACCCTCATCTTCTACTGATTTCTTTCTTCTCTCAGCTTCTTCTATCGACTGGTTCAAGGATTCAGACTCACCAACCATAGTGGCCTTACGTTTGGTGGTCCTCACATTTTCATCATCAGAATCCCACTGTTCATCAACTTCAGTCTCTTCTGAATCTACCGACTCTTCATCCACCAAACCCGATCCTTTCTTCGCCGTCGATTTCTTTCTAGCCACTTGTTGCTTAGTGCTTCCCTGATCCACAGCCTTTCCCTTACCCTTCCCTTTGGCTCCAGGATTGACTACTTGTCGTTTCCGCTTAGTGCTTGAATCAACATACACTAAGGGATCATCATTGTCTGAGTCACTATCATCATGTCTTGCTTTGTTCTTGCCAGGATCAGTATAATCCGGACGAGCCAAAGCACCAAATAATCTCCTGTTAGGTGGCTTCTCACTATCAGGCACACCTTTGTAACCCTTCATCCTCATCAAAGTTCTAATGTTCATATGATCTTGACCTAGGATCATAGTCGGATCCTTTTTCAGCATAGGATACTTGTAGTCAAAGATCATCATCAGAAATCTCGGATACAACATAAACTTCTTATTCTTCATTCCCTTCAGCATCTCCAGCATATGATCAAGAATCATCCCAGAAACATTAAATGGTTTGTTGAGTGTCAACGCAACCATTAATGAACTCAAACTCCTTCTCATCACGTCATAACCACCACTCACACATCCAAAAACATGAATAAGAACATGTGCAAAATACTTGTACTGCACTCCCAGTTTCCCCTTATACATAGATCCGTCAGTGATTGGACCTTTGTATTTCATTCGTAAGAAACACGCCTTCTGTTCTGTCCATGATAACTCCCTGGGATCTTCACTATCTTCGAACTTAATCTGTAAAGCTTCCCGAATATCAGCTTCAGTCAAGAACATATCCATCTCCTGAATCTTGCTCTTGATGATCGTCTGATTCTCCCAGTAGTCATACTTCGCATTCTGATAAAAATCTTCAATGATATCTTTGTATATGATGGTTGGTGTGGCTAAAGCATGAACAATCCTGCTCCTCTTCAGAAACTCTATAATCCCGGTAAATTCTGTATTCTTCTCAACATCTCCGAGGTAAGCGCAACAGTTGTGCGATCTTTCAAACGGCCAACTGCTTGGAACAGATGTTTCAGCTTCTGGTGCTGGATCTGGAACTGTAATTTCTGCTGGAGTTTCAACATTGACTGCTGGTGTTTCAACATTCTCGGGTTGATCAGCCATCTGCACATGAAAATCAATAAAACACGTCAAAATTCAAAAACGACAAAATGATAAAAATTCTGGTCAAAATGAATCTGCACATTCGCCCGTTCTGAAATGGTCGAATGTGAGTTTATTTGGTCGAAGGTAGAAACATATGGTCGAAAGTGAAAAAGTTCTAAGTAAAAATCACATTCGTCCACATTGTTCCACCTTCGTCCAACCTGATTTCACCTTCGCCCGGTTTTTGAACCGAAGGTGGAAAAGGTTTTCCCAAAATTTTAAAAATTTGCCAATTCAGTTTTGAACATCTCATTTTGATTTACATGTATCCTAATAAGGCCGATTAACACTCGTTTATTACCAATTTTGACAATTAATCAGTTTTCATTGGTTTTAAAGTGGAATTAGGGTTCAACTGTGTTCAATCAATCAAAACTAACATCTAAATGTGTTATTATCCTAATTCCTTCTACATTCTCCCCCTAAAACCTATGAAAAATGATCGGCAATCAAAAACAAACATCAATAATCATCATAAATCCCTAGAATTGAAACCCTAGGTCCTGTTCATAAAAACGATCAAATTTGTTCTGAAATGACGTCCATTACCTGCAAGTTTAGGCTTAAAATGATCAGTAATAGTCAGGGAACAAATCAATGAATCCTAAGAAACACGAGCAACAAGGTCTTGGTATGAAGAAAGTTTGAAAAATTTTTTGAATGAGGGAACCGAACCTGAATGACGTATATATAGAGATCCACGTTCGCCCGTTTGTTGTGGACGAATGTGGGTTAAGTCCACATTCGCCCCAAGTGAATAGCACGAATGTGAAGAAAATTCCACCTTCGCCCCTAATTAAAGACCCGAAGGTGAAATTGGTACCCGGAAGTGGAATTTACACCCGGAAGTGAAAATGTCCACATTCGCCCAAAATCAAAACGGTCGAAGGTGATGATTTTTCCACATTCGACCCATTTAAGGGGCGAATGTGAAATGGAAAAATCTGAAAATTTCGCCAAATCACGAATTTGAATCCCGTTCAACATTTTTCAATCCGTTAAACTTCCAAAACTCAAATTTTCACTTTTTGAATGATACAAAGCCCAGATGGTGTTATCAAATCTCAGAAATTGACCATCAAGCATCCCCGGTTATCAAAAATAAAGCTGAAATGCAAATCTTTTGGATTTTCTGAAATTTTTATCAAAACACACCTAAAATCTTTTTGGATATTGTATCTTTTTGACATTAAAAGTAAAATGCGACAAAATAAAATGCATCAAAGTAAATGAAAGCAGTAAACATTTTGTGATTTCCGGTAAGAGGATCATATCAGTTTTCTGAGAAATCTGAACACAGCGTTGATCTTTTTCAATATTATCATTAGAAACAATATGTGATACGGCAATTGCTGATATTGTTGTCCACATAAGCTCACATGCAGACAATTACGCAATGCTTTAAAATGATACGAATTAGATGTATTAGACTAACACATTGTGGTTCCCACACACACGACATACTCCCGTATCAAGAAGTAATTTGCACAAAGACTCATTGTAAAGCGTGATTATGCTTTCGTCGTCTGTAATTGTACAAGATATAATGCATAGAGGTATACAGGTCAGCAAATTAATGCAGCAAAGTAACATATGCACCATACCAGGTTGAGGACTGATATTAATCATGATTTGCATCAATGATCAATACGATATTATAGATAATCTTTGATCATCATATAACATGGAAAGTTCCTCAATTCGGTAACTTTAGGATTTGGCATAACGCTCTTTTATAAAGATATCCTGTCTGATCTAGGTCCGTAATGACTTACAGCAGAAGATCAGATAGGCTATCCCCAGACAACTAATAACATAACGACCCTAAACCTCCGAGTTTTGTACAAACACCCTATCAAACGAAATTACGGTACTAAGACCATATGCCCATGAGGTGTTCATCCACAAACGCGTAGTTTGTTATGTTTGTATCACTAATGCACGCAATATATAGTCTACGAAGCCTATCAGCATATCGCACGTAATCAACATACGTCACATAAAACTATACAATTTTTTAGCCTGTGTCAGATCCCCACTGATGTACTATCATTTCCTCTTTTTATCCAGGAAATCATTTTGGGTTTTTCTAATTTTTAGGTATTTTGAAAAAATTTTTTTTAATGTTTTTGGTTTTTCTGATAAAATGACTCCCCCTAAAATAAAGAACATATTTTTGGGTTTTTTTTTTAAATTTTCTTGAAAAACAAAACAAAAATTTGAAAGAAACAATCCACTTGAAAGCATCAACTTCTTTGAGGATTAAACAACCCCCTCGAAAGCATCAACTTCTTTGAGGATTATGATAGTAAAGAGAAATTCCCAATTAGCAAAGAGAAATTCCCAATTAGCAAAAATTTAGAACTAAAACTAAAAACTAAAAATGATAAACCGAGGAGCCGATTAGTCCTGTTTTTCCTTTATATTGTTTACTTTCAAAAGATATTCAAAGCGGGATCTGTCAAAAGCTTTTGTAAACAAATCTGCACGTTGGTAGTCAGTATGGATTTTGACCATGTCAATCAATTCCTTAGCGTAGCAATCACGGATAAAATGATATTTAATCCGGATATGTTTCGCTTTAGAATGATTTTCAGTATTTTTAGTTAATGCAATTGCGGCTTCGTTGTCACAGTGTATAGGGGTTTTAAGAAACTGCAAACCGTAATCGACCATCTGTTGTTGGATCCAGAGCACTTGCGAACAGCAACTCGAGGCTGAAATGTACTCGGCTTCACATGTAGACAGTGCGACGGAAGTCTGTTTCTTGCATTGCCAGGTAATTAACCTGCTCCCTAAAAACTGGCAACTGGCTGTGGTTGATTTGCTGTCTTTGTCACAACCGCCCCAATCTGCATCACTAAAAGCAATAAAATCAAAATCATCATCATTAGGGTACCAAAGTCCTTTTGATGGACAACCCTTCAGATATCGAAGGATACGCTTGACCGCCGTCAGATGACTTTGTTTCGGCTTCGATTGATAGCGAGCACAGAGACACGTTGCATACATAATATCTGGTCGAGACACTGTCAAATACATCAGAGATCCGATGATTGCTCTGTATGTAAATGGATCTGTCAGCTCCCCCTTAGCGTCCACTCCAATCCCGTGATTGGGTTGAATCGGGGTATCCATCGGCTTAGAGTCCTCCATCTGGAATCGGCTCAAGATGTCGGCTACGTATTTCGTCTGGTGAATGAAGATCCCGTCGGGTCTTTGATCCACCTGTAAGCCGAGGAAAAACTGCATTTCCCCCATAGCGCTCATTTCGAACTTCTCCTGCATAACAGTTTCAAATTCCCTGCACAAAAGTTCGTTAGTTGAACCAAATATAATGTCATCAACGTAAATCTGTACTAGAAGCAAGTCATCTCCCGTCTTCTTCGTAAAGAGGGTGCAATCGACGAGGCCGCGCTTGAATCCTTTGGAGATGAGGTATGTACTTAGCTCCTCGTACCACTGTCTTGGAGCCTGGTGCAAACCATATAAAGCTTTGTTCAGCACATAGACCTTGTCCCGGTGGATTGGGTCCTCAAAGCCTGGTGGCTGCCCGACATAAACCTCCTCCTTGACTTTACCGTACAAAAATGCGCTTTTGACGTCCATTTGATAGACTTTGAATTTCTTGTACGAAGCAAACGCAAGGAACATCCGAATAGCTTCAATTCGTGCTACTGGTGCATAGATTTCGTTGTAATCAATTCCTTCGATTTGATGGAAACCCTGCACAACCAATCTGGCTTTGTTGCGAACAATAACTCCACGATCATCCTTTTTGCACTTAAACACCCACTTAGTGCCTATTTTCTTTCTTCCCGGCGGCAAATCTGTGAGCGTCCAGACTCCCAATTTCTGGAATTGCAATAACTCCTCCTGCATTGCCTCAACCCAGGCATCTTCATTCAAAGCGTCTTTGTATGTCCTTGGCTCTACCTGCGACACATAACATGCAAACAACCAATCATTTTGGCTTCCAGATTTCTGAATTTTGGCATACAATGCTAAAGCACCAAAACTCTCTGGTGAATTAACGCTTTTAAGCTGCCCTCTGGTCATCACTCCACTTCCAGGATCACCGATAACTTGCTCCAGCGGGTGGATACGATGAATCCGAGATTCCGGATTAACTGGTACAATCACTCCCGTCTGAGCAGTCAAGTTCTCTACAGCATCCTGATCATGACCCGTGTTAGATGATGAAGCAACATCTAGAGTTGGAGTTGGGTTCACAGTTTGCTCTTCTAAGTCTTCTGCATGTTCAAGAACTGCTTCTTCAAATTGTTCATCTTCAGATTCTGAAGTGTCTAATGAAGTTGAAGCTTCTTGAAACATCTCTTCTTCTTGTGTAGGAGCACTGGTATCATTAGAAGCTGGTGGGGGGTTTACGGTGATTGGACGCATCAACGGTGAAGTTGCCGCGTTTTCACACTCGTAAAGTAATCTGATAACAGCTTCTTCAACCAAGCTATCTAGGTTGAATGATTCAAAGAAATCTTTGTAATCAAACATCCAATCAGGGCCCGTGCCTTGCAAATTTTGTGTGTATCGTTGAACTTCCACGTTAGCCCAATCCTCCACTTGACGAGTTCGCTTGTTGAATACCCGTTTGAGCGGGGTTGCATATCCAACAAAATATCCCTCCTCAGCTTTAGGACTAAACTTCTCGCTTGGATTCAACATCGTGCATGGCGCCCCAAATGGTTCTAGATACTCTAAATTGGGCTTTCGTCGGTGTAACAGTTCATAAAATGTTTTTCCAAACTTCTTCACTGTTAAAACCCGATTTAATGTATAATTTTCTGCATAAATCGCCTCATTCCAGAACATTACTGGAAGATTTGAGTCAGCGAGCATTGTTCTAGCAGCCTCAATCAGAGTCCTATTCTTTCTTTCAGCAACACCGTTCTGTTGCGGGGTATACGGAGCCGAATATTCATGATGAATCCCTTTTCTTTCACAAAGTTCATCCATCTTTGCATTTTTGAACTCCGTCCCGTTGTCACTCCTGATCCTTTTTATCTTCAAATTGTAGATATTCTCCAGTCGAGTGAACAGAACTTGTAAGTTGGTAAAGGTGTCACTTTTGTTCTTCAAACACATCACCCATGAGAATCGCGAATAGTCATCAGTGACGACTAAACAATAAAGCTCTCCAAGATGACTTTTGCGTTTTACCGGTCCAAAAAGGTCCATGTGCAATCGCTCAAGCGGCATCTCAACAGAGTTAACTTTCTTCACTTTATGGGACTGTTTGTGTTGTTTTCCTTTCATGCAGCTTACACACTTGTCGTTCAGATGGAAATGTTTCACGTTTACTCCATCGACAAGTCCATTTCTCACTAACTGATTCATTTTCCTCAGATGAATGTGCCCCATTCTGCGGTGCCACATTATCGATTCTTTTTCGGTCGCCTTGGATAGAAAGCATGTTATCTGCCCCTGGGATGTCATCGCCTTGGACATATCAAGAATATAAAGATTGTTGACTCGAGGTGCCATCAACATAACCCACTCCTTTGGAATTTTGAAGCCCGGTTTGAGAATATAGCAGGATTTGTCATCAAAATGCACAGAAAATTGTTTATCGCATATTTGACTGACGCTCAACAGATTATAGTCTATCTGCTTGACATAAGAAATCCGCTCGAAAGTCACAATCCCATTACTCACGCTTCCTTCCATCGTAATATATCCTCCTTTATTACCCGCGAACGCGACATATCCACCATTAATATTCTTCACATCAAACAACAATGCCAAATCCCCCGTCATGTGGCCTGAAGCTCCACTATCAACAATCCAGAGACTGCTAATAGGGCCAGCTGAAGCTCCCTGCACACAAAAAGTAAACATTTAGTTCTTTCGGGGGACCCAAGCCTGAGTCTTGGGCCTTTGAACATTGGATTTCAAAGAAACATCCTCAACAACTTTTTCAACAATTTTCTGTTTTGAATCAATCGTTTTCTGATTTTTCAAAACAGTTTCATTTTTCTCACTTGCCTTTGAAGTAGAAGCTCCTGGAGTACCATTAGGTGTCCAAGATTGTTCAGACCTTTTGAGAATACGAATTTGAGATTTTGGTTTCTCAATAGGTTTCTGAACATTGTTACCAAAAGTAACTTTCTTGGCAACCTTATCTGAATTAACAGACTTAGGTCCAACATTTGACTTGACAATTGGTTTTTGTGGAACCTTTTGTCTATCAGCTGTTGTGTTCACCACAGGTTTTCTCCAAGATTGTTCCATTGCAATCCGATTCCTTTGATCATATTGAAATGGACGGTTGTTCCTCATTTGAAAATTGTTTTGATTATAAAAATGTTGTTGTTGAGGAACAGCCCGTCTATGTGGTGGAACATAATGATCAATCGGCTTTTTCATGGAATTCCTAACCTCAACTTCATGTCTTTTGTGCCTTACATATGGACACTGAGCAAGTAAATGCCCGCGTTCTCCACATTTAAAGCATTTTCTATATTCCTCAAACACATAATGAGCATTTGGTGAAGCAAATGATCTAACAGGAAATTGATCATTATATTGTTGATTTCTCAAACTCTCAGGAAGTGGTCCTTTCGAGTAAGAGGGCTCATGAAAACCATTTGCTTTATCATTTGGTCGAATGAACTCAGTGACATGGATTTTTGGTTCTTGAGGAACTTCTGAAAACAGTTTCTTTAAGATTTCTGGTGGAATTTCATTGGTTCTTTCATGTTTTGGAAACCATATTGTGCTTTCTTGCCATATTTTATCAAGTTTAGAATAGTTAACATTTTTAATCGGAAATTCCTCATCAGAAATGATCTTATCGGATCCTTCCATCCGATAAAACACTTTAACCGGTTTGTCACTTGGTTCATTCAGCTCATTCTTTTCAACAACATTCTTAACACCATTATCTTTCTTAACATCAATCTTTTAAGACTTTTTATCACGATTAGCATTTGCCATCGGATGAACATGATCAGATGGTGACACTGGTTCAGTAGTAATGATGTGATTTTCTTTTGGAATCTCACATTCATTA
This sequence comes from Ambrosia trifida, assembly GCA_028751855.1. Classification (NCBI taxonomy): domain Eukaryota; kingdom Viridiplantae; phylum Streptophyta; class Magnoliopsida; order Asterales; family Asteraceae; genus Ambrosia; species Ambrosia trifida. The sequence goes on along the minus strand of CM054123.1, from coordinate 167,188,410 downwards.
ACAAATTGATCACTACCAGTATCATCATTTTCTGAGTCTGAATTATCACTCTCAGCATAAACACCCTCATTGTTCAAGCCCAAAATCGGTCTCACATCGGAATATGGATCACCAATACTCGAGGTATTAGATTCCATTTCTGATGATGAGTCTGATTTTACCGAACTCTCCGGTATAACTTGGTGATAGTTATGGTTTTCAAAAAGAACCGGAGATGGTACAGACTTGTAATTGGTGGTGTTATCATCAATGATATGATCTACCACATAAGCAACATTTTAATAACTTTCCAACTTTTTGTTAACCTTTTCAGCAAAGCATTTTATGGCTGCCATTTCCAACTTAGTGTTTTCAATTTCATTGATATAGTTGTTTATGGCCAATTGTTTCAATGACAAAGTATTTTTCAAGTCAGAAATGTCCTTTTTATAGCCATCCAATACTTTGTTAAAAGCATTTAACTCTTTGCGAGTAGATTGACAGTTCAAGATAGCACTATCTCGTGAAATTCGGAGTTGTTTATTCTCCTCAGTCAATCTATCACATGTTCCACAATATTTATCACTCATAACATCAGTGCTAGATTCAGAACTTACAGGTTTTGGCGGTTCAGTCATGGCCATCAACGCAAAATGAGCTTCCTTTCCAGTGAAAAACTTGGAGTAGTCAATCTTAGTGAAAGCATCATCAGCGATACACGACTTCCTCGTCATCAAAAAGTCAGCTTCTGCCAGCAACTGGTCAATATCATCATCTAAAGAATCAACACTTGCCTCTGTGTCTGATTCGCTCTCAGAATCTGAATAAACTGATCTACACTCTTCGGGAACATCAGAAACTGAATCAATCACCATTCCAGAACTCTTTTCCTCAGCCTTAACCTCAACAGGTTCACTCTCCACTTCCATCTCAGTCTCAGAATCATCGCTTTCACTCTCCTCAGTTTCTTTCTTCTCATCAACTGCCACCGACTCTTCTATATCAACCTGATAAGCAACACATGCCACATTCCCACCAGTAGTCACTTCCTCAACTCCTATTTGCATGCCCGACCAGTCAAACCTCTCATCCTGTTGAGTCACCAAAGCTTGGTTTTGACTCGCATTCTGTTGAGTCTCATTAGGTGTGGTGATAGGTACAACTGTTCGGTTTGTGTGATTAGGAGATTGGTTTTGAATCTGGTTTTGAGTGTTTGATTGTCTGTTTTGGTTGTTAAAGTTTCGGTTTTGGTAGTTGTTGTTATTTTGGTAAGAAACTTGGTTTTGTTGACGGTTCTGGTAATTTGCATTGAAAGGGTTTCGATTACCTTGTTTAGGTGGCTGGGTGCATTCCCTTTTGAAGTGTCCTTTTTCTCCACAATTAAAACACGTAACCTTCTCCTTGTTGAATCCATAGGTTGTGTTGGGAGAAGTTGCTAAATCAGTCCTTCCAGTTTTCTCGATGAACTCTGTTGCTCTTCTCATTATACTCGCAAAAGCCCATTGAATGTCAATGAGTTCCATCTCTTCTTTGTCTATCTGTGCGTAGTCTTCGTTGGTTAAGTTGTTGTTCCCAATCTGACTAGCAACCAACCCATTGTAGGATGAAACCATTGCTGAGACTAATGCAATGTGTTGCTGAGCAACCTCCACAGTCACATTTCCCAAGTTAGATGTATCCAAAACCATCGGTTGTTGTTTATGTTGAGTAACTTGGTTTACTGGTTGTTGTGTTTGGTTAGCGGTGTAAAAACTTGCTTGTTGCATTGGAGAGATTGGTGAAATGTAGGAATTATATTGTGGTGGTGTGTATGATGGTTGTGAGTAGGAATTGTATTGTGGTGGTGTGTAGTTGGTGGTTGGTTTTGATGAATCCATGACATTGGAAATACATGCAACATGTGGTGCAACGCTTCTAGAGCTCGAGTTTCCAGCTGGAACTGAAGTCCCTCCAAAATACAAACTGGGATTCTGAGGAATCTGTGACCTTCTAGCTTTCCTCCTGTCCTCCAACTCTTTGTTCTCCAGCTTTTCGATAAACTCTGAAATGGTCCAGAATTGATAAGCATCCTTCTCTCTGAGTACCTCCACATGCTGATCCCATTGTGGTGGTAAAGCATCTGCAAACTTATCCACCTGCTTAGTCATTGGAATCTGTACACCATAACTAGACAATTCAGACAACAAATGCATATATCTCGGAGTTAGTTCTTTCAAAGTTTCATTATTAATGAAAGAAAAATTCTCAAACTCTTTGACCAATTCCTCCATTCTCAGACTCCTAGTCTTCTCGTTACCATCATGTTTCCTCTTCAGCTTATCCCAAAGCTGCTTTGACGTAGTACATGTCCCAAACTGATGCAACAGGTCACTTGTGATTTCCTGTGTCAGTTGAGAGTACGCCTTCTTCTCCACCACATATTTCTTCTTTTCGTCCTCAGTTAGGCTTTCCAAAGGAATCATCTCACCAGTATTCTCCAGAATCGGTGCTGTGTATCCTTTAACAATCATGCTCCATGCCTCAGCTCCTTCAACTCCCATACCTTCCAAATGGATCTTGAACATGGTATGCCACTGATTATACTCTTGCATATCCATGAGCTTCGGTGGCCGAGTTCCACTACCTGTAGACAAATCCTTAATTAAAGTAGAAATAGCGTTAGTAGTTTGAGTATTTACCGCCGCTGCAGCTACTCCCCAGTAATCAGATTGTAGTGCCGGATGTGCTACACTTTGAGGCATCGTGCTCGTTGTTGTCATGTAGTTATGTGGTTGTGAAGACTGTGTGTTCGTCTTTTGCGCTGCTACTGTCCATGGGTCCATCGTCTGCTGTTGTGGTTGTGTTGTTGCTGATCCCTGAGTAGTTTGAAAACGCCACATGATCACAATCTGAAAATCTCAACACTTAGAAAAATTTTCAACAAAAAATCCTAGGTTCGCCCAAAATTGACTTGGTTCGTCCAAATTTTCACACTCTCGTCCAAACTTTCTCACTTTCGTCCCTTCTGTTTCTACGTTCGACCACACAGTAACACTCGAATGTAAATTTGATCAGAATGTAAACACAAAGTATCCTCCTTTCACTTTCGCCCAAAAATGAACCGGACGAATGTGGAATTTTATACCCGAATGTGAAAAATTCTAAACAAATTTTCAGGTTCGACCACTATCTCCTCAGGTTCGCCCACTTATTATCACTTTCGACCACAACACTCAGTTCAGGTTCCAGGTTCGCCCAAAACAATCAGATCTCAGTTTTGAAAAACGGTTATTGTTTGAAAAACGGTTATTCTGATCTCAGATTTTCAAAAGTTCATGGATTTGAATGATCTCAATCAGGTTATGTTTCGGAATTGATTTGGAACAACTTTAAGTCTTGGAAAACTTGAATTCGACCACAAATTCACCTTTTAATCGATCAAAAACTCTTATAAACAATGTTTATGTAAAAACAGATGATTTTATGTCAAAAACATGTTCAAATCAGCTCTGATCTTATCAAATTTGTTGTTGTATGATCCTCTAGGCTCTGATACCACTTTGTGAGCGTTGGATTTTAGCTAAAACAGGATTATACGATCATACAAGTCACAAAACCAGGTGCGGAAACCCTAGTTCTGAACAAATTGATAAAACACAAATCACGACACAATCAAGATCATTTTCAATATCATTTCATAGATTAACTTCATTCAAATAATCGTTTACAATGAGTTTATGTTAATCTAGAACACACACACTATCTCTCAAAAACACCTCTGAACCTGATCTGAACCTGGACACAAATGACAACTCCCTTACATTATCAAAAACACAAAAACTATATATAGGCACTGCACATTCGCCCGTTTCTTCTGGTCGAATGTGAGTGTTTTCCACATTCGCCCACATCAGGTGGTCGAATGTGTCTTCTGTTCAGGTCCATTCTTCCTTCGCCCATAATCAGTCTTCCTTCGTCCATTCTTTTCTACATTCGCCCATATTCTATTCACCTTCGGCCATCACTAACACATGTTAATATAGTATATCCAATCCTTAGTCGCAAAACGCATCAACAAATTGTCTGGGGATAGCCTCTCTGATCTTCTGCTGTAAGTCATTACGGACCTAGATCAGACAGGGTGTCTTTATAAAAGCGCTTTATGCCAAATCCTAAAGTTACCGAATTGAGGAACTTTCCATGTTATATGATGATCAAAGATTATCTATTACATCGTATTAATCACTGATGCAAATCATGATTAATATCAGTCCTCAACCTGGTACAGTGCATATGTTACTTTGCTGCATTAATTTGCTGACCTGTATACCACTGTGCATTATAATTTGTAAATTACAGACGACGAAAGCATAATCACGCTTTACAATGAGTCTTTGTGCATTTACTTCTTGATACGGGAGTATGTCGTGTGTGTGGGAACCACTGACAATGATGTTTATACTATAAATATCAGTATCAGTTTAAAGCACTGCACAAAAGTCTGCATGTGAGTTTATGTGGATCACAATATCAGCAGTTGCCAGATCACACATTGTCTTTATTGATAATAATTCAAAAGATCAACGGTATGATCAGATTTCTCAATAACTGATATGATCCCTTTACCGGAATTCACAAAAACATTTACTGTTTTTCATTTACATTTCTGCATTTTATTTTCTCGTCAAAAATTACAAAACTCAAAAAGATTTTAGGTGTGTTTTAGCATAAATTTTAGAAAATCCAAAAAGATTTTACATTTCCATCTTATTTTTGATAACTGATGGTGGTTGATGTCGATTTTCTAAACCTTGTTGCACCATTTGAGCTTTGTAACCTTTTAAATGTGAAAATTTGAGTGTTGGATGCTTAAAAGTTGGAAAATAATTGGAACAGGGACTCGATTTTGAGATTTGAAAAATTTATCAAAAATTCCAGTTTTCATTCGCCCATTCGGTTGGTCGAATGTGGGATTTTTCATGTTCCTTCGTATGTTTAAAACGGGCGAAGGAGAGTGTTCTTGAACATTTGTTTCATTCGAACCCTTTTGCCTCATTCGAACCTTTAACTAGGGTCGAAGGAGACAAAAGTTTCTCATTCGACCAGTCAGAACGATCGAAGGAATATGCCTATATATAAACCATGAGTCTCATTCGAACCTTTACATAATTTTTTCAAAATTTTCTCTCTAACCTCACCTTGTTGCCCTGTTGATTTGTGATATACCATTGTGTTCGTTTCTCTTCACTGATCATTTTCCACTAAATTTTACAGGTTAACATCTCAGATTCAAGGATTAATCGATGTTTAACTGTTCTGAGCCCTAGAATCTTAAACACTGCAAAAACATGTTATTTGTTACAATTGATGCATAGGATTCATTCTCTCAATGTTTTAGGGGGAGAAGAAACAACAATTAGTGGTGTTAATCCATCAGAATGATCAGTTGATCATGATGATTGGATAAACCCTAATTTTGAACAGAAAACATTGATAAAATGAATAATTGATACATTTGTTGGTTTAAAAATGTTAATCGGCATTGTTACATGCCAAACAAATCAAAATTACATGTTCAGAAACAACAAAAATCAGAATTGAAAATTTGAAATTGCAGACCGACTCCTTCGCACCTTTCGAATGGGCGAAGGAGATGTTTAACTGGTCGAATGAACAAAATGTGGGCGAATGAAACTTTTTATCAAAATTCTTACATTCGTACCATTAAATTTTCACATTCGCACCATGTTTTTCACATTCGCACCCCCGTTTGGGCGATTGAGAATGATAATTACCAAATTTTCAAGGTTTGAATTTTTTGTCGATTTTTAACATGTTTCTTTGTTTTGTTTTGCTGATTAAACCATGTCTGAGCAGGAAAAGACTACTGAGCAAGCCGGATCATCCTCACAACCTGCTAAGAAAGCTTCTAAAGAGCTTTTAACCTTCGAGAATGCGCATAATTGCTGTGCGTATCTTGGAGAAGTTAAAAAGCACACTGAGTTTATCAAGATCATTGAATTCTTGAAGAGGAGTAGGGTGATTGACGCGATTGCTACACCAACCATTATTTACAGAGATATGATGCAAGAATTCTGGACAGAGGCGAAGCTAGATTTCTGGAATTGCGAGTCATCCTTGATTAGCAAGATCCAAGGGCAGAGGATAATTGTATGTGAGCAGGATATCAAAGAAGCATTGAATCTACAAGATGAGAAGACGGATCCTAAGGAGCTTAGTTTCATGGATCAGCGAAAGTGCTTCGTAAGGATGAAGTACAATGGACCGATCACTGATGGTTCATTGCACAAGGGAAAACTGTGTCCTCAATTCAAATATTTGGCACATGTTTTGATACACGTCTTCGGATCAGCCGCTGGAGGATATGACTTGATGCACAAGAGTATTAGCTCTATGATGGTAGCCCTGGTATTGAACAAACCGTTCAATGTTTCAGGAATGCTAATTGAACACTTGTTGGAGCCTGTGAATGGCACGAGGAATCTGAAGTTTTTGCTATATCCTCGTTTTCTCCAGATGGTATTTGATAACAAGTACAAAGACTTGAAGAGGGATCCTAAGCATATTGTTGTTCAGGAACATATGTCGATCAATACACTTGCTAGGATGAAAGCTTACAAAGGATTGTCTGTCAATGAACGTCCACCAGTAAGGCGTTTATTTGGACATCTAGCAAGGATTGACTATACAGATCCAGGTAAAGGGCTTGTAAGACATGCGAACAGTGATTCAGATCCAGATGACCCATTACATCCTGTTGATCCAGAGGCGAAGCGCAAGAGACAGGTTGTTAATGTCGGTGCTAAGAGTGGAAAGGGTAAGGAGAAAGAGATCAGACTAGATGTTGTATCTGAACCTGCAAAGAAGAAGAGTACACCGAGACGAAACAAGACAATGGCAAAGAAGGGTTTGCATATTGTGGATGAGGCGTCGATTGATTCTGAGGAGACGCAAGAAGATGAACGTTGGGACTCAGAAACTGAAACGCTAAAGACTACCACACCCAAGGCCACTGTGACTGGTGAGTCTGTTAGTCAGTCTGTTGAAGATCAAGGAAATAAGAGTCCAATTCCTGTTGATGATGATGAAGTGATTCTGAATGTAGAAGAAGATTTTCCTGGTTTACCTGTACAGGCTGCAAAGTCAAAGAAGAAGCCTCAAGAGAAACCAAGTCAGAAGAGATTGAGAGAGATTGAATCGCTCATTGCTGGTAAGAAACTATCACCAGCTTCTAGTTCCAAGTCACCGGTTACTGCACCAGTATCAAAGAAACAAAAGACTGCAACTACTTCTAGCACACAACAGGGAGATGATATACCTGTTAATGAGTTCAATGAAGCGTTAGATAATGTGCTCAAGAAGATGAGGAAAGGCAAACTGCCTGAAGTTGCTGAAGTGCCTGTTAAGAAGAAGGTCACAGTTGATAGTCACGTAATGACTGCTGTGAATCAAAGGCTATCTGAAATGATGAGCATTATCAACAAACAGCAAACAGAGATTGAGAATTTGAAGTCGAATGATCGAAAGATGTTGGAAGTTGTAGTCACATCCCATGATAACAATGAAGAATTGAAGAAAACAATCAAGAAGTTAAAGAAAGAGAACAAGAAGTTGCTGAAGCATGAGCAAAGAAACACCAGACGTATAATAGTCTTGAAAGAGGAGAACAAACAGCTGAAGAAGAGTAACAAGCACATGGATGATTTGATAAAAGACTTGTATTCTCGAGCTCCTCTACTTCAAGCTGGTGAAGAAGATAAAGAACGAGAAGAATAGAAAGTTGATTATGAACTATCTGATGAAGAAGAGGATGAAGATCTTGAAGAAGATGCTGGTAACGATCCTCAAAAGAAAAAGAAGAAAGATGATGGAGAAGATGATGGTTCAGATGGTGGATCGAGTGATGGAAATAGCTCTGCTTTTGATAGTGATGATGACGATGATGATGATAACGCTGAGAAGTATACATATGAGAAGCGTGATTCGAGCAAAGGAGGAGAGTCAAGCTCTAAGACTCCAGGTGAAAATGTTGATGATGATATTTTCTGGAATGAAAATCTGCAGTCGTTATCTGAAGAAGACAAGCACATGTATCGCCAGATGCTTACAGATCGAGTCTGGACGATCGACATGACAAGCAGGTTTCCAGAAATATTCGAGTCTAGCAATAAGCTGTTTGAGTTGGAGTTTAGCTAGACAGGTTGGAAAGACTTTGGAAGAGTTACTTGCTGATAATTACATTCCAAAGATACCTGAAAAGGAAGCCGGTAATCATTCTGATGACCGTGACGTTCCTGCTTTTGAAGAAGTTGAGATGGAAGATATAACGAGTGAGGAATATCCACAATACTTTAAGAATGATCAAGATTCTGGATTTCCTGGATTTTCCGACGAAGTGCTAAACCAAGCCGAGAAACTGGCTAAGGAAAAGAGTAAAGTGTTTGAATATGAGATATTCAAAGGGCATGATAAACCACAGTTCGAGCAATCTGATAGTTTGAAAGAGTTTTTGAAGAAATTGAAAAAGAAGGAGAATAACCGTCCGAAAGCTGAGATACAAGGTAGCTTTTACAAACTTCACAGTGGAATTTTCAAAGGTCGTGCATTGGCCTGGAAGTTTGTTAAGCAACTGAGATGCATAGCAGTGAAGTGGGAGAAGGGGATCTTATATTTTGATAAGTTTCATCATTTGAAGACTCTTCCTTATTGGGCTATTCGTGATATTTGTCGTCACCGTTTAACGGGAGCGTCAAATAATCAGATTACATACTTTGCTGAGAAGATGACGAGAGAAAGCCGAACTAAGTGGGACTTATTTGAACCAAAATATCCAAAACGAATCGTTCATAAAAAGGATATTGATATGATTACTGGAATGCCCAAAGTGACGTTGAAATATAAGCCACCGCGAGTGTTGAAGAAGATTCCTTTGTTGCCTATTCCACAACACTTCGCCAAAGACTTCATTTGGTGGTATTATGATTGGAAGATAGCAGAGGCTGTGATCGTGCTGAAAGATGGTGAGAAGAACTTCAAGAAGATACACATTTTTTATCCCATGTGGTTGATAAACTGTTCACATGAGGATATAATAATGTTGTTTTATAATCCGATCTATTCTGAAGTAAAGGATGCTGAACAAGCAGGCAAATACCAACGTGTGGTATTTCTGTGCTTTGCGTATGATATAAACGCTGGTTGTGACTATGACAAGAAGCTCGGGAGGTTTGTAGAGAAACAGAAGGTGCCTGAAGTGAAAAAGACGAAGCCGAAGCAATATCATGAACCGTTGTTGACTAAGGAGCAGAAGATTCAGCGACATATCAAGTTGATGAACATCGAGATGGAAGAAGATCGTCGACGGCAATCCAAGCAATAGTCGAGGGGGAGTTTGTAGATGCATTTATGTGACTAGTGCTTCGGATTGTTCAATAAGCTTGTTTTTGTTAAATGTCGAAGGTGCGAAGGAGTTTTAATAGGTGCGAAGGAAGCATTTTGTTAGGTCGAAGGAGAATCAGTTGGTACGAAGGAGTGGTTTTGGACGAAGGTAGAATAGAGTTTTATGTATGGCTTGGTTCGACCGGTTGATATGGTCGAACCTGCACATTCGCACGAATAGTTTGGGCGAATGTGCAGTCTATAAATAGTCAAGCTGATTTTTTTTAATGTAACTTTGAGTCATATTATTCCCTCCACTTTCTGATTCTCTCTCTAGAATATTATTTAGCTTAATTCACGTTCATACCCTGTTGCTTTCAATCTGTAAATGTGTAATTGAGTTCGTAATTAATGAAAAAGCTTTGAAATGATGATTTACTTGTTTTGATCTGTTTGATTATCATTTTGTGATTGTTTTAGGGATTCCGCACTTAAAACAAACTTGTTTGATCATTCTTTGTTGATTATATGATCCTTATAGCACATACAAAAACAAAACACCGTTAGGACTCGCCACAGGATTGGGGGTAACCCTGTGACCACCCTCCGGCGTGAGAATAAGTATTGTTTTTTAATGAGGAAGAATGTAGTATATAGTGGTAGTAGAGATAGTGATGATGATCCTTTACCTTTCATTCTCCTTTTATAGTCGATGTCTCCTTGCGAGAAGAGATAATTCCTGCATGATTGCTTGCTCGTTGATCTTGCCTTCTGACCAGCATTGTATTAATTATGTTTGACTGCTTATATTGACCACTTTGACTCTTTAGAGTTGGTGGGTCTTTCTTTATTGGGCTTATGTCTTTGTGGTATGGGCCAGGTTTATCTGTGCCCTACCTCGTCATGTCCCCCCAGTCTAGTGATAAGAACGTGTGATTATTACTATACTTTTTTAGAAAAAGTATGGAAAAATAAAAAGTAGTCTTATTTGAAATCTAAATTGGGCTTCGTGCTTCATGGTTAAGGCACGTGATGTAATAATTACTATAACCCTCGCATCAGTCTTCCTATTTAAGAGGTATGAGTGCCTAGGGAATTGACATCTGGCGTTTGTTATATTTGAATTTTAAACTTCCCCATTATTTTCGTATAAGAACGGTTTTTTTGTGCAACTAAACTTATTTCCACCATTTAGCCCATCCTCTGAACAACAAATGGCTCCCAAAGCAAGTTCCTCACGAGTTGTCATGAGTGTATCAGACATACCCTGTAACTGGCCCTCTTTTCCCTCATTCATCAGTGATTATCAGATTCCCCTGGAATGGGGGCCGGTGCTTCCTGGTAAAGACGACCGGCTTTTCCTATCAAGGGAGGGAAGATTACATTATACGGAGAGTTCTTCACTTTTTCTCACTTCCGCCTGCCGGCTACCAATTTCCTCTTTGATCTTCTGTCCTATTACAAGGTAAACCCTTCCCAATTGCATCCCCTAGGTTTAATAAAAATCCGCCATTTCGAATTTTATGCCCTAGGTCTAGGTAGGGCTCCTCGCCTGGAGATTTTTCGTGTGTTATATGTTTTGAAATTTAAAGGAGAGTACTTTACTTTTGATCGGCGTCCCGGTTCATTGTCGTGTATAGACAATTTCCCCCAGAGCGTCTGTGACAAAGAATGGAGAAAGAAATTCTTTTTTGTTGACGAACGTGTTCTCCCGGTTCAGGCCCCAATTAGGTATCCGGAGGCCAAAACTAAATTAGCCGATGAGTGTCCTCTTCCTGCTGTTTATGAGAAAGATCCTTTATATCTTGCCCTTACTAATAACCCTACAGAATGTACTTGTATCCCAGAGAGGGCTTTGGTTGCTGTTGTTATGAGCCGGATGTAGGTAGATGATACGGTTTTTCCAGAGTATCGTCGTAAAGATCAGGCGTCATGGCAATATTTTGATGTTCTTGACTCAGAGATTTCTTCTCAATTGGTAGAACATGATCGTCCGTTAGGTGCTGATGAACTTGACGTTCTCAGCCAGACCGTTTCTAATTTCCTTATTCTGGCCCCTGTTGGTTCTGTCTCGCGGCAGGTTGATGATCCGTCTGTGTCTGTAGTAGAGTCTGTGCAGTTAGATATTGGGAAAGGTTTGGCAGATCCAATTGATGCAAACCCTATCAACGTTGCTCCACCGCAAGGTGATGTGAATGCGGAAAAGAAAAAAGATAAGTCAAAGAAGAGGAAGGCCTCTGCCATTCCTGATGTTGAAACCTTGTTGGCTAAGAGAAAGCAAATGTTAGAGTTGAAGGAAAAATCCCTTTATAAGTAATCTTTACCCTTGATCCTTTGCATTGTTGCTTTCCTCCCCTTTTTGTGATACCTTTTATGATTGTTGTCTACAGGTTAAAGGATATTTGTTAGTCTTCCTCAATCTGGACCTGAAGAGGTTGTTACAGCCTCAGTTGATGCCCCGCAGGTCATATCGGATGTTGTCGGGAGTAGCACCGGGGAAACTGTTGCTGTTACTTCTTCCCCTGTTTCTAGTACCATTGCTCAGTCTTCGGTACCTATGACTGATGTTCCTGTGTCGTCGCCAGGTCCTGTGTCTGTAGGTGTTGCAGTTACTTCATTACCACTGCCTAGCGTTTCGGTCCCTGTAAGTGCTAAACCGGTATTTTCTCCTGCGGGCCCCTCCGTTACTTCAAGTTTTATAGTGGAGCCAAGTTTCTCTCAACTCTTGCGAGATGTGCAGAAGAACCCCCTCCAATTTCCCGGTGGGGTTCGTACAGGGATTCCATTATCTCATGGTTCTGCTGGTTCCAGCGAGATGCCTGCCAATGTCTACTCACCCGGTATCAATTGGCGGCCGTCTTTAAAAGATGTCCGTTACACGCCGGGGTGGCAAATTGCTGAGTCAAGTCGTTTGATTCATCCACACGTCATTCGTCATTGGTCAGAACATGCCTTCCCCCCAGTAGAGACGTCTTATCTACAGGGATTAGATAATGCACAGCTTGCTGAAAACACATTGGGTTCCAATGTTTGTCACGCTGCCGCTTCTTATAAGGTTCTTCGTCGATGGCGAGTGGATCTTGTCAGCCTTTTGGAGATCCGTGATAAGCAGTCTTCTCTTATATCCCAAAATGAAAGGTTGGCCAAGCAGTTAGCCGACGCGGAGGTGGAGCTTGTGTCCCGGCAAGTGGCTATAGAGAAGTTAGAGGGTGATAAGGCCCGGATGGTTACGGGTCATATGGAGGAGAAGCTGAATTTGGCCCGGGATAATGATGCCCAGGGCGGTATTATTTCTCGTTTGGAAGGCCGGGTGAACGCTCTATCCAAAGAGCTGGCTGCATAGAAGAGTACTGTTGCCCGTAACCAAGCCGAGATTGAGAGATGTAGGCTGCTTTCTGCTGAGGTTGAGAATTTTGAGTCCCGGATCAGACGTGCAGAGGAGGAACGAGATTCTGTAATGGAAAGACTTAACGAGTGCCAAAAGCAATTATCTCTTGCAAATCAGCGTGCTGATCAAGCCGTTGACTCTTCTGAAGATGCCAAGGCCCTCGCCATCTCACTTCAGTCTCAGCTGGATAATTCTCGAGGTGACCGTGATTGGTTGATTACCCGAGGCATTCCTGCTTCATGGCGTTTTATCCGTACCAGCCAGGCATACCAGGATCGCATTAACACTTTTTATGAGGTAGCTATGGAAGCCGGGTATCTTGGTGGGCTAACATATGGGAATAATGTTGGCCTTGTTGGTCAAAAAGTGCCCCCACCCACAGAGCAGGAAAAAGACATCGGAACTCGAGTTGCTGATTCTATGCAGGCTTTGAGTAGTGACTCCTTGGAGGCCATCTCACAGTTAAGCAATCAAGTTGGTGATGATGGTGTCTCATCTCTACGGTCTTTGCCTGAGCCTTTTGTTAAAGGCTCGTCTGATGTTGAAAGTTCTTCCTCTAGTGGAGACTAAAAACTGTTTGTATTTCTGTCTTTGTTTATTTATATCTTTATGTTGCACGTGTGATTTCTTAAATGTGTGGTGTGGGTGTGTGCCACTTGTCGTTATTATATTCAAATGTGCTGACAATGATTTGACGACCATTAATGGCCTTTTGCATGTCATGATTGCATGACGTTACGAGTTGCCATTTTCACTATTTGCATAGATATTTGTGTCAGAGATATTAAAAGCGTATCTCTTGGTCCTATGTGAAGCATCAAGCAGCTTATCCTGAAACATGCACGAAAATAAATTTTGTCAACATATGATGTTGGTGAGTACTACCTAGCTTTGTACATATAGTATAAGTTTGAAAAGTAGTACAATTCATGTGTCTAGCATCACCAAGGCATTATGTAAACACGCAAGTAACCAAACAAGACAAAGATCAAATGTAAAGTTGATAAGTTGAAATTGATAATGAGCACCCTAACACGTGTCAAGTCTAAAAGAGCACCATAACATAAGTTATGTCTAAATGAGCACCGTAACATAAGTTACGTCTATATGTAAAGAGCACCATAACATAAGTTATGTCTAGATGTATGATTTTGTATGTAAGCTACGTTCATGTTAAAACATAAGCACAAAGATAAACAAGACACGTATATGACTTGTAAATGAATAAAAATGTATGTGTAAATGAATATGAAAGTTTTGTATACTTGTGCATGAATCACCCCAAAAATGTAAAAACGAAAAAGGGGATAAGTAATACTCACCTTAGCAAGGTGTTAAGTCTTGTGAAATTGAATAAGTGTAATCCAACGTTGCCAAGTATCACCCTATGTATAAGGTAACAAATAAGTCTAAGTCTATCGAGTCTACAAGTATATTCTAGGGTTTCGAATTGGGGATAAGTATTCGTTTGATAAATTAAACGTTTAATAAATAAGAGAAATTTGATAATTAAGTAAACAAAAGTCTTTTTGTAAATTTTAAATCAAATATGGTCACAATATAAAGTTTTAAGTGTGAAAATATTTTTTATAAAATTATTTTCTCATAAATAGAATATTAAATCTATTTATTTCAAATTGTCAAAATATAACTTTAATACTTAAAAATATTAAAATTAAAGTATTTTTAAATCAAAAATTGTATTTCTGTTCCAAATGAATAGAAATAATTTATATAAAATTTTGGTGTAAAAATATTGTAAAATGAAATTATTATGATTTATTTATGATTAAAACTAACAAAAATTAATTAATAATATTAAATAAACGGTTTTGTGGAATAAAAATTTATTTCTGAAATGTTTATTGATTTATAAGTGTAAAATAATTTTTGTGGAATTTTATAAAGTCGTTTAGATATTTTTATAGAATTTTAAAGTTATAATTGAATAAATTTGTAATATTTATAATATATATTAAATAAATTATTTTTGGAAATCTAAAAATTGTATGATAAACTTTGTCATGAAATCTACTTAAAATAATTTTTGTAGAATTATTAGGACACTTTTGGTATTTTAAAACTATTTTAAAAGATTAGTAGGTTAAATATATAATTAAAGAGTTTAAAAAAAATGTTTGTTGTTGAAGGGAATCGAACCCGAGTCTGGCCCGGTTCGCGTGTTTATAATCACAAGCCCAGACCAGTTGGTCTGGACCCTGAGAACGATTTATTTTCGTTTCAGTTAATTATATAGATTACTTTGTTAGATTCATGATTTGTTTTTAAAAAATAAAAAGGGAAACAGGGTTCGATCCCTTGTTCGTGGCCGGTTCCTAAGCTTTAACTAACTGTGTAATACCAACTGACCTGTGGGTTAGTTGGTGTCTTATTTAGAACAGAAAAAAATTTAAAACATTCACTGTTTGTGATTTTATCCCCAAATCGTGACAATAAGAACCCTAATTTTCCAATCCGTTTAATTACGGATCAAGGCAAAAGAATGATAAGGGGCTATTGTTTAACATCTAATTCCGACCTAAAGGAATGGATTAATTGGAACTTACCGAGTACGAATGGCGGGTAAACGCGGGTTGAACAAACGAACCCAAAATCCTTGATCTGAACGATTTTCTTGTTTTGGAAGTGAAATTTTATAAAGGGTTAATGTACATCGGCACTTCTAGGTGTTGTGTGTGAGTTTAATCGAGCTAACAACATGTATTTATACGGATTGGATTTGGGTTGTTTAGGAATGTTAATAATTGGTTTTAAATCGTTTAATTGACAGTCAAAACGCGTTAATTCGAGTTGGATTAGGCCGAGATGTTGCATCAATCACGCAGCAAATAAATTTTTGTTTCCAATTTCGTGTCTAATCGCGTCAATTAGAAGTCAAATGAGAAGTCAACTGGGTGTTTGACTTCTGATTGTTGACCAAGGATAATATTGTTTCAAGTATATGTATTAATTGTTCCAAATAATAACACCAAATTGAAAGTGGCTCAGTGGTTCTGTTGTGTGTGTTGTTATGCTGACCCGGCTGTGGACGCGGGTTCGAGTCCCGGTCCACGCAAACATTTTTTGGGCAATTAAAACATTAACATATTATTATTATAACTTCATATTATCATTACCTAAGTCCGAAAATAGTACGAAATATTTTTAGAACGTACTAGAAAGTTAAAATGCGACGTTTTATTGATTGAATACAAAACGTACAAGATAGAAATGCGGAATATTATAAAAATAAGAACGAGAGGTGACGGATGTCACAGCATCCCCTACTTTTAGAAACTTCGTCCCGAAGTTATTAAAAACATAAGGTTTTGGGTAGAAATTAAAATAACTGTGGTTTGGAAAATTTGAGTTAAGGCACAACGTGAATCAGAGTAAAATGTTTCGAATGATTTGGATAAAAGGTTTGATAGGTGTGAGTTAAGGATTGGATTAGGTTCGTCTTGAACAACAAGGAGAATAAGAATCTAGTAAAACACTAAACTTCAAGTTTTAGGAATTTTAAAATAAATGCATGAGTTGATCGACTATAGAAAGTCTAAATGAACTACCAAGTATCTAGAGTTTTGTTCCTGGTTCGACTTCCAGTCTCACTTTCAATGCATCATTAGTGTTTATATATAGGGTGTACCGCAGCTAACCCACCACACCTTTGATACCTTGAAAACGTACTGGACGCCTACCAAAAACCCCAATAGAATTTCACACTACCTTAACGTACCTGTAAATTCATGATTACGTTCCGGACCGGAATCATCAATTTACCTTACATTAGGGTTTTATGTCCTATGATCCTAATCTAACACACATTAAAGCAAATAAGTTCCACTAGAAGATGACACAACAAACACGTTGGGTTACAATGAGACGTTATCAATGAAATGAGGCTATGTAATAATGAGGTCAATTGCATTGGTTTGCAACGACTTGCAAGCATAAAATTTACGTATGGGCTACCACTCACCCTGTCACACCCTCAAATTTCCACTGCGGGGTTTATACCGCGAGGCGCATGACAAACCAGGATCCTATAGCCATAAGTCACATGAACGACTCTAAATGCCCAACCATTTAGTTCGTTATTGTAAAAAAAACCACGTTTTAAAGTTTAACCAAACCAATAAAAGTATAGTGGAAGCGAATGAAAAATAGTAAATAAAGTCTGCGCAAAACACCGCGCCCAAAACTAAATGAATAGTAAATGTGCAAAATAGTTTAATGTTTGAGACCCATGATATGATGCATGACCTAACTGTGCTCCGTTCCTAGTTACCTGCAAAAGCATGCTATCGTGTGTCAACATAAAGCTGGTGAGTTCATAAAGTAAAGTAATTTAATATGCAAATGCGCTGGTTTCCAAAAACCACGTAAGTAAGTAATAATGTAGGTCCTACAGACCAAAAAGTTAAAGAGTAGTCAGTTTAAGTGTGCCAGGGGTAGCTAGCCCACTCAATGTAACAAAACAAGATTATTGGGAACCTTCAGGAAAATAGATATTTGCCTCAATGACTGGCGTCTATCAACACCAGTCGGAAATTGTGGTCAGAAGTTCATGCCCGTGCCTCAAGCACCTTAGACATGAGGTTGCTGCATCAACCTAATAGCGCTATCAACTAATACCCCGTTCGCCTCCAGCAATTAACCCAATAATATGCAAGGACTTCAAATGATAGAGTGTTTAGATTACAAAGGACCAATAAGTTTTAAACTGACCGAAAACCCGACCCACACAAGGAATCGTAAAACTGACCCACACAAGGAGTCCATACCTGAGTAGTCCCAAATGGACTAGAAAATGTTTACCAAAGTTGTCTCTAATCCGAGACGCATGCTTTTGAGAAAAAGAGTAGTGAAACTCACCTTAACGTGCAAGCAAAAGAAATCCGAACCGCAAGTAAAGTATGCTACCGACACCCTAATAATAGTGTCACTAAGTGAGTACAGGCGTAATATCATTACACCATATAACTCGTTTGTCCAAGGCGTTTTAAACGTTCAAAAGTGTGTATGTGACGCCTAGTGATTCTACATGCAATAGTAAACCCTACGGACTCGTTGGTGAATGTGTTGGTTACAATTAGTTTCTACATTCCGTATGTGTCTCAAACAAGTGGACTTCAGTTACATGTCAATTCCATACCACCTAAGACCTCAATTAATCACATAAGCACATAATACACAATCTGTGTTTTCAGGACAGATTGTGCGCCATCAAAACGAATTTATTTAAAATAGTAAATCAGTGAGTTAACCTCCCAAATATTTACTGAATTTTCTTTGGGATTCACTTAACAACACCTATTTTTGTTTTGTCTTAAATCCAAACACAAAAATAATTAAAATTCGTCTAATTCAGCTATGTTCAGAAAACCTTCCTAACAGGTCAGCTTGGTAGATAATTTCCCAAAAATTGTGTATTCATCCAAACGGGATGAATCCACTTGGAAAACTCATATTACTCCAATATTAACCTTCTGTAAAAATTTCACAACCCAACGCTTAATAAAACTTGAGTTATGATGTTTCAAAGTTGACTCAGTTTGATACCCGAAATTCTGACCTGACCTATTTTCAATGAAAATTCCAAAAACGACTCAACCGACGTCCAAAACACTTGATTTTACCCATTATGAAAAGCTAAGACCAAGTGTGACTCTACCATGCAAAGAAAATACCAAAATCATTATGTTAAGGTCGTGTTACAGCCCCTACCAGTTCGTCTAATCATTCTGTCCAGATTTTAGTTTCGCCTAAATCATACTTAAATCGACTACCGTGTGCATAGAAACAATCAACAAACATCAATCATCATTACCAAACATCCCTAATACTTATTTTGATCAGATTCTACTACTAAACATGCAAAGATCACAACTTTATAGACCAAAACATCAATAACTTGCGCAACAAGTATCCTATGATGTTACTAATCGTTTATTATTATGTTTGATCCGTTTAATCTTCAAAAACTTCATGTTTTAATGATTATTAAAAACTTTCAGACCTGGACAAACTTTGTTATATGATTTTTATAACAAAAACACAAGATAAAAGTGTAAGGAATCAAAGATTATACCTTTGGCTCTCCGATTCGATCAACCGTGCGCCTTTGGAGTTTCCCAATTGATGATCTTGAGCCTTAGCAGGAGCTTTAGGGTTAATATTTCGTGTGGGCCAGTAAGGGGGCGATTAGGGTTGAGTTTAGGGGTTGCATGGGGTTAAGGATGCTTAAATAGGAGTTTAAGGCGGTTTAGACCCGTCAGACGCATTCGAGCAAAGGAGGAGAGTCAAGCTCTAAGACTCCAGGTGAAAATGTTGATGATGATATTTTCTGGAATGAAAAACTGCAGTCGTTATCTGAAGAAGAAAAGCACATGTATCGCCAGATGCTTACAGATCGAGTCTGGACGATCGACATGACAAGCAGGTTTCCAGAAATATTCGAGTCTAGCAATAAGCTGTTTGAGTTGGAGTTTGATGATCCAGATCTAGAAGATGGAGAGGTTTCTGCGGCAATTTCTAAGGAAATACTTGAAGGTTTAGCTAGACAGGTTGGAAAGACTTTGGAAGAGTTACTTGCTGATAATTACATTCCAAAGATACCTGAAAAGGAAGCCGGTAATCATTCTGATGACCGTGACGTTCCTGCTTTTGAAGAAGTTGAGATGGAAGATATAACGAGTGAGGAATATCCACAATACTTTAAGAATGATCAAGATTCTGGATTTCCTGGATTTTCCGACGAAGTGCTAAACCAAGCCGAGAAACTGGCTAAGGAAAAGAGTAAAGTGTTTGAAGATGAGATATTCAAAGGGCATGATAAACCACAGTTCGAGCAATCTGATATTTTGAAAGAGTTTTTGAAGAAATTGAAAAAGAAGGAGAATAACCGTCCGAAAGCTGAGATACAAGGTAGCTTTTACAAACTTCACAGTGGAATTTTCAAAGGTCGTGCATTGGCCTGGAAGTTTGTTAAGCAACTGAGATGCATAGCAGTGAAGTGGGAGAAGGGGATCTTATATTTTGATAAGTTTCATCATTTGAAGACTCTTCCTTATTGGGCTATTCGTGATATTTGTCGTCACCGTTTAACGGGAGCGTCAAATAATCAGATTACATACTTTGCTGAGAAGATGACGAGAGAAAGCCGAACTAAGTGGGACTTATTTGAACCAAAATATCCAAAACGAATCGTTCATAAAAAGGATATTGATATGATTACTGGAATGCCCAAAGTGACGTTGAAATATAAGCCACCGCGAGTGTTGAAGAAGATTCCTTTGTTGCCTATTCCACAACACTTCGCCAAAGACTTCATTTGGTGGTATTATGATTGGAAGATAGCAGAGGCTGTGATCGTGCTGAAAGATGGTGAGAAGAACTTCAAGAAGATACACATTTTTGATCCCATGTGGTTGATAAACTGTTCACATGAGGATATAATAATGTTGTTTTATAATCCGATCTATTCTGAAGTAAAGGATGCTGAACAAGCAGGCAAATACCAACGTGTGGTATTTCTGTGCTTTGCGTATGATATAAACGCTGGTTGTGACTATGACAAGAAGCTCGGGAGGTTTGTAGAGAAACAGAAGGTGCCTGAAGTGAAAAAGACGAAGCCGAAGCAATATCATGAACCGTTGTTGACTAAGGAACAGAAGATTCAGCGACATATCAAGTTGATGAACATCAAGATGGACGAAGATCGTCGACGGCAATCCAAGCAATAGTCGAGGGGGAGTTTGTAGATGCATTTATGCGACTAGTGCTTCGGATTGTTCAATAAGCTTGTTTTTGTTAAATGTCGAAGGTGCGAAGGAGTTTTAATAGGTGCGAAGGAAGCATTTTGTTTGGTCGAAGGAGAATCAGTTGGTACGAAGGAGTGGTTTTGGACGAAGGTAGAATAGAGTTTTATGTATGGCTTGGTTCGACCGGTTGATATGGTCGAACCTGCACATTCGCACGAACAGTTTGGGCGAATGTGCAGTCTATAAATAGTCAAGCTGATTTTTTTTTAATGTAACTTTGAGTCATATTATTCCCTCCACTTTCTGATTCTCTCTCTAGGATATTATTTAGCTTAATTCACGTTCATACCCTGTTGCTTTCAATCTGTAAACGTGTAATTGAGTTCGTAATTAATGAAAAAGCTTTGAAATGATGATTTACTTGTTTTGATCTGTTTGATTATCATTTTGTGATTGTTTTAGGGATTCCGCACCTAAAACAAACTTGTTTGATCATTCTTTGTTGATTATACGATCCTTATAGCACATACAAAAACAAAACACCGTTAGGACTCGCCACAGGATTGGGGGTAACCCTGTGACCACCCTCCGGCGTGAGAATAAGTATTGTTTTTTAATGAGGAAGAATGTAGTATATAGTGGTAGTAGAGATAGTGATGATGATCCTTTACCTTTCATTCTCCTTTTATAGTCGATGTCTCCTTGCGAGAAGAGATAATTCCTGCATGATTGCTTGCTTGTTGATCTTGCCTTCTGACCAGCATTGTATTAATTATGTTTGACTGCTTATATTGACCGCTTTGACTCTTTAGAATTGGTGGGTCTTTCTTTATTGGGCTTATGTCTTTGTGGTATGGGCCAGGTTTATCTGTGCCCTACCTCGTCATGTCCCCCCAGTCTAGTGATAAGAACGTGTGATTATTACTAGACTTTTTTAGAAAAAGTATGGAAAAATAAAAAGTAGTCTTATTTGAAATCTAAATTGGGTTTCGTGCTTCATGGTTAAGGCACGTGATGTAATAATTACTATAACCCTCGCATCAGTCTTCCTATTTAAGAGGTATGAGTGCCTAGGGTGTAACATTACGCATTTAAACTTGTACGTTACACGGCTATCTTTAATAAAACGTCAAGTTTTATCTTATACGTTAACATTTATTATTTTTGTCGCATTATTGAAACCCTAATACTATATATATATATAATATTATATATGTGTTGTGTTATAAATATATCAAAAAAATAATTGTTGCTCTGGCCGGGGTTCGAACCCGCGCCAAAGCCCAAATCAACACCACACACAACCAACTGGGCCATGCCTTCAACCTGATTAAACCCGGACACATTTTAATTATATACGCGTTTTAAACCTTCACAGTTGACAAAGAAAGTCAACTGTGGGTTCGCGTGTGATTCAATCTATGGTATTAACTGTGATTGATCTATAATTGGCAAATTTATTTGATTTCCGGCCCAGTATGACTCGATTACACGTTAATTATAACCAATCGTTGACCTAATTTGAAAACCCATACGCGTTTACAATTAATCGTGGTCAACTTTCCAATTAACCCAATCCACTGATCCTCACTATAAATTGATCACCTACGATCATTCACAACTCGCTCACATCTCTCTCTCTCAACCTCCAATTGTTTCTGAAACACTCTAAATAATTATCCATCTTTACGCTGTTTGACTTTGGCTTTGACCGGGCAAACGTGCACAATTCATCACTGTGAGTTCTATTTCTTTTGTGGGTTTTGTTAGTCGGCAATCAAACAACAAAAGCCCCAACATTAATCGGGTTCAAATTGTCTGATTTGTTTGATTGTAAAATCTAGGGTTCGTAATTTAGAATTTGGGGATAAACTGGTTTGGCACAGCGTATTTATTTAATTTTAATCAGGATTCATCACAACCACTGGCCTAGGCCAAGTGGTTGTGACCATGGCTTGCAACACAAGGTACCCGGGTTCGAGTCCCGGCTACTGCCTTCCTTTTTGCTTCTTTTTATTCTTTTAAACAAACTAATATATATATATATATATATATATATATATATATATATTAAACCTTTTAATCTTATAAATTCATTTTTAAATATTATAACTATTTTATAAATTCTAAAAAAATTATATTTATTAAATCTGAGTCAAAAGTTTTATTTACAATTTTTGTTTTTCAAAAATTCATTTATTTAATATTTATAATAATTAAATCAATTTTATACTATTATATTTATAAAAATCCATTTATATATCAAAACAATTTTATTAAATTCTCCAAAAATTATTCTGACTTTGTATGAAGTTAAACTTTACTGAAATAATTTTTAATTCAGAAAAATCAATTATTTTATATTTTTAATCATTTTTTGTTAGATTTAATCATAATTAAATCATAATAAATTCAATTTTCATTATTTTTGCACCAAAATTTTATACAATTTATTTTTAAATATTTAGAACAGAAACATGATTTTTAAAATTGAAATTCTTTAATTTTAGTATTTTTGAATATTAAAGTTAATTGTTGGCAATTTGTAATAAATAGATTTAAAAATCTATTTTAAATAAAATAATTTTATAAAAATTATTTTTATACTCCAAACACTTTAATGTGTACATTCTAAATTCAAATTTTATAAAAAGACTTTCTTTTATTAATTATCAAATTTTCCTTTATTAATTAACATTTTAATTTAAATTCAACAATTGGATATCCCCAAATCGAAACCCTAGGATACACTTATAAGTTAATTAGACTTAGACTTATTATATATTATCTTATTATAGGGTGATATTTGGAATCATTTTGGGCAACACTATTATTTCATCTTTTCAACAAGTTTAACATTTGCTAAGGTGAGTTTTACATAGCCCCTTTTATTTATCACCATTTTTGGGGTGAAACATGTTATAACATTATCATTGCAATTCAATCATCAATGTGTCTATGTGTTATCTATGTTGCATTATGTCTTGAGCATGATTAGAGTAAGCACCATTCTAGCATAATCATTAACTCCGTACAAGCCGACGGTATACATTGATAGATCTATTGGACTGACAATCCCACCTGGATACGTGCCTCCTACAAAGGTTACGTGGGTGTTTGTTATCGCATAACATATTCATTTGGACCATGAGCGTATGGTATGTATCATATTATAACAGTCATCAGGGTTGATTATGCACTCGATTTATTTCTAGTATGTTCTCACATATGGGCTAGATTGACATGACACATGAATTGCACAACATTTTTATTCATTTTATTATCAAAAACCTATGTAATTCTCACCAACTTTTGTTGACCCAAAATACTTTCAAAATTAACATGTTTCAGGTAACAATGAAGCTGAGGCTTGAGTTAGCATGAGGAAATTACATGAAGTTTTATTTGAAGTTATTGAAGTTTGTTATTTGATTTCATGTATTGAATTCTTAGACATCATTTTATGTTTGGATATTATGTTTGAATAAATTATTTAAAATTTATATTATACCATGTGCTACTGAAACAATCATCAATACGTGGCACCCCGATGTTTCCGCCATCGGTTGGGGTGTTACAGATTGGTATCAGAGCCTTGGTTATAGGGAATTAGGTTATTAGAAATAATCTAGACTATAACCTTAGGGACTTAAACAGTACTTGCTTCCCCTACTTGTAACCCTAATTGCTTCCCTAATCCTATCCTTATCCTATGCCTTATATAACCCTAAACCCACATGTGACTACTCCTATTCGTCTGCTGCAATCCTGATCCACCATTAGATTAATAGGACAAAATCCTCATGTTTAACCTGAACCCCCTTGAGATCTCGTCGAAGTTCTAGATTTTAATAACGAACACGTGCAATCTGGAAGGGTGAACGCCTGTATTCTGAGTCTTCTATCTAGGCTGGCATTGCGCATATATCCCAATCAGACGAGGGACCCGGATGCCTACCTGGGGATTCTCGGGATGAGTGTTCACTTATAGGCTAAAGCATGTCTTCATATGTTATTAGAATTTAGAATCTTTGATAAGTCAACGTTTTCGTTTATTCGTTTTAATTAATAAATAAATGATTACATTCCTTATATAAACTCTCATTCATTTCATTGTGTCTATTACAGATCATGCCTCCTCGTCGCAGCACTCGCAACAACAATGGTGAGAACCACGAAGAAGGTGGTGATAACCATAACCATAACCATGACCAAGTTCCTAACCACAACAACAATGGGGTCGATGCTCAACTGGCTGCAATCATTTCTCAACAAATGGCGCAGCAAATCGCAACTCTGGTTCCCAATTTACTCACTCAGGTCATCCAATTGAACGGCAACGGGAATGGTCACAACAACGGGAACGGGAACGGCAATGGCAATGGAAATGGACCCCAAGCCTGCACCCTTAAGCATTTCAACTCTTGTAACCCTCCAAAGTTTAGTGGTGAAGAAGGAGCTACTGGACTCCTCCAATGGTTTGAGGGTATTGAGAATACCTTCATCAACAGTGAATGCCCCAACAACTTCAAGGTTTGTTACGCCATGAGTGTTCTCCATAAACGAGCACTCACTTGGTGGAATGAAGAAAAGCGTACTCGTGGGGCCGAGGTTGCTCTTGCTATGACATGGGACCAAGTCAAAGAGATCATGAAGGAAGAGTTTTGTCCTCGCAATGAAGTTAAGAAGCTTGAGGATGAGTTCCACACCTTAGCTCAAGATAGTGGGGAAAACCTTGCCTACAACACCCGCTTTCATGAGCTTAGCTTATTGTTGCCTCACAAAGTTACTCCTCTGCCGGTAGCCATCGAGAAGTACATCGGTGGTCTGCCCATGCAAATCCAGGACACCGTTTGGGGTAGAAATCCTGCAACTTTGGAAGAGGCCAAACGTCTAGCGGCCACTCTTACTGATAATCACGTGAAGAACGGTACTCTCTTCCGCAAAGGCACTAAGAAGACGGTTGCCAAAGACACTCCACAGCCTGCAATTGAAGTCAAGCCTGAGACCTCAAGCAACAAAAAGCGCAAGGCTAGAAACTATATGGTTGCTGCTACTCCACCTGCTGCCCAAAACCCAGCCAAGAAACCATACACCGGACCTCACCCTTTGTGCAACACTTGCAAGTACCATCATCCAACACAAGTGCCATGTCGTTTTTTGTAACAACCGGCAAAAATAAGGTAATTCCGTACAAATTAATTAATATATGATTAACGTAATTAAATGCAATTATGTGTGATTTAATTATCAAGGTCTTAGGGGATAGCAATGTCCAAATAGTGCATAGGAATGCATACGTTTAATGGTAAAGCATGATTGGATCATGTGTGAATAAGCTATCCGGTATGGACGTTGGCAATTACCCGGTAATAATTAAATAAACGAAAAGGATCCCGGACACCCAGGATATAAAATAAAGGGTATTTTCATAAGATATAATGAGTTTTGGAACTCCAAAACCATAAATGAAAACGTCTTGTACAAATCTCCCGGTAACGAATAAAATGCGCGTACCGCACCCGATACGCGTACAACTCATAATTTCACCCGGCAAAGGCCTAAATAACCAATCAACGCTTAAATTAGACTATATTTAAGGGTTATTAAAGGTATTTTTAATGTCCGGATAACGCGTGATTAAAACCCGAAAAATACCCGAACGGCACCCGAACGACGGGGGATTAAACATAACAAACAATGGGTAAATATTTGAAGTTGTGGACCCCACATAAACCCACATGGGGGCCGGCCTAAAGGCCAAGGGTTGTGTCCATGCAAGTGTTAATAATAATAATCTACTAACCTATATGTAAAGCATGCAAAAGGTGTAAGGTAAAGGTGTAAGTAGACACTAGTACAAAAGTGGCTCAAATCTTGTCCCCCTTGGTAAGATTTTCGGCCATATGGCCCTAATAAGCCAAGACACAAATCTAAACAATCATGACACTAGTGTATGCATGCATGGTGAGGTCTTGTATAAAGATCATGATAAGATTACAAAGATTAACCAAAGTTTACAAGCAATCCTACTCTTACATACATACATACACGGCTATCTACACACACACACACTTCATATCCTTCCAAGATTTCCAAGTACACATACAATCCTCCATAAGATTTCTTGAATCTTTAGCATGATTACATGTGATAAGATTATAAATAACATGTGTTAGGAAGTTGAATAACAAAGCAAAACAACTCATCTTCTTCTCCTTCTTGAGCCGTGGGTTTCCACCTCTCCCATACATCATTCTCACAAGTTTTTACATCTCCAAAACACTTAAAACAATCCATCATCCAAACCCCTATTGTGTGTTTCAAGCTTGGAGCTTAACCATTAAGGAAGAACACACTAAACCCCTCTCAAAATCAAAGGTTTTGTCTTCCCTAGCCTTGTGCTAGTAGTAAGCTTCTTAATCTTGTTTTTGATTGTTATTATTCATGTATGTGTTCTTAGAAGCAAGTTGTACATGAAGGGTTTTAAAAGTGGTTTTGAACATAATCTTTAATAGGTTTTACATGTGTAAAATGGAAGATTAAAGATATGAAATTAAACCATGGATTTGTTGATGATGATGTATTAATCTTGAAAATATGTAAAGTTTACATTTAAAACTAAGTAGGATGATGTTTTGGTTAAAATTGTGGAATGAACTTGAATATGTTAAAAGTAACTTTAAATCATCTTATTATGATCATCTAAGTTATAATATGTGGTAAAACATGTTAGAAGTTCATAAATAAAGAAGATGAAAAATTAAAGTTAGCTTGCTTAGATGAATGGTATTTTGTTAAAATGGACAAATACATAAAACACACACATAAGTAGTCTTCCATATGGAATACAAGACTAACATAAGTGTTTTGATACAAAAATAACTTACAAATAAAAAGTTGAATCTTCAAAGTCTACTATTTTGAGTGAAAAATGTTAACTTTGGAAGTTAGAGTAGAAAAATGCAACCTTTTGGAAGTTAAGGGACTAATATTGTAACTTTGAAAGTTAGAGGACTAAAATGGATATTTTAGAAACTATTAGTCCAAAAATACAAGTATGGAAAGTTTGGTGTCAAAAATGTAAGAAATAAATTCTAAGGATGATTTTTGTAAATACTAGTAGAAATACTTGGGTATTTTGTATAAAAGTGTATTTTTGAAATTTATAAAAATATAAAGGGTTTTAACATAAGGATTTTTATAAAATAGAGATTTTATAAAAATATTAAACAAACTTGGGAAACTTATACAAAAATGAATACTTTTATATAAATGGGAATATAAAAGTGTTGGAAACATTTTTGTAGTTAAGTTAACAAGTTGGATTAAAAATACATAAGTATTTTAAACCATCCAAGTAACATGTGAAAATAGGAAGAAATATGGATAATATTTCTATAAAATACATGTTGGGAAAAACTTGGAAAAATTAACTAATCGAGTTAAGATATCGAACTAAGACGCGTTAACGAACCGTACACGGACAAATCATGAGAAAAATGCCATTACGGCAAGATAAGAAAAATATATATTTTAAGAAGTAAAATATATATACATTATGGGTGAAAACTAATAAACACTTTCCTAAGTGTTGGAGGAATTATTCGTGGGAGAAACACATGACATAAACAAATGAGACGTTAAACAAACGTATAAACTTAACAAGAAAAATTACACATTTATATATATGTACGCTCGTCTCGGCAAAATTCTAGTATATCTACTTAATGGTAAAGTAGATATGTGGGAAGGAAAGCCGCGACGAGAAGACAAAGATATATATATATGTGTATGCCGTACCAACGAGATCCTAGTATATTTATTTGAATGGGAAAATAAATATACGGTATGGTGAGTTGAATCGGGTGTTAAGAACATACAATCGAACGACAAGATCTTAGCATATTTGTTTAAATGGGAAAACAAATGTGTGGCAAAGTGAGTCGGGTCGAGTATTGAAATATATATTATATCGAGCGATGCGATCTTAAGTATAATTATTTAAATGGGAAAATAATTATATGTTAAGTGAAGTCGAGTCGATGA
This sequence comes from Ambrosia trifida, assembly GCA_028751855.1. Classification (NCBI taxonomy): domain Eukaryota; kingdom Viridiplantae; phylum Streptophyta; class Magnoliopsida; order Asterales; family Asteraceae; genus Ambrosia; species Ambrosia trifida. Next base: position 167,159,850 of record CM054123.1, on the reverse strand, counting down.
TAATAAGATACAAGTTATGGAAATATTAACAAGAGTAATATATAACTTGTAGTACAAAGGGTAATGTAACGCCAACAAAACCTAGGATACGCGCTTAATTAAACGGGATTTGGAACAACTTGTGGTCGGGAGTTGGGTGTACAACTTGCCAAGGCACATGCACTATAGGAATAGTGACTTATACGTCTAGGACGTTTGTAGGTGCGAGACCATCCTTGCTATCCGCGTAGTATTCCAGACAGAGTTTCAGGTGAGTTTCACGGCCCCATTTTAAACTATTTTTACGTTTTCCGGGGGAAAGATATGTTAGGGAAAATGTTTGACGGATTTATTACTTGAGGTGTGACCGCCACTCGGGGTTGAGTCCTCGCCTCTATAATCATTTATTCAGGGAAATGAAACCGGAGGAATATTGAATAGTACTATTGGTGCCTGACAAGGCCCACCCCTAATCGATAGCGTCGATTATGCATTAGGTTATGCCTGGGGTGCATATATTCTGAACTTAAGTCGTGGGAAACCGAGTAACGACTTGGAGCGGGGCATATTTATTTATACGTCTTGGTTTGATTATAGTCTCAAGTAGAGTTATAGGAATTTGCAACTCCTATACATTGTCATAACATGGTATTTCCCAAGTAATCAAGTTTTGGAAACTAAAAACCTGTGAACTCACCAATATATTTTATATTGACGAAACTTTTAAACATATCTTTCAGGTAACTAGATGAAGGAGCACCGGGCAAGCTGGGTCAAGGAATCCTCCAATGCGGCGTCAAACTTTTGCGGGGTTTCACTTTTATTTCCCAAGGCATTTGGGATATATATGAGAAACCTCTATGATTATCTTAAAAACAATTAACTTTTGTGTAATGTTTGAACAAGATTTGACGTCATAATAAATGACCCATTTTCTTAAATTACTTGTGTTTAGCAATAACCTTGACTTTATGCTTTTGAACCGTCGCGCCACGTGTTTCCGCCATTGTCGTGGTGTGACAGAAGGTGGTATCAGAGCCAAGGTTATAGCGAACTAGAGTATTTTCTTTAAAAACTAGACTATAACCGGATTTGGTTCAAAAAGATAAAGTTTTCAAAAGAAAAATATTTATAGTTGCAAAAATGCAATAAAGTAATTTTTCAAGAAAGCATTGGGCATGAGGAGATTCCGACCAAGCTAGCCAGGGGTATCGTTATGCATTAACGTAGTATTAGAGGTTAGAAAGGATACTGATAATGTACGCCTTAACTGTCTAAATTAAATTAATTCATATATATACATGTACGGTTCTTTTGCCAGGATGTCGGACGCTGGTAGTATAGCGCCCAGTATCGATAGCAGCATTCAGATCATCCCTGCGCCACCGCCTGAGCCAGTCGAGCTGGTAGTACTTGACGCGGAGGATGAAGACGTGGAGATGAACGCCGCCGGAGGATCAGATGACGACTCGGATGAGACGGATCCTAGCGAGGATCCTGATTGGGCACCCGCCGTGGTCGACGCGCCGCTACCCATTGTACCGGCCGCACCGTTAGCACCACGCCCCATCCGAGCTATTAGGGATTTCCCTGAGGGCTGTGCCGGACCATCCCGGCCGATCCCAGCCCAGTCGGAGACAGTAGAGTCTCCATTCGACCGACAGGCTCACGTGGAGCACGAGCCAGCACCCTTACCCCACATCCACATTCCTCCAGGCATGAGACTCATGCCGATCTCCCATGGGAGGAACGGGTGGATATCTGATGACTCTGACGACGAGTCCGTAGCGTCGGTAGAGCACATGCTGGTACCCGAGATTCCAGCTGTTCAGGAGGAGCCAGTGGCTCCAATGTTAGAGGACGCACCTGCTGATCCCATAGCCCCACCAGCACCACTCGAGCCCGCACCTCAGGAGGGGCCAGCAGCACATGTACTTGAGGGTAGCCCCGCTGATAGCTCTGAGCTACGCAGGGCAGGCATGGCAGCCTTTGCCACCGCGAGCCCTCCTACCCCCACTGTTGTGGTATCCACTCCAGAGTGGGCCACTGTTTCGGAGCCTTTAGTAGCACCACTAGCCGAGCCTATGCCACCACCCCCAGTAGCCATGACTTTACCCATCCCCACCATTCCCAGCATGACACCTGCACCGTACCCTCTAGGTGCAGGGGACCCTTATATGATGCCACCCCACTTTTCCCTCAGACCACCAGGTTTTACCCCATTACTGCCACACATACCGATACCAGCCCCCTTTGGGCCATTCCCATCCACACACCCAGATATACCCGGACCATCCCAGCCACCCAGGATGACACCCTTGTCTGGACCAGCATGGTCCACTGCCATCACTCTAGAGCGGGACTTTCAGACTCTCGCTGATACGGTGCAGCGCACCGTAACACAGGTAGAGCATCAGACACGTCTGATGTGGACGAGGATGATAGATGCGCGGGATGCTTTGGCGCATTACGCGGAGGAGTTGCTGAGCCTGGACGCTCAGTGCGGTATCACAGGGGATGCGCACTTTGCGCATCGACATTTCTTGTACGAGCGTATCATGACGATCAGTATGACGATCAGTACGCACGCGCCGCAGTACCAGTATCCGCCACCGCCGCCACAGTAGGATGTATCAGGGATGCACAGAAGACCCACCAGCTTATGTACATAGTAGCTGCAGTATGGTAGTACAGCACGGGTTATGACACTCGTCTGCATTTTGCCTAGCCGTACGGGTATTACGGCACGTAATATGATGTTTTATTTATTTCAAAAACAATGTATTGTATGAGAAATGTATTCTCCATTTTGTATTATGAACAAGCATTGTACTAGTATTATTGAAATTAATGAAAAATCTTATTATTATGGTGAAATATGTTGTTGTCTATGATTATTATTGCTTACTCCATATGTTGTGGTTTGTATATTTGTGTGGTGATGTTGTGTCGATTACTATTTATTTCTGTATGATGTGTTGGTATGTTGTGTGATGACATGGTGTTGATTATTGTGTTCATATTCTGGTTTGTTATTTATGCTTTATATTGTATAAATGTTTGCCAAATTAACCTTTGATAATTATTATTGAAGAGAAATGGCACCGGCCACTAGAAGCAATAGCGGAGCAGACGGACTGCCCGCAACACCGGCCGAACTCGAGACCATGATTTCTGAACGCATAGCCCGCGCGATCGCGGAGCACGAAGCTGCTCGCTCCGAAAGATCTCGCGACTTGACTGGGAGTGACCGACAGGAAACTTCCCCCACTGGTAAGAAGTTGAAAGTAATTGATAAAGCGATGGGAGAATATCCTAAAACTCCTATCCCGTAATAACATACAACTTTATTAATGCAGAAACGGCCTCGCGAGAGCGTGGCTGCACCTTCAAAGCCTTCCTCGACTGCAAGCCGCTCAATTTTAACGGCACGGAAGGATCAGTTGGCCTAGTCAAATGGTTTGAAAAGACCGAGGCTGTTATTCGTATCAGTGGATGTACCCCACGTCAGTCGGTTATGTACTCCACCAATTTATTCTTGGACCAAGCACTGACGTGGTGGAATGGTCAAGTGCAGTCTTTGGGTGATGACACTGCTTACTCCCTATCGTGGGCAGAACTAAAGGAACTGATGATTGCTGAGTACCGTCCGGCGAGTGAGGTACAGAAATTGGAAACTGAGTTTTGGAACCTCACTATGATAGGAGCGGACGTTACTGGTTACACGTCTCGATTCCACGATCTTGCCAGATTAGTGCCGCGATTGGTCACCCCTGAGAACAACAAAATTGAGCGTTATTTGTTCGGCCTAGCACCGCAAATACGCAGCATGGTCACTGCTTCTAAACCTACGACCATGCGCGCAGCCATTGATCTTGCGCTCAGTCTCACCGAAGATGCCATACGCATGGGTACACTAATCCGCCAAGTTTCGGGATTAAAAATTTCTGAGGCAAGCAGTGTGGAGGCCAAGAATCAGGGATCAAACTCAGCTGTTGTGACAAACGACCAGGGTAACAAGCCGAGGCTTGGGAAAAGAAAACGGGATGAAGGAAAAAGGGACCGAGTGTCGGGTAGCTCGAACAAGAAGGGAAAGGGATATGTCGCCACGGGACGTGGTAATGGTAACAAACAGGGAAACCAGGGAAGAAACAATGGGTTAACTTGTGGGAAGTGCCACCGCACGGGGCACAAGACTGAAGAATGCCGTTCTGGAGCACCGAAAAATGGAGGGGCTAGACCATGCTTTGCATGCGGGTCGTTAGATCATTGGAAGAAGGATTGCCCCAAGATCAACAATCAGGCCCGCGGCCGGGCATTTGTGATTGGAGCCGGTGATGCACGGCAAGACCCCAATGTGGTCACTGGTACGTTTCCTCTAAATGGTCATTATGCCTCTGTATTATTTGATACCGGTGCTGACTTTAGCTTCGTATCCATTGAGTTTAAAAGACTACTTGGTTTAAAAACTAGCAAACTAGATACACCCTACTCTATAGAACTGGCTAATGGTAAAACAATTGAAACGAGAGAGGTAGCAAAAGATTGTAAGATAGAACTCTGTGGGCACGAGTTTGGGATTGATCTATTGCCGGTTGTATTGGGAAGTTTTGACATCGTTGTCGGCATGGACTGGTTGTCCGCGCACCGTGCCATTGTGGTTTGCAACGATAAAGTTATTCAAGTTCCCCTCGCAAACGGTGAAACTCTCTCAATTCAAGGGGAAAGACACTGGACGCCACTAAGGATTATTTCGAGCATGAAGGCTCGTAAGTGTCTGAGAAAAGGGCTTGTCGCATTCTTGGCACACGTAGTGGACAAGAAGGCCGACGAGCGAAAGTTGGAAGACATTCCAGTCGCCAGAGATTTTCCGGATGTATTCCCAGAAGATTTGCCGGGGTTGCCGCCACCTCGACAAGTCGAGTTCCGCATCGATCTCGTTTCCGGAGCAGCTCCTGTGGCACGATCGCCATACCGCCTAGCTCCATCAGACATGCAGGAACTGTCCAGCCAGCTACAAGAATTATTGGACAAAGGTTTTATAAGACCGAGTTTCTCACCTTGGGGAGCTCCCGTCTTATTTGTGAAGAAGAAGGATGGCACATTTCGCATGTGCATCGACTATCGGGAGCTGAACAAGCTAACCATCAAGAATCGCTATCCTCTCCCCAGGATCGACGATTTATTTGATCAGCTCCAAGGTTCCAGCTATTACTCCAAGATCGATTTGAGGTCAGGTTACCACCAGTTGCGTATACAAGAAGAAGATATACCAAAAACGGCCTTCAGAACCCGGTATGGTCATTATGAATTTTTGGTGATGCCGTTCGGCTTGACCAACGCACCAGCGGTTTTCATGGACCTAATGAACCGCGTGTGTAAGCCATACCTGGACAAATTCGTCATAGTCTTCATTGACGATATTTTGATCTATTCACGCACGAAAGAAGACCACGAGAATCACCTTCGGTTAATTCTTGAAGTATTACGCAAAGAGAAGCTATGCTAAATTCTCGAAATGTGACTTTTGGATTCGGGAAGTTCACTTTTTAGGCCACGTGGTAAACGAGAAGGGCATACACGTCGATCCCGCCAAGATCGAGGCAATTAAGAATTGGGAAGCCCCTCGAACTCCTACCGAAGTACGACAATTTTTAGGCCTTGCGGGTTATTACAGAAGGTTCATCAAGAACTTTTCAAAGATAGCACAAGCTTTAACCATGCTAACCCAAAAGGATAAGAAATTTGAGTGGACGGAAAAGCAAGAGGCAGCATTCCAATTGTTAAAAGACAAGTTATGTGGCGCTCCGATACTGTCACTTCCAGACGGTACGGAAGATTTTGTGGTTTACTGTGATGCCTCGCATCAAGGCCTGGGTTGCGTATTGATGCAGCGAGAAAAAGTAATAGCATACGCTTCCAGACAACTGAAAATCCATGAGAAGAACTACACTACACACGATTTGGAATTAGGTGCAGTGGTGTTCGCTCTCAAGATATGGAGGCACTATCTGTACGGAACCAAGTGCACGATTTTCACTGATCATAGGAGTTTGCAACACATCTTTGATCAGAAGGATTTAAACATGCGACAACGGCGATGGGTTGAATTATTAAACGATTACGATTGTGAGATAAAGTACCATCCCGGTAAGGCGAACGTCGTAGCCGACGCTTTGAGTCGCAAGGAACGGGTTAAACCATTGCGTGTTCGAGCTTTGGGTCTGACTATCCACACGAATATGACTGAACGAATTCGTGAAGCTCAAGTTAACGCCCTCAAACCCGAGAATGTCAAAGGTGAAAGGTTACGAAAGATGGTTGATTCACTGGAACCAAAAGCGGACCAGACACTGTATTTCATGAATAGAATTTGGGTCCCAGTATATGGTGGATTGCGTGAGCTAGTATTGGCCGAAGCTCACAGTTCTAGATATTCGGTTCACCCTGGTGCAGACAAGATGTTCCACGATTTGAAGGAACTTTATTGGTGGCCGAATTTCAAAAGGGATATAGCAGCCTATGTTGCGCGATGTCTGACTTGCGCAAAGGTCAAGGCTGAGCACCAGAGACCTTCCGGTTTGCTCTAGCAACCGGAAATACCGGAATGGAAATGGGAACGAATCACCATGGATTTCATCACCAAGTTACCCAAGACGACAAGCGGCCATGACATGATCTGGGTAATCGTAGATCGATTGACGAAATCTGCACACTTCCTCCCGATACGCGAAACGGACAGGTTGGAGAAACTGACCCGTTTGTACATTAAGGAAGTGGTATCTAAACACGGCGTACCTGTTTCTATCATCTCCGATCGAGATAGTCGCTTCACTTCCAGATTCTGGGAAAGTTTAAATGAAGCCCTCGGTACTCGCCTCGACATGAGCACCGCATATCACCCCCAAACGGATGGTCAAAGTGAACGAACCATCCAGACATTGGAAGATATGTTACGGGCATGCGCGATTGATTTCGGAGGTAACTGGGATACGCACTTGCCATTGGTAGAATTTTCTTATAACAACAGTTATCATACGAGCATTCAAGCCGCACCGTTTGAAGCTCTATATGGACGCAAGTGCCGATCGCCATTATGTTGGGCGGAAGTTGGAGAAAAGCAACTCACCGGGCCCGAAATTGTTCAAGAGACCACGGATAAGGTCTTTTTGATAAAGGAACGCCTCAAAGCGGCCCGGGACCGCCAGAAAAGCTATGCTGATATGAGGCAAAAGCCGTTAGAGTTTCAAGTCGGAGACAGGGTCCTACTGAAAGTGTCACCTTGGAAAGGTGTCGCGCGCTTTGGAAAGCGCGGAAAACTGAACCCGCGATATATTGGACCGTTTGAAGTCTTGTCCAGGGTAGGCACAGTGGCATACAAGCTCAAGTTGCCTCAAGAGCTTAGTGGAATACACGACACGTTTCATGTGTCGAACTTGAAAAAGTGCCTATCCGACGAAACTCTCATTATTCCAGCTGACGAAATCCAGATTGACGACAAGTTACATTTTGTTGAAGAACCAATCGAGGTAACTGATTGGAAGGTCCAAAAACTAAGGCGCAGCAAGATCAGATTGGTCAAAGTGCGCTGGAATGCCAAGCGTGGACCGGAGTTCACGTGGGAAAGGCTGGACCGGATGAAGCAAAAATACCCCGCCCTATTCGAGAAGACACCTGTACCGGAGAACTCGAAGTGAATTCCGGGACGGAATTCTCTTAACGGGGGGAGAATGTAACAACCGGCAAAAATAAGGTAATTCCGTACAAATTAATTAATATATGATTAACGTAATTAAATGCAATTATGTGTGATTTAATTATCAAGGTCTTAGGGGATAGCAATGTCCAAATAGTGCATAGGAATGCATACGTTTAATGGTAAAGCATGATTGGATCATGTGTGAATAAGCTATCCGGTATGGACGTTGGCAATTACCCGGTAATAATTAAATAAACGAAAAGGATCCCGGACACCCAGGATATAAAATAAAGGGTATTTTCATAAGATATAATGAGTTTTGGAACTCCAAAACCTTAAATGAAAACGTCTTGTACAAATCTCCCGGTAACGAATAAAATGCGCGTACCGCACCCGATACGCGTACAACTCATAATTTCACCCGGCAAAGGCCTAAATAACCAATCAACGCTTAAATTAGACTATATTTAAGGGTTATTAAAGGTATTTTTAATGTCCGGATAACGCGTGATTAAAACCCGAAAAATACCCGAACGGCACCCGAACGACGGGGGATTAAACATAACAAACAATGGGTAAATATTTGAAGTTGTGGACCCCACATAAACCCACATGGGGGCCGGCCTAAAGGCCAAGGGTTGTGTCCATGCAAGTGTTAATAATAATAATCTACTAACCTATATGTAAAGCATGCAAAAGGTGTAAGGTAAAGGTGTAAGTAGACACTAGTACAAAAGTGGCTCAAATCTTGTCCCCCTTGGTAAGATTTTCGGCCATATGGCCCTAATAAGCCAAGACACAAATCTAAACAATCATGACACTAGTGTATGCATGCATGGTGAGGTCTTGTATAAAGATCATGATAAGATTACAAAGATTAACCAAAGTTTACAAGCAATCCTACTCTTACATACATACATACACGGCTATCTACACACACACACACTTCATATCCTTCCAAGATTTCCAAGTACACATACAATCCTCCATAAGATTTCTTGAATCTTTAGCATGATTACATGTGATAAGATTATAAATAACATGTGTTAGGAAGTTGAATAACAAAGCAAAACAACTCATCTTCTTCTCCTTCTTGAGCCGTGGGTTTCCACCTCTCCCATACATCATTCTCACAAGTTTTTACATCTCCAAAACACTTAAAACAATCCATCATCCAAACCCCTATTGTGTGTTTCAAGCTTGGAGCTTAACCATTAAGGAAGAACACACTAAACCCCTCTCAAAATCAAAGGTTTTGTCTTCCCTAGCCTTGTGCTAGTAGTAAGCTTCTTAATCTTGTTTTTGATTGTTATTATTCATGTATGTGTTCTTAGAAGCAAGTTGTACATGAAGGGTTTAAAAAGTGGTTTTGAACATAATCTTTAATAGGTTTTACATGTGTAAAATGGAAGATTAAAGATATGAAATTAAACCATGGATTTGTTGATGATGATGTATTAATCTTGAAAATATGTAAAGTTTACATTTAAAACTAAGTAGGATGATGTTTTGGTTAAAATTGTGGAATGAACTTGAATATGTTAAAAGTAACTTTAAATCATCTTATTATGATCATCTAAGTTATAATATGTGGTAAAACATGTTAGAAGTTCATAAATAAAGAAGATGAAAAATTAAAGTTAGCTTGCTTAGATGAATGGTATTTTGTTAAAATGGACAAATACATAAAACACACACATAAGTAGTCTTCCATATGGAATACAAGACTAACATAAGTGTTTTGATACAAAAATAACTCACCAATAAAAAGTTGAATCTTCAAAGTCTACTATTTTGAGTGAAAAATGTTAACTTTGGAAGTTAGAGTAGAAAAATGCAACCTTTTGGAAGTTAAGGGACTAATATTGTAACTTTAAAAGTTAGAGGACTAAAATGGATATTTTAGAAACTATTAGTCCAAAAATACAAGTATGGAAAGTTTGGTGTCAAAAATGTAAGAAATAAATTCTAAGGATGATTTTTGTAAATACTAGTAGAAATACTTGGGTATTTTGTATAAAAGTGTATTTTTGAAAGTTATAAAAATATAAAGGGTTTTAACATAAGGATTTTTATAAAATAGAGATTTTATAAAAATATTAAACAAACTTGGGAAACTTATACAAAAATGAATACTTTTATATAAATGGGAATATAAAAGTGTTGGAAACATTTTTGTAGTTAAGTTAACAAGTTGGATTAAAAATACATAAGTATTTTAAACCATCCAAGTAACATGTGAAAATAGGAAGAAATATGGATAATATTTCTATAAAATACATGTTGGGAAAAACTTGGAAAAATTAACTAATCGAGTTAAGATATCGAACTAAGACGCGTTAACGAACCGTACACGGACAAATCATGAGACAAATGCCATTACGGCAAGATAAGAAAAATATATATTTTAAGAAGTAAAATATATATACATTATGGGTGAAAACTAATAAACACTTTCCTAAGTGTTGGAGGAATTATTCGTGGGAGAAACACATGACATAAACAAATGAGACGTTAAACAAACGTATAAACTTAACAAGAAAAATTACACATTTATATATATGTACGCTCGTCTCGGCAAAATTCTAGTATATCTACTTAATGGGAAAGTAGATATGTGGGAAGGAAAGCCGCGACGAGAAGACAAAGATATATATATGTGTATGCCGTACCAACGAGATCCTAGTATATTTATTTGAATGGGAAAATAAATATACGGTATGGTGAGTTGAATCGGGTGTTAAGAACATACAATCGAACGACAAGATCTTAGCATATTTGTTTAAATGGGAAAACAAATGTGTGGCAAAGTGAGTCGGGTCGAGTATTGAAATATATATTATATCGAGCGATGCGATCTTAAGTATAATTATTTAAATGGGAAAATAATTATATGTTAAGTGAAGTCGAGTCGATGATAATAAGATACAAGTTATGGAAATATTAACAAGAGTAATATATAACTTGTAGTACAAAGGGTAATGTAACGCCAACAAAACCTAGGATACGCGCTTAATTAAACGGGATTTGGAACAACTTGTGGTCGGGAGTTGGGTGTACAACTTGCCAAGGCACATGCACAATAGGAATAGTGACTTATACGTCTAGGACGTTTGTAGGTGCGAGACCATCCTTGCTATCCGCCTAGTATTCCAGACAGAGTTTCAGGTGAGTTTCACGGCCCCATTCTAAACTATTTTTACGTTTTCCGGGGGAAAGATATGTTAGGGAAAATGTTTGACGGATTTATTACTTGAGGTGTGACCGCCACTCGGGGTTGAGTCCTCGCCTCTATAATCATTTATTCAGGGAAATGAAACCGGAGGAATATTGAATAGTACTATTGGTGCCTGACAAGGCCCACCCCTAATCGATAGCGTCGATTATGCATTAGGTTATGCCTGGGGTGCATATATTCTGAACTTAAGTCGTGGGAAACCGAGTAACGACTTGGAGCGGGGCATATTTATTTATACGTCTTGGTTTGATTATAGTCTCAAGTAGAGTTATAGGAATTTGCAACTCCTGTACATTGTCATAACATGGTATTTCTCAAGTAATCAAGTTTTGGAAACTAAAAACCTGTGAACTCACCAATATATTTTATATTGACGAAACTTTTAAACATATCTTTCAGGTAACTAGATGAAGGAGCACCGGGCAAGCTGGGTCAAGGAATCCTCCAATGCGGCGTCAAACTTTTGCGGGGTTTCACTTTTATTTCCCAAGGCATTTGGGATATATATGAGAAACCTCTATGATTATCTTAAAAACAATTAACTTTTGTGTAATGTTTGAACAAGATTTGACGTCATAATAAATGACCCATTTTCTTAAATTACTTGTGTTTAGCAATAACCTTGACTTTATGCTTTTGAACCGTCACGCCACGTGTTTCCGCCATTGTCGTGGTGTGACATTTTTGTACTAAGTGTCAAAGATATGGTCACCTGGTGAATGTCTGCCGAGCTCCCACTACCCAAGACAACAACAACCCAGCTCCCAACCAACAAAACAACAGGCCTACTCGTGGTCAATGCTACGAGTGTGGCAACCCTAACCACTACATCAACAACTGCCCTAATCGTAACCGTAACCAGAACCAAAACCAAAACCAAAACCAGAACCGCAACCAGAACCAAGGTGCTCGAGGTCGCGCTTACAATCTCAACGCTAACCAGGCTCGTGACAACAACGAAGTGGTGAATGGTACGTTTCTCATTAATAACCACTATGCATCCATATTATTTGATTCCGGAGCTGATAAGTCATTTGTGTCACTGAAGTTTGAACCTTTACTTAACTTACCCCACACTAATCTAGAAGAACCTTTCGTGGTAGAGGTAGCTAACGGGAAGTCTATTTCGATCGACTCTATTATTCGTAACTGCTTGTTGAATCTCGACGATCATACTTTCCCTATCGATCTCATCCCCATGCATCTTGGTAGTTTTGATGTTATAGTAGGCATGGACTGGTTGTCAACTCATCGTGCTGAAATTCTGTGCTTCGAGAAAGTCATACGCATTCCTCTCGAATCTGGTGAGATTTTGAAGATCTATGGTGAGAAACCCTGTGGTGAGCTTAAGCTTATGTCTTGTACTACTGCCCAAAAGTACTTACGAAAGGGGTATACAGCCTTCTTAGCTAACGTGATAGAGAAGAAGGACAAAGGCAAAAGTATCCAAGACATTCCTATTATTCGAGACTATCCTGAAGTCTTTCCAGAGGATTTACCTGGCTTGCCTCCTGCTCGACAAGTGGAATTTCGTATTGATCTTGTTCCTGGTGCTAATCCTGTCGCTAAAGCTCCTTATCGTCTTGCACCATCTGAGATGCAAGAACTTGCCAGTCAATTACAAGAACTTTCTAATAAAGGGTTCATTCGCCCTAGTTCTTCTCCATGGGGAGCCCCTGTCTTATTCGTTAAAAAGAAGGATGGTTCTCTTAGGATGTGTATTGACTACCGTGAACTCAACAAACTCACCATCAAGAATCGTTATCCACTTCCTAGGATTGACGATCTCTTCGATCAACTTCAAGGAGCAACCCACTTCTCGAAGATTGATCTCCGTTCTGGTTATCATCAGCTTAGAGTCCACGATGAAGATATTCCCAAGACAGCTTTTCGCACACGCTATGGTCACTATGAATTCATGGTTATGCCTTTTGGGTTGACCAATGCTCCCGCAGTATTTATGGATTTGATGAATCGGGTTTGTAGACCCTATCTCGACAAATTCGTGATCGTTTTCATCGATGATATTTTGATTATCGATGATATTTTGATTTACTCTAAATCAAAATCCGATCACGAGCAACATCTTCACTCTATCTTGAGTATCCTAAAGAAGGAACAACTGTACGCCAAGTTCTCAAAATGCGAATTTTGGCTTAAGGAAGTTCAATTTTTGGGACATGTCATTGATATGAACGGAATTCATGTTGATCCTGCAAAGATCGAAGCTGTGAAGAATTGGATTGTTCCTACCACTCCAACGGAAGTCCGTTCTTTCCTTGGTTTGGCTGGTTATTATCGTCGATTCATCGCCAATTTCTCCAAGATCGCTGTTCCTCTCACTACCTTAACTCACAAGGGTAAACCCTATGAGTGGGGACCTAAGCAAGAGGAAGCATTTGAAACTCTTAAGCTGAAACTCTGTGAAGCTCCTATCTTGTCTCTACCTGATGGTAATGATGATTTCGTGGTCTACTGTGATGCATCGAACCAGGGTCTTGGTTGTGTTCTCATGCAACGAGGAAAGGTTATTGCTTATGCGTCTCGACAACTCAAGACTCACGAAAAGAATTATACCACCCATGATCTTGAATTGGGCGTTGTTGTCTTTGCACTCAAGATTTGGAGACATTATCTTTATGGGACCAAATGTGTGGTGTTCACGGACCACAAAAGTCTCCAACATGTCTTCGATCAAAAGAATCTTAACATGAGACAACGACGTTGGGTTGAATTACTTAACGACTATGATTGCGAAATTCGCTACCATCCTGGCAAGGCGAATGTTGTGGCTGACGCACTTAGTCGTAAAGAGCGTGTCAAACTACAATGTGCGAGAGTTCGTACTGATCTTCAAGATCGTATTCTCCAGGCTCAACACACATCAGTCACCCAAGGTAACATGTACGATGAAATGTCTTGTGGTGCTGAAACTCAACTTGAAACCAAACCCGACGGTCTTCTTTATTTCCTTAATCGACTGTGGATTCCCGACCGTGATGATCTTCGTACTTTTCTCATGAACTAGGCTCATAAGTCTCGTTATTCTATTCATCCTGGAGCTGACAAGATGTACCAAGATCTTCGTTATTCTTATTGGTGGCCTGGCATAAAGAAAGACATTGCTCTTTTCGTTGCAAAATGCCTCACTTGTTCCAAGGTCAAGGCTGAACATCAACGACCATCTGGTATGCTTGAACAACCAGAGATTCCTGTCTGGAAATGGGAGAGCATAGCTATGGATTTCATCACCAAACTCCCTCGTACACCCAAAGGTTTTGATAGTATTTGGGTAATCGTCGATCGTTTGACCAAGTCAGCTCACTTCCTACCTATTCGTGAGAAGTATTCTGTGGAAAGGTTGGCAAAGATGTACGTAAGTGAAATCGTATGTCGTCACAGTATACCTTTGGACATTATTTCTGATCGCGATGGTCGTTTCACCTCTCACTTTGGGGAGTCTCTACAAGATGCTTTGGGTACCAAGTTGAACCTGAGCACTGCTTATCACCCTCAAACGGATGGTCAGACTGAACGAACCATCCAGACACTTGAGGACATGCTCAGGGCATGTGTCATCGATTTTGGTGGCGCATGGGATTCTCATCTTCCTTTGGTTGAGTTTTCATACAACAACAGTTATCACGCCAGCATTAACATGGCTCCTTTTGAGGCACTCTATGGTCGGAAATGTCGTTCACCTGTCTGTTGGACTGAGGTTGGTGAAGCTCGTATTACTGGACCCGAACTAATCCAGGAAACCACAGACAAAATTCAGCTCATTCAGGATAATCTTCTCAAGGCTAGAAGTCGCCAAAAGAGTTATGCTGATAAACGTCGTAAACCCTTGGAATTTCAAGTTGGGGACCTTGTACTACTTAAGGTATCCCCTTGGAAAGGAGTTATTCGTTTCGGTAGAAAGGGAAAGCTAGCTCCTCGATACGTAGGCCCCTTCAAAATTCTTGACAGAGTTGGAAAAGTGGCTTACAAACTTGATCTTCCACTTGAGCTAAGCAATGTTCATCCGACCTTCCATGTTTCGAATCTCAAGAAATGCTTAGCGGATGAGAACCTTCATGTTCCTCTTGAGGATGTGCAAATCGATGAAAGCATGCACATTATCGAGAAACCCATCGAGATTGTTGATACTGGAGTCAAGAAACTCAAGCGCAGTCGTATTCCGATCGTTAAGGTTCGTTGGGAATCTAAACGAGGCCCAGAGTTCACTTGGGAACGTAAAGACCAGATGAAGTCGAAGTATCCACATCTTTTCCCACTAGACTCTCCAATTCCAACTTCGGGACGAAGTTCCTAAAAGTAGGGGAGACTGTAACATTACGCATTTAAACTTGTACGTTACACGGCTATCTTTAATAAAACGTCAAGTTTTATCTTATACGTTAACATTTATTATTTTTGTCGCATTATTGAAACCCTAATACTATATATATATAATATTATATATGTGTTGTGTTATAAATATATCAAAAAAATAATTGTTGCTCTGGCCGGGGTTCGAACCCGCGCCAAAGCCCAAATCAACACCACACACAACCAACTGGGCCAAGCCTTCAACCTGATTAAACCCGGACACATTTTAATTATATACGCGTTTTAAACCTTCACAGTTGACAAAGAAAGTCAACTGTGGGTTCGCGTGTGATTCAATCTATGGTATTAACTGTGATTGATCTATAATTGGCAAATTTATTTGATTTCCGGCCCAATATGACTCGATTACACGTTAATTATAACCAATCGTTGACCTAATTTGAAAACCCATACGCGTTTACAATTAATCGTGGTCAACTTTCCAATTAACCCAATCCACTGATCCTCACTATAAATTGATCACCTACGATCATTCACAACTCGCTCACATCTCTCTCTCAACCTCCAATTGTTTCTGAAACACTCTAAATAATTATCCATCTTTACGCTGTTTGACTTTGGCTTTGACCGGGCAAACGTGCACAATTCATCACTGTGAGTTCTATTTCTTTTGTGGGTTTTGTTAGTCGGCAATCAAACAACAAAAGCCCCAACATTAATCGGGTTCAAATTGTCTGATTTGTTTGATTGTAAAATCTAGGGTTCGTAATTTAGAATTTGGGGATAAACTGGTTTGGCACAGCGTATTTATTTAATTTTAATCAGGATTCATCACAACCACTGGCCTAGGCCAAGTGGTTGTGACCATGGCTTGCAACACAAGGTACCCGGGTTCGAGTCCCGGCTACTGCCTTCCTTTTTGCTTCTTTTTATTCTTTTAAACAAACTAATATATATATATATATTAAACCTTTTAATCTTATAAATTCATTTTTAAATATTATAACTATTTTATAAATTCTAAAAAAATTATATTTATTAAATCTGAGTCAAAAGTTTTATTTACAATTTTTGTTTTTCAAAAATTCATTTATTTAATATTTATAATAATTAAATCAATTTTATACTATTATATTTATAAAAATCCATTTATATATCAAAACAATTTTATTAAATTCTCCAAAAATTATTCTGACTTTGTATGAAGTTAAACTTTACTGAAATAATTTTTAATTCAGAAAAATCAATTATTTTATATTTTTAATCAATTTTTGTTAGATTTAATCATAATTAAATCATAATAAATTCAATTTTCATTATTTTTGCACCAAAATTTTATACAATTTATTTTTAAATATTTAGAACAGAAACATGATTTTTAAAATTGAAATTCTTTAATTTTAGTATTTTTGAATATTAAAGTTAATTGTTGGCAATTTGTAATAAATAGATTTAAAAATCTATTTTAAATAAAATAATTTTATAAAAATTATTTTTATACTCCAAACACTTTAATGTGTACATTCTAAATTCAAATTTTATAAAAAGACTTTCTTTTATTAATTATCAAATTTTCCTTTATTAATTAACATTTTAATTTAAATTCAACAATTGGATATCCCCAAATCGAAACCCTAGGATACACTTATAAATTAATTAGACTTAGACTTATTATATATTACCTTATTATAGGGTGATATTTGGAATCATTTTGGGCAACACTATTATTTCATCTTTTCAACAAGTTTAACATTTGCTAAGGTGAGTTTTACATAGCCCCTTTTATTTATCACCATTTTTGGGGTGAAACATGTTATAACATTATCATTGCAATTCAATCATCAATGTGTCTATGTGTTATCTATGTTGCATTATGTCTTGAGCATGATTAGAGTAAGCACCATTCTAGCATAATCATTAACTCCGTACAAGCCGACGGTATACATTGATAGATCTATTGGACTGACAATCCCACCTGGATACATGCCTCCTACAAAGGTTACGTGGGTGTTTGTTATCGCATAACATATTCATTTGGACCATGAGCGTATGGTATGTATCATATTATAACAGTCATCAGGGTTGATTATGCACTCGATTTATTTCTAGTATGTTCTCACATATGGGCTAGATTGACATGACACATGAATTGCACAACATTTTTATTCATTTTATTATCAAAAACCTATGTAATTCTCACCAACTTTTGTTGACCCAAAATACTTTCAAAATTAACATGTTTCAGGTAACAATGAAGCTGAGGCTTGAGTTAGCATGAGGATTTTACATGAAGTTTTATTTGAAGTTATTGAAGTTTGTTATTTGATTTCATGTATTGAATTCTTAGACATCATTTTATGTTTGGATATTATGTTTGAATAAATTATTTAAAATTTATATTATACCATGTGCTACTGAAACAATCATCAATACGTGGCACCCCGATGTTTCCGCCATCGGTTGGGGTGTTACATAGGGAATTGACATCTGGCGTTTGTTATATTTGAATTTTAAACTTCCCCAATATTTTCGTATAAGAACGGTTTTTTTGTGCAACTAAACTTATTTCCACCATTTAGCCCATCCTCTGAACAACAAATGGCTCCCAAAGCAAGTTCCTCACGAGTTGTCATGAGTGTATCCGACATACCCTGTAACTGGCCCTCTTTTCCCTCATTCATCAGTGATTATCAGATTCCCCTGGAATGGGGGCCGGTGCTTCCTGGTAAAGACGATCGGGCTTTTCCTATCAAGGGAGGGAAGATTACATTATACGGAGAGTTCTTCACTTTTTCTCACTTCCGCCTGCCGGCTACCAATTTCCCCTTTGATCTTCTGTCCTATTACAAGGTAAACCCTTCCCAATTGCATCCCCTAGGTTTAATAAAAATCCACCATTTCAAATTTTGTGCCCTAGGTATGGGTAGGGCTCCTCGCCTGGAGATTTTTCGTGTGTTATATGTTTTGAAATTTAAAGGAGAGTACTTTACTTTTGATCGGCGTCCCGGTTCATTGTCGTGTATAGACAATTTCCCCCAGAGCGTCCGTGACAAAGAATGGAGAAAGAAATTCTTTTTTGTTGACGAACGTGTTCTCCCGGTTCAAGCCCCAATTAGGTATCCGGAGGCCAAAACTAAATTAGCCGATGAGTGTCCTCTTCCTGCTGTTTATGAGAAAGATCCTTTATATCTTGCCCTTACTAATAACCCTACAGAATGTACTTGTATCCCAGAGAGGGCTTTGGTTGCTGTTGGTATGAGCCGGATGTAGGTAGATGATACGGTTTTTCCAGAGTATCGTCGTAAAGATCAGGCGTCATGGCAATATTTTGATGTTCTTGACTCAGAGATTTCTTCTCAATTGGTAGAACATGATCGTCCGTTAGGTGCTGATGAACTTGACGTTCTCAGCCAGACCGTTTCTAATTTCCTTATTCTGGCCCCTGTTGGTTCTGTCTCGCGGCAGGTTGATGATCCGTCTGTGTCTGTAGTAGAGTCTGTGCAGTTAGATATTGGGAAAGGTTTGGCAGATCCAATTGATGCAAACCCTATCAACGTTGCTCCACCGCAAGGTGATGTGAATGCGGAAAAGAAAAAAGATAAGTCAAAGAAGAGGAAGGCCTCTGCCATTCCTGATGTTGAAACCTTGTTGGCTAAGAGAAAGCAAATGTTAGAGTTGAAGGAAAAATCCCTTTATAAGTAAACTTTACCCTTGATCCTTTGCATTGTTGCTTTCCTCCCCTTTTTGTGATACCTTTTATGATTGTTGTCTACAGGTTAAAGGATATCTGTTAGTCTTCCTCAATCTGGACCTGAAGAGGTTGATACAGCCTCAGTTGATGCCCCGCAGGTCATATCGGATGTTGTCGGGAGTAGCACCGGGGAAACTGCTGCTGTTACTTCTTCCCCTGTTTCTAGTACCATTGCTCAGTCTTCGGTACCTATGACTGATGTTCCTGTCTCGTCGCCAGGTCCTGTGTCTGTAGGTGTTGCAGTTACTTCATTACCACTGCCTAGCGTTTCGGTCCCTGTAAGTGCTAAACCGGTATTTTCTCCTGCGGGCCCCTCCGTTACTTCAAGTTTTATAGTGGAGCCAAGTTTCTCTCAACTCTTGCGGGATGTGCAGAAGAACCCCCTCCAATTTCCCGGTGGGGTTCGTACTGGGATTCCATCATCTCATGGTTCTGCTGGTTCCAGCGAGATGCCTGCCAATGTCTACTCACCCGGTATCAATTGGCGGCCATCTTTAAAAGATGTCCGTTACACGCCAGGGTGGCAAATTGCCGAGTCAAGCCGTTTGATTCATCCACACGTCATTCGTCATTGGTCAGAACATGCCTTCCCCCCAGTAGAGAGGTCTTATCTACAGGGATTAGATAATGCACAGCTTGCTGAAAACACATTGGGTTCCAGTGTTTGTCACGCTGCCGCTTCTTATGAGGTTCTTCGTCGATGGCGGGTGGATCTTGTCAGCCTTTTGGAGATCCGTGATAAGCAGTCTTCTCTTATATCCCAAAATGAAAGGTTGGCCAAGCAGTTAGCCGACGCGGAGGTGGAGCTTGTGTCCCGGTAAGTGGCTATAGAGAAGTTAGAGGGTGATAAGGCCCGGATGGTTACGGGTCATATGGAGGAGAAGCTGAATTTGGCCCGGGATAATGATGCCCAGGGCGGTATTATTTCTCGTTTGGAAGGCCGGGTGAACGCTCTATCCAAAGAGCTGGCTGCAGAGAAGAGTACTGTTGCCCGTAACCAAGCCGAGATTGAGAGATGTAGGCTGCTTTCTGCTGAGGTTGAGAATTTTGAGTCCCGGATCAGACGTGCAGAGGAGGAACGGGATTCTGTAATGGAAAGACTTAACGAGTGCCAAAAGCAATTATCTCTTGCAAATCAGCGTGCTGATCAAGCCGTTGACTCTTCTGAAGATGCCAAGGCCCTCGCCATCTCACTTCAGTCTCAGCTGGATCATTCTCGAGGTGACCGTGATTGGTTGATTACCCGAGGCATTCCTGCTTCATGGCGTTTTATCCGTACCAGCCAGGCATACCAGGATCGCATTAACACTTTTTATGAGGTAGCTATGGAAGCCGGGTATCTTGGTGGGCTAACATATGGGAATAATGTTGGCCTTGTTGGTCAAAAAGTGCCCCCACCCACAGAGCAGGAAAAAGACATCGGAACTCGAGTTGCTGATTCTATGCAGGCTTTGAGTAGTGACTCCTTGGAGGCCATCTCACAGTTAAGCAATCAAGTTGGTGATGATGGTGTCTCATCTCTACGGTCTTTGCTTGAGCCTTTTGTTAAAGGCTCGTCTGATGTTGAAAGTTCTTCCTCTAGTGGAGACTAAAAACTGTTTGTATTTCTGTCTTTGTTAATTTATATCTTTATGTTGCACGTGTGATTTCTTAAATGTGTGGTGTGGGTGTGTGCCACTTGTCGTTATTATATTCAAATGTGCTGACAATGATTTGACGACCATTAATGGCCTTTTGCATGTCATGATTGCATGACGTTACGAGTTGCCATTTTCACTATTTGCATAGATATTTGTGTCAGAGATATTAAAAGCGTATCTCTTGGTCCTATGTGAAGCGTCAAGCAGCTTATCCTGAAACATGCACGAAAATAAATTTTGTCAACATATGATGTTGGTGAGTACTACCTAGCTTTGTACATATAGTATAAGTTTGAAAAGTAGTACAATTCATGTGTCTAGCATCACCAAGGCATTATGTAAACACGCAAGTAACCAAACAAGACAAAGATCAAATGTAAAGTTGATAAGTTGAAATTGATAATGAGCACCCTAACACGTGTCAAGTCTAAAAGAGCACCATAACATAAGTTATGTCTAAATGAGCACCGTAACATAAGTTACGTCTATATGTAAAGAGCACCATAACATAAGTTATGTCTAGATGTATGATTTTGTATGTAAGCTACGTTCATGTTCAAACATAAGCACAAAGATAAACAAGACACGTATATGACTTGTAAATGAATAAAAATGTATGTGTAAATGAATATGAAAGTTTTGTATACTTGTGCATGAATCACCCCAAAAATGTAAAAACGAAAAAGGGGATAAGTAATACTAACCTTAGCAAGGTGTTAAGTCTTGTGAAATTGAATAAGTGTAATCCAACGTTGCCAAGTATCACCCTATGTATAAGGTAACAAATAAGTCTAAGTCTATCGAGTCTACAAGTATATTCTAGGGTTTCGAATTGGGGATAAGTATTCGTTTGATAAATTAAACGTTTAATAAATAAGAGAAATTTGATAATTAAGTAAACAAGAGTCTTTTTGTAAGTTTTAAATCAAATATGGTCACAATACAAAAATTAATTAATAATATTAAATAAACGGTTTTCTGGAATAAAAATTTATTTCTGAAATGTTTATTGATTTATAAGTTTAAAATAATTTTTGTGGAATTTTATAAAGTCGTTTAGATATTTTTATAGAATTTTAAAGTTATAATTGAATAAACTTGTAGTATTTATAATATATATTAAATAAATTATTTTTGGAAATCTAAAAATTGTATGATAAACTTTGTCATGAAATCTACTTAAAATAATTTTTGTAGAATTATTAGGACACTTTTGGTATTTTAAAACTATTTTAAAAGATTAGTAGGTTAAATATATAATTAAAGAGTTTAAAAAAAATGTTTGTTGTTGAAGGGAATCGAACCCGAGTCTGGCCCGGTTCGCGTGTTTATAATCACAAGCCCAGACCAGTTGGTCTGGACCCTGAGAACGATTTATTTTCGTTTCAGTTAATTATATAGATTACTTTGTTAGATTCATGATTTGTTTTTAAAAAATAAAAAGGGAAACAGGGTTCGATCCCTTGTTCGTGGCCGGTTCCTAAGCTTTAACTAACTGTGTAATACCAACTGACCTGTGGGTTAGTTGGTGTCTTATTTAGAACAGAAAAAAATTTAAAACATTCACTGTTTGTGATTTTATCCCCAAATCGTGACAATAAGAACCCTAATTTTCCAATCCGTTTAATTACGGATCAAGGCAAAAGAATGATAAGGGGCTATTGTTTAACATCTAATTCCGACCTAAAGGAATGGATTAATTGGAACTTACCGAGTACGAATGGCGGGCAAACGCGGGTTGAACAAACGAACCCAAAATCCTTGATCTGAACGATTTTCTTGTTTTGGAAGTGAAATTTTATAAAGGGTTAATGTACATCGGCACTTCTAGGTGTTGTGTGTGAGTTTAATCGAGCTAACAACATGTATTTATACGGATTGGATTTGGGTTGTTTAGGAATGTTAATAATTGGTTTTAAATCGTTTAATTGACAGTCAAAACGCGTTAATTCGAGTTGGATTAGGCCGAGATGTTGCATCAATCACGCAGCAAATAAATTTTTGTTTCCAATTTCATGTCTAATCGCGTCAATTAGAAGTCAAATGAGAAGTCAACTGGGTGTTTGACTTCTGATTGTTGACCAAGGATAATATTGTTTCAAGTATATGTATTAATTGTTCCAAATAATAACACCAAATTGAAAGTGGCTCAGTGGTTGTGTTGTGTGTGTTGTTATGCTGACCCGGCTTTGGACGCGGGTTCGAGTCCCGGTTCACGCAAACATTTTTTGGGCAATTAAAACATTAACATATTATTATTATAACTTCATATTATCATTACCTAAGTCCGAAAATAGTACGAAATATTTTTAGAACGTACTAGAAAGTTAAAATGCGACGTTTTATTGATTGAATACAAAACGTACAAGATAGAAATGCGGAATATTATAAAAATAAGAACGAGAGGTGACGGATGTCACAGCATCCCCTACTTTTAGAAACTTCGTCCCGAAGTTATTAAAAACATAAGGTTTTGGGTAGAAATTAAAATAACTGTGGTTTGGAAAATTTGAGTTAAGGCACAACGTGAATCAGAGTAAAATGTTTCGAATGATTTGGATAAAAGGTTTGATAGGTGTGAGTTAAGGATTGGATTAGGTTCGTCTTGAACAACAAGGAGAATAAGAATCTAGTAAAACACTAAACTTCAAGTTTTAGGAATTCTAAAATAAATGCATGAGTTGATCGACTATAGAAAGTCTAAATGAACTACCAAGTATCTAGAGTTTTGTTCCTGGTTCGACTTCCAGTCTCACTTTCAATGCATCATTAGTGTTTATATATAGGGTGTACCGCAGCTAACCCACCACACCTTTGATACCTTGAAAATGTACTGGACGCCTACCAAAAACCCCAATAGAATTTCACACTACCTTAACGTACCTGTAAATTCATGATTACGTTCTGGACCGGAATCATCAATTTACCTTACATTAGGGTTTTATGTCCTTCTATGATCCTAATCTAACACACATTAAAGCAAATAAGTTCCACAAGAAGATGACACAACAAACACGTTGGGTTACAATGAGACGTTATCAATGAAATGAGGCTATGTAATAATGAGGTCAATTGCATTGGTTTACAACGACTTGCAAGCATAAAATTTACGTATGGGCTACCACTCACCCTGTCACACCCTCAAATTTCCACTGCGGGGTTTATACCGTGAGGCGCATGACAAACCAGGATCCCATAGCCATAAGTCACATGAACGACTCTAAATGCCCAACCATTTAGTTCGTTATTGTAAAAAAAACCACGTTTTAAAGTTTAACCAAACCAATAAAAGTATAGCGGAAGCGAATGAAAAATAGTAAATAAAGTCTGCGCAAAACACCGCGCCCAAAACTAAATGAATAGTAAATGTGCAAAATAGTTTAATGTTTGAGACCCATGATATGATGCATGACCTAACTGTGCTCCGTTCCTAGTTACCTGCAAAAGCATGCTATCGTGTGTCAACATAAAGCTGGTGAGTTCACAAAGTAAAGTAATTTAATATGCAAATGCGCTGGTTTCCAAAAACCACGTAAGTAAGTAATAATGTAGGTCCTCCAGACCAAAAAGTTAAAGAGTAGTCAGTTTAAGTGTGCCAGGGGTAGCTAGCCCACTCAATGTAACTAAACAAGATTATTGGGAACCTTCAGGAAAATAGATATTTGCCTCAATGACTGGCGTCTATCAACACCAGTCGGAAATTGTGGTCAGAAGTTCATGCCCGTGCCTCAAGCACCTTAGACATGAGGTTGCTGCATCAACCTAATAGCGCTATCAACTAATACCCCGTTCGCCTCCAGCGATTAACCCAATAATATGCAAGGACTTCAAATGATAGAGTGTTTAGATTACAAAGGACCAATAAGTTTTAAACTGACCGAAAAGCCGACCCACACAAGGAATCGTAAAACTGACCCACACAAGGAGTCCATACCTGAGTAGTCTCAAATGGACTAGAAAATGTTTACCAAAGTTGTCTCTAATCCGAGACGCATGCTTTTGAGAAAAAGAGTAGTGAAACTCACCTTAACGTGCAAGCAAAAGAAATCCGAACCGCAAGTAAAGTATGCTACCGACACCCTAATAATAGTGTCACTAAGTGAGTATAGGCGTAATATCATTACACCATATAACTTGTTTGTCCAAGGCGTTTTAAACGTTCAAAAGTGTGTATGTGACGCCAAGTGATTCTACATGCAATAGTAAACCCTACGGACTCGTTGGTGAATGTGTTGGTTACAATTAGTTTCTACATTCTGTATGTGTCTCAAACAAGTGGACTTCAGTTACATGTCAATTCCATACCACCTAAGACCTCAATTAATCACATAAGCACATAATACACAATCCGTGTTTTCAGGACAGATTGTGCGCCATCAAAACGAATTTATTTAAAATAGTAAATCAGTGAGTTAACCTCCCAAATATTTACTGAATTTTCTTTGAGATTCACTTAACAACACCTATTTTTGTTTTGTCTTAAATCCAAACACAAAAATAATTAAAATTCGTCTAATTCAGCTATGTTCAGAAAACCTTCCTAACAGGTCAGTTTGGTAGATAATTTCCCAAAAATTGTGTATTTATCCAAACGGGATGAATCCACTTGGAAAACTCATATTACTCCAATATTAACCTTCTGTAAAAATTTCACAACCCAACTCTTAAAAAAACTTTAGTTATGATGTTTCAAAGTTGACTCAGTTTGATACCCGAAATTCTGACCTGACCTATTTTCAATGAAAATTCCAATAACGACTCAACCGACGTCCAAAACACTTGATTTTACCCATTATGAAAAGCTAAGACCAAGTGGGACTCTACCATGCAAAGAAAATACCAAAATCATTATGTTAAGGTCGTGTTACAGCCCCTACCAGTTCGTCTAATCATTCTGTCCAGATTTTAGTTTCGCCTAAATCATACTTAAATCGACTACCGTGTGCATAGAAACAATCAACAAACATCAATAATCATTACCAAACATCCCTAATACTTATTTTGATCAGATTCTACTACTAAACATGCAAAGATCACAACTTTAAAGACCAAAACATCAATAACTTGCGCAACAAGTATCCTATGATGTTACTAATCGTTTATTATTATGTTTGATCCGTTTAATCTTCAAAAACTTCATGTTTTAATGATTATTAAAAACTTTCAGACCTGGACAAACTTTGTTATATGATTTTTATAACAAAAACACAAGATAAAAGTGTAAGGAATCAAAGATTATACCTTTGGCTCTTCGATTCGATCAACCGTGCGCCTTTGGAGCTTCCCAATTGATGATCTTGAGCTTTAGCAGGAGCTTTAGGGTTAATATTTCGTGTGGGCCAGTAAGGGGGCGATTAGGGTTGAGTTTAGGGGTTGCATGGGGGTTAAGGATGCTTAAATAGGAGTTTAAGGCGGTTTAGACCCGTCAGACGCATCCGAGCGGCCGCTCGGGCCCTGTGAGCGGCCGCTCACAGGCCCGAGGCCCGCGTGCGTGTCTCGTTTCGTCACCCGATGCGTTATCCTTCGACGTTTTCGTTATTTCGGACCGTAACAAGTGCAACCCCATGCGTTAAGACCCTAATCAACCTCATACTCCACTTTTAGTGATTTTTATTAACGTATTCGGTTTAGGTTCACACAATCACGTATGGTTTTCACATAAGTTCATCAAATATCACAGAGACACATAAGTTCGTTATTCACCAACGTCCGAGGTTCACTAATCATGTACCCTATATTAACTCACAACAATGCACGTGTGTCCTATCTAGTTAACCCTAGTTAAGTATAATGCAAGGAACGTAACTAGAGTTTAGTTAAAGTGAGAACCTGAATTTGCGGGGTATCACATCATCCCCGAGTTGAAAAGAATTTCGTCCCGAAATTCAACAAGTAAACAGTAAAGCCAGCTAGAAAAGTATACGCTTGGTTCCCAGATGTCACATCATCCCCAAGCTGAAAGGAATTTCGCCCCGAAATTCACTTTGAGCGAGCTGCTTTATGTTCGGCATTTGATCTATGTACATGTTCAGGTTCAGTAAAGAGGTGTGGGTATTTGAGCCGCATCTGATCTCTGCGCTCCCACGTGTATTCCGGTCCTAGACGGGAATTCCACCGTACCTTAACAATAGGTATAGTGCTTTGTCTGATTTTCTTGACGCCCTGCTCAAGAATCTCCACTGGTTCTTCCACGAACCGTAGCTGATCGTCCACCTGGATCTCCTCCAGTGGCACTACCAGTGTCGTATCTGATAAGCATTTCTTCAAGTTCGAGACGTGGAATACATTGTGCACTCCACTGAGTTCATCTGGTAGATTTAGCTGATAAGCTACCAGACCAATCCTTTTAACAATCTCGAAAGGTCCAACGTATCGTGGGTTCAACTTCCCACGTTTCCCAAAGCGCATCACTCCTTTCCAAGGTGACACCTTTAACAAAACCTTGTCCCCAACCTGGAACTCCAAGGGTTTTCTACGTTTATCAGCATAACTTTTCTGTCGATCCCGAGCAGCAGCCATCCAGTTTCTAATTTGCACTATCTTCACAGAAGTTTCGTGCACGAGTTCGGGACCTGTTAGTTGGCTATCCCCAACCTCAGTCCAACAGATGGGAGACCTACACTTGCGCCCGTAAAGTGCCTCAAAAGGCGCACACTGTATCGAAGTGTGGTAACTGTTGTTGTAAGAGAATTCGATCAAGGGCAAGTGCTTATCCCAATTATTGCCAAAGTCCACCACGCACGCCCGTAGCAGATCCTCTAATGTTTGGATGGTACGTTCGCTCTGTCCATCCCTCTGTAAGTGATAGGCTGTGCTCATATCAAGACGAGTTCCTA
This sequence comes from Ambrosia trifida, assembly GCA_028751855.1. Lineage (NCBI taxonomy): Eukaryota > Viridiplantae > Streptophyta > Magnoliopsida > Asterales > Asteraceae > Ambrosia > Ambrosia trifida. Next base: position 167,132,375 of record CM054123.1, on the reverse strand, counting down.
AAGCATCTTGGAGAGTAGTCCAGAAGCGAGAAGTGAATCGCCCATCGCGATCAGATATAATGGAAGTAGGCACCCCATGCCTAGAGACTATCTCCTTGATGTAAAGGTTTGCCAGTTTCTCCAATGAATCTGTTTCCTTTATTGCCAGGAAGTGGGCCGATTTGGTTAAACGGTCCACGATAACCCAAATCATGTTATGGCCCGTTGGCGTTCTAGGAAGCTTTGTAATAAAATCCATGGAAATCCCATCCCATTTCCACATTGGAATTTCTGGTTGTTGGAGTAGGCCTGAAGGTTTTTGATATTCAATCTTAACCTTCGCACAAGTCAAGCACTTACTAACATAAGTGGCTATCTCAGCTTTCATGTTTGGCCACCAGTAAAGAGTCTTAAGATCTTGGTACATCTTGTCCGAACCAGGATGCACCGAATAGCGAGAGGTATGTGCTTCATCAAGCACCAGTTGTCTGAGATCCCCAAATCGTGGTATCCAGACTCGATCCATGAAGTACTATAGGCCATCCGTTTTTAGTTCCAAGTGCTTATCAGCACCATGTAGGGTCTCAAGCCCGATGTTTTCTTCCTTCAAGGCTTCACCCTGGGCTTAACGTATCCTATCTGGAAGATGAGAATGGATGGTGAGTTGTAAGGCTCGCACCCTTCTCGGTTTTGTTTCCTTTCGACTGAGGGCATCAACTACTACGTTAGCCTTCCCTGGATGATACTTGATGGCACAGTCATAATCGTTCAAAAGTTCAACCTAGCGACGTTGTCGTATGTTCAGCACCTTCTGATCAAATATATGTTGAAGGCTCTTGTGATCAGTGAAAATTGTGCACTTCGTTCCATAGAGGTAGTGTCTCCAGATTTTTAGAGCGAAGACCACCGCTCCCAGTTCCAAATCATGAGTGGGGTAATTCTTCTCATGGACCTTCAGTTGCCACGATGCATATGCAATTACCTTATCACGTTGCATCAGTACGCACCCTAAGCCTTGGATGGACGCATCACAGTACACTACAAAGTCCTCTGTACCCTCAGGCAACGATAGTATCGGTGCACTGCAAAGTTTGGACTTTAGTAGCTGAAAGGCAGATTCTTGGGCATCTCCCCACTTATAAGTAATACCTTTCTGTGTTAGGGCGGTGAGAGGTTGAGCGATCTTAGAAAATCTCTCAATAAATCTTCGATAGTATCCCGCGAGACCAAGAAATTGGCGCACTTCAGTAGGGGTCCTAGGAGCCTCCCACTTTTTGATAGCGTCAATCTTGGCTGGGTCAACATGTATTCCTGCCTCGTTGACCACATGCCCAAGGAATTGGACTTCTCGAATCCAAAAATCACATTTAGAAAACTTTGCATACAGCTGCTCATTCCTCAGTAGTTCCAAGATTAACCGCAGGTGCTGCTCGTGCTCCTCCCTGCTCTTGGAATAGATCAATATGTCATCTATGAACACTATGACGAATTTGTCCAAGTAAGGCTTGCACACACGGTTCATTAGATCCATGAACACCGCCGGTGCATTAGTTAGCCCAAATGGCATAACCAAAAACTCATAATGTCCATAACGGGTTCGAAACGCCGTTTTCGCCACATCCTCTTCTCGGACTCTCAGCTGATGGTACCCTGACCTCAAGTCAATCTTAGAGTAGAAGCTCGATCCTTGCAGTTGGTCGAACAAGTCATCAATACGAGGCAAAGGATAACGGTTCTTAATCGTTACCTTGTTCAACTCCCGATAATCTATGCACATGCGAAAGCTCCCATCTTTCTTCTTAACAAACAGAACTGGAGCTCCCCATGGCGAAGAACTGGGCCTAATGAAACCCCTATCCAATAGCTCTTGGAGTTGGGTAGATAGTTCTTGAAGCTCCCCTGGTGCTAAACGATACGGTGTGCGTGCAACTGGTGCTGCTCCATGTTGATGCATTTTGCGACTAAGGATTGGATATACTTGATTAACACATGTTAGTAGATAGCCGAATGTAGTTTTGACTGGGCGAATGTAGATCAGGAAGGGCGAAGGTGAAGATAAACGGGCGAAGGTAGATGCTAACTGGACGAAGGTAGAATGGACATAGACAGAAGATCACATTCGACCACTTGCAGTGGGCGAATGTGGAAAATGCCCACATTCGACCATCTGTAAGGGGCGAATGTGCAGAGGCTATATATAGATTTTGAGTTTTTGATTATGTAAGAGAGTTATCATTTGTGTCCAGGTTCAGTGCAGGTTCAGTAGTGTTTTTGTGAAAGTGTCTTTGTGATTCTAGATTAACATAAACGTTGTAAATGCTTATTGATTGAAAGTTAATCTATGAAAATGATATTGAAAATGATCTTGATTGTGTCGTGATTAGCATCTTATCAATTTGTTCAGATCTAGGGTTTCCGCACCTAGATTTGTGACTTGTATGATCAAATAATCCTGTTTTAGATAAAATCCAACGCTCACAAAGTGGTATCAGAGCATAGAGGATCATACAACAACAAGTTTGATAAGATCAGAGTTGATTTGGACATGTTTTAGACAAATTATCATCTGTTTTTACAAAAACTCTTATAAAACATAGTTTTTGATCGATTTAAAGGTGATTTTGTGGTCAAATTCAAGTTTTCCAAGACTTAAAGTTGTGCCAAATCAAATCCGAAACATAACCTGATTGAGATAATTGAAATCCATGAACTTTTGAAAATCTGAGCTCAAAATAACCGTTTTTCAAACAATAACCGTTTTTCAAAAGTGAGATCTGCTGATATGGGGCGAACCTGGAACCTGGACTGAGTTTGTGGGCGAACCTGACATAAAAGTGGGCGAACCTGAGAGTTTGAGTGGACGAACCTGAAAACTTGTTTGATATTTTTCACATTCGGGTGGTATATTCTACATTCGACCGTTTTGCTTCGGACGAAAGTGGAAATTGTGTTTGTGTGATTTACATTCTGGTCATATTCACCTTCGGGTATCACTGTTTGGACGAAAGTGAGTTATAAGGGACGAGAGTGTGACAAGTTTGGACGAACCAAAGAAAATTTGGACGAAAGTGATTATTTTTGGGCGAACCTAAGATTTTTTTGCTGAAAAATTTTTCTAAGTGTTGTGATTTTCAGATTTTGATCATGTGGCGTTTTCAGACTACTCAGGGATCAGCACCAACACAACCACAACAGCAGACAATGGACCCATGGACTGTGGCAGCTCAAAAGACGAACACGCAATCCTCACAACCACTGAACTACATGACAACATCGAGCACGATGCCTCAGAATGTAGCACATCCGGCATTACAATCAGATTACTGGGGAGTAGCTGCAGCGGCGGTAAATACTCAAACCACTAACGCTATCTCTACCTTGATTAAGGATTTGTCTACAGGTAGTGGAACTCGGCCACCTAAGCTCATGGATATGCAAGAGTACAACCAGTGGCACACCATGTTCAAAATCCATCTGGAGGGCATGGGAGTTGAAGGAGCTGAGGCATGGAGCATGATCGTCAAAGGATACACAGCACCGATTCTGGAGAATACCGGTGAGTTGATTCCTCTGGAGAGCTTGGCTGAGGATGAAAAGAAGAAATACGTGGTGGAGAAGAAGGCGTTCTCTCAACTGACACAGGCGATCACAAGTGACCTGTTGCATCAGTTTGGGACATGTACAACGTCGAAGCAGCTTTGGGATAAGCTGAAGAGGAAGCATGATGGTAACGAAAAGACCAGGAGTTTGAGAATGGAGGAGTTGGTTAAAGAGTTTGATAATTTTTCTTTCATTAATAATGAAACTTTGAAAGAACTAACACCGAGATATATGCATTTATTGTCTGAATTGTCTAGCTATGGTGTACAGATTCCCATGACTAAGCAGGTGGATAAGTTTGCAGATGCTTTGCCACCACAATGGGATCAGCATGTGGAGGTACTTAGAGAGAAGGATGCTTATCAATTCTGGACCATTTCAGAGTTTATTGAGAAGTTGGAGAACAAAGAGCTGGAGGATAGGAGGAAAGCTAGAAGGTCGCAGATTCCTCAGAATCCGAGTCTGTATTTTGGAGGTACTTCAGTTTCAGCTGGAAACTCGAGCTCTGGAAGTGTTGCACCACATGTTGCATGCATTTCCAATGTCATGGATTCATCAAAACCAACCACCAACTACACACCACCACAATACAATTCCTACACACAACCATCATACACACCACCACAATATACTTCCTACATTTCACCAGTCTCTCCAATGCAACAAGCTAGTTTTTACACCGCTAACCAAACACAACAACCATCAAACCAAATTACTCAACATAAACAACCGGTGGTTTTGGATACATCCAACTTAGGAAACGTGACTGTGGAGGTTGCTCAGCAACACATTGCATTAGTCTCTGCAATGGTTTCATCCTACAATGGATTGGTCGCTAGTCAGATTGGGAACAACAACTTGACCAACGAAGACTACGCACAGATCGATAAAGAAGAGATGGAACTCATAGACATTCAATGGGCTTTTGCGAGTATAATGAGGAGAGCAACAGAGTTCATAGAGAAAACTGAAAGGACTGACTTGGCAACTACTCCCAACACAACCTATGGTTTCAATAAGGAGAAGGTTACATGCTTTAATTGTGGAGAGAAAGGACACTTCAAACGGGAATGCACCCAGCCACCTAAACAAGGTAACCGAAACCCTTTCAATGCAAACTACCAGAACCGTCAACAAAACCAAGTTTCTTACCAAACCAACAACAACTACCAAAACCGAAACTTTAACAACCAAAACAGACAACCAAACACTCAAAACCAGATTCAAAACCAATCTCCTAATCACCCAAACCGAACAGTTGTACCGATCACTACACCTACTGAGACTCAACAGAATGCGGGTCAAAACCAAGCTTTGGTTACTCAGCAGGATGAGAGGTTTGACTGGTCGGGTATGCAAATAGGGGTTGAAGAGGTAACTACTGGTGGGAATGTAGCATGTGTTGCCTATCAAGTTGATTTGGAAGAGTCGGTAGCAGTTGATGAGAAGAAAGAAACTGAGGAGAGTGAGAGTGATGATTCTGAGACTGAGATGGAAGTGGAGAGTGAACCTGTTGAGGTTAAGGCTGAGGAGAAGAGATCTGGGATGGTGATTGATTCAGTTTCTGATGTTCCCGAGGAGTGTAAATCAGTCTATTCAGATTGTGAGAGCGAATCAGACACAGAGGGAAGTGTTGATTCTTTGGATGATGATATTGACCAATTGCTGGCAGAAGCTGATTTCTTGATGACGAGGAAGTCGTGCATAGCTGATGATGCTTTCACCAAGATCGACTACTCAAAGTTTTTCACTGGAAAGGAAGCTCATTTTGCTTTGATGGCCATGACCGAACCGCCAAAACCTGTAAGTTCTGAATCTAGCACTGATGTCATGAGTGATAAATACTGTGGGACTTGTGATAGGTTGACAGAGGAGAATAAACAACTCCGAATTTCACGTGATAGTGCTATTCAAAACTGTCAATCTACTCGCAAAGAGTTAAATGCTTTTAACAAAGTATTAGATGGCTATAAAAAGGACATTTCTGACTTGAAAACCACTTTGTCATTGAAACAACTGGCCATAAATAACTACATCAATGAAATTGAAAACACCAAGTTAGAAATGGCTGCCATTAAATGCTTTGCTGAAAAGGTTAACAAGAAGTTAGAAAGCTATAAGAATGTTGCTTATGTCGTGGATCATATCATTGATGATAATACCACCAACTACAAGTCTGTACCATCTCCGGTTCTTTTTGAGAACCATAACTATCATCAAGTTATACCGGAGAGTTCGGTGAAATCAGACTCATCATCAGATATGGAATCTAATACCTCGAGTATTGGTAAACCATATCCTGAAGATGTGAGACCGATTTTGGGCTTGAACAATGAGGGTGTTTATGCTGAGAATGATAGTTCAGATTCAGATAATGATGACACTGGTAGTGATAAATCTGATAATGAATGTGAGATTCCAAAAGAAAATCACATCATTACTACCGAACCAGTGTCACCATCTGATCATATTCATCCGATGGCAAAAGCTATTCATGATAAGAAGTCTGAAAAGATTGATGTTAAGAAAAAGAATGTTGTTAAGAATGTGATTGAAAAGAATGAGCTGAATGAAACCAGTGACAAACCTGTAAAGGTGTTTTATCGGATGGAAGGATCCGATAAAATCATTGCTGATGAGGAATTTCCGATTAAAAACGTTAACTATTCTAAACTTGATAAAATCTGGCAAGAAAGCACAATTTGGTTTCCAAAACATGAAAGAACCAATGAAATTCCACCAGAAATCTTAAAGAAACTGTTTTCAGAAACTCCTCAAGAGCCAAAAATACATGTCACTGAGTTCATTCGACCTGATGATAAAGCAAATGGTTTTCATGAACCTTCTTACTCGAAAGGACCACTTCCTGAGAGTTTAAGAAATCAACAATATAATGATCAATTTCCTGTAAGATCATTTGCTTCACCAAATGCTCATTATGTGTTTGAGGAATACAGAAAATGCTTTAAATGTGGAGAACGCGGGCATTTACTTGCTCAGTGTCCATATGTAAGGCACAAGAGACATGAAGTTGAGGTTAAGAATTCCATCAAAAAGCCGATTGATCATTATATCCCACCGCATAGACGGACTGTTCCTCAACAACAACATTTTCATAATCAAAACAATTTTCAAATGAGGAACAACCGTCCATTTCATTATGATCGAAGGAATCGGATTGCAATGGAACAATCTTGGAGAAAACCAGTGGTGAACACAACAGCTGATAGACAAAAGGTTCCACAAAAACCAATTGTCAAGTCAAATGTTGGACCTAAGTCTGTTCATTCAGATAAGGTTGCTAAGAAAGTTACTTTCAGTAACAATGTTCAGAAACCTATTGAGAAACCAAAATCTCAAATCCGTATTCTCAAAAGGTCTGAACAATCTTGGACACCTAATGGTTCTCCAGGAGCCTCTACATCAAAGGTGAGTGATAAGAATGAAACTGTTTTGAAAAATCAGAAAACGATTGATTCAAAACAAACAGTTGATGAAAAAGTCATTGAGAATGATTCTTTGAAAGCCAAAGTTCAAAGGCCCAAGACTCAGGCTTGGGTCCCCCGAAAGAACTAATTGTTTACTTTTTGTGTGCAGGGAGCTTCAGTTGGCCCTATTAGCAGTCTCTGGATTGTTGATAGTGGAGCTTCAGGCCACATGACGGGGGATTTGGCGTTGCTGTTCGATGTGAAGAATATTAATGGAGGATATGTTGCGTTCGCGGGAAATAAAGGAGGATATATCATGATGGAAGGAAGCGTGAGTAACGGGATTGTGACTTTCGAGCGGATATCTTATGTCAAGCAGATAGACTATAATCTGTTGAGCGTCAGTCAAATATGCGATAAACAATTTTCTGTGCATTTTGATGACAAATCCTGCTACATCCTCAAACCGGGCTTCAAGATTCCAAAGGAGTGGGTGATGTTGATGGCACCTCGAGTCAACAATCTTTACATTCTTGATATGTCTAAGGCAATGACACCACAGGGACAGATTACATGCTTTCTATCCAAGGCGACCGAAAAAGAATCGATAATGTGGCACCGCAGGATGGGGCACATTCATCTGAGGAAAATGAATCAGTTAGTGAGAAATGGACTTGTCGATGGAGTAAACGTGAAACATTTCCATCTGAACGACAAGTGTGTAAGCTGCATGAAAGGAAAACAACACAGACAATCCCATAAAGTGAAGAAGGTTAACTCTGTTGAGATGCCGCTTGAGCGATTGCACATGGACCTGTTTGGACCGGTCAAACGCAAAAGTCATCTTGGAGAGCTTTATTGTTTAGTCGTTACTGATGACTATTCACGATTTTCATGGGTGATGTGTTTGAAGAACAAAAGCGACACCTTTACCAACTTACAAGTTCTGTTCACTCGGCTGGAGAATATCTACAACTTGAAGATCAAAAGGATCAGGAGTGACAACGGGAAGGAGTTTAAAAATGCAAAGATGGATGAACTTTGTGAAAGCAAAGGGATACATCATGAATATTCAGCTCCGTATACCCCGCAACAGAACGGTGTTGCTGAAAGAAAGAATAGGACTCTGATTGAGGCTGCTAGAACAATGCTCGCTGACTCAAATCTTCCAGTAATGTTCTGGAACGAGGCGATTTATGCAGCTAATTACACATTAAATCGGGTTTTGACAGTGAAGAAGTTTGGAAAAACATCTTATGAGCTGTTACACCGACGAAAGCCCAATTTAGAGTATCTAGAACCATTTGGGGCGCCATGTACAATGTTGAATCCAAGCGAAAAGTTTAGTCCTAAAGCTGAGGAGGGATATTTTGTTGGATATGCAACCCCGCTCAAACGGATATTCAACAAGCGAACTCGTCAAGTGGAGGATTGGGCAAACGTGGAAGTTCAACGTTACACACAAAATCTGCAAGGCACGGGCCCTGATTGGATGTTTGATTACAAAGATTTCTTTGAGTCATTCAACCTAGATAGCCTGGTTGAAGAAGCTGTGATCAGATTACTTTACGAATGTGAAAACGCGGCAACTTCACCGTTGATGCGTCCAATTACCGTAAACCCCCCACCAGCTTCTAGTGATACCAGTGTTCCTACACAAGAAGAAGAGTTATTTCAAGAAGCTTCAACTTCATTAGATACTTCAGAATCTGAAGATGAACAATTTGAAGAAGCTGTTCTTGAAAATGCAGAAGATTTAGAAGAGCAAACTGTGAACCCAACCCCAAATCCAAATGTTGCTTCATCGTCTAACACGGGTCATGATCAGGATGCTGTAGAGAACTTGACTGCTCAGACGGGAGTGATTGTACCTGTTAATCCGGAATCTCGGATTCATCGTATTCACCCGCTGGAGCAAGTGATCGGAGATCCTGGTAGTGGAGTGATGACCAGAGGGCAGCTTAAAAGCGTTAATACGCCAGAGAGTTTTGGTGCTTTAGCATTGTATGCCAAAATTCAGAAATCTGGTGACCAAAATGATTGGTCGTTTGCATGTTATGTGTCACAGGTAGAGCCAAGGACATACAAAGACGCTTTGCAAGAAGATGCCTGGGTTGAGGCAATGCAGGAAGAGCTATTGCAATTCCAGAAATTGGGGGTCTGGACGCTCACAGATTTGCCGCCGGGACGAAAGAAAATTGGCACTAAGTGGGTGTTTAAGTGCAAGAAGGATGACCGTGGAGTTATTGTAAGGAACAAAGCCAGATTGGTTGTGCAGGGTTTCCATCAGATTGAAGGAATTGACTACAACGAAATCTATGCACCAGTAGCACGAATGGAAGCTATTCGGATGTTCCTCGCGTTTGCTTCGTATAAGAAATTCAAAGTCTATCAAATGGACGTCAAGAGCGCATTTCTGTATGGTAAAGTCAAGGAGGAGGTTTATGTCGGGCAACCACCGGGCTTTGAGGACCCAATCCACCGGGACAAGGTCTACGTGCTGAACAAAGCTTTATATGGTTTGCACCAGGCTCCAAGACAGTGGTACGAGGAGCTAAGTACATACCTCATCTCCAAAGGATTCAAGCGCGGCCTCGTCGATTGTACCCTCTTTACGAAGAAGACGGGAGATGACTTGCTTCTAGTACAGATTTACGTTGATGATATTATATTTGGTTCAACTAACGAACTCTTGTGCAGGGAATTTGAAACTGTTATGCAGGAGAAGTTCGAAATGAGCGCTATGGGAGAAATGCAGTTTTTCCTCGGCTTACAGGTGGATCAAAGACCCGACGGGATCTTCATTCACCAGACGAAATATGTTGCCGACATCTTGAGCCGATTCCAGATGGAGGACTCTAAGCCGATGGATACCCCAATTCAACCCAATCACGGGATTGGAGTCGACGCTAAGGGGGAGCTGACAGACCCATTTACATACAGAGCAATCATCGGATCTCTGATGTATTTGACAGCGTCTCGACCAGATATTATGTATGCAACGTGTCTCTGTGCGCGTTACCAATCGAAGCCGAAACAAAGTCATCTGACGGCGGTCAAGCGTATCCTTCGATATCTGAAGGGTTGTCCATCAAAAGGACTTTGGTACCCTAATGATGATGATTTTGATTTTATTGCTTTTAGTGATGCAGATTGGGGCGGCTGTGACAAAGACAGCAAATCAACAACAGCCGGTTGCCAGTTTTTAGGGAGCAGGTTAATTACCTGGCAATGCAAGAAACAGACTTCCGTCGCACTGTCTACATGTGAAGCCGAGTACATTTCAGCCTCGAGTTGCTGTTCGCAAGTGCTCTGGATCCAACAACAGATGGTCGATTACGGTTTGCAGTTTCTTAAAACCCCTATACACTGTGACAACGAAGCCGCAATTGCTTTAACTAAAAATACTGAAAATCATTCTAAAGCTAAACATATCCGGATTAAATATCATTTTATCCGTGATTGTTATGCTAAGGAGTTGATTGACATGGTCAAAATCCATACTGACTACCAACGTGCAGATTTGTTTACAAAAGCTTTTGACAGATCCCGCTTTGAATATCTTTTGAAAGTAAACAATATAAAGGAAAAACAGGACTAATCGGCTCCTCGGTTTATCATTTTTCGTTTTTAGTTTTAGTTTTTAAATTTTTGCTAATTGGGAATTTCTCTTTGCTAATTGGGAATTTCTCTTTACTATCATAATCCTCAAAGAAGTTGATGCTTTCGAGGGGGTTGTTTAATCCTCAAAGAAGTTGATGCTTTCAAGTGGATTGTTTCTTTCAAATTTTTGTTTTCGTTTTTCAGAAAAATTAAAAAACCCAAAAATATGTTCTTTATTTTAGGGGGAGTCATTTTATCAGAAAAACCAAAAACATTGAAAAATTTTCAAAATACCTAAAAATTAGAAAAACCCAAAATGATTTCCTGGATAAAAAGAGGAAATGATAGTACATCAGTGGGGATCTGACACAGGCTAAAGAATTGTATAGTTTTAATGAGATGTATGTTGATTACGTGTGATATGCTGATAGGCTTCGTAGACTATATATTGCGTGCATTAGTGATACAAACATAACAAACTACGCGTTTGTGGATGAACATCTCATGGGCATATGGTCTTAGTACCGTAATTTCGTTTGATAGGGTGTTTGTACAAAACTCGGAGGTTTAGGGTCGTTATGTTATTAGTTGTCTGGGGATAGCCTATCTGATCTTCTGCTGTAAGTCATTACGGACCTAGATCAGACAGGATGTCTTTATAAAAGAGCTTTATGCCAAAACCTAAAGTTACCGAATTGAGGAACTTTCCATGTTATATGATGATCAAAGATTATCTATAATATCGTATTGATCATTGATGCAAATCATGATTAATATCAGTCCTCAACCTGGTATGGTGCATATGTTACTTTGCTGCATTAATTTGCTGACCTGTATACCTCTATGCATTATATCTTGTACAATTACAGACGACGAAAGCATAATCACGCTTTACAATGAGTCTTTGTACAGATTACTTCTTGATACGGGAGTATGTCGTGTGTGTGGGAACCACAATGTGTTAGTCTAATACATCTAATTCGTATCATTTTAAAGCATTGCGTAATTGTCTGCATGTGAGCTTATGTGGACAACAATATCAGCAATTGCCGTGTCACATATTGTTTCTAATGATAATATTGAACCAGATCAACGCTGTGTTCAGATTTCTCAGAAAACTGATATGATCCTCTTACCGGAAATCACAAAATGTTTACTGTTTTCATTTACTTTAATGCAATTTACTTTGTTGCATTTTACTTTTATTGTCAAAAAGTTACAAAATCCAAAAAGATTTTAGGTGTGTTTTGATATAAATTTCAGAAAATCCAAAAGATTTGCATTTCTGTTTTATTTTTGATATCCGGGGATGCTTGATGGTCAATTTCTGAGATTTGATAACACCATCTGGACTTTGTGACATTCAAAATGTGAAAATTTGAGTTTTGGAAGCTTAACGGATTGAAAAATGTTGAACGGGATTCGAATTCGTGATTTGGCGAAATTTTCAGTTTTTCCATTTCACATTCGCCCCTTAAATGGGTCGAATGTGGAAAAATCTTCAAGTTCGACCGTTTTTGATCTGGGCGAAGGTGGTTATTTTTACTTCCGGGTGACTTTTCCACTTCCGGGTATCATATTCCACCTTCGGGCCTTTAATTAGGGGCGAAGGTGGACAATATTCACACTCGTGCCATTAATTTGGGGCGAATGTGGTTTTTACCCACATTCGTCCATTTCATTCGGGCGAACGTGACCCTTTATAAATAGACCAGTCACCTTCGAGTCTTTCATTCGAAAATTTTTTCAAAAATTCATAAGTACCAGACCTTGTTGCTCGTATTTTCTGTGATTGTGCATTTTAATCCCTTGTTCATTCTGATCAGTTTAAGCCTAATTTTGCAGGTATTGGACATGTTTTCAGTCCTTAAACGTCGGGTTTATACACGGACCTAGGGTTTCATAACTGGGGATTTTTGATGTTTATTGATGCATGATTTTGTTTGCCGATCATTTCACATAGGTTTTAGGGGGAGATGGTGAAAGGAATTAGGTTTATAACGTGTTTAGATGACAGATTTGATTGATTGAACACGATGAACCCTAATTCCAATTGAAAATCTATGTAAAATGATGTTTTGATAAAATTGGTTATAAACAAGTGTTAGTCGGACATATTAGTACACATTAGAATCAAAAATACAGGTTTAAACTAACAATGGCAAATTTTCAAATTTTTGGGGTAAAACAGGTTCCACCTTCGGTTCATAAACCGGGCGAAGGTGAGAATCTTTGGGCGAATGTACACAAAAATGGACGAATGTGACTTTTTATCAGATCATATTCACCTTCGTCCATACAATTTCACATTCGACCAATAATTTCCACATTCGGCCAATTCAAAAGGGGCGAATGTGCAGATCAGTTTTGACCAAAATTTTTATATTTTTGTCGTTTTTGTGTTTTGACGCGTTTTATTGATTGTTATGTGCAGATGGCTGAACAACCAGAGAATATTGACACTCCAGCAGTGAATGTTGAGACTCCAGCAGAGATAGCTGTTCAAGATACAGTCCCCGCAGCTGAAACATCTACACCGAGCAGTTGGTCTTTCGAAAGATCGCACAACTGTTGCGCGTATCTAGGAGACGTGGAGAAGAACACGGAGTTTACTGGCATTATTGAATTTCTGAAGAGGAGCAGGATTGTACATGCTCTAGCCACACCAACCATCATCTACAAAGACATAATAGAAGATTTTTATCAGAACGCTAAGTATGATTACTGGGATAATCAAACTATCATCAAGAGCAAGATTCAGGAGATAGATATGTTCTTGACTGAAGCCGACATCCGGGAAGCTTTACAGATTAAGTTCGAAGATAGAGAAGATCCCAGGGAATTGTCGTGGACAGAACAGAAGGCGTGCTTCTTAAGGATGAAATACAAAGGTCCTATCACTGACGGATCGATGTATAAAGGGAAGCTGGGAGTGCAGTACAAGTACTTTGCACATGTTCTGATCCATGTCTTTGGATGTGTTAGTGGTGGCTATGACGTGATGAGGAAGAGTTTGAGTTCATTAATGGTTGCGTTGACACTCAACAAACCATTTAATGTGTCTGGGATGATACTTGACCACATGTTGGAGATGCTGAAGGGTATAAAGTTTAAGAAGTTCATGTTGTATCCAAGGTTTCTAATGATGATCTTTGATTACAAGTATCCAATGCTGAAGAAGGATCCGACAATGATTCTAGGGCAAGATCACATGAATATTAGAACCTTGATGAGGATGAAAGGTTATAAGGGTGTAATTGATAATGAGAAACCACCCAACAGGAGATTGTTTGGCGCTTTGGCTCGTCCGGATTACACTGATCCAGGCAAGAACAAAGCTAGACATGATGATAGTGACTCAGACAACGACGATCCCTTAGTGTATGTTGATTCAAGCACTAAGCGGAAGCGTCAAGTAGTCAATCCTGGAGCCAAAGGGAAGGGCAAAGGAAAGGCTATTGATCAGGGAAGCACAAAGCAACAGGCTGCTAGAAAGAAATCGACTGCGAAGAAAGGTTCGGGTTTGGTGGATGAAGAGTCTGTGGATTCGGAAGAGACTGAGGTTGATGAACAGTGGGATTCTGATGACGAGAACGTGAGGACCACCAAACGTAAGGCCACTATGGTTGGTGAGTCTGAATTATTGAATCAGTCGATTGAAGAGTCTGAGAGAAGAAGGAAATCAGTAGAAGATGAAGGTTTGGGAGTTGATTTAGCTGAATTGAGTGTTGGTGAAACTGTAGTTGTTAATTTGCCAAAGAAGACAAAGAAACAAAAGACTATGGCAAAGAAGTCTAGTGTGAAAGAACTGAGAGAGAAGGAGTTGGCTCAGTTGTTGAAGGGTAAGAGATTGCCTGATGCTGGAACACCTTCCAAGTTATCTTCACCAGTTGCTAAGAAGCAGAAGAAAGGAAAGGAGGCAGAGACTTTACCAATCGATCAGTTCAATATCGATATGGATAAAGTGCTCGAGATGTTTACAAAGCCTCAAAAGGAGAAAGCTGTTGAAGTTGAGCCCTCCAGATCAAAGTCAAAGAAAGTGACTGTTGATGATGATGTTATGAAACAAGTCAATAAGAAGATGGAGGACATGATGAAAATGCTGATTGCTCAACAAGCTGAAATCACTAAATTCAAGCAGAATGAGGAGAAGATGCTCCAAATTGTAGTTGCTTCAAAATCGAATCAGGATGAGATAAATGAAAAGATTCAGATGTTAGAAGCTAAGAATGAGAAGCTTGAGAGGAGATGTGATAGAAACAAGAACAAGATCAAACTGATCAAGGCGGATAACAAAGAGTTAAAGAAGGAAAACAAACGCCTGTGTGGTTTGATTGAAGAGTTATATAGCAGAGCACCCCAATTGAAAGAGGGTGAGGAAGATGAAGAAGAAGATGAACAGAAGGTTGATTATGAGTATTCTGAATCTGAAAAAGAGGATGATGATGAAGAGGATGATGATGGATCGGATAAAAGTGATGATGACAACAATGATGATGATGATGACAACAATGATGATGATGATGGTGCTGAAGGTACAGGGAAGAAGGGTGATGAGTTTAGCAGTGGAAGTGATCATGAAGGAGGAGATGATACTTCTAAGTTTAGTTATGAGAAGAGAACATCACAGAAGAAGAAAGATACTGGAGAATCGAGTTCCAAGAAGAAAGGAGGAAATGTAGATTCGGATGAAAGTATCTTTTGGAACGAAAAGGTGAGATCTCTTTCTGATGATGCTAAACAGATATACAAGAACATGTTGGAGAAGAGGGAGTGGACCATTGAGTTCACTGGATGCTTCGCTGAAATATTCCAGACTGATGATCTGAGATATGAGCTGGAATATGAAGATCCAGATCTAGAAGAAGGGGAACTACCTGCATCTGTGGCGAAAGAAATACTAGATGGTCTCGCACAGAGGGTAGGTAAGACGTTTGAGGAGTTCATGATGGATGAATCGATTCCTGATATTCCTGAAAAGGATATGGGAAGTCATTCAGATGATGTACAGACTCCAGAAAACAATGAAGTTGAGATTGAAGATATTACTCATGAGGAGTTTCCCCAGTATTTCAGAAAAGAAGATGAGAACGAAGTATTTCCTGACTTCACAGAGATACCAAACAAGTCAGCGAAACAGAAAGCGAAGAGAAGAAGCGAAGAGTTTGTTGAGAAGGTGTTTGGTGATGAAAAGAAAGATTCTTCCAACCAGTCTGATGAGTTGAAGAATTATCTGAAGAAGTTGAAGGAGATGGATGAGAACCGACCTAAACCTGAAGCTCAAGGGAACTTTTATCGATTTCATAATGCCAAGTTCAAAGGCAGAGCTCTCGGGTGGACTTATCTTGGCAGACTGAAGTGTATTGCTGCGAAATGGGAAACCGGAATTCTGTACTTCAACAGATTCTGTGATTTGCTTACTCTACCGTATTGGGCGGTGAGAGATTTGTGCAGATTCCCAATGTCAGGTGCCGAGGTAAATGGATCGCATGTCGGTTGGTGTGCAGACAAATTGGTTTGGGAGAGTCGCACTAGATGGAACAGGTTTAAGCCTCAATATCCCAGAAGAAAACAGCATAGGGATATTGATCCTCAAACCAATATGAAGCGTGTGACTTTGATCTACAAAGCACCAAATGTGATGAGAAAGATACCATTGATGCCAATGCCACAGCATTTCAGTGCTGATTTCATATTCTGGTATTACGATTGGAGGAAGGCAGAAGCAGTGATTGTGTTGAGGGATGGAAAGGACAAATACAAGCATGTTCATGTATTTGATCCTATGTGGCTGATAAACTGCACATTCGAAGACATCATCATGTTGTTCTTTAATCCGATCTATTATGAACCAAATGATTTTGCTCAGGCGAGGAAGTACACTCAAGTTGTGGGAGTTTGTTTTGCATACGATATAAACGCTGGAAGCAACTTGGAGGGTAAACTTGGCAAAACTGTGAAGATCGCCAATGTATCAAAGCCTGTGAAGAAAACATTCGAGCCGCCAATGACTGATGAGCAGAAGAAGCAGCTCAGAATAAAGCTGATGAACAGGACGATGGACTATCAGAGAAAACTATCCAATCAATAGTCGAGGGGGAGTTTGTTGATGCATTTTGCGACTAAGGATTGGATATACTTGATTAACACATGTTAGTAGATAGCCGAATGTAGTTTTGACTGGGCGAATGTAGATCAGGAAGGGCGAAGGTGAAGATAAACGGGCGAAGGTAGATGCGAACTGGACGAAGGTAGAATGGACATAGACAGAAGATCACATTCGACCACTTGCAGTGGGCGAATGTGGAAAATGCCCACATTCGACCATCTGTAAGGGGCGAATGTGCAGAGGCTATATATAGATTTTGAGTTTTTGATTATGTAAGAGAGTTATCATTTGTGTCCAGGTTCAGTGCAGGTTCAGTAGTGTTTTTGTGAAAGTGTCTTTGTGATTCTAGATTAACATAAACGTTGTAAATGCTTATTGATTGAAAGTTAATCTATGAAAATGATATTGAAAATGATCTTGATTGTGTCGTGATTAGCATCTTATCAATTTGTTCAGATCTAGGGTTTCCGCACCTAGATTTGTGACTTGTATGATCAAATAATCCTGTTTTAGATAAAATCCAACGCTCACACTCCAGGTGCAAGGTCAATCTGGAACTCCACTTGACGAACGGGTGGAAGTCCAGGTAATTCCTCTGGGAAGACATCTTGGAAGTCTCGGACCACTGGGATGTCCTCAATTCTAGTTTCAGTTTCAGCTCGAGTGTCAGATATGTTAGCCAAAATGGCCGGACAGCCCTTGCGAATACACTTCTGGGCCTTCAGATAGGAGATGATGCCCACCATGGCACCACCTCGATCACCCTGTATGGATAAAAGTTCTCCACTTGGGAGAGGAATGCGAACAATTTTCTCCTGACAGAGAATTTCCGCGTGTTGCTTGGACAACCAGTCCATGCCAACCACGAGATCAAAGCTACCTAGGGTGATAGGTAAGAGGTTGATGGCAAACAATTGCCCGTTCAACTCGAGCTTACAGTCACGATGTACATGGGTTACCTCGACAGGCTTCCCATCAGCCAGTTCAATAGAGTATGGGGTATCTAGAAGAGTAGGAACCATCCCTAATTGTTTACTAAATTTTGATGAAACAAAACTATAGTCCGCACCAGTATCATATAAAATAGAAGCAAGAGTGTCGTTCAAGGAACACGTACCCGTCACGACGTTGTTATCGGTCCTAGCCTCCCCAGAGCCAATCACGAATGCTCTACCACGAGCCCCATTGTTGTTCCCGTTGTTGTTGTTCCCAGCATTGGTGGTGTTGTTGTTTCCTGCCCTACTGCCACCACCGTTGTTGGTGTTACCCCTGTTGTTGCCATTACCATTACCGTTACCATTCAGTTGTGGGCAGTTCCTCTTGAAATGATTTTCACTCCCACACTGGTAACAACCTTTACCACCACTCTGTTGTTGCCCCTGTTGCACAGCTGGCGGATTTCCCGGGATAAACACCCTGCAGTCCTTCTGCTTATGACCCATCTTGCCACATCGTTCACACTTATTGTTGCTACACGCCCCAGTGTGATGCCTACCACACCTGTTGCACTTAGGTAAAGTCCCCTCATAGCCTCCCTGGTTGTTGTTGTGTTGCTACTGCCATGACTATCATGTTTCTTATTCTGTTGCTGCTGTTGACTGCCATTCCCTGGGGGTTTGCCAGATGCATTCTCCCACTTCCTCTTGTTATCATTAGTACCAGAAGATGAAGTACCACGAGGAGGTAACACCCCCTCTTCCACCTTCTGATCAGTCAGTTGATGAGCCATCCTAATAACCTGCTGAATGGCAATGAGGTTAGCAGCAGTGACCATGCTCTTGATCTGGGGCACCAAGCCCTTGATATACAACTCAATCCTCTTGTAGGGCGGGTTGGAGTAATTTGGGCACATTGTTGCCAGTTCATGTGATCTGGTGGTGTATTTCTCAATCTCCGATCCCACCATCTTTAGATTGAGATACTCAGTTTCTAACTTCTGGATTTCGTCTCGTGGACAGTATTCCTCCTTCATCAGTTCCTTAAAATTTGCCCAAGGTGTTGCGTTAGCCACTTGCACACCTAGCATCTGCACTTGAGAGTTCCACCAAGTTAATGCCAAGTTCTCGAGAGTAGCAGTGGCATACTTCACCCTGTTAGCTGATGGACAGTTACACATAGCGAAGCAAGATTCCAGTTTCTCGAACCACCGCAGTAGCCCGACAGCCCCTTCAGATCCACCAAAGTTATGAGGCTTGCAGTCCATGAAGGACTTGTAGGTGCAGGCTGGAGGGTGATGTCCAGGTTGACCTGAGTGTAAAAGCGAAGGAACCACGAATGAATAAAAGAGCGTAACGTTGGAGCATAGAGGAAAGTTTAGAGCAAGATAAGGTTACCAGCTTGAAAAGCTGCGAGGGCTTCCACCACCCTGTCATTGATAAGTGCATTCAACTTCGCTTGAGTCATGTTGATGTTGCCTCTCCCGTGTCCTCTTCCCGCCATAGTAATTCTACATTTACACTATACTCATGAGAAAACAATAATATGTCCCACATACAATCGTTCACACAGTACAAGTAAACTAGAATATAAATAACATGCGCGAGAATAGAATAAAGAATTTAAGTAATAGTAGTAAATAAGAATCCAACCACAAAACAAAGAATCCTCAAGTCTCACAACGTTAGGGAGAAACAAAAGTCATAATAATAAAATATGAATACTAAAAATATATAAAAGAAATCAGTCGTCGTCGTGATCCATGGAGATGCATGAGCCCTCATCCTCGCTCTCATCCTCAATCTCTATCTCCAATGGCTCCTCCTCCTCAGGCTCAAACTCTTCCTCGAGCGCCGCATCCAATGCTGCCTCGAGGTCATCAAATCCCCCAACTGCAGGCTCTTCCTCGGGATCCTCTTCGGGATCCTCCTCTGGATCCTCCTCTGGCTCTACCTCTGGTTCTACCTCTGGTTCTGCACCATTATGAGCTAGAGCTTCCTCCAGCTTGTTACTGACCAGGGTCAACTCCTCCCTTAACAGTGCTGTCTCTTGAATAGCAATCGGTCTCTCGTGCCTATCTTCTGCAGCTTCCCTTTCAACCCTTTCCAATTTACTATTAACCTTTTCCAATTCACCAAACAAGTGGTCGATCTCTCTTTCCATGCGCTTAATAGATCCATCGGCATTCTGCCTCCAAGACTGAAATTGCCTCACGGCATTATAGGCATCCTCTAGCTCTGTATGTACGTGCCTAACCATCCCTGCCAGAGACCTCTCCAATGAGTCAATAATGGGAGGGACCTGAGCTGGCACTCCATACCCTACAACCCACGAATGTAACATATTTGTGAACCACACCCAGCGATTGGTATTCTCCTCCGGGTTCCCTGTCTGAGCTGGTTGTTCGTACGGGTTCAAAGACGTGTTTTGCGAACTTCCAAGAGGGCGATAAGAAGAGTAATTACGATAAGCGGGGTTAGTCATGTTTTCCTGCAATACGTTAGATCAGTATACGTATCCAAGATATAGCTAGTAGTGTGCTGAGAATAGTGAGTGTACTAATACTTATGCTATGATGATTATAGTCTAGATGCAAATCCTAGTTCACTATAACCAATGGCTCTGATACCAATCTGTCACACCCTCAAATTTCCACTGCGGGGTTTATACCGCGAGGCACATGACAAACCAGGATCCCATAGCCATAAGTCACATGAACGACTCTAAATGCCCAACCATTTAGTTCGTTATTGTAAAAAAAACCACGTTTTAAAGTTTAACCAAACCAATAAAAGTATAGCGGAAGCGAATGAAAAATAGTAAATAAAGTCTGCGCAAAACACCGCGCCCAAAACCAAATGAATAGTAAATGTGCAAAATAGTTTAATGTTTGAGACCCATGATATGATGCATGACCTAACTGTGCTCCGTTCCTAGTTACCTGCAAAAGCATGCTATCGTGTGTCAACATAAAGCTGGTGAGTTCACAAAGTAAAGTAATTTAATATGCAAATGCGCTGGTTTCTAAAAACCACGTAAGTAAGTAATAATGTAGGTCCTCTAGACCAAAAAGTTAAAGAGTAGTCAGTTTAAGTGTGTCAGGGGTAGCTAGCCCACTCAATGTAACTAAACAAGATTATTGGTAACCTTCAGGAAAATAGTTATTTGCCTCAATGACTGGCGTCTATCAACACCAGTCGGAAATTGTGGTCAGAAGTTCATGCCCGTGCCTCAAGCACCTCAGACATGAGGTTGCTGCATCAACCTAATAGCGCTATCAACTAATACCCCGTTCGCCTCCAGCGATTAACCCAATAATATGCAAGGACTTCAAATGATAGAGTGTTTAGATTACAAAGGACCAATAAGTTTTAAACTGACCGAAAACCCGATCCACACAAGGAATCGTAAAACCGACCCACACAAGGAGTCCATACCTGAGTAGTCCCAAATGGACTAGAAAATGTTTACCAAAGTTGTCTCTAATCCGAGACGCATGCTTTTGAGAAAAAGAGTAGTGAAACTCACCTTAACGTGCAAGCAAAAGAAATCCGAACCGCAAGTAAAGTATGCTACCGACACACTAATAATAGTGTCACTAAGTGAGTATAGGCGTAATATCATTACACCATATAACTCGTTTGTCCAAGGCGTTTTAAACGTTCAAAAGTGTGTATGTGACGCCTAGTGATTCTACATGCAATAGTAAACCCTACGGACTCGTTGGTGAATGTGTTGGTTACAATTAGTTTCTACATTCCGTATGTGTCTCAAACAAGTGGACTTCAGTTACATGTCAATTCCATACCACCTAAGACCTCAATTAATCACATAAGCACATAATACACAATCTGTGTTTTCAGGACAGATTGTGCGCCATCAAAACGAATTTATTTAAAATAGTAAATCAGTGAGTTAACCTCCCATATTTTTACTGAATTTTCTTTGGGATTCACTTAACAACACCTATTTTTGTTTTGTCTTAAATCCAAACACAAAAATAATTAAAATTCGTCTAATTCAGCTATGTTCAGAAAACCTTCCTAACAGGTCAGTTTGGTAGATAATTTCCCAAAAATTGTGTATTCATCCAAACGGGATGAATCCACTTGGAAAACTCATAGTACTCCAATATTAACCTTCTGTAAACATTTCACAACCCAACTCTTAATAAAACTTGATTTATGATGTTTCAAAGTTGACTCAGTTTGATACCCGAAATTCTGACCTGACCTATTTTCAATGAAAATTCCAAAAACGACTCAACCGACGTCTAAAACACTTGATTTTACCCATTATGAAAAGCTAAGACCAAGTGTGACTTTACCATGCAAAGAAAATACCAAAATCATTATGTTAAGGTCGTGTTACAGCCCCTACCAGTTCGTCTAATCATTCTGTCCAGATTTTAGTTTCGCCTAAATCATACTTAAATCGACTACCGTGTGCATAGAAACAATCAAAAAACATCAATCATCATTACCAAACATCCCTAATACTTATTTTGATCAGATTCTACGACTAAACATGCAAAGATCACAACTTTAAAGACCAAAACATCAATAACTTGCGCAACAAGTATCCTATGATGTTACTAATCGTTTATTATTATGTTTGATCCGTTTAATCTTCAAAAACTTCATGTTTTAATGATTATTAAAAACACAAGATAAAAGTGTAAGGAATCAAAGATTATACCTTTGGCTCTTCGATTCGATCAACCGTGCGCCTTTGGAGCTTCCCAATTGATGATCTTGAGCCTTAGCAGGAGCTTTAGGGTTAATATTTCGTGTGGGGCAGTAAGGGGGCGATTAGGGTTGAGTTTAGGGGTTGCATGGGGGTTAAGGATGCTTAAATAGGAGTTTAAGGTGGTTTAGACCCGTCAGACGCATCCGAGCGGCCGCTCGGGCCCTGTGAGCGGCCGCTCACATGCCCGAGGCCCACGTGCGTGTCTCGTTTCGTCACCCGACGCGTTATCCTTCGATTTTTTCGTTATTTCGGACCGTAACAAGTGCAACCCCATGCGTTAAGACCCTAATCAACCTCATACTCCACTTTTAGTGATTTTTATTAACGTATTCGGTTTAGGTTCACACAATCACGTATGGTTTTCACATAAGTTCATCAAATATCACAGAGACACATAAGTTCGTTATTCACCAACGTCCGAGGTTCACTAATCATGTACCCTATATTAACTCACAACAGTGCACGTGTGTCCTATCTAGTTAACCCTAGTTAAGTATAATGCAAGGAACGTAACTAGAGTTTAGTTAAAGTGAGAACCTGAATTTGCGGGGTATCACACACCCGAGGAGCCCTTTAAGTGAAATGTTTGTCTGAGTTGAGTGGATAATGTAGTAATTGTCTTTCATAGATCAACATACAAATTGATAGTACACACATGCAAGCAAGTTTATAAGTACGGCAACCATTTATCCTAGTGGCCTATAGGAATAGTTTATGAGTATCATGAATAATTAAATGTTCAATGGATAGTCAAAATAAGGGAAAAATCAAGTTTCATATAACAAACAATGATGTTTTTAGAAAAGCTTTGTAGGATCAAGTATCAAGTTTTTGTAGTTTGATTTTCATGGAAATCCAGTCCAAATGTTTCAAATAAATGTAAGGTAGAGTCTTTAAACTTCTATGATCACAATAAATGTATCCAAATATGATAAATTTCCAACCTGCGTTCGTACACAATAGTATGCAAGGAATTTCTAGATGTTATACGCTTATGGGTACGACACAATTGGGTACAAAATGATAATAGGGTTAAGAAAATGAAAACACAAGTATTGAATTCTCGAGTCTTAAGAAGATTCCATCCATGGCTTAGCCAGTGGGATTAGCGTCACCCTGACCGTTTGCTTCGTTGATATTGATATTGAAAGCTCGTCCATGTGCCACATTATTCAATTCGGGGCATCGAGGTCGCATGTGGTTAGGGTCTCCACAATTATAACATGCCCGGCCGTTAGTAATCGACAGTGGTTCCTGGGCAGCTGTTTGATTATTATCTTGTGTACTAACCGCTACACGACAAGTAGTGACAAAGTGTCCAAACCTTCCACATCTAGTGCATTGACGACATGGAAGATTTGCAGGGTGATGATACTTGCAAGTGTTGCATTGAGGATGGATTCCCATGTAGGCTTTCTTGATAGGAGGCTGAGTCACAGGATCCACAACAGCATGGTTCTGATTATCGCTCATTCGTTTCTTAGAGTTCGAAGAAGTAGTGGCGGCCTTTGCTAAAACAGTCTTAGATTGTTCAACAGCATTGGTGGTTTTCTCAGTAGACGTCTTGGTGCCCTTTTTAACCAAATTTCCTTTCCTTACGTGTTTGTCTGTTAAAGTGGCTGCAAGCTGGATGGCTTCTTCTACCGTAGTGGATTTGCCTCCAGTGACAACGTCTTGAATCAGGTCAGGTAATCCCTCGATATATTTTTCGATTGCTCGAGAGACCGGGGTGACCATGTGTGGAACCAGTATGCTAAGTTCATGATATCGAGTATTATACGCAAGATTCTCACCACTGTCTTGTTTGAGCTCACGAAACTCATCCTCCAGTTTCCTGATTTCGTTCCTAGGGCAGAATTTAGCGATCATAAGTTCCTTAACCTCAGCCCAAGACAAAGATAATGCAACGTCAGCGCCCCGATTGCGCTTTTCGCCATTCCACCAGGTTAGCGCCCCCTTTTGAAGGACACTAGTAGCATAGCGAACGCAGAGTTCATCAGGACACTCGCTGTTCACAAAAGTGCTCTCCATACTTTCAAACCATTGGAGGAGACCAGTTGCACCATCCTCACCAGTGAATTTTGTGGGGTTGCAGGAGTTAAAGTGTTTGAAAGTGCACCGAAATTGAGTCGTACCCCCTGTGTTGGCACTGTTACTATTCTGGGTTATCTCACTGACAAGGTTTGGGATCACTGCAGCAATTTGCTCGGCAACTAAAGATGCGAGGCGACGATCAGAACGTTGTCCAGGAGCACGAACAGTGCGTTGGCTGGCATCACGGAGCATGCGGCGAGCAAACATCTATGAGGCAGTCAATGAATAATCATGAGATTAGAAAATGTAAGTGTATAACCGTACAGATGATTATGAAAGTATGAACTTGTAAGCAATATATGAAAATCATGAAATACGAAATATTGTTTATGAAACGAGAGAGTACTATTGAAAAGCTTGCATAAAATGCTTGGAGTGCCCTTGTCTAGCTGTAAAGCCCAACAAGAACGTTGACTTTTCAAAGAAATTGAACCCAATGGTGATCAAAGAAGACATGCTTTAGCCTATAAGTGGACACTCACTCCAGGAATCCCCAGGTAAGCATAACAGGTCCGTTATTGGATTTATGCGCTATGCTTGCCTATGCCAGAAAACCCAGTGTACAGGTATCCACCCTTCCAGATTGCATGTGTTCTATTACACTCATTAAAGCTCAACAACTTTGAAGGAGCAAAATAAGGGTAGGCATCCTGTCTAAGAGTATCTTCATGAAAGGTACTGCTCCCGTTCCATGATGATGCAGACTTTCCACTCCTTGTAGGACACCATCTCTATGCACCATGATGAAAGATGAGAAGAAGGGAGAGAGAGAAGGAGGGAAAAATAGAGGAAGGAGAGTAGAAGGAAATGGAAATCTATGTAATACTATGCATGAAAGTTAAAGTTCGGTTATAGTCTAGGCCATTTTATCTAATAACCTAGTTCCCTATAACCATGGCTCTGATACCAATCTGTAACACCCCAACCGATGGCGGAATCATCGAGGTGTCACGTAGTGACGATTGTTCAAAAGCTCATGGTACTAAAATGTAAATATTTGATTATTGAATATTGTTTTACAACATGTGAAAATAAATACACAACAACAATTGAGATAGTTGATTTATTTAGTCTAAGTCCAAAGTCCTATGTGAAGTGTCAAGCAGCATATCCTGAAACATGCACGAAAATCAATTTTGTCAACATATGATGTTGGTGAGTACTACCTAGCTTTGTACATATAGTATAAGTTTGAAAAGTAGTACAATTCATGTGTCTAGCATCACCAAGGCATTATGTAAACACGCAAGTAACCAAACAAGACAAAGATCAAATGTAAAGTTGATAAGTTGAAATTGATAATGAGCACCCTAACACGTGTCAAGTCTAAAAGAGCACCATAACATAAGTTATGTCTAAATGAGCACCGTAACATAAGTTACGTCTATATGTAAAGAGCACCATAACATAAGTTATGTCTAGATGTATGATTTTGTATGTAAGCTACGTTCATGTTCAAACATAAGCACAAAGATAAACAAGACACGTATATGAATTGTAAATGAATAAAAATGTATGTGTAAATGAATATGAAAGTTTTGTATACTTGTGCATGAATCACCCCAAAAATGTAAAAACGAAAAAGGGGATAAGTAATACTCACCTTAGCAAGGTGTTAAGTCTTGTGAAATTGAATAAGTGTAATCCAACGTTGCCAAGTATCACCCTATGTATAAGGTAACAAATAAGTCTTAGTCTATCGAGTCTACAAGTATATTCTAGGGTTTCGAATTGGGGATAAGTATTCGTTTGATAAATTAAACGTTTAATAAATAAGAGAAATTTGATAATTAGGTAAACAAAAGTCTTTTTGTAAATTTTAAATCAAATATGGTCACAATATAAAGTTTTAAGTGTGAAAATAATTTTTATAAAATTATTTTCTCATAAATAGAATATTAAATCTATTTATTTCAAATTGTCAAAATATAACTTTAATACTTAAAAATATTAAAATTAAATTATTTTTAAATCAAAAATTGTATTTCTGTTCCAAATGAATAGAAATAATTTATATAAAATTTTGGTGTGAAAATATTGTAAAATGAAATTATTATGATTTATTTATGATTAAAACTAACAAAAATTAATTAATAATATTAAATAAACGGTTTTCTGGAATAAAAATTTATTTCTGAAATGTTTATTGATTCATAAGTTTAAACTAATTTTTGTGGAATTTTATAAAGTCGTTTAGATATTTTTATAGAATTTTAAAGTTAAAATTGAATAAACTTGTAATATTTATAATATATATTAAATAAATTATTTTTGGAAATCTAAAAATTGTATGATAAACTTTGTCATGAAATCTACTTAAAATAATTTTTGTAGAATTATTAGGACACTTTTGGTATTTTAAAACTATTTTAAAAGATTAGTAGGTTAAATATATAATTAAAGAGTTTAAAAAAAATGTTTGTTGTTGAAGGGAATCGAACCCGAGTATGGCCCGGTTCGCGTGTTTATAATCACAAGCCCAGACCAGTTGGTCTGGACCCTGAGAACGATTTATTTTCGTTTCAGTTAATTATATAGATTACTTTGTTAGATTCGTGATTTGTTTTTAAAAAATAAAAAGGGAAACAGGGTTCGATCCCTTGTTCGTGGCCGGTTCCTAAGCTTTAACTAACTGTGTAATACCAACTGACCTGTGGGTTAGTTGGTGTCTTATTTAGAACAGAAAAAAATTTAAAACATTCACTGTTTGTGATTTTATCCCCAAATCGTGACAATAAGAACCCTAATTTTCCAATCCATTTAATTACGGATCAAGGCAAAAGAATGATAAGGGGCTATTGCTTAACATCTAATTCCGACCGAAAGGAATGGATTAATTGGAACTTACCGAGTACGAATGGCGGGTAAACGCGGGTTGAACAAACGAACCCAAAATCCTTGATCTGAACGATTTTCTTGTTTTGGAAGTGAAATTTTATAAAGGGTTAATGTACATCGGCACTTCTAGGTGTTGTGTGTGAGTTTAATCGAGCTAACAACTTGTATTTATACGGATTGGATTTGGGTTGTTTAGGAATGTTAATAATTGGTTTTAAATCGTTTAATTGATAGTCAAAACGCGTTAATTCGAGTTGGATTAGGCCGAGATGTTGCATCAATCACACAGCAAATAAATTTTTGTTTCCAATTTCGTGTCTAATCGCGTCAATTAGAAGTCAAATGAGAAGTCAACTGGGTGTTTGACTTCTGATCGTTGACCAAGGATAATATTGTTTCAAGTATATGTATTAATTGTTCCAAATAATAACACCAAATTGAAAGTGGCTCAGTGGTTGTGTTGTGTGTGTTGTTATGCTGACCCGGCTGTGGACGCGGGTTCGAGTCCCGGTCCACACAAACATTTTTTTTGCAATTAAAACATTAACATATTATTATTATAACTTCATATTATCATTACCTAAGTCCGAAAATAGTACGAAATATTTTTAGAACGTACTAGAAAGTTAAAATGCGACGTTTTATTGATTCAATACAAAACGTACAAGATAGAAATGCGGAATATTATAAAAATAAGAACGAGAGGTGACGGATGTCACAAATGGCATATGGATTTTTGTCCTGCCTCCTGTTTTTGTTATGTCATGTGTATGACTAAATTTTGGGTGTAAACCATCAATGTCTAAAGATGCCGTAAATATTGTCGTAAAAGGCGTTATATTAACACGATATGCCGTGATTATTATTATAATGTTTACATAGAGCATGTCTATCATGAAACATTAATGGCTTGTGTCTTGACTTGTGCCTAGTTAGACGTAACATTTCTTTAGCTGTGCCGCGTTCCATGTCGGAGGTATTGGTTCCCCGTTTAACTGTTTCAGGGAATATGCTCCCTTTCCCAGTACCTCGGCTATCTCGTACGGCCCTTCCCAGTTTGGTCCCAACTTTCCTTGGGCCGCGGACCTGCTTGCTTCATTGTCCCGCATCACCAGCTCTCCTGCTTTGAATGTTTTTTCTAGTACCTTCTTGTTATAATATTTTTCTAGAAGTCTTTTGTACCGTGCTTCATTGATGCATGCTGCTTCACGGCGTTCCTCCAGCACTTCCAGGTTTTCCCGGATTAATTCTTCGTTCCTGCTCTCATCGCTGTTTCTTCTTAGGGAAGGGATTCCGATTTCTGCCGGGATCATTGCTTCTGAGCCGAACGTCAGACTAAATGGCGTTTCTCCATTGCTTGTTTTTGGCATAGTTCTGTGTGCCCACAGGACATGCGGCAATTGTTCAACCCATGATTTTACTTCCGCATCCAGCCTTTTCTTCAAACCGTCCAGGAGGCTTCGATTTGTTCTTTCGACCTGGCCATTGCCTTGCGGGTGCGCCACGGAAGTGAAAATCTGCTGGATGTGCAGCTCCTTGCACCATTCTTTAAGTGTCGTATCCGTGAATTGTGTTCCATTATCACTGACAAGATATAATGGAACCCCGAAACGGCAAACTATGTGTTCCCATAGGAATTTTTTGATATTCATTGCCTCGATTTTTGCCAACGGTTTTGCCTCTACCCATTTGGTGAAATAATCCACGGCAACCACCAAATAT
The DNA here is from genome assembly GCA_028751855.1 of Ambrosia trifida. Classification (NCBI taxonomy): domain Eukaryota; kingdom Viridiplantae; phylum Streptophyta; class Magnoliopsida; order Asterales; family Asteraceae; genus Ambrosia; species Ambrosia trifida. Next base: position 167,103,317 of record CM054123.1, on the reverse strand, counting down.
TTCAATTTTCCCGGGGCTAAAGGAAAAGGTCCCACCAAATCGACCCCCCATTTTTGGAATGGCCACGCGGCTATGACCGGAATTAGGTTGTTCTTCGGTCGTATGGTCTGTGGTGCGTACTTCAGGCAACTGATGCACTTTTGTAGTTCTTCCACAGCCATATTGTGCATCCCCGACCAGAAATAGCCTACATTGGTTATTTTGGCTACCACTGCGCGGGGGCCTGCATGTATGCCACATATTCCCGCGTGGATGTCCTGCATTAAAAATCTTGCCTCGGATGGAGTCACACACCGCAGGGCTGGACCTAGGTATGATTTCTGATATAATGCTCCTCCATGTATTTCGTACTGCAGGGCCTTGGTCCGTATCTTCATTGCATCCCCCTTGTTTTCCGGCAGCATCCCCTTTTCCAGGTACTGTTGGATTGGGGTCATCCATGATACCTCTGACATGCAGATGCTGTGCACTTCTGTCTCCTGGGTTGATGGTTGCTTCAAAGTTTCGATGTGAACGTCTTCTTCAGTGCCCGAGGACGCCAACTTGCTGAGGGCGTCTGCGATGTCATTCTTGTGTCTTCGTACATGAGTCAGTGTAACTTTCTCGAATTTTGACATTAACTCTTTCGTCGTTCCTAGGTATTTTGCCATCGTGTCATCCTTAGATTCATAGGATTCGTTGACTTGGTTGTTCACCAACAACGAGTCTACATGGGCGTCCACCTTCTTTGCTCCCATCGACAGTGCCAGCCGCATGCCGGCTAGAAGTGCTTCATACTCTGACTGATTGTTTGAGCAGTCGAAATCAAAACGTAGTGCGTGCAAGGATCTCGTCCCCTCCGGGCTGACTAGCACGAGCCCGGCCCCTGATCCTTTGCTGTTGGACGATCCGTCCGTGTACAACTGCCATACTAGACCATTGCCTTCCAGTGTAGCCGTGTTGTTGTTCCCCGGTACCTGTACCGTTTCATTTTCCGGGATCTCAGCCATGAAGTCTGCTATCACTTGTCCTTTGATGGACGTCCTTTTCTTGAATGTTATATCCAGGGCCCCTAATTCAATGGCCCATTTTGCTAATCGTCCTGAAACTTCTGGTCGGTTCAGAACTTGTGCCAAAGGAAACCTGGTTAAGACTTCGACCTTGTGTCCTTGGAAATATCGACGCAGGCGGCGGGATGCATGTATCAAAGCCAGCACCAACTTTTCCAACGTAGGATATCTTTCTTCAGGATCAGAAAGGACCCGGCTAATATAATACACCGGTGTCTGTAGATTTTCTCGCTCTACCAGCAGGACTGCACTGACCGTGTGATGCCCGGCCGCTAGGTACATCTTTAGGATCTCTCCGGGTCTTGGGGCCGTGAGTGTTGGTAAGTTGCTGACGAATTTTTTCATTTCCTGGAATGCTTTTTCTGCTTCCTCCGTCCATTTGAATCTGTTCTTGTTCAAGCATTCTTTCAAAGTTGATATGAAAGGAAGAGATCTCTTCGCGTGTCATGCCAGGAAACGATTGATGGCTGCTAGCCTTCCGTTCAGGGTTTGGGCCTCTTTCAACGTCTTTGGAGATGGCATGCTAGTGATGGCTGTCACTTTTTCAGGATTGACCCGAAATCCGTCCTTTGACACTACCACACCAAGGAACTTCCCTTCTTCCATTCCAAAGGAGCACTTGCCCGGGTTAAGTTTGATGTTGTAATCCCGCAACGTCTTGAAGGTTTCTTCGATATCCATTATGATTTTTTTCTTCAGTGTAACTTTTGATGACCAGGTCATCGACGTAAACTTCGAGATTACTGCCGATCTGTTTTTCGAACGCTTGGTCCATTAGCCTTTGATATGTGGCTCCTGCGTTCTTTAATCCGAAGGGCATCTTTGTGTAGCAATATATGTCGGCATCGGTGTGGAACGCCGTCTTCTCTTCGTCTTCCCGCGCCATCTTTATCTGGTGGTATCCTTTTTATACATCGAGGAAACACTTGAACTTGTACGGTGCTACGGAATCTACCTTGAGATCGATCTCCGGCAAAGGGTATGCGTCTTTTGGGCATGCCTTATTTAAGTCTTTGTAATCTATACACATTCGCCAGGTTCCGTCGTGTTTCCTGACCATGACCGGGTTGGCAACCCAAGTATGGTACTTGGTCTTCCGTAGAATGCCCGCTTCCTCTAGCTTTTTTACTTCTTGAACTACCGCCGCCCTCCTTTTAGGAGCCATGCTCCGCCTTTTCTAGGTGACGGGTTTGATGGACGGGTAGGTCGACAGCCTGTGTTCCGCTTTTGATCTTGATATGCCTGTCATGTCAGCGTGTTTAAAAGCAAATATATCCATGTTACTTTTTAGCACCTGTTTAAGCCTCTCCCGTGCTGCCGTAGACAAGGTGTCTCCTATTGTGACTGTTTGTTCGGGGTATTCTGTGTTCAATACCCACCTCTCCGGGCCGACGAGTCCCGTAGGTGCTTGACGATATGATTTTCGGTCGGTGGTCGCACAAGGTTTATCTCCGGACACCGTGACTACCCCTTGAGGAGTGGGAAATGTCATAAACCCTCTGGCCGTTGAGACCAAGGCATCAATCTTCCCCAGAGTATATCGTCCCATGATCACGTTGTACTGGGAGTTGGCTGGGATGACCAAGAAGGTTACCAGTACCGTACGTTCTTTTCGCCCATCTCCTATGGTGACTGGAAATGTTAGTTGTCCCAGGGGCTCAATGCTTTCCCCCGTGAAACCTCTTACAGGTCCTCTGGCGGGCTCGAGCATTCTTTGGTCTTCCGGACGCATACGCCGGAAACATGGCTCGTATATGATATCTTCCGGGCTTCCCGTGTGAACCAGGATTCTTCTCATGCTATAGTCTCCAACTGCCGCGGAGATTACCAAGGCCTCCATGCTTAACATCCGGTAATGAGGAGGTATGGTAATGGTTGCCTCCATCCACGGTTCTATTTTCTCAAACGATCTCTTTCGATCGTATCTTGCCTCAAACTTCACCATATTTATTTCCCAAGGTCTCTTTCCTGCTGCCTTATCCGCACCGACGGATGAAGTGTTTGGTTTTACATCCCTCACCAAATGTGCCAATTTTCCTGTTCTGACAAAATATTCGATCTGCTTCTTTAGCTGGAAACAGTCGTTCGTTTCATGGCCGGTCCCATTGTGGTAGGCACAGTATTTGGATTTGTCTTGGGATGGTGATTCCTTCAGTGGGCGACGCGTGTTAAGCCTCAAGTCTTCAGATTCCAATATTTGGAGTGGCGTTTTCGTCAGCTCCAGGTATTCGAATCTTCGCTTCGACGAGCCTTCTCCTTTTCCCGCGAACGTGTCTTGGGATCTCTCGGATCATCGTCGATCATCTCTTCGATCCTCCCGGCTATCATTCCGGGAGTACGGGTGTCTGTCCGACCTTCCTTTGTTCTTGGAACTTTGTTGCTCCCGGGAGCTTTCAGAATTCTTTGCAGCGTCTTGCTTCTTTCGCACAGCGTGGTTCATGGCTATGGATTTTTCTTGCTTTACGTAGGCCTTTGCGATGCTCATCATCTCATCCATGGTCTGTGGATAGCCCGTTGGGCCGTGCAACTTACGTAGCAGACCATCATCATTTACCCCCATGGTGAAAGCGGTACATGCTAACTCCTCCGTGAGCCCGGGGATCTGCAGTCTTTCTTTGTTGAACCGAATTATAAAATGCTCCATTGATTCATTGTCTCTCTGCCGTATGTGCATCACCTCGTCTCTGTACTTGGTGTGCCTTCTTTGCTGGCTGAACTGTTGTGAAAACCCTTTCACGATTTCCTTCCAGTTGGATACGGATCCCGTCGGCAAGCTATCCCACCAGACCCGTGCCGCCCCAACGAGGGTCTGGACAAACATGTGACACCAGGCTGGCATGGGCCAATCTTTTGAGCGACCCGCTGACTCAAAAATGCTCAGATGGTCATCCGGATCCCTGGTTCCATCATACTTTCCCACAGTTGACGGCAACTTCAGATTCTGAGGCAGAGGGGCGTTGGCTATTCGGGTGGTGAACTTCGAGTATGTAACCATCGCCGGGGGTCGATAGGGACGAGTTAAGTCTTCGTCGACCCCTTCTTCCCTATGATCAGGAGCCTGGGTACGTGTCGCGTTTTGCCTCCCGGGCTGTGACGTCTGAGGCAATGGCTGACTTGAAACCGGTGTGTCTCCATATGACAGTCTCGTCCCTACTCCTCCGAGGAGTGTTCCCATATCTTGCCTAGCCGGCTGGGTAGCATTTCCCAGCCCCGTCGGTACGGGTTGGGTTGGCGGGTACATGTAGGGGAAGGTGTATGGGTAAGGGCTTCCCGCCACAGGAGGATACATGTACCCGTAAGGAGGCATTGGAAACTGCGGGAAGTACGATTGGTTCCCGGGGGTGACCGGGGAGTATAGTGGCATTGAGGCGGACGCCACAGACGCGTTCATCGCCGCTGAGAACAAAGGTAAACTTGACGCTGCTGTCATCCATGATGTGACCGCTGGGATAGATGAATTCCCCATAACTGCTACAGATGTCGTTATCGGTCTTGAGTAAGTGTTGGCTGGAGTCGGTCCAGCAAACGATGGTGTGGAGACAGTTGATATTGCGGCAGGCATAGATCGAAACCTGCTTGGTGCCATCAGGAGTGACACAAATCCCGGAGGTTGTTCCATCAGAATTTCTTCGTCTATGTGTTCTGATGAATGGTGATCCTCTCCTGGTCTTTCCAGGTCTTCGGATGTGAACCCGTGTTGAATTTTATTGTTTGTCGTCATTTTGTTCGAGTGGGAAAGATACCTTTCTGCCTTGTTTCCGTCCCACGGATGGCGCCAATGAAGAAGTAAGAACCTGTGTGATGCTCTGAATCTTCTAGATGATACAAAAAGGGTCTTTCCCAGTTCGTTCAAAGATGATAGTGAAGGTTGTTCCTACAAAACAAAACACCGTTAGGACTCGCCATAGGATTGGGGGTAACCCTGTGACCACCCTCCAGCGTGAGAATAAGTATTATTTTTTAATGAGGAAGAATGTAGTATATAGTGGTAGTAGAGATAGTGATGATGTTCCTTTACCTTTCATTCTCCTTTTATAGTCGATGTCTCCTTGCGAGAAGAGATAATTCCTGCATGATTGCTTGCTCGTTGATCTTGCCTTCTGACCAGCATTGTATTAATTATGTTTGACTGCTTATATTGACCGCTTTGACTCTTTAGAGTTGGTGGGTCTTTCTTTATTGGGCTTATGTCTTTGTAGTATGGGCCAGGTTTATCTGGGCCCTACCTCGTCAAAATGAAGAAGTAAGAACCTGTGTGATGCTCTGAATCTTCTAGATGATACAAAAAGGGTCTTTCCCAGTTCGTTCAAAGATGATAGTGAAGGTTGTTCCTACAAAACAAAACACCGTTAGGACTCGCCACAGGATTGGGGGTAACCCTGTGACCACCCTCCGGCGTGAGAATAAGTATTGTTTTTGAATGAGGAAGAATGTAGTATACAGTGGTAGTAGAGATAGTGATGATGTTCCTTTACCTTTCATTCTCCTTTTATAGTCGATGTCTCCTTGCGAGAAGAGATAATTCCTGCATGATTGCTTGCTCGTTGATCTTGCCTTCTGACCAGCATTGTATTAATTATGTTTGACTGCTTATATTGACCGCTTTGACTCTTTAGAGTTGGTGGGTCTTTCTTTATTGGGCTTATGTCTTTGTGGTATGGGCCAGGTTTATCTGGGCCCTACCTCGTCAATGTTCATATCACATGGATGTGTTTTCTACCAAATTGATGCAGCTGGGGTTTTTAAAAGAAATTTACCTACAATTAATATCTACAATGCATTTTTATATTTTTTTTCTAAACTTAATTATTTTAAAGATTTATATATTTAGCTAATTATGTATATTTAAAAGTTTAATGATGCGGCTGGGGTTTTTAAATTTTTTTTACCTACAATTAATATCTACAATGCATTTTTATATTTTTTTTGTAAACTTAATTATTTTAAAGATTTATGTATTTAGCTAATTATGTATATTTAAAAGTTTAATGAGATTTCTTTTAGTTAATTATATTTATGTGTATACCTATTAATATATGCATACATACCCATATACATAAGCACATATTGCTAATATTGATTATTTAAATAGGGTACTACTACAATTGAAGCTATCAGTAACAAATGTGATAAAGCATTTTTAGAGCCTAGTCTTGTGGTCTTGTGTTGCAATTTTGTTACCTGTGACAAATTATTTGTCTGTCAAAGGAAGGATGAACCATAATGTTTAACAACATTATCATATTTTAAGAATCACCAAAGCTGATATGTAGATTTCGAGTGCCCTGTTTGGATTTTTAAATCGTTGCATTTGATTTATGTGAATTTTTCATTATTAGGCGGAACAGTATTTAACACCAAATTCATTTTTATAATTTTGAGTTTTACTTGATTATGAAATGGTGTTATGATTCAACATCCATATTAACAATATATCCATATTATATTTCATCTAGTTAGTATTTAAAACATAAAATGCAATAATCACTTGTACATAAGCATTCTTTCATGTACATTTCAATCCACACATCGGTATTAACTATGACAAATACCGACACGTCGACAAAAAATGAGCCGGTCGTCATGGTATATTCGAATGTTTTTAAAATATAATAGTTTTAAAGTTATGATAGAATTAAATAAAAGAAATTATAATTTTGTAGGGGAGGAAAATGTAATTACTAACTAAAAATTAGGGAATTAAAGTGTAAATAAGATAAGGTATTAAAGTGTAAATAATGTATGAATGACTATTTTACCCTATTTTAGGGTTGTTAATGAAAAAATAGTTCTTAACTTTTGGGTATCTTAAAATACCCCTCCCTCATGCATTATAATATATATAGTACTAGTGGGGTGCCCGCGCGTTGCGGCGGGAACACAACATTTACTAAAAATGAAAAAACAACAAAAATAAATATGTGATGATAAATGCAAACAAGGGTAGGGCACGTGTCATATGGTCTTGTTGCCTATTACATGAGACAAAGAAGGATATCATAGACTCAGCATGAAGGCTTGGCATGATGACCAAGCTTCGATATGCGTGTAAATTTGATTAACATATAGTAGTGTAAGGTTGGACAAAGAAAAGTTTGTCATTTCCTATTATTGTTTTTAAATTTTGTGGGTAAAATTCTTAAATACTTTATTATATAGTATAGATATAGATATAGATAAAAGCATTTTAAGAATTCTCTATGTCTAACTCTTATAGTAATGTATGTACAAGTATTGTCCACGTCAATTGAGGATAAAATGTTAACCATTATATATTCCACAAGTAATGTGAAAATTTAAACTATTATATTTTCTACATCTTTAATTAGTTACTACTAAAGAGTTATTGTCTTTATTGTTTTAAATGATATAGTTTTATTATTTAAGTTTAATAGTATTCAACTTAAACTACCGGCTCGATTATTACGAATTTATTTTTGATCTATTTTTTGTATTTTTTATTTTGATTCTTATGTTTATAAAAAATAAACATAGTTCATTCATTGTATTACTCTACAAATATGTAGTAAGCTTCCATCATTCCATGCTATGTTTATGTCTCAATTTATAGACATTGTTTAGGTTCAGAATTATTCAACTTAAACTACCGGCTCGATTATTACGAATTTATTTTCATTTTATTTTTACATTTTTTATTGTAACTCTCATGTTTACAAAACATAAACATAGTTCATTCATTGTTTTACTCTACAAGTACGTGGTATGCTTCCTTCATTCTATGCCATGTTTATTTCTCATTTTATTATAAAAAGTCAAATGGCATCGCCGGTTTAAATAATTAAAAATATATGACATTGATTAATTGGTTCATATGCAAGTTATTGCCTACAATATATGATATGTAATGAATGAGTGCCTTTTGTCAACCAACAACCCAGTTGTGTATACCACTATATAATCGTAAGATGTTATATATTGTATTCAGATCATAAGGATATTTTGTGATTTTTAATTGCAAAATTTTTTTATAACCACTCTTAAGAGTTTTCTATACATTAACCTATGAGTAAGGTCATAATATGGTCATGTTTCTCATGCATGTCAGACCCAAACATACAAAACCATCTCACTCTACCTTATCTATTAATTTTTCTATCTTACTTATCAATTTTATGAGAGGCTATGATAGTTCCATGCATCAATATATTATTCGATTTCTTTTCTATGAACTTCCTACATATAAAAATACAACCCTAGATATTAATTGTATAAAAGATTATAAAAACAACAAAGTATGGATTGGTTGGCGGCATAAGCATATAATGTTTGCAAGAATATTGTTTTAATGGTGAACAAAAGGTTACCTTAAGATCAGTACCCTATATTTCACAAAATTTTGAACGACCAAATATAACATAACAGTTATCCGCAATATTCTCATACACAAAATCCCTTATGAATCTGCAAAAACAAAAGAAAATGGTTCATTAGTTGTTTTCATGGTAGAAGGCAACCATAAGATATCAATAAGAATAAGGCCTCATAAAGGTACAAATTGAAGAAAGAAATTAACAAGTGACAATGCCTACTAACAAACCAAATATTATAAAGAGAATAAGGAATGAGAGAGTTGTTCATTGAGATGTATATAATAACAACATAATGGCCACTATTTATAGGGCTCTAATAGATGGTATATACATAAATGAGAAAAAAGGAGTTAGGAACATGGATAGAATAATATATAAAGGAGTTAGAAACATGGATAGTCACTAATAACTTTATTATTTCATAATCAACTTAATTGTTAATGTAAAAAGACAACTTCACCCCTTTACCACCTTCATTAAGTTATTGTATCATATGCATTATATGTTGTAATTACTTAATTTGGTTGGAATCCTTTACTCATGCTTTATAATATAATATAGATAGATAAAGAAAAATAATATTTAATGTCCGCACTATTATTTTTTTTGAACATTGACTTTCATTAAACACAAGGGGAAGTCCTCAAAGCAAGGACAAGCACCCAAAAACTATAACATGTACAAGGGGTTATTACTCCAATCCTCCCAACATAAATCTTTAAATTGGGACCTATTCTTTAACCACAAAAACGAAGTAGATTTTATACTACCAATCACACTAAGGATCTTTGGTTCTAGCTTGTTAAAGGTCTTGTTATTACGGGCCTTCCAAATCATCCAAAGCGTAACCATAGCGATCCCATGAACTATCTTCTTTCCCCACTTTCCACCACACACTTGTTTGTATAGTAAAAGAAGGTCGCTCAATTGGGTGGCCAAAATAGCATTCAGACCACACCACTTCCCAATATATGACCACACTCCGAAGGAGAATCCACAGCCACAAAAGATATGCATCGAAGTCTCAGGCTCAACTTCACAAAGCTTGCACCGGTCATTGGGGACAAAAACATTCCTTTTGCTAAGAGCTTCCACCGTCGGGATCCTGTCCATCTCAGCCCTCCAAGCGAACACATGACATTTCAAGGGAACCCACGAAACCCATTTAAGCTTGAACCCATCTGCCATATTCGAATGATCCTTCAGCTTGTTCTTAACCTCCGCTACAGTGAAAGAAGAAGAGCCATCCCATTCCCAAGAATCTCTCTTATCAGTAAGTTGGACCTGGCCCAACAACGCAGCAAGATCAGTCCACTCTTGGACTTCTAAAAAGCCCATGGGCCGAGAATAATCAACTGGAGCCCAAAACCCATTAACTTTGCACTTGCTCACTGTCTCCTTTTTTGTGTTTGAGGTTTTGTAAAGCAGAGGGAACTTTGACTTTAAAGGAACATCTAGCAACCAAGCATCCTCCCAAAACCGAAGCGAGCTACCATCTCCTAGCTTCCCTTGCAAGAGATCAAGAAAACATTTGTCCCCACATTTAATTTTCTCGCAAGTCTTGACTATCCGCACTATTATTACCACTTCTTTTTCACCAACTTTTCAAGTCCTTCCTAATTTCTTCATATTTGCTCCACCATGGCTGATGTTGGCGAATGGCGAGCCCATCAACACTCATATGTGCTCTCATAGGAGTCTTGGTGAATACTTAATGTCCGCACATGCTCTAACATTTCGGGTCGGTTTCATCCACTCGATTTTACTCAGCAAAGAACCGAGAACTGGACCGAACCCGATTGCTAGTGAATACTAAAACTGAAGACCACCCCCATCAACTATAATTCGGTTCGGGTTCGGGTATTTCCGGTCCGGGTTTTCGGTTTCGGTCGGGTAACCCAAAATATGCTCACCCCTAGGCGCCTCGCTTTGGCCTAAGCGAGGCGCTTGGAATCCAGGTTTTATTTTTGTTGTATTTTTTCTGTTTTGAATTGGTTTTTTATTTTTTTTTTAATTCTTTAATATAATTATGGTAAAAAATTAAAAAACAAAATACTAACCACCAAATTTTATCGACATTGCTCCTACATAGCTAATCATTGCTCCAACTCAACTCAATAAGACATTTAAGCCGAGGACATTTTCCATCCAACACAGGGTTCACTAACCTTTTTCCCAAATATATTGCAAAATATGAAATGGCATGCAAATATGTCGCAAAACGGTATATTACAATGATCATATTTGCTTATGATCCAACACCAAATCTCATTATCTGTTAACGATGAAGGCAACCTGAAAGAACCAGATGGTTGGTAGCTCTAGGTAAGAACATTGTGGATGAGAATTGTTTACCTTCCCATTGATTTCAAGTATGTTGCCTTCATCGTTGACAGATATCTCTCTGACAACAACTGAATTTTACTTGCTTGCCTGAACATTTTGAAAATAGCGATGGATGATATCGATCAAATTGCCAGAGGGTCATTGGTCTTCAGAGTTTCCAACCTTTAAGATGACACTTCTAGGAGATTCAGGAAGATATTCATCAAGACCTTTTGCAGAGGGTCACTATTCATATATAAAGAGCATTAACTAACCAATTGCCAAAGGGTCACTATTCATCAGAGTTTCCAACCACTAGGAAATTTATCTACTCACAGTGGTGTGGTCTACCTTTTTGCTTATGATCCAACACCAAATCTCATTATCTGTCAACGATGAAGGCAACCTAAAACAACCGGATGGTTGGTAGCTCTAGGTAAGAACGTTGTGGATGAGGATTGTTTACCTTCCCATTGATTTCAAGTATGTTGCCTTCATCATTGACATATATCTCTCTGACAACAACTGAATTTTACTTGCTTGCCTGAACATTTTGAAAATAACGATGGATGACATCAATCAAATTGCCAGAGGGTCATTAGTCTTCAGAGTTTCCAACCTTTAAGATGACACTTCTAGGAGATTCATGAAGATATTCATCAAGACCTTTTGCAGAGGGTCACTATTCATATATAAAGAACATTAACTAACCAATTGCCAAAGGGTCACTATTCATCAGAGTTTCCAACCACTAGGAAATTTATCTACTCACAGTAGTGTGGTCTACCTTTTTGCTTATGTTCCAACACCAAATCTCATTATTTGTCAACGACGAAGGCAACCTGAAACAACCGGATGGTTGGTAACTCTAGGTAAGAACATTGTGGATGAGGATTGTTTACCTTCCCATTGATTTCAAGTATATTGCCTTCATCGTTGACAGATATCTCTCAGAAAACAACTAAATTTTACAACAACATTAAAGAGGACCTGGAAGTAGGTGACGGCCATACCCACGTGAGTGTAGTCCATTGGTATTAATGGCAAAATGATTGTAAGGGAAGAAGAATAGAATGTTATATAATGTGGCAGAGAATGATCAGGTGTGATTGGTTTCTTTTGCAGTAAGATATGTTGCCTTCATACCTTTACGAAGGTTTGCCAGAGGGTCATTGGTCTTCAAAGTTTCCAACCCCTAATACCATACAAAAAAGACCATCTCTTTGTTAGTCACCCTCATATTATTAAATCTACTCTCACACTTATGCGTAGATCAAGGATATTCATGTGAGAAGCCGATCATTGCGGGTGGGGAAGCCGATCATTTGATGTGGTGTGAACGCATTTGTGTTGAAGCGTGCCAGGTCTTCCAGGCCCAGGAGGATGTCATGGTGAGACGTTGCTGGTAGGACCAAGAAGACGCACATTTCTATGCGCTCCAGGGTTATATCAGTCAAGGTGACTGGGAAGGATATCATACCTCGTGGCATGATAACTTCATGAATAAAGCCCGATATTGGTTCGTTGACTGGAACGAGGCGGGCTTTGTTTTCCTCGTCCAGTTATTGAAAACACTGATCATAGATTATATCAGTGTCGCTTCCGCCGTCCAGGAACATTGATCTAGTTCGATAATGTCCGACGACGGCGGTGATTATGAGCAGCGCTGTAGATGACGGGCCGCCTGGGACTCGGGGAAGGAGGACGTCAGCCTCTTTCCATGAGTCATCATTTTGCTGCCGGGGGCGCTTTCCTTTGGTTTTTCTCTTGGAGCTCCCGGGGTCATGTTGCAGTGGTGGTGTGGGCGCTGGATGAAGTTTGCTTCGAAGTTGCGGATTGGCTTTTGTCCGCCGTCTTCGCGTTTGTCATCTTGATTATTCCCGTGCCTACCTCTGTGAACGTTTTTCACCAAGTGGCCCAGTTGGCCAGTCTTGAGGGCGACTTCTATTTCCAGCTTCAGACTATAGCAGTTGTCTGTAAGATGGCCATAGTCAGGTAGTTACAAAATTTTGTGGTATCCACATTCTTTCGCTTTCCAAGGGCCTTTGGGCTCCTTGAAAGTGATTTTCTCAGTCTTGAGCATTTGAGACGGTGTCTTGGTGAGAGGGGTCCAGTCAGTATTTGTCACACCCCGCCCAGGCCGAGGCACTTACAGTGACCAGTTGGCGCAAACTTAAAGCGGAAACGTAATCTCATTACATAACTTGAGTGTTTATTACAAGCCAGTGCGATCCAAGTACTACCAAGCTATACAAAGCTCAACTATAATAAGATGAACCGTCTAAAGTATTCCAACTCTCAGCTAGGAACTCCCATTCCTTACACCATCAACCTGTGATACATGCTCGAGTAATAAAAATACGTCAGCACACAGCTGGTGAGCCACATAAACTGACTCATCAGTAAAACACCCCATAAACAATTTTATTGATCAAGTATGAGCACCTTGCATGTCACCATAATCATAATCCGGACTAAGCATTATATATTCACACACACAGCGTAAACACACCCCATATAGCTGTACGTGTATGTCCACGCATGAAAAATATAATGATCATTATAATATATATCACCCTGGATGCCACACCTATGGTTCGATGCATATACATGATCAATCACCACCAAAACAATTTTATGAGCAAGTATCACGTTTTGAAAAATAGTTTAAGTAACTCACCTCCTTATCAGCCCTTTTGCAATTGACACCGCTAATACAACCAGGTAATAGTTCAAGGTCCTGATACAATTATACCACCTCTAGGTTAGGTAACAGTACACCTAACTAATTATTATTACAGTTGAATATTGGTTAGCGCTACCTTGTTTAAGCATGGATGATCAGTCCATGCCTAACTAAGGCTAGGCTACCCAGTACCCACCCCTAATAATAATCCTAATACCTAAAAATAATATTACTAAACTACTCCTAATAATAATGCTAATAAAAATGATAATGAACTAGACATAACTTAAACGAAAACATACCTCAAAACTATCTACGACCGGTTGATGTAGAGTCTCTCCCCTACCCGTGCTTCTACTCGCGCTTTAAAAATGACTAATAACAATACCCAACAATATATCCCCAACGATATATCGTAAGTTCAGAAATCTTGTAAAGTTTGGTGTACCTAGTCGAGTTACAGAGACCTCCTATTTATAGCCAGATATCTAACCCTTCGTTGGTTATTTTACTTTTAGTCGAAGTATTATTCATGCCTACACTTTCAAGTGTAACTCATTAATTGACACCTAGGTACATACGTGTCTCATATTTAGTTTCACTTTATAATACTAATTTCTAATGTATTTCTAATATAAATCGAAATCTTGGTCAGGAAGATTCACGCAAAATAGGAATTTCAAATGTTATGTTTTTAGAATTATTATATTATAATTAGCCGCTTCACTTGTTTTTCTCATATAACTTATAAACTATAACGTTTTACAAAAATACGAATATACTGTTGGGACGAGCTTATTATTCTCTACGTTTTGATCTAAGTTTTATTAAAAAACAGAGCATGATCAAATATTATATTATTACTAAACGGTCTCCTATAATACTAATTACTCACATAGATCTCATATTTCAAATAATCATACTACCCGTCACTTGCTCGTGAACTAATTTTAAATGCACAAATATTCATCTTACATGTTATTGATTCGCTTTGACGGTTAATGACCCGTTTCATTCATTAATAAATGTGACCCAACACATTTTATTTATATAGCCAAAAACGGGATGTTACAAATATACCCCCTTCAATTAGGTTTCGTCCTCGAAACCTGTCAACTTTAAACCAATAAGGTGAGGACCTCTTCATCTCATCATCACTTCCTAAGTAATATTTCATCATTTCTATGTTCCAATATTCTAACATTTGTTTGCTTTCTCTAGAAGCCTTGCCCGAATCTTAAGGAGAACAAATCTCTCTCTTGAATATAGCTCATGTAAGCATATCGTGTCATAAGACAATCTATTTAGCATAAGGCTCGGCTTACATTTCATTTGCCTCAAGGATAGGCAAAGTGTGTAGATTTGGTGAACCTATCAATTATTACCTAATTTGTGTTCATGACTCGATCTTGCAAGCTTAGAAACAAAGTCCATTATTATCATCTCCCATTCCCTTCATGGGATTTTAGGTTCATATAGATAGATAGCCAAATGGTTTCAGATGCTCTACCTTGACTTTTAGGTAGGTAAGGTATGTCCCTACTTGTCTTGCGATATAGCTTCTCATTCATAGCCAACAATAATCATTCCTTAAATCCTACCTTTTTATTGCTACTAGGGCATACAATGTATTTTGTTTTATGAACTTTCTTTGGTATCATACCCCCTACCCGCCAAAACTAAGAACCTCATATTCAATCATCGAAACTTAAGATACTATCATTCATAGATCTCTATAATCTTGGCTACCAACCATTGTTTCTTTCTTGATATGGTTTTCCATTAAGGCCTATCATTGCATTCTTAATTTGGTAAAAGAGAGTTACCTTAACACCGCGTCCAGATACATGAAATTTATTATCGGTTGGGCTCTTTCTTTTCTAGTGAGTGTATCAACGACGTGTTTGTCTTACAACTAAATTAATGAGATCTACGAATACTACAGATATGTTGGTCTTATGGCATTACTTATAACTCACAATGATCGTATCGTATCGTGTCCTAGCCTCCTGGCTATGGGTATCAACCACTACATATCGTACCGTGTCCTAACAACGACCCGTGTCAACATGCTAGAATATATAAACCTTATCCAGTAACTCCAACATTTGGTTTCTTAATTCCTCCATTGAAAGTCAAGATAAGACAGTAAATGGCTTTAGCAATACTAGTTGCCCCCGGGATCAATTCGATTCAAAATTCAATTTTTCTATCGGTTAATAGTCTAGAATGACCTTTAGGGAATGCCTCATGAAATTTGACTACTACTGGCACCTCTACTAAATTCTTATCTTTCTTAGTCTCTGGTGCATTTACTAGTTAATCTAGTTGACCTTTCGGATACATTTAATTGCCTTTATCATCATACTGAAACTTATGGGTTTACTAGGTTTTTTTTTTCCTCGAGTTATCAAAGGTTTCCCCTTCGGGTCCTTGATTCGAATTCGCTTCTTATCACCCAATATACGAGTTTGGCACGCTAACCAATCCATCCCTAGTACATAATCCAACAATCCAGGTTTCATTGATAGTAAGTCTATAGGTATCGAGGTATTTACTAATTTAGATGGTACAACCCTTGATATAGCTCTCAATTTCTTATTCCCTTCCATTTGATACTATCACTATAAATGGTTTATTTAACTTGCAGAGAACCTAGTTAGACAAAACTCTTAAAAGGTTCACATATCAAACTTCTATCAACACCAATATCAGAAAGTATCTTAGCATAGAAGTTGTTTACTAGTATCGTACCCATTATCACGTCAAGGTTCCTATGGCTTCTTCAATCTTTATGTCTAAAGCTCTACACCTTCCCCCATCGGGTTCTTCATTCTCTTATTTCTTAGGCCATCAATCCTTAAAATCTTAAAAACACAAACGAGGCTCTCTATGTTGATAACATGTGTGCATCGGTTTCTTAAGATTTCTACAAACAAACTTGTGACATGGACAAGAATGTCTTTTTCCACATATCAGACATAGAAGTTTGGGTCCAGGTCTCCCTTTATAATTCCTAAAATTGGGTCTCCCTTGATTCTGAACGTCTAGGATATTCTTCTAACGTATCCCAAAAGTGATAGTTGTTTTAGTTTCTAATTCCTCGGCTTGCAAGGGCCACAGTCCTTGTATATGCACTTAATTGATTGAACATCAACCATTGACACTTTCCTTTTTTTTCGGAAGTTTCTAAACTAATGCACCATTGATATTCCTGACTAAAACCCTAAAGGATTTTTATAACTTATCCAATATAAAAGGAAATATTAGCTTCGAAAGCCTTCCTTACTCCACTACAATCTGTCTTTGGTTCACTTCTGAGCCTGGTTCTAATTAACTATCATGGAAAAGTGGAGATACCAAGTTTGGTTAAGTTCCTTACTTGATTACACAACTAACCTGTCTAGGGTATTTTATTCAGGCCTTATATCGCCCTATTTGCTTTACGTATACGATGGTTTCATTTAATATCCACAAATATGCAGAGTCATCTATGCTACTCATAAGTTGTTGGCATACTTTGAGACATACGCTCGTATAGCTAGACTATATATACAAACTCCACTAGTTAACTTAGAGACATAAAATCAGCTCTTAGTCTACTTATTAATTACTTTCCACACAAGCAAACAGATGGGAATAAGGTAAGCACGATATATCCCACATATACACCTATATATATATATATATATATATACAAGTTTTAGTAGCAAAGTACTAGAGCTCAACCACATTCTTCAAACTCTGCCTACTATTTTCTGATTTCAGTACAATATGATGTTTGCGAGATCATAGTGGTATCATTCATTAACTTTCATACTGGCCAGGTATGAAAGCAATCTATGATACACACCATAATACTCCCAACTACCATATGGTCCTTCCATCATAAAGTTTGGCATACTAATCTTATACATCCTCTATTATACTAGCCTCTACCTACCAAGACTAGCACTTCCACTTGGCTTACCACTCCTAGTTTAAGTCTAGATACTTCAATGAGTACCTAAATCTCTTAAACTAAAGCTCTGATACCAACTTGTCACACCCCGCCCAGGCCGGGGCACTTACAGTGACCAGTTGGCGCAAAATTAAAGCGGAAACGTAATCTCATTACATAACTTGAGTGTTTATTACAAGCCAGTGCGATACAAGTACTACCAAGCTATACAAAGCTCAACTATAATAAGATGAACCGTCTAAAGTATTCCAACTCTCAGCTAGGAACTCCCATTCCTTACACCATCAACCTGTGATACATGCTCGAGTAATAAAAATACGTCAGCACACAACTGGTGAGCCACATAAACTGACTCATCAGTAAAACACCCCATAAACAATTTTGTTGATCAAGTATGAGCTCCATGCATGTCACCATAATCATAATCCGGACTAAGCATTATATATTCACACACACAGCGTAAACACACCCCATATAGTTGTACGTGTATGTCCACGCATGAAAAATATAATGATCATTATAATATATATCACCCTGGATGCCACACCTATGGTTCGATGCATATACATGATCAATCACCACCAAAACAATTTTATTAGCAAGTATCACGTTTTGAAAAATAGTTTAAGTAACTCACCTCCTTATCAGCCCTTTTGCAATTGACACCGCTAATACAACCAGGTAATAGTTCAGGGTCCTGATACAATTATACCACCTCTGGGTTAGGTAACAGTACACCTAACTAATTATTATTACAGTTGGATATTGGTTAGCGCTACCTTGTTTAAGCATGGATGATCAGTCCATGCCTAACTAAGGCTAGGCTACCCAATACCCACCCCTAATAATAATCCTAATACCTAAAAATAATATTACTAAACTACTCCTAATAATAATGCTAATAAAAATGATAATGAACTAGACATAACTTAAACGAAAACATACCTCAAAACTATCTACGACCGGTTGATGTAGAGTCTCTCCCCTACCCGTGCTTCTACTCGCGCTTTAAAAATGACTAATAACAATACCCAACAATATATCCCCAACGATATATCGTAAGTTCAGAAATCTTGTAAAGTTTGGTGTACCTAGTCGAGTTACGGAGACCTCCTATTTATAGCCAGATATCTAACCCTTCGTTGGTTATTTTACTTTTAGTCGAAGTATTATTCATGCCTACACTTTCAAGTGTAATTCATTAATTGACACCTAGGTAGATACGTGTCTCATATTTAGTTTCACTTTATAATACTAATTTCTAATGTATTTCTAATATAAATCGAAATCTTGGTCAGGAAGATTCACGCAAAATAGGAATTTCAAATGTTATGTTTTTAGAATTATTATATTATAATTAGCCGCTTCACTCGTTTTTCTCATATCTATACATATAATAAACCAAAATCATTTTAATGATATGACATTCAAAGAGGGTATTCTCTTTATTGAGTGTGCCATGTGTTATCCTATGTGGCAAGGCCTTTATTTTAGGGAAATAATAATCTAAAATTTAAAAACAAAATTAGATTTTTATCTTTAATGTTTACTCCCATAACTTTTAAACGTTAATATCTTTTATACACAAGATTTTTTAAAGAAAAAAATTACACCAAATTAACGAGCGTTTTATTATCTTTCCAACGATTACCATAGTGCTATATAAAAAACGGAGAAAAAAAAACGACTATTTTTTGTAACCCGACGGGTATTGTGTCAGGTTTGGAATTAGTTTAAAAAAAATTGTGGGTTTGGGTCGGGCCTGGGATTAGGTGATACCCGACCCAATTACCTTTTTTTTATATTAGAATATGATAACTTATGGCAGAGATTTGTTAATAATAATAATAATAATAATAATAATAATCATTAATCATATATTGGCAAGTCATTAATTATGTTGTCATATTAGATATTTCAACCTGTGACGCTCTCCATCAGGTAATTGCTATGTTTTCTTTTTCTACCATATTCTGAAATAGCTCAAATCTTATTGTATGCAGTTAAAGATCTTTGACTGAATGTATTGGTGCTAAACAATCTATGTCCCCTTGAAGTGCTTGGGATCTTAATATTCTGTTTTAGGTGTTGATGTCGTAAGGTGAAATGGATCTTTTGGTATTTTTTTTTTTAAAGTATCTAATGTAAGTTGATACATAGATGCCATTTTTATAGTTTAGATACTTCTAATTTTATTCACTTTACTTAGATTTCTCAACCCGGGACGCTCCCGGGGTATAAGCTAGTAACTTATAAACTATAACATTTTACAAAAATATGAATATACTGTTGGGACGAGCTTATTATTCTCTACGTTTTGATCTAAGTTTTATTAAAAAAACAGAGCATGGTCAAATATTATATTATTACTAAACGGTCTCCTATAATACTAATTACTCACATAGATCTCATATTTCAAATAATCATGCTACCCGTCACTTGCTCGTGAACTAATTTTAAATGCACAAATATTCATCTTACATGTTATTGATTCGCTTTGACGGTTAATGACCCGTTTCATTCATTAATAAATGTGACCCAACACATTTTATTTATATAGCCAAAAACGGGATGTTACAGTATTTTTCTTGGAGTGACCCCTCTGGTCCAGCAATTGTTTGTTATTGATAGTTTGGCGGGCGTTGTTGGCGGATGAATGTTTTCCTTCGTCCGTTGTTCCAGAGATGCGCGACCACACAGACTGTTTGCCTTTGTTTTTGTTGGAGTTTTGAGTCTGCTGGAAGCCGCGCTATTGTTTGAGTGAACGCTCGATGATGCGTAAACTTTGGAGGCCCTGATAACTTCATCCCAAGCGTTTGGGATGCCGTCTTTTCCGAATAGGGTCTTCATCAATTCCTCACTGTGGACACCGTGAATGAAGCCCGCGTGCGTGAGTTCTTCGCCGCATCCTATTTGTAGTGCCTCCTTGTTGTAGCGCACTATGTAGTCATCGATGGACTCATTGTCCGTGCGCTGCCATAACATGATATGAGATTTATCATTCTTATGTTTCATGGGGTGGGATAAGTGGTCTTTGAATTTTTTGATGAGATCATCAAAATCCACTATTCCTCCCAACGGAGGTTATCAAACCAAACTTTGGTCGCGCCAGTCAGCGTCTGGGCAAATAAGTGGCACCAGACCTGGACGGGCCAGAGGACAGTGGTACCTGCGCATTCAAAGTCGTGCAGGTGATCCATAGGATCTCGTAGGCCATCATACTTGCCGATGCTGCTGGGAAATTTAGCCCATTTTTCGATGGGAGCGGTGGCTATCCGCTGACAGAATTTGGAATTAATAGAGAATGACTTAGGTCGGTTGGGCCAATTGAGGTCGTCGTCCTCTTTCCTGTGTGACGTCGCGGAAGTTGCCCGCAACGTTCTGTGTTTTTTCGCCTTGGAGGCGTTGGGAATGTCTGAGTCACTGGTTGGTCGGTAACCATCTGACTCAGACATTGATTTCGCGAGGTCCTATCCGCCTGTATTTCTACCGCGGGCTCCACCTCGGGACTTTGATTTTTCGGTTTCTTTTTCTTTTCCCTTTCGGCTTTGTCTGACCGAAGGGGACACAAAAAGTGTTGACTTACCGGCTTGTTGTTTGGCAAGCATGGTGTAACATCACGTATTTTAAAATCACCACTTTACCCACATGTACTCCTTATATGATTTTTTTTAAAAATAAAAAAATAAAAAATAATAATAATATATATTTCTTTTACCACTTTATAATAATAATAATAATAATAATAATAATAATAATAATAATAAACGTTGGATTGTTTACAAAACAAAAACATATAGAACCCACCTTTATTAAAACCTTTTCGAAGCCCAGCCCAACCCAGAACAAAATCCCGGCCCACCTGGAACCCGGCCCAAACCCCCCTTACCCTCCCTTCGCTGGTTTAAAAAAAAAAAAAAGGATTTGCTTCTGCTGGGTTTCGAACCCGAGCAACAAGCCGGTTCACACTTAACACACACACACCACAACCACTAGTCCATGTTGCCATTGGTGATGAGATCTAGGAACATTATCTATTTAACACATTTCAAAAACGGATCTGTTTCCTCATACTGCTCTGCGCGCTGCTGTGCACAGCCAAAACCCACAAATTTTGCCTTTTAATTGATGTTAATCATGGAAACCATTGACTATATGATCTCGCCCAACGTCTACCACGTTCATTACGCGTTAATTACACCAGAAATCATCATCAATTCCTTTCAATTTTGACCAATTATACTCGCAAACATTCAAAACGAGTCAAACATCCCAATTATACAATCTAGACCTAAACACTATAAATTGGACATTCCTATACGATCACAACTCGCTAATCTATATTTCTAAACCTCTAATTTCTCACAAAAATCCTCTGTTCTTGAGGATTCTGTTCGAGTTTGACTTCAACGGTTGACTGTTCATTCTTAATCAATTCAGCATTGTAAGTTTAATTTCTGTTATGGGATTCATTAATCGGCATGAACACAACGTTTACCCTATGGTTAATTAGATTAATGTTGTGTAAATTGCTTAATTGAAGATCTAGGGCTCGTATGCTTTGATTTGGGGATAAACTTGATTTCGAATATATTATTTATTTTTAATAAACAGAAACCAACACAACCACTGATCTAGATCAAGTGGTTGTGTCTGGTACCCACCAACTAAGCCACGTGGGTTCGAGTCCCGGCAGTGGCAAACCGTTTTCTTTGTTTTATTTTTAATCAAAAACAATTATATATAAATTCCTTATATTTTATAAATTCGTTTTAAAATATTAAAACTCTTTTAATAATTCTACAAAAATTATTTTCTATTAATCTGATGAAAAAGTTTAACTTACAATTTTTAGTTTTCAAAAATGTATTTATTTAATATATATAATAATTAAATCAAGTTTATTCTATTATATTTATAAAATTCTATTAAAATATCAAAACAATCTTATAAATTTCCACAAAAATTATTCTAAGTTTTTATAACAATAAACTTTTCTGAAATAATTTTTATTTCTCAAAAATCATTTATTTAATATTTTTAATCAATTTTTGTTAGTTTTAATCATAATTAAATCATAATAAATCCAATTTTTAATATTTTTGCACCAAAATTTTATATAAATTATTTCTGATTATTTGAAACAGAAATATAATTTTTAATCTAATAATTCTTTAATTTTAGTATTTTTAAATATTAAAGTTAAATTTTGACAATTTGTGATAAATAGATTTAATATTCTATTTTAAAGAAAATAATTTTATAAAAATTATTTTTATACTTTAAACTCATTATTGTGACCATCTTTGATTTAAATTTTATAAAAAGATTTTTGGTTGTTTATTTACTAAATTTCTCTCAATTATCAAACATTTTAATCATTAATCAAACGAGCATATATCCCCAATTCGAAGCCCTAGAACATATATATATGTAGACTAGATAGACTTAGACCTATTTATTACCTTATTGTCACACCCTCAAATTCCACGTGCGGGGTTGCACAACGGGGGAAATGTGGATAGATCTATTGGGCCTCACAAACCCCACTCGACGGCTGGGCCGGGCGGGTGCATATTGTCTCTTATTACTGGCTCGCCGAGGCATCGGTTATAGCCAAAACTGCTGGGCAAGCTTCAACAACTTATAAACGTATAGTAATGGATTCCCAACCGCGGTAGTAAACAAACACTTAACGTCTAGCTAACGTTCTTATAACCTAGTAGTAACGGATATGATCTTCACAACTTACAGAAAACGCTTTATAAAAGAAAACCTGTGAACTCACCAGCATTATATGTTGACATTTTTGGCATGTTTTCTCAGGTCGCTAAGGTAGCAGTCAATGGGCTAGGCGCACGGAGTCATGCACAGCGTCTATTATTTTGAAGCATATTAAACAATGTCTTTGTAAACAATGATGTGTCTTTTGGTTGTAAACAAGAATGCTTCCGCTGCTGGTTTACAGCTCAAAGCATGATATTTTGGTTTTAAATATAATTATGAATGCATGTTTGTTGTATGTTTATTGTGATCGTTGACTGAGATCCTGGTGTGTCACGCGCCTCGCGGTAAAACCCCGCACGTGGAATTTGAGGGTGTGACAGATTGGTATCAGAGCCAACGGTTATAGTGAACTAGGACTGCATGTAGAGTCTAGTCTATAACTGAGTCGCACACACTAGACGGTCACAATTAGTCGAGTCTTAACAAGTGGGTAACAATATGACTTGTCGGGGGTGTCGGTGTCATCGTCTTCTACGCTGCATCATCTATTTACTCATATCATCCTATTTCTTGACTCATCCTTACTATGATCCGACGGCGAACGATATACTATTGAACCTTCTTGACGGCAGTGTGCATTGGGGTAGCTTCGGCGTACTCTTGAGATCTGTCCAGGGATTTGGACATCTCCCCTCTATGCCCTAATGAACACGCCCGTTCTTATGCCTACTATCTTGTACTTATACTAATGATAATACCATGATTTGGCGCTAGTGTTCGGTGACTTGAACTTCAAACTTAAAGCGCGCCTGGAGGACCATGTGGAACAGTTTATCATGTCGGGTGCACACGAGATCATAAACTGTGACGCATGGGATCCCTGGCGGACTTTGGGCTTGAACGGATGGACCCGAGCTGGGCTCTGTCTAGTTTCTTGAAATTCCTAATGGGTTATACCACGGGCGAGCCTAAATCTTTTGTTTCATGTTGTGACAGAAGATGTCGGGAGCTCGTGGAGGTCGCAGAGGCGGCCGTGCTGGCGGTCGTGCTGGCGGCCGTGGTGGCGGCGGTGGCCGCGGGAATATTAATATGACCCAAGCCGAATTGGATAACTTAATGCAGCAGCACGTGAATATTGCTCTGGCTGCATTCCAAGCCGCTCATAATGCTATGGGTGGTACGTCGGTTCTCACCTATTCTACCTTGTTCTGGGGTACTTTACCTTTTCTTGATTCTCACCTACGTGTCTGTTCCAGGTGGTGCTGTCAATCCTCCTCCATCCCAGTGTTCCTACAAAAAGTTTATGGATTGTAAGCCCCACAACTTTAGCGGCACTGAAGGGGCAGTGGGACTGCTCCGTTGGTTGGAGAAAATCGAATCTGTTTTCTCGATGTGCAGCTGCCCGGAAGGCGACCGGGTGAAATATGCTTCTGCGACCCTGGAGGGTCAAGCTTTGACTTGGTGGAACTCCACCACCCAGACTATGGGCATTGGGGAAGCCCACGCTATGCCCTGGGCGGAGTTCATTCAGTTGCTGAAAAATGAGTATTGCCCGAGGGATGAAATCCAGAAGCTTGAGCATGAAGTCTGGAATCATAAGATGGTGGGTTCTGAGTTTGAAACTTATACTGCTCGGCACAATGAGCTGGCGGTGTTGTGCCCCGATCTGCACGCACCCGAATACCGAAGGATTGAGCATTATGTTGCTGGGTTAGTACCGGAGATTGCCGGGTTAGTTGCTGCGGGTAACCTCACTGTTTATTCTGAGGTGGTTCGGTCGGCCCACAGGCTGACCAACATGAAGGTGGCTGAAGGGGTCTTGCCTCCTCGAGGCGCTGCTGTGAAGGCTCCTGATAGTAACAAGCGGAAGTGGGAAGCTGTGGGGAAAGGCTCGAGCTCGGCTCAGCCTCAGCAGGTGAAGAAGTCTGATACTGGGGGATCGTCGTCTGAACAGAAAATAGGGGTTATCAGGGGAGGTTGCCAAAGTGTGAACGATGCTGGTTTCATCATACTGGTCGTTGCGACAAGAGCCATTGTCGCCGGTGCAACAAGGCCGGGCATGTGGCTCATGACTGCAGGGTTAATCTTCAGGGTAACCGGAACCCTCCTGCTACATCTACTCCGGCCCCTCCTGCTACTGCTCCCCAGGGAAATCAGGGCAAACAGGGGTGCTACAATTGTGGTGAACTTGGTCACTACAAGCGTGAATGCCCCAAGTTGAAACAGGGTGAAGCCGGGAAGAATGGGTCGGGCAATGGAAACCATGGGGGCGGAGGCAGGAATGCTCGCGCCTTCGTGATTGGTTCGAGCGGTGCTCGACAAGATCCTGACACTGTTACTGGTACGTTTCTTCTCGATAATCGCTATGCTACGGTTTTATTCGATTCTGGTGCCGATAAGAGCTTTATATCCCTTGGGTTTAGTCAATTGCTTGATAGGGTACCTACACCTTTAGAGGCTAAGTACTTGATAGAATTGGTTGATGGTAAGAAAGTCGAGGCGACGCACGTCCTTAGGGAGTGTCACCTTGAGTTGTCGGGTTATTCCTTCCCTATTGATCTTATGCCGGTGTCCTTGGGTCGTTTCGATGTTGTCGTGGGTATGGATTGGTTGTCGCTGTATCATGCCGAGATCGTTTGTTTTGATAAAGTCATTCGACTTCCTCTCCCTGATGGAGAAATTCTGTTGGTGCACGGTGAGAAGAGCGGGGTCCCATTGAGTATCATTTCGTGTATGAAAGCCTATAAGTATCTTCGGAAGGGGTATTCTGCCATTCTGGCACTTGTTTCGGTTTCGTCTGAAGAAGAGAAGAAGATTGATGATATTCCTGTTGTCCGTGACTTTCCCGATGTATTTCCCGAAGACTTACCTGGTCTTCCGCCTTATCGCCAGGTCGAGTTTGGTATTGAACTTGCTCCGGGTGCGGCCCCTATTGCCCGTGCCCCTTATCGTCTTGCACCTCCCGAGATGCAGGAGTTATCGAACCAGTTGCAGGAGCTGTTAGAGAAGGGTTTCATTAGACCTAGTTCGTCCCCGTGGGGAGCCCCTATTTTGTTTGTCAAGAAGAAGGACGGAAGCCTACGGATGTGTATCGACTACCGGGAGTTGAATAAGGTTACCATTAAGAATCGCTATCCTCTTCCTCGCATCGATGACTTATTTGACCAGCTTCAGGGTTCTAGTTTCTATTCGAAGATTGATTTGAGGTCAGGGTACCATCAGTTGAGGGTTCAAGAAGCTGACATTCCGAAGACCGCCTTTCGAACTCGCTATGGCCATTTCGAATTCTTGGTCATGCCTTTTGGTCTCACCAATGCACCTGCCTTCTTTATGGATCTGATGAACCGTGTCTGTAAGCCTTATCTTGATAAGTTCGTGATTGTCTTCATTGATGATATTCTAGTCTATTCCAAGAACGAGGTGGACCACCAGGAACACTTGCGCCTTGTTTTGGAACTTCTGAGGCGGGAACAGTTGTACGCCAAGTTTTCTAAGTGTAGCTTCTGGTTGCGTGAAGTCCAATTCCTTGGTCACGTTGTCAATGAGAAAGGAATTCACGTTGACCCAGCTAAGATTGAAGCCATTAGAGACTGGGAAGCACCAAAGACGCCATCTGAGGTGCGGCAATTCCTAGGCCTAGCAGGTTATTACCGTCGTTTTATCGAGGGATTTTCGAAGATCGCTCAACCCCTCACCTCGCTTACCCAGAAGGACAGAAAGTTCGACTGGGGTGATTCGCAGGAGTCGGCCTTCCAGTTGTTAAAGGCTAAACTCTGTTCTGCTCCTATCTTGTCCTTGCCTGAGGGTACGGACGATTTTGTGGTTTATTGTGACGCTTCTATCCGGGGTCTCGGTTGTGTACTGATGCAGCGCGAGAAGGTCATCGCCTATGCTTCTCGTCAGCTCAAAGTTCATGAGAAAAACTACCCCACTCATGATCTGGAATTGGGTGCGGTGGTCTTTGCTTTAAAGATTTGGAGGCATTACTTGTACGGTACCAAATACACTATTTACACCGATCACAAGAGCCTCCAGCATATCTTTGATCAGAAGGTGTTGAATATAAGACAGCGTCGCTGGGTCGAGCTTCTTAATGATTACGAGTGCGCTATCAAATACCATCCTGGCAAGGCGAATGTGGTCGCAGACGCCTTGAGCAGGAAGGAAACGGCTAAACCTCGTCGTGTTCGAGCTCTTCAGCTCACCATCCATTCCGGCTTACCTGATCGAATCCGTTCAGCGCAGCAAGAAGCGTTGAAGGAGGAAAACCTTAAAGCTGAAACCATGCATGGTGCTGATAGCCACCTTGAGCTCAGGTCCGATGGGTTACACTATTTCGCTGAACGTATTTGGGTTCCCTTATTTGGGGGCTTGCGGGAGCTCGTCCTTGATGAGGCTCACAAGTCCCGGTACTCTATTCACCCTGGCTCCGATAAGATGTATCAAGACCTGAAGATACTTTATTGGTGGCCGAACATGAAGGCGGACGTGGCTTCGTACGTGAGCAAGTGCTTGACCTGTGCCAAGGTCAAGGTCGAGTATCAAAAGCCATCCGGCCTTCTGCAACAGCCTGAAATCCCCGAGTGGAAGTGGGAGCGGATTACGATGGACTTTGTGACCAAACTCCCGAAATCGCCCAGTGGTTGCGACATGATCTGGGTGATTGTCGATAGGTTGACAAAGTCTGCGCACTTCCTCGCTATCAAAGAGACCGATGGTCTCGAGCGCTTGGCACGGTTATATCTCAAGGAAGTGGTCTCCCGGCACGGGGTGCCTGTCTCTATTATTTCTGATCGTGATCCTCGGTTCGCCTCTAACTTTTGGAAGTCTTTGCATAAGGCCCTGGGTACTCAGTTGGACATGAGCACAGCGTATCATCCGCAAACTGACGGTCAAAGTGAGCGGACAATCCAAACGCTAGAAGACATGCTTCGGGCATGTGTGATCGATTTTGGCAAGGGGTGGGAGAGTCATTTACCGTTGGTGGAATTCTCCTACAACAACAGTTACCATTCTAGCATCAAGGCAGCTCCGTTCGAGGCTCTTTACGGGCGGAAATGCCGGTCTCCTCTTTGTTGGGCCGAGGTGGGTGAGAGTCAACTCACCGGCCCGGAACTTGTGTACGAGACTTCCGAAAAGATCGTACAAATCCGTAACCGCATGGCAGCAGCTCGGGATCGTCAAAAGAGCTATGCCGATCGTCGTCGCAAGCCTTTGGAGTTTGAGGTTGGCGACAGGGTTTTGTTGAAGGTATCTCCGTGGAAGGGCGTTATACGTTTTGGGAAGCGGGGCAAATTGAATCCTCGGTATGTGGGACCGTTCGCAATCCTGGAACGGATTGGACCGGTAGCATACAGGCTTGATCTGCCGGCTGAGCTCAGTAATGTTCATAATGTCTTCCATGTTTCTAATCTGAAGAAGTGTTTGGCGGATGAATCTTTGGTTGTTCCTCTCGAAGAGATCAAGGTGGATGATCGTCTGCGTATCGTGGAGGAACCGGTTGAAATTCTTGACTATAAAATCCGTAGCCTTCGCCGGAGTAAAATCCGCATTGTTAAAGTCCGTTGGAACTCTGATCGTGGATCGGAGTTCACGTGGGAACGGGAAGATCAAATGAAGGCTAAGTATCCCCATTTATTTCCTAAGCGCGCGTTCGAATCAAGACATGTCTCTACTGAAGCTGAATGAATCTCGGGTCGAGATTCCTTTCAACAGGGGGATGATGTGGCAACCGGAAAATTTTTCTTCTCTTTCGTCTCTTCCTTTTTGGCCTTGGGCAATTTTCGGGACGAAAATTCTTTCAACAGCGGGATGATGTGACACCCGGCAAACTCAGGTTAGTAACGTTGACTAAACTAGTAAGTCTACCTTAGCGAGTCATGCATATTACGTCCTTAACGGGGTCAGTCGAGTCGGTATGATGATTCTAGGAATCATCGGGAGTCGTTATGATGATCCGCGGGGTCATCGGGAGTCGGTCCATAACTATGGGTACAAGGATCGGCGATTCGTGGAATCGCCGGGTTTAATGCACACACGAGTCTCGAGTCCCGGGAATTGGTGAACGGATGTAAACGTGTTAGTTATCATGCATTATATGTTTGAAATCATTATGTGACTTATCGGTATGTGAATACGTGTTTAAATATGTTAACATAGTGTTTAACGCGCCAAAAACTCGTTCCAGCACCACAGGGGCGATTAGGAACCCCTAATCGCCTATATGTGGGGCGAGTAGCATCAACAACAGGCGATTGGGACCTAATCGCCTGATGCTTCATGCGATTAGGCTCCCAATCGCGTGACAT
Source organism: Ambrosia trifida (assembly GCA_028751855.1). Lineage (NCBI taxonomy): Eukaryota > Viridiplantae > Streptophyta > Magnoliopsida > Asterales > Asteraceae > Ambrosia > Ambrosia trifida. The sequence goes on along the minus strand of CM054123.1, from coordinate 167,073,930 downwards.
GTGTTCCTAATCGCATGAACAGCAGAGTCCGGGTCAAAACACCTATAAATAGAACCCTTAACTCCCCAAACACCTCTAGAACAACCCTAGCTGCTCCCAAACCACCCACACACCTTGAAACACCTCTGGAACTCTTTTTGCTACAAAAATCACCATTCTCTAAGCTTGCACACCTTTCTTTAACAAAACCCAAGGTGTGTTCTTCATCCCTAACCTTTGTAAAGTTGTTATTTTGAGATCCCCAAAGTTCCAGACCTTGTTTTACCAAAATGTGTCTTTAAAAACCTTTCAAAAGAGTCCCAAACCAAGTCTACACCTTAATGCTTGTTATATGTGAAGTTTACATACATATGTTGGTCTTCTTGGTGATTTTAACATGAATGTTTTCAAGATATGATTGTACTTCTGCTATGTAGAGGTTATTAGGAAGGTTGTCTTAGAATTTTAGCCATTATTGTGGTGTTTTGAAGAAAATGCATATTTTGACCCATTTGTATGTTCTTGAGGATTTAGGATGATTATGGTATGATTGTTGATGCAATGTTGTTAGGATTCATACTAGGAAGATGCTAGATCAGAGGTTTGATGATTTACATGTTTGTAGAGTTTGAAATCTGATTGTTTCCATTTAAGGAAAGATAAGGTTGGTTGGTGAAACCTAGTACTTTGCCATTTTAGGAAATAATTGCATAGAACATGCTAGATCAGCGATATGTCGGGGGTTTTTGCTTGAAATGGGTTGGTAAATGATTTAGGTTTGATATTGGGTGTCGTTGCATGTTTCGGATTTGATTTGGAGGGTTAAACGCGCGAAAACCCGTTACACAGCAGCTGCAGGCGATTAGGAATCCTAATCGCCTGAGCTGGGGGCGATTATGCAGCATTATTGGCGATTGGGACCCTACTCGCCTGATACATCAGGCGATTAGGCCCCTAATCGCCTGTAGGCTGATGCCTACTCGCGTGTGACCTTCCTAATCGCATGTACTGCTGTCGTGAGCACGTTTTGACATCCCGGAACACGATTTGATACCTAGGAACATGCTAGGAACCCCGGGATACACCCAATGACTTAGTAAGACGTATTCGGACCTGATTATGCGTTAAACGGATATTATGCTAGACTAGGTGAATTATTGCGCGTGCTAAGTGTTTAATTGCATATGTTGCATGATGTCTTGTACTTATCTAACACGTGGAATGTCGGGTCACCAATGGGACGTCGGGTCTTGTCTGGCACGGTCGGTTTAACAATTAATGGTGTTTTCAAACGTTTAAGGTCACGGTCTGGACATTCGGGGACTAGCTAGCCTGCGGGTTATTAGTCCAATACTTATACACATCTTATGATAGGTCGTCGCTATTTGGGGCTATCATAACATAATTACTTAATTGTTTTCAAGTAACGCAATCCAAGGTGAGTTTCACAGCCCCACTTTTACCGTTTTACTTTCGGGGGAGAAACATGCTACTTACTTACTTATTAAAGGTCATGTTATACTATGGTTACTTTACATATACTATGCGGCTTTTACGGAAAGTCCCAGGGGGGAAACCATGAATGTGCGGGGATGCACAACGGGGGAAATGTGGATAGATCTATTGGGCCTCACAAACCCCACTCGACGGCTGGGCCGGGCGGGTGCATATTGTCTCTTATTACTGGCTCGCCGAGGCATCGGTTATAGCCAAAACTGCTGGGCAAGCTTCAACAACTTATAAACGTATAGTAATGGATTCCCAACCGCAGTAGTAAACAAACACTTAACGTCTAGCTAACGTTCTTATAACCTAGTAGTAACGGATATGATCTTCACAACTTACAGAAAACGCTTTATAAAAGAAAACCTGTGAACTCACCAGCATTATATGTTGACATTTTTGGCATGTTTTCTCAGGTCGCTAAGGTAGCAGTCAATGGGCTAGGCGCACGGAGTCATGCACAGCGTCTATTATTTTGAAGCATATTAAACAATGTCTTTGTAAACAATGATGTGTCTTTTGGTTGTAAACAAGAATGCTTCCGCTGCTGGTTTACAGCTCAAAGCATGATATTTTGGTTTTAAATATAATTATGAATGCATGTTTGTTGTATGTTTATTGTGATCGTTGACTGAGATCCTGGTGTGTCACGCGCCTCGCGGTAAAACCCCGCACGTGGAATTTGAGGGTGTGACACTTATTATAGGGTGATACTTGGCATATTTGGGCGACACTACTATTCTATTTTTCAACAGAAATAACATTTTGCTAAGGTGAGTTTACATAGCCCCTTTTCTCTTTTACATTTTTGGGGTGAAACATGTTTAAACATTTTATACTATCATTTACTCATACTTACTTGTGGTTCAATTACACTATCATCCTATCATTTGACTGTAACAAAAAGACACAGTACAATCATTAACAATGATCAAGCCGCCTGTTTAGATTATAGCGCTATAGGTCTGACAAACCCATCCCCCCGCATAAATTCAGGGATGATCGAAAGCAGTAACAACATTAGACTAACTTGCGAGTTAGGCCTCAGTCGACACAAGGTTTGATTGTACAAAGACGCATTGTTACATGTCGGAATCATACTCTATCATCATACAACTGGGATTGTTGTACAAACTATTGTTATCAACTATATTCAAAAACCTATGTGTTCTCACCAACTTTTGTTGACCCAAAATATTTTCAAACTTAACATGTTTCAGGTTCTACTTGCTTGAAGATTCGAGTTAATACTTGAAGATGTGTGCATTGTGTTAGTCAATTTGATGTACGAATTCTTGTAGAACAATTGTATGTAATTTATTTGAATCAATTAATGAAATTTATTATTCACCATGAGCTACTGAACAATCATCAATACGTGACATCCCGATGTTTCCACCATCGGTTGGGGTGTTACAGATTGGTATCAGAGCCATGGTTATAGGGAATTAGGTTATTAGAAAAATAATCTAGTCTATAACCATAGGATTTAACCAGTACTTGCTTCTTTTACTTGCTATTCTCTATCTCCCTTCTACTTCTTATCCCTACTTTCATCCTTACAAGAAGGTTGCTCTCCATCACTGGATCTACTCTCAGACTAATAGGACAAAATCCTCAGGTTTAACCTGAACCACCTTGAGATCTCGTCGAAGTTCTAGATTTTAATAACGAACACGTGCAATCTGGAAGGGTGAACGCCTGTATTCTGAGTCTTCTGTCTAGGCTGGCATTGCGCATATATCCCAATCAGACGAGGGACCCGGATGCCTACCTGGGAATTCTCGGGATGAGTGTTCACTTATAGGCTAAAGCATGTCTTCATATGTTATTAGAATCTAGAATCTTTGATAAGTCAACGTTTTTGTTTATTCGTTTTAATTAATAAATAAATGATTACATTCCTTATATAACCTCATTCATTTCATTATTTCTCTTACAGATCATGCCTCCACGTCGCAGCACTCGCAATAACAATGGTGGTAATCATGAGGAAGGAAATAGCAACAATAACAACCACGACAACCATAACAACAACAACAATGGTATTGACGCTCAACTAGCTGCGATCATTTCTCAACAAATGGCGCAACAAATCGCGACTCTGGTTCCTAATCTACTAGCTCAAGTCATCCAGATGAACGGCAACGGGAACGGTAACGGCAACGGGAACGGTAACGGCAATGGTAATGGAAATGGAAACCACAACGGAAACGGGAATGGTCTCCCAGCCTGTAACATTACGCATTTAATAATTATACGTTACCAATAATTTGGATTTAAACGACTAGTTTTATTATTATTTATTTTGTAGCATTTTATATATATATATATATATTTATATATACAAAGATTTATAATAATAATAATAATAATAATAATTATAACTTATACTAGATAATTTGAGTTGTGTTTTGTTTACCCAAAACCCGTAGCCCATTTACCCAAGATCAGACCCACCCTTATTTGAAGCCCAAGCCTCAGCCCACCTAGAATCAGGCCCAAGACCATGAGCCGGCCCATCTAAAAACAAAAAAAGTGATAATTGTTTCAGACGGGTTTCGAACCCGGGACAACCCACACACACTCACCCTCACAACCAGCTGATCTAGAAGCCTTATCTGTTTCTAACCCAACCATTTATAATTATATGATGTGTTGTAATATGACAGTTGACTACGAAAAAGTCAACTGTGATGCTCGGCCATTTTAATTATCATCAATCAACGCGTGATTGATCCAATTTTGGAATGTTTACTTGATTATCGGCCTCTTATGATCTGTATACACGCTAATTACCAACCAATTGACCACCAATTAATACTATTACGCGTATGGACTTAAACACATAGTCAAACTTGCCAATTCAAGGAAACAGATCATCACCCTATAAATTGATTGCTTCTGGACCCCCTATACTCGCCGAATAATCCCTCTTCATCTCTAATTTCTCTTAAAAACCCCTGGTTCGTTGATTTCTGTTCAACAATTGACCCGAGTTTTGGCCGAGCAATTCTGTGTCAAATCGTTATTGTAAGTATTATTTCTTGTGTGGGATTTGTTAGTCGGCCTATGCACGACATTAACCCCATGATTAATTGGGTTAATGTCGTGATTATTGATCAATCAAAATTTTAGGGCTCGAGGTTGATTATTTGGGGAAGAACACTAGTTTGTTTTTTTTCGTTATTTGTATTTGTTAAATAAGAAATAAACACAACCACCAGTCCAGACCAGGTGGTTGTGTCTGTGGCTCGTTTACTGACCCACGCGGGTTCGAGTCCCGGGTGTGGCACCCTTTTGTGCTTTATTCCATTTTTTCTTCTAAAACAAACAAGAATTAACCTTTTATTTCTTAAAATTTTATAAATTCATTTTAATTTATTAAAACTGTTTTAATAATTTTAAAAAAATTATTTTTAGATAATCTGATGAAAAGCTTTCACCCACAACTTTTGATTTTCAAAAATTAATTTATTTAATATATTTAATAAATAAATCAATTTTATTCTATTATATTTATAAAATTCCATTAAAATATCAAAACAAATTTATAAATTTCCATAAATTTTATTCTGAGATATTTTAACATTAAGCTTTTTAGAAATAATTTTTATTTCTGAAAAATCATTTATTTAATATTTTTAACCAATTTTTGTTAGTTTTAATCATAATTAAATCATAATAAATCCAATTTTTAATATTTTTGCACCAAAATTTTATAGAAATTATTTCTGATTATTTGGAACAGAAATATAAATTTTTAAACTAATATTTCTTAAATTTTTATATTTTTAAATATTAAAGTTAAAGTTTAACGATTTGTGATAAATAGATTTAATAATCTATTTTAAAGAAAATAATTTTATAAAAATTATTTTTATACTTTAAACAACATACTTGTGTACATCTTAAATTTTATATTTCATAAAAAGAGTTTTGGTCATTTATTTACTAAATTTCTCTCAATTGGTGAATATTTTTATATATTAATCAAACAAGCTTTATCCCCAAATTCGAAGCCCTAGAAACCTATACAATTGTAGACTTGATAGACTTAGACATATTTATTACCTCATTATAGGGTGACACTTGATACCTTTGGGCAACACCATTATCCAATTTTTCAACAGATATAACATTTTACCAAGGTGAGTTTACATAGCCCCTTTACTCTATTTTCACTATTTTTGGGGTGAAACATGTTCAAATATTTTATACTATCATTTACTCATATTTACTTGTGATTCAATTACAACATCATTCTATCATTTGACTGTAACAAAAAGACACAGTACAATCATTAACAATGATCAAGCCGCCTGTTTAGATTATAGCGCTATAGGTCTGACAAACCCATCCCCCGCATAGATTCAGGGATGATCGATAACAGTAATAACATTTAAACTAACTTGCGAGTTAGTCATCAGTCGACACAAGGTTTGGTTGTACAGAGACGCATTGTTGCATGTCGGTATCATACTCTATCATCACACAACCCTGAGTGTTGTACAAACTATTGTTATCAACTATTTCTCAAAAACCTATGTATTCTCACCAACTTTTGTTGACCCAAATATTTTCAACTTAACATGTTTCAGGTTCTACTTGCTTGAAGATTTGCTTGAAGATATGTGCATAGTCTTATTCAATTTGATGTACGAATTCTTGTAGAATCATTGTATGTAAACAATTTAAATCATTTAATGAAATCATTATTCACCATGAGCTACTGAACAATCATCAATACGTGGCACCCCGATGTTTCCGCCATCGGTTGGGGTGTTACAGATTGGTATCAGAGCCATGGTTATAGGGAATTAGGTTATTAGAGAAATAATCTAGTCTATAACCATAGGATTTAACCAGTACTTGCTTCTTTTGTTTGCTATTCTCTATCCCTCTCCTACTTCATATCCCTACTTTCATCCCTACAAGAAGGTTGCTCCCCATCAGTGGATCTACTCATAGACTAATAGGACAAAATCCCCAGGTTTAACCTGAACCACCTTGAGATCTCGTCGAAGTTCTAGATTTTAATAACGAACACGTGCAATCTGGAAGGGTGAACGCCTGTATTCTGAGTCTTCTGTCTAGGCTGGCATTGCGCATATATCCCAATCAGACGAGGGACCCGGATGCCTACCTGGGAATTCTCGGGATGAGTGTTCACTTATAGGCTAAAGCACGTCTTCATATGTTATTAGAATTGAGAATCTTTGATAAGTCAACGTTTTCGTTTATTCGTTTTAATTAATGAATAAATGATTACACTCCTTATATAATCTCATTCATTTCATTGTGTCTATTACAGATCATGCCTCCTCGTCGCAGCACTCGCAACAGCAATGGTGAGAACCACGAAGAAGGTGGTGATAACCATAACCACAACCATGACCAAGTTCCTAACCACAACAACAATGGGGTTGATGCTCAACTGGCTGCGATCATTTCTCAACAAATGGCGCAGCAAATCGCAACTCTGGTTCCCAATTTACTCGCTCAGGTCATCCAATTGAACGGCAACGGGAATGGTCACAACAACGGGAACGGGAACGGCAATGGCAATGGAAATGGACCCCAAGCCTGTACCCTTAAGCATTTCAACTCTTGTAACCCTCCAAAGTTTAGTGGTGAAGAAGGAGCTACTGGACTCCTCCAATGGTTTGAGGGTATTGAGAATGCCTTCATCAACAGTGAATGCCCCAACAACTTCAAGGTTCGTTACGCCATGAGTGTTCTCCATAAACGAGCACTCACATGGTGGAATGAAGAAAAGCGTACTCGTGGGGCCGAGGTTGCTCTTACTATGACATGGGACCAAGTCAAGGAGGTCATGAAGGAAGAGTTTTGTCCTCGTAATGAAGTTAAGAAGCTTGATGATGAGTTCCACACTTTAGCTCAAGATAGTGGAGAAAACCTTGCCTACAACACCCGCTTTCATGAGCTTAGCCTATTGTTGCCTCACAAAGTCACTCCCCTGCCGGTAGCCATCGAGAAGTACATCGGTGGTCTGCCCATGCAAATCCAGGATACGGTGTGGGGAAGAAATCCTGCCACCTTGGAGGAAGCCAAACGTTTAGCAGCTACCTTAACTGATAATCACGTAAAGAACGGGACCTTAGTTCGGAAAGGCAATAAAACAAGTATTGTAGCCGCGGTAACCACTGAGAACCAGAAACGTAAGACCAGGGATCCTGATGCAAACCTCACTCCACAAGCTTCTAAGAAGAAACCTTATACAGGAAACCACCCATTATGTAATACCTGCAACCGACATCATCCCACTGCTTCAGCATGTCGCTTATGCACCAATTGTGGAAGGTATGGCCATCTGGTCAACACGTGTCGTGAGACCCCAAATCCAAATGCCAACCAACCCACCAACCCTGCTCAAGCTGCTAACCTTAATCAATACAATTATGGTCAATGCTATGAATGTGGAGACCCAAATCACTTCCGTAACCGATGCCCTAAACTGAACCGAGATCAAGACCCTCCAGCTACTTAACAGCAAGTCCCACCATTTAAATGTTGTTTGCTTTTAATTCTATGTAATGGCACTTTTGATTCAAGTAATAAATCCAAGTATTATCATAACATCTGTGTGCATGCTTGTTTGAATGTGAATTAATTGCTATATCTATGACCATACGTGCTTACTTGTACAACAATTAGTTAACTACCAAACAACCAGCTTAACGACTGGTAGAGGTCATCATGTCATTCCAACAGTCGGGAGAGGCCCTACCACCTGAACGACTGGCGGAGACTATCAGACCTGCTTAACAATCGGTAAAGTCATAAAAGGACGCAAAACCCTAATGTAAGGTAAATTGGTAATTACGGTCCGGAACGTAATCATGAATTTACAGGTACGTTAAGGTAGTGTGGAATTTTATCAAGGTTTTCGGTAGTCGACCAATTGTAAACCTAGTGCTCCTCTTAACTTCGGGACGAAGTTCCTAAAAGTAGGGGAGACTGTAACATTACGCATTTAATAATTATACGTTACCAATAATTTGGATTTAAACGACTAGTTTTATTATTATTTATTTTGTAGCATTTTATATATATATATATATATATATTTATATATACAAAGATTTATAATAATAATAATAATAATAATAATAATAATTATAACTTATACTAGATAATTTGAGTTGTGTTTTGTTTACCCAAAACCCGTAGCCCATTTACCCAAGATCAGACCCACCCTTATTTGAAGCCCAAGCCTCAGCCCACCTAGAATCAGGCCCAAGACCATGAGCCGGCCCATCTAAAAACAAAAAAAGTGATAATTGTTTCAGACGGGTTTCGAACCCGGGACAACCCACACACACTCACCCTCATAACCAGCTGATCTAGAAGCCTTATCTGTTTCTAACCCAACCATTTATAATTATATGATGTGTTGTAATATGACAGTTGACTACGAAAAAGTCAACTGTGATGCTCGGCCATTTTAATTATCATCAATCAACGCGTGATTGATCCAATTTTGGAATGTTTACTTGATTATCGGCCTCTTATGATCTGTATACACGCTAATTACCAACCAATTGACCACCAATTAATACTATTACGCGTATGGACTTAAACACATAGTCAAACTTGCCAATTCAAGGAAACAGATCATCACCCTATAAATTGATTGCTTCTGGACCCCCTATACTCGCCGAATAATCCCTCTTCATCTCTAATTTCTCTTAAAAACCCCTGGTTCGTTGATTTCTGTTCAACAATTGACCCGAGTTTTGGCCGAGCAATTCTGTGTCAAATCGTTATTGTAAGTATTATTTCTTGTGTGGGATTTGTTAGTCGGCCTATGCACGACATTAACCCCATGATTAATTGGGTTAATGTCATGATTATTGATCAATCAAAATTTTAGGGCTCGAGGTTGATTATTTGGGGAAGAACACTAGTTTGTTTTTTTTCATTATTTGTATTTGTTAAATAAGAAATAAACACAACCACCAGTCCAGACCAGGTGGTTGTGTCTGTGGCTCGTTTACTGACCCACGCGGGTTCGAGTCCCGGGTGTGGCACCTTTTTGTGCTTTATTCCATTTTTTCTTCTAAAACAAACAAGAATTAACCTTTTATTTCTTAAAATTTTATAAATTCATTTTAATTTATTAAAACTGTTTTAATAATTTTAAAAAAATTATTTTTAGATAATCTGATGAAAAGCTTTCACCCACAACTTTTGATTTTCAAAAATTAATTTATTTAATATATTTAATAAATAAATCAATTTTATTCTATTATATTTATAAAATTCCATTAAAATATCAAAACAAATTTATAAATTTCCATAAATTTTATTCTGAGATATTTTAACATTAAGCTTTTTAGAAATAATTTTTATTTCTGAAAAATCATTTATTTAATATTTTTAACCAATTTTTGTTAGTTTTAATCATAATTAAATCATAATAAATCCAATTTTTAATATTTTTGCACCAAAATTTTATAGAAATTATTTCTGATTATTTGGAACAGAAATATAAATTTTTAAACTAATATTTCTTAAATTTTTATATTTTTAAATATTAAAGTTAAAGTTTAACGATTTGTGATAAATAGATTTAATAATCTATTTTAAAGAAAATAATTTTATAAAAATTATTTTTATACTTTAAACAACATACTTGTGTACATCTTAAATTTTATATTTCATAAAAAGAGTTTTGGTCATTTATTTACTAAATTTCTCTCAATTGGTGAATATTTTTATATATTAATCAAACAAGCTTTATCCCCAAATTCGAAGCCCTAGAAACCTATACAATTGTAGACTTGATAGACTTAGACATATTTATTACCTCATTATAGGGTGACACTTGATACCTTTGGGCAACACCATTATCCAATTTTTCAACAGATATAACATTTTACCAAGGTGAGTTTACATAGCCCCTTTACTCTATTTTCACTATTTTTGGGGTGAAACATGTTCAAATATTTTATACTATCATTTACTCATATTTACTTGTGATTCAATTACAACATCATTCTATCATTTGACTGTAACAAAAAGACACAGTACAATCATTAACAATGATCAAGCCGCCTGTTTAGATTATAGCGCTATAGGTCTGACAAACCCATCCCCCGCATAGATTCAGGGATGATCGATAACAGTAATAACATTTAAACTAACTTGCGAGTTAGTCATCAGTCGACACAAGGTTTGGTTGTACAGAGACGCATTGTTGCATGTCGGTATCATACTCTATCATCACACAACCCTGAGTGTTGTACAAACTATTGTTATCAACTATTTCTCAAAAACCTATGTATTCTCACCAACTTTTGTTGACCCAAATATTTTCAACTTAACATGTTTCAGGTTCTACTTGCTTGAAGATTTGCTTGAAGATATGTGCATAGTCTTATTCAATTTGATGTACGAATTCTTGTAGAATCATTGTATGTAAACAATTTAAATCATTTAATGAAATCATTATTCACCATGAGCTACTGAACAATCATCAATACGTGGCACCCCGATGTTTCCGCCATCGGTTGGGGTGTTACACAGCCTGTACCCTTAAGCACTTTAATTCTTGTAATCCCCCAAAATTCAGTGGAGAAGAAGGAGCTACAGGACTCCTACAATGGTTTGAGGGTATTGAAAATACCTTCATCAACAGTGAATGCCCCGACAACTTTAAGGTTCGTTACGCCATGAGTGTTCTCCACAAACGAGCACTCACTTGGTGGAATGAGGAAAAGCGCACCCGAGGAGCTGAAGTTGCACTTACTATGAACTGGGATCAAGTCAAGGAAATAATGAAAGATGAATTTTGCCCACGTAACGAGGTCAAGAAATTAGAGGACGAGTTCCACACCCTTGCTCAGGATAGTGGGGAAAACCTCGCTTATAATACCCGCTTCCATGAGCTCAGCCTTTTGTTACCACATAAGGTCACTCCCCTACCTGTAGCCATCGAGAAGTATATCGGTGGTTTGCCCATGCAGATTCAGGACACGGTATGGGGAAGGAACCCTGCTACCCTTGAAGAGGCCAAGCGTTTAGCAGCTACCTTAACTGACAATCACGTAAAGAACGGGACCTTAGTTCGGAAAGGCAATAAAGCAAATATTGTAGCCGCGGTAAGTACTGAGAACCAGAAGCGTAAGGCCAGGGATCCTGATGTCAACCTCACTACACAAGCTTCTAACAAGAAACCCTATATAGGAAACTATCCATTGTGTAACACATGCTGTAACACCCCAACCGATGGCGAAAACATCGGGATGTCACGTATTGATGATTGTTCAGTAGCTCATGGTAAATAATAAATTTCAATAATTTATTTAAGTACATTACATACAATTGTTCTACAAGAATTCGTACATCAATTTGAATAAAACTATGCACATATCTTCAAGCAAATCTTCAAGCAAGTAGAACCTGAAACATATTAAGTTGAAAATATTTTGGGTCAACAAAAGTTGGTGAGAATTACATAGGTTTTGATAATCGAATAAAATTGTTGTACAATTCATGTGTCATGGCAATCTAGTCCATATGTGAAAACATACTAGAAGTAAATCGAGTGCATAATCAACCATTGTGACTTGTTGTATTGTGGTACAACCCATACGCTCATGGTTCACTCGTTTATATTGCAGTAACAAACACCCACGCTACCTTTGTAGGAGGCACGTATCCGGGTGGGATTGTCAGTCCAATAGATCTATCAATGTATACCGTTTGGCTGATGAATGTTTATGCTAGAATTGTGCTTACCCTAGTCATGTTCAAGACATAATGCAACATAGAAATACACATAGACACATTGATGATTGAATTGCATAAATATTGTTGTAACATGTTTCACCCCAAAAATGGTGATAAATAGAAAAGGGGCTATGTAAAACTCACCTTAGCAAAATGTTATCTCTTGAAAAATAGAATAGTGTGTTGCACAAATGTGTCAAGTATCACCCTATAATAAGGTAATAAATATGTCTAAGTCTATCTAGTCTACAAATGTATATATTCTAGGGCCTCGTATTGGGGATAAATGCTTGTTTGATTTTTATTAAAAATGTTTAATAATTGAGAGAATATTAGTAAACAAATAAGCAAAAATCTTTTTATGAAATTTAAATTTAAGATGGTCACAATAATGTGTTTAAGTGTAAAAATAATTTTTACAAAATTATTTTCTTTAAAATAGAATATTAATTCTATTTATAACAAATTGTCAAAATTTAACTTTAATATTTAAAAATATTAAAATTTAAGAATTATAAGTTTAAAATTTATATTTCTGTTCTAAATAATCAGAAATAATTTGTATAAATTTTTGGTGCAAAAATATTAAAAATTGGATTTATTATGATTTAATTATGATTAAAACTAACAAAATTTGATTAAAAATATTAAATAAATGATTTTTCAGAATTAAAAATCATTTCAGAAAAGTTTATCATTATATAAACTCAGAATAATTTTTGTGGAAATTTATAAAATTGTTTTGATATTTTAATGGAATTTTATAAATATAATAGAATAAAATTGATTTAATTATTAAATATATTAAATAAATGAATTTTTGAAAACTAAAAATTGTAGGTGAAGCATTTATATCAGATTAACTAAAAGTAATTTTTTTAGAATTTATAAAAGGATTTTGATAATTAAAAACGAATTTATAAAATTAAATGTATTATATATAAGTATTTGATTTGTTTAAAAAGGATAAATGAAAAAAAAGACAAAAGGACGCCACTGCCGGGACTCGAACCCGGGTGGCTCGTGTATAAGGCACCAGACACAACCATCTGGTCCAGCCAGTGGTTGTGTTTGGTTATTGTTCCATTAAAATAAATAACCTCGAAGGTTTCGTATTCTTCCCCAATTTTTCAATTACGAGCCCTAGAATCTACAATCAGGCAATCCACACAACATTAACCCGATTAACCTTAGGGTTTATGTTGTGTGGGTCCCGATGAGTAAAACCCATCAAAAACATCGTACTTACAATTATAAAACGATCACGATTTGCCCAGTCAAGACTAAAGTCAAAATGCGATCGTTTAATCAAGAACAGAAGATGTTTGTGAAGAATTGGGGGTTAAGAGAGATGTAATGGCGAGTTGTGAAGGTTCGTGAATGATCAATTTATAGTATTAAGGCTTTAGTCTTCGAATTGGCAAGGGTTGACCAACATTGAAAGTTATACGCGTATATGGTTAAAATTGGTTATAATTGATTGCTAATCATCGTATTGCTGAGTCATAGGAGGCCGATAATCATGCAATGATGCAAATCATGGGTTAATTACGAGTTAATGGGGTGGTTTTTGGCAAGTCGTGATTCACAGTTGACTTTTCAAGTCAACTGTGAGGGTTAAATGCTAGGATATAATTAAAATGCATCTGATTTGTATCAAATGTGAAGGCTAGAGCAGATGGCAAGTGTGCGTTGTGTGTATTGGGCCGGCCTACTGCCCGGGTTCGAGTCCCGGCAGAAGCCTTATTATCATTATTATTTTTTTTAACAAAGGGGATGGGCTCAGTGTCCTGGGCCTGACCAGTGTTGGGCCGCATCACATGGGCTCAGGTAGTGTTTAAAGGGGGTTGGGCTTGTTTTCAATGGTGTAACTCAAAAACATAGGTATTATTATTATTTTTACTTATAAAAATTTGGGGAAATTTTGCGATGTTACACATGCAACCGACATCATCCCACTGCTTCAGCATGTCGCCTGTGCACCAATTGTGGAAAGTATGGCCATCTGGTCAACACGTGTCGTGAGACCCCAAATCCTAATGCCAACCAACCCACCAACCCTGCTCAGGCTGCTAATCCTAATCGATACAACTATGGGCAATGCTATGAATGTGGAGACCCAAATCACTTCCGTAACCGATGCCCTAAATTAAACAGAGATCAAGACCCTCCAGCTACTTAACAACATGTTCCACCATTCGAACGTTGTTTGCTTTTATTCTATGTATTGACACTATTTGATTCAAGTAATAAATTTTAGTATTGAAATTTTTGTCTGAAAGTTGTTTACATGGTGCATGATTGTCTGAATATGAACTAATTATATAAATCTATACAACTACAACTCATATACTGTGCTTGTTATACTTGCTTGCATAAACATGTTATCAATTTGCAATCTATGTGCTGCACTTAAATAGAGGTCATCATGCCTTTTCAACAGTCGGGAGAGGCCCTACAACCTGCTCCACGACTGGTGAAGGCTATCGAACCTACTCAACGGTTGGTAGAGGTCATTATGCCTTTTCAACAGTCGGGAGAGGCCCTACAACCTACTCCACGACTGGTGGAGGCTATCGGACATGCTCAACAATCGGTGGAGACATAGAAGGACGCAAAACTTTAATGTAAGGTAAATTGGTGATTGCGGTCCGGAACGTAATCATGAATTTACAGGTACATTAAGGTAGTGTGAAATTCTATCAAGGTTATAAACTCTAGTTGTCTGGTAGTTCATCAACCCACACAAAACACGAGACAATTTATTCTATTCATGTCATGCTATAACTCAAATAACAACTATTTTTATTTTTACCCAATCACCTTCAACCCTGTGTTTTCAATAAACTTCGAGACGAAGTTTTCAAAAGTAGGGGAGACTGTAACATCACGTATTTTAAAATCACCACTTTACCCACATGTACTCCTTATATGATTTTTTTTTAAAAAAAAAATAAAAAAAATAATAATATATATTTCTTTTACCACTTTATAATAATAATAATAATAATAATAATAATAATAATAATAATAAACGTTGGATTGTTTACAAAACAAAAACATATAGAACCCACCTTTATTAAAACCTTTTCGAAGCCCAGCCCAACCCAGAACAAAATCCCGGCCCACCTGGAACCCGGCCTAAACCCCCCTTACCCTCCCTTCGCTGGTATAAAAAAAAAGGATTTGCTTCTACTGGGTTTCGAACCCGAGCAACAAGCCGGTTCACACTTAACACACACACACCACAACCACTAGTCCATGTTGCCATTGGTGATGAGATCTAGGAACATTATCTATTTAACACATTTCAAAAACGGATCTGTTTCCTCATACTGCTCTGCGCGCTGCTGTGCACAGCCAAAACCCACAAATTTTGCCTTTTAATTGATGTTAATCATGGAAACCATTGACTATATGATCTCGCCCAACGTCTACCACGTTCATTACGCGTTAATTACACCAGAAATCATCATCAATTCCTTTCAATTTTGACCAATTATACTCGCAAACATTCAAAACGAGTCAAACATCCCAATTATACAATCTAGACCTAAACACTATAAATTGGACATTCCTATACGATCACAACTCGCTAATCTATCTTTCTAAACCTCTAATTTCTCACAAAAATCCCCTGTTCTTGAAGATTCTGTTCGAGTTTGACTTCAACGGTTGACTGTTCATTCTTAATCAATTCAGCATTGTAAGTTTAATTTCTGTTATGGGATTCATTAATCGGCATGAACACAACGTTTACCCTATGGTTAATTAGATTAATGTTGTGTAAATTGCTTAATTGAAGATCTAGGGCTCGTATGCTTTGATTTGGGGATAAACTTGATTTCGAATATATTATTTATTTTTAATAAACAGAAACCAACACAACCACTGATCTGGATCAAGTGGTTGTGTCTGGTACCCACCAACTAAGCCACGCGGATTCGAGTCCCGGCAGTGGCAAACCGTTTTCTTTGTTTTATTTTTAATCAAAAACAATTATATATATATATTACTTATATTTTATAAATTCGTTTTAAAATATTAAAACTCTTTTAATAATTCTACAAAAATTATTTTGTATTAATCTGATGAAAAAGTTTAACTTACAATTTTTAGTTTTCAAAAATTTATTTATTTAATATATATAATAATTAGATCAAGTTTATTCTATTTTATTTATAAAATTCTATTAAAATATCAAAACAATCTTATAAATTTCCACAAAAATTATTCTAAGTTTTTATAACAATAAAATTTTCTGAAATAATTTTTATTTCTCAAAAATCATTTAATTATTATTTTTAATCAATTTTTGTTAGTTTTAATCATAATTAAATCATAATAAATCCAATTTTTAATATATTTGCACCAAAATTTTATATAAATTATTTCTGATTATTTGAAACAGAAATATAATTTTTAATCTAATAATTCTTTAATTTTAGTATTTTTAAATATTAAAGTTAAATTTTGACAATTTGTGATAAATAGATTTAATATTCTATTTTAAAGAAAATAATTTTATAAAAATTATTTTTATACTTTAAACTCATTATTGTGACCATCTTTGATTTAAATTTTATAAAAAGATTTTTGTTTGTTTATTTACTAAATTTCTCTCAATTATCAAACATTTTAATCATTAATCAAACGAGCATATATCCCCAATTCGAAGCCCTAGAACATATATATATATGTAGACTATATAGACTTAGACCTATTTATTACCTTATTATAGGGTGATACTTGGCATATTTGGGCGACACTACTATTCTATTTTTCAACAGAAATAACATTTTGCTAAGGTGAGTTTACATAGCCCCTTTTCTCTTTTACATTTTTGGGGTGAAACATGTTTAAACATTTTATACTATCATTTACTCATACTTACTTGTGGTTCAATTACACTATCATTCTATCATTTGACTGTAACAAAAAGACACAGTACAATCATTAACAATGATCAAGCCGCCTGTTTAGATTATAGCGCTATAGGTCTGACAAACCCATCCCCCCGCATAAATTCAGGGATGATCGAAAACAGTAACAACATTATACTAACTTGCGAGTTAGGCCTCAGTCGACACAAGGTTTGATTGTACAAAGACGCATTGTTACATGTCGGAATCATACTCTATCATCATACAACTGGGATTGTTGTACAAACTATTGTTATCAACTATATTCAAAAACCTATGTATTCTCACCAACTTTTGTTGACCCAAAATATTTTCAAACTTAACATGTTTCAGGTTCTACTTGCTTGAAGATTCGAGTTAATACTTGAAGATGTGTGCATTGTGTTAGTCAATTTGATGTACGAATTCTTGTAGAACAATTGTATGTAATTTATTTGAATCAATTAATGAAATTTATTATTCACCATGAGCTACTGAACAATCATCAATACGTGACATCCCGATGTTTCCGCCATCGGTTGGGGTGTTACACATGGATTGGTAAGATTTTGTTGTTTCAAGATGCCGTTGGAACAGCCACTCGTCTGGGTCGACTGGTTCGGCGTTCTCGTGCTCAGAATCTGAACAAGTGACCGCGTGTGGAGGCGAGTGGATCCGCGGAGCTGGCTGTCTGGTTTGGATGTTCGGGGTACCCATTACTCCGGTGACTGTACCTGGAGTACAGTTGACGAAGTTGGGCCCGGAGCACCGATCGGGTTGGGATCTGCCATAGGTGAGTTGAAAAGATAAGTTTGAGAAAACTACGTTTTCAGCCGGTACGGATGGCGCCAATGAAGAAACAACGAGTATGACTCGGGTGTAAAGAGAGGGTGGCTACTCGTGCTCGCTGCAGGATATTATCCTTTGCTCACAATGATGATAGATCCGTGGTCCGATTAGGTTTATGATAAACTAGTAAACAATGTAATGAACACACAAGGTTTAAGTGGTTCGGTCTCGTTGACCTACGTACACTGTAAAAGTATGATCCTTTATTACTCGAGAGATTACAAGTGTAACTTGGAGAAAATATAAATCGGAAATACAAGTGTGTGTGTATGATTGGAGAATTCTTCGACCTCTTAAAAGGTATGGAAACTCCCCTTTCATAGAGGTCTTGTGGGCCGGAGGTTTGTGGCCCACTTTTGGAGAGCTGGGCCCGGGCCTTGGAGTTGGGCTGATCTTCTTGGAGGCCCATTCAATTGGATTTAGATTCTTAGTCAGATAAAGCTAACCAGTCAAGAATGTTGCCTTGTGATTGGTCCATGTGGCACCCCGTGATTCGCTGTCAGGGGCGGTGCACTGTCATTGGTACACGTGTCGCCAAGTTGTGGTTTGCAGGATCCTCCTTTTCTTCCTGATGGCAGGAGGTGTCAGCTGAGGTGACATCTGACACCCGGGAAGACATGCAGCAAGTGGAGTTCCATGGGAGCTGCATCTTGGCGGAGGAACCTTCTGCGGATGTTCTCTGCGGGAGGCGATGCTCATGTATCTCTGCATAGCCTTGCTAATCTGTGGTGGATAATTTTGGAGGGTAGGGTGCGCCTAAGCGTTGATACCCTACCCTTCACAAGGTAATGAATATAGTTGGCAATGGGTCGGGTTGGATCAGGTCCAAGTATTGGTAACCTTATACCCGTTGTAAGTGGTGTCCAGTACCCAGCACAATACTAAATTACTAATGTCGAGCGTGGTTTTTTACCTCCCTCGTAATGTGAATCAAGTCAATACTCAGGGATGATTTTTCTACCAAAATAGATACTTGTGGGTGGTATTTGTCAAATATAAAAACAAGTCAAAGACCACGTCAAGCCCATCAACATTATGACCGGCTAAGCCGGTCAATGCATCCAGCACTAGCCCAACGACTCCAAACAAAACGTAAAAAAAAAAAAGAAAAAAAAATCAAAACTTGTTTCTACATTTCTACGCACAAACACACACACACACACACAAGATAAAAATCGAATCAGGGTTTTGTTGGTATAAACTTCAAGGTTATTGTAAGCAGCCTGCAGCTCTCTCTTTGTTGACTTTATTTTAAAGGTTATTCTTTAACTTTCTATTTAATATAGATTTTTTCTTATAGTTTTGTGTGATTGAAGTATTGTTGTAGCTCTAGGGTTTCATATAAGGTAGTCTTTTAGGGGCTTAATCTCTTGAAGTTTGTGAATTTTTGATATATGTAATTGGAAATGAAGTTTTGATTTGAATTTTAAAGTCAACTGCTTTTTTTTAGGATTATGATGCTAAGATATTTATGAAATTTAGGGTTTTACGAAAATACCCATCGACTGATTGCTGTAGGATGATTTTAATTTTTGTTATTAGGTCAGATCTTGAATTTGGCTGGGAATGGTTCGTTTTTGGAATTTTAGCAGATTTAGCCGTGTAAAGTGATCGTTCAAATATCACGTCTTATCCCACTTAGAGGCACTGTTGGTGATGTCTCAGTGTCTTTCTGAGGCGTTGGTTTTAAAAAGCGAGAAGCGCACAAAAGAGACAATGTCTAAAACCAAGGCAAGCGCCAAGTGCAAAAGTGCATCGCTTTCGTACCCGAGACGCATATAGTTATATAACTTTTTAGTATATTTCCTATAGGTTTCTAGCATTATTTACCTAATATTTAGTCGCAAATAAACTTTATATATGTTTTAAGATTGAAATTAGATACATGCTGCACAAAAATATTGGAAATATGTGAGGCGCGTGCCCCATGGTCAATTTGTTGCCCAAAACCGCATTTCAGGTGTGCTTCTTGTAAATCATGTGCCTTGTATAGGCTGAAGTTATGAGGCCTGCGCCTTAAGACCCAGGAGGCTGCTTAGTTCACCCTGTACAAGTCGTGTACTTCTAATTTCTGAATTCAAATTTGACCCCAAATGCTTCCACTTTAATGTAGTAATGTTATTATTGTTGATTATTTAGTATCAGACCACATGATATTCAACTTGATTTGCTTCTGTTTATCATTTTAGTATTCTGCATTGCCAAAGATGTTACCACCACGTCAGCAACCGAGGTCAGGAGTACTGCACACATCTCTATCCCTTGTGCCAGCAGATGGCTCAAATTCTGATCAGGTCCGAGACTCGCCCACAGAAAGTGCTAGCTCACGTGAAACCTGGCCCACGTCTGATGCTTTGATGCTATCCAAGCAGCAGCAGCAGCAGCAGCAGCAGCAGCTAGAGAGGGAAAAAGCAAAGGAACGTGAAAACGGCTCTGCTGAACATTCTGTCATCCGTCATATATCAAGCTCAGATAAAATGTCTCTCAGAGATATTTCTAAAGAGAGAGTTGATGTAATTGCGGATCGAATGCATCATCTCCCGGATGACTTTTTGGATAAATTAAAAAATGAACTTCGTGGTCTTATTGAAGGAATGGGCGGTCCTCAACACAGAGAGGAATATATTTCTCTGCAAAAAATGGTTTTAAGCAGGCCTGACTTAACAGAAAAAACACTCATCTTAGCGCACCGTGGACAGCTGGAAATATTGGTTGCTATCAAAACTGGAATTCAAGCGTTTCTACATCCGACTGTTAGTTTATCCCAAGCTTCTCTTATTGAGATCTTTCTATACAAAAGGTGTAGGAACATAGCATGTGGAAACTCAATCCCAGCTGACAACTGTACTTGTGAAATTTGCTCGAAAAGGAACGGTTTCTGTAACCTATGCATGTGTGTGATATGTAGCAAGTTTGACTTTGAAGTCAATACGTGTAGATGGATTGGGTGTGATTCGTGTTCACACTGGACTCACACCGATTGTGCAATACACAATGCACAAATTGGCATGGGGCCCACTGTAAATGGAGGTAGCTCAGGTGAGATGCTCTTTAGGTGCCGAGCATGCATGAGGACGTCAGAGTTATTTGGGTGGGTCAAAGATGTTTTTCATCATTGTGCACCTTTGTGGGACCGAGACGCTTTGGTTAGAGAACTTGAATATGTGAGTAGGATTTTTCGTGGAAGTGAGGAACCGAGAGGAAGGAAATTGTACTGGAAATGTGGCGAACTTGTTGAAAAGTTAAAAAGTGGAGTTGCTGAACCGATGGCTTCGAAAGCAATACTATCATTTTTTCAAGGTAATTGATATCTTCATCTTTTATTTTATATATGAAATGACCGAAAAGGACAATTTTATTGTGAAAAAAGCCGAAAATCTCCCAAGTAGTTAAAAATAAGGGGTAATAGGTAAATTTGGTTTATTTATTGATGAATTGTGCAGAGTTTGACATAGACCCCACAAAGCATCAAGAAGGCGGTGAAGGTCGTCTGATGGCTCCACAAGAAGCATTCAACCGAATCGCGGATGTTGTACAAGAAGCAATAAAAAAGATGGAAATGGTGGAAGAAGAGAAAATACGCGCCACAAAAAAAGCCCGTTTAGCTCTCGAGGCATGCGATCAAGAACTCAAAGACAAAGCCCGTGAAGTCGCTGCACTTAAAATGGAAAGACAAAAGAAAAAATCGCAAGTCGATGAGCTTGAAAGCATCGTGAGGCTTAAACAAGCAGAAGCCGAGATGTTTGACCTCAAAGCCAGTGAAGCTAGACGTGAAGCCGAACGACTGCAGAGAATCGCGCTCGCTAAAGCCGAGAAATCCGAAGAAGATTACGCAAGCAGGTATTTGAAACAACGGTTACATGAAGCCGAAGCTGAAAAACATTATTTGTTTGAGAAAATGAAGCTGCAAGAGAGTTCATCAAGAGCATCACAAAGCAGTGTTGGTGTGAGTGAGCCTTCACAGATGATGATGTATAATAAGATTCAAGATCTGCTCAAGAATATGTATACTACACCTTCTAAAGGTGATGGTCAGTCAAGTGACATGCGGTCTCTTGGTTCTGTTTGATTAAGTTTGGTATTTTGTTGGTTTTCTGTCTGTTTTTTGGATTTGCTTATAATGTTTAATATTATTTTAACCCAAACTGAAGTTGTAGTAACTTTGTACTTGATATGTTGTTTTTATAAGTGTTTTGTGATTAATCTAAGTGAAGATTATTTGAACTAATGTATTTTTTTTAATTATAATTAGCGTTAGGCCTGTAAACGAACCGAACGAACACGAACACAGGCGTGTTCGTGTTTGTTCATTTAACTTTAACCGAACACGAACACGAACACATTTTTGTGTTTGTGTTCGTTTATTAAGAAATTTGTCGTGTTCGTGTTCGTTTATGTTCGTTCATTTAAACCTAAACGAACAGTTCGTGAACATAAACGAACACAAATGATCAATATAAACGAACACAAATGAACATAAACGAACACAAACAAAAACAAGTTAATAATGATTCATGAACATAAATGAATGTTAGGGTTAGGGTGGAGAGCGGCTATGAAGTGTGGGGCTGTGAAGTGTGAAGAGCGGCTAATAAGTGATATGTTTAGAATGTTAAGGTTAGGGTTAAATTTTTAGAACATATGAATTAAGGTTACTTAACAAAAGGAAATAAATAATAAAAATAAAGCTAAGTTTAATTAAACGAACATAAACGAACAAAATAAACGAACATAAATGAACGAACATAAACGAACGTTCATGAACATAAATAAACGAACACAACGTGTGTTCATGTTCGTTCGTTTAATTAAACGAACAAAAAATTGTGTTCGTGTTCGTTCATTTATTTAAATAAACGAACATAAACGAACTTCCCGCCGAACAGTTCACGAACAGTTCATGAACGTTCGGTTCGTTTACAGGCCTAATTAGCGTATTTTTTATTAATAAAAGTTGATGTTTTGCGTTGCATGTCTTGTTTGCTTTATAACATGGTTGTTTATAAAACGGTTGAAATCTATTTTTATGGTTTGGTTTTTTTCATGACGGGTTTATGGGTGAAGAGAAAATAGAAACGAGAGTGATCTGGAATGGTTTGGAATTTGTGAGAGAGGCATAATAAGTTTAGAAACCAAAAACTACGCAACCTTCGGTTGATAGGGGAGAGAAGGTGTGACGTGGAGGAGAGAGATGGAAGATAGAAGTTTTTTCGGGAAAAAAAACCTTTGAACGAGTTTACGTGAGTAAAGAGAAATAAGAGTATTAATAAAATGGTTTTGAGTTTGTAAAGGCATATTTCTGAGGGTTGGGTAGTTGTTCATGTGGGTGGACTCGTTTTTTAGTCTTATTATTATTGGAAAAACATACACGTAGAAACCAAAAATTACTCGAACCTTGCTTGTTGATTTTGAGTTATAGATGAACATGGTTTAGTTTTATCCGGTTACGGGATGACAAACATCTTATAACTAATGTTTGTTTTTCAAATTTCGCAAGTAATCGGATTTGGTTAACTTGTTGTGACCATCTACTTTCGACGAAGGTGGATTGAAGCTAATTTCAATCAATAATCCCGGTTATAATTTTAGAGCGATTAAAAATTTAGCAACTCTTTTACTTGTAAAAGATGACTAGTATTTTAAAGTAAAGAAAACTATGGCAAAACATTTTCAACATGTAACATACTAAATTTAAAAATAAAATTATATAGGCTGGTTCGATTTGGTAAAACATAAAAATCAGTTGCAAAATAACTGAACCATCAGTTTATCAACCGGTTCGGTTTTTACAATTATTTCAGTTATCACTTATTTGATTTTTCAGCACACCTACCCAAAAAAACCTTAGCAGCCATCTTTGAATTTGTATTTGGACTTTTTCAAAATTGATTGAAAGGGTAGGGGCCAAAAATCCATTAAAGACAATATAGACCCATACCCAAAAGAAGCTCAAAGCATGCTTAGCCCATGATCCATACGGACAACGTGTGCAAAATTGACGGACACGAGGTCCCGGCGGGTGCGTATCACAGACAACACCCGCCAGGTTTTGCACGAAGAACTGGTGACGAAGGTTACTAGGGCACGTGACAAAGGCACAAACGTACATGTCTGTACGAACCAATCACATCAGCTGGATGTGTGGCAGAGGTCATGCTACACGATCGGCCAACCAGAAGATGCCAGCAACGCGAATCCCTGCGGCCATGCACTGCCGAGCAAACAACCTGTACGATCAGCATTGCGAGCGACCAATCAGAGGCCACATCAAAGGGCCAGGTCTGTGAGCACGTAATCGCGGATCCGCCAAAGAGGACAACATGTATAGCTCCTGCCCGCGTTAGTCAATAAGACCACATGAGGCCACCTCAGCGATGATCTCCACTAACATGTGATGATGAGATAACTCTTTGTAAAGATTTGTGGGATTTGTACGTCATGTATGCTCTAAAATTGTTTTAAAGAAAAATCCTATCTTTATATAACATTTGCATCATTGTTTTTACATTTTTCTTAAAATAACAAATTTAATAATTTATTCATGGTATATATTATGGGTGTTAATTATATCGGGTTAACAAGTTATGGGTTTGTGGGTAGCGGGGTTGAAATGTACAACTCGAACCCAACCTATCTTATTATTCGTGTCAAACAATGAAAAAAATATATATAAAAATTCTAACAATGCTTAAAGATGTCAACCCGAACCAACCTTGTTTTTAAAACAAGTCAATCTAAACCCAATTCGCCTAAAAACAAGTCGTATTAACGGATCTAAAACTTTTTTTTTTTTTTTTTCATATCAGATCTAGGTTGTATTTCGGGTAGCGTTACACCTATTGTGAACATCATGTTAAAACACTTTCCTACGGTCGGATAAGCATCACTAAAAACTTAAATAGCACGAACACAACACATGACATACATACGACATGTTTGGCAATGAGCTTTTAAGAGCTTTAAGAAAAACCACATACTCAATAAAAAGCTTTGTTTGGTTGAAGTAATTTGAAGTTTTTGGGTTAAGAGAAAAAAATCTATATTGAAAAACTACTATTACTAGCGTTTAAGAAAAAACTCATACTAACTGCAAGCTTTTAATGAGTAAATGACAGAGATACCCATTCTATCATAAAAATAAAAAATAAAAAAACATGTATACCACCTTTTAGGTAATACCCGTTTTTGTCATTTTATACATTTTATTAAAATCTCCAGCTACTATACCAAACATCAAAATACATTTAAAAAGCTAAGCTATTAGCTATCAGCTTCCAGCTACCGGTCACCCGCTAGTTTTGCCGAATATACCCGTAATATCATCACCATCATACCTCTACCGCCACCGACTAACGACGTCGTACGACCATACAACCCTCTTCACTCAAATCATATTCTATTACAATTCACACAACCTGATTTCGACTCCTAATCGACTAAAAAACATGTCGGAGAAATTCTCGGCGACGCTAAGGATCGGCGACCTAAACGATTTCATCGCGCCGTCACAAGGCTGCGTTGTTTCTATGAAGTCCGGTTCCGCTAGACTTGTTGATAAACCAAAGGTTATTATTATTATTATATGTTCTTTTTGAACCCTAGGTCGTTAGGTTTTACTGTTTTGTGTTAGTTGTGGTTCATTTTTAACCAATTGTTTATAATTTTGAGCTAGGAATGGGTAGAAACACCAGAAGATGGATGATTATTTGTAAACCCTGGGTTGTTATTGTTTAGACTGTTTTAGGCTAATTTGTGGTTAGAATTTAGTTGATCGTTGATAATTTTGGGATGTTTTTAGTTAGGAGTGTGTGAAAAGCTAGAAGATTGATGTTATTGTAATTTACTAATTTTGGTTGTGGTGCGGTTTAGCGATTTTATACTGTTTGAAAGAAATTAGCCTTATGTAATTTACCCTTTTTTCTCAATGAAAATTAAGTTTAGTAAAAAAAAAAAAAAGTAAAAACTTGCTTTAGATTAATTAAGAATGAGTTTCAACATTGAGATAGTGGTAGTCTGATTTTATTTAGAAATTAGAAGGATTTAGTACTTGTGTGGATTGTTACCGAATGAGAAAGAGGTTTGTTTCATTTCAAAAGGCGTTTGATTCATCATTGAAATTCTCTTAACAAGTGCTGCAATTTGATTTCTATGATGATGGTGTTTGACGTGCGAATCAGTTGACGACAATTATACATTTGAAAAGTTTCGCATTGAAAGTTGACAGGGAACCTATAGAACCATTTTGTGAATTTAGTAATCTGTACCTTTGCTACCTCAGTTTATCTTTGGAACACGGAAGTACTATGCTATATTTCATGTGTGACTTAAAGTTTACTCTTTCACAAAAAAAAGATTTTTAAACTTGTTTCAGTTTTTTAAGATTTATGATTCTTTCTTTTTCGAAGAATCATACCCTCCTCAGACCATATCCCTTGGTCTTCGTGGGAGCAGCCTCTCTATCCCTTGGTATGGAGGTAAGGTTTGGCACCATCACACCCTCCCCATACATACCCTACAAATTAGCTTTTGCTGTGACTAAGATTATACGATACCCTTAAAATTAGCTTTTGTTGTGAGTGAGATTATACTTGGTACATTTGTTTTTTTTTCCTTCCCCTTTTAAAAATGAAATGAACTACATTCAGTTCTTTTAGACACAAAAACTTTACAGATAAAAGTTTGATATGAATTTTGCTGCAGATTTTACACCAACAAATTTTCAGTTTTATTATATGTTAAATGTTTAATGTGTGATCAGTTGGCTGTTTGAACAACTGTTTTATATTATGAATGTTTAACAACTGCATATGGCTAGAGTTCGTTCAATTCAGCTTCGGTTTTGAATGGGATAGTAGGATCTTGCACTTACTGTTGATGTGTGCGCATGTGCCACAGAACTTAGACCGGTCCTGTTATTTTTATTAAATATATACGCTATGATATATGATTTACGTGTTACAGAGTTAGACTCAACATTATGTAAATTATAATTTATTTTTCAAGTGCTTTTCTTGAACAGAAGGCAAAGACCCCACCTGCTACAGAAATACTTCAAACAGATCCAGTAAAAATATCACTCAAGGATTGCTTAGCTTGCAGGTAGCTCTTTCTGTCAGATGTGTGGATGTAGCACAATACTTAAACCTGTGCTTTTATTCTATTTATCACTATCTTTTGACAACTATTTGATGAAAGTCATTAATTAAATTGATAATATTGCTGTATTCGTGCAGTGGGTGCATTACTTCTGCCGAGACTGTTATGCTAGAGAAGCAAAGCTTGGACGAGTTTCTTTCTAATATAAACAATGGAAAAACTGTTATAGTATCTCTTTCACCGCAGTCTAGGGCTTCTATTGCTGTGCATTATGGTCTCTCCCAAGTTCAGGTAGATTTCTTTACATCAGAAATCATTTTATTGCCATGTGAATATTTTACAAAAGCTATAGGTGGATTTTTTTTTTCTTTTTTTATTTTTTTGCTAAATGAATTTGACGAACGTTAAATACCTCTGGTGGTTTTAAAGGTAATTATGAATGGTATGTTACAGGTTTTCAGGAAATTAACAACATTGTTCAAGTCGTCGGGAGTTAAAGCCATATTTGATACCAGCTGTAGTAGAGATTTGTCTCTTATTGAATCTTGTAACGAGTTTATATCACGATATAAACAAAGCCGTTTAGATGACAAAAAGGAATCTAAAGCATTTCTGCCCATGATATCCTCTGCATGCCCAGGTACGCTTACCTTTCTGGCAGCTTTATGGATCTACCTATAAAACACCTTACATCTTTAATGATATATGCTTTTAATATATTTTCAGGTTGGATATGCTATGCTGAGAAAACACTTGGTACATTTGTTCTGCCATATATTTCTTCAGTGAAGAGCCCCCAACAATCCATTGGAGCTATCATCAAGCACCATTTATGCCAAAAATTAGGTGTTCGGTGAGCATATTTTTTCAATTATGCATGTCATAATCATAAGTTGCATGTTTTATTTTTTGTGAACATAAACAGTTAATTTATATAATTCATATGCTTACATGATAATGTTTTATGTTTGCATTACCTCCCCAGGCCAAGTGATATTTATCATGTGACAGTGATGCCTTGTTATGACAAAAAACTTGAGGCTTCTAGGGATGATTTTGTTTTCCAAGACCAATCTGACCAAATGACTACAGAGGTAGATTCTGTGCTGACAACTGGAGAGGTTATTGATTTAATACAGGTAAGCCAATTGTTTTATATTTATTATCTTCTAGTACATCCCTTCATAGATGTCATTAGGGGTGAGCACTTCATGGTTTTGGAACCGTAGAACTGAACTGTTAGAACCTTGAAACTGACCCATATTGTTTTAGTGGTTCGGTTCTTGAATTTCATCCTGTAATGGTTTCGGTTCAGTTAAGGGTTTAACCTGATAATATAAAATGAAACCGCCAGAACCGTATTCAGTCACCTACCTTCTATCTCTAGAGTTTTCGGTTCTTCATCACCTACATTCAATCTTTAGGGTTTTGATTTTTTCACAGAATGTATATCCCCTTGTCACGTATGCTTCTCTAATATGTATGCGATTTTTTTTGCTTTGTTACTAGTTTGAGATCGAAAATGCAGGGGGTGTAATATTTTGTTTCGTTTTAGTAGTTCAATGTTCTGATTTGAGTTGTATTTTGTCTGCTGCATGATGATCATGTTATGTTTTTGATTCAATGTGATAATAACTTAATAAGTGAGTACTGGATATTGTAAACATCGAAGATAGATATCTTCATTTAAAAAAACTGTATGAGATAGTTGATTATGCTTTTATGATGTATGACAGAATGTGTGTAAACCCCTCTAAACCCGGCGTATACCCGATCTGAACTTGTAATAAAGGGTTTGGTTATGGTTCCTTAAAATAATGCAATATCTTTTCTCAGTTCTGGGTAGTTTCGGCCCAGTTCCAACGGTTTTAACTCGTTTGCTCACCACTAAGTTTCATGATGAAAAGACATACTGTAATAGCAGTTTAACTTGATTTCTTTCTAAATAAGGAAATGTTTCTACTTTCTGTTGGTTGTGCAGTTAAAAGCAGTTGATTTCAGCAATCTGGAGGAGTCTCCTCTTGATAAATTGTAAGAACATGCGTCTGCTTCTTCGGACTTTCACTCTTTGAATTTCTTTGAAGAGAATAAAAACTAATTAACCTGTTGCCATCTTGCAGATTATCCAATGTTAGTGAAGAAGGGAATCTTTTTGGGGTTAGGGGAAGTTCAGGAGGATATGCAGATACAATATTTCGTTATGCTGCCAAAACACTGTTTGGTCATGATATCAAAGGGCCTCTGGATTACAGAACCGTAAGGAACTCAGATTTCCAGGAAGTTACTTTAGAAGTAAGCTCTACTTTCTAATAACTTGTTGGATATTTAACAAAATATTATGTATGAAAAAAATGAAATTCGATATAAATTTGCAGGTAGAAGGTAAAACGGTATTGAAGTTTGCTCTATGTTATGGTTTCCGGAACTTGCAAAATGTAGTGAGGAAGCTTAAAATTGGAAAATCTGATTACGACTTTTTAGAGATCATGGCTTGCCCTTCAGGTGTGTTTTGCAGTTTCATTTGTTTTTCTGTTTATAGCTATTTTCAAATTGATACTAATGATGGTTAGACTTAGAGGTGGTAAGATAAGTGGTTAGGTGATGGTTTAAAATGGCTTGGGTTGTATTCTAGTACGGGTCAAAAAGGGCCAGGTTGACATGGAAACACCTTTTTAGTGTTTAATATGATTACAGAACAATATTAATATACTAAAATCCCTAATCTGTGAATAATACCGTGTTAGGAGATATATAGAATTTGAGTAACTTTCAACTCATTTGTCCCTTTTAGCTTAAAGTCATTATTAGCACAACCCAAATCAACTCATTCATTAGTAAACGGACCGGGTCAAAATTTCTGACAATGTGTGTTTATCTTCTCTTGGTAAACACTGAACAGGGTGCTTGAATGGGGGTGGCCAACTGAAGCCTAAACCAGGACAATCTGGTAAAGACTTGATTCAGGCATTAGAGACAGCATATATGGAAAATGTAAGTTTCACTTTCAACGACTCACCATCTGTAGCTTGATCATTATTGGGTAGGTGGTAAGACACATCTTTCTTGCGCGGGTCGGGTTGGCATCACCCACTTGCTTGTCTGTTAACAATAAAAATTTGAATAATATGATAATTGTTGTCAGGTTTTAGTAGCTGACCCATTTGAAAACCCGATTGTGAAGATCTTATATGACGAGTGGCTGGAACATCCTGGTTCTGAAAACGCTAAACGACACATACACACAGAATACCACCCAATCGTGAAAAGTATTACTTCTCAGTTAAATAACTGGTGACACATACATCTTTCATCTATAGCTTTGGACCCGTTTTCTAACTCCTGCTGCTGGTGTTCTGTTCGACGCTAATCGTCATTTCCAGTTCTAAAATTTTGGTGAGTCAAATTTTGATTTTGCAGTAGATTTTTAGTTATACTGGACTGCAAGAGAAACGCGAGCTAGGAAAGGGAAAGTAGGACGATCATTTTCTTTCTAGTTTCTATGTATTTTGTATGGTTTTGGTATACGTTTTGATGTAGTTTTTATAGTGTTCGGGTGAAAGGTGCATATTTTTACATGTATGCGTGTCGACTTTCATCTCTTTTAACCGTTCTACTCTTGCTTTTTTTTTTTTAGTTATATTTTTAATTGACTTTTCGCTTTGTACCGGATAATGTATAACTTTTACTTGAAATGGTATGTAAATAATTTTGGCCTGATTGTACTAAACATGCTACTGGCGGATCTATGTAGAAGGAAATTAATTGACCATGTATTTTTTTGCTGACCCTATGAAATATGTGAGGGATATAATAAAAGCTGATACATAGTTCGAGTGGTTTACTGCATATTCCTTCAATCAAATGGTAAAGGGTTCAAACGTTGTAATCTTTTTGCTTTAGATTTAAGCTTCCTTGGGGGTTTTCTTAATATTAGATTTAAATAATCAAAACTATCAGCTATTGGCTGCCGCTAGCCCCATCCTCAAAAATCCCTGTCGACGGCCACACCCTTTAACATGTTTTCTCGCAACGGTCCTATATTAACTTCAAGTTAACTCAGTTAGTTTTTGTTGACGTAGACTGCCTATAATTGACGTCATCAAAAGTTTGCCAAGCAAGCCACACCATAAAAAAATTGACTTTATTTTATAACATAAATAATCCATGTTAGCAAAACCTTAACTTGTTTGTAACATAAGCAGTCTACGTCAGCAAAAAAAACTGAGTTCATTTTTAGTTAGCAGTAATTTTTGAAGATGGGACCGCTAGCAGTGATTTTTGAAGGTGTGAAATGTACCAGACAATAGCCAATAGTTCATATTATTTAAATCTACTGGACGCGTGAGTGATTAGGGCCTGCCAAGAGGCGGGTGTGATGATCTCTGCCACACAGTATAAGAAAGTCACGGTATAAGATTGTGATGCTATTCAATAGAGTTTTTTTTTTATCGGCGCTATTCAATAGAGTTAAAATGTTGATATCATTCGAAACAAGGGATACTACTTGCAATGTTAATGCATTCATCTTTGGTTCTTGTGTTGGGATTTTGGGCACAAGATTTTAGAAGTTTTTTGGATTTAGTTTGGCTATTGTGAGTGTGATGATGAATGAAGGAGTGGCGTGTAGAGCATGCAGAATCGATCTTCACCACCACTACCATACTATTTGCACAACAGCTACGCAAAACTTCCCACCTTCGGCAACCATCTCCTACCTCTGACCCCCTCTGCACCAAAATCATCTTTGAATGCTATATATCAACTCTTTGTTTGTTCAAGATTAAGCCGAATCTGACCAAGAATTTGAGTTTTGAATCACAAAATCTGAGCTGTTGGAGTCAAGGTTGTAGAACTCGCTAGGCGCTAGTCGGCGGTGGGATACCGACTAGGGATTGATCGGGATTAATCAAGATTAATCGGATTGGATTTATATATATATATATATATATATATATATATATATATATATATATATATATATAGGGGGAGGATAAATTGAAAACCCACTCGAGTTAAGAAAACTAAGAAAACCCTTGTAAAAACCATCTAAAATTTTGTAATTTTTTTTGAAAAAAATACACAAGGTAACATACATGTTTTTAAGCGTTTTGGGCCAAAAAAATAAAAAAAGCGCCGAACGAATATTTTTAAAAAAAATAAACAACGCAAACTTTGTAACAGCGCTGTTAACATATGTTTTCTGCTTTTTAACATATGTTACAGCGCTGTTAACATATGTTTTCTGCCTTTTAACATATGTTAACATCGCTGTTACAAAGTTTGCGTTGTTTATTTTTTTTAAAAACATTCGTTCGGCGCTTTTTTTATTTTTTTGGCCCAAAACACTTAAAAACATGTATGTTACCTTGTGTATTTTTTTCAAAAAAAATTACAAAATTTTAGATGGTTTTTACAAGGGTTTTCTTAGTTTTCTTAACTCAAGGGGGTTTTCAGTTTATAATTTCCCTATATATATATATATATATATATATATATATATTTCCAAATTTATACATATATAATGTTAATTTTATACCTTATATGTATAAATTTAGAAGTTTAGGGGCCAAATATAAACTAGTGAACATGGATGGGGACATGAGGTTAAATATTAAAATACCTAAACGTAAATAACCCTAATCAACTCCATCGTTCACCATATCACGTTTTTGACTTTTTTTGTCTCATTCCTTCTTTCATCGTACGGAGCCATCAGACGCAACTAGGGTTCATGGAGTTTCATCGATTTTGGTTATAAATCATGGATTAATCCAATTTTGAGGTAAGTACTTATTTGATTTGATCGATTTGCTCCAGTTTTGACCCGTTCAAATTCATTTTTGACCTAATTTTAAGTTTTTTTAGGTCCGACTAGGACCAATTTGGTCTGACTAATCGGTGATTAATCGCGATTTTTACAACCATGGACCACCACCGATTAATTTAGTGATTAGCCTAAAATTAATCAGTAAAGTGGGGACTAGAGATTAATCGGTGATTAATCAGGATTTTTACAACCTTGGTTGGAGTTGAGTTATGGAACAATTTGATGATTTGCTATATGGGTTTTGATCTGTGATTCAAGTAGTATCGAATTTGGAAATTTAGTGTCATACCCTCAATTTCCACTGCGGGGTTTATACCGCGAGGCGCGTGACATACCAGGATCCTATAGCCATAAGTCACATGAACGATTCTAAATGCCCAAACCATTTAGTTCGTTATTGTAAAACAAGTTTCATAGATAATCAAATATTTCAATAGTTGCGGAAGCGAAATTTAAAGAGTACCATCATGAACATTAACCGAAATCCCACCATCGGCCTGCACCTCCACTCGTTCACAGTTTTCAGAACTACAAACAACATCTTCATCGTAACTAACCAAACAATCAGGAACCCATTCACCAGCCTCTTCCTCGACCAACACCGAAACCACATCGTTCTTCAACGTGAGCTTGATGGATTGATGAACCCTATTAAGTGAGTTACGAACAATATCAATCATCATGTGTGACAAGTCGTTCTCTTGTTCATTGACATTAGCCGATTGAATAACCGTCCCAAACTTTGACCCAATGTCATTAAGCACACAATCATCATACAAGCACAACGTCACCCCATATATCTTAAGCCATGCAATTCGCTCAACCGGTAACATTTGACCTTCCCAGTCTTCCAACGTATAAAAACAACACTCCCACACTTGTTTTCCACGTAAAAACTCTTGAGCATACTCATGATCTCCAAAAACTAAGATCACCCACAACCCTCCTAGCTACATATTTTATGTCAACCTTCTCCTTTACAACCGATAACACCCAAGTTCTTAAAGAGGTTAAAGTACGAAAGTCACAGAACCCCTTCCTACTAACCCAACCCCTTGCCACATCAAACATCCATGTTCACTAGTTTCTACCGAAACCTCCATCACTCCTTGATCCGTTTCCCTATCAATAAGGGTGTCCCTAAAGGACCTATTCAAACCAACACTCGGCCCAGACTTATTATCATCCACAACCTTTGGTTCCTCATTGACAATCGTCTTCTAAGGACCATTATCATTAACCGGTACCCACACCTTATCCTCCTTCCAGTTAGTCTTCTCCCCATCAACAAAACGAGCCAGTACAATAAAAAGATTATAGGAACGGATCCAAACATCTCTTAAATCCTTTTCAAGCCTTCTCGGATCTTTGACATTTCGAAAAGACACGAAACCAAATCTTTTAACAAGCTTATCATATTTCCTTGCAATATACGTACCTTGTATTTCGCCAAAACCTTTGAGTACTGCTACCAAGTTGGACGATGTAACACCCCAACCGATGGTGAAAACATCGGAATGTCACGTATTGATGATTGTTCAGTAGCTCATGGTAAATAATAAGTTTCAATAATTGATTAAATAAATTACATACAATTGTTCTAAAAGAATTTGTACATCAAATGAGAAACACTAAATATAAATCTTCAAGCATTAACTCTAATCTTCAAGCAAAGCTATAACCTGAAACATGTTAAGTTTGAAAATATTTTGGGTCAACAAAAGTTGGTGAGAAATACATAGATTTGAATATTGTATCATGAGTATAAAAGCTTGTACAATTCTAGTGTCATGGCAAATCTAGTCATATGTGAAAACAACACTACCCGGTAAATTGTTTGCATAATCAAACCTTGTGACATGATTATTGTGGTCCATGCCATGCACATATGGTTTACTCTTTTTTGTTATATGATCGATAACAATCACCCACGCTACCCATACTGGAGGTACACGTATCTGGGTGGGATTGTCAATCCAATAGATCTATCATTGTTATTGTTGTCTTGTACGGAGTTAATGATTACGCTAGTCTAATTGTGCTTACCAAAGTATTGTTTAAGACATAATGCAACATAGAATAACACATAGACACTTATGTTGAATTGCATTTGAAAATGTAACATGTTTCACCCCAAAAATTGTAAAGTAGTGAAAAGGGGCTATGTAAACTCACCTTAATGATAGTATCGAATCCCTTGATATTGAATAAATGTGACTCAAGTGTATCCAAGTATCACCCTATGTTTAAGGCAATAAATAAGTGTGGGGAAAACTTAAAAGTCTTACTTTTCTAGTCTAAAAGTATTCTAGGGTTCCTAATTTGGGGATCGACAATTGTTTAATAATTAATTTAGAATAATAGTTAATGAAATAATAAATAAAGATTTTTTGTAAGATCTTGGTTAAAGGTAGTTGTATTAAATGTTGTAATGTGAAAATAATTTTTATAAAATAATTTTCTTAATTAATGAATATATAATACATTAATATTTATTTGTCAAAATATAGCATTAATATCTAAAAATATTAAAATTCATAAATTTCAAATCATAAAATTATATTTCTGATCTAAATGAATAAAAATAATTTATGTGAAGTTTTGATGCAAAAATTATGAAAAATGGATTTATTGTGAATTTATTATGATTAAAATAACATAAATTAATTAAAAATACTAAATAAATGTTTTTCTGAAATTAAAATTTAATTCTGAAAAGTTTATTTATTTATAGATTTAAAGTAATTTTTATGGAAATTTATAAAACTGTTTAAATATTTTTATAGAATTTTTTTATTTATTTATGAATAAACTTGTAATATATTTTATATATATTAAATAAATGATTTTTTTGATAATAAAAAAATTTATAATAAATTTTATCCTTTGTAATACATGAAATAAATTTTGTAGAATTTATAAAGTATTTTTGGTATTTTAAATGTATAATAAAAGTTTATGATTAAAATACATGTTTAAATATATTAGAAATAGGCTTTAAAAAAATGGTGGTTGTGAGGATCGAACCCGCACCAGAGCCGGTTCAAAGGTTTAAATCACAAGCCCAGACCAATTGATCTAGACCCTGAGAACGAGTTTTATGCTGATTCAATTGCTTATATAGTGTATTTGATTTATAATAGGATTACTTATATAAAAAAAATGTTGGAGCCAAGTATCGAACCCAAGACCTAAGCTGTATGAATGCTTAATAAACAAGAGAACACCATCTGATCTATAGATCTGATGGTGTTTCAACTTGGTACAGAAACTTTTTATACAAAAACAGGTTTAAGTCATCTTCCCCAAATTATAAGTTTATGAACCCTAGTTTTTCAATTTAATTATTCACGATATAAGAACCCAATTAAACATGGGGTTATTGACAGAAAAGGGGCGATTAACAAGTGAGTATAACGAATTGAATTCATACCAGTGGCAAGGTTATCAAAATTGCAGGTCAAACCAATAGTCAAAACATGGATAATACGAACAAAGAGAGATTTAGAATGAAATTTGAGAGCAGAGATATGATAATCGGCATTCCTAGGGTGTAGAAGAGGATTCAATTTATAATGATATCGCTTAATTGGAAGGTTTTGATAATGGAGTCGAGCTTAGTCAAGTTCAAGTCATTATGCTCTGAAATCACGCAATTAATGAATTGTAGACGCGTCCTCATGGTCGTAATTGAGTGTCAATCCCTAAAAACGAATCAAATCATAAAAAAATTGCCAAACATAGATCAATCAAAAGTTTTGGGTGGTCTTGTGTGTGTCGCGATTTCAGCAGGGAGGGAAAAGAAGGTTTGGGCCGTGTTTAATGTTATTTGGGTTGGGCTTGTTCCGGTTTGGGCTCAAGGAAAGGGAAGGGCTCTTGGTTTTTGGTTTTGGGTATTATGGTTTGGGTTATTGTTATGTTTAAAACAATGATTAGTGTATAAAAAATAACTTTATAAACCTTTAACATAAAAAAATCTGATTTATTATTATTATTATTATTATTATTATTATTATTATTATAGAAATGTTTTTAAAAAAAAAATTAAACATGGTTATACTTGTACAAAAGAAATATAATATAGGTAAAGTGGTGATTTTTACTAACTCAAAAATTGCGGAAAAATATGCGATGTTACAGACGATGCACACCTTCTTGGAAGATACGAAACGAAAAACTTTGTGATACCCATATTCATCTTTGGAACATCTTGTTGATTAGATCTTCTACCCCGTTTTGATGGAACATCATACCATTTGTTAACGACGTACTTTTCCCTGCCCGCCATTTTCGAAGCCGTCTAGGGTTTTCCTGTCGATTGAAAATTAATTGAACATCAGTAGGGGGGGGGGGGGGGGAATTCACATAACTAAGTGAGAACTCAAGCTAAAGTGTAACACCCCAACCGATGGCGAAAACATCGAGGTGTCACGTATGAATGATTGTTCAGTAGCACATGGTATATATTGAAATTTTAAATACTTTATTCATAGCATAAATATCCAAACGAAACATTGTCTAAAATCCCAAAATTGTACATAACATGAATTAAAGCAAACAATTTCAAATAACTTCATAATAATCCTTCAAGCCTACTCTAAGCCTCAGCTTCATTGTTACCTGAAACATGTTAATTTTGAAAATATTTTTGGGTCAACAAAAGTTGGTGAGATTTACATAGGTTTAAATATTGAATAAAAACTTGTACAATTCGAGTGTCATGGTAAGTCTAGTCTATATGTGAAAACAAAACTTCTAGGTAAATCGGGTGCATAATCAAACTTTGTGACTAAAATATTGTGGTCCATCCCATACGCATATGGTTCACTCGATTTTGTGATATGTTCGATAACAATCACCCACGCTACCCATGTAGGAGGTACACGTATCCGGGTGGGGTTGTCAGTCCAATAGATCTATCATTGTATATCGTCGGCTGATAAATGTTAATGATTATGCTAGAATAACTGTGCTTACCCTAGTAATATTTAAGACATAACGCAACATAGAATAACACATAGACATTTATCATTGAATTGTAAATTAATGTTGTAACATGTTTCACCCCAAAATAGTGAAAGGAAAAAAGGGCTATGTAAACTCACCTTAGTGCTAGAATTGAGTCCCTTGATATAGTATAATTGTAGCTCTTGAGTCCAAATATCACCCTATTTATAAAGCAATAAATGAGTAAAGGGAAAAACTTAAGAGTCTAAGTTTTCTAGTCTACAAGTAGTTCTAGGTTTCCTAATTTGGGGATTTATAATTGATTAATCGTTAATTAGATAAATAGTTGATAAATAAAGGAAAATTTGGAAAATAATTAAAAAAAGGCTATTTGTAGATTTTTGATCAAGGATGGTCATACTCTAAGATTTTAAATATGAAAATAATTTTTATAAAATTATTTTCTCAAAAATTGAATATTTAGTGTATTTATTTCTATTTGTCAAAAATATAGTTTTAATATCTAAAAATATTAAAATTAATGAAATTTCAAATTAAATTTTATATTTCTGTTCTAATTGAACAAAAATAATTTATGTAAAATTTTGGTATAAAAATATTGGAAAATGAATTTATTATGATTTATTTATGATTAAAATAACAAAAATTAATTAAAAATATTAAATAAATGGTTTTTCTGGAATAAAATTTATTTCTGAAATACTTATTGATCTAAAAGTTTAAAATATTTTTTTGTGGAATTTTATAAAGTCGTTTAGATATTTTTATAGAATTTTAAAATTATAATTGAATAAACTTGTAATATTTATAATATATATTAAATAAATGATTTTTGAAAAACTAAAAATTGTATAATAAACATTTTCATTAGATTAACATAAAATAATTTTTATAGAATTTTTAACGCACTTTTAGTATTTAAAAACTATTTTTAAAAATAATATTGAATGTATGCGTATAAAAGGAAAACAAAAAAATGGTGGCTGTGCTGGGACTCTAACCCGAGTCCTTGGCCGAGTCAATGGTCTTAAATCACAAGCCCAGACCAGTTGGTCTGGACCCTGAGAACGATTATTGTTGGATTCGATTGATTATATAGGCTCCTTGATTAATGTCATAACTTGCATGTAAAAATAAAAGATGGGGACGGGGCTCGAACTTGTGCTCAGATACGGTTCCCACATTTTAGAACAAAGGGTTTTACCAACTGATCTACAAGATCAGTTGGTGATAGAACTCAATCTGTTTAAAACTTAAGTAATGTCTGCGTTATATAATATCCCCAAATCGATTAAGCATAAACCCTAGCTATCTAATCTCCTCAATTAACAATCAATAGCCCCTGAATCTTTGGGGCTATTATTTGTACAGGACCGAACAACAAAACCAAAGAAAAACTTAAGTAATGTTTGCGTTATACTTACAGTGTGTTAGAGGCTACGAACGAATGCGTCAACGAAAAAGTCAACTGAGGCACGATTTGTAGATTTGGAAGAGTTTTTAGGATAAATTGGTTATGGGGGTTGAATTATCGGTGGTTTTAGCTCGTGAGGGAGGTATCAATTTATATTAACAACTCGTAATCATAATTTTAGAAGTTTTGACCCACATTGATTAGTAAACGCGTATAATACATATAATTGGTAGGTTTTTAATCGTTGATTGGCGTGGGGGTTAAGCCAACTAGGTCGGCCAAAGTCATTCCTCAAATAACACGATCAAAAACGCTGATTGGAGATGTATTGGAAAGTATTGATTCGCAGTTGACTTTCCAAAAGTCAACTACGTGTACAAGGAATGTATTTGTTTGTTTGTTTGCGATAGAGTAAGATCACCAAAACATGATGCAGACCAGTTGGTTAAGACGTTTGTGTAGGTTGGGCCGGCCAAGAACTCGGGTTCGAGTCCCTGTCCATGCCCTTTTATTTTTTTAGCAATTAAACACACTTATTATGTTATTATAAGTTTATAATAAGATTATGTAAGCCCAAAAAAATCACAAATATTTTTAGAACGTACTAGAATGTCAAAACGCAACGTTTTATTGATGGAATAAATCGAACATACATATTTTGAAAATACGAAATGTTACAGTCTCCCCTACTTTTAGGAACTTCGTCCCGAAGTTGGAGTTGGAGAGTCTGTTGGGAAAAGGTGTGGGTATTTAGACTTCATTTGGTCTCTGCGTTCCCAAGTGAACTTTGGACCTCGTTTAGATTCCCAACGAACCTTAACGATCGGGATGCAACTGCGCTTGAGTTTCTTGATTCTAGTGTCCACGATCTCAACAGGTCTCTCGATATTATGCATAGTTTCATCGATTTGCACATCTTCAAGAGGGGCATGGAGGTTCTCATCTGCTAAGCATTTCTTGAGATTTGAGACATGAAAAGTTGGGTGAACATTGCTTAGCTCATGTGGAAGATCAAGTTTGTAAGCCACTTTTCCAATCCTGTCAAGCACTTTGAATGGACCCACGTAACGAGGAGCTAGTTTTCCCTTTCTCCCGAAGCGAATCACTCCCTTCCATGGAGATACCTTAAGAAGTACAAGGTCCCCGACTTGAAATTCCAAGGGCTTTCGACGTTTATCAGCATAACTCTTCTGTCGACTTCTAGCCTTGAGAAGATTATCCTGAATCAGTTGAATCTTATATGTGGTTTCCTAGATCAGTTCAGGACCAATGATCTGGGCTTCACCAACCTCAGTCCAACAGACAGGTGAACGGAACTTACGACCATAAAGTGCCTCGAAAGGAGCCATGTTAATGCTGGCATGATAACTGTTGTTGTATGAAAATTCAACCAAGGGAAGATGAGAATCCCATGCGCCACCAAAATCAATGACACATGCCATGAGCATATCCTCAAGTGTCTGGATGGTTCGTTCAGTTTGACCATCTGTTTGAGGGTGATAAGCAGTGCTCAGGTTTAACTTGGTACCCAAAGCGTCTTGTAAAGAATCCCAAAAGTGTGAGGTGAAACGACCATCACGATCAGAGATGATGTCCAAAGGTATACCATGTCGACATACGATTTCACTCACGTACATCTTTGCCAACCTTTCCACAGAATATTTCTCACGAATTGGTAAGAAATGGGCTGACTTGGTTAAACGATCAATGATTACCCAAATGCTGTCATAACCTTTGGGTGTACGAGGAACTTTAGTGATGAAGTCCATTGCTATGCTCTCCCATTTCCATACAGGAATCTCTGGTTGTTCAAGCATACCAGAAGGTCGTTGATGTTAAGCCTTGACCTCAGAACAAGTGAGACATTTTGCAACGAACAAAGCAATATCTTTCTTCATACCAGACCACCAATACGAATAACGAAGATCTTGGTACATTTTGTCAGCACCAGGATGAATAGAATAACGAGACTTTTGAGCCTCGTTCATAAGGAAGGTACGAAGATCATCACGGTCAGGAATCCAAAGTCGATTGAGAAAGTAAAGTAGACCATCAGGTTTGGTTTCAAGTTGAGTCTCAGCACCACAAGACATTTCCTCGTACATGTTACCTTGGGTGACTGAGGTATGTTGAGCCTGGAGGATACGATCCTGAAGATCAGTACGAACTCTTGCACAATGAAGTTTGATGCGCTCTTTACGACTGAGTGCATCTGCCACAACGTTCGCTTTGCCAGGATGGTAGCGAACCCGAAATCATAGTCGTTAAGTAACTCAACCCAACGTCGTTGCCTCATGTTGAGGTCTTTCTGATTGAAGATATGTTGGAGACTTATGTGGTCTGTGAAAACCACACATTTGGTGCCATAAAGGTAGTGTCTCCAAATCTTGAGAGCAAAGACGACTGCATCCAATTCAAGATCATGGGTGGTATAATTCTTTTCGTGGATCTTGAGCTGTCTGGACGCATAGGCAATAACCTTGCCTCGTTGCATAAGAACACAACCAAGACCTTGATTCGATGCATCACAATAGACCACGAAATCATCATTACCATCAGGTAGAGACAAGATAGGGGCTTCACAAAGTTTCTGCTTAAGAGTCTCAAATGCTTCCTCTTGTTTTGGTCCCCACTCATAAGGTTTACCTTTGTGAGTTAAGGTAGTGAGAGGAACAACGATCTTGGAGAAATTAGCAATGAATCGATGGTAATAACCAGCTAAACCAAGGAAAGAACGGACTTATGTTGGAGTTTTAGGAACACTCCAATTTTTGACAGCTTCGATCTTTGCGGGATCAACATGAATTCCATTCTCATTGATGACGTGACCTAAAAATTGAACTTCCTTAAGCCAAAATTCACATTTTGAGAACTTGGCATATAGTTGTTCCTTCTTTAGGAGATCCAAGATTAAGTGAAGATGTTGTTCATGATCGGACTTTGATTTAGAGTAAATCAAAATGTCGTCAATGAAAACGATCACGAATTTATCAAGATAAGGTTTACAAACCCGATTCATTAGATCCATAAACACTGCAGGAGCGTTGGTCAATCCAAATGGCATGACCATGAATTCGTTATGACCATAACGTGTACGAAAGGTCGTCTTTGGAATGTCTTCTTCATGAACCCTAAGTTGATGATAACCAGAACGAAGATCAATCTTCGAGAAGTGGGTTGCTCCTTGAAGTTGATCGAAAAGATCATCAATCCTAGGTAAGGGATAACGATTCTTGATGGTGAGTTTGTTAAGCTCACGATAAACAATACACATCCTGAGGGATCCATCTTTATTCTTGACGAATAACACAGGGGCTCCCCATGGAGAAAAACTGGGGTGAATGAAACCCTTATCAGAGACTTCCTGTAGTTGACTGGCAAGTTCTTGCATCTCAGAGGGTGCAAGACGGTAAGGAGCTTTGGCAATTGGATTTGCACCAGGAACAAGGTCGATTCTAA
Source organism: Ambrosia trifida (assembly GCA_028751855.1). Lineage (NCBI taxonomy): Eukaryota > Viridiplantae > Streptophyta > Magnoliopsida > Asterales > Asteraceae > Ambrosia > Ambrosia trifida. The sequence goes on along the minus strand of CM054123.1, from coordinate 167,031,176 downwards.
ATTCAACTTGACGAGTAGGAGGTAAACCAGGTAAATCCTCTGGAAAGACTTCAGTATAATCCCGAATGATTGGAATATCTTGGATACTCTTGCCCTTGTCTTTCTTTTCTATCACGTTAGCCAAGAAAGCCATATACCCCCTTCGTAGGTATTTTTGAGCAGTCGTACAAGACATGAGTTTAAGTTCACCACAAGGTTTCTCACCATAGATCTTCAAAATGTCACCAGATTCAAGAGGAACGCGAATAACTTTCTCAAAACATAAGATTTCAGCACGATGGGTTGACAACCAATCCATGCCTACTATGACATCGAAACTCCCAAGATGCATAGGAATGAGGTTGATAGGGAAAGTATGTTCATCAAGGTTCAACACACAGTTACGTATAACAAAATTGATCGAGATAGACTTCCCATTTGCTACTTCTATCACTAGGGGGTTCTTCTAGATTAGTTTGGGGCATGTTAAGTAGGGGTTCAAATTTAAGTGACACAAACGACTTATTAGCACCCGAATCAAATAGTATAGAAGCATAGTGGTTATTAACAAGAAACTTACCATTAACCACTTCATTGTTGTTGCGAGCTTGATTAGCATTGATGTTGTACATGCGACCACGAGCACCTTGGTTTTGATTCTGGTTACGGTTTTGGTTCTGGTTACGATTTTGGTTCTGGTTCTGGTTCTGGTTTCCACGATTGGGGCAAGCATTACTATAATGATCTGGGCTGCCACACTCATAACACCGACCACGAGCAGGCCTAATGTTTTGTTGATTGGGAGCTGGGGCATTTCTAGCAGGGTTATTCTGGGCAGCAGCGACATTAGCAGGAGGAATTTGACAAACATTCACGAGATGTCCATACTTTTGACAATTAGTGCAATGACAACATGGCACTTGGGTTGGGTGGTGATACTTGCAGGTGTTACACAATGGATGGGGTCCAGTATATGGTTTCTTGTTGGGTGGAGGAGTGGCAAGCATCGTAAAATTCTTTGCCTTGTGTCTCTTGTTGGTAGAGGGCTCAGACTTAACCTCGACAGCAGGTTGAAGAGTATCCTTCGCAACAGCTTTCTTTGTATTCTTGCGAAAAAGAGTACCATTTTTCACATGGTTATCAGTCAAAGTAGCTGCTAGGCGTTTGGCTTCCTCGAGAGTGGCAGGATTTCTTCACAACACAGTATCTTGAATCTGCATGGGTAGACCTCCAATATACTTCTCAATAACAACAGGTAGGGGTGTGACCTTGTGAGGTAACAGTAGGCTCAGTTCATGAAAACGAGTGTTGTAGGCCAAGTTTTCCCCACTGTCTTGGACCAGAACATGGAACTCATCCTCTAATTTCTTGATTTCATTACGAGGACAAAACTCTGCCATCATAACTTCCTTAACTTGCTCCCAAGTCATAGCTAGTGCGAATTCAGCCCCGCGAGTCCTTTTCTCTTCGTTCCACCATATGAGTGCCCGCTTGTGGAGGACACTCGTAGCATAACGAACTTTGAGGTTATTGGGACACTCGCTATTAATGAAGTTATTTTCGATACCCTCGAACCACTGAAGGAGACCAGTGGCTCCTTCGTCCCCGTGATGTGCTCAAAGTGGTTTAGTAAAAACTAACTAAATTAACCTAAACTAGACACTCTAAGTTTTAAATTTATAACCTAAGACTCTCTAAACCTAAACCACACAACCGGCAAGTGTACCGGTCAGTGCAGTATAGCTAAAGTAAGTCCGAGTATCGAACCCACGAGACTCAACTGGAAAACGTAAACTAGACTCGATTACTTATCCTAAATACTGACTTAATAATGTTTTGTTACTTAAAGGGGGGTTTTTCTAAAAGACTAATGCAAATAAATAAAATAATAAAACTAAAATAACTAAATACACAAACTGGAGACTGCAACTGAGATCAGATGGATGGGAAGGCACTACCTAGGCTAGAATCCTACACATGAATGATAAGCTTCTAATGGCTATGGAACTGGGATCTTAAAATACTAAACATCAAGAATAAACTAGACACCCTCGACTAGGGATGAGCTCGGGATGGTATCGGTACCGAACCGATACCGATCCCGGCAATACCGATACCGAAAAGTCCAAAAAACCAATACCGATTATACCGGTACGGTATCGGAATCGGTTCGGTATCGGTACGGTACCGGTGTGGTATCGGTATTTTACCTTAAAATACGGATACCATACCGATCCCGTACCGATACCGATAATACCGAAACCGAAAACCTCTAAATGTGGGTACCGATACCGATACCGAACACCCTCGGTTCGGTATCGGTTCGGTACGGGATCGATATTTTTTCGGTTCGGGATCGGTTTTCGGGACCGTATGCTCATCCCTACCCTCGACCCTTATCAAGGGGAAACCCTAGAATATTGTTGTGCTGTTAAACCACCGGTTGAGAGGTTACCCTCACAGGCTTACCTACTCGAATCTTAAAGTACCCGCTAGACAGTCTACCTCACAGCGCGAAAGTCACAGTACACCCGAAAGTGCAAGGGGTAACTACAATATTTCTGATAAGACTTGGCCTACAAAGAATGCTAGGGAAACTAGGAAGATCTTCTTACAAAGCCTCTAGATCTAGCAATTTAACACCCTAGACAGACCAACAATCTCGCACCTTACAGCTATTGAGAATTGGTAGAACACTTAGAATTACCTAACTAACAATTACAACTCCTATAAATAATCCTAGGCAATTAACCATAAACTAGTTGCTAACACCCAGTCCGCAACCTAACCCGCATTCATACATGAAAGACATTCACAAAAACGCAAGTGGAGTTTATAAGAATTAATTAAACAAAACTAAATACGCATACACATCAAACCAGAAAATAAAAAGTTCTTTACTTTAAAACTCACCCACAACCAAAAGTTCCAAAACCAAAAGAAAAATAATTAATCAAACATGTGCAATCATCTTTAACCTAGGAAGCAAAAAGGTTTAGCCAATAAAAGTCATGATAATATCAAAACAATAAAAGCAAGACAAATTCATGGTGTTCACAACGGGTTTGAATAGAGTAATAATAAATAAATAGATTAGAACCGACCCGTGCTGGCACTAGGGCTGTTCAAAATGCTCGGCGCTCGTCGATTGCTCGCCGCTCGTTCGGAATTTGCTCGGAAATTGCTCGCTCGATTTTCTGCTCGGTTGTAAACGAGCTGATCGGCTCGGTTCGGTTTATAAATGAGCCAAGCACGAGCAAGGGTCCGCTCGGCTCGGCTCGATGTAATTTTTATTATATATATAATTATATATATGCACATTAATTACAATTATATTTATATTTTGTACATACTACTCTATTGGATTTGGCTCAATATATGCATATACACAATTATATTTATACTTATTGGGCCAGTCAACCCAATGAGAACTTAACACTAAGTTTGATTGTAAAACCCTAAGTCATGAAAAAACACGCTTGACTTCCTATTCCCATTAGTTGTCCACGATCAATCATCTCCTGCTATTAACCTACACCACAACACGACAATCGTTCTTTGTAGTAAGCTCATCACCTCACAGGCCTTAACTAGAGCCTCATTCTCGAACGGTCGAACCTTATTCATCACTAGGTAGCGATAATATTAAAAGAAACAACCTAAATTTATGGTTGTCCGAAAACACTCACCGCTCGTTGCTCGCTCGATGCTCGCTCGAAAAAATGTGCGCTCGAACAATGCTCGCTCAGTTTCCGGATCGATTGTAAATGAGCCGATCGGCTCGGTTCGGTTTGTAAATGAGCCAAGCACGAGCAAAGGTCCGCTCGGTTCGGCTCGGCTCGGCTCGTGAACAGCCCTAGCTGGCACCTATGCTTCAAGCCTTGACCTCCTTCCCTTTTGATTCCTCTTGTTAGTGCTGCTGTCGAGATCCCTCCGAAATAATCCTTGCTGCCTTTGACCTCGATGTGGCTCTCCACTTAAAGAATAATATTCTCCCCTTTGAAATAATATGGCGGCCCTCCTATATCCCCTCTGCGCCGCTCCAAATTGATGATATGTAGCTCCCTTCAGTCATGTATTTCCTCTACTTCCTCCATGAGGCTTTTTCCAAAGATAATATTTATCACCCAAAAACCCTTTTTTGTTGGGCTTTGGAATGACCGACCTAAGGTCACTTTTTTTTTCTTTTATTATTATTATTATTATTATTATTATTATTATTATTATTATACTATTAATATATATAGTAGTATAACTCCGTGCTCTAGACTCGGGTGTTCTTGACTTGATCAAAGTTACTCGTTCACGCTCCAACGTCCACGAACACCTACAAAATATAAAATAAAATAGATAAATACTAAAAAAGACCCAAAACTAATAAAAATCTATAAAAACCTATACTAAATAAAATAGACCGGTACAAGCCTAAAACTAATAAAAACTCAATCCAAACGACTCGAAAATTGTACAAACTTTACACTAGAAATAGATGTATTTTACAATACATCACCTCGCTAAACTTAGGAGGGTTGCAAGTATTGAAGTGTTTGAGGGTACAAACAGGGTGAGCATTCCCGTTTCCATTTCCATTCCCATTGTGATTCCTATTCCCATTGCCATTTCCATTTCCATTGCCGTTTCCATTCATTTGGATGACTTGAGCCACCAAGTTGGGAACCAAAGTTGCTATTTGTTGCGCCATTTGTTGGGAAATGATCGCAGTCAATTGGACATCGATGCCATTGTTGTTGTTGTTGTGGTTGTTTTTGCTCTCACCATCATGTTCGTTGTCATTGTTAAGACGAGTGCTGCGACGAGGAGGCATGATTTGTAAGAGACACAATGAAGGTTCAATGAGATGAATCAGGGATAATGAGATATAATAAGGAATGTAATCATTTATTCATTAATTAAAACGAATAAATGAAAATGTTGACTTATCAAAGCTTCTAGATTCTAATAACATAGTGAAGACATGCTTTAGCATATAAGTGAACACTCATCCCAATAATTCCCAGGTAGGCATCCGGGTCCCTCATTTGATTGGGATATATGTGCAATGTCAGTCCTAGACAGAAAACTCATAATATAGGCGTTCACCCTTCCAGATTGCACGTGTTCGTTATTAAAAACTAGAACTTCGACGAGAACTCAAGGTGGTTCAGGCTAAACCTGAGGATTTTGTCCTATTAATCTAAAGGTGGATCAGGATTGCAGCAGACGAGTAAGAGTAGACAACTTGTAAGGCTTAGGGTAGTATAGGGTGTAGGATAGGGATAGAATAAGGAAGCAATTAGGGTTACAAGTAAGAGAAGCAAGTACTGGTTTAAATCCCTAAGGTTATAGTCTAGATTATTTTTTCTCATAACCAAATTCCCTATAACCAAGGCTCTAATACCAATCTGTAACACCCCAACCGATGGCGGAAACATCGAGGTGTCACGTATGAATGATTGTTTAGTAGCATATGGTATATATTGAAATTTTAAATACTTTATTCATTGAATAAATATCCAAACGAAACATTGTCTAAAATCCCAAAATTTCTAGTACATAACATAAACTAAAGCAAACAACTTCAAATAACTTCATAATAATCCTTCGAGCATACTCTAAGCCTCAGCTTCATTGTTACCTGAAACATGTTAATTTCGAAAATATTTTTGGGTCAACAAAAGTTGGTGAGATTTACATAGGTTTGAATATTGAATAAAAACTTGTATAATTCGAGTGTCATGGTAAGTCTAGTCCATATGTGAAAACAAAACTACTAGGTAAATCGGGTACATAATCAAACCTTGTGACTAGAATATTGTGGTCCATCCCATACGCATATGGTTCACTCGATTTTGTGATATGTTCGATAACAATCACCCACGCTACCCATGTAGGAGGTACACGTATCTGGGTGGGGTTGTCAGTCCAATAGATCTATCATTGTATATCGTCGGCTGATCAATGTTAATGATTATGCTAGAATAATTGTGTTTACCCTAGTAATGTTTAAGACATAACGCAACATAGAATAACACATAGACACTTATGATTCAATTGTAAATTAATGTTGTAACATGTTTCACCCTAAAATAGTGAAAGGAAAAATGGGCTATGTAAACTCACCTTAATACTAGAATTGAGTCCCTTGATATAGTATAATTTTGGCTCTTGAGTCCAAATATCACCCTATTTATAAGGCAATAATTGAGTAAAGGGGGGAAACTTAAAAGTCTAAGTTTTCTAGTCTACAAGTAGTTCTAGGGTTCCTAATTTGGAGATTTATAATTGATTAATCGTTAATTAGATAAATAGTTAATAAATAAAGGAAAATTTGGAAAATAATTAAAGAAAATGCTATTTGTAGATTTTTGATCAAGGATGGTCATATTATAAGATTTTAAATATGAATTCTCAAAAATTGAATATTTAGTGTATTTATTTCTATTTGTCAAAAATATAGTTTTAATATCTAAAAATATTAAAAATAATAAAATTTTAAATTAAAATCTATATTTCTGTTCTAATTGAACAAAATTAATTTATGTAAAATTTTGGTATAAAAATATTGGAAAATGAATTTATTATGATTTATTTATGATTAAAATAACAAAAATTAATTAAAAATATTAAATAAATGGTTTTTCTTGAATAAAATTTATTAATTGAAATACTTATTGAACTACAAGTTTAAAATAATTTTTGTGGAATTTTATAAAGTCATTTAGATATTTTTATAGAATTTTAAAATTATAATTGAATAAAATTGTAATATTTATAATATATATTAAATAAATGATTTTTGAAAAACTAAAAATTGTATAATAAACTTTGTCATTTGATTAACACAAAATAATTTTTATAGAATTTTTAAGGCACTTTTAGTATTTAAAAACTATTTTTAAAAATAATATTGAATGTATACGTATAAAAGGAAAACAAAAAAATGGTGGCTGTGCCGGGACTCGAACGCGAGTCCTTTGCCGAGTCAATGGTCTTAAATCACAAGCCCAGACCAGTTGGTCTGGACCCTGAGAACGATTATTGTTGGATTCGATTGATTATATAGGCTCCTTGATTAATGTCATAACTTGTTTGTAAAAATAAAAGATGGGGACGGGGCTCGAACTTGTGCTCAGATACGGTAATCTGTTTAAAACTTAAGTAATGTCTACGTTATATAATATCCCCAAATCGATTAAGCATAAACCCTAGCTATCTAATCTCGTCAATTAACAGCCAATAGCCCAAAAAAAAAAATCACAAATATTTTTAGAACGTACTAGAATGTTAAAACGCATGGAATAAATCGAACATACATATTTTGAAAATACGAAATGTTACATAAAGTCTGCCCCAAACCATAAGGACTCAAACAAAAATTTTTCTAAATTAAATTATGTATTCAGATTTTCACATATTACAAACTATTGTAGAAACAAATTTATGAAAAAATAAAAAAGGATATTATGATAAAGTGAATTCCTACTACATCAAAGTAAACACAATTTCCAGAAAGTTGAATTCGTAACAACAAATTGCATACCATGATTTTTGTAAGCCAAGAAAAAAAATACTACTAATTTTACAAGTTGTTAACTCAATTTCATTAAAATTAAACTAGAAAAACAAAGTCAATTTAGGACGAAGACAGACAAACGGGCAACAAACTACCCCGCTACCTCTTTTAAATAGCAAAACCTATTTTGCTACACATGAATCCTTGGTTTATTGGGGTTGAGGAATTGTTGTGAAGACTCATTCCACCTGACCCAGGAATCTGATAGCATCGGTAGCCAAAGATCCAAACATATCGAAGGAAAAATGAACGAAGACATATTGATTCTCAGTAAGGTTGGTTCATTCTTGGTAAATTTCTCTCACCCTGCCTTCAAAACCGCATGCCCCGATACGATCCCACTTTATCAAAGACCTACAAGGGGAGACACTCCAGTAAGGTTGTTCAAGCGTGTTTTTAACAAATCAAATAAAGAATTACAGTGAGTCAACCTGAAAATAGTTGTCAATTTCCTAATTTTATTTTAATAAGTTCTCATATAAAAATATTTATACTAAATGTATCATCTTTCTCAGTCTAGTAAAGCATGAGTTGTTGTGGAAACTCAATAGATTATCCGTTTACACATACAACACCCAAACTATACAAGACAATTGGCGTCGAATAGTCATGCCAACCACACGCTCAACAGAGAACAACCGAATGCCCGGTTACCACACATGTACAAAATAACACTACACGTGACAATGCCTAAGTGGAAAGTTACACAATTCATGAAACATTTCCAAAGAACAAACACGTGTTGTCACAAATGGATTAAACTCAATAACACATGATAACTCCTTGTTAAAATATGTATACAGATCTAACTTGATCACCAACATTATCATATGTTAATACCTAATGACATGTGTCAATAAACCCATAACTTGTGAAAATGATACATGTTAATATCGTCATTGAGCATTTTATAACCAAGTCGAAACCTAGTTATATTTTGGGTACGAGAGATCGATTTAAAACCCATGCTAACTATTGATTCTTTCCATCAACACTATGCCTACACGCTTGTATATATAATCGGATTATACACACATTATGGAACAAGACAACTGCCAAAACATGAATGTATATATACACATGACACAAGTATACATATGCACACACATGGATGAACATTAATCTATTATAATTGATTTGTCTTTCATGGTAATCAACTCATACAAGAAAGGGTCTTTTCCTATAATCACACTAACACTTGGATAATGATCATACCTCAAAGTAGAAAGATCTTCCCTTGCCTCTTCCTTATTCGGCCGAACCACCAAGACAAACCATCACTAGTCCTTCCAATCACATGACATATCCTAGTTACGCCATTTTAGTAACTTACAATGTGACACTACAAATCCCTATGTATGATTGTGGACAAATAAAGATAGTTTCCTTGAACCCACATGTGGCCGATCCCAAACCACACCAAAGATCACAAGTCGTTTTTACCCTAATCCCACCAAAGCTTATACACATTTGGAATCACCTCATAATACTTCACTTACCAAGATAAATAAGCTTCCACATTGAGTTAAGAACCAAGATTCCTATCCCTTTCTTTCCTTCGGCCGATAGTGACACACCACACCTCAAATGATGACAAACCTAGGATCATGGAAAGGTCACTATCACTTCTACACCTACACATATAATCGGCCGATCCTACCCAAGATTACATGACAAAGATTGACTTCCAATTCATCCATACACATGATGTAATCGGCCAAGACATGGATGATGTAATGATTTACACTCATTTGGACAAAAAGCTAAGCTAATCCAACCTCCTAAGCAAATCAAACACACCTCTTTCTTGATTAAACCTTCCAACTCATGCCTTGCATCAAATAGTGATTAACCTTTCTAAACAATGCTTCAAACAAGAAAGATAAGCATTCCACTTTTGTTTTGTCCATACCTCAATCAAAGCCTTATATAAGAAACCCAAGAGCTTTGCCAAATGCACACACTTTTCTTTCCTTTTGATGATTATCGGCCGAAGCACAAGAATACACAAGAAACACTAAGGCACGATCACAAGAAGAGGATCAAGGTCCCAACAGAATCGGCTCTATATTGTTCAACTAGGTAAGACAACTAAACCTCACATTCTTTCCAAAAGCATTACTTATTCGGCCCTTCTTGTGACACCCGACCCTTTGTGATGATCGACTCAATCTCTTGACACTTGCACGACTTGAAATAAAGCTTTGATAATCAAATATATGTTGTGATCATTTGTTTCCAAAGTTAAACCTATGTTAACACCTACACTTGCACATAACCCATACATTGCAATGAAAGTTAACATAACCAGAGATCCTCGGGTTCTCGAAGCTAGAACTAACATTTTATGTCAAAACATAAGCTATGGACCAACCTTTCAAGAACAAAAAGTGTGTGTGTACAAACCCGAAGCTATGTGACCTTTTGTTTATAAAACTATACACACAACCTCACATCAAGGCACCAACACACACCTATTGACACTCAGCCATATATAAGGGTCAACGATGAGTCATTTGGTATGTTAAACTATCGGGCTCAAGCCCTTTAAACATGTAAAGGCTTCAGCCATTATTATAAACATATGTTAGGATTTGCCAAACACATGTTAAAATCGGGTTAATACCACTACACGTCATAACATATGTTAAACCTTTGAGTTTTCCATAAACGTACCACACATGTTGGATTAGGGAATAATATCTCACTTATGATAATGTGCAGGGCCCGATTAATTGCCTGTTGATACGTTTTTACACTAAAACGACCGGGATTTCCGGAACCGTATATTTTACAAAGTACATATGAATCAACTAATGATTGTCACATGCACAAAACATGGCCCACATGCACAAAACATGGCTCACATACACTGACACAAGGGTCCACAATGTCGGGTGAACAACTTGTATGATAAACGACAAGAACGTACAACTTACTATGTCCTTGATGATCACAGGGTATCATTCATCGGGGCAGTAGTTATTCCACCTTACAACATTACCAGACTCCACGTCCAGTCACCAGGTGAGTTTCACGGCCCCATTTTACTATTTTCTATTTCTGGGGGATAAACATGCTACATTTCTAGTACATTTTATTTTGTGTGTCATTTTATCGTGACTACCATGTGGAACATGAGACATTTAGTTCATGAGCTCATCAGTCCTCGTACTTACATTACACTATAAATTTAGCTATCAAAAGCCATGGAACACTTTAATAGATCTATTGGGCTGACACCCCCACTCTTGGTTAGTCGCTATAACCGGTTACATACAAAAGAGTGTTAGTATTCTACTATACATATATTGTCTTTATTGTACAATGCACAAGGCACAACAATCAAGAGGTTTGGTTATGAGACTCATGCTTTGCACATAAATTATTCGCTTAGCTAGCCTATGATTGGTCACACACGAATTACATAAGCACTTTACATAGTATATTAAAACCTGTGAACTCACCGACATTATGCTGAAAAATCTTTCATGCATATTTTTTAGGTAACTAATCATGCGGAGCAGAGACTTGAGGGTTGGGTTTGAGCTTACACTTGGTGGTACAATCATGGATTTGGTTGTGTCAATCATATGCTATCTTGGTGTTTGAGTCATCTGATTCCAGACAATTTCTTATTTTCAGACAATGTTGTGATATTTTAATAATTTATGACATCGTTCATCCTTCAATGGTATCTATTTAATTTAAATCTTGTGTGTTGCTCGAACCTTGTGTTGAAAATCTTTCGAATCACATCCCCGTATAGACAACTAACATTCAATACGACTAATATAATGCTATAAGAGTTCTGTAAAATGTTACTAATATATGGAAATATGAAACATCTATACACTAAAAATTGAAGTTTATATTTAAGCTGAATTCATATATTAATTGTTTTGTAAAGAGTTCAAATGAGAAGAAAATATGTTGTAAAAGAAAAAGAACAAGTATAAACCAATAGAAAATTTTTATTTTATAGTTGTATTTAATTTTAAATAAATTATTTTTTTGTAACCCTAAAGCTAGTTAAATAAATAAAACTCATAATTCATTTTTAAATATATTCTTTCAAAACAAACCTAATTTAAAGTCAAGTATAATTTCGATATTTGTCGGATAAACATATGATACTTTTGATATATGTAGGATAACTTATAGAATAAAGTGTTAATAAATGAGAAATAATAATTAATGTAACAAAACTTAAAGTATTTAATGTTTTATTATTATACCATTTCTTCCTTTTGTTTTCACATTATGGGTATGTTTGTCAAGGAGCTTTTAGGAGCTTCAAGCTTCAAGCTTTTAAGAAAAAGCTCCTACTTAATAAAAAGTCTTGTTTGGTTGAAAGAGTTGAAAGCTTTTAGGTTAGAGAAAAAGTTATACAGTGAAAAGCTACTAGTAGTAGCTTTTAAGAAAAAGCTCTACTAGCTACAACCTTTTAATTAGTAAATGACATAAATACCCATTCTATTTTAAAAATAAAATAAAAACCTTCTTTACAAGCTTTTAATTATGCATATTTTGGTCATTTTATACATTTTGTTAAAAGCTCCAGCTACTCTGCTAAACACCAAAATATATTTAAAAAGCTTCCAGCTACCAGCTTCCAACTACCAGCCTTCAGCTAGTTTTGCCAAACATACCCTATATATTTTTTTTCTCATTTGATCATTCTCTGTCTATTTATTTATTTATTTATTATTTTTTTATAAATAACAGTCTTAGCATTAAATTAATTAATAAATACAATAACTCTTACTATAATTAATGTTTATTTTTTATTTGAAATTAGAAAAAAGGGAGGGGTCAAGTGTAAAGGTATAATGTAATTAATATTTTAGAACTTATAGTCAAAGGGTTTTCATTTTCCAACATTTCATCAGGCCCACAAAATCCTCCTTGGTTACCTCTCCTGCCGTTGCTGTTACGTGTTCAGTTCTTCATCAGCCCTAACAATGGTGAATCTAATCTCTCTATCTCTCCATCCTTTCGATTCATTAAAACATACATTTAACTCTACAAATTCAATCCATGTATTTTTTTTTTATTTTCTATCATTTTTGTTGAATGTTCTTCCAATTGATTGAATTTCTGTATCAAGTTTTAGTTCAGATGTGTGTCTTTTGTTGTGTCGATTTTGCTTTGATTTGATGATATGAATGTTTTATTTTTTGGTTTCTTAGGTAAGGTTGATGAAAAAGTTTATAACATTTAGAAATTGTGTTTTTGACACAAAGATCTATGAATTGGATGTTTTTCATCTTCAAGTCTAGGTTAACTGCATTAGTTTGTTTTGATATAAAGTGACATGTTGAGAAAAAAAATTAAGATCAAGTAAGAAAATTAATTTTGCATAACTAAATATGAAAAAAAAAAAAAAACATATACAGATTTGTAGTTATTTTTTTTAAGTTTGTAATTTTAGAGAGTTAATATTCCAAATAAAAAAGTAAAACATGTTTTTACCTGTTAAGCGGGTTGTGCTCGTGTTAAATTTAGGGTTCATGTCAATTCAACCTGCCAACCCGTGAACATGGTTCATGATTCCATGTAACACCGCTAAAAAATATGTAGATTAAAAAAATCAAAAATTATTTTATTTATACTTAGTATTCTTTTGGTACACTTTTGAGTTGAAATCACAATCATATTTGGGTTATTGGTTGATTTTTGGATCTACATTCTAGTGACAGAAGTCATGACAAGTCACTTATTAAAGTTTTATTGTTCATTGTTTATGGTTGTGTAAACTATAAAGTATTTGATCATATTTTTATGGTTATCTTCTTATTTTCTTGCAATTTCCTCTTATAATAGACCACATCAAAGAGGCTTGCAGAGAAGAAGGTAGCTAAGTTTGAGAAAAACATAACCAAAAGAGGGTTGGGGCCCATGGCTTCCAAGAAGATGAAGACCGAACTCTATGTGCTTGCTTTATTCGTCGCGGTTGTGGTTGGATCATGTAAGTCATACTTTTTTATGATCAATTTAAGATTCTGTTCAAATCACTTGCTTCGTCATTGAACTTACGGTTATGAGATTTGGAATACCGGCATTACGTATGGTTGTCACTCTTTTTGTTATATAAATAACAAGAATAAGAAGAGTTTAATCAACAATGGATTCATGGCATTTGTGTGTACTGTGTAGTTTTCATTGGAAGTACATGTTCTTGAACAAGTTTAAAATACTTGTTACACAAATTTTGTTTATTAGGCCTTTGGGTGTGGTTCCGGCAAAGGGACGGCAAGGAGGGGCATGCCCATGCCGGCCCGGCAAACACCGCCCCCTAGGCCCGGCACGGCATGGGCGGCAAGTCAAAGACTTTGATGCCGGGGCTGTTTTATTATTTTCAATAATTCTGGCTAATGAGGAGGCCTGTCAACATAGTGCACACCACCCTTTATAGGCCCATCATGGAGATGCCACTCCCTCCACTCCTACGTGACGCCTACGTAGAGGCCCATTATGAAGATGCCACCCCCTTCCACACCCAAACGCCTTAAGACTCCTATGCGTTTGTTGTTCTTGAATGTAACAATGAACTTGATACTCCCTTGGATAATAAAAAATATTGATGGGTTTTTCATCTAATAATATTGAGGAAAGGTTCTAGGCTTTAAAATTTAAGACATCTATTATAATTTCCAAAAGAGATATTTAATAAAACAAATGGAATACTATCATAATACAACTTTTACTTAGGTGCTGGACCATTAAAGAGACCAAATTGATTAAGAGGTGGCCTTTAAATTAGCCAGCATGTCTCTAAAACTTACTTTTTGAAAGGCTTCATGAACTATTAAGAGGTGTCTTTTAAGTAAACCAAACGCACCCTGACTCTGATTGATTCAGAGACAGTCTCTTAATAGATTCATTAAGGGACTACCAAAGAACCCGTAATTAGCATGTATACCAAAATAATCATTTTAGTCATACTTTATTTGTTTCATTCCTTTTCTTTTTGTTAACAATATGGACTCGATAAAATCATGGGGATTCACAATTCTTTTCGAGATAGTGTATACCAAAATAAACATTTTAGTCAAACTTTATTTGTTTCATTCCTTTTCTTTTTGTTAACAATATGGACTCGATAAAATCATGGGGATTCACAATTCTTTTCGAGATAGTGTAGAGTTTCCAGAAATGGCCAATAAATCTTGACATGTTGAAAGGGAGAACCGACAAACAAAGAAATTCTCAAGAAAAAAAATTTAAAGATTTTGATTAAAAAAGTTGAAATCATGCCAACATAATAACTCGTGTTAAGGGTACCCAAATAGTAGTCTTAAAACCAAGTCTACATAGGCAAACCTCAATATTGTATAAGGGAAACTAGGATTTTTAGTAAACAACCCAACCCATAGACCATTCTATTTGATAAATAGGTTGGATGATTTCTTGATACATTTTCAAGTTGGAGGTTTCTAAATCTTTAAGGTTTTCCACCGTCTCCCTCCCCCTCCCCCCAAAAAAAAAAAAAAACAAGAAAGAAAGAAAACTAAAGTACACGCATCCCACGTTATCCTTCTCACAACCCGAAACCAGCCAAAAACACACTATATATTCTCTCTCATTCTTTGACTCACGTTAACTGTTTAGGTGCGTTCTTCTACAAAATCGACTCTCTCTCATCTCCCCTACATTGGCTCCTAAAAGGCACCCCAAAACCAACTATTAGAGACGCTCTGAAAATGCCAACATTTGATGGTCATTCTGTTAGATTTTAGACCGATAAATGGCCTTTTTACCTAAATACTTGATCAAATAGGTAATTTTGTTATACTCACTTGGTAGACCAGGTTGTTACTTTGCCTAAAACAAGTTAACTTTATGTTAAGGATTCTAATTTCCAAGTTCAAAGTTGACACCTTTTGTTTTGTTTTCTATACTTTATATTCATAACTATGGTTGTTAATATTATTTTTTGTCTTGTTGCAGTTCTGTTTCAGATAATCAGGCTGGCATTGAAGGGATAAAGAACTTCCTAGCTAGGTCAATCTCATGGTCATATGTTACCTTAAATTACAAATTAAACATCAATACAGCTATGTCAGAATTAGCATCTTCATGATAATCATAAACTGCTAATAAAAATATTATAATGTTGCATTTTGGCAGAATTGATATTTACATATTATTGTGTTTAACCTTTTATGATCAAATCACCATTTTCAAAAGGTTTCACACCTGTTACAACTGGGTCTTTTGGTAGGCTAGGAATTATGTCCCTTCACTTGGCTCAGCCCAGCCAGACCATGCTGGCGTAGTGTAGCCTGATCCCATAATTTTATGTTGCAAACAATGGCGAACCTTATGTAGGGCTGGGGTGTCCCAGTCCCCACTGATTTTTGGCTTACTAGTGTAAATTTTCGTGTTTTCGTCTGAAAATTTTGTATATATTGATTCTGTCTCCACTGATTTGAAAAAAAAAAATGGGTCTCGTGACTTTCGTCCCCACCATCTAAAAGTTCAAGCTCCGCCACTAGTTGCAGAGTGCATGGGCCGGTTTGGGTCGGTATTTGGCTTCAATCAAAACAAAACCTCAATTTCAGTTGTAGGAAAGCTATCGATTTTAGTTATACGTATGGGTTCGGTTCGGTTATGTGTCAGTTTTTGGTTTTACATTTGGGTTTCAAATATCGGGTTGTGAATAACTAACAAAAAAATAACGAGTTTGCGTAAAAATCGTGTGGCCTAATTTTTTTATCCACTTATTTATCAATTTGGGTGTGAAAATATCGTCCAAAATTAAGAATGCGAGCCATAAAACCAATAAACATTCAAACCGTAAAAATAGTTTTTTTAATTTAAAAATGATATGTTATGGTTAAGTAATAACCGAAACGAAAATGAACCGAAATCATCTATACTATATTATAATACATTTGATATTGACCTTTTAAATTTATGTTTTACAGTATAATTGCTTAAAGTACAACACACAATGCACATGTTAACTAAATGTTGTTTTCCGCGGCAACACGCATGCACCTTACTAGTACTAATAATATTCAAACCGTACGAATATGTTTGAACAGGCTTTTAACTTGGTTGGTCCGTACATGGCTTTGGCCTTATAATGCAGGCGTGTTGACGTGTGCCTTTTAGCACACACATTGTATGCTTCTTACTTCTGTGTTATCCAAAAATTAACTAACATGTCAGTGTTAGAACAACCTAAATATTACTTATTTAATCACAAATATTCCAAATATTCAAACAAAGTTATTTATAACTTGGTTGTCATTTTACTAATGACTATAAGTACATAAAGATATAACACACTTTACGGTATAAATCATCTTGCACATGCAACCACATTTACATTGTAATTATTACCCATAAAAAATAAAAATGAAATCCATGGCACTCGATAAAACAAATCAAAGAGGACTAGGGTTGAAAGTGGCATAGAATAAAAGTTCTAAATCACGCTCGAATATCTCCATTTCATCTGGACTTAGTGTGACTATGGCTTCAACACCACCACCATTCATTGTTTCATTGATCGCCACACGACTGGCGATTCTAGAATTCATAACATAATACCATATCGGCTTTCCCCATCCAAAATCCAACTCATACATACCACTATTCAACTGGCTTGTAACTAACATGCTATCTCCTTGGCCTGTCATATCCGCTAATTGATTTACTCTCTTCAATAGCTCATTGAATGTCTCATGCCCCTTCTCCCCTTTCATCAACTCGATGTAATCCGAGTTTATTTTTGCTATTGATTCTCGCAGTTCACCCATCATAGCTGACAAATCCAGTTGGCCACCAGGAAAGCATATTGCAGCAGCTGCATCAAGAAGGTTTCCAATGGATTCTTTGGGCAAAGGAGGTGATGCCCTTTTTCTAATATTCACTAATGAAACCAATGCATGAGGTGAGTGTGGACCAAATGGTCTTACTTTTGAGGCTGCTTGGGCTGCAGCCTTCCAAATAACAGTAGTTGTGGCTTCCATTCGAGTTGGTGGGTGTGTTGATCTCGCATTGGCAACCGGTAGTGCCTTGAGCGAAGCCAAAGCGTTGGAATTGAACACAAATCTTTTGGTATTAAGAATTTTGGAAGCCAATAACTTGGAAGGCAGTGAGTATTCTAAACAAGGATTGTTAGGAAAGATATTAGAAGCCACAAAACTTGGCGAAACAGTTTCTTGTGAACCTCTAGCAGCTGCCGCCCATGCTTTCATAAACATATAGAATGTGTGTCCGTCAATAAGCTTGTGTGACACACATGTGGAAAGCCCTATCCCACCACATTTGAAAATGTTCACCTGACATAGATGTCTCAACTTTAAGTTGTATATCCAAGACTCGATTATTAAAATTTAAAAGTATGTAACGTTATGATGATATCATTAAAATTTACCTGAATACCCATAACATAATTTCCTATTGAAGATTCTTCGGTGTATGGTTTCTCGGGCATCAACTCTCTCACTCTTTCATCATCTGGATTACTAAGAAAATCTTGAAGTGTTTGGCTTACTTGAGCCTCCGTGTAATAGATTCCTTCATCGTTACACTCAATTTGCAAGTTGTCCTTGAATTTTCCAGCAAGAGGATAAAATCTTGTAAGAATCTTAGATAAGCTCTCTTTCAGATGTTTTGATCTTTTAGTTACAACATCTATAACACTAGCCTTGTCGGTGTTTGGAATAAACAAGGTCAAAGGGGTGTAGACGTCATACATAAATTGGTCTATAATAGAGAGATTAAAGGTTCTTAGATGATGAGGAGTGGGAGAAGATGGTCCTATGGATTCTCTTGAAATTATTTCAAGATCTACCTTCTTAATATCGTTCTGCAACCTGCATTGTTAAAAATAAATATCAATTCACTTTGAATATTTCTTTATACTTTTATTATTATCTTTTCTCTCTGTTCCACTCAAAATCACTTTCAAATAATATTAGAAAATAAATGAAGATGAACAATGTCACCCTAAATTTACCTTTGAACAACCTTTTATCTCTCCTCCAATCACAACCACCCCAAATCACTTTTTAAAATATGCCGAACACAGTGCACTCACAAAAATATGCAGCATCTGATGTGAAGGCTCTTAGCACTAACTTTCGATCAATAATTAATATAACATCAACACATCATCAAATTTCATGTTGTCATACTGAACATTAACAATATTCCGAGTAGCATCTCAATCTTCACTTCTACAATTACATAAAAAATCTATCTTCATCTCCATATCTACAATGATACTAAACATCACTACAATTTCTTTCGCCCTTTCAATTTTGTAAACTTTTTTATACTATTATCATTATCTTTTTCCCATTCTCCACTCACAATCACTTTCAAAATATATTAAAAAATTATAAAGGTTGAAAAGTTTCTTAACAAATTTAGTGATTAACAATAACATTTTCCCTTTTTCACTGACAACCACTCCATACAATATAGAGAACACACTCACATAAATATAGAGATGCTACTGTGAATGCTCTAATATATACATACATACATACATACATACATACATACATACATACATACATACATACATACATACATACATACATACATACATACATACATACATACATACATACATACATACATACATACATACATACATACAGACGCACGCACGCACGCACGCACGCACGCACGCATGCATGCATACATACATACATATATACATGTTTCTTCTGTAAAATTTGACGGATTGACAGTGGCAAATCTTTGAATTATTTCTATGGGGTTCCTTTTGATGATTCTCACTAATTTTTTTTACCAATTCTTCATTTTTTTTCCAATATATATATATAGGTAGAGGTTCGAGTACAAAAACCTCTTTTTGTGAGAAGGATAAGAAGGCATGTGGGAGTGACACGTGGCAAAATTTTAATTTAATAAGAAGAGCAATAGAGTCAATACACTATTTTTTCAAGTTTATAAAAAATCAACCTCTTAGTCAAAATGAGAGATTTATGGCCAATTTAATTTAAAGCATTTAAATTAAGAGGTATTTTTTGTCCATAATCATCCATATCTTGTTCACATTTTTTTTTTTTTTTTTTTGAAATCTCTGATATGTAATGATTTTTTAGAGGTGCTCATCATTATCAACTATGTCTAAATTACTTTTTAATTATCTATCAGATTCTTTTTTTTCGAGATAGTATTTCACGTCAATAAAATGGCGTATGTATATTCATTTAAGGATAGGTGCTCATCATTATCTACCAGGTGCTCATCGTTATGCGTTTTATCTTCATGGACAACATACCCAGATCACAGTATTGTGTTTTACCAAATAAAAGTGACATTTGATTATTCATTGTATTTTATCAATTAACTTTAAACATAAAACACACAACCAAGAACAATAAGACTTTTCCCATAAAATACAAACTTTTTTGTACATAAAACTGTGTTTTAAACTTAAAACACATAAACAACAACACAACTTTTCCACTCCAACACATCGATCTGATTAACAATGTGTTTTATCACTATCATATAAAACATAAAAACATTAAACTCAACAGCAAACAAATTAAAGTTGAAAACACATCTAAAAAATAAAAATACGACTTTCCATCAAACACCATTCCAAGAAGCTAAAACACAATACCAAGAATCTTCTTTGTCGGCCGCTGAACCAATCATATTATCGATCGTATGAAAGAGGAGAAAAAGAAAAAGAATAATCGTGTAGAGAGAGAGAAGAAAGAGGAAGAAAGAGAAAGAGGCAAATTAAATTAGATTGGAAAGATAGATGAGTTATTAAGTAAATTAAATAGATTTTATTAATTAAGATGTGTAATATTACACATCTACCCCCACAATCTTAATTTATCTAATATTATTATAACACATATTACAAAATTGCCACTACTATTATCTCATCCCTCCATCAAGTTGATCCAATGGTCATTTTTCCTTCTCACCCTTCTTACAAAACACCTCTTTTGTATGCTAACCCCACCCTATATATATATAAGGAAAGGGTAAAACAAGTACATGCTTAAGTCGGAAGAACTAAGGAACTCACTTTATAACCACACACTTAATTTAATAGAAAAAAAGAATGTGTGGTTGTAAATTAAAGGATAATAAAATATTGAATGTAATATTCATTTTTTTTAAAAGTCAACATTGGTGTGCTGTAGTTTCTACACCAGTGTAAAACCATCGTAAATTTTTTTTTTTCATTTTTTTACGATGGAGTTAACCATTTTTACATCGGCGTGTAAAAAAAAATTAAATTCACATTTTCATTCGAACCTAATCCTATATATATATATATATATATATATATATATATATATATATATATATATATATATATATATATATATCCAAACCCAGGGTGTTTCCGGAAATCATGGAACCCCCTAGATCCGCCACTACAGATCACACATGTTCCTACTAAGACCGGGTGTAGTGGGGCGGTATCCCGGCATGATGAAAGACAAACATGTCGCCCCCTACACCGCTAGGGGGGGGGGGCTATTCTTCCAAAAAATCAACCAGCGTTATGTTAATAACGCTTGAAGCATGTTGAACCATCCAACCGGCTTGTGACACGTGGGACTTGCAAGGCTTTAAAAATCAAACGGTCAAAAAAATCGACCGTTGATTTTGAACGGTAACTTTTTTTTTTGTTTATATACACACACTATACAAATATAAACACACAACAACACCTCAAACATATTATTCAAACAAACACAACTTCAAAACACAAAAATGTTTCCACATCGTGCACAGTTTGGGGTCCCGTCTCGCCCGAGTGGCCCGACATTTCCTACGAGGCCAAACACTACCCAACCGCCACCCAATTTTAATTGGGGTGATTTCAACGTGAACACAATGGGATACGCTCAACTACTTAGCATGCCCGATCAATTATTTCAAGGGTCAATGGGCTTTGCGTCAAACATGAACGTAAACTATGGCCAAGGTTCTCAAGAGGATCCCGAGGTCGTGCCTGAAACTCAAGGCGAGCCCGACCAACCACGTCAACCCGAGGGTTCTCAACCGGGGGGGGGGGGGGGGGAGACGCTCGCACAAAGAAAAGAAAGTAACGCGCCTCGTCAAAAATAGAAGTATGAGCGTTGGTCGAAAGACGAAGAGTTTGCTTTAGCACGGGCTTGGCTCGACATTTCGGAAGATCCCGAAGTTGGTTAGTATTTTTTTTGTATATATATATATTTCTAATTGCATTTTTTTGTATTTATATATATTTAATCGTGTTTATATATAAATATTTCTAATTGTATTTTTTTGTATTTATATATATGTAATCGTGTGTGTATATATATATATATATATTACTAATTGTATTTTGTTGTAGCGAACTATCAAGACGAGCCTTTGTTTTGGACGCGGATTCGAGAGGTATTTTTTACTGCCATGGGTCGAGGGGAATATCGAGACAACGATTCGATATCGGGAAAGTGGACGGATATAAATAATAGATGCCATTCTTTTGCGGAGGTTTACCAATGTTGTAGCGACAATAGGGGCAGTGGGGAAGGTGATGATGGTGTGTTGGCAAGAGCGTTGGAGGAAATGAACGCAACTCGTGGGACGTTCGGGTATTTGAGGATTTGGGAGATGTTGAAGAAAAGTCCTAAGTGGGCTGAGGTACCACCTATGGGGTCCGGTAATAGGCGGCAAATCAGGAGAGGAAAACGAAGCAAAACCTCCTCGTCGCAAGATCCGGATATACCGTCATCCGATGCTCGCTTTGTGAGCTTAGGTGATCCTATAAATTTGGAGGATGAGTTTGTGGAGGAGGAGGAGGATATTCCTAGACCACTCGGTAGAAGATCGAAAAAGGGTGGCAAGGCGGAGTCGTCTTCGGGAGGTGGTGACTTGAAGGAAGATTTTGAGGAAATGAATCGACGACTACAAGATATTTGCGACCTTGGCCAAAGACGTTTGGAAACTATGCATCAAAGAGTGGTCTAGAATAAAAGGTTCGTCGACATCCAAGAGGCGAGGCAAAGGGAAAAGGACATTGAGTTTTTGTCCAGATCGATCGACCACCTCGACAGAGAAGCCCTACGCCTTGCACAACTTCATAGGCAAGAAATTCTGGCAAAATATAACCTCTAGTGTGTTTCGTTTTTTTTTTAAATTTGCTATTGTATTTTTTTAGTTGTTTGAATTTAATTAATATTAGTTGTGTGTTTTAATATTATTTGTATTTTTTATATTATTTGTCTTTTATTTTAATTATTTTGACTTAATTAATAAAAAAATAATAAAATAAACCAACAATCAGAAACAGGGGCCGTAGACCCTTCAGTGTGGAGGACCGGCAAGGCAAGTCAAGCCGTTGCCACCTCGGGCAACACCGCCCCCAGGGCCGGCACGACATCAACGACAAGGCCACACCTTTCATGCCGGGGCTTGATTTGACCGTTGGAACCATTTTTGAACGTTGGACGACCGTTGGAAATAAAAAAAAAATATTTGTTTTTCTTTTATTTAAACATCCAAACCTCTACATTTTTTATCACAATTTTAAAACACTCTCAATATATTTAAACCAACCCATTATTTATAAAAAATCCAAACCCTCAAACAACCATGTCGTTATCATCTTCTTCGTCGTCTTCATCTTCTTCGAGTTCATCATCTACAAACGAAGCCGTAAATTTTTTTATAAACGTGGTGGCGCAAGCGGCACAGATCATTTCCGAGGAGGAAGGAGATGAAGTCGAATCGGTACCTCGAACTAGGCAAGCAGCTATAAATAGAGACCGAGAAGGTAAGTTTTATATATTTTTTAGATTATTTATGTATATTATATTTTTTTAACATTGTAGTTGTTTATTATATTTAAATTTTTTAAAATTGTAGATTTTTATTGTGTTTATATTTTTTAAAATATGTGTAGGTGCCTATGATAGATTGGTGGCCGATTATTTTGCCGACGAACCCTTATACTCAGCGGCCCTATTTAAGTGTAGGTTCTGAATGAGTAGAAGATTGTTCTTACTTATAGTCGATGATGTGGCGGATTTTCACCCATTTTCACCTTACGATATGATGCTAGAAAGAAAAGGGGGTTCACCACCCTACAAAAATGCACGGCGGCACGAAAGAACATCGGACAGTTATTTGGGGTTCTACAGCAAAGATGGCACATCATTGCAAACCCGACACGTATGTTCACCCCTAAAAGGTTGCGTTACTGTATGTACGCTTGTATCTTGTTGCATAACATGATACTCGAAGACGAAGGCGCCGCCATCTGTGAGTATAACGAGAATGCCCCGCCGGAGAATACCGTGCCTGTCGACCCACATCAACAAGATTTAAACGAGTTCTCGTTACATAACGAGTTCATGCATCATAATCTTCAAGCGGATTTGGTTGAATATATTTGGAACAACAGAGAAGCGTAGATTATTTGTATTTTTTTTTATGTTGAATAGGTTAATTTATTTGTAGTGGTGTTTTTTTTAAATTATTTGTAATGTTTTTTTATGTAATATTAACTTTTTAATATTAATATTAGAATATTATTTAATTAAAAAAAACATTAAATGAGGATGGACCTCCTCCACATCCTTGGAGCATCACCCTCATGATGGTCTTACCCCACGCTGACGTGGCAGCTGAGGTGGATGACCATCATGGAAGATGGGCCTCCTCCACACCCAAAGGTATTATTTTTTCCCACTACCACTGCATCCCATTTTCACTTCAAGCCCTATGCTAACTCAGCTGTCACGTGAACCAATAAAAATTAAGGGCCTTAAATTTCCCCCCTACCACTACACATGGTCTAATCATCTATTCATACCAATAAAACGTGTTACCAATACACATTGGTACCAACCTTGGACAGTTAAGGTTGGCTTTGTGTTTGACTAATTGAACCAATATATTCCTAACGTGCAACAATAGTTATAAACCACAACCTACACATGAGAATCCGAGATACATGTTTAAAACGAACTCATGTTTAATCAGCAAACTCAACGATCGAGGTTGCCAATATGATTCTAACCTGTAGGAGGACTCGGTAGCATTTAGGATTGTCGAGGTGCTATAATCGTGACCAGAAGTTAAGGATGAATTCGACCACATTTGATCATGTTTTGAACTCGACATTTGGTTCGTAGCAATGGCAAATCGATGAAGAGAACCTCCATGAAGATGATATCTTTGAGAATTGAGGAAATGTTGGGTTGCTTTGTGAGCCGAGAACAACCACTTCATTATCACTTAATGATGATCAGCTTTCATATCATAATGTTGTTTTTTATAGGAGCTTGGATATATTAATATATTATGGTCAACCATGGGAGAAACTCATGGCTAATTTTATAATAATTGATGACGTTTTTTTATGCCATTTTATACTTTATAAATTGTTATGTAAATAATTATGTATACATCAACTTCTTTCTGTACGTTTTTTTTTCTAATACTACTTCGCGTCTAAATTAATTAAACTTATATTATTATACATATACACACATGACGTTGCATTTTATCACACGCATAAATCTTCTGGAACATTATTAACTTTTTTCGGAAAATCTTATGATAAAACACATTATATTACCCAAATACATGTGTATGCTATTTATTTAAAGGGAAATGAAATTATATAATTCTAACTTTAGGGAAATAATTCTAACTTTAGGGGTTGGAAGGGAAAATCCTAACTTAAAACTTGTAAGATAACAGTCCTAATTTGTCAATGTTTTTATTTTGTTGGTCCCAAACTAACCGGGGTTAGTTTTTAACAGACTCAGTTAGTTTTCTGGCTAATAATGTAATTTTTAAAAGATCAAGGACCATTTCTGCCATTAATCAAACTTTTTAAACAAACCCATCTTCCCCCGACCACCCTCGTTCTCCGGCGACCACCTCCGGTGACCATCCTCCTCCGGCGACCACTTCCGGCGAGCTCTTCCCCTCCGGCGACCACCCTCCTTCTCCGGCGACCAAACGACACCAACAACCTACCACCTTCACTCCTCCGGTCTAGATCACCTCTCTGACAAACCATAAACCAACACCAACAACCTACCACCTTCACTCCTCCGGTCCCGACCAACTCTTCAACAAACCATAAACCCACACCCGACAACCCTCTGTTCCGATAACCACCATCAATAGTTGAACACCCACCTCCTCTGTCAATACACTTCCTATCACCACTCCAACTCTAATAACCAGCACCAGTCGCCTCCTCCGGCGAGTGCAAACAACCCACAACCTATTCACAGTACCGATATCCCATACCCTGTTCAGTTATCAGACCCAAACCCGATCCAGTCACCATCCTTATTAATATTAACGAGAGTTAAGACCCGGTTAACCCGACACCACGCTAACTCGGTTCTTATAAACAGCCTGGGTTCGAACCCGTCAACACTCGAACCGTTCAACACCCGAAGACGAAGACGAGAGGTTACGTTAATATTTTGGGTGGTCGCCGGAAAAGGAGGGTGGTCGCCATAGAACGAGGGTGATAGGGGGAAGATGGGTTTGTTTAAAAATTTTGCTTAATGCCATAAATGGTCATTGATCTTTTAAAAATTGCATTTTTAGCCATAAAACTAACTGGGTCAGTTAAAAACTAACCCATGTTAGTTTGGGACCAACAAAATAAAAACATTGACAAGTTGGGACTGTTATCTTACAAGTTTCAAGTTGGGATTATTCGCTTCCAACCCCCAAAATTGGGATTATTTAATTCCATTTCCCCTTTATTTAATATATCAATTTGATAATTATATACAACTAGTATTAAGCCCCCGCACATTGCGGCAGGGGCTTAAAACCGTGCCAAATAGCACAAATGTCACACCCCCGTCAGCGACCACCAACATTGGAAAAGCTTGTAAAACAAAAGAAAAAACAAAAATGAACGAAAAGTAGACGTAAAACGCTGAACCACACACATGATACGTAGAACATAAAGAAAAAAACTAAGTCGATCTAGGACTCTCGCGTTAAGATGGTACAGTTAAAGCTTCAAGTTGGAAACTGGTAGGGCGGCCATATGGCCCATTATCAATTTTTCACTAGTACAAAAGTGAACAAAAGATGCATTTGGCAAAAGCCATAAGACGCGGTTCACCACCTTAACCGCACCTTATAGCCTTATTAAAAAATATGTGACACCAAAAGATGCGATTCACATTAAAACCATATCTTAAAGCTTATTTAAAAAAGTAAATGTCAATAAAAGATGTGGTTCCTTCCACACTACATCTTATACCTTATTTTAAAAACATATACAGATTATAAGATGCGGTTTTAACAACCACATCTCGTGTACCTTATTAAAATACTATATGGTGTGGTTTCAATAACCGCATCTCTTACTCTATCTCATATAGTTTGTTTTTTTGTATAATATATTTGTGTATAATAATAAGACATGTTTATACCTATGTATGTATATATGTTTGGAAATGATAATTTGTAAACTCATTTGAGTTTAAAAAACCTTCAAAACGCTCCAAAAACACTAGGTTACACACCACATTTAAAAATAAAAAATATGACAAGTAATATATGTAGATACATATTCATATATGTGTCTGTAGCTTTTAGGTCGGTGGAATTTAGTTTGTCGTTAGTTGTTTGAGGGACATTCGCATGGTCGTATATGCGAATGAGTAAGAATAAGACTCATTCGCATGTTGAAATGTTAGAATACAGACATTCACACCTTCGATGGTGCGAATGGGTCTTATCTATATATAGGTGGTTTGAGATAGATGTAACACACCGCCTCTAATATCATCTAATATTGTCCGCTTTGCCCACTAGAAGCTCACAGATTTGTTTTTGGTTGCTCGGGTGAAAACTTCCGAGGAGGTCACCCATCCTAGTACTACTCTCACCTGAGCACGCTTAACTGTGGAGTTTTCATGTGCTCCACATCCAACTAAGCCCAAAACGTGTTGGTGATTTAAGAGGCAAGACATTACTTATGAACCAAGATCTCTCCTGTCCACGGACGATGTGGGATATGCCTAGGGTGTTATAATCACCCCCCTCAGGGACTCATCGTCCTCGATGAGGTTTGCCCCCACCATCCTAGATGGCACAGAAGTGGCTCTGATACCATTCTGTAACACCCCGCCTCTAATATCAGCTAATATTGTCCGCTTTGTCCACTAGAAGCTCACGGATTTGTTTTTGGTTGCCCGGGTGAAAACTTCCTACGAGGTCACCCATCCTAGTACTACTCCCACCTGAGCACGCTTAACTGTGGAGTTTTAATGTGCTCCACAGCCAACTAAGCCCAAAATGCGTTAGTAATTTAACAGGCAGGACATTACTTATGAACAAAGATCTCTACTGTCCATAGACGATGTGGGATATGCCTAGGGTGTTACAATAGAGTTTGGGGTAGTTTGTTGATGGAATACAATTCTCATTGATTGAATACAATAATACAATATACATATATAGGAATAACCGACTCTCCTATATTTGGTGAGATTTACATTATCCAAAAATACAATTGTTTCCTATTCTATTACACCCCCGCAGTCGAAGCGTAGGGTGGTCTGATGCTGAGACTGGACCTGAAATCATCGAACAGGACACGTGGAAGGCCTTTAGTCAAAATATCTGCAATCTGATGACGCGATGAAACATGAAGTATTCGGACGCGACCACGCTAGACATGTTCTCTGACAAAGTGAATATCGAGCTCAATGTGTTTGGTGCGTTGATGTTGCACTGGGTTGCCAGAGAGGTAAATAGCACTGACGTTGTCACAATAGACTAAAGTAGCACGGGTCAGTGGGTGATGTAGCTCAAGAAGAAGGTTTCAAAGCCAGCAGATCTCAGCCACGACATTAGTTACACCGCGGTACTCAGCTTCTGCACTGGAGCGGGAGATGGTGGATTGATGCTTTGATGACCAAGAGATGAGGTTATCGCCGAAATAAGCGCAATACCCAGAAGTGGAACGGCGAGTATTAGGGCAACCAGCCCAATCAGTAGATGGGCCGAGGTGAAGACCATAGTCCGAAGTGCCCTGTATGTATCGAACGATACGCTTCAATGCGTTCCAATGATCTACCCGAGGCGAATGCATGTGCAAGTAGATTTGTTGAACTGCATATGCGATGTCCGGTCTAGTGAAAGTGAGGTACTGCAGTGCCCCTGCTAGACTACGGTAGGTAGCAGGGTCATCATGAAGGGGGCCTGAATCTGCTGAGAGTTTGGCTTGAGTGTCAACTAGGGTGGCTACAGGTTTACAAGAATCCATGGAGGCCCTGTGTATGATGTCTTTAACATAAGCCTTCTGAGATAAGAACATGTGATTACCATTCCGTTTGACCTGTATCCCTAAGAAGTAAGAAAGAGGGCCAAGATCTTTCATTGCAAATTCCCCTGATAACGCAAGCATGAGGCGCTGTCGTAGAGCATCGGGCAATGTAGTAAGGATAATGTCGTCTACGTAGTTGAGCAAGTAAGCAATGCCTGACCCGTGGCGGTAAATGAATAGAGAGTTATCTGACTTGCTTTGATGAAATCCCTACAAAGAAACAAAATCAGTAAACCGCTAGTACCAAGCACGTGGTGCTTGCTTTAGACCGTACAAGGATTTCTTTAGACGACAGACAAGATTTGGATAATCTTTGTGCCGGAACCCCATGGGTTGATACATGTAAACCGTTTCCTCCAGATTGCCATGAAGAAACGCGTTAGTCATGTCAAGTTGATGTATTTGCCCAGATTTGGCTAAGGCAAGTGATAAAACCAACCGTATAGTTGCCGGTTTGACAACCGGACTGAACGTCTCCCCACACTCAATACTAGTTTGTTGTTTCCGACCATCACAAACTAGTCGAGCCTTGTATCTCTCTAAACTGCCATCAGATCTAAATTTGTGTTTAAACATCCACATACAATGTTGAAATAATAATAATAATAATACCTGAATTGACCACCACCATACCTCAACCCTCTCCCTCACCCTAAAACCCACCGTCTTCCTTCTCCCTTACCTTGAAACCCACCACCGTACCTTAATCCTCCACTACAGTACCTCAGCTTCTGGTTCGCAGATTGGAGACGTGAGTTTCTCTCTACATCTGTAAATCAAAACGGGAACCCCCACCCCCTCACCACCACCGCCTCCCACATCTCAACCACCTCTCTCCTTGAAACCCCTCCCTCCCCCACATCTCAACCTTTCCATGAAACCACATTTCAACAACCCCTCTGTTTTGTTCTATCTATTAATTCTGCAGCTGTTGATGTGAACAACCAAACGTGCATCTCTTTCCAACACCTTCATCATTATCCTTTTACCGCTTACCTTTTCACTACGAATTGAAAACCTCCCATTCTATTAGCCATTATCCACTGCCATAGCCCACCACTAAACCAGATAAGAACGATGTGTTCATCTCGGTCTTTCCTTCTGTTTCTCCCTACAAAGTGTGCAGGAGCAGCTTTTGAAGTTCAATCACATCACCGTTCGTTTGCCTTCCTTCTTTGTACCTCAACCTTCTTCACTCATAGCTAAGGATTTGAAGGTTCAATCTAACAGGTGATGCCCGTTATATATGAGAATTGGAATCTATGGTTCACATTTGAGTGGGTTTAATAATTATGGTTTCATTTAAAATGGGGAAAATGAATAGAAACATATTATTGATTAAAATAATCATAATAGATGAAAGGTCCAAATTGCCCCTCATTTAACTAGGCAAAATGACAAGGTTACCCCTGACTTAACGTCAGTTTTTAATTGAGTTGGTGAAATGGACAGAAATAGTACCAAAATCCAAAACTCACGTGTTCCATTGCAAAAAAAAAAAAAAAAAAAGAGAGTTTTTTTGGACTCAAGTAGCAAACTGGACCAAACCTTAGGGACAAAATTGGCAGTTAACTCATATTAGAGTTATACATTATTTTAGGTTATATGTTAATATTAGAATTATACTGTTTAAGGTTAAGTGTTAACAACAGAGTTATACACCATTTTAGGTTTGGTCTTAACATTGAGTTATATATTGCTAATTGTTTTAGGTTATGTGCTACCCGAAGCTTTCCTGCATGTAAATGTGATGCGCATCAGTCTATTTCATATGTAAAATTGATGTGTCATATTAGATTTCCCAACCCGGGACACTCCCGGGGTATACTCTAGTTATTATATATGTTAGTAAGAATCGAACCCCTGACCACAAGTGGCCCTGAGTCGTCCCTCATTTCCCATATCCCCCCAAATGCAACTAGTGGGATTCGAACCCAAGTCCCCCAAAGGAGAACTTGAGCCCGTTACCAGCTGAGCTGCATTGGAAGGATTATTAACACAATAAGTTTTTTGTATATATTTAAAGTATTGACTTTTCTAATTTATTGTATTCATTTAGATACTTTGCTTGTTTTCAGTTATAGAGTACGCAAGATATTAATTCACACAGGGAAACTGATTTTATGATCGTATGGTGCTTGGTGGCTGGACATAGAACTCCATAAAGACACTTTAAGGTTAGCTTAAATTCTACCATTTAATTTTCACATATATCTAACGGGCCAACTAAACACTCACTTATATACGAGTATGTAGGATAATCATATGTATATATATATATATATATGTGTGTGTGTGTGTAGTATAAATTATATATAATCATGTGTATTAATGTAAATGCGAGAGAGAGTACATGTATGTGTATCGATACATATGTAACTCATTCATTTTGATCATCACATAAGAAATGTATATCCTTCGCATTAGATTAATGTTTTTGCATGGTTTGATAATTAATTTTTTGTATGGTTTGTGATCTATAGTTCGGTATGTATATTGGTCGATTGTAATATTGACGGGTTTACAGGTTGTGGATTTAGATATTCATGTCTTATGTGCATATGTAAGGTAAATTTGGATATTCATGTATTATGTGCAATGCATGTATAATAGTATTCTTACATTTGAATTTAAATATTGCATTTTATACATATCTATATACCTGTATATATTATTAAGCTTCATTTAGTTAATGTAACTTTATGTTTTGTTAGGTAATTTCTACGGTTCTTGTTACAAGTATGAATTGAATACGTCGGATTGGATTGCACGTACGAAGACGTCAATTCTGAAGTTATTGCGTATCGCTTTCACCTTTAGACATATATGTATTTGTGTT